>CM042826.1:17850813-19252210 GCA_009982885.2 Hyles vespertilio | reverse complement strand
ACAATCCCATTCATAATTTGACACCACACGTTAAGATCGATTTCGTGTCGTGGGTAGCAGAAACTACGAGAGACTTCGGTCTTACAAACACGACCCGAACAAAACCTGTGAATCGCTCAGTAAATGGTCTTAGCTGCGGGGATCGAACCTACGCACCACACGTTTCACAGCCAACGTCTAACCAACATGCGCCATGAAAGCTATCAAATAAATTGTACATGTCTCTTGCAATTAATGGCGAGACGAGAATGCTTGTTGCTTGAAGGCAAGCTATGCGACAGAAGGAAAAAAAAAATACAAAGTAATGCCTGAAATTAAGTTTAAGAATAGGTTCAGAATAAACGATAAATTTTATCATCCTACTACAAATTGAGACTTAACATCTTATGGTCTCAGGATGGCGAGCGCAGTGGAATGTTGCTAATAGTCCATGAGCGGTCGTATCGTTAACATAGGCGAACGGCTTGCTCGTCTCGTCATTCATTGCAATAAAAAAATAAAAAAAAATTAAATATTGACATTATGGGAATACGAGATACGCCTAAATGCAGCGCTCTGCACATACATGTGTTAGTAACCGCTTACTTATAGAGTCACAGAGGTATAAATATTTGGAAACACCTCAAATACCCGACGTAAACAACCCTTCTGTATTACAAACGCATCTGGCAGCGTTGGGAACCAGCGAAAAGTTCTCTAACAAGTTTAAACGCCTAACTTGGAAATCCATTTGGAGGTTTTCGCACCAAGATCAGTTTGCACTTACATAGGTACATATGGGGTTTTTAGAATACGAAACCGATTAAAGTTTTATGGGATTTCACATGGCCAAATACGATATGCACAGTCAAATGCCTTCGATGTTGCAGCGATTTGACGTGTCTAGTTTATAGAGTTTGTAAGTATAAAAATAATCTGACCTGAAGATGGCAGAAATACTTTGTTATGACAAAATACCTAAAGACTTACCCCCAGTAGACTATTGGTGGTAAGTCTTTCATGTTTGAGAGCCGCCATGGGTAGGCAGCATCGTAAGTCTATTTCTCCCGCCACCATTTGTGTAAAGCACGGTGTGTTTCGGTTTGAAGGATATTGTAGCCAAGCAGCTACTGGCAAGATGAGACCTAACTGTTAAGTTCATGATGGCGAGCACGGTGAAATACCAAGCTTGGCCTTTGTAATTCAAAGTGTTTGGTTTTGCCACCATGCTTCATGAGCGGTCGTATCGCTCACTATAAAAAAGAACGGCCTCACGCGTGTCTCCGCCACAATAGCTGGTGCAATAAAAAAAAGTGAAAACTTGGAGTATTAACCGTTAGGAAGACCAGAGCTTTGATATTCTAGGAACACTGGCTAGGGAATACATTTTGCACCAATCGCTTTATCGATAATAAAATGTACTATCATTTAGTGGTAATGACAAATACAATACTATTCATTTATTGCGCTATCGTACACAACAGACAATTTATATTACATTAAAAATTTAACACTTAAAACTATTACAATTATATAACATTAAAAAGTTTACTCTCTCCGAAAAATCAACTTTCATCCATAATTTCAACGACTTTTTAACCATCATCATTACCAGAACTATCATCGCCAATCTCCTAAAACTGATTACGATAGGTTTATGGTAGCTGAAGTAAGAAATGAACAGTGTTTTGATTCGAACCCTATTTAAATGTCTAATAAAGACCTGCACCAATAATAGTTTTGTATTTCGTTGTGCTAAGATTGCGATCATTCGACATAGTTAAACCCAAATTCATTATTTAAAAATTCAATAATAGTTGATTTTTTATCGTCTGCGAAGTTTATGTTGAAATCTCCACTCAAAATCATTGGCAATAATCAAAGCTTTATAAACTGACAGCTAACTGACAGCTGTCTACTCTCATCCGTCCTTACGCTTTTCGATCAGGTCACGTGTCCTGACGCGAGTTTAAGATTGTATACCCATTACAGAAAAAGTGCTCACGCCGCTAAAGAAGTTTTCACTTCAAAATACGACAGGCCATGATCATGTAAACCGTAATTTTATCTATACAAAAACACAATGGATGCGAAATAAAATATATTTTGAAAAGCAAGTATATTTCAATATAAATCAACGAGAACCCATATTGTTTCCTCGTAATTTGTTCGACTTATTATAGATAAAAATAAATTTGAGATCAACGGACGTAATAATGTGGTAACGAAAACGCAAAAAAGATTTATGTTTTTTTCCAATTATAAATGTTTTCTTGTTCATTATCGCAAGTAAGCCATTTATAAAGACCTTGGGTGATATATATTTTTGTTATAAATAAATAAAATACAGCCAACAGTCACATACATAGTCCTGACCCCACACTAAGTCCAGTACCAGACACCCAGATTCGAAACAAATACCTGTGGATCACATAAAGATTTGCCTCGGGATCGAACCCGCGGCCTTATGATTCACAGCGGCGCGGCATCACGTTAAAATTTAGTAATAATGACTACTCGTATATTAAATTCCCTTATTATTAAAAAGGTCTATGTATGATATGAATAGTACTCTTCGTAACCGAAAGTTCGATTGAAAGGGCTTAGGCCATAGACCACTACCCTGGATCTAGGTCAAGATGCTTGACTAACATATGCATTTTTAAATGCCCTAAAATGCACAAATGTACACTGTAGACAATGCTTGCCAACCCAGATTACTAAGAAAGTAAATACATATTTTTTTCGTGCGATGAATAGCGAGACCAGCGTACCATTTGCCGCATGGTAAGATACTACAGTAGAGACTGAGTAACACCATGAACAACAAAGCAGTGCTTGTTACTCCATTGCGTTCGCCATCATGAGACATGAGATGCTATGTCTCATTATGTCCAGTAGTTAATCTTGCTATAATGTCCTTCAAATCGGAACACAAACAGTGCATTTACACTATTTGTCAGAAGAAATAGACATTGCGCTAGGACATACCTAGGCATAAAACAACAACCTGGTTAAGGTTGCAAGAAGTCGCTGTATGCAGGCCATTTCAACAAGTTGATGTGAGATCTTTGGGGGAGGTCTATGTTCAGTACGTAATGTGGCTAAAGGCACAGAGAAAAAGAGAGATAAAAACAAAATAAAAACTATAAAAACAAATTAAATTGTCTGCTTCCATTTAACTCCAGAGCCAAGCACTAAAAACTTGCTTTATTTGTGTTACGTGACTGCATGTTATTCCGGAAACATTCTCTAAGGATTACTTAGAAACTTTACACAGACAAATCTACTGGGTACTGTTAAATTTTAGACTGATTTAAACGACTGCAAATTGTATTAATTTATTTTATCTCATAATAGTCAATTGGGTCCTCTATCAACCTTGAAATTACTTGATGAATTTTGTAACTAAATCGTATTTTTGTACTTATTCAACCATATATACTATTAGTAACCAACCATACTATTAGTAAACATTCACTATTGTGGGTTTAAAGACATTGCAGTCAGAGTAACTGTTGGACTTAACTACGTACGTCTCAGGATGGAGAGGGCAATGGAATGCCAAGCATTATGTTGTAATTTGGTAAGTGATGGTATTCTTTTTTTGCTAAGTTCATGAGCGTTCACATCACTTACCATCAGGCTAACGGAATGCTCGTCTCGCCATTCATTGCAATAATAATAAAAAAAAAACAATCATATTGTATTGTGCCATCGGTAACAAATATATTCTCTACGAGCACGCTGTCATCACCAAAGTAACTTAATACTCAGTCTGAATGATGTCACTCATTCTTACAATAATATCGTACCCATTATAAATAATTTTTTAATCTCACAATATTAGCAATCCATAAATTAAATTTTCCATATTATCATCTAACAAAAACCTGAAGCTTCCAATCTATACAGAACCGTTAGCGTAATATGATTTCAGGCCATTACCCTGCGGGTTCAAATCAGTAGTTTGTATTCAGAGCGGCTGGTCGAACACTCCGTGCTCAATGCAGCCACATTAGAATATCTTTTATTTGATCATTGCGAATTTTTGCATATTTTAACTTCAGCAGAGTAGTGTTTTATTTTAAATTTTATCATCGTTACATACGAGTAGAGCTGTACTGTATCAGCTCATTTAAATCCCATTCTAAGAGACGGGCTTTGTGTACGATTGCGAATGGTTAGTACTTTACATGCCATAGAAATTCTTATGAATCGCTATAATAGGTTTTGCTAATTATGTTTCCCTTCACTGTTTCAATGCGTGGTGATTGACTATGAATACACACATGACTCCGAAAAGCGATAGGACCTGTCATTGACAACAGCAAAATGAAACAACACCATGAATTACAATGCATTGCATGGCATTGCATTGCGCTCGACATACTTTGACATAAGTTGTTAAGTCTCAATACGTAACATTTTAAAAATAATCTTAAAAACAAACCAACAATAACTACATTAACCATTATTCTAGGTACAATAGGCCAGTGACTTTCAAAGCGTGAAATTCTTCCAATCCAGGATCTTTGACCAACAATGAGTTGGCCCGGATACACCTCAATGGCCCATAACGATGACGCATTGGCTCAGACCTACAAAGGCGTTAAGGAAATGATTTTCCGATAAGTACGTTTCATTCATATTCTGAAAGCTGGTTGAAACGATATTGGCTTTAAATGTTTTATTTTCTTTCTTATTGGCTGTAAGGGGTTTTGTGTTAATTCGATTCTTTGCGCTTATTCTTATTGTAACTTTTATGATTGTTACACAGCTGGACATCTTTTACTACTAGAAAGGGGATAAAAAATAAAATGATGTTTCCCATATGTTTTAAGCGAGTATTCTAGTAGTAGACCAATTTATACAAGTTTCTATCATACCAACCTAGCCTTAAATTCCTAACACGAATGTGATAATACTTTCTAAAATGGTACAATATTGACTTGTAAAACATACCTCTAAATAAAATACTACTCGTACATAGTTTCTTCATCAAATTACCTTCCCAACTCTAACTTCAAAAATCTTCTAAAAATAGTCTCGTGTGATCTAAAAGTGCCACAGAAGAGCGATAGGTGAGATGTATCAGCAATCAATCGCAATGACGGCGTGCAAAGTAACTAACTGATCTCTGCCGCGATTCGGGAGACACAAAGGCAATTTTTTCCGAGTTTGCACATTTCATATATTTTTCACATTCATCACGTGTCGTGTCAGTCTGGTAAAGGATGTGACGATAGTGACAAGTTTTGACTGTGTTGTTTTAGATGGAGTGGAGTTTTCTATGCCTAACTTTTAATATAAATTAATGTTGTTATTTATTTCCGTAAACAAACTTTTACTGGTGGTAGGTTTTTGATATGTGACAGGCCGTCTGGGTAAGTACCACCGCAATGTCTGTTTCTCCCGCCAAACAGCAGTGTAAATGCACTTTCGGCTGGAAGAATGTTGTAGCTGGAGGAACTATTGGACACATTGAGACTTTACATTTTATGGCTCAGGTTGGCGAGCGCAATGGAATGCCAAGCATTGGTTTGTAATTCAAGGTTTTGTTTGGCTTTGCTACTGTTCATGAGCGGTCGTATTGATTACCATCAGACGAACGGAATGCTCTTCTCGCCATTAATTGAAATTAATAAAAAAACATTTAAGGAAAAATATATATTTCTAAACTCGTTATTTTAAACTGACACGATTGAGTAGATTTGCTGTAATATTTAACTGATAGAGGCGCAAAGATTTTTAGGCATATTTTAATATCCTGTTTCGTCTGAGCCTTGGAGAATCTCCATTGAATACTACTTATATAAAACTACCGATTCCTTAACTTTTTTGTGGTCACTAACACACAAAAACGCATCCTTAAGATGCCTTCTTGAGTTTAAAAAATGTTAACAAAATATTTAATGCTACAGCAGAGATTATAAATATCAATATCACAGAATAAAAATGTATCGCAGAAATCCAATTGATAGCCTTCACTTTGGATGTCACTAGGAGATCCTTTGTCAAAGATTAATGCTTTATGTACCCAACCTTCCTCAAGGACCTTATAAATAGCCAGAACCGAACCGAAAAATAGTGCTTATTTTCCCAAGCACGCGGTGAAATATAGATACAGCGCGCCGTACCGGCCTGGCTATTTGTCAATGTTAGCATTTTAGTGGGTTTTCCGACGTTTTTTTTTACTTTTATTGCGGTCTGAGGCGGGTGGATAAATATTTTTGCCGACACTGACGCGGGATATTATTCAATAATGCTATCAATACGCTGGCTGACTGTTAAGTAGCTATCGTGGCCGTTTTTCTGAAATGTTGGGGAGTGTTGGTGTTGCCATTTGATACTTTAGGTTCACCGATAAAAGTAATAGTAACGCAATATTGTTGCTTAAAAGATAAACCCAATAGTCACCTCAGAGAGTCCTGATGCGACAATAAGATAATTATGTTTATTAGTTGTGTTCAATATTACCATTACGTACATACATAATCTCACGCCTTTTCTCCAACTCTCTCCAACTTGTGCGCTTTGTTCCACGAACGGGCCTATCGCAATATCGGGCAGAAATTTCTGGCTCCAGGTTGATTATAAGGGATAGAAAATCCAGTATAATTTTTTCGAACAAAGCAGCTATTCCTGTCCAGTCCATTGTACCTTTAACAAAAATATTATTTTTATGAATGATAAATCTTGGCCATTCAAATATTAAAACGAACTCTCAGCTTCTTGTTTCAGTTTTTTTTCTCAATCGCCGCGTAGGCTTATAAAACAGATATCACGTAAAAATCTAGATCAATTCTAAATATAATAGATGCGACGTGGCCTTGCAAAGCTGACCTATTCACAATTACGTGTTTTACGAGGAATCGTCGGCCATATGTTTACACGTTTTCTTGCCGCGAATTTTTAAGAATACCACATGATACAGTTTAATCAATAGAGGCCCTATTTTTGTCACTAATATATATGTGATAAAAATATAAAATAAACAAATAACATAGCTACATACATAAACTCACGCTTTTTTTCCAGAAGGAGTAGGCAGATGTGCTCCTGGTAACAATTAGGACAACTACGTTTCGCCTAGTGTGTTCCGTTCCACGATGTGATAAGGGTCGAGCCTATAGCCATACCGGGCACAAATTCCTCTCCGCGGGCTGATAATTAATAGAAAAATACTGATTTACCCGGGATTCGAACCAGAGACCTCAGCTTTGCAATCATACCATGTTACAATTGCGTCTTCGAGGCTTTTGTATTCGAGTAAATGAATAACGCCATTTGCAATATTAAAAAGTAAAAATTTAACTAAATCCGCGACAAAATCCGTAAATAATTGTTTTATTTCAATGTGTAACATTCGTGTAAATTTAAGGGACCATAATGTCATACTAAAATTATTGTTTGTTGAATTGTATCTATTTTACATTCAGTTCTGTTTCAATTTATTGGATTAAACACTTTTATCTGACAATAAATATATATGCCAGAAGTGAAAGAAAATAACGAAACGTGACAGAAGTTATTAAGCACTTAAATTCACTAAGTAAGGTAAAATCAAATTTTCGGTACAGTAATAGGAATTAATATGAAAAGTTCGAGTAATTGTGATCATTAGGCGCTGACAGAACTTTGTAGTAAGCTTTTATACTTCCAAAATATTTCCTATACTGAGGGGATCGAAATCAATGTAAAGTTTTTTAGATGGATAAGAATGTGCTAAAATTTATTGAACAGAAACTGGGTGGTCACTACAAAGAAAAAAGTATTTATGTAAAAGTGATGAAAAAGTTACATTTTATTTTAGTTGTATAAAATAATTACAAAAATCTATAGTATTTAAAATCCGCCCATACGCTAGGCCAGCATGGTGGACTATATAGTTTGTACTTTGTAGGCCTAACCCATAATCATACTTCAGGTTGTAGAGGAGACCCGTGCCTTGCAGTGGGACGTATATGGACTGAAATAGATACAGAACATAAAATTATAAAAGTTTTTTTTTTTATTGCATTGAATAGCGAGACAAGCACGCCGTTCGCCTGATGGTAAGCGATACAACCGCTCATGAACCGTAGCAACATTCCACTGCGCTCGCCATCCTGAGACATAAGATGTTAAGTCTCAATATGTCCAGTAGTTGCTCTGGCTACAATGTCCTTCAATCCGAAATACAACAGTGCATTTAAATAGTGTTGTTTCACGGGAGAAATAGGCATTGCGGTGGTACCTACCCAGATGGCCTCTCACATATGAGAGACCTACCACCAGTAAAATTGTATTATATGTAGCATATAATACACTGAAGCTATGATAAGATCTTTCTCTAGTCGTTTCCTCAATGCTGAGGATCGTGACACCTTCACTTGGTCGAGTCTTGGACAGCTGATCGCCAGGATTGACGGTCCTCCGCCAGATGTAGTGCTTCTGGGATAGTTATGGCGTCTTGCTTATTTGATTAGCCCAACGAGCTGGTCTGCGGCCACGTGGTCTGCTTACCTCAACCTTTCCTAACAAGATCAAGATCGATCGTTCCAGGTTGTCCGGGTTTTTCCGCGCCACATGACCGAAGAACTGGAGACATCTTTGAATGATGATAAAATAAACCATATGTAGTATAATTACTAATGATATTGCAAGCTAGACGCTTTGTAATTGAATCAAAATCTAACATCGACCTTATCCCCGATTTCCAATTAGAGCATTTTACAACACAGTATAAATGTTTTGTTTTGCCGGTCCGCCCACACGTCGTCCGCGTATTCCACTTTCGCGAATTGGTGTCAATTGCGCCGGCAAAAAAGTCTGTCTCGTTGCCAAGTCAGATGTTTTAATTTTTCATCATATTCCGAGCAGAATGTTTTTGTTTTTCGTTGACGTCATACGAGCGTGGAAATGTATTTATGACTGATGAAATGAATTGATGATTTTAATTTGTGGAATTTACGTGCTCTAAATACGTTCCACATAAACTAATGAACTTTCTAATGTGATTATAGTGTCGTAGGAATTAAATAAAAAATATGCAATAAAACTATTTTTCAAAATGCGTAAATTTAAGAGACTAAATATGGTCTATGGTCATGTATGAAGATGTCCATTCATTAAAAAACCATTCGTCAGACATATACATGATTATTAAGGTATATATTTTACTCACCAACCCATATTAATTTTGTAGATGTACCTGAAACAAAAACAATCGAATATTGCAAAAGTTATACAAGTTTTCAAATAACTCAAAAAATTTGAAATATTTCAGAAAGTTTTTTTTTTATTTTTGCACCTGCATTGCACCTGATAGTAAGTGCTAATGCCGCCCAGGCAGAGTATCCATTGGCATCGGACGGCGGTCCCATGCCAATGGAAACAGTTATGCCGGCCTGCTATGGTGCCTCTTCACGCTACGGCGGAAGGACCCAGGATTATAGTAAGGAGGGAACACGTGAGACGGCAATTAAGTTAATTTAACGCAAAGAAAAAGCAGGCAAAGTTAAATCTCTGTGCCGGTGATTTCTCGCCTATGGTACTTTGTACGTGTACTAATGTTACTGCTAATTAGGTAACATGTAACTACTTTTTCGCGATATGAATAAATAAACAGACAGAAATAGTTCTGAACTCACACTACAATCGAGTCTTGTGTCGTGGATATACAATACTACGCGATACTTTTCGGTCTCACAAACACTTAGAACCCGACAAATATCCGTGGTTCACACAAATATTTGTTTCGGCGCGGGGATTGAACCCGCAGCCTCTCGTTACGCTATCGGCGGCTAACTAACTGCGCTACGGAGGCTGTCAATACTAATATTGAAATTATTTATTATAATTAGTAGAGTTCATTCCCACCACCTGGAGGCGTACCGCTCCCGAACGGTACGTTTCCAGCGTTCTTTTCTACCACGTACGTGCAAGCTCTGGAATGAACTCCCTGCATCGGTGTTTCCTCAGCGCTATGACCTGTCCTTCTTCAAACGAGGTTTAAGGAGAGTACTATCCTTGAGGTAGGCAGCGACTTTGTTGTACTGGTCCCCTGGCACTACGGAGGTCCATGAGCAGCGGTAGCCGCTTACCATCAGGCGGGCCGCTAGCTCGTCGGCCTACTAGGCAATAAAAAAAAAAAATAAGCGCGGAGTCAGGAATTTGTGCCCGATATGGCGATAAGCTCATCCACTGTCGAAGACTACATTGAGGAACGGAGCACACAAGGCGAATCGTGGGTATTCTGGTTGGACTTCTGCCTACCTTTTCTGAGAAAACAGCGTGAGTTTATGTCTGTACTATGAAACACCCTAATAGATACAACGTAATACAATCCAATCACGACTGCCTCGGTGGCGTAGTTGTACCAGAGAATGGTGGTAGGTCTCTCATATGTGAGCGGCCATCTGGGTAGGTACCACCGCAATGTCTATTTCTCCCGTGAAACAACACTGCTTAATGCACTGTGTTTCGGATTGAAGGACATTGTAGCCAGAGCAACTACTGGACATATTGAGACTTAACATCTTATGTCTCAGTATGGCGAGCGCAGTGGAATGTTGCTACTGTTTATGAGCGGTCGTATCGCTTACCATTAGGCGAACGGCTTGCTCGTCTCGCCATTCATTGCAATAAAAAAAAAAGAATGTTTGCAAAGCTAGGGTCTCAGGTTCGAATCCCGGGTTGGGAAAAGTGATAATGTATTTTTCTACTCATTATCAGCCCAGAGTCAGGAACTTGTGCCCGATATGGCGATAGGCTCGCCACCTATCACATCGTGGGACGGAACATACAAGGCGAAATGTGGGTGTTCTGGCACCTCTGCCTACCCCTTCTGGGAAAAAGGTGTGAGTTTATGTATGTATGTAATACGTTTTGTTCAGCAAATCCAAATCCGTTCAGGCATTTTGTCAGTGTATCGCGACCATTAAACTCATCGCAGTTTTTGTGTGCAAACTCATCATTATTCTTGTCGCAGACCATTACAAACCGTGTTGAGGGCTTGTTCGGATTTCACTGATTTTACGATTTTAACACACGTCTTGCCATCACACCATAGTGTAATAGTTTTTGTACTTTGACTCGTTTTCTATATTTGTATCTCATGAAGGGTATCTTCTTCTTAGTTATGAAAGGATCTCAAATTTTGAATTTACCTATTAGATTGAAGGGTGATATTTATAGAGGAACTAAATAGTGGAGGTACATTGCTTCAATATCATAGATCCAATGATTATCGACTACTCAACGAAGCAGTACTTTTCGTTGATTTTCTGTTACTATTCGTCGATAAGTATATGTTTTCAATTACCTAATATCAACTTCTCATAAATATTCATATAAAATCTTAAAAGAATTAACCTACAACGACTTGTATCATAATCTGATCGAAAATGACTACTGAGCCTTTATTTCACATTCAACTACATAAGTAGTTCAGGCGATAGCGAATTATATAAAACAATAATAAAAGTTTTAGAAGAGTTGGTAAACAATAGTAAAGATTTGCAAAACATGGATATTAAAAGTGTTATATGGTCACTAACTTTCAATAATAAGACTTTATGCAATAAGTATCATCAAATTCAAAATCAAAATATTCTTTATTCAAAAAGTCTTTCACAAGATCTTTTGAATTGTTAATTTCTGCTACCACCGCTTCGGAACGTGTTGTAGCTGTGAAGAAGATACTGCGCAAGAAACTTCTTTAGCAACAAGAACTGTCTTCTTTTCTTTTTTTATATCCATTTAAAATTATAATGACGTACTGATAGTGTAATACTACTATAATGTTTCACATCGGTGTAAATGAAGCAGTTGTAGCAGGGCTCAAGTGCGCGAAAATGAGATATACTCTTCAGTTTTACGAGATGGCTTGAGAATTTTACGAGAACTCCGCTCTCAAAGATGTTTGTTAATCGTTGTGTTAATGCACTCAGCGCAACTTTGTACGTACAGACTTACATTCGGCATTAATGGCCCAGTGTGTCTTTGTATTATTTTGTACTGAAATTATTTAGTATGCATCCAGGGTATATTCAGACTGATAACGAAAATAAAGCCAGGTGGTATTTTTACTGACTTCAGATACAATGCAACTAAAATTTTGCTGAAAATAGTGACGATTTCTTTTCCGTTGTCATATTTGGAGGGTAAATACATAGTTTTTACTAAAATAATAATGTAGAGACATTTATTTTAAAATAATCTATAGTATGCAAGGTCATGAATTATTTTATTATCAAAAACTATGGATTTACCACCCACACAGGGTGATGTTTAAAATATCACAATATTTGTCGCGTTTTTTATGTTAGTTTAAGTTGCATTGTGAACAGTAAATATATATCGAATATTTTCAAAAAAGTGTTTCTGTAACCGGGCAAAGCTGGGACGAGTTGCTAGTCATAAATATAAACAAACCATACTTTTCATATCACCAGTAACCATGAATAATTGTCGTGTCTAAAACACATTAAATCCATAATTCACAAAGAGAATTTCGCCTCAATCAAATATACCATAAAATTTATGGTTTAAGAATTTAAGGCGTTCATAATAGGCAGAACATTTCCTGAAATTTGGTTGATATGAAACGCAGATCATGGCGTGTGTAGTCCACATTAAATCACGGGGTAGGTGGATGGAAAGGTGAAATAATAGACTACTGTGTGTTTGTAAAGGTCGATTCAAACATTCTGTTATTATTGAAATTATAGTGGATTATAATATGAGTTTTTTTAAGATAATAGGTTTCTTTATTACAATGTATGAAAGGCGATCATGTCATTCCCCTGTGTGAACCAGGTATTTGCTTCGGGTAGGGTATTTGTGATACCAAAAAGTCTTGTAGTTCCTAATACGATCTTAGCAGTCAGGATTATGTATGTGACTGTTGCGTGTCCTATTTATTTAGTACTACGTATAAATTTATGTAATATTAATATCGTGACGTAAACGTGTCGTGCGTTGTGAACGCAGCTGTGCAGTACAAGATATTAATTAGGTTAGATTTATGGGTTGTCGGCATTGGCCGGCCCGCTAAACGTGAGTAATATACATATTTGCTTTGTTTGTCGACCACCGGACATTGAATAATTCACTCCAGTTTGATTAGTATGGGCTGAATTATTAGGGATTAGTCTGAAGTTAATATATCCATGTTGATATTGGAACAAAATATTTTTAATAATTCGACCCTTAAATGAAATGAAAATATCAATACAAGGAAAGAAAAAGCGGACATATTATATTGTTTAACAGTATTACATGTAACGACTCAAACTGTATTGAAATATTAAATCTTTTTCCATACCAATACAACAAAATTTCACAATTTTTTTGTCGCACCTAGTAATTAATTTGTATTTTATATACATACTGAAATCTTATTTATATATCCTGGGTCTGTGGGTGTATACGTACCAGCTTTTTTATATAGTATTTTAATCAGTGGAAACTGTTGTGGATTATGTTATTCTATTTGTGTTAATTAATGTATTATTTATTGTATCTGTTTTTTCCCAAACAAATAAAAATGAAATGAAAGTTGTAAAGTAATCGAAAAGTCGGGAAGTTAAAAAAATGTAAAAATTAAACCAAATCCGCGAATAATATTTTTATTTCAACTTGTAACATTCGCGTTAATCTAAGAAACCATAAAATAAAATATTTTTGAGAAGGGATTTACGAACTGCATAAATCCCCTTTTTCTTAGTGTCAGCACAAATGTAAGCCGTATTTATAATCAAATACCACGGAGTATAACAACTGTAGAAAAGAACATGAGGTATGCATACATTGTCATTTTTATGATGGTGTGCGAAATCTGCTCGCAAAAAGCCAGCGTAGGGATCTGTAGTCTACGCCCTCTCAATCAAATTCTTTATTGTAGAGTTCAATGCTCATCTTTCGGCGATTGTAGGTTTATACAGAATTTTTAAATGGAAACATCTCAGCGCTTTGATTCTGTCGAAGAGCCGATCTTAAAAGTACATCAATATATTTTAAATATTATATCATGTAAGGATATTACAAACATACATAAATACACTCACGCTTTTTCTCAGAAGGAGTAGGCAGGGGTGCTGCCAAGGCACTGTATATGTCTGTGTGGAATCTATTATAAAATTGAACAAACCAGTCGTCCATTTGTCGACAAGAAAGAATTTGGTAGTAATAAAATAGTGAAGTTGGGCACTTCCCGCCATATTAACATTCCGCTCTCGATTGAGTTTTGTAACGTTATATCTGATACTGTTTCACATTTGGCACTCCCGACTGTTTTTATTCAAAACGTTTACGAAAACTAAATTGTTTCTGTATCAGCTCATATACGTCCCACTGCAGGGCACTGGCTTACTCTACAATTGAGAGTACGATTGAGAGTGGTTAGGCCTTATAGTCTATCACCCTGGCCTAATGCGGGTTGGTGGACTAACAAACCATAGAAATTATTATAAATCGCTATGGTATGCAGGGTTTCTTACGATGTTTTTCTCCACCATTTTAGAGCGTGGTGATTGACTATCAATACACTCATGACTCCGAAAAGACAGAGGTGTGCCCTGGGATTCGAAACCGCGAACACCGTGAACATGGTGGTAGCCGCATCTGGTCCGTTTACCAACAGGCCACCACGCACTGAATTGTTTATTTGAGGACTAATATTGTACTTTTTTGTTAACGCATGAATCAAAGTAATTTCACAGATTGGATAATTTCAGAGATACAATTAACTTATTTAAATATTTAAATGTCAGACCTGCAGAAATCGGGTTCTTTAGTGTTGTGAACACCATAGATAATACACTATATAGGTAAGTGAACACTTCCACATTCTCGCGATCAACTTCAACAAAAATAATATTCGATGTGAACCACTTTAAAAATAACCCTTAAGCCGAGTAGCGCGTGTAAACAAAAAAAAAATAAGTATGGTATTAAAAATCTGAAAAAAAAAATGTTCATTATTTACCTTACACCCATATCAATTTTTAACACAAAATCATCTCAAATGAATAACTCCCAGGAATCCCATTCTACCCACATAAAATATAATTTAAATTAAAATACATTCTCATTATAAAGCGCCATCTATTATTAAAAATAGGAACAAAACATCTTAAATGAAATTGTAACTTCGTGAAATCATATTAAAATAACTAAAGCAAGAAATTAACACGGTTCATTGCTTAACAAGGTTATTGTAAAATGTAGCCGGGTGAAAACGTAGCGAGAAATGTAATTGAAGCGAAAAAAATATTATCAATAAGGAAATTCTGAATCCACGTAATTATACGTTGGAGTATAGAAATAGTTCGGGTGGTAATTCTCAGGGTTGCGAGATATGACACATGTTATTCTACAAATGACGTAGAATGTGGAATCCCAAAGTTTTAAAGTTGAAGATGATATTTCCTCACCACGAAGAGAGTTCGCGACTGCGAAAAATAAGGCTATGTTATGTTTGTAATAGTTATGAAAAACAAAAATAAAAGAATGTGATTGATATACGATTAGTCTTGAGCGAACCGAATAATTAAAACGGTGATCACTAGTTCATGATTATTAAAAGAGCATTTTTCAAAACACAACAGGGATGAAAATAATTGTTATGAACCAAATTTTTAAAGAATATTTTCGTAAGGAAATGAAATCTATCATGGCACACGCTAGGCTTCCTAAGCCCTACCCGCTTCTATCCGTCATGTCTCTATGCTTCCTCATGTTTATTTTTAGTTCGCTTTTACTAACATAATACAGTACTAGTATTTTATTGTATGACGTCAGATGATATAGGTCTGACATTCTATCAAAGACAGGGGTCAGTAGACAAAATATCGCACGCTCGATAATACGTTACCCTATCACGTATTTTATTTCGCCACTGGAGCGTAAAATATTTCGTATATTCCGGAATATTATTTTACTTTAACATGGTAGGATTGCTGATGTATCCAATTTTATTGCCTTTTACGCGAGATGAGCTATAAAAACACCGTAATAACAAGTTTTTTTTAAAGTTAATATTAGTTGTTTTTTTAGGTTCCTATTAATTTGAAACCTACGGTTGAAGCTCTGATGATTAACTAGCGTGATTATGATCGTATAGGTGGTATGATCGAATGGCAGCTTAATAAAAGAATATTATATATATATGTGTTACAATTGGGCGAACAAACACATTAAAATATCTAGGTCTTACTTTAGATGAACGCCTGAACTTTGAGTGTCATCTAGCCACCCTTGCAAATAGAGTCCGAAAAATTATAAGCATAATGAAGATGTTACGCAGGTCAGCTGGCATTGATACTCGCAAACTCGTTTACTACGCTCTGTGTCAGTCACTGTTAACGTATTGTATCGGAGTCTGGGGCGGCGCAGCCAAAACTCTTGTGCTACCTGTCGAAAGAGCTCAACGTGCCGTTCTTAAAGTTATGTTATTTAAACCTTACAGATTCCCCACTAATGCTCTTTACAGAGAAATAAAGGTTTTAAGAGTCCGTCAGCTTTACATTCTCAAAGCATGTCTTTGTGCTCACAAACTGGCTCTTAACTCCCCGACTCATGATTTTTTGCTAACACGTAGAGTGTACAGACTTGATCTACCATCAATTAATACAAACTTTGCTAAAAGATTCCCTTATTTTTCTCATTTATTAATATACAATAATGTTTTAAAATACTGTGATATAAAGAACGATCCCGTTAAGAAAGCGAAAAATAAAATATTAAGTTGGCTAGAAACTCTTGATTATGAGGAAACAGAGCGATTGGTAACACACTATTTTGATACCATAATATATATATATATATATATATATATTTATGATAAATTCTGTAATATATTTATGCATATATTATATTCATTTTCTCTATATTTTACACTACTCTACTTTATTTATATTTTAATAATTGTTTAGTTATTTAGGCTTAGCATTTTAAATACTCGTTCTAGTTACTTATTTAACAAATCCTGTAAATGGTCCAAACGGAAACATGTTACATACTTTTTTACTTAGCCTTTTTTATTTTTATATTGTTTAAGAGATAGTCCTTTAAATGGGCCACCTTATATGATAATTCTCATTTTGTATTCGTTTTTGGTATTCCAAGTTACAGGCTTTGCCTAGTTTGGATACCTCTGGTAATACTAGCTGTTTCATGTAATGTTATTTAAATAAAGATTTTATTATTTATTATTATATATTCAGGTCAGCGATACGTCCTTTGCTCGACAACTCTCCTTATCCTTATATTAAATACGAATATTAGAAACACCTCACCAAAATTAGCCTATGTTTAGCTATAGACCTCCTGTGGTCGATGGTGATAACATTTATTATATTATGATATACTCGTACTTTGAAAGTGGTGGCCTTACGCTTTTTTTTTGGCGGTACCACTGTCTAAAACTTTCCAAAAGAGGGAATTGCAGATACCCAATAATGTCCTCTTACTATCATTTTTCCTTCCCTCTCCTATCGATTTAATAAGCTGGCAATAAATCCATGACCCAAGCGTTATAAAAGTTCCTAGCGGCAGTGATCACATACCATTAATTATTAATTAATTAATTATCCATCTGTATGAGTCCACATCAACCCATTGCTGGATAGAAGCCATTTTTAGATATCACATTTTCCTGTCCGATCATTCACCATCAGGTCATCATCATTGCATACGGCATTCATTCTGCGTGGATCAAATTTCATCAACTTCAATCGTCAGGTGACCTGTTTGCTCGTTTGCCAGACAGTGCAAATAAATAATAATGGATATGGGTTTGAGTATTATGGAGACTAGTCATTTGATGTTAATGCAGACAATATATTTGGACTGTACTACATTACAATAACGTGCATTATAGTCAGGTGTATTGAAGAGGCATCTTAGCAGGCTGGCATAATTGTATCTATTGGCATGCTGCCGTCTGATGCTGGATACTCTGCCAGGGCGGCATTTGCGCTCACCATCAGGTGCCATGTGGCCACTATGCCGGGCTAGAAAAAAAAGGAAAAGTATTTTTCTTTAAACCTAGTTAAGATATCTACGTCTATAAGACTTTTGGTTCTAATCTGTTCACGTATATAAGATTCATGTCACTTATTCGTCGTTTGTAATATGTTTTGTTTGTAACCTCGGAATTACTTTTGGCGACGCAACGTGTTTGTCTTATATCCAGTGTCTGATTGTGGAAATATTACATTAATGTGTGAAAGAGAAGCGTACATGATAAACAGAGAAGAAAAATCTAGGCTAAACCTTAAGTATGTAAATCGTACTTTCTTTTACTTATCATTTTCCTTGTCGCGTAAATATGTAAATATACTTACGGCATCAAAGCATTTCGAAAATTGATACGCAATTGTGCTTCAAAGAAATTTCGGTATATTTATTCGATGAAATTAGAAATTGAGGACTTTTGATGGTGAAGTGAGTAGGTGATTATTGACAAGAATAAAATGGAGATTGAATTTTTAGCCCCCTAATTTTTTGGACGAATTCTTTAGTGCATTGAATGTCTGTGATTGAATGGCACATCGTCTATCATACTGACATTTGTTTTTAATCTTTTCCTTTCAAAATGTTCTGCATAATTGTCTTCATGCTCTGTTAATCCTCCACTTTTAGTCTATACTGTTATTACGAATCTTTCATATTTTGTTATTTATTTATTTACTGGTGGTAGGTCTCTCATATGTGAGAGGCCATCTGGGTAGGTACCACCGCAATGTCTATTTCTCCCGTGAAACAACACTGCTTAAATGCACTGTTGTGTTTCGGATTGAAGGACATTGTAGCCAGAGCAACTACTGGACATATTGAGACTTAACATCTTATGTCTCAGGATGGCGAGCGCAGTGGAATGTTGCTACTGTTTATGAGCGGACGTATCGCTTACTATCAGGCGAACGGCTTGCTCGTCTCGCCATTCACAGCAATAAAAAAAATTTATTTAATATTCCATAGATGTCCAACGCAGAATATACACAAATAAAGATTCAAATACAATATATGCTGAAAGACTTAATCTAGCGTACTCCCACAATTATAGGAGACCATAGCGTTCTGACTAATGAAGGCTAAACTTAGACAACACAAACGTTATACAATGTTAACAATATTAAAAATAGGTAAGATTAACAAAAATTAAAAGTAGGCTTATAACTAAGAGGATACACGATAATAAATTTAAAAGCGAAAAAAAAAACCTTTTCTTAAAAAAATACTATACAATTTCGAATAACTTCCTCTTATAATTGGACAAAGACCCGAAGATATCAATGTCGTTGGTTTTAGATAAAGCATTATATTGTCTAGCGAGTCTTGGTAACGGAGGTAAATGAACTATAGAAATTTTTTCTAGGTATCCGCGAAGGAATATTTATATTGAGACTACTCAGTAATTCACTACTGTCTATACTGCTGTTCAGGATTTTGTAAAGGAAGAGGAAGTCGAGTATTTTTCTGCGAACAGCAAGTGTTTTTAAGTTATAATGCTTTAGTCTGTCTATGTAACTGGAAATACGTTTTGCTAAACATTCATTGTAGGCTAAATGATAAACGAACCTCTTCTGAACACTTTCTAAACGCTTTGAGTAGACCTCGTAATGTGGACTCCACACAACGGAGTTATACTCCAAGATTGGGTGAACTAAGGTATTGAAAAGTTTGATTTTTGTAGTCGGGTTTTTAAATTCTTTGCAATTTCGCAATACGAACCCCAAAACTTTAAAGCCTTGCGACACTGTATTTAATATATGTATAATATCAAACTTTACACGACTGTCAAGATAGATTCCCAGGTCACGTATACCATCAACCTTGGTGATTTCAACACCCTCTATGTAATATTTGGTTTTTATTGCGTGTGAATTGAATATAATGGCATTTGTTAGTGTTCATAACCATTTTATTTTCGACACACCAAAGGGTTAACCGATTTAAATCTTCCTGTAATAATAAAGCATCGGTATGATTCAGAACAGGTTTCATTATTTTCAAATCGTCAGCAAAAAGGAAAAAAAAAACGGTTCTCGAACTCGTTTTTGTGCCGCACCGTCAGGCTGTGGAATTGTTTGCCGTCTCACGTGTTCCCTCCTTCCTACAATCCTGGGTCCTTCCGCCGTGGTGTGAAGAGGCACCTTAGCAGGCCGGCATAATTGTTTCCATTGGCATGGGATTGCCGTCCGATGCCAATGGATACTCTGCCTGGGCGGCATTGGCACTTACCATCAGGTGCAATGCCGCCACTATGCCAGGCCACCATAAAAAAAAAAAACTCCTAGAAATTTCATTTTGCTGTATCCTTAGTGTACACATCGCGGTAGAAGGCTTTTGTACATCAACGTTAGATGAAAATACATGAGGTAGGGACGAATTAAAGGAACAGGCGAAATGTTCGCCGCACATATTACAGATGGATTTCTTTTTTCTTTTAATTACAATCTCCTATACCTACATACTGTATGTGACTGACAACTTTGTATGTATGTTTCATGATTTGAATGCTCTTTCCACACAGAAGTCACTTCGGCCAGTTTGATAGTAGAAATTCTAATTGACCAGTCTATTGTTACGAACGGGTCCTGAGCTTTTGTCTTCTCAGTTGTCTACACAGGCGTATTTTAATTAAATGTCTAGGTTAAATCACAGAGGATCCAGATAGTTGTGTAAGTTGTTGGAATACAAGGAATAATTATGACAAAAAATATTATTTACAGAATTATAGGATATATTTGATTGGTGCTAACTGCCTCAGTGGCGTAGTTTTGGTACGGTACGGTTACAAAGCTGAGGTCTCGGGTTTGATACCCGGGTCGGGCTAAGTCACATTGGATTTTTCTATTTATTAACAACCTAGAGTCATGAATATCCCAATATGACGATGGGCTCGCCCCCTATCACATCGTGGAATATACAAGACGAAATGCAGGTGTCCTAGTAGCACTTTTGTCTAGGCGTGAGTTTATGTATGTATGTTTGTATATATTTAATTGGTCGGTCATGACTAAAAGTATTTAAAAAGATACTGTAAACGTAATGTTTGTACACGTACTTTCGTGGCGCCTTTTTAAATTTTGATAAGCCTAAAATCAAATCAATTAAAATCTATTTAAAAAAGTTAAATCCTGTTGAAATTGAATTTAATTTTAAAGTTGTATTACATTTGTAAGTTCCTTGCTGGGTCAAAGTTTTATTTATTGTTAAAGCATTAATTTATTCATTTTGATTGTTGTGTATGCTTTTACTTGTTGTAATTCTGTCATGATGGTGACTCTGACGAGTTCTTCTCGGCAGAGAGTGAAAATAGCAGTTTCACTAGTATACCATCATTATGTGATACACTTTCATCTCAATTTTCTGATGTTCCTAAGAATTTCAATGTCGTGCATATCAATGCACAGAGTATTCCGGCCCATTTCACTGATATGTTAGCTAGCTTTGACTGTGCGAATCTCCATGCTATTCTTGTTTCAGAATCTTGGCTGAAGCCATGCCTTCCTTCTAGTTCCTACTCTCTTCCCGGTTTTCAACTTATCAGGAACGATCGTACCGTTGGCGGTGGTGGTGGGGTGGCCATATATATACGTACCGGTATTTCATTTTCCATTATACATAACTCACCCCAGCCGCCACCCTGAAATGGTGGTGAGCATCTGTTCCTGGAGGTTGAACTCCTTCACACTAAAATTCTTCTCGGTGTTTATTATTGCCCCTCTCTTCGCATTGACTATTTCTCCTCTTTAGAAACCATTCTTATTAATCTCACTCCATCGTGCAGTTATAGTATAATCATGGGAGATTTCAACACATGCCTTCTGAAGAAGGATCACCGCTCTTCTTTGCTATCTTCTGTTTTAAATTCCTGTAACCTTTCTATCTTACCGCTCCATGCCACACATCACTTCCCTAATTCCACTCCTTCACTCCTTGATCTCATCTTCGTTTCTTCTCCTCATCTTGTCGTGAAGCATGGACAATGCGCAGCAGATGCCTTCTCATATCACGACCTTATTTACTTGTCTTTTAAAATTCGTCCCCCTAAAGATAGATGTAAGGTTGTGATGCTGCGCTGCTTTCGTGGGGTAGATTCCGTAAGACTTCGTGAGGATGCCAGCAACATTGACTGGGTCCCTCTGCTTACCTCGAGTACAATCGATGATAAGGTTAACATTTTTTCCACCAACATTACAAAACTGTATGATGTACATGCTCCATTACGCACAGTTAAATTAAAACACCTTCCCTCCCCGTGGCTCACGGATGAAATTAAGTCGATGTTATCAAGGAAAGCTGCAGCTAAGTCTAGGTTTAAGCGTAGACCTAATTCCTTGAACTGGGAAAAATTTGTAGCTATCCGTAATCTCTGCAACAAGTTGTGTAGAAATGCTCAACGCCGATATGTCCATGAATCTGTTGAAAACGGTGATCCAGCTAAAGTTTGGAAATTTCTTCGATCTATGGGAGTTGGAAAGTCACGTCCTGATTTAAGTTTTCATAACATAAATATTGATTTATTAAATTCACACTTCACAGCATCTCCCTTTTTTGACAGGGCTACAAAAGATAAAACCATTAATGATCTTTCATCTATTCCAACCCCTAATTATTCTCAATTTGTCTTTAGTCAATTCTCCGATTGTGATGTTAAAAAGAGCATTTTATCAATTTCCTCCAATGCAGCTGGGAATGACTGTATCAGCCGAAGTATGATATTACCTATCCTTGACCAAATTCTTCGTATCATATGTCACATTCTTAATTTTTCTATCTCGAACTTCGTCTTCCCATATTTATGGAAGGATGCCGAAGTTATTCCTCTTCCCAAAAACCCTAATCCTGTATCCTTTTCTGAATATCGGCCTATTTCAATTTTACCGTTCCTTTCAAAGGTCCTCGAAACCCTTATCCATCATCAATTAAGTTCCTTTCTTACTGACAACAATCTCCTTAATCCATTTCAATCCGGATTTCGTCCTGGTCATAGTACAACCACTGCATTGGTTAATATTACAGACGACATCAGATCTGCAATGGAGAGCGGAAAGCTAACGGTGCTAGCCTTGCTAGACTTTAGCAATGCGTTTAACACTGTAGACCACGATGTTCTGTTAAGTATGCTTCGCTCTATTAACATATCTCCAGCGGTAATTGACTGGTTTCGTAGTTACCTGACTGGGCGCCGGCAGCGCATACGCATTGAAGCTGCAGTGTCTGCTTGGTGTGATACCTTTGCTGGCGTTCCTCAGGGCGGCGTTTTATCTCCTTTACTCTTCGCACTATTTATTAATTCAATATCCTATAAACTTATTTCTTCCTACCACTTGTATGCAGACGATTTACAGATTTACTACCATGCCCCGGTGGACAGAATGGCGGAAGCTATTGCTGCAATAAATAAAGATCTCACTCGGATCAATGAGTGGAGTGGGATGCATGCTCTCACAGTAAACCCTTCTAAAACTCAGGTCATTGTTGTTGGCAGCTCCAGGATGGTTTCGCAACTGAATTTAAATCAATTACCCCAGGTTTCATTCAATGGCTGCCTTATTCCTTTTTGTGATGTCGTAAAAAACTTGGGCGTTTTAATCGACAAAAACTTATCCTGGGGTCCCCAATTGCAACAACTTAGTCGTAAATTATTCGCTGCAGCGGGGTCCTTGCGAAGATTACGAAATTTTCTACCTATTCCCAGCCTCTTCTTTTTCCTCTCCTTGATTATGCTGATGCTAGCTACCTAGATCTCACCGAAGCCCAGTTTGAAAAGCTTGAGCGACTTCAAAATTTCTGCATTCGGTTTGTATTTGGACTTAAAAAATATGACCACGTCTCTGAATATCGAACTAAACTCAAGTGGCTATCAATACGCTTTCGCCGGAATACTCGCATCCTTTCACTTCTCTATACCATATTATTTAATCCCACGACCCCAAATTATTTAAAACGTCGCTTTCATTTCTTAAGCAATACCCATGTACGATCTCTTAGGTCTTCAGAAAATTTGATTCTAGAAATTCCTAAGCACAGCACATCATTTCTCGACAAATCTTTTACTGTCCATGCTGCTCGCTTATGGAATGAGCTACCCCTGACAATAAGACTTGCTAAATCTCTGCCTATTTTTAAGAGATTAGTCAGAACGCACTATTTGTCAGAACAGTAATATATTATGTATAAATATATTTTCTCTCATATATATATATATATGTATATATATATATATATATATATATTTTTTATTCGTTACGTTTATAGTATAATATATGTAGTAAAGTCACATTTTACTTTGTGTAGTTTATGTAAGTGTATACTTGTATTATATCTATATATATATATATATATATATATATATAAATAATGCCTATTTATAAAGCTTTAAGTTGTACAAGATTTTCTTCCTTTCCTTTTTAATGACTATCTTCGATTTTCCTTCTCCTATTCATTCCAATCCATCCAAAGGTTGTCTGGAAGAGATCGCCGTTAGCGATAAGGCCGCCGTTTGTACGTACTTATGTTATAACTTCCTTAGTTGTAAAATTATTTTATTAATTTTTGTGTACAATAAAGAATTATAAATAAATAAAATAAAATTAATCTGCTCTGTATATTGTGTGATCGATTAAAAGGTAAATAATTGAAATTCGTTTTAATTTCATCAAATTCATTAAACGATATTAACAGACCGCAACTATAAAACTCCAAACAACTTTGGCAATACAAAAAAAAAAAAAAAACTTTTGCAATCTAGTCGGCACGGCCACAAATCAAGCGAAAATTTTCTGTTTCGTCCATTCGAAAAAAATTCCCAATTGTGAATACCGTAACGTTAAACCTCGGTTATAAATCACGGTTAACGAGATTTGTTCGCGAACAGCGTCGGCTATTAGTTCTACGAGTTTAATAATGCACTAACTTGTTTACTATGCCGATAAAACCGAGTTTATTGTTAATGCTTGCTTTAGTCTTGGGCATTTGGCTTGGTGTCTTTTGGGAGTCTTTTTTGGCGTGTATGAACTCACGCTTTTCTCCCAGAAGGGGTAGGCAAAGGTGCCAGAACACCCACATTTCGCCTTGTATGTTTCGTCCTACGATATGATAGGGGGGGGGGGGGGGGGGGGCGAGCCTATCGTCATATCGAGCACATATGACGATAGGCTCAATAGGGCTGAAATCAATAGAAATACAATATCACCATACCCAACCAGAGATTTGACCCCGAGACTTCAGTACCTTCTACCGTAGTACGAGTATAACTACGCCAACGAGGCAGTCGCAGTCAGTTTTTGGAATGCTGAAGTGAAACTTTGATTGTAAAAATTGGTGTGGATAGGTAGGATTTCACTTTAAATGTTGTTGTGTGTGAAATCCAATCTATACTTAGTTTAAGTAGCAAAATAGCGTCTATCTGTGAAAACTCTTGAAAAACTGTTATTTAATCATTCAAAGACTAGGAGCCATCATAAACAATAATCCATAGGCTGCGGGCACGAAAATGGCGATGGCGGAGCGGTGGCGAGGCGATGCGGCGGCGGAGCGGCGGCGATGCATTCAAAAGCATGGACAGTATAGGTGACGCGCACGAAACGCGCGACAGCGGGGCGGGGCGATCGAGCGTTGCACAGGCGGCAGGAGGGCGACAGCGGCGCGGGTGCGACGAATAAGATTAATGTTACGGACAAATAGGTAAAAATCGAAGTTTTCGTTTATTTACATTATGTATGTATTACATTTACATTCAACATAACAAAACGTTTTTTTTAATATACATCCTGCTGCCTCGGCCTGCTCTTTTGACTTTACAAAACCATCTCCAGCAAACAAAAATACGTATTTTCGTCAACCGCGCATCCCGATTGAAACCATCCCAATCCCCATCTATTCCTGTACGGAAAGGTTCCAGTAGTGCGCTTTAAATTGTCGCGTATGTCGCGTCACCGCAATACATTTTAGGCGACAAAACGCCAGTTGCGGCGTGGGGCGACGAGCGTGAATATTTCACAAAGGGTTTATGGCTTCAATAAGGGTGCAACGTGGTTTTTTGAACGCTGTAAACACACTAAGGTACTATTGTTTCAGATTGGAGTTTAAAATATTTATACTCTACTTTTATTTAAAATCAACATGGGGGCTATCTTTCAATACACTAAAAATCATTTATGGAGCAACTTACTTAGGATGTATTTGTTACGGATCTCCCGTATGGGCTGATAGGGCTACTATCGGCGCTGTGCGAAGAAAACTGCTCCAGAGCCAACGCTTGGCCTTGATATTCTTGTGTAAGGCGTATAGAACTGTTAGTACCGAAGCTTTGCCTGTCCTGGCGGGTGTACTTCCAGTCGACCTGGAGGTGCAACGTCGCGCCGCCATGTATTACTCTACTAGGGAGAATATGGATAAAAGTTTTTTAACCGCACGTGAACTTTTAAAAATTGATAGATTATTTAAACCGCTTTCAGTGGTATATAGCGAACTATTAGATGAATGGCAAAATAGATGGGAGGTATCTTTGAAGGGACGACATCTATATCAATATTTTCCTTGCGTTCGTGACCGTTTGACAAAGACTTAGTTGGATGTCGATTATTGCGTATCACAGTTTCTCACGGGCCATGGTAACTTTAGGTCTAAACTTTACTCTTTTAAGCTTGTTGAATCGCCTGCGTGCCCATGTTCAACACCTAATTGCGAGTATGAGCAGTCCGCGCATCATATACTTTGGGAGTGTAGTCTTTGGCAGAATGAGCGTAAACTATGCTGGATAGTATGCAGATATCATCTGGAGTCGTATACTACATGGACCTTGTAGAGACTAGGAAGAACTTCCGTGCTTTCCGGCGTTTTTGCCATACTTATTATTGGAATCAAGTCTAAAAGCTCACATAATAGGTCCCATTTAAATGTAGTGATGATGTGATCCGTGGTGCTTTACAGCTGGCTTCTCCGACTGTAAAAGTCTTTTTACGAGGTTATTTACCTGTTTAGTTAATTGTTTTGTCGCCCGCTTTGCACGGAGGGAAGTGGATAATAATTTATTTCCAACTCCTCCTATTAATTTCACTTTCTGATTAATTTCGTTGCGGGTTAAAGACAAGTTAGACATTCCCGGAGACTCGCCGAGCTTCAATGCTCGGTGTCATTACATTGCGTGCCACTGTTGATCCTGGCTCACAGGAGTTACAGTGGTGGGTGTGAGGGTGGGACAGTCTCTACTTTTATTTTTCTAATATTCCATCCATCTATCCATCCATCAGCCAATTTCTAATATTAATCAAAGATAATGTTTGTTATGTCGTTCATGTTATATGTAATGTTTAATCATGATTGTAAATGTTTTTCATAAACAAAATGCTAACTTTTTAAATAAATATAGTATATACGTATATATCTCTTTTTGATTTTCCATCGCATGAAAACATAATGTATCGTACAATTTATACATAATGTTGCTGGCCAAGTCGATCTATTTATTTAACACGTAAAGAATTTTTAATATTGATATGATAATAACTTACGTAATAACTTTATACAGAAGGTCCCTTAAGCAAGGACTAAATAAATTAATCGACTTGGTATTACATGCATATCACAACTTTTTGCGGTAGAAAACCTGAGCAGCTAGACTTGGCATTTTTTTACAGGATGATTTTGATGGGATCTCACGTCTTTTTGTAGAGTCCTACTTTTTTCCTTTTCGGTACTTTTTACAGAATATCACCAGGGGCGTGCACTCCTTGTAGGCAGAAATGCAGTGCTTTACTCGTCATTGACAGATATTTTATTATAACGTTCGTACGTTTTAGATGGCTTTAATTTATAGTAAATAAATGAATAAACAAAATATAATAACTTAAAAACGCCTAATATTTTATAAATAGCACCTATTTGCAATCACGCAAACATTATGTTTGCCACGCGAAAAGCAAGAGGCGCTGCAAAGCAATTTAATGTACCTAATCAACCAAGTCATGCCGCCGCGTTCCGCATTACATTTGTTTGCATGTGTGTAGTAATTTTGGTGTCCGTGTACAGTCGCAAACGCACACACCCATGAATATTGAAAGCTGCGACTCCTGCGGCAGGCCTCGGGAGTTCGGCAGTTGTCGGGAGTAATCGTAAATGTTCGTTGCCTATAATCCGAGTAAAATTAATAGGCTGGAATCTAATAAATCATCTATGCACATTATGCATTTTTGGTTAGTAAGGTTTTATTTGTTTAAATAGAAATGTTTTGTGTTTCTCGGGGGCCATTTTGCTTTTTTTATGAGTTTTTGCATTGTTTACTATTTTATACTAGTATGTTTGTAAAAAAAAAAATAGATTTCTTAACGGATTTTTCATTTTAACATTTGAAAGTGTGTACATTTAACAGTTTATTACTAAGTTTCGATATTAATTGTAGTCATTTTCTTTTACTAGTGTGTTTGTTTATTTTTTAAATGTTATTTGATTGCGAGGTTTGTGTTAAAAATGTATGTTTATCAAATGAATGAATGAGGTGGCCGAAATCTTGCGTTTATTTACATCGGGATATAGTAATCTCAGTTAACCGGATCCTTGAATATGTGAAAATTGAAAGCTGACTAGGTGAGTTTTTTTTTATTTTACTTATTAGAATTTCTTCCGCCGCGACGATCGATCGCTGTTTTGTCTGCGTTGCCGTAGAAGATGGACATGAGTAGTAGTACATCTAAGACTTGTTATGTTGGCATGGTTTCCGACTTAGAGATCCGTCGCGTGGCTGTGGCTATGCTAAAAAACTATAAAAGAAAAAGTTTTTGTGACCGAGTACTCCGCCGCATACCCAGTGTCATAATCCTGTGCACGCCGCTGAATATCACTATCGATTTTTCTTAAAGCCTCTGTCCTTTTTTTGTCTTGATTTTTCTTAATTTTGTAGGTATCAATTTATCACAAATATAGCGGATTTGATTATAAATGTTCTTTCTCTCATGGTAATTGATATTTTCGAGCTATTTAGTCTATTTATTTGCAAGTTTTTCTTCCTCATGTGTTTCTAGAGGAATGTTGTACAGTTTCATGGGCTGAATACAATACAATACACCTCTCCCTCTCTATACCCCCTCCTGTTATGCCTCCTATATATAGATACCTATCTACAACTATTATTCCATTATATACGGGTACAATGATTCATATGATTCATTAACTGCAAATGTAACTTTATAATCTTATACATTTATATGGGATTACAAAGTTATTCACGCAGTTGGTCTATCTAGAAAACTAGACACAAATTATGAAATGTTTGTATTTTCCCTTACTTTAGACACTAAACATTAATCATATTCTAAATTTGAAGGTTCTATGTCTGCTAGAAGTGCCTTAGACTTTTGATGATCGGTCAGTCAGTCAGTGAGTGACAAAATTAAGAAAGTTTGACTAGTTACAATTCTTAAACTACTGCTAACTACTACTAAATTGAATGAAATTTTAAATATACCGTGTTTACACAATGCCTGTTTAGTAACTGAAAATTCAGTCTTCTTGCTTTAACCACAACGAAGTTATAGGGGGTTGAAAAAGGTCTGAATTGCTTCGAGAAAAGGATGGTACGACTGTGCCGCTTTTTAGCTCGACTTGGAGGGGGCACTGCCATGCCCCCCGATCAGCCTAATTAAAAGCGACATAAATAAAGATTTTCATGATAACATTACAATGAATCATCAACTCATATCTATCGCAAAGATACGAGTACAACCATTATAAAGAGATACGCAAATCCAACACTCCAAATTCAAAATAATCACATCCACTTCAATTCACAAAACTTATACGAAGCGAAGTTCAATATTGAAATTAGTTGGTGAGTCTTCGACACGTGGTAACTCGGGGCGCGACGCCTAACAAAGTAGATTTTCCCCATTCACGTCCTTTGAAAAGTTACTGACGCCCTCCGTTTGACGTTTAGACTTTAAAGTACTTACATATATTTTTTATACAATTATTAAGAAGTTTTGGTTGGTTGGTTTGCTGGTTTGGTAAAGTAGTAAGTAAAGTCAGTCGCATTTTTTGCATATGACTGGCAAACGAGCAAATAAGTCATTCAAGTATATGATCGCTGCCACCCATGTACATCCACAAAGTTATCATAGAAGTGTTGCCAGCCCATTAAATCGGTAAAGGAGTGGAATAGAAAAATAATAGGAAGAGGAAATGGGTATTGGGTATCTGCCCGATCTCACTCACCGAACGAAGTGTTACGGAAAGCTATCTCTTCACGTAGGTCTCCTGATAATGTTGGAATCCTCTAACATACGTCGTAACCATAGATTAAGTTCGGAGAAAGTACTAAGTATAATAAAGAATAGTATTGATTTTAGAAGTGGAAACCTTGTATCTTATTTCAGATGTCGAACATCCGAACATTCGAAGTTCGTATCGGATTATAAAGTAACCCCATTCATGTTGAGTCACGACTGACAACAACGTGGCTCCACCACTTTATAATTTTACATGCTAGTTCTTTAACTAGAATGTCAAATGAATTGCGCTATTTCTGATGTTAAGGCCAAAGCCATCCAGAAAGTGTGTTTATTAGAATGGACAGAAGTCTAGTTTCTTACAATTCTGATGTCTTCATTAGTATATATTAACTGTATTTGTGTTTTACTCTTTATCAATATATGAAAAGTAAAAAACTACATATCAGAATAAGGAAGAAGACTCAGAATGACGTATTGTTAGCATAAACTCTTTTTATTTTAGAGTTTTTTAATTTCTCCCATAGACATATTCTCCGTTCTTAAGAGAAAAGAAATACAACCAGGTATCTTCCAATTGCAAAAATTACGTTTTACTGAAAAGTACAATTTATTAATTAAAATATTCATGCAAGCGTTCCATATGGTTTGTCAGCTATAGTTTTAAGTATATCAAGGACGATCAAACAAATGAACTGTAAAGAGGAATTGACCCGCACATTACGTCAATGAACTTCCATTATCATGCCTAATGTGACGGCCTGAATTAAACCTAGACCTTATTTACATACGACCCAGAAATTTGATGGAATTCATTCGGTAATTTCAAGTTCGCAATGCGTATTTTTGTGTCATTATGGATTTCATCATCATGATCCACAGCCTGTAGGGTCCCACTGCTGGGTATGGGCCTCTCTCATATTATGCCACTTTTCTTTGTTGTTTGTCAGTCGCATCCAGGTTCGGCCTGCGACTTTTACAATGTCATCGACCCATCTTGCCGCCGGACGGCCGACGCTGCGCTTACCCAGTTTTTGCCACCATTCCGTTAGCTCTTTACTCCACCTGCCATCAGTGTGTCTAGCCACATGACCAGCCCAACTCCATTTGAGTCCCAAAGCGAACTTTTTGACATCTCGAACTTTTGTTCGGCGACAGATTTCGACATTCGGGACTCGATCTTGCAGTTTGATGCCGAGCATAGACGCTCCATGGCTCTCTGTACCACACCAATTTTGTGTTGAACATCGCGCCTGAGTGTCCATGTCTTGGCACCGCAGGTCATGATGGGCAGGACACACTGATCAAAGAGGCGAGTTTTTAAGCTTTGTGGGTACCGGCGTGATTCTAACACGGGTTTTAGTCGTCCGAAAGCTGCCCAGTCTAATTGTATTCGACTAGAGATCTTCTTAGCCTGATGTTCCTTACCAAAAGATAGAATATGACCAAGATAAACATAGTCGTTCACCATTTCTAGGGTCTCACCTCCAATCATGATGTTTGGAGTCGTAACAGGAAGAAGACTCGCCAAGACGCACTGGCCAGCGCGGCGTTTTATAGCTAAACCCTCTCATTATGGATTTATATTATTGTTATTATTGCTAGCGTCATATAGGACGCCTTCCATATAGGTGGAGTGACGATTTGCGAAAGGTCACTGGCAGATGCTGCATCTGACAATCCGAAGACAGGGTGAAATGGTTCAATTCTATAATATATTGGTGATCTTACTGCTACTTGTTACAAAGAAATAATTTTCATTCTTTCTTTTAATTTGGAGCTATGTCCGGCAGTGGACAACAGTATAGGTTGATGATGATGATTTTTATTGAGTTATTTATTACCGCGTTCTGAGGTATTAGGTTTTGTAACCGAGGTCTTTTTTCTCAATACCTACTTAAAATTTATTATAATTCAGTTCGCAATATACTTATTAATCTTTTCTTTGTAAGTGGAAAGCGACGCTGCCAATACACATCAAATATTTTATTCTTAAATGGTAACCAAGGCTATTGAATTCTAGAACCTATCATTTTATTTTGAAATAAACCTTAAGGCTTTTGGTTTCTATTCTATGAATAAATAAAACAACTATATGAAAATATTTTTTCCCTATTCTATTATTGCTATCAGAGCTTGATTATTTTAGATAAAGACGTAAATATATTTTAAATATTGTACATGAGTTTGCATTTCAATTGCGTAAAAACAAGCTCTTTAAAATTATATTTTCAAATAGCAAGTTCGTTAGAAAATAAAATCTAAAATATATTTTTGCAATACGTACAAACATCAAGAGTACCTACTAGCTACTCAGTCACCCCAACATTCATACGCTTCAAAGCATGTCTGAGTTCCCCCCTTCGCATCCCACAAATAGGCAAAGAAAATCCTAATTGATACGCGAAGCAACAAAATTAAATTCCGCGTCGCGAAAATTAAGCTCCCATCTGGCATTCCCTTGGATCCGACAATCGTACGGAACCGATGTAACCCTTTTACTCTTTCCAATCGACGTGCTCTCACATCCGCCGGGCATATTTACGTTATTGGATTTCGCTTCAGAGAGCTCAAATGTCGCACCAGAGGCACATTTAACAACCCAAAAGATGGATTAATGGCGTTCTTGTTTATTTAAGCTGTGTAGTGAATTGCAATGGTGACAGTGGGAAGGAATTATTGCGAGTGAAAGCTAGGGTAGATAGCAATTATATTGAATATAATCATAAGTAACGTCATAAGAAAACTTTGATGAAAAATTGCATACTTTTGTGCCCGCCATTGAGATAATATACTAGAGGGGATACTGCAAACAAAATGTTTGTAACATAATGAAGGCTACCGTACCGCTCCTTCTATTTCTGTCTCTCTCACGCCTACGAAGTAACATTATTATGGTTTTTCGTGAAAAGTGATGTGTTCTTATTTGTTTTGTTGAATTTAAATCCGAAGCCAAGATGCCCTGCATGGCATATTTTCAAAGACTAAAATAATCACTACATTGTGCGCTTTTCCTTGAATAAAAAAAGGCTTAGATGAGATTTCTAGGCATTAAACATCCATAAAAATCTATTTTATATACCTAAAATATATTATGGAATGAAACTGTGATACGGACACTAGTTTGTTGAACATTACAGGTCATAAATAGCGATTTGTAGCGAATATAGGGTGCTTATCATATTGGCTACTTGACTTCGTCCGTGACTACAGGGCGCCTAGTTAGCCTTAAGCTTAGCATTGCTATTATGTTTGTTTGCAATTGTTTGGTCCAAGGGAGATCAGAAATTATCAACACTCAAACCCTAAACTGCAACATGTGAAAACTAATATATTCTTATTTTGGTAAAATTTAAGTTTCCATTTTAGTTGCATTTTTTTTCAATTTGTTTCCATTTATTTTGCTGTCTTTTGTAAATAATGTGTGCACTTGTAATTGGCACACATATTAGCTATCAACACCAATATTATATATTACTTTATATTAATGAGTTAAAATATAGCGCCGTTGTTACACCAAATAAAGGAAAATAAACTACACGAAATTGACACTGAGTGTCGAAGTTAGAAAGTATCCAAAGAAATTGCATAATCATTTAATTTAAAATTGGTAATTATTTAGTGTATTAAAACATCCTGGTTAGATAATAATATACGTATATCTTAATCCATTTACACAAACACAACATCCCGGATTAATAACAATTATGTTCATACATCTTAATCCTTTTACCAATTGCTACAATCACAGCAAAATAATTAACGCAATTCCCTGATTAAACCCACATAATTAAAATTTGTAAAGCCTAACAACAGTCATGTCGAATGGAAATATAAATTATAAACCGATGCATTATCGTATGCAAATGATTATGGACATTTCGAACTCGATAAAGGTTTAATTAAAGCCTGCTGGCTATACATTGGGCCATGTCAAAGTATTGTGCCATACGCGCCTCATGACACCGATAAGCTTGGCGTTAAAGTTAATTCTGGCTATATTGAACGTAAATAAATATTTACTTTACTACATACAGCCTCGCTTGATGGCAAACTTTGTGTTTGGTAACTTGATTGAGTTTTGGAGCGGGAAGTTCTACTTTATGACAATAGATGTTATTATCATGCGTTCTTAATTTGAATTTAATCCGACGATACCACGACGATATTAGTTACATCTTTTGATCAATGTTGGAAGAATCTGGATTTTAAAAACCTCCTTCAAGTTTGTAGCCACGATATCTGCCACTATGACAAAATAATATTTTCTCATTTCCAAGAACTAATCTCAAAAACCTGCAAAGAAATTAAAAATGGCAGCAAACCACTTAATAGTTTTTTGCTCCTTTGTAATTATCGAAAAGAGGTGATATTACGCCAATCCTAAGTGTATTAACTTTGACAAAATAATTAAATTATTTTACCTATAATCTTATTTACCATATTAGTAATGTGATGTGATTGACAACTTATAATAATTGTTTATGTAGGTATGTTTTAATATTGTTCTCAAAAAAGTAACTTTACTTATCTAATCGAGAATAAATATCTTTAACTCTGAAACTTTTTATATCAGTAATTTAACTAGAAACTTTTAGTTATCATTCCATATTTTAATGGTAATCCAATTGCATCACTACATAGTATAAAACAAAGTCGCTTTCTCTGTCCCTATGTCCATTTGTATGCTTAAATTTTTAAAACTACGCAACGGATTTTGATGCGTTTTTTTTAATAGACAGAGTGATTCAAGAGGAAGTTTTATATGTACCTATATAATACATACATATTATTGTATAGAAAACTATTTGTACCCGGGCGAAGCTGGGCCGGGCCGCTAGTTATTTAATAAAACCTCTTTGCTGACTTTCTCGTGTAAAATGTTTAAAGTAACTATTTCAAATCTAAATGTCACAAAAGAAAAACCACTTGGTCTCATTTTGTAACAGCGCTAAAAATAGAACGACCGAGTTGGACCAGTGCGAGAATTCAGTCTGCTCGAGGTTCCGGGTTCTTTTAGCGGTCGGATAAAATTGTCGTATGGTATTCATGTTTAGTTTTTCGGGAGTTTTGTAACGATTAAACAGGTTTTGTGAAAGGCAATTGGTATTTATGTCGGATCGTAAATTATTGTTGAAAATGACTAAATAATATATTTATTGTGAAATGATTAAGTAATAATTATGTACAAAATATGATACAACATCTTTTTTGGTTACTTAATAATAGTATTCTGATAACTGCGTTTTATTTCTAAAAAGGTAAGATTTGAAGTTATTCTATTCTATGCGAAATATATTATATTACCCATTCAAAGATGGAATCAAACATCTATTTAGAATTGCCTACAATATCATAAAATCGTTTTATATAAATAATATACAGAAACTAAAGTAATTTATCATTTGTTTAGGATATTCAAGATGAAAATGTGATACAAATCGAAAATAACTTTATTTTAAAACTCTTCCTTGAGATGTGTTTTTACTAAAATTCTACATGAAAATATTTTATGCTTATTTTCTTAAATAAATGAGAACTATTATTACGAAACACTTTCAATAATTATAATTATCCCTCAGCTAATCTGCTATTTAAAATAATTCAGCAAAACTGACACAAACTCAAATTTCTTTATTTCTTCTAATGCAAGCTTACGCCTTTGACACAAAACATCTCACTAATTACTTATCTCACTGCCACAATACATAGAAGCTGCTATTTGTCACATGCCAGCGTTTTTGTCTGGACATTATGAAGTTCAACAAACTTGTCCGCAGTGTTACGCGTTCGAGACTGCACAATGTTATTTCATTTATTGCACGCTTTATAACATAATGGGTGCAGAAGGCACATTTTTATTTATAGTATTTTAATGTTTCATAGTTTTGTGGACAATAGAAGACGCTGTTGAGTCTTTATTTTTTTTTAAACTGTATCAGCTCATATGTACATATATGTCCCACTGCAGGGCACGGGCCTCCTCTACAACCGAGAGTACGATTGAGAGTGATAATATACATTTAATGGTGTTGATATATATTTTTTCGCTTAATAAGAATATTTCACTCATTGGGTTCATTACACAATGTCTCTCGTATTTTGGATTGTGTAGTTTTTAGTTGGTAAGATCTTACGTATATTATTTCTCAGATCCAACCTAATCGAAGTAAAACATTTTTTATCACTAATTGTAAATTCAGTGTAGAAGATACACAAAAGTCAGAATATTTAATTGTGAATGCATTAGACTGAATGCATTTTCCCCACTGGCGTGATAAGTGAACACTGTGCAGTCTGTTCACTTTGCGGTCTTATTCATAGAATTCAATATACCTTTTCTAGTAAAACAATTATTTTTTTTCCACTCAAACTGAATTAAAAAATCGTACGAAATGGACAACTCATTCCATAACTAAAACTAAAATAGGTTTTAAAACTATCTATGAATAACTCCGTTAATCTTTAGGATCTGCCAATTTAATATCAACACTTGAAACTACCAGTTATTTTAGGTAACATACTGCATTAGACTGAATGCATTGTCCCCACTGGCGTGGTAAGTGATCACTCTGCAGTAGTACTGTGCTGTGCGCGCTGGCTAATTTCATTTATCAACGGGAGGCAAGTGCGGCTCAATTCTACGTATCGCACGTGGGTACATGAACAAATAAAAAGTATGTTTTAAGGCTCGGGTTTTACAATAAATCTTATTTATCGCTTGGTTAGTGAAGTTTTGCGGTCTTATTCATAGATGGTTAATTTACCACTATTCTAGTTATCAAATATTATTGCTTCGCTCAAACTGAATGCTAAAGTCATTCAAAAAGTACAGCACATTTAACAGTTAGAAGAAATTTAAAAACTGTTTATAAAAATGCCTTTAGTTTTATTCTCATGAGCATAGAGAAATCAATGAAGATATTTTTATGAGTAATGGGATGTTACATCTGCAGCAGATTGCGCTATACATTCTTATATTACAAAGCTAAGTTTATAAATATTTATATGTTTCGTTATTAAGATGGTTGATCGTCTCATGTCTGTGGTCTCATGATTAGCGACCATGTTATCAGTAATAACAATGACAGCGTAAGATCAAAAATAGGGGAACAGATCACCCGAAAAATACCACATTAATTTCAGTGAGACAATGGAAACTTTACTCATAAAGAATGACTCTAGCGTGGATTTACAACACAAAGGCTTTGGCGAACATCATAATCCCTGTAAACACAATTCCAACAGCCCACTATATACCCTGGCCTTAAGTAAACATGGTTATAATATTTCCCCCGACGACGCTTTTTCTAAAAGCACTGCATGTTGACGACACGATTAAAAATAAAAGCATACGCGGTTGTTGATGAGATTTTCCACCGGTCTGCAGTTTCAGGACTGCCATAGTATTTGAGTTTGTGCCAGCCCTATTACTGAATTATGACGTCACTGTATTTGAGTTTGATGAGAGTGGCAGCCCTATTATGACGTCGCTTGTTTCAGCTACTTTTTATTTACGTATAAAATATGTTTTTGCAGCTTTTTTCTTGTAAACATGTATATGGATATGAGCCGAGTTTCACGTGCGGATTATATGTGCTGAATTAATATTAAAGTAATATTTACATAAGGTTTGTATTTGTGAAAAGTTAAGTTGATATGCTACTAGTGCCATCTAGAGTGCGCGTATTTTATTTTCGTCACAAGATAACATAGAGGTTAAGTCTATTTAGAATACAAATGAATGAAATATGATATTATACTAGTTGTACATAATTTTCTTCCTTTCCTTTTTAATGACTATCTTCAATTTTCCGTCTCGTATTCATTCCAATTCATCCAAAGTTTGTTTGGAAGAGATCGCCGTTAGCGCTAAGGGCGCAGTTTGTACGTACTTATGTTATAAGCCCCCTAGTTGTAAAAAAATATTTTAATATATTTGGTGTACAATATAGAATTATAAATAAAAAATATTCTTTGTGGTCATTAAATTACCTATATTAGGAGTAAATGAACACTATATAGTGACTTTTCACATACACTATATAGTGTAATGTTCTTTGATGCTTATATCCCGTAAAAAATTTAACATCTAAAGGCACCTACATTCCAACGATATTATAAATCGCAGTATTAAATTGCACATACAAAGCAGTCACAAATCAAACACTGTTTAGCAACATCAAACAAAAGCCAATACATTTAAATTTAATACCAAATTACAAAGAGCAATATTATAGTATCTAGGGATTTCTCGTACATTCCTCGCTTTTCAATGAAACTAATCATTTTGTTTTATATGATAATATAACTATGGCTCATATGGCATTAACCTCATAACACATTTAATATACAGCAATTTTATGAGATTCGCAGATTACGAGATCACAGAGTTTTTGCTACACTCATTAGGAACATATGATGAGCCAAGCTGTTCATGTTGTGGATAAATTGACATTACAATATTAAAATAGTTGTAACACTATTTTTTCATTATAGAACTATGGAATATATGAAATACCCTATAGAATTGTGAAAAAATTTAATAAGTTTGAAATCGTTGTGAAACACTGGTAGAGTATGCTAGTTTTATTTCATTGCTTCTCTCCGTATTTAAAATTAATGTTTTCAGAAATAGACCCACTGCCACGAGAGGCTTGGACAATCGAGAATTTAATTGAGAGAGTTTAGGCTCCATCCCAATGGCCTATTCACAATCCCAATGGCATATACACCTAAGATTTTTTGTAAACATATATGGTACCTACATTGGTTTTATAAATAAATCAATGCACCTCATACAAGTCTTGTGTCATGCTTATTAGAGACTACAGAGACTTTTCGGACTCCCAATTACTCCAACCCGAAACAAATAACTGTGGACCACACAAATATTTGTCTCGGTGCTGGGATCGAACCCGCGTCTTCACGTTTCACAGCCGGCGTCTAACCAACTGTGCCACGGAGGCTGTCGGATTCCTGCAATGTATTCCTTCAACGTTGAAATGCGCGGTAATTCATTTAAACATGACACCATCAATCAAATTGAATATGAAAAATTAATATTTTCACCAATACTTGAATATTTCCACGCCTCTTTTACTTTTACAACTGTGCAATAGTTAATAGATTTATTTTGTTTTTATTTGAAATAAAGTTACCTCCAGCGACACCGGCGGCGTATTTTATATATTTTAAAACCGAACGGACTTCACGCGATTTTTTGGGTCGGTTAAAAATATAGACTGCAGTTTTTAAACCGACCATCGGGGGAAAGTGAATCAATTTGGACATGTTTATTCAAAACATTGGAAATAGAAAAATATTGGATTAACTTTTATTTGGACTTATTCAAAGTCACTATGTTTTTATATCTATTTTTATTTTTGGGTATTAATAATTCATAAATTTAAGTTTTTTTTTTATTGCTGTGAATGACGAGACGAGCATGCCGTTCGCCTGATGGTAAGCGATACGACCGCTCATGAACAGTAGCAAAACCAAACAATACCTTGATTTACAATGCAATGCTTGGAACTCCACTGCGCTCGCCATCCTGAGACATAAGATGTTAAGTCTCAATATGTCCAGTAGTTACTCTGGCTACTATATGCTTCAAATTGAAACACAACAGTGCATTAACACTGTTATTTGGGGGGAGAAATAGACATTGCGGCGGTACTTACCCAGGCGGCCTCTCACATATGAAAGACCTACCACCAGTACTTTTCCTGCTGTCTAAATGAAAAGCAATATCAGAATTGTAATTTGTGTCCTAGCGTACCGATATAAACGCACTGAAACCGGTTTTCACAAACCAATTCAACCTACACCTATAAACTACACCAAGCCTATTTCAATTAAAAAATATTTTAACCAGCCAGACGCTAAAAACAGTTTCAAAGCTCATATATACGCTAAAATTACAATTACGCAGACCACTCGCAACGTAAAGAGCGTTAAACACATCGCAAATCAAAAAAACCAGCGCCGGCTAAATTGCACTTAGGGTTTTCAAATAGTAATTTAAAATATCCGTCTGTATTCCTCCCGGGGAGTTGGAGTCGTTAAAAAGCGGATTATTTCAGTAGTTTTTCACAGTTGGGCAAAGTTGGCCTGCCTTTTTTCCCCAACCTCCCCTGGGTGAAACGGCCGGTTAATCTGCGGAAATCAACCGGCCACGTTAACACTGGCTAGGTGAAATTAAAAAAAGAACTAATCCGTGCTTTTATTTGGGTGAAACGTAGCTCTGTTGATTGGATACTATGTGTAGTTGGAATTATTATTGTTAAAGGATTTTTTTTACACCAATGTTTATGAGTTTTAGTACAATAGACCTACAATATTTATAAATATATTTCTACATAAAGATTCAGTTATTTGGAACATTAAAATTATTTTCAATGTCGATGAAGAATTAATACATTTTGCCACTAAAGCTATCTTTCATTTGAGTGGTATTTGTAATCAAATGGCGCTCGCAAAGGCATAAAATATGTTCAACCATCTAAACTACGAATTCAAATACCTGTTTATTATCGTTAATCCAAACAAAGATTTTCACACATAAGTAAACACCAAAGATTGACTCGAACACATTAAGAAAAACAAATATTGCAAACAAATGGAATACAAACAAGGGCTGGAACGAATTTCATTCGTATGTCAACTCATTTGTACAAGCGTTTAATATTAGGCCGGCTTTACATGTTGATGCAAATATCAGTGCCAATATTGCTTGATTAATATGTGGCAGCCAACGTTATCACCAATCCTGGCGGATTTATTCTTATAATAAGAAAAACGAAGAAACAGGGTATCTGATAAGTTTGCACCATCGCGCATGAAAACTCACGATAAAATTAGAAACATTGGTACGTTACCGGCCTTCAAGGAAAGCGTAGGCTCATTTCATTCTTGTTTCATTTTATTGTTTACGCTGGATAAAAGTAATTACAAATAAGTCAAAATAAAAAAGTACGAATTCAGAATTCCATAGGTTTATAACATGTTTCGATACAAAATAATAATAAAATGTTAACCACATAAGTGCCATATGACTCCTTGAATTCCCATTTCTTTATTATTAATACTATCGTGTATTCGCTTATTCCACTTTTAATCACATCAATAATAAATTATAATCATACTGGAACTATATCTTCTAGATAGATCTAGATCTTCACGAAACAAGTCCCGAACCTAGTGTGGAGATCACCAATATTCTAATTTTGGTGTTTTTGTTATATTATCACGTTTATCTAAGTTTGTAACATGTCCCGGTTTAAGGTTTAATACTACTTTATTTCTCATAAGATTAACAAAATCATTTACTGAGAAACGTATTTGGGCGAGCATACAAATTAAGTACATGCACTAATCGGTTAACCTTTGGTTTTTTTTGGTTGAATAATTTAAATTATTATTATAAATTAAGTATAAAAATTAAATACGCAGACAAGGCCAACTACCACTCTCGCCAACATTCTAGATCGAGACATTTTACAAAAGCATTGGCACCATTTGGCCAATGTGTAAAGCCGGCTTTATAGAAATGGCCCGGCATTGAATACGTTTCCACAGCATCTTCGGTTCTAATCGAGTCGAAAACGTGATAAGAGGACGTGCGCGATGTGACACGGAATGGGTTCTTGTTCCTAGCGATTTGACTAGATAGGACTGTTCGGAAATTAATGAAACGTCCTTTGTGATATTCATTTGAATGTAGATAAACTCACCATTAAGACTTATCTTATAATATTAATTTCAAATTCAATAAATTTTTAATAATTAAAAAAAAATCCTCAACGGCAATGTTTTTCTAAGAATAATATTTTGACCTGGGTTTGGAAGGACATTTTGTATATTTATTAATACATAAATTCATTGATTGCAGATTTCACTTATCAGTTAATCAAGAGGCATTCAACTTTTTTCCACCACGTTGATCTACTGTAGGTTAGACTTCACGTGCTTTACAAATTCTTTAGAATTACGAGAAATGTAGATATTTTTTTGAGGCTGTCTTTAAGACATAATTCGATACACATATATGTGCTCGAGACTCGAACAATCAACTTGTGACAATCCTGTTTACTAACTTGACTATTTTAAATTTATATAATGCTTCTGACTACTAAAGTAATACTAACTATTTTCAATTAATAAAATGGAAATACTAAAGTAATACTAAATGCTATAATAATAAGGTAACACGTAAACTTCAACATCTCATGTAACACGACAAAACCGCAGAAACACGTCAGCGGTCGGTAAAGCATTCCTTGAATACTATTCTGTAAAACCGGGGCTGGAGCGGTTTGTAGGATTTTGTATACAAAATGCTAAACTAATATTACTTTAGAGAAAGCCTAATGTGTAATAAGCGTTGTTTGGGGAATGTATTTCTGTTTCTAAGGATAGTAGTGCCGGAAAATGCTACTGGAAATGTTTTAAATATGTTATGGTGCGTCCACTACGTAGTTTTTTTTTTCAATGAATGGTAGGACGAGCTATTATTCGCCTGATGGCCTGATGGTAAGCGGTACGACCATTCATGTACAGTAGCCACACCAAACAACACCGCAAATTAGAAAGCAATGCTGGGCATTCCACTGCGATCGCCATCGTGAGACATGAGATGTAAATGGCTCTCTGGCTACAACGTCCTTCGAACAGCTAGTTACCTTTTGTGGATCAATATTATGCAACCACGTTATCAAAAATCATATTATAACATAAAATAACATTCACTAACACGGCAACAATAATATTTGATTATCAGATGTTAGTTCGTAATATTATGAAACGTTGCTAAATTAAAAATGAAATGCGGTGTGAATGCACCATTACACAAGATATTGCTACATCTTCAAGTCTACCCTTTCATGCTACTACCGGTTTTGAGATAGTTTTTTTTGGATGAGCTACGTGTTTCACTGGTCCTTAAGGTCTTTATTTGAACGCCAGACTTTTTACTCAATTATCCACTGCCTCGCTGAAACTATCGCTTGAACGAGAATTTTTGGTCCTGCGGTAAGCTATCTACCGCTTCGACAATCGTTAAAATAATTGTAATTTTATTCTAAAAATGTGAATAGTTGGTTTCCAACAAAATCTATTTTTGATCATTTGATTTGAGTCCTAATCTATCAAAGAATATGAGAGGACATATTTAAAATTATCGAGTAATGTCCTATTAAATGCAATGACTATGTTATTTTTTTAAATAAAAATATATAAGGAAAGTTAAATAAAAAACGGAAAAAAACTATTTTTGTAAATCCCTTTATCAGCGAATCCCGGAAAACAGGTAAAATTCCAAACAACGAGGTAAGCGGAAAAATACCTATTCCCGGGGATCTACAATTACAAATTTAACTTGATTCCTCCTTGAGTGAGTGCCGGATAAACAATTAAAATGGTAATAATTTATCAGTCATTCCAATTAGTACCGGAAAAATAAATTTATCCCTCGGAAGAGAAAGTTTTGGATGAATTGTAATGTGGTGTAATTTATAAGCGATTGATATTAACTGGCTTTGAAAAGAGCACCACTAGAGTTTCTTGCCCGTCCTTCTCTAGTGAAAAACCAGCGAACCACACACAAATAAAGAAGAATTTTGAGACGGTTTAAAAGAATATCAAAGCAGTCTTCTGTTCTTCCCATTCATTTTTTTTATTACTTTTTATTGCGTAGGACCAAGACACAAATCTAGTTTACGTTGTGGTGTAGTTACTACAACCCTTAGATTGGTGTCTTGAATAAAAATGGGTCAATAAAAAGGCGAAAGGCGGAAATAGTTTACATTTTGTTCGCATTAAAAAGTATTCTCTTTCAATCATTATACTCCTTTCTTCCTTTAAATTTTCCTAGCTGGACACATATAATAATAAAATAACAAGTTATTTTCGAGCCACGCTCCTAGCAGTCTGATAGCAACCTTGCCAACCAAAAAAAAAAAATACTTTTTAAGTACGATGGTGTTTTGAAAAAGTGCCGATGAATATTTATGATTACTTTCGCTTATAACTTGAGTCCTAACCCCGCGTTGTAATGAAGAATAATTTCCGCCGAAATGTTTTTTATTCGACAATGATTTTGTAGGTACCGTGTCTAATTTTGACGGATTAGGAGATTCTCTCTTTTTTTAGTTAATTTATTTGAATTCCTTTACATACTTAACGTTAAAAAACTTTTCAAGTGTTATTGATGTAGATAGGTGACGATTCTTCTACAATCAGGTGTGCCGTTTAGGTGCTTATTTCGCATCTATACTATTAAATAAATAAACTGAATTCGAACATTCGATCTTCGTTTCAGGTATCTGTATCAGCCCATATACGTCCCACTGCAGGGTACGAGGACTCCTGTACACTTCGAAGTATGATTGAGAGTGCTTAGGCCATATAGTCTACCACGCTGGCCTAATGCGGGTTGGCGCACTTACATACCATGGAAATTCATAAAAAACGCTATGGTATACAGGTTTCCTCACAATGTTTTCCTTCAACGTTTTAGCGCGTGGTGATGAACTATGAACACATGACTCCGAAAAGTCACAGATGTGGTCTGGAAATTGAACCCGCGCACTTATATCACGCACTAATATATTATTTTGCACCTTAAATATCTTAAATCTTAATTTCGAACGAAAGAAACTAGAGAAAGACGATGCAATCAAGGGCACCTGATAAAGTTCTAATACAGTTCCTAAGTTTTCAAAGATTAGAACCCCCCATATCTGCAATAGTGACATTTAATTAAATTGAAGTTCCGTGCAGTAATACCTCGTCTTTGTACACAGAACACTGACGTGCTACGCGACATATTAAACTTGAACGCCTATTCACTAACATTACTTTGAGTCGAACTATATTGCAGTGCATTTCTTAGTACTTAGTGCTTAGAATTTCATACAGATCAAGGCGTTAAAATGAAGATTTAACTTAGCGTTTGGATATGACATAGTATTTTACTGGTGGTAGGTCTCTCATATGTGAGAGGCTGCCTGGGTAGGTACCATAGCAATGTTTATTTCTCCCGCCAAACAGCAGTTTAAATGCACTATTGTGTTTCACATTGAAGTACATTGTAGTCAGAGTAACTACCAGACATATTGAGACTTATCGTCTTATGTCTCAGGATGGCGAGCGCACTGGAATGCCTATCATTGCTTTTTAATTGAAAAAATTGTTTGGTTTTGCTACTGTCCATGACCAGTCGTATCGCTAACAATCAGGCGAACGACAAGCTAGTCTCGCCACTTATTGAAAAAAGAATGATTAAAAATATCAGCGAGTATGACCTATGAACTGTGAGAGCCTGAAATACAATAATAGGCCCTTTGGGCCTTATTAATAAACTCGGATGAGCGAGGGATTAAATTTTTGCCAAAACTTTGTATCAGCCCATATACGTCCCACTGCAGGGCACGGGCCTACTCTACAATCGAGAATACGATTGAGAGTGGTTAGGCCATATAGTCCACCACGCTGGCCTAGTGCGGGTTGGCGGACTTACATACCATAGAAATTCTTATGAATCCCTATGGTATGCAGGTTTCCTCACGATGTTTTCCTTCACCGTTTTAGTGCGTGGTGATTGACTATCAATACACACATGACTCCGAAAAGTCAGAGGTGTGCCCTGGGATTCGAACCTGCGACCACCGTGAACATGTTGGCAGTCGCGTCTAGCCCGTTTACCAACAGGCCACCACGCACTTTAAAATTAACTTTAAAACTTTAAAATTAACTAATTTATTTTGACCGTTCTTTTTACTTTTAAAATCAGTGGATTGCCATAGCAGGATTATCATGTTAGGCTGAAGAATATAGATTTTTATTAACTCTAGCCCAATGCCTAAAGTTAATCCTTCGCTCATCCGAGTTTATTAATGAAGCCCTATGTGAAAGTTATTCGGTTTAAAAAGTCCTTTTTAACTTATAATTTAGGTACTTGTACCAGGTATAACGGTTTATTCGCACTCCGCATATTTTAGATGAATTTCTCTGCAATCTGTGGATGGTACTAGTAATATTGCTACCTACCCCTTCATGCATAAAAGTGAAAGGGTATGGTATACTAAATTACACCCAACAGTCACATACATAGTCCTGACCCCACACCAAGATCAAGTTTTGTGCCGTGGGTATCAGGAATTACGAGAGACTTTGCGGTCTTACAAACACTTAAACCTGAAAAAAATACCTTTAGATCATAAACATTTCGACGCAGGAAAGCGATTTTGTCGTACATCTCGAAGCAAGCAATTTTGCACCAGAACCAAAAACAAATATTTAAAAAATGAATAACCTCTAAAATAGAGTACTTAGGAATACCATTTCTTTAATAATAACATCTTTAAATAAAACCTTACATTTTCACGAGAAAATTCAATGCGGTATTTTTTGTATGAATTATTTAATATACAAAACGCATATACCTACGCATTTTTTGAGATACGACAAAATCGCTTTCCTGCGTCGATTTGTCTCGGTGCTGGGATCGAACCCGCGACTTCTTGTTTCACAGACGGGGTTAAACTAACTGCGCCATGAAGGCTGTCAATTGTATGTATGTTAAAGAGTATTGATCCGATACACCCCAGTATATCATGCCACGTCCCCCGTAGTGGAGCGATGTGGCAATTTCATTATCCTGCAGTACAGCGCGACGCATTGTCCGACGTATAAAGGATGCACAGGAATCTTTTTATACATCCTGTTTTATATCAGTTACTTGAAGGGTAGTAAGTTAATAATAACGATGGTTGAGGTGAGATTAAAAATAATTAAGTTGATATCGAATTGGTTATGTTTGAATATAATAGAATAGAGAGAACAAGTTTTTGATTTAGCACATTTTGATCATAATATCGACGCAGGAAAACAATTTTGTCGTATCTCCAAAAATGCGTATATGCGTCTTATACATTATTTAATTCAGAAAAAAATACCAAGTTGAATTTCCTCGTGAAAATGTAAGGTTTTATTTTAAAATGTAATTACTAAAAAAATGGTATTTCTACGTCTTTTAGTTTAGAGGTAATTCATTTTTTAAATATTTTGTTTGGTTCTGGTGTAAAATTGCATTTTCGAGTTACCACAAGATTGCTTTCTGCCGTCGATATGTATGTAAGTCTGATAGAAGATATAAAGAACGATATGGGTTGAAGACAATGGGTAATTATATTTGTAATTTAACTAAACACATCCTAATGGTTTCTTAGATTTATGAGAATGTTAATAAATAATAGTTTTTTTCAATAACACATACTCCTTTTTGAAGTTAGTTGATGCTCAAAATATTATTATATGGGTCTCAACACAGTATACTGCTTTTGAAATATATGAGGTTCAAGTATAGCTTTAATTTTATACTAATAATAAAACATAAATATTAATATGCTGTAAATATTATTCAAAAACTAAAGCACACAAACCAAAAACACGTTGAAAATTTAATTTCAAGCATCTGTGAGGTACAATTTAATAATCCACTATGCAATGCTTTGTCTCTTTAGCTTATTCATGAAATTACTGAAATGTTACGCTTTAGATGGGCATTTAAACAATGTAGACAAGCTCACCCCTTATCTTACGTGGGTGGCGATAAACCTCCTAGAATCACCCACATGCAGTGAATTTGGGCTTAATAAATTTTCTGGAAAATCTGGATTGTATATCCGGTATTTAGGTGGGATTTTGGCAAGTTACCTGTGTTGAGTACTTAATTTACTGAGAAATTTTAATTGAATCTTTTATATAGTAAGATGTCGTGGAACTCGAATTTTATGGAATTGTAAGCGATAGTTAAAGCTTTATTGTTCCAAATCTCTATCTCTGAATTACAATCACTGGTCTAAAATAGTAAAGTTTAAGCGAAATAAATACCTTTTCATTCAACTCTACCTAAATATATTTCAATAATCATAAGGAATCAAATGTTGCAATCAGTTCACTGACTCTACCAAAACTGAAACAGTTCAGTAGCTCTTCAACAGTTATCGCCTTACTCTACATACGCTCTAACTCTACCACATACGCAGTCACGAAATAATCTAAAAATAATGCATAGGTAAGCGAAAAGTACCGTAAACAGTTTTCGTCGCTCCGCGTAAAACTCGGCGCGAAAAATTCTTGTTAATGTTATCGGTCGGCCAATCGAGCTCTACCGGCAGAGCATGTTCAGTGTATACAAACGCGCCACAGTTAAGTGAAGCTCAGTAAGTGTATTTTAAAATTGTAGTGAAATTATAGATGTTGATTGAATTATGTTAGGTAGAGTTTCATAGAGAGGTGCAGAACGTGAAGGATATGGAAAATGAAAATTATGATTTACAAAATAAGAGAGGTTTTTTTTTCGTTTTTAGTGGGAGATAAAATACTGTAAAAAAAAGAAAGAAAAAGGAAATAAGAAAAATAATTTTTGGTTTATTATTTATATAAATTGCCAAAAAGTACGGGTACATCACCATGGGTATATGACACACAAGCAGGCTATGTACAGTCTTTACATTAAGCAAAGCCTATAGCGATAGACATGCTATAGCCCTCTAAAAAGGATGTCAGGAATTTTCTTAGACTATCAGAATTAGCGTTATCAATTTTTGCCCAAATTCACGGCACTTTTGTGAAAAAGTGTAATAGGATGTTATGAATCTTAGAATAATATTTTTTATTTTATTTATATTTTATTTCGTTAACCGTATTTGTTTTTATTTTTGTTCGAATTGTATTTTTTTTATTTGATATTTTATATTGTTTTAGAGTTTTTTCGTTTATACTTTATATTATATAGCGTGGCGTTGGCCTCGGCTATTAAGATTTGTTGTAAATAAATAAAAACATAAATTCTATCCAACTTTACGTAAGGACCCACGAAGACTGTTTAGTCTATTCCTCCTTACAACCTCGAATACTAAAATTCTAGTAAATTTACCATACTGTACGTACAGACACATGGATTATAAATATTCGAACAAACGAGGTCAGCCGCGTTCTTTAAAATTACGTGAGTCATGTAAACAAAATAAGAATAAATACTTCGTACAGGATGGCTTTTGCGATTGCTGTTCCTTTAGCAAGAATGTGTATCATAGATACAAATTGCGACATATTACCCAATAAAGAAATATTAATTTTTTCCAATGTTCAGCAGTGTTTTTTTATAGAAAGTAAGAAAGAAACACTTTTATTGACATAATAGGGGTACATCACTAGAAGTGCCATAATATTTAATACGACTAGTAATAACAAAAGAATAAACAAAATAAAAAATAGTTATAGCTAGAAAGTAAAAACGAGACAGTGTTGTTTATTTTGGCGTCTACTACCATTTTTTTTTGTTTCTACACCTTTTCTTTTAACACCTGAACCAATCTAGGCTACTAAATCCCCAGCAACTGGAGGCAGACACACAAAATTATGAACATTCGTATAAACGAGGTCGCGGCTTATTAATATCGCACCAAAATGACGTTAGCCATGCGAATTTCATAACTCCATAACTACATTTTATAACAACTGCTGCCGACATATTGGCGAAGTTGCTTTTACGCTTCTGTCATTGGAAATGTTATTTTATTGGAGTTTCGTGAGCTTTGAAAATTCATGGAATTTTTCATTTCACTTTGTGTTGATGTTGTTTGAAATTGCAGTCAATTTATTGATTTTGTGGATCGTATATTAGTTGAGGTGTTCTTTAACGATTTTAACTCCAGGTTAGATATATCACTTTTTTGAGAAATCTTGTATGTATTTTCCAGAAATATCATGACATTCCTCTGGTCGTTGTGATACTAAAAGGTCTGTTGGAATTTTGAGATATACGACACAAGACGTTGCATCCGTCTGTAATTATGTTTATTGCGTGTCAATTGTTTGGGTCAATTGTGATGGTATTATTGTCATCTTAACAAGTTTGCCACTTTGGTCTACCATTGAGAAAAAGAAAGTCCAATAAATATATTCAACATTTGAATAATCCTTTCAATAAAGACTAAAATAGTGCTACATATACGTGACAGCTTGTGATGCATCCATCCATCAGCCAAAGGAAGTCCACTGCTGAACATAGGCCTCCCCCAGTGATTTCCACAGAGACCTGTTGGAGGCAGCCTGCATCCAGCGACGTCCCGCGACCTTTACCAGGTCATCGGACCATCGTGTGGGTGGACGTCCTACGCTGCTTGTGATGCATGTCTGAATATTATTTTTTTCTTTATACGAAACTTGCAAAAGACAGCTGATGACCTATTTAAATGTAAGGACATAAAATTACTAGAACTAAATTGCTTTTGAGTGGTTAGATCATAATATAGTCCTCCACGGTAGCCTAGTGCGGGTCGGTGGATTTACATGCCGTAAGAATTCTTCTGTGGCATATAAAGTCATATAGCCCAACAAGTCTCAATCGTACTCTCGATTGTAGAGGAGGCCCGTGCTCTGCAGTGGGACGTATATTGGCTGATACAGATACAGAATTGCTACCGGAAATACATACTGATACCAAAACGTGTCACACTGATGTAGCTTTGACGAATTATCCACAATAGATTAGTGTCATTAATTTTGATAATTGTTTATATCGAAAAGTTACATTATGCATAATCATATTGAGATTTTTTTTAAAGTTCGTTAATTAATAAGGATATATAAAAGTTGGTGGCAGGAGTAATAGAAGAGGATACAACATGCAGGGCGTGACGTCATCTTCCATAAGGTGCACGCGTGCGAAAGAGACAACGACAACGTGTCCCCACCACACTATAAAAAATTTAATATCTCAGTCATTTTCACATCCAATTTTGATGCTGTTTTTAAATTCATGTTTATGTAAGTGATACTTTTTGGAACCATTACAAACATTACTTACTGTATCTGTATCAGCCCATATACGTCCCACTGCAGGGCACGGGCCTCCTCTACAATCGAGAGCACGATTGAGAGTGGTATGCCATATAGTCCACCACGCTGGCCTAGTGCGAGTTGACATTACTTACAATACTGCAAAATCAAATTATGGACATAACTTATTGAATACAGTGTTTACTATCCAAGCATATCCGTATCCTACCTCGAACTACGACAATCCACTCATAGAACCAAATGCAACAGCTGTTAATCACATCGGGATTTTTCGAGGCAGTCGTATCACATAGATTAATGCAATCAAATATTATTTAACTTTAATATTTCCAAGTATAAAATTATTTGAATATAGGTAATATTATACAATTGTCTTTACTTGATGATGATTAAATGAAATGAAATGTATTTGAAATGAATGTATTTATTGGTCACGTAGGCAATTTAAAAGCTCTTATGACAAGTCAATACACATGGAACTTAATCTCTATATACAATATATTTCCTATATTTAGCATTACTTATTTTGATTTCCTGGTTTAATATTTATTTATGTAATTTATTTATTTTAAATTATTTTTATTTTTATTTAGAATTAGTTTTATTTATTTGTTTACTTTTTATTCTTATTTTATTTAAAGTACTATTTATTATAAAATTGCATAATATATGGTATAATTAGGTGCTCAAATTAGAATAATATAATTATTATATTATTGTGTTGGATATTACATTTTGCGGGATAGAGTATATCCATAACACTTAACTCTACCCACTGTTTATCCTTTTCTCAAATCCATCCCATGGTTGACTGTAAGATATGACCTTTCAGCGATAAGACCGCCAATTGTACTTTTTGTATATAATGTGATTTTCATTTTATTTTACTTTTGTATTATAGTAATCCAGTGCATATGAAAACTATTAAGTGTGATAGTGACAACTTAAAGAGGAGTTACATATATTTCTTTTAGATATTCAGACTGGAAAATACCCTCGGAGTTTCTGCTACCCAGACAGAAGCTACGACCTACTGTGAGACCGACACTGCATATTTGAGTTCTTGGTTTGTTTATTTGAATTTATTTTCGAGTTGCATAGTTTATAAGATACCAAACATAATACTAAACACATATTATAGTAAATATTGTTTCAAATAAGAAGTAAAGCAATTGCCATTGTCCGATTCGTCAAGCCAAATCCCTACGTATTTTTAAAAGACTCGTCAAGGAACATTACTCCACTTGCTAATACTGCCTATAACTTTCGTTTCTCTTTTCCCTGTTTTCTTGTCTTACATTGCACATTATAATATTTTGTATGTAGTATATTCTATAGGTATACCGTATATATGTATGTGGGTTTTATATATTTATGTGTATGTATTTAAAGTGTGTATAGACGTATTTAAGTAATTTATTATGTTAATTATTGTTTGTATTTACTGACAGATACATCTGTACTATTATTATAATTATCTTTTTTTTACTCTAAAGACTTGTCTACCCCCGTTTTCCTACTTCCATTCACTCCAGTCCATCCAAAGGTTTGTCTGGAAGATATCGCCGACTGCGATAAGACCGCCCATTGTACTGTAAATATAGGTTAAGATTTTGGTTGTGTATTTTTTTTTTAAATTTTGTGTAGTGCAATAAAGTGTAAGAAATAAAGAAAATAAATAAAACTTAAGTGTTAAATATTAATTTAAAAATTAGGAAGCATAAAATGGTAATCAATAATTTTAATATATACGTAGCTTATATTTATTAAGATAGAGTGATGTTTTATTTTGGAGTCACATTTAGAATCGCTTTTAAAAATATGTATTTTGTTATAACCTAAAGTAATTTATTTTCTTATACCTAAATTATACGCATGATTCATTTGTGTAAATCGTCCTTATAATCGGGTTCAGAGAACGTATTCATACTACCACAATTAGAAACAATATACATTTAGCACACAATAAAAATATCAATAAACCAGAGCACATTTTTTCCAATTGCAAAAACATTTCAATCGGTTAACACAAACTGAACCACGCGTACAAATTGCCTCCATTGTCATCAATGAAAAGAGCGCTAACAAAAATACACATTTATGCAAAACAAATACGTACCTATTAAAAAAACAATTTCACTCACACGCACACACTTAAAACAATAGCACGAAACACTACAAAAAAAGACTAAACTTTTTAAATGAAACCGCGAACGCACGCGCCGGCGCGCCGGTCAGTGACTGACTCATGCGCATCCCGAACACCCTTCGGTTCTATTTTTTGATTCAAATAGGAACAAAAGAAGGGGGGAGCGAGCGCCCTCCGCGTTACAATTTAAATTTAGATCGGCGCAAGCCAAGACGCGTCTCATACTCGGGTTCGTTCACTCTGGAAAGCGTTGGAAATGATCTGTCGTTGATAATAAACTATTTATTGTCTATGGAACTTTTATTAGTGTTCTCGCGCGTTCGGGTTGATAAGTGTGTTGAAAAGTTGCGTTTTAAATACTCCATTCAAATAAAACTACTGCAAATTCCATATAATATTTCGTTATTTCTTTGCTTCTGGAGTTAATTTTAAGGAAGTCTTATTTAGTGTACTCCTAGGTTATATAAATAACTTAGTACAGAAATTATTATTGCTGGCAAATATCCAAAATACGAAAACAAATGAAAACACAGAATACCTTCATGTCAAAAAATATTGATTCTGATCTGTGAGAAACAGCAGTAGTAGTAGCAATACAATGATTGTTTACATTTCATTTATCCATTAATTCAATATGACATTCTTCAGTTCAGCCTGTTTGTTTTCAGTCCTTTATTTGTATTATGTAAAAAATGTGTATTTGATACATTGAACTAAACAGCTCAACAATACAAGAGGGCTAGATACAAATCCTTACAAATAACAACAAAACATACAATATCCGTTTCAATTCAATCATCATTCAGGTCCTAACAAACTCAGCTACACTGAACATTCGCAAACAGATTAAGGTCACGACCTTAAATTGAACACATAAATCGGTGGCGCGGTCACGCACCATTTTTACTATTTTTAGGGTCCGTTCAAAAAAAGGAAAAAAGGAACTCTTCAAGAATCCTGGATTATTTAATTGACTTCTTTCAATCTCTCTGTTTGTCTGCGTGTAAGTAAGTATATAAAGCAATGCCTGATAGCCTTTCGTCTTCCCAGACTTTTTCCTACTTCTCTTCCCATAATTTGGGCCTGGCAACATAGATATTAATTGAATGATCTAAGGTTTATGGATGCTCACGAGCAGCAGTGATCGTTTACCATCAGATGATCAATTTTGGTCGTTGGCGAACCTATGGCAACAAAAAAAATCAAACTTTCGTATACTGAAATTTCCATTAAAACAGAATCATTTGTAAACAATCAAAGTATGTAAACTGTAAATTATGAAATAAATCTAAAAAAAAAACATTCAAAAATATATTTTGCGATTCCAACTACAGGATATGCACCCTGAAATTCAATACAAACCAATGAGTAATAGAATAAGTATAGGAAAAAAAATACGAAATTTCGTACTATGGAACCTTAATCATAGAGCCCTGCTCGCCCTTGATTTTTTTACTTTTTTGACACCCTCAGGGACTTTACGAGGGTGGGTTTACGGCGTCACTCAGTCCCTTCCCTTAATCCCCGCCTTTAATGAGAGTAGGAACTATCAGTCAACGATTCGCCGGAATCGGTGTAATACGGCGGATGTGTATTTTGGGCTTTATGTACCGCCCGTGAAATTTTGTGTTTTACGTTCGAGAGTTTTGGTGTTGTATTTTGTTTTGGATTTTAGTGAATATTTTTTATGGCGTTTTGCTTTGTACTTACTTACTGTTCTACTGTATCTACTACTTGTTAACTGAAAAAACATAATATAATTAAATTAATAAAAAATATTCACGATTGTTAAGAAACACTTTGCTTGCTTTAGAATGTCATAACAAATTGTTAATGAAATACTCTGATTTAAACCACATTATAGTTTCTTGCCTGTTATTATCTAGTGAAATCATCTTAATGGATTATTTCATTTTCCTTTAAGTAATTAGTATCAATTCCATTTTCAATTTTTAAACCCAAACAATTTAAAAAATAATGGGATTATGATTAAAAATCTAAATATAGAACAAAATTCCAAGCCAGTCATCGATATGCCGGCACCAACTTCTGATATCACCGGCACACTTAGCAACACATGCGCCCTTACTGCCACGTGCTAACGCAGCTGTTGATAAAAAAAGGGTTTATTGTCACTTTTTGTTTTCTTTTTAAGTATCTCTTTATTTTTCTATAAGATGTTTCAGTAAAGCATAATTATCTCTTACGTTCTTTTTTTTATAATTGCTGCCCAGAAAGAGTATTGAATGGGATTTGACGGCTGTCCAATGCCATTCGATATAATTATGCCGCCTACTGAGATACTTCTACACACTAGGGCGGTAGATATGGCAATATGGTTTTTAATTTCATGGTATTTAACTTCATGCAAAAGTCGTGATATTTGTAAGTGAAGAAAACAAGCAAACGACTTATTCAATAATAAATTATGGCCGTCAATGAATATTTACAACATTGGCTGACTTTTAGATGGAAATGGAAAAAAATGGATGTTAAAGGAATGTTGCGTAATCTCACTCATCAAATTGACATGTCGATAGCAAAGCTACCACTTTATGTCGGCTTTCTTTGAGACAGTACGACCGTTTATTTTTGAGTACTATCAGAACCTTGGCCTAATAAGCGTTGCTATTATTCTGGATGAACTTGATTTAACTGCAAATTTTATTCTTCGTTTCGTAGAATAAAAAAAAAATTTTTTTTTACCATTCTTCAATTTTCGAAGGCACATTTCATTCATCGTTGCGCGCCAAGCCACGTGTTCTTTATTTCTTGTGGCCCCGTGTTTGTATTTCACAAAAATTTGTATTCGAATGATGTTGTATCGTAATAAGATATTGTAAAATAATTTTTGGTGAACTCAGAATTCCAGACATGTTTTTCTGACATCTGTCTACTTTCTGTTAAATATGATACGCTCGGGTGGGTTGAAGATGTTTCTTGTATATTTTTGGCAAACATATCTCTGTGTTATTATTTTAAAATAATAATACTTAATAACCTTTTTTGTCCTATTTAACCATGTATTTTTATATACGATTGTACCCATGTAAGCGATGTGACCATATATAATTTTTATTTTGGAGAGAAAGTTTAAGTCCATCTGAATTGGGTCGCTAATCTTTGCCATTTTTATATTATATTATGCCATTATTATAATATGTAACACGTTGCTTTCTGACCCTCTAGCGCCATAATTACTTGATCGATTATCATGAATTTAATATACGTTGTAAAGGATACAGAAAGAGACATAGGTAACTCACATACAAAATACTTTTCCATCTATATCTAAATATCTAGTAAGAAATAAGAACGTGAAAGTAAGCCCAAAATTGCTATTATCTCTAACTATCTCCTCCAGACGCAAGTAATTATCATTTCAAATGCTTTTAAATCCAAGTCCGTACCGAATGAAATAATTTCGCAAACGCCTACGTAATCGAATATTCTAGACAATGTAGCCTAAAGATGAGGGCATCAGCTCACGTGAATAGCCGATGAATACAGATGAGTGTCGAGCTTACTCAGCTCGTCTAGACTACAGGCTAAATCTGAAATGTTAGTAATGTGGACGTGGCCTAAAAGCCTTCTCTTGTGGAATTACTTTTTTAATAGCGTGGGCCGGTTTTAGAATTACCAGGTAGCAAGGATAGTTTGTGTTAAGGTTTCAACGCGATAACCATGATTGGCCTGGATAACGAAGTTTTACTTGTCAGAGAAAAAAATAATAACTTCAAAATAACATAATACAACCGACAGTCACATACATAGTTCTGACCCCACATTAAGATCAATTAAGTGTTGTGTTGTCACAAACACCGAGACTCGAAACATATATTTGTGCGCCTCACAAACATTTGTGCCGGTGCGGGCATCCAATCTGCGATCTCTCGTTTTACAGTCGACGTCTAACCAACTGCACCACGTAGGCTGTTTACTTGATCATTAGACAGTATTTTTTTTAAATTCCATTAAGGTGCAGGAAGAGCATGCCGTACGTCTGATGGTAAACGATACGACCGCTCCTGAAAAATAGCAAAACCAAACAACAAATTAAATAACATTCATTCACCTCGCTCGCCATTCTGAGACATGATGTTAAGTCTCAATATGTCCAGTAGTTACTCTGCCTACAATGACCTTAAATCCGAAACTCAACTCAGCTTTATAAATTGACAATCAATTTTCATCATCACTATCTCAACCACAGCAAGTCCACTGCTGAACATGGGCTTCCCCCAAGGATTTCAACATCTGTTGGAAGCGGCCTGCATCCAGCGACTTCCTGCAACCTCAGTCAGGTCGTCCGTCCACCTTGTAGGCGGGCATACGACTTTTCGCTTGCCTGACGTGGCCTCCACTCTAGAACCTTTCGGCCCCAACGGCCATCGGTTCTTCGAGAGAACTTCAACCACTAATCAATCAATATTATTGATATTGAATTGAACATCATAAATTGTTTGTGAACTGCTCTAAATTCTACCAAGCTGCGACTTTTGTATAATCACCGTATTATAGAGTTGTTTTGATAACACTAGATTTTCTTGCCCGTTCTTCTCTGGTGAAGACAGCCTTGTGTACCGGGTGGAAAAAAAAAATATGTGAAACTTAATAATGTGTCACATTTTAAAGTTGTGAATAAACTGTTTAATTTTATTTCATTTTCATTATACAGGGTATATTAAGACTGCTACCGAAAACGAAGCTGGCTAGTAGTTTTAGTGACAAAATTCAACAAAAAATTCGCAAAAAACAGCAATAAGTTTTTTTTTGTGATAACAACAACTTGTTTGGGTGGTAAATCCATAGTATTTTCTAAAATAATGATTTAAACCCGTGCGCAACATAGCTTCTTTAAAAATAAAAGTATGTACACCATTTTGTTAGAAAAAAAATACGACGTATTTAACACCCAAATATGAAGATAGGAAAAAAAATAACAAAGAAATTCGTCGTGTTGTATTGCAAAGTGTTGGTTGTATTGTTTCTGAAGTTTCTAAAATTACCACCCAGCTTCGTTTTCGGTAGCAGTCTTGTTATATGCTGTACTATATTATGTTGTTTTAGGCTTGAAAATACGCTAAGCTTCCGTAAAACTATGGCTATGTCAAACAACGAAGCCTAAATTTGGGGACATCAGCACACGTGAATAGCCAATGAATACTGATGAATCGCACACGCCACGCTAATTCAGCTCGTCTAGACTATTGGTGAAATCTGAAACGTAAGGCCCGCCATTGTCTTACTGATTGTCGGTTCGTGGAATTACGTTTTAATCGAGTCATGTGCATTTTTAAGTTCAATTTCCAAATATTTTGAGGTGTATTTTGAGTGAATTTTTCTTCACTGCAATCACGAATTTGTCCGACGTTTTGGTTTTTTTCTGAATGGAAACAGCTTCAATGTTATATGGAACGGCTATTTTATAATATGTACCTCGTCAGTTTCAAAAATACATACGGGAACTTAGGTATTCTTTAAAACTTGAAAATATTACAGTATGTATATATATGTATGTAAATGTCTTATACCGGGTATATCAAGACTGCTACCGAAAACGAAGCCGGGTGGTAGTTTAAGCGACTTCAGACACAAGGCAACAGAAAAAGTTGCAAAAAAAAGCGACAAATATTTTTTTGGTTATTTTTTTCCTCTGAACATATTTGGGTGGTAAATACATTTTTCCTAAAATAATAGTGTATATCCTTTTATTTATAAATACTCTAAGATATAAAAGAGTTTAAATTATTATTTTAGCAAAAACTATGGATTTACCACCCAAAATTGACGATATTTAAAAAATTATAAAAAATAATTGTCGCGTTTCTATGCGAAATTTTTAATTGCATTGTGTTTGTAGCCACTAAAACTACCACCCGGCTTCGTTTTCGGTAGCAGTCTTGAGATACCCTGTATATGTGCGTTTATCATACCTTGTATTTATTAGCTTTTTATATTGATATTCATATATTTATATTGTTGTAAAAGTCTTAGTAATAAGCACTGTCAAAAACTATTGGATCTTTCATCTACCAATCTCAATCACTCACTCAATCGGTAGTCTTTATGAGATCGCTTAAAGCGACAAGACCGCCATTTATATTACAAATGTTATGTGTTACTATTTTTTTATAGGCCTTTAGCAGGCTGACGAGCATGCGGCCCGCTTAATGGTAAGCGATCACCACCGCTCGCGACCTTCGCAATGCCAGGGATCCAGCACTGCCTGGTTGCTGCCTACCGTAAAGATAGGACTCTCTTTACGCCTCGTTTGAAGAAGGACAGGTTATAATGCACACTTTCTTATTTGTTTTCTTTTGTTCATTATTTTTACATGGTGTTATAATAAAGATATTTTATTATTTATTTATTAAGCTTCCTCAAAATTATGGCTAATCCAAAAACAACTAAGCCTATGAGAGCTCACATGAAATTTATTTGAATAATAATAATAATAATCTTTATTGACATAAATAAATCAAAAACAAAAACATTGAAGCTACTGTCGCCTGAACTAGGTAGAAAACAACCTGTATGTCAGGAGTCAGGGCCATTCTCCTGGCCTGATTTTGTATAGTAACAATATTTATGCCAACTTAACATAAACATATTACAGAGTGTGTGCGATTCACAAATTTAAGGTAAAATTAATATTAATTCATATGTAAGTAAGATAATAACTAATAATTGTAAAAACAAAAAGCTTAAGATATAAATAAAATGAAATCGAATGATATAAAAATATAGAGGAATCGCATACGCCGTGCTAACTCAGCTAGTCTAAACTAAATGTGAAACGTCAGGAAATGTGTCTTAACCCGCAATTGTCTTACTAGTTTTGTAGAATTAACTTTTTAATCGCATAATTTCCCCGTTTTAAATGTCAATGTATGATACAATGAGTAATTTGATTCGTCGCATTTTCACATACGTTTCTCAAATATTCCCTTAAAATATCATAAATAAACTAGTACGGAAACCATCTTATCTAAATATAGAAACATCTTCCGCATAGATCGGAACAAATATTCATAAAATCATATCACAAAGGAATAATACAACTTGCTCAAATTTCAATAATTTCTTCAAAGAGCGCATTCACATCCTAAACGTTTAAATTCAAAGAGAAACCAAAATTACTAATCAAAGGTATCTTTTCGGTGAACGTCAAAGCTTTGGGGGACGGCAACAGATTTAGAATCCGGATATCGGGGGGACTTCACTTTTTTTTGCCGGCGCGGGCGTTACGACTCACAACTGATGGCTTACGGCGCCCTCGGATGTACAAAATTATTATATTCAGGACTGGAAGGGGTAATAATATATTTTCATAAAAATATTTTACTTATAAGTATAACAATAGAGTAGGCAGGTGTTGACATAAACAGTTTATGCATAGTTGTTAATCTTATTTCGTTAGCAGTTTGGATCGAGAGGTTATTACGTGTTCTTTACCTTAGTGTATATCATCAGTTTCAAAATTGTATTGTAGTGACGATAATATTAATAACATGGAGGGAGTATTGCCCATCCTGCAGAATAAATATTTTTCTTTTTACTCATTACATAATATGAGTCATAATATCATGTAATTTATTTAATTCTTTAACATTTTTGTACTATACAGGGATACTATTTAGAAATTACGCAATAAAAATAATAGTATATTACAATTGCATAAGATTCATATTGGTCTTCGCAAATATGACCATGTTTCTGAGTTTCGTGCTAAGCTCAAGTGGCTACCTTACGGCTTCGTCGGAATACTCACATTCTCTGTCTTCTTTACAATATTTTGTTCAATCCTCTCACCCCATCTTATCTTAAAGAACGATTTATTTTCTTCATGACTCACATTTGAGGTCCTTGAGGTCGTCCGAGAATCTTAGGCTGAGAATGCCTGTGCACACCACGACATTTATGGACAAGTCTTTTACTGTCAAAGCAGTTCGATTGTGGAACGCGCTTCCTGTTGTGGTGAGACAGGCGCAATCGCTGTCTTCATTCAAGAGGCAAATCAAAGAACATTACCTCTATCTCTCTAAATAAACAGATTTTAGTAGATAATATTATTTCCTACTTGTAATTAAATTAAAATTTGTATTTATTATATATTTATATATGTATATGTTTGTAGTATTATATATGTATGTATTTATGCTTTTTATTATGTATGTATGTATGTTATTTTGGTGTATTTTTATGTTTAGATTATATATATAGATAGTATGAGTTTTATCTAGTTTCCTCACTTTTAATTATTTATTTTACACTGCCCTCTCTTTTTCCTTCTTTTAAATCCATCCCATGGTTGTCTGTAAGACATTGCTTTAAGCGATAAGACCGCCATTTGTACTTTTTATATTTTTTTGTTGTTTCTGTTTGTTGTATTTTTTTTATGTGTACAATAAAGATTTAAAATAAATAAATAAATAAATTGGCGGTGGGATGGATACATAAATAGGAGAAAGAGGGACAGTATATTTTTAATCTATTTTCTTTATGTTTTATTAGGATCTCAAACTAAAAAATCTTCAAATAGTTTACTTTGCACAAAAGTCGTTAAAATACCTACAGTTATAAATTTAAATTAATTTTATTTAAAAAAATATTTTATCACAATTATTAGAAACTTAGGTAGCTTCAATAAATTTATTTCTTAATTGATCAAGAATAATATTTTAATTTAAATGTACAAACAGACAGACAGTAATGACTCAACGTCCGTCTATTCTCGATGTCCATTCCACAACACTCTTTCCACAGCCTCTCCTTCCACCCTTCCACAACTAAAGTAACGTCACGCAGGCCACGCCCCTTCCAAAGCTTTATTTTTCCTTATTCTACTATTTCACGAAAATCTTTATATTTAAATAATAATAATATATTCCAACTAAATCACATCTAGCACAACACACATCCACGGACGATGCTCGATAGGGCTTTTTTCATCCCCATTTTTTTTCTTTTTTAGTCACGCCTTGTGTATTAAAGTGTTTAATTTGTTCCCAGCGATGGGCTCAAGATAAATGGCATTGCGTGGAACTGTTGATACCGACCTCCTTGTTTAGTTGATGGATTGTATTTACAATTTGGGAGACGTTGAATGAAGTGCGTCGACTGATGGAGTCAATGTTGATATGTGTTGTGGTGGGATATGATCTTGGTATTGTTGAATTGGTATTTGGGAGGCTCGTGATGTGATCGTTTGATTGGTCTAATGGAGATATTTGATGTGATAGACTAATTAAAGTCAGAGCTGACAAGCAATGAATAACTCTGACCGACAGAAAACCAAGGTCATATAACAATTTTCCCTTTTAAAATTTTTATTTTATTCCGCAAAACTATGTCTGCATCATCATAAGCCCGTTGCAGTCCACTGCTGGACATAGGACTCTCTCAAAGTATGCCACAGACCTCGGTCTGCTGTTTTATACAACTAGTTGCTGCCGACTCTCTTGGGTAAGAGAACTCCCGCCACTCTAGTATTTTGTACACCATAATAATCATTTTCAGCTGCCGGAAATTTACTGCTAGAGATTTTCTTCCTTCAAGAATTTAAATAATGACCTGTTGAAAGTGGCTATCTATCAACTTGCAATAAACTATCGTCCCTATATTTTATTTTCTTTTTAGAATTTATTTACGATATTAAAACCCTTGGTCTCCATGTCTCGCTAGTCGTAATTTTAACACTGTAGTGCACTTACCATCAAATGCAGAAAAATATTCAACCATGATATTTTCATAAAAATATTAAAACCTTTTATAGATATGACGCACATAAAATATTCAAGAGTATTTTAGTCAGTACAAAGGATTCTATGCTTCAATGAAAACATTTTTCATTTTTTTCCATTTCCCATTTCAGTGAGGCTTCGGTATGACGTTTTACTCTGTTTCTGCCATTTTAAATTTGCAGATAGTTCCGACGTGAATGCCGCCTCGTCTAATGTAATATTTCTTTTCATATTATGCTTTTTAGAGATAAAATTCAGTCTATTTCTATACTTGTTTTTTACGAACACCGAACTCTGTGACGGAATAATCATAAGTTTATTAAATGTAATTTACTGTCCTCTCAAATTACTTATTATTTTTTTAGTCACTGAGAAAATCAAGTAATTCTTGTAATCTCAATGATCTTTTGATTTCAGAAGAGTTTGGTGATTAAAGTGGGCAAAGAGGGGTTGATACGGATAATGATTTATACACGATCAAATATTATAGTGTTTAGCCACAATTTATACCGCAAAATTTATGCCACATGAATGTATCTATATATATTATTTGGTTTATATACAAATAGTTTACATGCCGACTTAATGCCAGAGGCATTCTCCTACAGTCTACAGGGTGCACAAATGAAGCAAAACAAGATTATTTCTCATTAAAATAGAAAAACAATTGGTACATATAAATACACTATACATACGTAAAATATAAATACATACATAATAATTGTATATATACATGTTCTCTAAAAAAGAACACTCTTACCTCGAACGCATAATAGTTGGTGGCCGCTCTATTGCGAATATACTTGTGATTAAAAGAATAAAGTTACTTTTATTCCCATTTCGAAACAATTAATGAATGTAACTTGTAAATTGTGGGTGCTCCGGTTTTGTTTAAGCAAACAGGACACTGATGGATCGCTAGGGAATGGAATATCATCATCATCAGCCCGTTGCAGTCCACTGCTGGACATAGGCCTCTCCCAAGGTACACCACAGAGCCCGGTCTGTAGCTTTACGCATCCAGTTCTTGCCGGCCCTCTTCTGCAAGTCATCCCGCCATCTGGCCAGAGGACGTCCCACGCTACGTTTGCCAAGACGCGGTCTCCACTCCAGAACACGCTTACTCCAGCGGTTATCCGTTCTGCGACATATGTGGCCAGCCCATTGCCACTTCAACCTACTAACTTTCAGAGCTATGTCGGTTACCTTGGTTCTCTGACGGATCACTTCGTTTCGAATTTTGTCCTTTAGAGAGACTCCGAGCATAGCTCTTTCCATTGCACGTTGAGCGACCTTTAACTTGTGGATTAGCCCCACAGTCAGTGTCCACGTCTCGGCTCCGTACGTCATTACAGGGAGGACGCACTGGTTGAACACTTTACTCTTTAGGCTCTGTGGTATATCCGACGAAAATATATGGTACAACTTCCTAAATGCTGCCCAGCCCAACTGAATCCTCCTATCGGCTTCCTTTTCAAAGTTATTTCTACCCAATTGTATTAGTTGCCCGAGGTAGACATACTCCTTGACAACTTCGAGAGGTGTGCCATCTATGATAACTGGTCCCGGAGCGACAAAGTCATTAGACATGACTTTCGTCTTGTCAAGGTTCATCCGGAGACCAATTCGTTTAGAGGCTTCATTTAGGCTGTGCAGCATTTCTTGAGCTTCCTGCAGCGATTCTGCCATGACTACGATATCATCGGCAAACCTTAAGTGGGAGATGTATTCGCCATTTACATTGATGCCTCGCCCGTTCCAGTTTAGAGTCTTGAAAACATCTTCCAAGGCATTTGTAAACAGTTTCGGGGATATCACATCCCCCTGTCTTACTCCTCGATGCAATGGAATCGGTCTTGTTTGACTATTCTGTACTTGGACGGACATAGTTGCGGCGTCATACATGCTTCTCAGTACTTCGATGTATCTAAAATCAACTTGGCAGCGCTGCAGGGAGTCCAGAACAGACCAGGTCTCAACGGAGTCAAAGGCCTTCTCATAGTCCACAAAAATCAGACACAGAGGCTGATTGTATTCCTGGGTCTTCTGAACAATCTGCCTCACGGTGTGTATGTGGTCTATGGTGCCGAATCCTCCGCGAAATCCGGCCTGCTCCGGTGGTTGGAAGTCATCCAGCCTTCGTGCCAGCCTATTTGTGATGACCCTCGAAAACAACTTATATATGTGGCTCAGAAGCGATATAGGGCGGTAGTTTTTGAGTTGGGTCTTGTCCCCCTTCTTGAAAAATAAAACTACCATGCTCCTGCTCCACGCTCTTGGAGTTCTCCCTTGGTGGAGAACGGAGTTAAATATACGCTGTAGCTGCCTAAGGATAGGAGTTCCCCCAGCTCTTAAGAGCTCAGTTGTAACTCCGTCCTCGCCCGGGGCTTTTCCACTTTTTAGTTGTTTGAGGGCCAACTCAATTTCCTCAATGCTGACATCGGGAAGTTCGTCGGAATAGTGTCGGACTAAAGTAGCACGGGGATCGCAGGGGATTGGTTCAGGTAGCGGAGATTGCGAGGCATACAACTGGCCATAGAAGTCTTCCACTTCCGAGAGGATCTCTGGCTTAGAGGAGACGACACGACCATCAGCGGTAGTTAACTTGGACATGTGGCTCCTCCCGAGACGCTTCACGAATACTTTGGAACCTCGGTTTTGTTCTATTGCCTCCTTAATCAGGCGTGTATTGGAACTCCGAAGATCCCGCCGTACCGCTTTTCGAATATGTCTCGTGAGTACTCGCTGGTCTGCCACCGCAGCCTCTGTATTTGCGCGTCTCTTTCTCATGAGGTCCAGGGTCTCATCTGAAAGTTTGGACTTTCTGCCTGCATGCCTATTCCGACAAAACCTGTAGCCCACATCCCTCACAACTTCCACTACTCTATTTAAGTCCTCGTCAACGTCGCACTCGGTTTCCAGCACATCGAATCGGTTTTGAAGTTCCATTTGGAATCTTTTGGAGCCGGCAATGGTTTGGAACATTGAAGGTCGGAGCGTGGAATTTATCAGACGGGTGCGTTCTAGCTTAAAGTTTATATTCAAAGTGCCTCGTACAAGTCGGTGATCACTTCCGGTGTTGAACCTGTTGATCACTGAGACATCTTTGAATATACGCCTCTTATCCGTCATGATAAAGTCGATCTCATTTTTAGTCACGTTATCGGGGCTCTGCCAGGTCCACTTTCTATGGGGCTTCTTCTTGAAGAAGGAATTCATCAAGAATAGCCCTTCTCGTTCCAAAAAATTGACCAGCATCTGCCCCCTGTGATTCCTGGTCCCAATACCATGTGGGCCCATAACCGATTCGGTGTCCGTGCGTACTCCCACCTTGGCGTTGAAATCCCCCATGACAACATTGAAGTGGGCCCTTGAGGTGTTGTGCAGGGCTTTATCTATGTCATCGTACATAGCTTCTACTTCGTCATCCGAGTGTGTGGTGGTCGGCGCATAAACCTGTATGACCTTAAGAGAATACCTATCGGTCAGTTTGAGTACAAGATACGCTACCCTAGACGACACACTGGATATTTCCACAACGTTGTCAGTGAGGGACTTGTTGACGAGAAATCCGACACCGCCCTGGGAGAGGCTGTCGCCTTCTCGGAAGTAGAGTAGATGGCCTGATTCCAAGGTCACTGTGTCCTCCCCCTCTCTACGGACTTCAGACAACCCCAGAACATGCCATCGTATATTGTCTAACTCTACCTCCAATTCGGCTAGATGTTCGTTGAGCCTCAGAGTTCGTCCGTTATACGTAGCCAAGGTCAATGTGTGGTAGCCTTCCGTAACCCGGGGATTCTTAGCACCCCGTGCCCCACCGACGCTATGACCGCTACCGTGGCCAAGCCTGGTGAGGCGGCCGGGAACTCGGGGCCTTTTATTTGGTGCGTTTATCATTGGGAGGTATTGCCCTAATCGCCACGCTGGGCAGGCGGGTTGGCGATCGCAGTGGATGGAGAATACCAGAAAACGCTGCTGCCCATTCTCTGGTCTATGGAAGCTGCAGATGTTCTGCCTCGACCATTAGTCGCCTTGTACGACACCCGAAAGTATAATGGGTTGGTGCTATTCTACTCCGCCGGACACCACGCGGCCAATGGAATATGTTCGGCGTCTATTACCAACGCTCTGATTCGTGCACTACCAACTGTGGGTTGAGGTTTTGCCAATATTCACGCCTTTATTCTATCAAGGTGGACAGAGATGATGAAACGAATCAGGGGGTTACTCTATACTTCACACGAAGTTCGAATGTTGGAACAGTCCAAGTTCACATAAAGGATAAATGTTTGCCCTTTTTTTTGTAAAGTATTCAGGCATATTCCTACAGTTTTACGTACGCTGTTCTAACATTCATCATATCATATGTCAATAATATAATTATCGTATAACATACATAATACATTTAATGTATTTTCAGCGGGTTGTCACATATATTGTTGTTATTATAGTATTGTCTAGTGTGGGGTCTGGACTACGTATGTGACTGTTGGGTGTTATTTATTTACTTATTTAATATAACCTTAATATTCTACGTAACATTGTGCTTGAAATGACCATAGAATTTTATAGATGAAAAATACTTGCAAAAGTACAACATTGTCAACCCTATACATATTTGTCTTCCCTCAAAAGATACAGTACAGAACGAATGTAATATGTATACAACTAAATCAATTATAGGTTCTAAAACATTTATTCCAATAAATAAATCAGATTCACTTCATTCTAACCTAAATACCGAGAACATGAAATTAACCCTATAAAATGCTCGTTCGTTTCCTGAAAGCCGGGTTTTTACACAGCGTGCCACAAAAAGGGGTGTCGGACGTTTCCTTCGGGTGTGACGTCACGGTTCGTTAAACACCAATTGTAATTAATTAGCGTCCCGGTAACTTGAGAGTTGCCACCTTCTAATTAGGGTTGGCAGAATATTTTTTATACTAGTTTAATGAGCATGAAGATTGTGTAATTAAGTCGGAATTAAAATGAGGTTTAAGGATTTTTGTGAATGTTCATTTGATGTTTCGTGGGGTTGCATTTATGAAGTTGTAGAAGGGCATGAATAGGGCAATGAAAGCTTTCAGTTTTTAATGGTCATGTATAATTTCCAACTCATATTTCTTTTCTTCGGTAGTTAAAATTGACATAAACACAGCCAAGCTCTAGGCGAAAACATCTAAAAATAAACTGTACAGACTAATTCCGTTCATTAGAGAACAAGCAACAATTTCAGGCTTTTAAAATCAAATCATGTCAAGTGGCAGTCCAACCTGCAAAATTCAAAAGGACTTCTAAATATAATTTATATTTCCTTCAAAGGATATAAATGTATTTATAAAGTACAGAGAGGGTTCTAAGCGCAAGATGTTATTCGGATTAACCAGTTTTGACAGGATAACAATCCTGCACGATAAATTTTGTTGAAAAATACGTTGACTGTTTTTTGTGTAAGTGTACTTTTAAGGGTAAATGCCAATAGGTTCATTATGTCTAAACTTACAGCCATTAATATTTTTTTGAGGGTATAAAATGGTTTGTAATTGGTTCATTTCTAAATCGGGAATTATGTCTAGTTAGTCTAATTAATAACAGTGACGCCATCTTTTGGTTAAACAATTTTTTAAGTAGTTTAGCTTTGATTGCCCAAATTTGAACCACTAACTTTTTGTACCAATATTTACTGGTGGTAGGTCTCTCATATGTGAGAGGCCATCTGGGTAGGTACCACCGCAATGTCTATTTCTCCCGTGAAACAACACTGCTTAAATGCACTGTTGTGTTTCGGATTGAAGGACATTGTAGCCAGAGCAACTACTGGACATATTGAGACTTAACATCTTATGTCTCAGGATGGCGAGCGCAGTGGAATGTTGCTACTGTATATGAGCGGTCGTATCGCTTACCATCAGGCGAACGGCTTGCTCGTCTCGCCATTCAATGACATAAAAAAATAAAAAAAATAAAAAAAATTTCATTTATTCTAAATTACAAAATTAGTTGATGGTTTTCCGAGAACCTTGATTTAAAATTGCATAGAAATCTTAAGCAAAACCTATTATATCATATGGGAAATTATTTATTCTAGAAAAGCCAAATTACTTTCACGTTTGGCAGTCCATCTACTAAAGTAACGACCAGGACTATGCGAATTCCGACGATCACGTAGAAACGGCGTCTCAAACTAATAGAAGTCAAAATAAATGGAGCGATGGGTCAATTTTGGCAATTTATGAAGGCCCTAGAGAATTGGACCGTGTCTACATTAGCCGTTACGCAGACCCTAACTTAAATAGATAATAAAAATAGATTTAAAGCTAAGTACCTATTACTGGACGCTTTGGATATTTTGAATAAATGACATGAGATAGGCTACTGCTTTGACAAAAATACGACATATTTAGAATCTTTATAAATTGATTCTTTAAGCGAGAATTTTTTTTATTGCATAGGACCGGAAAATGATTTAACAGGTGATCTGATGGTAAGTGATCCCTACTGCCCATGAACATGCACAACATTTGGATCATAGATGAGTTGCCGGTCCATCAAATCGGTAGGGGAGCGGGAAAGAAAAATAATTGGAAAGTGGTGGAGGTATTGAACATCCTTGTCCCTGGATTACCTGTTAGCCAATGGTATCGGCCCGGACGAGCCTGCCCATTCATGATGAGTCATGACTGACTACAGCGCGGCTCTACCACTTTACGTAAAACCAGAATGAGTCTTCAGGACATTAAATCCATGGGAACCATTGGGTGAGGGTCTTTGTGGATTTCAATGGACTGTAGTTTTGAATTTGTATCAGTCCCTATTCGTCGCACTGCAGGACACAGGCCTCCTCTACAATCGAGAGAACAGTTGAGAGTGATTAGGCCATATAGAAAACGCTGGCCTAGTGCGGGTTGGCGGACTTATATACCATAGAAATTCTTATAATCGCTATGTTATGCAGGTTTCCTCACGACGTTTACCTTCACCGTTTTAGTGTGTGGTGAATGATTATATATCCTTATATGACTCTGAAAAATCAGAGGTGTGCCCTGGGATTTGAACCTGCGCGCACCGTGAGCATGTTGGCAGCCGCGTCTGGTACGTTTACCAACAGGCCACCACGCTCTCCAATAGTTTTGAGTAGTGAATAGATATTAACGAACGTATGAAATGTGAAATGCTCTTGAGTGAAACAACCAGACCCAATGTAAAATAAAATAAAACAGTTAATAAATAAATAAATCCATTTCTTTCTCGATACGTCGGGAGCCGTGTCCTGGATTAAATTAAATCCACCTGACTTTTTCGCTTGAGCCCAACTTTATCCAATTATAAATCATTGATATGCCATGAGAGTCACATCAAAGAATATTTGCCAAACACTTGGACCGTAACGAACATACACAAAATTGCCATTAAGTGTGCAAAGTGTGGACACGAAACCAGAGGGTTTGAGGTTTTTACAAAAATATCTATTTGTCAGGCTCTGCCTGAGACTTTTTTGTTTACACGTATAAATGATAAAAACAGATGGTAATGAATTTTGATGCTAGGATTGTATGCCCTTTGGTATCTGCTTAAAATGAAAGAAACGCTTCTCTGAAAGGCAATAAGGTACGTCGCGAGAAAGAATTTAGTATGACGGCTAAACTGTCACTTAATTATTATTTTTTAATTATTTTTGTTATGAACTTGCAATTGTTACTGTAATTGAAGGTAAAGACAATAATGGTTCTATCATTTTTAAAATCTTTACTAAAACAAAACAACTTAATTAGGAAAGAGAATGCCCGTTCATAGTATCGGTAAAAAATATCGTTGATCGTGATACCAGATACTGCTTAAAATATAGTATTTTTTATATTTTGTCCATAAACGTTTTCCTGTCTTATCCCGGGCGAGCGATTTTTTAAAATAAAGTAATTACATTTTGTTTATAGAGCCGAAGACGAAAAAAATAATTTTTATTGGACTTCAAGTTCACTTCTCCAAGAACTCCGGGCCTGGGTCGCAATTTTGTTTGTATTTATTGAAAGAATATACGAGTATATTTTTCCCTATACAAAAAAGTAAGTTTCGAGGCCCAAAAATCTTCGCAATGATACTAAGTTCTATAGAAAATGAGCATTCTAATTTCTTAAAATAATTAAGTTTCCAACATCGCACATTTCATAGCCCAGTCATTAAAGCTAAAATGTCTATAACGTTAGGTCCCAAGGGTGACATTTTCTGTTACAAATAAATCATATTTATCTAATTCAATACAAATTAGCCTACGGAGAGTTAATTGGCTCAAAAACAATATAACAGCTATTAAGGGACCTTTATGCGATACTCATCTATATTATCGGGCTTAATGTTCTTCTGTGTTGGACGGGTAGGTTTGTATGAAAAAGTTTGAGCCAATGTTGGCTTGTGTTATTGATATAACTTATATTGACTTATATTGACTTATATACTCTTGGATACTTTTTATATATTATTTTTTGAGCGCTTGCTTTTTTTAAGGAGTAAACAATTGTGGTTTTTTATTCGATAGTACCGACAAACGAGCAAGCATGTCACTCGATGGTATGTATCTGTGTTGCCCATAAACACCCACAACGGTTAGATCATATATGTGTTGCTGGCTCACGAAATCGGGAATGAAGTGGGAAGGAAAAAAGATGGGAAGAAGAAAGGGGTATTGGCATTTCAAACACAATGTAGTATGATATGCCTTAAACTAAAATTTCTTCATTACATTTAAATTGCATCGAAAATATAGTAAAAAATGTGAAATAGAGCTACCCTGTCGCTTATTTTATTTTATTTCATATTTGGGAAACATACAGAATAAGGCAGGGGCGTGCACTCCTGTAGGCAGAAATGCAGTGCTTTACTTGCCATTCACAGTTATTTTATTATAACGTTCGTACGTTTTAGATGACTTTAATTTATAGTAAATAAATGAATAAACAAAATATAATAACTTAAAAACGCCTAATATTTTATAAATAGCACCTATTTGCAATCACGCAAACATTATGGTTGCTACGCGAAAAGCAAGAGGCGCTGCAAAGCAAAATAATGTAGGTCTAATCAACCAAGTAATGCCGCCGCGTCCCGCATTACATTTGTTTGCATGTGTGTAGTAATTTTGGTGTCCGTGCACAGTCGCAAACGCACACACCCATGAATATTGCAAGCCGCGACTCCTGCGGCAGGCCTCGGGAGTTCGGCAGTTGTCGGGAGTAATCGTAAATGTTCGTTGCCTATAATCCGAATAAAATTAATAGGCTGGAATCTAATAAATCACCTATGCACATTATGCATTTTTGGTTAATAAGGTTTTATTTGTTTAAATAGAAATGTTTTGTGTTTCGCGGGGTCATTTAGCTTTTTTATGAGTTTTTGCATTGTTTACTATTTTATACTAGTACCATTTTTGACTATAGCCTGGCTCACATCTGCCTGAAATAGTATTTAAAAATGCATTACTCGACCTGGAAAATCTTTCTGGAACCTCCCAGGATTGCAAGACCAAGTGCATATAAAATAATAATCCGTACACAAGTCAACGAACTGAATATAATATTCCACACGAGATGTTCACACTCCGTGTTAATATTCTGAATATTTTGTCTCGATTCGTCGCGACACTCCTAAGGGAAATGTCATGATGTCCGCGACAGTAAAATTACTGACGTATTGATAAAGAACGTATAAAATCCAAAGGAATGTAAATTCGAGTATATTTTATGAGGCGGCACGTATGGTCCTCAGAGTTTTTTAATTTCAATGAATTTCGAAAGAACATGCCTTTCGCCTGATAGTAAGCGACGTGAGCGGTTATGGCTAGTAGCAAAACCAAACACCTTGAATTATAAAGCAATTCTTAGTATTCCAGTAAGCTCGCCATAGTGAGACTTTTTTTTTTATTGCATTGAATGGCGAGACGAGCATGCCGTTCGCCTGATGGTAAGCGATGCGACCGCTCATGAACAGTAGCAAAACCAAACAACACCTTGAACTACAAAGCAATGCTTGGCATTCAACTGCGCTCGCCATCCTGAGACACAAGATGTTAAGTCTCAATATGTCCAGTAGTTACTCTGGCTACAATGTCCTTCAATCCGAAACACAACAGTGCATTTAAACTGCTATTTGACGGGAGAAATAGACATTGCGGTGGTACCCACCCAGGCAGCCTCTCACATATGAGAGACCTACCACCAGTAAACATGTAAACTTACGATGGTTAGTTAATATGTCCAGTTGTTACTCTGGCAACAATGTCCTTCGAACCGGAACAAAACAGGGCGCAATTAATCTACTGTTTGGCGTGAAAAATAGACATTGCGGTGGTACCTAGCTAAGTGACCTCTTACATATGAGAGGCCTACCACCAGTGCCACGAATGTTCAACAGAGGTATGTTAACGAAATATATTTTAAATCGTCAATACTCTGAGTGGTCGATGTTGTGTCTGATTGATTAGAAACAAAGATTACGCATTCTTTTCCTAAGAGGATGAAAGAGTTGAAGAAACTTATAACAAAGTAATAACATAGAAGTTAAGTGACAGCCTCCGTGGCGCAGGCGGTTAGACGCCGCCTGTGAAACGAGAGGCCGCGGGTTCGATCCCCGCACCGAGAGAAATGTTTGTGCGGCCCACAAATATTTCTCTCGGGTCTGGGTGTTTGTGAGACCGAAAAGTCTCTCGTAGTTCCTGATACCCACGACACAAGACTCGATCTTAATGTGGGGTCAGGACTATGTATGTGACTGTTGGGTGTTATTTATTTATTTTATTATAGAAGTTAAGTAGTATGTGTAGTTGATAGTCAATAACCACGCACTAAAACGGTGAAGGAAAACATCGTGAGGAAAACTGCATACCATAGCGATTTATAAGAATTTCTATGGTATGTAAGTCCGCCAACCCGCACTAGGCCAGCGTGGTGGTCTATATGGCCCAACCACTCTCAATCGTACTGTCGATTGTAGAGGAGGCCCGTGAGCAGTGGGACGTTTATGTGCTCATACAGATAAATAGTGTGCTATTGGATTGGTTTTGAAAGTGTAATTCAATTATATGTATGTATGGTGGGTGGTTCGAGATTTGTTTCCAAATCCCATTGGAAATCGGCGATGATTTGGAACATTTTTTATTAAGAATTTTCTGTATATCTGAAGCGAGCCTTTAATGTTTTTGACAGTTGTGCCAATGTCGACAATTCTCAATGTCAAATAATCGCTGAATACTCGTGTGTTTTGGTATACTATGAATTCTAAATAAGTTCATTTCATTGCGTCTTTATATTTTTTATCAAAATATTATATTTCGATATCCAGAAAATGCAAGATTTACAATCCATCAACTATGTTTACACTAAAAAGGTCAGTAAACTTTCAGTTTTAACTGAGACGTGAGAGTACCTTTTAGCTGATTGGCAGCATTGTGAAATAGGCAGTTTCACTAACTGCAGACTGCAATTCAGTGTTATTATCACATTATTATCTGAATATTTCTACTTCAAATGAAAAATGAAAAAATAACCTTAGCATTATATTGTAATCAAATAAATGTTTTCTACATTTATTTGTTTTTCTTTAATTTTGTCAGGGGAGCAGAGTGGGCTTGAAGATTAAGCATAAATAAAATAACTTCTACTTTTCTATACTACTATAAAGAGGAAAGTTTTAATTGTTTTTTTTGTATTGAATAGGCTCTGAAACTACTGGACCGATTTGAAAAATTGTTTCATCATTAGACTCCTACATTATTCTTGATGAACATAGATGATATAATATTTTCAAAAAAAGGATATGCCTAATAATGATATGCATGCCGTGCCACTATCGTGAATACACTTGCAACTCAGTTGACGACCAATTGGCGCCAGTGGCAAAGTCCAATAAAACCAGTATACAAATTAATATATTTTGTAAGATTTACAGGTATTTGTCCAGTTTTGGGCATTGGTGTGCATCCACCCTACAGAAACATATTATGTTGAATGAAAAAAAAAACTATAGAAAATACAATATAACACATGTCTACTTATTTCTCGAAAAATTACAGTTCATGTTGCATAATATACACCTGTAAAACGTAAATAAACCGTGGGTACCTAATACTATTAGTGGAAAAATTTTGTTAACTTTTGAAATAAATATTCTAGAAATTAAACCCAACTAAAACCTTGTCGATTCGGTACTATAAAAATAAGCTTTTAGATAATCCTGAATTTATTATAGGCTTGTACTGGTCATGTCGAGTCAGAACATAAAAATATATCACATTTCCATCACATTCATAACTTAAAGTTGTAGCGAGAATGAAAATCTGACAAACAAAATTCGCTGGCTCGGAAATTGTCGTGCGCTTCTTTTTAAAATATCTCGAATGGATGACTCATGTTTTAGCTTAATAACTAGCAGTTTCATTCATAATGAACATTCAAACATAAATATACACGCATTAATAGAACACATATTATTACATAAATTCACTTTTTTCGGAAGGGGTAGGCAGAGGTGCTGCCAAGAGACTCTCGTTTCTCCGTGTATGTTCCGCCTCACGAATAGGAGCGAGCCTACCGCCATATCAGACACAAATTCCAGACTCCAGGCTGACAATATATAGAAAAATCCGATACCACTTTACCCAGGAATCGAACCTGAGATCTCAGCGCTGTAATCATACCGTTTAACTGCAACACCGAGGCAGTCATATACATAAAATAATTATATACATACCACAAACCACAGTTGCTAAGAAAGCTTTGAAACAAAACAGGGTTCGATTCCAAGACAAATGACAATTCCATCAAGACAAATGCGTCTGCGTGCCGCAAATATTTGTAGGTCTGGATGTTGGATAAAAATTCACAGTTTCTGATTGTTACGACAAAGGACTTGTGCCTTAGTGGGGACAAAACTATGTAAGTGGCTGTTGTATGTATTGATATGATATTTATTTATTTATTTAAATACAAAGTATAAAGGCGGACTTAATGCCTGAGGCATTCTCTCCCAGTCAACCTTTGGGTGGTGCAGAGAAATCAAAGTATCATATAGGGGCATCACTAAATAATGACAAAATAAAAATCTTAAATCCAGGTTTAAACTAATAAATATAAGAAGAATATATACATAAATATATAGCAAAATATAAATACACGTATAAATATAAAAAAAAATACATATAATATATATTTATACATACATATACTACATGAAACATATTAAGATTATTCTGCCAATTTATTAAGTCAATGTTGTCGGATTTTCGCTTTAAATGTCAAACGAGTACTAGACGACCTGATTCCGATACGGAGTGCATTCCACAGAAGAATAGACTGAAATAGATTATCATAATTAATATTATTGGTAACTTTGAAGTAAGCTTTGTTGTAGATGTAGTACTATTAAAAGGTCGACTCGACTGAAGTACTACATACTAAATAATTTGCTTTTTATTAGTCAGTATACTTTATAAAATCAGTATACAAATAGTTAAATACCCTGCTATTCTCTTCACAAAACAATATTTTCAAGGTTATCAACCGCATTTGAGATAAAATTTCACTTAATTTTATTTATCATCCATAGCAAGTCTGGATAGGTCCACCATTTTCATAAAACGTTATTACTTTCTGTAAGCTTACAAAATATGCTTTGGCCGTTTTATAATTTAATATATCAAATTCACGAAGAATTTGTTTATTGCCAGAGGCACGGTAAAATTTGCCTATGAAATTTAGCTGATAAAACAATATTTTCATGAAAATTAAATAACTATGTTTATGTGGAAAATGGCGAATAATTAAAATTTTAAATAAATTAAATATCTTCGCGATAAAGGTCAATAGCAAAAATTTAAAGTTACGAACAAAGCAATAATTTATATTGTATTTTTAATTACTACTAGCGTAGTGTATTTTACTGCAACTAAGAAATAACTTTCAATTAAAATTTCATTGACTAGTTAATTTCATGAAACAAGACACTGACAAATATTCCTACCGACTGAAAAAAGGAGGATTTTCAATTAGATTTTTCTTATCAATGAGGCAGTAGCACTGTCATATAGACAACTGAATTTGCGCCCAGCCGCTTATTGTCTTCCTTTTAATAAATTATTTGGCAAATGTCCAAAAATGTATTACAATCTAAATAACATATAATAAGAAGTGACATATTTTAAATTCTCATGATTAAATTACAGTGTTCGTCTTCCAAGTTCGCTTAATTTATTCATTAATGCATTTACAACTACGAAACAAAACAGCTCGTAAATTAACATCACAGCTACACTAACCGACATATTTATAGCTTAAAAATTCAAGAAAAGGAAACGATAAATTTTAATTCACTTAAAAACAGTGCTATGAGAAGCTTAACGTTGCTATAATTAATGAAAACTTGAATCTCGTGCAAAACAGTTTTCGTCTGTGAGGGGAAAAATCCGTCGGAAACCGAAAGGTACCCATGAATTACGTATTCAGGGCATAAAACTCACTTCACGAAATACTGAGTGTACTGAATTAGCTTTAAGTAATTAGCGGAAGGCGGAAAATTCTGATTAGGAAAGTTTTTTTGGAAAATATTCATTTGTTACCATCGACTTTAATCACAGGTAAAGTACATTGGTGAATATGGGCTCAATGAAGAAATAATATTTTTTACTATTGACAATATTTCGACCAGTTTGGCTTAACTTGGAATTGGCCCGTATACTGGACAGCGTAACAAACCTGAGGTACGGGGATGAGAATGGTGCGCGAAATATAAGTCTACTAATACAAATTCATTAAATCATTCCTATTCTCGCTCCTATCCGGTGGTCAAGATATTGCTTAATAGCTTAATAATCATATTAAACCGGGAAGCAAAGCAAAAAAGGATTGGGAATCAATAAAATAATTAGTACAATGAAACGTGAGACGCATGATTGAAACAGAAAGTGTTGTGTGAAAAAGATGAGGGATTAAAGGACTACAGAGTAAAAAATTTACACGATAAATTTATTAAGAGTAGTAAGTACAGAAGGACAGAATACTATAGAATAGCATGGAAGAGATAAGGCAGCAAAGCAAGGAATAAAACAACATTCTTCCTTTTAAGATTTTAAAAAGATCAAAAAAATATTTAAAACGGAAACTGTGCTACAGTTTTGTGTGATTCATATACAGGGTATATCAAGACTGCTACCGAAAACGAAGCCGGGTGGTAGTCTAAGCGACTTCAGATACAATGCAACAGAAAAAGTTGCAAACAAAAGCGAAAATTTTTTTTTTGTTATTTTTTTCCTATGGCCATATTTGGGTGGTAAATACATTTTTTCCTAAAATAATAGTGTATACCCTTTTATTTATAAATACTCTAAGGTATAAAAGAGTTTAAATTATTATTTTAGCAAAAACTATGGATTTACCACCCAAAATGACGATATTTAAAAAATCATAAAAAATAATTGTCGCGTTTCTATGCGAAATTTTTAATTGCATTGTGTTTGTAGCCACTAAAACTACCACCCGGCTTCGTTTTCGGTAGCAGTCTTGAGATACCCGGTCTAATGTGAAATGACTAATTAATATGCTTACACACATTTATTAAAAACTTTTATTTAGAAATAACTGCGATATTATTGTTGCTTGGAATGCAGGATATAACTAATCCAAAAAATGATTTACTCTGATATTTATTTTATAAAAATTCTTCTATTAAATTAGGATTACACAAAATAATTATCAGATCTCTCGCTGCCCTCTCATCACTTGCATCTGAGACAAACTTTCTCGGGCTCCCGAGACAGATTTCAATTTAGAATCTACATGTTTCTTGCTCGGCCCTAATTTTTTGCTCGATTGCATACCGGTCCAAGTGTACAGATATTGCTTGTACGGTTATCCAAATATTTGCCGAAGCTCACGCTCCGTTAGCAACAAAAACAATTTTTTATCCAAATGAACGCAGCATTAAATTCTATTTTATATAAATTTCTACAAAGCTTATTTTGTTTTATATTTAATATTTGTTTGCTTCAGCAATGCGTAAATTTAAATGTAGATAAATATAATATTTATTCTTGGAAAATATGAATGACTACCACCTATTCATATTTAAGTAGTTAATCTTTATAATACGCCTAACAATCTCGCATATAGTCCTGACCTCATGTTTAATATAAATTAATAGATTTGTTGTATCATAAGTCGCCGGGGCCGAAAAGTTCTGGAGTAGAGGCCAATTACAAGCAAGTGAAGTTTCAGACGCACACCTACAAGTTCGACGGACAACCTTGTTATAGTCACAGAAAGGCGCTGGATACGATCGCTTTCAACAAGTCTATGCGGGGATATGTGGTGGACCTATGTTCAGCAGTGGACTTCCTGTGGCTGAATAGAGAGAGAGAGAGAGGGAAGAGAAACAAGAATGATCTTTAGAATGCATTTTGGCCGCCATTTTGAAAAGTGTATCTACACCTGGGCGGAGCCGGGTAAGACCGCTAGTCACTACATAGTATAAAACAAAGTCGCTTTATCGGCCCCTATGTCCCTTTGTATGCTTAAATCTTTAAAACTACGCAACGGATTTTGATGCGGTTTATTTTTTAATAGATAGAGTTATTCAGGAGGAAGGTTTATGTGTATAATATTATGTGCATATTATTGTAGAGAAATCTATATGCACCCGGGCGAAGCTGGGCCGGGCCGCTAGTAAAATATAAAATATCAAGCATCAGAAGACTATAAATCAACTACTGTCGTCATTGTCCAAGGGTCTAGTTCGTATTTTCAGATTGTAAATAATAAAGCGACGCTAACTTATTGTCGTGTCGCCTGACCTATTGTGTGTCGATATAGACATTAGGGGTTTGGTTCTGTAGAATATATGATCTGTTAATTATGTGTAGGGATTTATTACTAAGTCAGGGAAAATAAATCTAATCTAATCGACTTATTGAAGAGAGGTCTGGATTTTGTAATTATCATTTTTTGGATGCTTATGTGAGTATTCTAAGCCGGGAGAAGGTTAAATGGAAACCTTCAGTGGTGAGACATGAGTTTAACTTGCTTGCACGCTTTTAAAATCGTTGTATTTGGGAGGTAAACACATAGTTTTTCATAAAATTAAAATGTTCACACCCTTTTATGACAGCCCCTGTGGCGCAGGCGGTTAGACGCCGCCTGTGAAACGAGAGGCTGCCGATTCATTCACTGCATCAAGAGAAATGTTTGTGCGGCCCATAAATATTTTGTCCGGGTCTGGGTGTTTGTGAGACCGAAAGTCCTTCGTAGTTCCTGATACCCACGATATAAGATTCTATCTGTTGGATCAGGACTATCTTATGTATGTAAGACACCATTGTACCCACGGGCTTAAATTATTATTTTAGAAAAAACTGGTTTTTAGTTGTATTGTTTGTTGTCACTAAAACTTCCACTCAGCTTTGTTATCGGCTGAAATTTTGATAGGATATATTGCAACTTGCACTAAAACGGTCATGTCACCTTCACTAACAGCTTTACCATCCATGAATAACATGACCATTTATTTTTTGTGCCAGACCAGGACATCTATGGAACGAAATAATAATAAAGTTTTTACAAGTTTTTATATAGATAAGTGTGAAACTCTGAATTTTCTGAAAATCTCAATTTCCGTAATCAAAATAGCTTTGATTACTGCAGCACTCAACTGTGTTTTATCACTCGTCCATATTTTTTTAATGTGAGAAAAATCTCTTTCGATAGGTACGTTGCTTCCAGGCAGATACATAACGTACTCAATAATTGTGGAAAAGTTTTTTTATGAGTTTTATAAATCAAGACTATATTTACGAAAGTGCTGGAATAATTCGACCCTACGGTTTTTAGCATTAGTTCGGTAAAGTATTCGAGCGGGAAATACATTTTAAATTATCGTTTGTTTTGTTTGCAAAAGCGGAACTAATTCTGACTTGCTGGGGACACCGGGACAGACTTCCTGAAAGCGGGACTGTCCCACCCAAAGCGGGACGTATGGTCACGTTATCCATGAATCTCTATCGCAAACCAATCGCAATCCCCATACCGATACATAATATAAACCCGATCCGAAACATCAGCCGGAGCGTAGTGCGTATATTATTGACCAGTGTCAATAATTTACGCGGCGACAATCCGTTTTCTGTCAGGCGGAACCTTTGTCAAAGTTTGTCAGAGTGTCGGTTTATTGTGAATACGGTCGAGGCATTGACTTTGTATGTGAATTTTGTATGAAATGGCAACTTGAGATGGGAGTTCTTATAACTTCTTGACAGTATTTCTGTTGGATGGAAGGTTTTCGTAAAATCAATCTTAGTGTTGGTAGGTTTCCCATATGTGAGAGGCGCCTGGGTAGGTACCAACGCAATGTCTATTTATCCCACTAAACAGCAGTGTAACAATAGCAAACAATATCTTAGATTACAAAGCTATGCTTGGCATTACACTGAGCTTGACATACTGAGACATAAGATGTTAAGTCTCAATATGTCCAGTAGTTACTCTGGCTACAATGTCCTTCAATTCGAAACACAACAGTGCATTTACACTGCTGTTTGACGGGAGAAATAGACATTGCGGTAGCATCTACGTTAAATGATTAAAGCTTAGAATCAACAGAAAGTATCGACGTAACTCAAACACAAACATTAGACGCGAAGTGATAACATCGTTAATATAAGTTTTAACTCTATTATAATGTTTACTCATACGCTTAAACGATTCCAAATTAGTACATTCTGTGTGTTTGGGGATCGCGTTAGTGCACCCTGCCACGATCCTATATGCAAAATTATTATTAGAACTAGATTAATATTTAAAAGTATTTTAAAATCTTAAAAGCCGTACTTTCAAAACAACTTCCTTTTTCTATCGTAACATTTGAAATTCCACTCTCGATTGTAAAATAAGCCCGTGCCCTGCAGTAGAAGGCATATGGGGTGATACAGTACAGTAAAAAAATATTATTATTTTGTATTAAAGAACGCAACGAGTGCGTGGTGGCCTGTTGGTAAACGGACTAGACGCGACTGCCAACATGTTCACGGTGGTCGCGGGTTCGAATCCCAGGGCACACCTCTGACTTTTCGGAGTCATGTGTGTATTGATAGTCAATCACCACGCACTAAAACGGTGAAGGAAAACATCGTGAGGAAACCTGCATACCATAGCGATTTATCAAATTTCTATGTTATGTAAGTCCGCCAATCCGCATTAGGCCAGCGTGGTGGACTATATGGCCTAACCACTCTCAATCGTACTTTCGATTGTAGAGGAGGCCCGTGCCCTGCAGTGGGACGTATATGGGCTGATACAGAAAGAACGAAAGAAAGAAAGAAGAAAGAAAGAATTACAGATACACAGATACACAACACTTTATTGAATACCACATATTATTATTTTGAATTATTTTGTATTCAGTTTTAAACTTTGATCTATTTTTCAGTCATAATCAACGCGACAAGTTCAATAATCAAAGAAAAATATGTATTTTTTACAGCACCTACAAAATATTGATGCCAAAAACTACCCAACTCTGTTAAGAGATGTTAATCGACCCGTACACGAAGCGATCGTGTCAGCCGTGTTGGACACGAGCCGCGCTATGTTGGAATGAGGACGCGCGCCTTTACTGCTCGATTAATATTCACCGGCCGATGGAGCACCTTGTTTTATTCCCACTAAGCAAATTAACGTAATTACTTATTTACTGTTATAAAACCTAAAATTTTACAATTTCTAATTAGTTCATCGGAAACAAAGATGCTTGAATCACATACGATATCACCAAAATAATATTAAAATAAAAGTGCCCTTGTAACTTGTACTATTTTATAGAACGTATATTACTTGTAAATTATAACAAATTATTAATGTAAATTATAATTGTTAAATTGTTCTGATTTAAACCAATTTTACCGACTTTAAAAAATTGATTCTCAATTCTACTGTATTTTTTTTAAATCACTATATTGTAAACTGGTTTTGAAATAAATTATTTTCATTTTTTTAAATATAATAACGCAGAATAAATTCCCGAAATCTACTACAAGTTGTTAAGAGATGTTAATCCATTGTTCAATTCCCACGAAGCAAATTAACGTAATTACTAGTCTAGACAGATTTTCTAGTGTTTGTTCTGATTAGTCTATTATAATTGTTTTAATGAAGTTAGTGTGTAGATTAATGTTGTGTCAATATAGACTGTCTCTGTGGATTCGTGTGTTAAGTTCTAAAAGGTTCGGTTTAATATTTCTCCATCACATTTTTGGATGTAGGCAGCTTCTAACAGGTATGTGCGGTAATCTATAGGGGACGCCTATGCTCAGCAGTGGACTTCCAGGGGCTGAGAGAGGTTATAAGACAGAGAGAAACGAAGAAAGAGTTGTTTTCTCTTTATTTGTGCTAGGTTTTCCTCGCGATTTAGCAAAGACTTCATTTTTTTGTATGGATGGCGAGAGTAGTCTGCCGTTCGCCTCATTATAAGCGATGCGACAGCGCATGTAAAGTAGCAAAACCCAACAACACCATGAATGACAAAGCAATGCTTGGCATTCCACTGCGCTTGCCATCCTGAGACATGAGATGTTAAGTCTAAATATGTCCAGTGGTCACTCTGGCTACAATGTTCTTCTAACCGAAACACAACAGTGGCATTAAACTGCTATTTGGCGGGACAAATAGATATTGCGGTGGTACCTATCCAGGCAGCTTCTCACATATGGGAGACCTATCACCATTCAGTTCTAGGCGATATAACTGTCAGCCATCTGTTGCATCATCAACTAGTCATTACTGGATACACAGGTCTTTCCCCTAGAATTATTTAAAATGTCTATAGCTATAAAATATACCTATCCGTTGCCTTATAAAAGTTCAAAGCATGTTTGCATTCGTAGTATTTCGAGTAATATGATAAAACACCACATTCACGCATGAAGTGTCATGCTAAAATTTATACGATATAAGGAAATTGAAACTTCCTGCCAAGGAGCCAATGTATTTGCATATTGTTGGCTCCAGATATTGGGCCCAATATCACGCTTGATCCAAAGATGACATGAACAATAACAATGTGTTTTAAGTACCAATATTCTCTAACAGTGTTATCGATTGTTGAATCTTATCAAATGTTGGCTATTTTCATAAGTAAGGCAACTTTATTTAACATTAATTGATTTATTAATAACAAGGCAACATGTACTACACAATCAGATGTCGGTGAGTAACATTTGAAGACGTTGCGAAACAAAAAAATAACAGTTGTGTGGATGCACCATACCGCATGATAGACGATTTGATTTGGGCTAATGTTAGACCCAATATTGGATCCAGTGTATTTGCATATCAACAACACAAGGCATCGTTTGGAAACGCACCACGTTCCCTCTATTTTGTCGGGCAAGCGAAACGTTTTTAAGTTTTCCTTCGAGGAAAGAGATAAATTTGGAACAAAGGAATGTCTTCCAGTCGTGAATATATTGGCTTCTTAGCTGTTATCGGGAATTTTATTGTATAAAAATACTTGTTTTAGCTTGTATTTATGGACGTATTTTTGTGGTACTGTGCTGAAGGGAGTTGAAGCCAAGAGAATAGAGACGTAGGTAATATATAGTTTAGATAAAAATGTTTATGACCATCGTGATGATGTATTGTAAGATTTTTTAAAATAAAAATGTATGGCAAGACCAGCATGCCATTTTCCTCAATGTAAGAGAAACGACCGTTCATGGACAGTAGTAAAACCAAAGGCAGCTTCTAATATATGAGACACCTAACAAAATATTGAAAATAACCATCAAGGTGAATCTTCCTAGCCTGAACAATAGGTGCGTTGTTGATTTTTCAAACGGAGTCCCATGCCGTTCGATACAGTTATGCCGGTCTGCTACTCTCTTCACTCTCACACTTACTCTTCACACTACGGCGGTAGGACCCGGTATTACAGGAAAGAGGGAACACGCGAGACGGCAAACAATTCCACAGCTTGACAAAAAAGCTTGACAAAGCACAAAAAATAATTTGCGAACCTTTAAGTGTAGTTGGGGTCGTAATTATAATTACACAACATAAGTGTTACTATTCTCGGTTTCATCATAAGCTACTGAAAGTTCCCAGCTACTTACGAAGATACGACTTTACATTTTTGGTACTTATTCTTAAATCGTGGCATATCTAAGAAACATTACGTGTGGTTAGCCTAAATCGTTGCCTAGTGAGTCAAAGAAACTTTATAGTTTGAAAGTATTTATTATAAAAATGACCATTGATGTTTCTACGTGTATTTTATGTCAAATTGTAAAGATTTTCTATATATTTTAATAATTTCGATGATCAAAAACTACTTCATTAATATGATTATGATGGTTATATTCATACATTTTAAATTCATTTTACTATTTTATATGAAAGGATTGCATTAAGGCTTGTTGCTTATTTAGTTTCACGTTGGTCTAGTAATCATTATGCCCTAATAACTAGGCTTTGAAGCCCGGACGGAACGTTTCCTGCTTACAATATTAAGTGAATTTTATACAGGTGCATCCAGTAGATTCACGAGTAGCTGTCAAAGGGATTACAATTTTCATCACCGAGTGAGGCCTTTATAATAAATTCTTATGTAATATTTAATTTGACCAACTGGGATCATAAATTAAAATGAAGGTATAATTAATGATACTAGTGGTCGCCTAGTGGTCGAAATTCGACCAAATCAAGAAGAGAAAAAGTTTTTACCTGTATAATGATGTTGTTATTCTGATTATAATTCGTGCACATTTAAATGTACGTATCTCTCAAAATCACTTATCCTGAAGTATATGCAATTACTGAAATCGTAAACTACAATAATTGCTTTGAACCAGCAATAGCAAATTATATTTTTTTGTACCTGAATGTTGTTATTGCAGATTGCTGCTACAGAACTTTCTTTATGCATATAATGATAGCCTGTATACATTTCAATGTATCTTACTGCTACACAATTTGTATAAGCGCTCAGTATTTCACGTAGTATTCGTCAAATAAAACTTTTCACAGCATCTTTCACAGTAAATAAACTTTTCTGTTTGACATTCAACTATGTCTATAATAAACAAAAGAAACAATTTGACCAAAGAGTATGTATACGTGTACAAATGCGTGTGTCAAATGCATGCTGGTTTGTGTAATGTTTCATTTATTGATTTAATGTACTTTTTATGCATTATTATTAAAATCTTTTGGAACGTAGTTTCTTATTTTTATATTAAATGAGGCGAATAAAACCTTTTTTTGATATGTCTATGTCAGAAGAACAAAATGAAAAAGAAAAGAAACAATTTGACACCAGAGTATGTATGCGTATATAAATACTTGTGTATGTATGTGTGTGTGAAATGCATGGTAGTGTGTGTAATGTTTTATTTTTTGATTTAATGTACTTTATAAGCATTATTATCGAAAAATATTAGCGTTCTGCACTTCTCCTACACATAAACTATAAGTGTGCCAAATTTTATGCTCCTGCGTCCGCGCAATTTTCGTAAAAAGGGGTCCAAAGTTTTTGCATCACGTATTAATATATAGATAATGATTAGTATAGAGATTTAGTTTTTGAGCTTCTAAGCTGGAGTTGGCTGATTTGGTTATGGATAATACACAAGTAAATAAATATAAAATTAAAAAAAAATTGAATTTAAGAAGCCATTGAAAACATAACATAATTCAAGTGTGAAAAATGTTAAGTAAATATTAAAAATATACGATTCCTAACGACAGATTTTCCTCATATTATGCATCAGTTGTTCTACAAAAAACATTGTCCCGAACAGTGAATTTAAAAACAGCATTCCTCAAAGAGCGTTCAGCAAAATATTCCCCAAAGAGCACCGTCAAACGTCACTCAAAAGAAAATAAGATTGAATTCAAAACCACATTCTCGTGAAAGCAGATTAAAAAATTAACCTCGACTTAACAGTACCGCAAAAGATCTGAGAGTTTTTTTTTTCGCGTGTACGAAATATTAAAAAGCGTGTTTATTTGGCGGGAAATTAATTTAACAATCTGTTAGAAGTTTACTCGCTCGGAAGAGGAAAAATCTCCGTCTGGGATTATAAAGCCTTGTAAGGTAGGTTGGTTTTTTATTAAATAATAGAACGGCTTGGTTACATTTGTATTTTCCGTGATATATTTTTCTGTCTGATTTTGTGAGAGGCGGCGTCTCATTCGGATTATTCTTTTATTTACGGAATATTAAGTTGAGTCTCAGAGTAGGCATTTGAACCTACACTGATGTTGGATTGACTGGCGTGATATCACTGTCTTCTGAATAACCGTAGAAAACAGATTTGCTGCTGTGTTTCGTGTCATGAGTGAAATACCGGGTATATCAAGACTGCTACCGAAAACGAAGCCGGGTGGTAGTTTTAGTGACTACAAACACAATGCAACGGAAAACTTCGCAAAGAAACGCGACATTAATTTTTAATTATTTTTTAAATATCGTCATTTTTGGGTGGTAAATGTATAGTTTTTGCTAAAATAATAATTTAAACTATTTTATACCTTAGAGTATTCATAAATAAAAGGATATACACTATTATTTTAGGAAGAAAATGTATTTACTACCCAAATATGGCCATAGGAAAAAAATAAAAAAAAAATTGTCGCTTTTTTTTTTGCAAAATTTTCTGTTGCATTGTTTCTGAAATCGCTTAAACTACCACCCAGCATCGTTTACGGTAGCAGTCTTGATATACCCTGTATGTGGTATATTTGATGATAAGGCATAATATTGGTAATTACTTCAGCTTATATTGGTGTGTTATTGTAATGATAGCCTGTATTTGTAATTAAAAAAAAGCTTTTTTTTTTTTATTGCTGTGAATGGCGAGACGAACATACCATTAGCCTGATGGTAAGCGATAGGACCATTCACGGAAAGCACCATGAGATACAAAGCGATTCTAAGCATTCCACTGCGCTAGCCTTCCTGAGACATAAGATATTAAGTCTCAACATGTCCAATAGTAACTCTGGCTATAATGTTCTTCAACCTGGAACACAACAATGTATTTACACTGTTGTTTGGCGGGAGAAACAGACATTGTGGTGGTACATAACCAGGCGTGTCACATATTGGAGGCCTACCATCAGTAAATATAATATAACGCAATAGTAATGACATTAATCTTGATAATGACTACCGAGCTTAATGGAGGAAAACCCGCGGAGTCAATAGGTAAGCTTTGCACTACCGTTAATATTCTAGGCCGTATAAAGAGGTTTCTTTGTGTCATATAAATCATCTATGTATTATGATCTCCATATTCTCTGCAATCACAATTGATATAAAAACAAAAGCCGAGCAAATCCGTAATTATCCTCACGACGATTTTCAACCCCTCCTTTTGTTATATTTCACGCAGTAAAATTAATTTTATGCTCGTCAAGAAGCCGACACGTGTACGGGCAATTCACAAACTTCTGCATCTTGTTTGTATTTCACTAATAATTTATTTTCACTTGTTTGATGGTAGAGCATATCAAGAAATCTATATATCTGTATCAACCCATATCACATCTCACTGCAGGGCACAGGCCTCTACAATCGAGAGTACGATTGAAAGTGGTTAGGCCGTATAGTCCACCACGCTCGCCCGGTGCAGGTTGGTGGGCTTAATACGCAAAAATAATTATTATATATTTACAGTACGTTTCATAGAAGTTTCAGTTCATCCATCCATCCATCCATCAGCCAAAGGAAGTCCACTGCTGAACATAGGCCTCCCCCAATGATTTCCACAGAGACCTGTTGGAGGCAGCCTGCATCCAGCGACGTCCCGCGACCTTTACCAGGTCGTCGGACCATCTTGTGGTTGGACGTCCTACGCTGCGCTTTCCGCTACGTGGCCTCCATTCGAGCACATAGAACATTTATAGAACATTCATAGAAGTTTCAGTTAACAATTCGTATTCATTCAACCTAAACAAATAAATTGAGTATTACAAATACATCTCTAGAAATAGCATTACTTTCCGCTCATATTACATTAATAAAAATACCAGTGTTTAATAAAACTCCTTCAACCGAACCTTCACGAAATATACGCCGAAATAACGGAACCAAATTTCTCATAATACAATAAGTGGACTGTGAAACAATTATTGGTTTTGTGATTTCGCAGCGATTGTTGCTCGAAACGCGGACGATAAATTTTATACAGAGAAGTAATAAATTTCTATTTTACGCCGTCCGACTCTGCGCCATAATCTTCGGTGACACAATCCGGTTGGACCAGCGGCTTTCAAACTTTATCCGCTTTTTCGTGGTTTTGAATTTGTAATCTTTGTTTGCAAACGCAATAAGTAAGCATCACCGTGGGTTTGATTTATATCCACTTAAAGTGACATTACTGCGTGATAAGTTCAAGTACAGAACCAGTATCTATATTACCAGTAAACCCACTTACATTTGTATTGTATGTTTAGATGCACAGTCACAGCACAGTCTATTTGTATTATTATTTTATTAGTATAGTACCGACTGCCTCGGTGGCGTAGTTGTACTACGGTACGGTTATAAAGCTGAGGTCTCGGGTTCGAATCCCGGATTGGGCAAAGTGATATAGAATTTTTCTATTCAGTATCAGCCCAGAGTCAGGAATTTGTGCCCGATATGGCGATAGGCTCGCCACCTATCACATTGTGGGACGGAACATACAAGGCGAAATGTGGGTGCCCTCGCACCTCTGCCTGCCCCTTCTGGGAACAAGGCGTGAGTTTATGTATGTATGTATGTTTATTAGTATATAAGTATTATTATTTTATAAGTCACGAACTTCATTTTTGTTCTCTTTATTGTGGACCGCCGTCTACCACTATTCCCAATACTGTCCATCCCACGGTTGTCTGGCAGATATCGCTTTAAGCAATAAGACCGCCCATTGTAACCGTAGGTAAAACTATTATTTATTGTATTTCCTTGATTTGGCTATAATAAAGAGTTCTTGTATTGATATATTTCTTTGAAATCAAGATGTAATTGATGTATATTTTAAAAGGCTTCTTAAGTTATTTACAAACTTATTTAATCGATGACGGAGTATTTCTTTTACGCTACTTTTCAATTATATTATCTAATTCAGAATGTAAATATAGATAAGAGTATTGTATAATTTTCTTTTTCTTTTTGCCTTCCTTGTTTTCTTTTCATTTCACCAGATCTTGAATACTTTCTATTTTAATAGCATTTTTTCTTATAACTTCATTTATAATATCCAACCAGGGTTTTATTGTCTATCGTATTCATCTTCGATTTACAAATAAAAATAAGAGATCCTAGTTAGCACAGCGTCCGTCACGCAAACTTTGGGAACCGCTATCCAAGACCTTTTTTAAGTTTATGTGCCGTTATTATGTCGGGTTTATGTTTGAGGGACAATTTCTCGTCTAGTGGCCTAGATATAAGATATTCCAAAATCTTTATTATAATGACCCTAGTGAATACATATTCACATAAAAATGGACTAAAATGAGGACGCTATTTGGACAATGGAGAATGATAATACGAATAATGGTTACTCGTAATAATGGTTTTGTTGTTCATTTTCATAAGCATTAGGTGCTCGTAAGGGATTATTTTATTATTTCCTTATTCTACGTAGATAAGAAAGGAAGCTTTTCATCTAGCTAGATAAATATTTATATTAAATGTGATAGTGCTTAGCGCCAATGTTCACGATGGGCGTGGGTTCAAATCCCGAGGCACACCTCTGATATTTTAGAAACATTTTTGTATTCATAGTCACCACCCACTTTGGCTAAGAAGGAAAATATCGTCAGAAAACCTGCTTTCTATAGTGATTCGTAAGAATTTCTATGGTATATGGGTTGAGGAATCAGCTCTGTAACATTATAAGACCTATCTTCTTTTAACTACCATACCACCATTAGGATTCTTAACATCTACATAACGGGTTCACACAATTCCATCCATCATCCATCCATCAGCCAAAGGAAGTCCACTGCTGAACATAGGCCTCCCCAAATGATTTCCACAGAGACCTGTTGGAGGCAGCCTGCATCCAGCGACGTCCCGCGACCTTCACCTTGGGTGAAGGTCCTTTCTACAAATTATTTCCTTTTATAAAGGGTATTTCATTCATGTCTTCATTAACAAGTATGCTTACATTTAATGATGCCTTATTTCAATAAATCTGATTTCATTGATTGATCATAAACAGACGATTGACACAATTTGTCCATTACGGCCAAATCAATTGAAATCACGGCATCCACAAAACCGCTATAAATCAACTCCGCACGTTGAAGTATCGGCAAAATGTTTTTATTATTTACAACGCAACGTATAGTCTACAGGGAATTCAGGGCTAAGCACACCAGCGACTTTTATCATTGATGAGCAATCATTGAGTCAATTTTGGGATATTTTCTCGCGACGCGACGCGACGCTTCATTCGACACACACATATTAGTCGCAGTGATGTCGATACTACAATAGCCAATATACTTTAATCTCAAAAAGAACAATGCTTCATCAAAAGTATCAATAAACCACGGGTTTGATATTGCGATCGAATGAAAAGTTGTAGAAATTCGATGCAGTCGCAAAATCGCCAATCGCTGCTGCTAAATGTCGCTGGTTTGCTTGGTCCCTAAATAGTTTATGAAGGTTTGGAAGGACAAAGACTGACAGACTGATGCTTTCAATTATTCCCTTGGTTTCTGTATGTCGGTTGGGAAGTGTCGTTGTTCTGGGATTTGGATGTGTGAAAGTTTTAGTATTGTGGCAAAATACTATTTGTACCTCCGTTGAATTCTACGAACCTCTATCTGTTGGTATCAAAGAACGATTAAGATAATAGAATTAAGAGAAAGAAACTTTTATTATTGTGAAAGATTAGTGACTCATCTAGATTCAAAATTTTTCTCTTTTCCAGTTGTCAATGAAACAATGTAATCTTACCCGCTATAACGCAAACGGTGCGCCTATCTTATCTAAAGCATCGACTGGATGATTTACTATTTCATTGGCATTTAAAGTGAATGCAAATGCTTTAACTGCCGCATCCTGATCAAAAGTGAAACAAAGCTTAACAACCTACATGCTTAAATCATAAACTCATATCTTTTTCCCAACCTTCTGGGTGTAGTGGTAGGCAGAAGTGCAACCAGGACACCCATGTTTCGCCTTGTATTTTCAGTACCACTATCGTCATATCGGGCACAAATTTTTGAATCTATCGGCTGTCTGATAATGAATAGAAATATATATATGTATTTCAATTTGTCTGACCCGGGATTCGACTGCTCTGGTCTCGCGTTAATAACCTACGTATATACATACATATGAATAGCGGAAAGCGCCTGCTTACATATTTTATTTATTTTACTCGTGATTTAATCAGTCTATCCATATGATAAATAAAATTCTAAATTCAAAATCAATGTACGATCTCGAATTGAAGCATACAAATGTCACTGAAATTCTGGCCATTGCTTGTGCTAAAATGGATATGGACGTTGAAAATAGTTGCGATGTTAAAAATCTGCTGTTCTCTTAAGTGTGAAGCAAATATTGCTCCAATGCTTCAGACAGCTTCGAGTTTAGTTTCAGTTTTATTTATATTTACCTTACATTTTGTTGCAAGCGTTCAAATTATTCGGACAAAGCTTTTTGTTGTGCAAAAATGGTGTAATAGTTTTGGGTATAAAATAACTATTTTAGTGACATATAAATAGAAGTACTAGATGTAATGGTATGCATTTTGCAATAGAACTGTTTTACATGAACTTAACGACGTTGACAGATGTTCCATAGTTGGAAACCTGTTTCTCATTTAGCTAGTTATTATTATTATTTTTTAAATGTTTAAAAATAAATTTTCATGGTATTTGTATAAAAAAAGGTTTTTATAAATAGCCAAGCGTTTTTCAAAAAGCTTTTTTGGAAAAATAATTTTGTTTAAAAATATCCGAAACTTTTTGGCAACCCTACAAAAGTGGTTATATCGCGCCGTGCGTAAGTTATATTCTTATCTAAGTACATCTGCCAATATTTTGATTTAAACCGATGTATTTTGATAGTTGGATGGCATTAGATTTTTAATCTAAATCTTCACCAAAGCTTCTAAGCTTGTGTGAAGATTTTTCAGACACGAAATATTTCGTACCAATATATATATAATATATCACATAATATATCGGTTTCCAATGTATCTGTACAGACATGAATTTGGACCAAAATTCTTACCTTTTACATACATTATTTTATTTATGATTTAACAGTGGTTCGTTAGATATAACTGGACTCCTTAACACAGGTATCACAAAATTTCTATCAATTACTGACACTCGATTTTATTATTTCCATTAACAGACATCTCAATCAAGTTAACCAGAGTTAAATCATTCACTACTGAACCATCCAGCAGTACTTAAAATGATAACCCCCATCCTTCAAGTGCAGGTCTTCTAAGATCTCTCAAATAAATATGACCAGTAAAATTGTTGGATATTCTGTTCCGCGCACATTCTATCTTGTAGAGGCGACCCATTGAAAGTTCAGTGGTATCCTGTCGACCGCTACGCGCTGACGCCGCTGCTAACGAGGCACACGGGAGATATTTGCGTCTAGCAACACTGGCTGTATATCAAACTACGTCATTTGAGGCTTTTAGTGGTGGATTGTGATTTATTTTCCGAAATTGTTTGAAATTGTCTGGTGGTTTAGTGTTTGGCCCAGAATGTATATATTAGAGATTTATGAACGTGATTTTTACTATCTTAGCCTTATTTGGCTCGCCTAAAAAGGATGCAATAAGTGAACATAATATATTACAGTAAAAGCTACATTTTACTTCATATTGTTGTTGAAAGGCCTGAACAAATTTTATGTGAAGTTCGATTGCAAGTCAGTTTTATTCAATCACTGAAAATATGGGAGACCTAATAAAGGCCCCATTTCTTATCCTTTCGTACAATGTTTAAAAACGCACCAATAAGATTCCATATTGGCATCATTAATTATTATTTATTGGCGTCGATTAAAATTTTTCTTCACTTGGCCAACTGCATTATTTTATTGATAAAAAAATTTGGTTAATCTACGAGTAATAACGTTCTATACAAAACCTTCCCGTATGTTTCCATATTCTATCTCGCTAAGGTAGCGTAACTTAAGTGACTCTATCTTTCTTCCTACACGATAATTCATTATGATCCCGCTGGGACCTAAATTGAAACACAAGTTTTCTTTATTGCGAGATGTACAGTCAGCAACATAAGTCGCTACACAGTCATGAGATTTGGAATTGTCTTATCATCCAAAATAATAATTATTTTCAATATCGTATGGCACTTCTCGGCTTAGATGACTTTACTTGGTTATATTTTACGACTGCTGAGTAGTACGTACAAATTTTAATTCATAAAAAGGTTATCAAAAAATGTGAAGTGTTCAGCGACTTATGTTGCTGACTGTACATGCTATTAGCCTGATGGTAAGCGATACGACCGCTCATAGACGGTAGCAAAACCGAACAACACCATGAATTACAAAGCAATGCATAGCATTCCACGTCTCTCCATGTGCCATTCAGAGACTTAGGATTTAAAGTCTCAGTATTTTTTTTTTAATCCTGGCCCGGCATAGTGGCGGCATTGCACCTGATGCTAAGTGCTAATGCCAACCAGGCAGAGTATCCATTGGCATCGGACGGCGGTCCCATGCCAATGGAAACAGTTATGCCGGCCTGCTAAGGTGCCTCTTCACGCTACGGCGGAAGGACCCAGGATTGTAGGAAGGAGGGAACACGTGAGACGGCAAACAATTCCACAGCCTGACGGTGCGGCACAAAAAAGAATTCGAGAACCGTTGGGTTCGCGCCGGGATGGTGTGACCCTCAAGCTATGGCTTCGCAAGCCAGCACGCGTGGTTCTGGTAAGGAATGGAGAGGAGGGGATCAAGTTGAACAATTCTTCAGAGCACTCACCGCGATATAGGCGGTAGAACACGCTTAGAGAGGCGACATCCCTCCGGAGTTGTAGCGACTCTAAGTTGCTCGTAACGTCTGCATCATTCACAATGCGGATGGCCCGCCGCTGCAATCCATCCAAGGCATCGAGCAAGTACTGGGCGGATCCATCCCAGAGATGCGAGCAGTACTCCATACTCAGCCGGACCTGCGCCTTATATAAGCGACAAAGCTGACCGGGCGTGAAGAACCGACGCACCCTGTTCAGGACTCAAACCCTGCGTGATGTGGCAGATATTACGCCCTCGATGTGATTCCTTGGATTGAGATCACAGCGGATATCCACACCCAGGATACTCAGGTCATCCCGCACTGAGAGGGGAGTACCCTGAAGAATTGGGAGGGGAGAGAACGGGGATTTTTTGCATGTGAACGCACACACCTGAGTTTTCTTGGCATTGAACTCAACCATATTCCTGGAACCCCATGTAGAAATGAGATCCGAGGTCCGGTTGAGCTCAATGACAAGATCTTCAGATCTTCTTCCTCTCACAGTTTCGACTCGGCAATCCGGAGGCCCGCAGTGGTATCGCCCATGAACCGTGCTGTCATCTGCATAGCAATCAATATTGCCAAGCGACAACATGTCGTTGGTATGCAGAATAAACAAGGTGGGCGACAGCACTGAGCCCTGTGGAACTCCAGCATTTATTCTACGCCCATGTAGAAAGCCGGAAATCTACGAACACAGGTTGCCGGGCAGACCTTATGCCGGAAGCTTGGAAAGAAGACCACCCTATCAAACGCCTTGGCTATGTCGAGGCTCACAGCAAGAGCCTCGCCATGCCGGTCAATCGCCTCACCCTAGCGATGAAGGACAAACGCTAGAAGATCATCCGTTGATCGATATTGACGGAATCCGTATTGTCTGTCACTGATCAACGAGTGATCCTCCAGGTAGCGGACCAATTGAGCGTTTATGATCCGCTCCATGATCTTACACATCACTGAGGTGATAGCGATAGGGCGGTAATTGGTAGGGTCCGACCGATCACCCTTTTTGGGGATCGGTTGCACATTGGCCTCCCTCCAAGATTCCGGCACAACATCTGTGCGGTAGGACGCTCGGTAGAGGCGAGTCAGTGCAGGAGACAACTCGGCTGCACAAGCTCTTAAAACCACCGCTGGTATCCCATCCGGACCACTGGCTTTCCGCACATCAAGAGACCGTAGCTCACGCCGCTCATCACAAGATCACATCATCATCATCAAAGGAATCACATCGAGGGGATAATATCTGCCACATCACGCAGGGTTGGAGTCCTGAACAGGGTGCGTCGGTTTTTCACGCCCGGTCAGCTTTGTCGCTTATATAAAGCGCAGGTCCGGCCGGGTATGGAGTACTGCTCGCACCTCTGGGATGGATCCAACCAGTACCTGCTCGATGCCTTGGATGGATTGCAGCGGCGGGCCATCCGCATTGTGAATGATGCAGACATGACGAGCAACTTAGAGTCGCTACAACTCCGGAGAGATGTCGCCTCTCTAAGCTTGTTCTACCGCCTGTATCACGGTGAGTGATCTGAAGAATTGTTCAACTTGCTCCCCTCCTCTCCATTCCTAACCAGAACCACGCGTGCTGGCTTGCGAAGCCATAGCTTGACGGTCCACACCATCCCGGCGCGAACCAAACGGTTCTCAAATTCGTTTTTGTGCCGCACCGTCAGGCTGTGGAATTGTTTGCCGGCACGCGTGTTCCCTCCTTCCTACAATCCTGGGTCCTTCCGCCGTGGTGTGAAGAGGCGCCTTAGCAGGCCGGCATAATTGTTTCCATTGGCATGGCACTGCCGTCCGATGGATACTCTGCCTGGGCGGCATTGGCACTTTCCATCCATCATAAAAAAAAGAAGATGGTGGTTGACGGCATTGAGGTTCGTATGGAGACCGCGGATGTTGACGAACTCCATAGTGAACGCGGTGGTGGGGGCCGCTGAAGTACCTGCTCGATTTATGTGCACTGTCATGAAGTTAAAAACGGGATGGGTTTGGTGAAGAGGCACGAGGAACTTCAGGCCGGGCACTAAGAAGACCGAGTGAGCACCGGCACGAAATAGTCGACAGGAGCGGAATTGATCCGCCGGACGGAAGGGCCCCCGTACCCTCCCAGGATGGGCCACCGGGACCCCACTTCCAGTCACCAACCGGCACGATGGACCCACCCAAGATTATGCGCGGCATGGTGAGGCAGCCTTTCGTGGTGGTTAACCACGATTGGGCCCCTGTACTGTACCGCGGGCGGCCAGCGGACAACCGTTTCTATGGGTCTTCCTGGCCGGCGGGTCAAATCCCCCCCATCGACCGCGAACCAAAAATACTCACACGGTACATCGTCATGCACTCAAGCCCCTCGAAAAACCGGAGAATCACGGGCGGAACGCGTTCCCTTTGTAGGGAACACTATGGCGGTCTTTACGCCCTATGAATGTATGTCCAGTAGCTACTCTTGTTATATTATCTTTCAATCCGGCACACAACACAGCATTAATTATACTGCTGATTGACGGGTGTAATAGACATTGCAGTGGTACCTACCCAGACGGCCTCTCACATATGAGCAACGTTCCACCAGTAACAAGTAGGGAAAAATTAAGTGCTCTACAGCTGCTGTTGCTGAAAACAAAACAAACAAAACACGATGACAGGCGTCAGTCCAAGAGATTAATTTCGCTGCACGCCTTCCGGATAAGCTTGCAATTTTTCCAACTCTTATTATTCTTGTAATTGGTGTTAAAATGTACGGTCGAGTTATGTTTTAATACTTCTTTATGATGTTGTGTTGTTGCAATTTTAATTCCAATTAAGGTTATGAGTATCTCTATGAGTCTAACAACTACGAAAAACTAGATAGTTGGAAAAAAAACAACCACATATCAACACAACCACACATTTGATACATATAAGTTGCCATATTCCTCAGAATCAAAATAATTCAGCAACATAGACTTAAAGTCATGTTGTGAGTGATATGTCATAATCATCATACCAGCCTGAATTCATCCACTGCTGGTCATATGTGTCTTCTCTATCACACCAATTTCCTCGATCCTGCACTTGTGTTATTTAATTTGCCTTGAAACTTAGTTATGTCATCCATCCATCAAGTGGAGGTGTCGTCTACCTTCCTCTTAGCCTCTCTAGACCATCATTTTGTAAAAGATTTTGATCCTCATGCGCTTTACTCCATTCGTTTGTCAAAGTGTGAGTTCATCGGTTCGTGTGGGCAGGACGCCCAGCTCCACTTGAGCTCAGCAATGCGTAGTCCCACGTCAAACACCCTTGTTATTTGCCAGATTTTCTTATTGCGAACTCTTTCCTTGAGAGCCTATGCCTAGCATGCAACGCTTCATCTTCGCTCTAATCGAGAGTTGGCACGACATATCAGGTAAGGTTTTATTTCGCAACGTGAAAAAATAATATCTCTCTCTCTCTAATATCTCTAACTCTGATATATTTTTTTTCATAGAGGACATATAAATAAACATTCCTTCCTAGAAAGTCCACATGTTTGTTAGTCAATACAATTGTATTTGTCGGCAGTATTTTGATGCTAAATAATATTTCCCTCAAAAATACCCAAAGAGATTGTCTCTCGACCAACCACAAACTGTACCAAGACGTGTCTTCATTCAGTATTCTGTTATTACCGTAATTATAAAGTAGACAGAAATTAAATATAACCACATTTTTGAACATAATATCTTTGTTAATTAGAGTGGTTTCGTTCAGTACCTACCCGAAAATCATTCCTGTTTTAATCACTTTATTGAAGTAATTAATTGCTTTGGTTATTAATTTTAAAATTTCCTGATTTAAACGCAATTAACGGTTGTTAAGCGTTTAATAGCCACAAAAGTTGTTTCAATAATACATTTTATTGTAAAAGTCTTATTCATAGACAGTTTTAAAATCTAAAAAAAAACATTTGATAATCTAAAATGTTTTGTCTTCTTCGCTCAAACTAAATTTAAAAGTCGTTCGAAAGGGACAAAATATTCAAGAATTTTAGTTTATTGCATTTATAAAATTTTTGTATGTATTTTTGATTAATTATCGCTTTGTTGGTTAAAGAAGTCGTAGTGGAGAAACTTGAGAAAATTATACTGATAAAAATATGTGAAACCTATCTGCCACATTAAGCGAATCAGCATTAAAAGCTAAATTATTGATGTCGAGCAGGTAGATTGCAGATAAGGCTGAAATATAAGCCATTCTGAAATTTGGCCGTATTATTGTGTATGGGCCGATAGAAGGAAGTCGCAGAAATAATAAAGACCTTTAGTAACAATATTCTAACGCAATCAATTACATACATACATACATAATCGTCACGCCTGTATCTTATATGGAAAGGCAGAGACTATAGACTGCCACTTTGCTCGATCCTGACATATTAATTTGCTTCATCCAATTTCATTAACCGCTTCATGCATTCTTATCGGTTTAGAGTACTTTTGACATGACCCTTGTTGAGGGTATCACCTATTTGGATGCTGTAGGTTCAGTGATTTCTTTGTGCCTAAATAAACTTTTGTATCTTTATTTGTTTTTTGTCTCACTTGTCAAAATTAATTATAATAGAAAATCTAGCGGAAGATTAAAAACAATTACAAAGAAACTTCGATATTTTTAAAACAAAATCTGTATTTTGAATTTTCTCAATTCATTAGCCACGTGTCATTCTTAGCATATTCACAAAATCATAGAACCTTTAACACTCAATATTTAAAAAGATATCATGCTCGTCCTTGGTTGGAGATCCCAAAAATACTTAGGTTTAGGCAAATGCCTAATAAAAAATTCCCTTTAGGCACTCCGTTATCTGCCAACAAAACCAACATCAAAGATAGTCACCAAAAAAATAGACATTTTTGATTTGCGAATTGAATGAAAAATTTCTTATTCATTTTTGTTTTAATATGATTGCGATGTTGTACTTTGATACATGAAATTTTAAAAAATCTGTCGAATTGAGAACCATTTTTTCATAAATAAAATATTTAATATTAAAAGAAAGCTGCAATTATAAAATTACAATGATAAAACTCAGTAACATCACAGGTTCGCACGAGGAAATCACTGATTTAATCTCGAGAATTCTTGCCTGTTCCAACTAAAGAACATCGTCAATTTTAAAGGATATACATATATATTGTTTTCGTCCAACGCTATACCCTGTGTATTTGACTCTATATCATTATATTAAAATCACTAAAAGTATTTCCATTCCTGTGAAAGGATCATTCAATTAATAACTTACATATACAGGGTATATCAAGACTGCTACCGAAAACGAAGCCGGGTGGCAGTTTAAGCGACTTCAGACACAATGCAACAGAAAAAGTTGAAAAAAAAAAAGCGACAATTTTTTTTTTAATTTTTTTCCGATGACCATTTTTGGGTGGTTAATAGATTTTTTCCTAAAATAATAGTGTATACCCTTTTATTTATTAATACTCTAAGGTATAAAAGAGTTCAAATTATTATTTTAGCAAAAACTATGGATTTACCACGCAAAAATGACGATATTTAAAAAATCATAAAAATAATTGTCGCGTTTCTATGCGAAATTTTTAGTTGCATTGTGTTTGTAGCCACTAAAACTACCACCCGGCTTTATTTTCGGTAGCAGTCTTGAGATACCCGGTATTAATAGTCGAATGAAAAAACATCAAATATTGCGTCAAAATTTCCGTTTACATACTTATTTAAATATCAAACGCAAACATCTATTGTTTTATTCGGCGTCATGTTTTCCTATCGGTTAATATTTTATCAATCAAGTTTGCATACATAGACCTGGACTGTGTTTGGTTATAGTCCGTCAGTCCCTAGGGATAAGCGGTGGGTTTAGGCAAGCACACCTGATTTCCCATGTTCCAGTGCCTTTGTTCAATTTCCACGTTGTAAAGCGTAAATAAAAAATATCTGCGACGCTTTTGAATAGAATTTGTGTACCTAGATAATCTAGATATATGTTATTCGTGTGACTTGGCGTAAGTGTGACGTGTGAAAATTTTCCAATTTATAAATATTTTTATCAATGTAAGTTACAGACATATATTGTATAGCTAGATAACAGAGAAGTCAACGGGTTATGTAATAATATAGGTTTTGGTAATGGGTGTTAGCAAAACTATATATGGCCACTTATATATTTACGCAATGTACCTCGTTACTCCTCAGTTTCTACTAAGATAGTCTTTCAGATAAAATAAATTCGAAATGCCGATATGCAGCATTGGATATTATCGATATCTATAAATTACAATGAATTTGTAACCGATAGATCTCTAAACATGGAAGATAAATAAGAAAAATTAATATGGGGGGACTGTATTAACGTAATAGAACCGAAAACAATGATTATTAGAATTTTTGTCTGTTTGTCTGTGCCTTTGTGCACGCTCATCTCGGTAATGGCTGAATCAATTTCATTTTGATTTGGCATGAAGGTAGCTTTTTTTTTTTTAACGAGAGTAAAGCTCCTTTAGCCTTCCTTTCGATACTCGGGGGTGGATCGGAAGGGGCATGTCGGGGTCCCAGGCTGGAAGGCCGGATTCCAGCCTGGGACGCGGGGACAGTAGTCCGCACTGCGCAGATGTTGTATCCAGGCTGGGTCCCTACCGAGATCTAAGAAGATCTTTTGCCGGCATACCGACTAAAACCTCTCGGTGGCCGTCTCGCGCTTAATGGATGACTGGCAATGTGGACAGGCGAATGGCGCCCATTTAACTCACCGTGCCACCCGACGCACTGCCAAATATGGGTCCTCACAGCTTGGGGCGGCGCAGATGCCCCCACTTTCCCTACTTCGGACGCCCATGGTGAGATGCTCGTCCGCGACAGATACGAGGCCACACGTTCTGCCGCCCATCTCGGAGCCACTCCTGACATGAGCGCACAGCCCCCGCTGTGTGCTTAGCGACTCCGATGACACCTATTAGTCGCCTTTTACGACAGGCAGGGGATACCGTGGTGGAATTCTGACGCTCCTTGACCACTGGGCGGGGGCATGAAGGTAGCTGACACCCTGAACCCTGCATAGGCTGCTTTTTATCCTGAAAAAGTAATGTTCCCGTGGGACGAGCAAGGAATTCAAATACATTAGTTGTTTTCTTAAACTGGGATGGGATGGGACATTATTACTCGCCTTGAGTCACAATGATGCGGGACCAGGCAGGATATAATAACTAATAAAATTGTGTTCATATTCATTATTTAATGAGAGCCTAATAAATATTTTACTCAATAAATTAATCTTGTAAAATTATCCCCGATTTTAGTATCTTATTGAGAGCGCTGGTTCTCAAGCCGGCGAAATTTGATTACGTAGACTAGACGTAAAGACCGGACATAAAAGCAGAATATCATAGAATTTCGTATTCACGACTTGAGAATGTCGCGTAAAAATGTACAAAAGAAATGTGTCTTAAATTGTGAGCAACCCGTACTGAAAATAGCTCTTTGTAACAAAGGGCCCCCTTATGAAGTTTTTAGGGCAAAAGTCTTATTAGAAAAGTTGTGGAGTAAGCCTTGAGAGGGCAAGGTAATTGATCATTTTTACCACGAAACTGTAGTAAAAGTGCGGGATATTAATAAATTATTCTGCTGTTTTATGTTATTTGGGCTGTAAAGCATAAGTAACTGAGCGAGAGTTTATTAATTTGTTGTGATTACACGGTTTAATAATTATGATGATTCGGCTAATCAGGACATAATTTGTGAAATTATTCGTCCAGTTATGGGGATAGATTGAGAAAAAATAATGAAATAACACCTAAAACGATACGTGTGATCGATTATGTACATGTATAGGATGATACATAAACAGTACATAAACATTTACTAACATATTGACTTTCTTATGTACCTAATGAGTTATTTAAATAAGTGATATACATAAAATCAACGTAATAATTTATGCTATCGAAAGATCAACTTTCCCAGTTCATTTCCTTTTGAACCTTGTAATTTATCGAGCAAATGAATCGAACACGGAAGAATTAACATCCATTATGCATTTATTTTCACGTTGATGAGGAAATGATATACTTATGGTTTATTAATATATATTTTATTATACAGGGTATATCAAGACTGCTACCGAAAACGAAGCCGGGTGGTAGTTTAAGCGACTTCAGACACAATGCAACAGAAAAAGTTGCAGAAAAAAGCGTCAATTTTTTTTTAAATTTTTTTTTCCTATGTCCATATTTGGGTGGTAAATACATTTTTTCCTAAAATAATTGTGTATACCCTTTTATTTATAAATAATCTAAGGTATAAAAGTGTTTAAATTATTATTTTAGCAAAAACTATGGATTTACCACCCAAAAATGACGATATTTACAAAATCATAAAAAATAATTGTTGCGTTTCTTTTCGAAATTTTTGGTTGCATTGTGTTTGTAGTCACTAAAACTACCACCCGGCTTCGTTTTCGGTAGCAGTCTTGAAATACCCGGTATACTAGCTGTGCCCGCGACTTCGTCCGCGTGAAATTTAACAAAAAAGTGAATTGGTTTATTTAGTTTTTTTTTTGGTTTTTGCATTTATTTTAATTATCATCCTTAACGCGATCTAATTCTACGGTGGCGCCATCTCTTAGCGAGCGGCGGTAAACTCCCGTTACACATTTATTTTCAGTTTTTTGTATTAGCTTTACCGAAAAATTTCTTTATATACAATATTTTGTAAATGTGATACTGATTCGTTGGTGCGAGAAGTGGTGGAAGGCGCCTGACGTGACGGCCCAGTGGTGGCATGCGCGTGAGCTGCGCGCAGGCATTGCAACATTAAAATAAAATATTTTTTCTAAAATAAATGTAGCCTAAGTTACTCCTTGTTATATCAGCTACCTGACAAAAAAGTTCCGTCAAAATCGGTCCAGCCATTTCAGTGATTAGCCGGAACAAACAGACAGACAGATAAAAATTTTTTAAATATCATTTGCGGCACAGGTATCGTGTATATAACGATATGTAGTTGAACATTTTTTTTATTTTCACTTTTAAAACGGACACTTCAATTTTATTTATATGTATAGATAAAAAGCTACAGTTTGTTTGGTCGCATTAATATTAAGATCTACTGGTCCATATTGAAAAATAATTTTCGTGTTGAATAGTCCTTTTATCGAGAAAAGCTATATTGTACTTTTTATTTCCGGAAAATATACAGTTGAATTTTAATCTTGGATACGCTTTTTCATGTGGACAAAGCCGCGAGTAATACTATGAGTGAAATATGCAATAACTTGGCATATTTATGCTGGAGTATTTACAGCGAATTTAATCTTCCCATTTTAAATTAATGATAAACTTTTTGAACATTTTACAGTCGTGAGAACATTTCAGTTTTCAGTAGTCAGAATTCAAATAATTGACGTATTTTTCAGAAACGTGAATATTCTACGAAAAATATGAGAAATGTATAGTTATGCATATAATTAATGAAGGTAAAACGGAGCGGAAGTTGTATATTTTATTTAAATGTCAATAAGGTATTTCATAACTACAAAAAGATAGCGGCCCAGCCTGGCTCCGCCCGGGAACAAATAAACTTTGTTGTAAAAATGATTTCACGATTTAAAATATCGCAATAAACTAATTTTAAAAATCAATGCATACGGCCACTATTATTAAAATAAATTTCTACAATTCAATGTATAGATTTGTTTTTCTTTCATACAAGAACTGCTGATTGGATTTCGAAGAAACTTTACATTTTTACATTATGCCTAAAGCATTAGATTAATATTTAAGCATACAATTTTCCTAGGAATAGCCCAGGAAACGCCTGGTCGGGTTGGTCATAAATATACCAAAAGCTTTATTTACTAAATCGGTCACAATACGGCAGTAGAAATTGTATTGTATTGTATCAGCCCATATACGTCCCACTGCAGGGCACGGGCCTACTCTACAATCGAAAGTACGATTGAGAGTGGTTAGGCCATATAGTCCACCACGCTGGCCTAGTGCGGGCACTACTAACCCGCACTAGGCAGTAGAAATAAATTCACAAAGTTCCTTCACGTGCCTCATTCCTAATTCATCCTTAATTCCGTTGTAGCAAACTAATCAACGAAGTATGTCAAAAGTTAAAATTACAGTTAGCGACGGACACCGAATTCCGGGATTAATTAACTCTTTATAATAAATTTTAATTAATCAATTGCCATTTCCCTGGCTTTGATTAATTGCTCCGGGACATTGTCATCTCGGCCTTTCAGGATTCTGGATTTTTAAGTGGATTTCGGGGAGTTGAAGTTAGGATGTTTCAATTTTCTTCGGTATGCGGGAAATTTTGGGACGAAATTACTTGATAATTTTACTTGGATTTTAAGTTTGAATATTCTTGGAGTTGGCTTTTATCAATGTATTTGGAGCAGACTGATGAGAAATGAACCTGCATTTTTCAATTTTAGGCCGTGGTAATTCCGTGATAGGTCGCTGGCCATTGATCGCATATGTCAGTTCAGTTTGCCAGTTTTGGGTTTCATTTAAATTAAACTATTGGTAAGTATTTGTTTATTTTATAATTTCCAATTTTAATTTTCTTTAACACGTTCAGTGCATTGGTTGGTTGGTAACGGTAAAATTGAAAAATAATAACACAAACAAGGAAGAATATAATAAAGGTATACATTTGTGCAGAACAAATTTGAACATAAATACGCACGACAACAATTGAATTGGGTAATATCTACTCACCTGCATCTCATTCTCTTTGTATAGTTGGCGTCGTGGTCGTGGCTATCCTGCTGTACTTGAAGTTAAGTCTGGAAATAGTGAAATAAAATATTAGTAACGCCAATGCGGTAGATCCCTAATCTTATACTGAGCTCTATAAGTGCGTGGTGGCCTCTTGATAACTGACCAGTCAACATGTTTCGAGAGGCCGCAGGTTCGAACCCCGCATCGAGATAAATATTAGTATGATCCACAGGTATTTGGTTCGGGTCTGGGTGTTTCTGAGTCCAAAAGTCTCTCGTAGTTCCTAATATCCACGACAAACTCGATCTTAGTGTGGGGTCAGGACTATGTATGTGACTGTTGAGTAATAATAATAATAATAATACAATTCAACCCTCATTAATCTTGTTTACCCAAGAAAGGATAGTTTTAAAACAAATGAGCTCTACTGCGTCATTACATTCAATACCAAGTTAAAGAACTGTAAGTTTTTTTTGTATATCATAGATCGGAATTTCATTAACAGCTCGAGCGACACTTGAGAATTGCAATTAATTGGGTTCTTTATTTGTGGCGTATTTACGCTTAAGGGTTGGAAAAGGTATCGATTTGTGTCTTTAATTTTTGATATTTTTTATATTGTTATGCTTGTTTTCATTATGGGAAAGCTGTAACCAATAACTTTTTGTAGCTAGATTCTACAGATAAGCAACGATGTTTTCGAATGACTGTTGGAGAAATAACATTCACAGGAATTACGTAACCAAATGACAGCGTGAAGGAAGACAGCAGCGTCACCAGCGCTAGATATGTCTTTTACTGAACGGCAGAGGACGCAACTTGTTTTATCATGTATTCTGAAGTGGTAGAACCACGCTGTTGTCAGTCATGATTAAGCATGAATGGCTTGTCCGGGGCGGTACCACTCTCACAGGAGACCGATGTCAAGCGACACCTTAGCTGTCGGGTTTCATTCAGTAAGTGAGATTGCCAGATGCCTAATACCTCTTTCCTCTATTCATTCTTTTTCCTTTCTGCTTCCATCCCGATTTGATGGATCAGCAACACATGTATGATCTAAACGATGTGCATGTTCATGGGCGGTAGTGATCACATACCATCAGGGGACCTGTTTGCTCGTTTGCTGGTCGATATACAATAAAAAATAAATACTAATATGAAAATAAATTCCTACAAGCCATATATAAAGTATTTATATTATGGCTTGTAGGCAAATACTTTTTCATCCTAAATTTACCATCTAAACAATTGAAATAGCTTCGCGTTTCGTCTCCCGTTTTATTTATGTCCCGGGAATAATTAACTTTCGCAATGTTTTGAAATGAGACCGATGTGCCAATTAACAGAATGTTGTAAACTTTAGTGTATAATTATTATTACTGAAGACCTATATTTTGGGAAGTTCGCCTACGCAATGACTAAAATAACTCCGTTAACGTACGAAAATATTCCAAACAATTTTGGAGACCTCTAAAAAGTTTTGATGAGTTTCTAGGTAGAAAATTAATTGGAATACAGCACGATATTGAGTTATTAGGTATTTGATGTCATTGATCAAATGAACACGACAGTTTTCAGTATTGTTACTTTATGGTTATTTTCCATATGATTGTGGTACTGCCACATCGACCCTGCCTATTTATACTATTGTTAAATCCACGCGCTTCCACCGCTGAAAAACTAGATGAATTTCAAGTGTGAAGAAATGCAGACTTGGTGAGAGAAATAGCGCGGTGGTACCTACCCCGGCGGCCTCAGACATATGAGATACCTACCATCAGTAAGAAACAAATCACATTACAACTTAGTTTCGACCTTAAAATATCGCCTCTCGACCTTAACTGCCCAATAAGTTGTTAATCAAGTAACCGTATCACGTCTCAGTAATGCTTCACTTATACACAACTTGTAAATACGCTCAAGTATTGTGAACTTCGGAGAGTGCTTGGTAAGTGCGTTTTAACTTAAAGGTGAGTTACATAAGCTGGGTCTTTGGTAATCGGCTTAAGATCTTTTGTTATGGTATGTGAACTGTGTGTACCGAAACGATTTGTAAAAAATTGGCATGTAAAGTCATGTCCACTAAAATTTGGATTATAGTAAATGTATTTCCTTGAATAACGTTTTACTTTATAAATAGTAATAAATGATAAATAAGACGATTACCAACAACTAAAATTAAGTTTAAATTTATATAATAATATATTCAATTATTTTGTAAATTTAGAATAAGTACAATATACTGACTTGTCATAAGAGCTAATTAATTGCGTAGATAATCGATAAACCAATTTCATTTAAAGGAAAACATTGTGAGGAAACGTACATACAGCGATTTGTAAGAATTTATATTGTATACATATAAATTCCGTCAACCCGCACTAGACCAACGTGGTTGATTATACGGCCTAACCCCTCTCAATCGTACTCTCGATTGTAGAGGAGGCTCGTGCCCTGCCGTGGAACGTATATAGGCTGATACAGATGTGTAATGTTTCTATATAGAACAAGGATACAAGTAAACATTTTATTACAATTTCTGTCATTCATGAACATCTGCAACTTTGACATTGCAATTCTATTTAAGGAAAAGTAATCGAGATCCGAAGTATGTAGGTCATCCTCGACGAATACATCAGCAACTCACGGGTTTCTGTTTATATTATCGGCGTATGTTACTCTCCACAAATAACAATAATAACCCGTTATTTAAAACACCACATACATCTGTCTTATCACTAAAAGCAATCTCGTCCAGAAATCAGAACCAATAAAATCAAAACAATACGTTTGATAAATCTTTTACCAACTAAACTGCAAGCTGCAAAATCCATACTCTTCAAGAGGCATTAAATCTAACCTGAACGAATAAAAAATAAATAAATATAGCCAACAGTCACATACATAGTCCTGACCCCACACTACGATCGAGTTTTGTGTCGTAGGTATCAGAAACTACAAGAGACTTTTCGGCCTCACTAACACCCAGACCCGAAAGATATATTTGTGGATCACAGAAATATTTTTTTCAGTACGGGGATTGAACCCGCAGCCTCGCGTTTCACAGCCGGCGTCTGACCAACTACACCACGGAGGTTGTGAATTAGGAGAGGAGATACAGGCATTAATTATTTGGTATAGGATTCCAGAGGTCACGAACTCCACATAATAATTTACAAGTTTGGAACGTAACTCACGGGCCGTTCTGCAGCGGATGGTTAACGATTGATAACTTTGGCTGTTCACGCGAACCTTTGCTGTGAACCGGCATTTATTTAAAGAGGGTTAGTGAGGGGTTATTGGGGAAATAGCTCAACGATTTAAATCCTGAAGGTGAAAAGGAATTTAGAACTGGTAGGGATAATATTGAAAAAAAGAGTACAATGCGATGACAATTGGCATTAAAGAAATACAATTGTGGTAACACTATTAAAAATGTCAATGGGTTCCTTGAATAGTTTTATACGTAGGTTTTTGTTTTGTTATGTGATTTAAAATAAACAAAGAGACAATTAACAACAATAAATAAAAATAGCAAGTATCTAATTATTTTCCGCCGTAGTATATTAAAAACAAACTCTTTTTTGCCAAGTTGTTAAAGTAATGATTATATTATATTAGTTGACAAAATATTTAATGAGTATTGATTGATTTATATAAAAGGTAGCTGTTTTAAGATTTTGCTATAAAGCAAATTAAGATGAAGTAAAACTATGTTCATTTAATCCTTAAGGATTTGTCTGAAATGAAGAATTCCAATTCGAATATGTTTTAGAATTCAGTTTTTTCAAACTAGATCAGCATCAATATTGATTCTAAAATAAAGTGTAGAAACTTGATCACCGTTTAAGTTTCAACACAGATTATATTTAACATTTCAGCGAATAAAATATTTTGTTCTCAGTGGTTCTTTTAAAAAATATGTTAGTCCTTTAAAGGAACAACTGAGACTAAACTAAAAAAATATGAATCTAATCAATCGAAATCTCTATACTTATCACTTAACTGTCGGGCAAAGTGAGGATTTTTCTATGAATTATCAGCTCGGAGTGAAGAATTTGTTCCTGATATGGCTATAGGCTCGCCCCCTATCACGGCGTGGGAGTAATAATACCATGCTGAAAATGTATTTCCTGGTTGGTACCTCTGCCTGACCCTTCTGAGACAAAGGTGTGAGTTTATTTTTTATTTACTATTAATTAAAAATCACAAATTACATAAGTACAAAATGTATAGGTCCCACGAAACCGTATTTCGGTTTGACCGTGGAATCGCTTTTGTATGTTAGTCTCACGTTTATTTCAACATTATAAACAATTAAATAATTACAGAATGTAAAAACAAAGCAACTAACAATAAATTAAACATAAAAAATACAATAGAAGGAAATAACGGAATAAAAATCATAAAAAGTTTTTCTAAACAATCAGTTTTTAAATATGTATCTAAGTATGTCTCTGGGACAAAGGTGTGAGTTGATGTATGTAAGTATATTATCACTTAAACTATAAGCACCCGAAACTTCATTTCAGTAAACATCGAACGCTGACAGGTTTACAAACCACAACATTTTAAACACGGAACTTGCTAACCTAGTTCCCTTGATGCACGTGAGCGTAAATTAATTCAAAAGAAGTTTTCAAAGCACTAAGTATTTGAGTATAAGTAAATGCAAACACTATGAAGTTCTGATGTTCTATGGTACTTGTTCGCTGTAGTCACAAGAAAACGACTATGCATTGCCAGGTTGCTTCGAATAGAAGACTATACAAGTCCTTGGAAGACGTTTTTGTTCTGAAGTGGACGTTATGTGGCCAAAGATGATTTTAGCTTAATAAACCTTGATGGTGAATTCCGGTTTGATGGGTATTATAGCTGAAGTAAGTACTGGATATATTGAGACTTAACATCTAATCTCAGAATAGCAGTGAAGTGTCAAGCATCGCTTTGAAATTCATGGTGTTGTTTAGTTTTGCTATTATCCTGAGACATAAGATGTTATGTTTCGATATGTCCAGTGGTTATTCTAGCTATAATATCCTCCAAACCGAAACACAACAGTGCATTTACGTTGCTCTTTGGCGGAGGAAATAAATCGTCGTAATTAAAATTGCCTTGCCGTTCATAGAAATAAAAAATCTGTATCAGCCCATATACGTCCCACTGCAGGGCACGGGCCTTCTCTACAATCCCCAGATTGAGAGTGGTTAGGCCATATAGTCCACCACGCTGGCCTAGTGCGGATTGGCGGATAAAAAAATAGATCAATTATATTCAATATATAGGTATAATATCTAATCAAATAAGCATATATACCCCTACTTCTGTCATCTCATCACCACCTCAAGGTAGACTGAAAGAGAAAGCCTCTGGCACTAAGTCCGCCTATGTACAATGTGTTTGTATATGAAGTTAAATAAATATATCACGATAAAATACAAGTCTATCTAAATTTTTATACAAGTTTGTCTACATTTACAGTCACTCAACCCGAACCTAGCTACTTGAAAGCACCAAGCATGACAAGTTTACCATTAAGGATTTAGCTAACCTCATTCAATGCATTTCGAGCATAAATTAATACAAAAGAAGCCTTGAAAGCAGCGTGTATGAGCGCAACCGCTATGATGTAGGTGAACGTCACGTAAATCCCTTGTTAGTCGTGGAACTAAATTGGCCCGACGAACATTTTTCACTGGCGCACCTCTATGCGATGAAGAAAAACTTGCGCGCGTGGGAGATTTGCCGGGTTCTGGGTTGGTTCGATTTTTACGTGGTTCTGTTAAATTGAGCTATGTTTATCGTGTAAAAAGGAAGGTGTATCAGATGGTAGGATGTCTGTGTTGTGAAATAGATAAAAAAGTTAATGTACTGGTTTCTGTAAAACCAAGAAGAGATGATGTAATTAATGTTTTGTACTTTTAACTTTGAAGATCAATTGCAATTTACTGATGGTAGGTCTCTCATATTCGAGAGGCCGCTTGGGTAGGTACTACTGGAATGTCTATTTCTCTTGCAAAACACCAGTGTAAATGTAAAGTTGTGTTGCGGTTTGCAGGACATTTTAGCCAAAGTAACTACTGGACGTATTGAGACTTAACATCTTATGTCACAGGATGGCGAGTGGCAGTGGAATTATTATTGTTAATATTTAATTTGAAATATTAAAAAAGTACCTACTATACAAATGTGCTAAAATCTGTGACGCAGACGTCAGACAACATGTGCTGAATTTGAACGAAATCTGTCACCGACATTCCTTTCTGTGCGTCACATCTTGAATCACAGTATTGTCTTACGTTTTGACTAATATTACCACTTCTTAGAAATTTTATTAACGTCTGAATACTTACTAGCACAAAGATAACGTGAATTTTGTCCTTTTTTGTGTGTCCAAGTCAAGTGGCTGTAAATTATATAATTTTAATTTTGCGTTGTCCAAATTTCGGATGAATTATTTATAGGACCCATGCTAAAATAGGTAGTTTGTAGGAGTAGAAAAATATTCACTCAAGTAATATCTTAATCAAACTGAATTTAGTGTTTGGATTGCTATTTCTTCAAATTTAGAATTGACGTTTGGGTCGTAGTGAAAATCTCTGGTCAATATAGCTTGCTTGAAAAGTACATGACTAAATTCATTAATGTAGAATTGGCATACATCTTAAGTTTCTGTTTATTACTATTTAGTAAGTTCTACTAATACTAAAAACATTGATTTTGTTGACGCAAGGTTTTTGTAGCAGATATTCATGTACAAAGTAGCGAATGAAAGCGGACGAAGCGAAATCAGTAGACAGGATCGCGTTATGTGGAGATCCATAGTCTCCGCCTTCTCCTATGGGATACAGGCGTAAGGTTTGTGTATGTGTGTTTAATCCAACAATATTGTCATTACGATATAATGATAATTTTCAGTACTGGATCAAACTGTTCCCATGATTTGAAATTAAACTATTATTTACGGAGTTTATCGCCGATTATACATTTTTTTACTTATTTCAATGTGTAACATTGGCGGAAATCTAAGAATCCAGTGCTTAAATTATACCTTAGCTCCATTTTTACTAAATTACATTATCTTATTTACCTAATTAGACAAAATGTGTGTCAAATAGCAGCATTGTCGTATCCGCATCCATGATTATATTTTGTTAATTTCGTTTTACTTTATGTTATATATTTGTAAAGACGAATAAGTCTTTTTTTTATTATTTCTATGAATGGCGAGAAGAGCATCCCGTTCACCTGATGGTAAGCGATACGACCACTCATGGACAGTAGCAAGGCCAAACAACACCTTGAGTTACAAAGCAATTCTTGATATTCCATTGCGCTCGACATGAACACAAAAAAAAAATACAAAGACGTCTATAAAAATGTTGTTATTATGTTGTAACGTTACTAGACAAACTTGTAACCTTTAGTTATGACTGTGGTTATGACTAAAGAATATTCAAAATAAATAAAGAACTAAATTACAAGCTCCAACAAAAATGATCCCAAACAGAAGACACCAATACAAAATTAAGCCATCGCACAGGCAGTATCGTTCACTCTTTGATATTTGAACCCTGAAGCGGAGCTCTGGAGCGCACGGCTCAACTTTGTTCACTACGCTTTACATCCCAGTAGGTTTTCCATTTGATTTGAGGAGAGCTTGCCGAGTGTACAACGGTATCCGATACCTGCTAATGTTTTCTGTATTGTGAGGATTTTCTTTTTTGTGCTATTAGATTGATTTTGGAAATTTAGGATGATATTGCATTTAAAGGAGATTTTTCATTCAGAGTATCGGTATAAAATATCGTAAATACCGATAATGCTTAAAATTTATTATAGAAAATATGGTTCGTCCGTAAACATTTTCCTGTTTTATTCCGGGCAACAGAATAACAATCTGTTGCCCGGATAATAAAGTAATTAACATCACACTTTTATAGTTTGTTTACATACCCGAAGACAAGAAAAAATATTGGTCTTCAAGTTAATTTCTCCAAGAACTCCGGGCCTGGGTCGCAATTATGTTTATATTTATTAAAAATATATATTTTTCCTACAAAAAAGTAGGTTTCATCGACGGACAAAAATCTTCGCACCGATACTAAGTTTCATAATAAGATGGGTAATCTCATTTGGTTTACTTGAAACTGCTACGTAGCAAAAGAAAGGTATACCTTGCTGTTTCTCGGGTTTGTGTCGGCTTATTAAGTAAATAAAATGAATAATTGATTTCTCTATGGTCATAAAGATATACATACATTCATAAAGATAAACATTCATTCCTTTTTCCCAGAAGGGGTAGGCAGAGGTACCTGACACCCAAATTTAATTATGATAGGGGTCGAGCCTATCGTCATATCGGGCGTTACTGACTTCGAGATTATAATGAATAGGAAAATCCAATATCACTTTGCCCGACCCGGGATTCGAACCCCTGACATCAGCAGATAATCATAATTATAAAGCTAATACGATTAATAATGAATGAATCTCTCTCTTCTAATTTAATAAAAAATATACAGGGTATATCAAGAGTGCTACCGAAAACGAGGCTGGGTGGTAGATTTAATGACTTTAGACACAATGCAACTAAATTTTGTGACGAAGTTTTATTGTTATTTTTTTCTATGGTCTTATTAGGGTGGTAAATACATAGTTTATTCTGATGAATAAACTATGTATGAATGAATAGTGTACACCCTTTTATTTTCAAAGGCGCTATGGTACGCAAGGGTTTTAATTATTATTTTAGCAAAAACTATGAATTACAAACTCAAAAACTCGATGATATTTAAAAAAAAATAATTGACGTGTCTATTTGCGAAATTGTTTGTTACATTATATTTGTAGTCACAAACACTACCACCAGGCTTCGTTTTCGGTAACAGTCTTGATATACCCGGTATGAAATCGAACAAATATTTCTTTCGGGTCTGGGTGTTTGTGAGACCGAAAAGTCTCTCGTAGTTCTTGATACCCACGACACGAGACTCAATCTCAGTGTGGGGTCAGGACTATGTATGTGACTGTTGGGTGTTATTTATTTATTTATTTATTAAAAATGCCGTCGCTAATTTATTTTTATATTGCTTTTTGTTACGGGTTCATATTATAATTACGATGGAACTTAAAATATTGTATATTTCTGTTGTCATCAACTATTTAAGTGAACGGACAAAGATTAGAAGTGCTTGACTTGCACGCTACTATCATTATTGCCTTCTCCAATGCCTTGAAAACTAGCTAAGTTCAGTTATTACAATATCAAAACCTACTACTTCTTTATCAGATACATAAAGAAACAACACACAAAGCCACATTCACGCATAAATCACGAATGAGATCATATAACAACACCAGAGCACGCGTCCTTCCCAAAACAATTCAAATCTACACGCTCACCATAATCCGATCCGTATGTCATAAAAACACGGGATCTTCAGGAAACCACAGGGAAAATATGATTATATTATATGCTGGAATTTTGGTTATTCAATTTAATGTTTAGAGTGTGCTTGAAAGTTAGGTACTCTTTTTGTTCTATTGATCTTAGCGGCTTAGCTTGATAGTAAATTTTATATAGTTATCTATTCTTATATACAGGGTGATGTTGACACATGTTACTTAAATGAACCCACATGTTTCTCATCACCTCAGGTAACATTGTATATAATTTGAAAACAATATGAGGAGATTTTTTGTCATAAATAGTGATTTTCGTTTTCACGATTTTTGGACTTCCCATGTAGATAAGAGTATTTTTACCGCTTAGATGAACTTCAGTTCGGTTAAGGAACTTATCTGACCCAAAAAAAAAACTCAGTATCTATAGGGGTTGATCAAAAGCCTTGAAAACCAAATTCGTGATTTTTGACAAAACTATTTTATTCAAATTTGGCACAATAGTAACAGTTTTTATTCAAATTTGGTACAATAGTACCGAGGTGGATTAAGGAACATATGTTTTAAATTAAATACCATATTATATCAATATCACTCTGTATAAAGCTGAAGAGTTTGTTTGTTTGTTACCTTTAATCTCAGGAACTACTTGTTCTAATTAAAAAAATATTTTCTGTTGGATAGGTCGTTTATTGAGGTATGCTATGGAGTACATATCATCACGCTTTGCCTATAAGAGGGAAGCTGTAGCGAAAAATCTAGCAAGTACGAAGAAATTTCAAAATCGATATCTGAGTGACCTTTGTTCCAATATTCTAAATTGATAGTAGGAATTGAACATTTTGACCACCATTTTGAAAAGTGTCTATACCCAGGTGGGGCCGGAACGGACTGCTAGTGTTAAATATTATTTGCAATGAAAACAAATAGCCCTTTAGGTGATTAGCAATATCGTCTGTATCGCCATAAATTATTCTGTATCAGCCCACATACTGGTAGTAGGTCTCTCATATGTGAGAGGCCATCTGGGTAGGTACCACCGCAATGTCTATTTCTCCCGTGACAACACTGCGTAAATGCACTGTTGTGTTTCGGATTGAAGGACATTGTAGCCAGAGTAACTACTGGACATATTGAGACTTAACATCTTATGTCTCAGGATGACGAGCGCAGTGGAATGTTGCTACTGTTTATGAGCGGTCGTATCGCTTACCATCAGGCGAACGGCTTGCTCGTCTCGTAATTCACTGCAATGAAAAAAAAAAAGAAATACTTCCCACTACAGGGAACGAGCTTCCTCTACAATCGAGTGTACGATTGAGAGGGGTTAGACTATAGTCTCAATAGGCCATATCAACCTTATAAAATAAGAGCGAATTCAACAAATATTTGTCCTAAGTACAAGTTTTAGTATTAGGAGACTGTCCCGCCCTCACACCCGCCACTGCAACTCCTGTAAGCCAGGATCAACAGTGGCACGCAATGTAATGACACCAAGCATTGAAGCTCGGCGAGTCTCCGGGAATGTCTAACTTGTCTTTAACCCGCAACGAAATTAATCAGAAAGTTAAATTAATAGGAGGAGTTGGAAATAAATAATGTCCACTTCCCTCCGTTCAAAGCGGGTGACAAAATATTGAACTAAAGAGGTAAATAACCTCACAAAAAGACATTTACAGCCGGAGAAGCCAGCTGTAAAGCACCACGGAATTCATTATTACATTTAAATGGGACCTATTGTGTGAGCTGTTATACTTGATTCCAGTAATAGGTATGGCAAAAACGCCGGAAAGCACGGAAATTCGTCCTAGTCTCCACTAGGTCCATGTAGTATACGACTCCGGATGATATCTGCATATTATCAAACATGATTTTACGCTCATTTTGCCAAATACTACACTCCCAAAGTATATGATGCGTGGACTGTTCATACTCGCAATTAGGTGTTGAACATGGGCATGCAGGCGAATCAACGAGCTTAAAAGAGTACAGTTTAGACTTAAAGTTACCATGGCCCGTAAGGAACTGTGATACGCAATAATCGACATCTAGCCAAGTCTTTGTCAAACGATCACGCACGCAAGGAAAATATTGATATAAATGACGTCCCTTCAAAGATACCTCCCATCTATTTTGCCATTCATCTAATAGTTCGCTATATACTACTGAAAGCGGTTTAAATAATCTGTCAACTTTTAAAAGTTCACGTGGAGTTAAAAATCTTTTATCCATATTCTCCCTAGTAGAGTAATACATGGCGGCGCGACGTTGCACCTCCAGATCGACTGGAAGTACACCCGCCAGGACAGGCAATGCTTCGGTACTAACAGTTCTATATGCCTTACACAAGAATATCAACGCCAAACGTTGGCTCTGGAGCAGTTTTCTTCGCACAGCACCGATAGTAGCCCTATCAGCCCATACGGGGGATCCATAACATATACACCCTAAGTAAGTTGCTCCATAGATGATTTTTAATGTATTAAAAGATAATCCCCACGTTGATGTCGATATCCTTGTCAAAGCGAAAAAGTTCCTTTTCGATTTTTCCCCGACGTTCTTAATATGCTCAAGAAAAGAAAAATTCCTTTCCAAAAATAAGCCAAGATAGCAAAAAGATTCCCTTCGCTTGACAGTTGTATTATTAAACTTGATACGTGGTGGCGATTTTAAGATCCCTTTAAGAAGTAATTGGAACGTTTTTTGTGGTGCAAACTTTAAGCGATTTCGGTCACCCCATTCAGATATTAATTTTAAACACGTCTCAGCCATACTTTCTAGTCCCGACCTACTATTAGACTGTATAAGTAAGAGGCCATCGTCAGCATAGCCCGTTAGTGAGCATCCTAATGGTAAGGGAATAGACAAGAAGTCGTCAAAGCCAAAATTCCACAAATATGGACCTTGAACCGAGCCCTGTGGGCAGCCCATTGTAAGTGGCTTCGACACGGCATGGTGGCCAAGTTTTAATTTAGTTGTTCCATGCAAAAAATACGAGTAAATAAGCGAATAAATATTCCTAAAGCAACCTCGTATTTTCAATTTAAGAAGCAGCATTGGCCACCAGGCATTATCGAATGCACCGGAAATGTCAAGAAAGATACCAAGTACATACTTGTGTTCAGATGTGCTCACCGCCCTACGGACCGATATCGCCGCGTCTACGGTCGATTTACCGATAGTAAACCCGAACTGCTTCTCGTGGAAAGTTGGACCTCCCGGTAACAGTCGAGGAACAATAAGGCGTTCGAGGAGTTTTCCTTATGACGGCAAGAGCGTAATGGGTCTGTATGATTTAGGATCTTGAGGGGATTTATCCCCTCCTTTAGGTATTATTCGTATAAATCCAAAACGCCATACGCGCGGAAATACACCCTCAACAATACATCGATTAAAAACGGCTAATACGGCATCACCGGCAGATCTACACGCTTCTTTAATCATTCTATTAGATATTTTTTCCTCGCCGGAGGCTTTATTAATAGGAATGATCTAACAATGTTAATAAATTCGTCAAACGTTGGAAGACTCGAAATTGGAGAATTTGGCAATTCAGCTGCCCACGACCTAATGTGATTATGATATACTGTGTCATTTTCAACCGAATCGTCAGGTATTAACGAGTTTAACAGAGCTTCCGTTGTCTCCTCAATACCAGTTGTATAACTATTGTTGATTTTTAAGTTATCTATGTAGGCTAAGTCGATTGACTTATTCGCTTTAAATTCATGGTATAGGGGAGACCACGGACCCTCTTTTTTTTACAACCCGGCTACAATTTTTCGCAATAAGTTACCCTTAGATTTTTGGACGGCGGCTCTATAATGTGACCTGGCAACTCTCAGTGCATTAAAAGCAGATGTAAATGCTTCATCAGTAACGCAGCGTTTTTTAAGTCTGTTAAACCGCCTACGCGCCCTGCGAAATGTTTTACGCAGATGGACTAGGGACACACTCCACCAATCACATCTACGAGTACTCACAATGGGACCCCGACCGATGGTGACGTCAGCACAATACGTAAACGTGTCCGACATAATCTCGGCACAAGATTCAGCTGATAAATCATCGCGAGCGAAGTCTTTGGCATGCTGAGCAAATAACGTGCTAAACCAATTCCAGTCAGCACCCTTTGATTTATACCTAAAATTTGAATTATTGTAGACAGGACCCTGTGTCAATCTAGGCACGAACTCGTACACAATCAGGCGATGATCACTACATGACGCGTCCGGCAGGACGCGCCACCTATCAATACGAACGTCCCCACTAGAAAGTGTGACGTCAATAGAAGATTCGCCCGTAGGGCTACTGTAAGTAGGTGGTGCATCGGGGGTGTTGTGTATTTCTAGATTCATCTCTGCAATGAAATCTTCTACAGCGCAACGTCGCTCGGTATCGGTGGAGCGATATTTGCCATACCAAAGAACAGATGACGCATTAACGTCAGCACCTATAATAATTCTATGTCCAACGAGGGACCGCAAGACATAGCGGAGATGGTGTAGGTGCGGACCCACAGGATCTGAATATTGAAAGTAACAGCTCACAACATAAACCTTACAAATCGGACTAGACACCTCAGCGACAGCACAGTGTGACGTCATTAGATTACGCACAGAGGTTACGGTAAGATTTGAACCCGACACAAAAATACCTGCTCGTGAGTTGCTATCAAGTTGTACGACCTTACTAGATATACGCGCATGTTGATATTGCTCCTGTACCAGTACGATATTTAACTTATATTCGCGAATTAACGTATCTAATTCCGACGTTGCTACCCTATCATTATGGAGGTTTAACTGTCCGATGGTTATTCATAATGTGTTAGTACTGGGTCGAGAGAAATAGTTGTTGGAGTTTGTACTTGTATGTTGGACACTCCTGAGACCCACAGCGATGATCGTGGGGTTTTTTAAAGCGTTTGCATGGTGCGCATACTGACTTAAAATCTGTGTTTGAACTGTGCGGACACGATTTAGTCTCGTGTTCTTCAGCACAGATGGCACATGTAGGTGTTTTTACTGTGCAAAACTTTTGCACATGCCCATAGTATTGACAATTCAAACAACGTACTATTTCTAAGTCGTCAATAAATCGACAGGTGGCCCAATCAATAAATAATTTCTATCTGCCAGATGTTTCCTTATCTCCGAATCCAACTCGATGCCTATCCATTTACGCCCGTTATCTAAATTACGTCTACGAACTATTTTAATGGATTTAATAAAATCATCCTCCTTTATTGGCAATTCGTCCTTGATATTTTGACGATAAAGTGCAGTAACAAAAGCGCGATCTTCCATAGAGGATGGCACATCTTTAACGAGGATACGGGGGCGGCGTCCCTTCGGTTTTTCAAGACGTAATCCCGCCGATTTAATTGCCTCAACAGATTCAAGTTTTTTTATTTGGTTTTCATTTGCTACACGAAGCACGACGCGACCCTTCGTGGTCTTTTTCACGCCTACAATTTGGAATCCGTCATCAGATGGCTTTATAGCCTTAAATAACGCCTGTTTGGTTGCGGACGATGACGTCAAATCAGCTGACCGCTCATCCGTCGGACATGCAACAATACACGGAAGTGGCGCGCGCGACTCCACTCGCGGCGCAGGTTTCGGTAAACGAAGTTTAAGTTGTTCGGAGAAAAGAGGATTATTATTGTTATTCCCGACAATATTGTGATGTTTATACTGGTCTAATTCGCGTTGCATATTGGCCAACTTGGTTTCATTGCAAGATGATTTTAATGCCAGTAATGAAACTATGGATGTTACACGTTGCGTTATATCCAACACTGCCGACCTATTCGCCACGTTCATACGTTTTAGTATTACCATACAGTCCTTATATTTAAATAATTAATATATAAATTAAAACGTGGTTTTAAAACACACCGAACCCTGAAATATAAAACACTGCCCGTTTGATGTATGCATTCTTAATTTGATTGTATGGTCGAATGAAACGAATGGTTTTGGGCATAATCTACTTCGGTCCGAGCGAATGATTTGATTCCAACGGATTATGCTTTTCACAATGATTAGATTGGTAAAACACCTACGGGGTTTTTCCTTAAAACAACAGTATAATAATACAAATAAATGAATAATATGCGTGTTGGGAATTGGTACAGGATTATCTGATAAGGCAAGTGTAAGGGAAGAAATGCGCGGAAAGAAGTTGCGGAAACATTTTCGTCAGGCGCTTTTCAAAGAATTCATTTTAGATGTTATTTCAATACGCAATGTTAATTAGTTCAATGTAAAAGATCACATACAGGTGATTAAATACGTCTTACACTTGTTTATATATATATTCAATTCAAGAAGCTTTTAACGTAAGTCGCAATTACTTCTTCGATTACAGACATCAAAGGCTCTCTAAGCTAAAAAAATAAAAGCGTGCACATACAAATCTATACCAATAATAAGAAGTTTATTTACAAAGTTATCACAAAAATAAATGGTTGAACATAAAAAAAAGTGCTGAAAAACGGTGGTCTTACCGCTAAAAGCAAGAAGTGGAGACACATGGTTAAAATGGACGGTGCTTTAAAATGAACCCGACATTTTTGTATTGCAATTAATGGCAAGACGAGCTTACCAAACGCCGGATGGTAGGCGATAAGACCGTTCATTGACAGTAGGAATACCAATAATCAAATATACATAGGAATGCTTGGCATTACATTACCCTCACTATCCTGAGGAATACGATGTAAGTCTCAATATGTCCAGTAGTTACTCTGGTTACAATGTCTTTCAGACCGGAACACAACAGCACATGTTTAGCGGGATGAATAGACATTATGGTGGTACCTACTCAGGCGGCCTCTCACATATAAAAGACCTACAATAATTGTTAATTATGCTACACTCTAGAGCTTACATTATACTAGTCAGTATAGAGTAGGCTTCACTAATCGCCAGAGTACAATCACCGATTATTTGTTATTCTCAATCGGAGCATGCCGAGGGCAATTTAATGCACACAGACAAGCCAGCTAACCACAAATGCACATCTAATTAGTATGCGGTTGATATCGTGGCCTGTGTAATTACATATAACTACTATGTGCCGCGATGGGTCGGGGCACATCAATCAGCTGTATGTTCAGCTTTGTGACAGAGGTAGCTTTGAAGGCAAATTATTACTACTAACGTAGTAGATAATGAGTTAAGGTAATTGTTATGATGATTATTTGCTTGGTGGTTTTTATTATTTTGAAAAAACGTTCATAGTAGCACGTACATACATACATACTGGTGGTAGGTCTCTCATATGTGAGAGGCTGCCTGGGTGGGTACCACCGCAATGTCTATTTCTCCCGTCAAACAGGAGTTTAAATGCACTGTTGTGTTTCGGATTGAAGGACATTGTAGCCAGAGTAACTATTGGACATATTGAGACTTAACATCTTATGTCTCAGGATGGCGAGCGCAGTGGAATGCCAAGCATTGCTTTATAGTTCAAGATGTTGTTTGGTTTTGCTACTGTTCATGAGCCGTCGCATCGCTTACCATCAGGCGAACGGTATGCTCGTCTCGCCATTCAATGCAATAAAAAAAAAAAAACATACATAAACTCACGCTTTTTTCCCAGGAGTAGGCAGAGGTGCCAGGACACCTACATTTCGCCTTGTATGTTCTGTCCCACGATGTGATAGGTGGCAAGCCTATCGCCGTATCGGGCACAAATTTCTGAATCTGGGCTGATAATGGATAGAAAAATCCAATATCACTTTGCCCAATCCGGGATTCGATCCCGAGACCTCAGCTTTGTAACCATACCCTAGTACAACTACGCCACCGAGGCATAAAGTAGCACGTATATTTATTTATTTACACTTGACTGCACAAACATAGGCAAAAAAAATATATCACGATTTAATAATTACAATAGGTACAAACGACGGTCTTATCAATCTAGGCGATTTCTTACAGACAAACTTGGGATATACTTATTACGTATACTTAATACTTCCCAATTGTTTAGTTGGGCGCCTTTGTAATGAACTTATACCTAAGTAAATCACGCAGACTTAGAAAGTATTTATAGGGTATAACACCGCTTAAATTATTGGTGGTAGATCTCTCAAATGTGAGAGACCACCTGGGTACGTACTATCGCAATGTCCTGTCCTACCACCAAACAGCAGTGTAAATACACTGTTATGTTCCAGTTTGAAAGACATTATAGGAAGAGTAACTACTGGACATATTGAGACGTAACATCTTATGTCTCATGATGGCGAGCACAGTGGAATGCCAAGCATTACCACTTTCCATGAGCAGTCATATCGCTTACCATCAGGCGAATGGCATCCTCGTCTTGCTATTCATAGCAAAAGTTTGAAAGTTTTCCAGTATACAGATCCATTGCAATGTATTCTTTCACCATAAAACCAAGAGACAATTTTAAATCGGTAATGTACACAAATCGCTATGGTATGCAGGTTTCCTCACGATGTTTTCCTTCACCGTTTTAGTGCGTGGTGATTGATTACACTGGTCAACACAAGTCTTGTTTCCTTTAATTTTTTTTCTGTTTTTGGGTATTTCTATGGCTCTGAGTATGAAAAAAATACTGGAAGATTGCTAACAGCTTCAGTTTTTGAAATATAGAGTTTTATTATTTTGATAAAAAAGTACAGAAAATTAATAAATGATGTTAACAAAATTTCTATTGAACTCTATCAAATGATCTTTTATATGATTTTCTTGAATGAACGACTTTAGGTAGATCACGTTGCAAACTCCAGCAGTAGTCTGCCATCATATGTGAGTTCCACCGCCCCTGATACCGCTCTTCCATTGTTCGAAGATCCTGATGGAATCTTTCACCCTGCTCCTCACTAAAATCACCTAGATTTTGTGGAAATCGGTCTAAATGTGAGTGCAGGAAGTGGATTTTTATGCTCATGTTGCACCCTAACTCTTGCAAGTTCGATAGCATGGACTCAACAAGCTCGACGTGGTCGTCAGATTTCTTTTTGCCTAGGAAATTACTCATAACCAAAACGAATGACTTCCAAGCTTTGGATTCGACTTCAGTCATTGATTTGACAAAATTAGGATTTTTTACGAGTTGCCTAATCTGTGGCCCATCAAAAATACCAGCTTTTAATTTTTCTGTACTTAATCCTGGAAACTTGCGTGAAAGAAAATTGAAACAATCGCCACTTTTGTCAAGCGTCTTCACAAACTGTTTCATTATGCCGAGTTTAATATGAAGTGGTGGAAGTATGATGCGATCTCGGCTAACTAAAGGCATATTTATAGCATTTTTTGTACCAACTTTTAGCTCTTCCCGCACTGGCCAAACTTTTTGTGACCAATGGTGTTGTTTGTCACGACTGTCCCAGAGACACACGAAACAAGGGAACTTCCTGTATCGTTACGAACATTACTGCATCTATTTTTCCACTGGGCCATAACCGTAGACATCCCACACATTTCTGGCATACAATATGAGGAACCCATGGCTTGTCCTGATTACACAATTTTATTTTAAAGTATTGATGATACGCAGTTTTTACAAAGTCCGATATAGGTTTTCGATATTTTGCAAATACATATTCACCACAAATGTAGCAAAAAGAATCAGGATTAAGTACACAACACCTTCTTGACGAAGCCATATCGAAAACAACAACAAAATATATTTCAATGTCCAATAAAAAACGCAAATATAAGTAAAAATAGTAATGGAGGGTAGTTAGCTGTAACTCAAAAACAAAAGCTGTGAGAGAAAAATTGTTACCATATTTAAAAAATAAACGTTAGTTTGAGATAGAAACAAACAAAAAATTAAAGAAAACAAACGATTTCATTTTTTTTGTTGACCAGTGTTATCAATACACACATGACTCCGAAAAGTCAGAGGTGTGCCCTGGGATTCGAACCCGCGACCACCGTGAACATGTGGGCAGCGGCGTCTAGTCCGTTTACCAACAGGCCACCACGCACTTCACGCGATTTATAAGAATTCCTATGGTATGTAAGTCTGCCAACCCGCACTAGGCCAGCGTGATTGACTATATGGCCTAACCACTCTCAATCGTATTCTCGATTGTAGAGTTGGCCCGTGCCCTGCAGTGGGACGTATATGGGATACAGTTACAGTTACAATGTACACAATATTTCTCAAATTCACGTAACACAGACTTCCACTGCGCCACATAAGTTCTCAAACATAAGGTTTATCACCCGATTTCGGTAAACATAACCGAACCCACAAGGGAAATCATTTAAGTAGACTATCTAAAAGTTCCAACAATGCACTAGCATGGACAGTGGCCTAGATTCCCAAATTTAACGAGTTTTAGAGTGAAGAGCGCGATTAAACAAACTTTGAATACACACCACGAACAACAGGGTCGTAAAGGCACTTCATTGCAAACAAATTCGATCAATACATCGTATTGAGCTTACTACTTTGCTATAGTAATGGTGAAGGAAAGACTGAATATTAGGGGACGTATTGATTTTATGGAGTGCCTGCTATTATAAATACATATATTCATTTTTAACTACACCCTCTCCATAGAATTCCCGGCTGTAAAGGGGTCTGTTGTGCTTGTTTGTCTCTTGTTCCACAAGGTACAATGTAGTCACTGTACCGAGCCAGAATAAAAAAAAAAACTTAAGGCCTTATTCAAAGACAATTTTTAAGCCTATTTTAGTTACTGAATGTTTTTCTCGATCAAACTGAATTCAGATGTCTTTTGAAAGGGTAAAAGCATTTGATAATTAAAATAAGTCAAACTGTCTATGCTTATTGCCCTTGTACTCCTGCAAAATTTTGTGAAGGTGGACAAGGCTTGTCGCATTTTATTTTAATTAAATCTGAAAGGAAATTTGAAAAACCCATATTTACAAGAATATAAAATACGCCAACCCGCATTAGGCCATCGTGGTAGACTATAATTATGGCTTAACCACTCTCAATCGTATCTTAGGAGTTAGTATCGTTGTGAGGAGGCGTGCGCTGCAGTGGGCCATAAATAGGCTGGTACAGCACAGTGCAAATCTGAAATCAACGCAATGTATACACAAGTCACGAAAAAGGAACCCTCTATTTCTAATTATTGCTCTTTCCACTCCATCCAAGGGTTGTCTGGAAGAAATCGCCGTGGTTAGTGATAAGACTGCCACTTGTACTACCGATAATATATATTTGAGCCTGTTTCTGTATTATTATTTATTATTGTCTTCTTAATGGTGTACAATAAAGTAATAAATAAATAAAGAACTTACTCCGAACAAGAACCAACACAAAAGTTGCCTTTTAAATGCAAACCTCAGTCGACATTAAAATATCTTAACGCAAAAACAACTTGAGCAACTTTAACGAGATCATACCGTGTGAACACAAACCAAGACGGGGCGAGAACCAGTGGCATAATAAAATAAGTTCGCATGATATTCGCCCGTGGACCGAGCTAGTTAAATACTTTACCGAGCTACCTCCTCAAACATACTTAGGAATAAGCAAGACGGATAGACTCTCGTAATGCTGTAACACCTTTCGCTGGTTGTTTGAGTTTAGTTTCTATTGCATTAACGCGAAGTGGTATCAAAAACTAAAAGACCAGTGTGAGCGAAGCAACTGGAGAGGAAAAGTAAACAGCATTTTATCGCAAAATACGGAAAAGGCATGCAGTTCAGTACATTGAAAGTAATATTGCGAATATTGTATGATAAAGCAGGTAGTACGATAATTGTAGTTTACCAGTCCTAAAGGACGAAGAAAGAATGAATGGAATATTAAATATTGGTCCTTTTTTAATCACATTGTTGTAACAAAATATGAAGATGCTCCAATTTATAGGTTGTTTTGTCCAATTTATAGGTTTTATATTACGCACGGATAAGTAAGTGAATCGAACAGTATAAATAAATATACAGTTTTTGTACAGTTAAAGAATATTTCTACAATAATCTTCTTTATGTTTCTAGTAGAAATAATATTCTCTGTTCAATTTACTATGGAATAAAGCAGGAGCAAAATTCTACAAAGCAGACGTCAAAGTAAAGACACTGTTAACTTTATTTAGTTATAGACAAACTTACTCCAAAACTAATTTCAACATTGTACAGTTTATTTCAGAGTAATAAAACTACACAGCTGTTATGACCCGCTATTATATTCTCTTGAATAGACACTTCTATGTACACTTTCTTGCTTATTTTTATATAATAGCTTAATTACGTTTATTTTACTTACTAATTTAGCATCCTATACGTAAAAGAACGAGATCTGGCGAACAATAAAGAAATTATGCACCTGCGACTAATGACAAAATTCGTCCAATAATGTATGTACTCGTATGTATGTATCAGCCCATATACGTCTCACTGCAGGGCACGGGCCTACTCTACAATCGACTGTACGATTGAGACTGGTTAGGCCATATAGTCCACCACGCTGGCCTAGTGCGGGTTGGCGGAGTTACATACCATAGAATTTTTTATAAATCGCTATGGTATGCAGGTTTCCTCACGATGTTTTCCTTCACCGTTTTAGTGCGCCCAATAATGAATCATCAGTAAAACATAGTCTAACAAGAAAAAAAATTGAGTTGAAAATCCTGGGGATGTTAAAATGATTTTTTTATGGCAACTAGTTCACTGAGACTATTACTGCCAGTGTCAAGTGACGAGTAATTATTTAATTTGTCTGATTTTGTGTGTTCTTGTATTTGGTTTACAATAACGAGTTTTGTATTGTATTGTATTGTAAATGTATAAATATCAATAAATAGTACAGAGTCTGTACAATTTTTTTGACTTTTTACGAGTCTCTGAAAAAAAAATTGCTTATTAGGCGCTTTTCCCAATAAAGAAAGATTTAAAATGCACATATCAGGGACATTTTCAAAAGTAAAATTTTATTTAAACAATAAGCCATCTTTTATGATAAAATCATTCTAATAATTATCGAAATTCGAAACCCATTCCAAGTTTAAGGCTTCAGAGCATGAATTATATATATTAATAACACAACCTTCCCAAGTGAAAAAGATAAGTGGAATCAAGAATAGCCGTCTGATCACTACTCGGTAATTTAACCAGGTCACCAGGTCCCGACGTATCGACCAGACACATTGCACACATATTTATTTAAATATTAACCATTATGTCGGCACTCGGTCATTCTTATTCGCATGGATGCTATATGCTTATTATTTGCTTGAAGTGTAGGGTTGCAATAATTTCTAGTGTTGATTGAATTTGCTATTCGATTAGTTGGCTTGGGTTTGTATTAAATACAGTGAAAATAAGAGTGATAAATCAAAAACTGTGTGATTGAAAATCTTACTGCGGTTAAGATGGTTGATAAAGTTTATATTCGTTATTATTGTGGTATTTGGATGGTAAATACATAGCTTTAGCTAAAAACAGTGTACACCCTTTTATTTTGAAAGACGCTATGGTACATACGCAAGGGTTTCGATTATTATTATTTTATCAATTATGGAATGACCACACAAACACAATGATATTTAAAACATCACACAAAAGAAATGTCGCATTTTTAGTTGCATTGTGTTTGTAGTCACTAAAATAACCACCCGGCTTCGTTTTCGGTAGCAGTCTGGATATACCCAGTATATACATAAGTATTTACTGTAAGGAATAGCCTTCAGGTTCTCATTCGGGTCTCAGGAAGGGTTTTCTATGGTTAAGTATGAAACTCCGTCTCGATCAATAACAATATTATTCTCCAATGGTTAAAATTAAATCCATACTACACTTTATAGATACATAATGCCTCAATGATTACATTACTCGATTTTACTAACCACAAGCCAAGACATCAAACGAAAGACGACTGTCATTAACTTTTTAATTCCCTATTCTTTTCTATTTTATACATTTAAATCTATTTCTTAGTGTAAACAAGTATCTAATATAATTGCTTCAAAAATGTATTATCACTACATAGTATAAAACAAAGTCGTTTTCTCTGTCCCTATGTCCTTTTGTATGCTTAAATCTTTAAAACTACGCAACGGATTTTGATGCGGTTTTTTTTTAGTAGATAGAGTGATTCAAGATGAAGGTTTATATGTATAATACGTACATATTATTGTACAGAAATCTATTTTCACCCGGACGAAGCTGGGCCAGGCCGCTAGTTTTACATAAACATTGAAGTATTCAGTGCTGAAATGTGAAAAGCCTGAGACGTTTGCCTCAACATAACAATGCATCCACTAAGCAAACTAATTCAGTACAATAGGTACAGATTACATTCGACATTCATTTTCCTAAAACAATACGAGTGCATTACTAAAACCTACATTTGAAAAACCTATGATATCGCAAGCGGATTAGTATCCCAATCAAATCAACTGCGATACAATTGAATATTTCAAAATTAAACTAATCCGCTTAACGCTTTTCAATCTGTATGTGAAATAGTTTAATTTATTTCAGGTTCGCACATAAGCTATCTATCGGTACTCGTAATTTCAGGCTATCACATATTCATTTTACATAAGTTTGAACCACAAAATTATTTTTGTAATCAATTTTTTTAGATAAGAAAGAAAGAAAACACATTTATTTATCACACAAGATAACATACTCGTATAACATAGGGTTAGATACAACAAAAATATACAAAAAAACCAAGAGTTAGCACGTCGCATAGTATCTACATATTATGATCTTTAAATTACATTTAAGATCTATAAAATTCTATGGCAAAAATAGGTTTAAAAAAGTCTATGAATAAGGACGTTAGTATAAAGAGATAAATACATGAAAAGAATTGAAAAAAATCTCGAAAGGAGTGGGCCAGAAAATTGTGAGCCAAATAATTAATCTCAGCATGCATAAAAATATTATGCTTACATAATATATGTGAAAGATGGGGTGTGAGGTTAAAAAGACGAAAGATGATATAAAATATTAGTAATCATTATACGAGCTATTGGTATTTGATTATGTAATCACCAAACCTCATTCCTTACTCCTTTGTGATCAATTCACTTTGAAAGATTTACTATAAGGTTTAATCAAAGAATTTATGAATAAAACATATCTCAATTCAAATGCACAAATGCAGAAGATTCCATCAATCCCGAAACCGATTATCGCAATTACAAAGCAAGGAACGTAAAAGTCCGCAATGACAAATTATTCAACGTCGAAGCTTTGCAATATGCATAGTAATGTTAATATATTCAGACTGAAGATAGACTCGCTAGTCCCTTAGATTGAATCCCCTTGTAGCGTTTTAAAATTTTAAATTCAACCATTATTTTCTAGATAACAAGGAAACACCATTTTGTAGAATGTTGAGTTGAATTTTTGTAGAATTACACAAAGCCTTTAGATTAAACTTCAAATAGTAATAATTACTAATTTCTTCTATTTTGTTACAATAACAGAAATATTTTTGATTACTTAAAAAAATGCTCAATATGTGTACATATATATGCGTTGTTGTCATTCTGTTGTCAAAATATGAGGAACAGTTATTCTGTTTTTAGTTTTTTTTTTTATTGGACACGTTAATTCTATTAGATTACGAGTAATGCGTGTAATTAAAATATCTCAAACAAAGCGTTAAATATATATTTGTAGTTCCAAAATTCGCCACACAGATGAAGTTCAATTCGAGAATTGAATATGACATTCACTATTATTGACCTATTTTGTACTCTCTGTGCCTGGGACACAAATTCTCTAATTAAATTAATAAAAAAAAAAAAGTAATTTATATTGGTTGATAACCGTTGTCCGTTTGCAATAATAGTAGAACCAGATTTTTCAAAGATTGATATCTAAAGGTCAATTGTTTTCCTCCTAATGCAAATTATTTTTGCGTGAGCGGAATATGGCTCTGTCAATTTCCGGGATGGGACAAGAGAGGGGAATCAGGTCACCGACATTACGGTAGGGTAATCTGTGATAGCGTTTGTAGCGAGCTAATGCAAGCCCTAAGGGACACTGGCAGTCCTAATGTACCCTGAGTTAACACAGCGTATGGGTTTTAAATATAACTAGCTATTTCAATTAGGTATACTACTGATGTTTTTAAATGCTACGTAAATAGCTATGTATATATTTATGCTATCATTTACTTCATGATTAATTTCGTTGCGGGTTAAAGACAAGTTAGACATTCCCGGAGATTCGCCGAGCTTCAATGCTCGGTGTCATTAAAATGCGTGCCACTGCTGATCCCAGCTTAAAGGAGTTGCAGTGGCGGGTGTGAGGGCGGGACGGTCTCCAAATGCTATGTTTTTTTTTTAATTTTCATCTTGAAATGCATTGTGGGTATAAAGTTAATGTGTCAGCAGATTTATAGACTTTTTATATTAGTAGTTCACTATCAAAGGGTATATAGTCCGCGAAGGATTTCCGAAATATCTTTCTCTCTTTCATCAATATATTTTTGTTGATCAGAAATTATACTAATAATAAAGTCGTCGAATATTTAATTAAATTGGTGTGATGGATTGCACCAACGTGCCATCCGCGTTGAGAATGATTCAGACGTGACTAAAGCCCCCTTTAAACGAGGACATTTTCTTTCCACGATTATCGCAAGGATATAAAAAGTTGCATCATGTAAACATTTGTCAAACCTTCTCCTTCTTAGTCTTTGTTATCGTCGTATTTAATTTTAATTGATGGTAAAACTCTTCTTCAGCCTATTTATCCACCCAATGCGGAGCAGGCCTCTTGTAATGACGCGAGGTTACAACGAACTGATTTGTTGTCAAACCTAGAGTTGTTTATTTTGTAAATCACAATTATTGTTATTTTAATAAATTTTGCTGTGAGAGAGCGGGCTTTTATTATCTAATGCTTACTAGAAGTTCCCAACCTTACCTTGTATTTTGTGAAACGAAATATTTCTTTTTCATTTTCATTCAAAAATAAAAACAATGGCCATACACGATAATCTTATGTAAAGGTAAATGGCATACAATTTAATTAATTTCATTCAATTCAAAGTTGCCGAGCCACTGTGCATTTCCTTGAACTACTGTAGAAACCGGACAGTTTAACTGTGGTATCAATTTCATTTCAAAATCAAAATTTGCATAAAAAACCGTGAAGTGTTAGTTTTGCTTGTTTTCCGGACCTCTGAATAAAAACAACCCACACAATTTTCTACCAGTGAGTACAAGCATTGAAGTTGTACTCACTGGTAGAAATACAGTCATACTCAATGTATCGATTCTCATTTTGTCACATTTTTTTTTGACAATAGCTTTCGTAAAATACCTATTGAAACATTAACTAGTAACTTTAAAAACAAAATTAAATACATGCGTAGGTAATCTTATTTCGGTTTTATTAGCTGATCTTTAGTTATTTTATTTGGATTATAATACTCCATAATTTTCGAGTTATTATTAAGCCAATACAACAATAGTTTTCACTGACTAAAAACGTAAAAACTAGTCTTCTAAAGTTATATTATAAAGAGGAAAGATTTGATCGTTTGTTTGCATTTAATAGACTCTGAAATTATTAGACCGATTTGAAAAATTCTCTTCTTTTTATATTTATTTTTTTGTTGCAATAAATGACGAGACGAATATGCCGTTCGGCGAATGGTAAGCGATACGACCGCTCATGACAAGTGCCAAAATCAAACACCTTGAATTACATTACAAAGCAATGCTTGGCATTCCACTGCCCTCGTCATACTGAGATATAAGAAGTTGGGTCTCAATATGTCCAGTAGTTATTCTGGCTACAATTCCTTCACACCGACACACAACAGTGCATTTAAACTGCTGTTTGGCAGGAGAAATAGTCATTAGAAACCTAAATTATCCCTGATGAACTTAGGCGATAGATATTTTCAAAAAGTGCATCTTCATACGGGCGGAGCCGGGCTTAGTCGCTAGTAAGTAATTAAAACCAATTGGGTCGCCTTCAAATGCCTCAGCTATGGAATCAAAGTACGCTGTAAGCTTTAAATGATAAGGGTTTGAAAGGGTGAAGGGACAAGTTGTTGAACCTCCGGCTTAGGGTGAAGGCCAAGTTTTGTTCCCACAGACCCATCTTAGATAGACAGCATAATTGTACCTTTACCTTGGTTTTTGCCTGATAAATCAGAAGACCTCATTTTACAAGTTCTCCTAGTGATATAAACAAAACTGGAAATGATGAACAAAGAAGAATCAAATCTTCAAACGACAGTGCAATAAAGAGTAACATTTAATTTATTAGTTAGAACGTTATTAAATTCCTTCCGCTAAAAATAATGAAACAAAAAATAAAAAAGAATTGTCCCTTTTAAAGTACCCAATACCTTTGATCTCCAAGATTAAACCCTGATGAGAAATGACTGGAAATTTCCCGTGGCCAGACCGCTTATAACGAACTGATTTGTTGTCAAAAATATTTTTCACTTTTTGTAATATTGAAAATGCCGTCCACAATTTCTTTTATATTGCGTAAAGCCCTTTTTAAAAATATACGCCATTAAGATAAAATGCTAATTTATTCATTGGCAAAGAGACGGTACGTATAGCCTACCGGGCTTTCAATTTAATCTCGTGGCTGTAATTTATTTTTGATGTTCCAAATTAAAGTAAGTGATTATAAAGTAATATTTGGGAATTGGTTTTTTTCGCCTTTCAAGGTTCCAATAATCTTGTTTGGCTTTTTAGATTGAGAATGGATAATTAGAAGTCATTATTAATTCATGTTTCGCTTAGATTAAGATTACTTTATTAATATTTTTTGTTTATATAAGATATAATGAGATTTAGTTAAACATTATAGGAATATTATGAAGAGCATTGTACAAGGTACAAGGACTTGATCAAATCAAAGTCACGTGAGTTTTAGTGACAACAATATGTACCTAATGCAACTAAAATTTTGGCAAAAAAATCTTTATAGTAAAAGACTATAAAGTTTTATTGCTCTTGTACTCGCACTACAAAATGCTAAAATAATATTATAGCTTAAAGACTTGCGAACCATCACGTGTTTGAAAAAAGGGTGTACATTATTCTTTTAAGAGAATGATGTATTTAAAAAAAAAAACTAATGTATGTATTTACAAATACGAAAACTGGTAAAACAATAAAAAAAAAAATCGTCACTTTTTTGCAATATTTTCAGTTGCATTGTGTCTGAAGTCACTAAAAGTACCATCTGGCTAAATTTCGGTTTAGATATATTCGGTATAATAATTTGGATCTAGAACTTTATAGCAGAAGCGGCAAAATATCTAGTATTTCAGTTTGCAATAAATCATCGTGACCAATTTTCAAAACATCATAGGTAATGGGAATCATAAACTTACATTTATTTTACTACTTCACTAATCAATGGAATTCCATGATATAATACAGTTTGGAGTATTCCCTGATTACGGGCTATTTTCAACAGGTCGATATGGAGATCCTGAATTATGGCCTGTATTCGCCAGTGGACTTTCTGTAGCTGAATTTTATGATGAACTAATATCAATCACAGAAAGTTAGAGACCTTCATATTCTTGCAACTGAAGATTATAATGAACTTTCGAACAACCTTAATCATCAAGCAAACTGACGTAAATTCACTGGTGGTAGGTCTCTCTTAATATGTTAGAGGCTGCCTGGGTAGGCAACACCGAAATGTCTATTTCTCCCGACAAACTGCGGTATTGCGTTCCAATTTGAAGGAAATGCTCTCGCCTGTCTGTCTTGTCTGGCTACTATTGTAGCCAGAGTAACTACTGGAGATAATTATACTTAACCTCATAAGCCTCAGCATGGCGAGCACAGTGCAATGTCAAGAATTGCTTTGTAATTTATGGTGTTGCTACTATCCCTGAGTGGTTGCATCGCTTACTAAGACGAATGGCAGGATGGTTTTGCCATTCACTATAACAAAAAAATCGAAAGTCTTCACTTTCAGCCCAAGTTCCGCTATTAACCAAATTTCTTTAATCATCCCACAGATCGTTTGAATTGGAAACACGTTATTTCATCCGATCGGAAACGAAAATTGCGAACCAGATTTGCATGCCTAATAGCGAATTTCCACACACCTCAAACGTAAAAACGTGCTTCTTTTGACGATCTAATTATTTTTGAAATATCAGCCTTTGTGATGATGGAGCCTGGCTGAATTTGGTAATAAGGTACGTATTTATTGGATAAATCAATATTCTATTACTCTGTAACTGAGTTTTTAAATAATTTTCTCATTCTTGTCTTTATTTATTTTATCCAGTTTTCCACTATATAGAGATACATTTTAGAAATTACACAAATAAATATAGTACTTACAAGCAATAACACATTTATCACACAAAAAAATTCTTACAGGCTTTCGTATGAGTTGGATATATAAATAGTAGAAAAAAGGGTAGTCTAAGGCGTAAATCAAATAATAATAATCTACAACAAAGAATTAAATACATAAACATACTAGCAATATATGAATATACATAAAAATATTGTATGCCTATCCTAACATCTCTAGTGATTATATAAATATTTGTAACTGGAATTTTTATTTAATAGTTTCATTTATTGTTGCATTTGATGGTGCAGTATTTGAGTTAAATAATAGATACATGAACATCAGTAGTAATGCTATTGATATTCTACCAATAAATTGGTTTTCGTTTAAATATTATTTTCTAGAGTATTCATAAAACCAAATCTAATACATTTTTTTTTGCCTTTGAACTTTTAAATCAAAATAAATTGAAATTACATTTTACACAAATCAAAACATACCGAATTTATATTATTTCAAAATTCACTTACAGATTGATAAATTATTTTCGTTGACATCTCGAGTGTCAATCGTGGTAATAATTCAATCTAATTACATGTGGAGTGATCGATTAGGAAGCAATTTGAATGACGGCTGGAGGCACCTTTCGATGAGATTTGAAATTCAATAAAAATTCGTCGCCTACCAAAGCCTCGGGAACATGTATGTGAAGACAGAGTAAGACGACTTTGAACATTATTTTATTTTCCTTAAATTATAAGAGAGTATTGACAAATTTGTTGGACGCAATCATTAAGGTATATTAGAGCGGACATCAAAAACAAAATCTCTACGCATTGTACTAGTACTAGATTTCACGCAGATGGGAACCCAGTGAAGCGAGAGCGAGGATGATCTTACTTCGTAGGCGTGACGGAGACAGAAACAAAGGAGAGTGGTACGGTACCGTTTATTTTTGTTATTTTACATTTTTTTTTTGCAGCGTCCCCTCTATTATAATATCTCAAGTAAGGCAATTTTGCGTTACATATAAGCTGAGCGACCTACATACTTTATCATAGCGAAGCGACGTGCATTCTCGTTAATTTTTACTGTTTTATATTATTGTTGTATGTATATTGTTTGTGTAAATTTTTGCTAGGCGAGTGTGTCTGTTGTCTTGTGTGACAAATAAATATGTCTTTCTTTCTTTCTCAAATATAATCGCTCGTGAAATTTGTTTTAAATTAAGGTTCTTTAGTGCAGGAGTATTATGAAAATTTTGCATAATCATATTGGCTTATGGAAATTTTTCTCCTCTATTTTAAATTGTATCCAAATCGGCTCAACCGTTTTAGCGTGAAAAGGGAGCGTACTTATGTATATTATACACACTTTGGCAATATATTATTAGTAGGGATGGATACAAGCCTACTTACCTTCAATTTTTAACTTACCCTACTGTTCTGTACAATGTCCTTATGTGTTCCAAGTTCGATTTGCGACTCGTTACGTACCGCTTCGTATCGGGAAGTATTGGGTATAGGCGTCACCGAAACGGCTGAGATATCGTATCCTTAACAGATTCTCGATGCCGGTAGATTGCGGCTCCCTACCTAATGTGTGTATTTTGTTGGTCTGCTTCTACACACTGTCAGTAAGGATAGTGATATGTCCATTTAGAACATTATTATTTTCTTGTCAAATGGCCATATGAGTATCTACAGAGAAATTAAAAATACGTAATTTCGGCATTAGGTATATTTATGTATTAAGCGATGGCTATCTTATTTGCGTAAAAGTTTATTGGGATAGACGTCACCATTACATACAATGGAGTTTATTTTTTGAGAAAGTTAAGAATCTCTTAAAAAAAAATGACGTGTAAAAATCAATTTTCGCAACTCAGTCCTTCTACCGTAAAATGTTGTGAGATCCATGTAATACCAAGTTGGTTAATTAATTCAGTCCCTACTTACGGGACTGTTTCTTGTAAGGTGTCTTGACTGATTACGTAATAAGCGAACCTTACAACTTTATATAGTCAGCATATCAATAATAAAAATCTTGTATGTTTTAAATAAAATACCATATATGACTTGGCCATCGCATGAAAACAAAATATATGTTACAAGTTATACATATGATTATATTAAATAAGATATTTTACATAGCAAGCCAAAAACAATAACATAAGGCAAACTATTATTTTTAAACGATACAAGATTTTTAATATTCATATGGTCACTATTACAACTTAATTCAGGCTTCCACTTTTATACAGAATGAAGTTATAGGGGGTCGAAAATGGCCTGAACTGTTTCGAGAAAAGGATATTATAGCCTTGCCGTGCCGCCTTTTTAGTCGACTTGCCGTGAGCATAGCCGTGCCCCTAGATAATCTGTAACTTAATTGAATAGTGAAGGGATACATTGCGATATCTGTGTATCTGAAATTATTCCACAAAATTTTCAATCCTTTATAAAGTCCATCAACCTATTAAAATGTAGCGTGTCATAATCAATAAAAAGATCAGCGAAATTGCAATCAGAAATATTTTATATCTAGCAGGAATTTAACGTTTTCTAACCTTTGTTGAATAAGACATCACGGTAATTGTGTCAACAAAGCCTGTGTCCTCTGTGTATCGCTGTGGGGCTACATTGAGGTTAGGAAACAATCGCAATAGCAGACCCGATGCGTGTGACGCAGCTACACTAGATTGTTTGTAAGTGTTGAAATAAATTACAGCTCTAAACCATAGTTCTAATAATATAATTAGATACTTGTTCAGTTAGTATTATCTATGTTAGAAGGTTACTTGATAATATAGTTTTTCTGTTATTAGATTATTCTGTTGCTATGTATCGTTGCTATAATAAAGTCGTACAAAACAGTATAAGTGATCCGTTTTAATCACAACAGTAAGCCACGCGTAAGGGGGAGTTTTTTAAGTGGGCGTAAAAAAATATGCTGAACAATCTAGTTTATTTTGCTTAGTATTTTTGGTTTAAAAATAAAGGTTAATTGTTGTTTAAAAATAAATATAGGTATTGTTTCAAATTACCAAATCCGCGATGAAATTCAAAAAAGTATTATTTCAATGTGCAACATATGCGTTAACCTCATAAAAGTACCTTTATTACGTCAACTTCCTACCACATTAACGCCCGAATACTGGAACGCAACTTAAATATAAGTTGCCCTTAACTACGTTAATCCAGCTTAAATGTGCTGGCTGAGTAGGCCGTGCGCTATTAAGAGCAACTTATTATTTGAATAGCGTTCCAGTATTCGGGCGATAGTCAGTACAATGCTACAACTGTCTTACACCAAATAAGACTCAACTAACTCAAACAAAGCATAGCCTATTTCAGCAAGTTTCGAAAGCCTACAAACAGTTAATGCCCGTCGTTCTGACTAGCAGTATGCCACGTGGTATATCTTACGTAAATGTTTGAATACCGCGGAAGGATGCTGCCACAAATATACCACATAAAGGAATTTTGAATGGAAATTTAAAATCCCAGCAATGTACTCCGTCGAATGAGAGGTGGGAAATTAAACTTTCGTTTTCCGTTTCACCTTTGAATGTGTTTTTATACTATTTTAGGGGATATAGTATGCATTTAATTACATACATACATACATAAACTGACGCCTTTTTCCCAGAAGGGGTAGGCAGAGGTGCCAGTACACCCACATTTCGCCTTGTATGTTCCGTCCCACGATGTGATAGGTGGCGAGCCTATCGCCATATTGGGCACAAATTCCTGACTCTGGGCTGATAATGAATAGAAAAATCCAATATCACTTTGCCCAACTCGGGATTCGAACCCGAGACCTCAGGTTTGTAACCGTACCGTAGTACAACTACGCCACCGAGGCAGTCAGTTCAGGCAGGCAGTTGCATTTAATTAACATTTATTTTATGTATTTATTTATAATTTATAGAAATTATGTATGCCAGTACACCTGATGCCTTTACCAGTCCTTACTTAGTCAATTTTCATTGAGTTGTTAGTTGAAAGACATCCATATTTTTTTATTTATTGCTTTGAATAGAGAGACAAGCGTGATACTCACCATTTTTTTATTGCAATGAATGACGAGACGAGCAAGCCGTTCGCCTGATGGTAAACGATACGACCGCTCATAAACAGTAGTTTCACTGCGCTCGCCATCCTGAGACATAATATGTTAAATCTCAACATATCCAGTAGTTACTCTGGCTACAATGTCCTACAATCCGAAACACAACAGTGCATTTACGCAGTGTTGTTTCACGGGAGAAATAGACATTGCGGTGGTACCTACCCAGATGGTCTCTCACATATGAGAGACACCAGTGCTATTCGCCTGATGGCAGGCGACAGTAGCTAAAAAACCACACCATGAGTTACAAAGCAATGCTTGCATTCCACTACGCTCGCCATACTGACACATATATATTATATGTCCAATAGTTACTCTGGCTACAATGTTCTTCAAACGGGAACACAACAGCGTATTTACACTGCTGTTTGGCGAGAGATACAGACATTTCGATGGTACCTACTCAGGCGGCCTCTCACATTATATGAAAGACCTAACATACCTACTCTTCTATTTCTTTTTTTTTTATTTCTTTAGTTTTTAAATAGTTTCCAGCGCAAACTTACAGTTCAACAAATACATTTATACATATGATATAAAAATAATATTATGTATACTTAAAATATCATTTATATTTTGTTCTATTGGTTCTTCTATTATCTCCATCCCATGGGAGTCGGTAATGCCTCCTCTACAGTTCAACAGATGCATCTACAGACGTTGTCTTCGGATGGGTGTTGCGATCGTCAAGTGGAACGCACGGTTTGTGTCATTTAATAGATTATAAGTATTATTATTATTTTATTAAACCGTTAACAGCCGCTGCCAATAAACAATCCCAATCCAAAATTTGACGTTTGAGATTGACAGCTCAATCCTTTTCTGATACTATATTGCCAATAATCAATCTCAGTAGTGAAAAAACTATGGCAACATGGTAAATGACAAATCGAAAAGTAGAAAACAATCCGGTTTGACTTCAATCTAATTGTTTCGATTGATTATTGGCATCGGCCGTTAGAGGAGACATAAAATATTAACAATACGGCTGTCATGTGTAGTCTGATGTAATATAAATTATTTTATTTGTTAAGGATTCGTGGTGTACAAAAAAAATGAAATAACTAAGTAAAGAAATAAATTAACATCTAACAATGCACCACTAAATACTACTGCCTTGTGCTTTAACTTCTATAAAAACTAAAACTGGTCACGTTCTAGCCATTCCACCAACTTAAAGTAGGCACGAATTAAAAATCCAGTTCATTTCGTCGCCAAACGTTTCGAGTCTCATCGATTTTGCTCTTCCATTGTAAGAAGGGTCTCGTGTCCTCTCTACGAGGTTGGTGACGCGCTTTTTCAGCCGGCCGACTGACCGCGTTTCCGCTACTTTAAAACCTAGGCAATACTTTCCAATATGGAACTCATTTCTGAGAATAAGTGTTCTTTCTTGGACTAGCGTTTTTTGAACAGTTCTTGCTGCCTTGTGAGTGTGAATGAAATTCATTTTGATTTTTATGTTTTTTATAAGAGTTTTGTTGAATAAAAAAATATCGACTGCTCCGACTGCCTCGGTAGCGTAGTTGTACTAGGGTACGGTTACAAAACTGAGCTTTCGGGTTCGAATCCCGGGTTGGACAAAGTGATATTGGATTTTTCTATTCATTATTAGCTCAGTCAGGAATTTGTGCCCGATATGGCGATAGGCTCGCCACTTATCACATCGTGGGACAGAACATACAAGGCGAAATGTGAGTGTACTGGCACCTCTGCCTACCCCTTCTGGGAAAAAGGCGTGAGTTTATGTATGGAAAAAATATCAACGTTGTTCGTTAGGATACCTACTATTAAGCTTTAGTATTTTATCTAGATGCGCTTTTTAATTTTTTTCTGCCTGGTGTTATCTAGGTTGATAATATTGTCTATTTTGTTTAAATTGGGCAGCGTTCGGGAAACTACGCGACGTCTTCTCGTCCAAAATACCTCAGTGCCTTAAATCGAAAGTCTTCGATAGTTGTGTGTTGCCAGTGATGACTTACGGCACCGAGACGTGGCCTCTCACTATGGGCCTTATTAGGAAGCTCAAAGTCACTCAACGAGCTATGGAGAGGGCTATGCTCGGGGTTTCCCTACGAGATCGAATCAGAAATGAGGAGATCCGTAGGAGAACTAAAATAACCGACATAGCCCACCGGATTAGCAAGTTGAAGTGGCAATGGGCAGGGCACATAGCGCGGAGATCTGATGACCGATGGGGTCGGAAAGTGCTCGAATGGAGGCCGCGTAGCGGAAAGCGCAGCGTAGGACGTCCACCCACACGATGGTCCGACGACCTGGTAAAGGTCGCGGGACGTCGCTGGATGCAGGCTGCCTCCAACAGGTCTCTGTGGAAATCATTGGGGGAGGCCTATGTTCAGCAGTGGACTTCCTTTGGCTGATGGATGGATGGATGGATGTTTAAATAGAGATCATTTGATAGTAAAAAATGACAGCGTAACTGGAAAGAGAAGACAAAAGGTTCACCAAGACCATCACAAAATAAATCACTTCTAAAAATATAACTAGCACTTCCACACTTTATTTTAAAACACTTTGATAACCCTTCATACACATAAAACCTAACTTAAAAAGGTCATCTCAAACGGTACAGAAAAGATTTCCGATACTTTGGTGAGTCAGGGAGGAGTCTCATTGATTATTACAAATGGCTGGAGTCGCGGGAGATTGAAGTGGATATTTTGCAGATGTATGGCCGTGTCAGCCGAAGACCGCGCCCTGACAGTTGAAATAGTTGAATAGTTTTGTGGATCCGGTGGGGTGTGTAAGGTACGCGCTGAAGCGGTTTTGAATGGGGATAGTTATTATGGATTTACGGAGTTTATAACATTGAAATTGGAAAATGGTGTAAATAATATAAATAAATAATTACACCCAACAAGCACAACATAGTCCTGACCCCATTCTAAGATCGAGTCTTGTGTCGTGGGTATCAGGAACATCGAGAGATTTTTCATCACTGTGTTTGTGGACCTCACTAATCACAGCTTTAATTGATTGGATTATTAGCTCAATTTTAAGAAGAACGCTGTAGACACTATTTTTTTATCTACTTTCAAACTAAGATACTACAGAGACTCACAAATAAACTAGTTAAATATAATAATCGTTTTTTGGAATTAAATATTTAAAAAAAAATGATAATTGCTAAAATATTATATATTTTGTATCCTGTAAATGGCCATTAATTTATTGTACTTTTTACTGTCTATTGTGATGTATTTAATCTTTTGGTTTACCAAAAAAATGAAAATAATAAAAAAAACGCTTGTAACTTCGACCAACACCCAAAACTATATTTCTTCAACACATCCGCTTGATAAATAACAGCAATACCCCTGGAGTACTGTAAACCACTCGCGCTGTAATGATACAATTTTGTGGTAATGCTCCAACAGCCGCTGTTAGCGTCTCCGTCCGTCTACATGAATATTATGAACACTGGGATTAATACTGTTGGTAGATGAAGTCACTAGTAAATAATCTTTCACTTTTGTATTCTATACTACTACTTACTAGTTGTAGGAAACTACAAAATATTCATTTGACATGATTAAATATTCTTCTTCTTTCCAGTGCCTCTCCAGCTAGTAAAGGTTGGCAGAGAGTTCCGCATATTCCACTCCGTCTTTTACCAGGTGGAAGAGCTCCGAGGCACTCACGATCTCTGTCCATTCTCGGATGATACGCAATCAGGACTTCTTCCTTCGACCAACGGTTCATATTCATTAAAGAGGTTATTTTTTATAAATTACGTATCGACCAGTATTTTAAACATGACATATTTTGAACACATCCATAGGCATTACTCAAACTCCAAATTTCCGAAAGCGTTTTTTTTTATTTATATTTTACATCTAAATAACTTATAAGATATTGCAGTTCACACTCTAAAATCCTTGACAGATTTTTTCGCACGCATCAAATGACGCTATCACATTTGATATTCCACGCCAGGTCCGCAGCGTCGCTGATATATCTCCCGTTTAATAGTACAACCACGTTCGCGCGGTTTTGTTTCTCTTTTCACCTGAGGGCTGTATGCAAAATTCTTTGTAATGGGATCTATGATAGTGTTGTCCAAATTTTTCGCTTCGTATGCAGTATCATGTCTTTGTCTAGTTTTATATTGGTTTAGCAAAAAGTGGGATCAGAAGTACATTTTAGTTAGTCTTGATGGATTAGTTCTAATATGGATAGGTTATTGAGGTATAATGGGTAGTGTATATTATTGCATAGCTGTGATCTCAGATTCAAATCCTCTGTCATTCAAAATTATATTGAATTCTATATTTCAAGAATTTGAGCCCGATAAGGCGATAGGTTCGTCCCCTATCACATCGTGGTTAGGAAAGTTCAAGGCAAAACGGAGCTCCTGGTTGCACCTCGGCCTACCCCATCATGGCAAAGGGCGTGAGTTTATATATGTATTGATCTCTACATCATCAATATAAATTAGATTTTTAAGTCGTAACTGCGAGCTTATGTTGCGCATTTTGGATAAATGAATATAGTGCACCGTTTTTTCGACCAACAATACCTATATAAAAGTGCATTATGATAAGTTGCAGATACAGTAAAACAAAACCATTTCTCCCATTCACTGTACATACAAGAAACTTTTACAACCGTTTCAAAAATATCGAGTCGTCTTTCTTCAGATTGCATTAACTCTATGCAATAAAACGCAGCTGTCTCCTCCAGTATACTTAATCTGTTCAGATAAATTATCCATGCAAAAGTCTCAATCTCCGTTGAATTTTTATTCGCCGCTCGAACGCTTAATAAAGCCTGAAATACATCGTAACTAGTCGCTTTGAATATTTTTGCATACATCAGTAACTTGCTTTTAACGAGTTTTTTTATGTTCCACATTTTCATAAGCAGTTTTTGATGTCCAATTTGCATATTTCGCGTGCTAATTACGTATGAAGTCCTCCAAACGGTTACGAAATGGTGTAGTTAATTTTTCGTATTCAAATCGAGTGTCGGTTCTGTACACAGACGTTAACTATGGACTCATTAGTATACAATGATAAAGTAAGGTTGTAAAATTGTGAATAAATTGGTTCTGTAGTGAAGAAATAAAAATGTAATAAGAATATATTTTACTGTAGTTAAATACTATGTTGCAATAAAACTAGCTTTACGATTATCATCCTGGAATTAGCTACATTTTTAAAAGAACTACGGATAAATTACAATGAAATTGAAGTAAGGGAAAGTGTAAAATAAATGTATGTATATGTATGTCTGTATCAGCCCATATACGTCCCACTGCAGGGCACGGGCCTCCTCTACAATCAACAGTATAATTGAGAGTGGTTAGGCCATATAGTCCACCACGCTGGCCTAGTGCGGGTTGGCGGACTTACATACCATAGAAATTTTTATAAATCGGCTATGGTATGCAGGTTTCCTCACGATGTTTTCCTTCACCGTTTTAGTGCGTGGTGATTGACTATCAATACACACATGACTCCGAAATGTCAGAGGTGTGCCCTGGGATTCGAACCCGCGACCACCGTGAATATGGAAATTGGCAGTCGCGTCTAGTCCGTTTACCAACAGGCCACCACGCACTTAAATAAAGCATATAAATAAATAATTAAGGTTATCAAAAGCTACAGTCCTTTTTTCAGCGAGATCGATGAAACAAGCTTGCCATTCATCTGATTTTAGGTATCACGCCTGCTCATCATCCATCCATCCATCAGCCAAAGGAAGTCCACTGCTGAACATAGGCCTCCCCCAATGATTTCCGCAGAGACCTGTTGGAGGCAGCCTGCATCCAGCGACGTCCCGCAACCTTTACCAGGTCGTCGGACCATCTTGTGGGTGGACGTCCTACGCTGCGCTTTCCGCTACCTGGCCTCCATTCGAGCACTTTCCGACCCCATCGGTCATCAGATCTCCGCGCCTGCTCATCAACTAAAGCAAAAATACATCCTAATTTAAATACTAACGACCTGTTACGTCATAAGATTGCAAAGAACACGAAGAGTATCAAATTCAACAAAACCATTAAAGTATGATACAAAAAATGTAAGTCCATAAGTCACGCTAAAAAGTTTTTTGAGGTTATAACCTCAAGTTTTCTTAAGTCATTCAACAATAACGACATTGTCCACAGGGAATTTGTCTTGGGCCGCGAGAAGAAAAGTTTGAAAAGATTTTTATTTGAATTTAATCAATATTTCACATTATTAGGTAACCGATATTAGGTGAAAGAAGAGGTCAGTGTGCTCAATTTTTATTATTGTTTATATCGAAAAAATACTCTGTGCAAAATATTATTAAGAAGAATTTTTAAAATCCGTTTAATTATAAAAGGTAAATTGCAAATACACACGCCGGCAGAATTAGAGGAACACGCGTTAAATATTGAATTTCATAGAAAATATTATAATAACTGAATGTTTTTATTTTTCAATATTTAAAATGAGGCAAAATTTATAACAAATTGCTATAATTGAGTAAAAAATACTAATGACGAAAAATTCTTATGATAATAAATTAAATAAAAATATTAATGACGCAAATGCAATTAAACGGAAATACAGTAAAATGAAATTTCTGTATTGTCAAATGTAATCGTGTATTTTAAAAACTTACAGAAATAATTTAAGAAAATTAATAATGCGTATTGCTACCACGGGCTCTGATAAAAGTCTGGATATGATCCTTCATGCTTTTAATGACGTCCTCAATCATTTTTTGCGACAAATTCTCCCACTCTTGCACTAACATGAATTTTAATCCTTGGACGATCTTAGGGGCTTGGTTTCTTCCATTTATCTTTCTTCCGATAACGTCCCATTCGTTTTCTATGGGATTCATGTCTGGTGATCTTGCTGGGCAATCCATTTGCGCGATTTGGGCCTGATTCAGGCCTGATTCACAGTCGATCTGGAGGTGCAAAGACGCGCCGCATTATATTATTCAAATAGAGAGACAATATTTATTTAAGCCATATTCTGCTGCGTACACTGAATTAATTGACGAATGGCAGAACCGGTGGGATATTTCCTCAAAGGGGCGTCACTTATATCAATACTTTCCGTCCGTACGTGATCGCTTAAGAAAATCTTGGCTAGAAATTGATCACTGTGTATCACAGTTCCTAACGGGACATGGCAACTTTAAGAGCAAACTATTCACTTTTAAGCTGGTTGAATCGCCTGCGTGTCAATGCTCTACACTTGACTGTGAGTATGAACAAACTGCACATCATATACTTTGGGAGTGTGATCGCTGGTCCGATGAACGCGGAATAATGTTGAACAATATGCAAATAACATCTGGTGTTGCATACTATACGGACCTCGTGGAATCTAGGAGGAACTTCCGTGCTTTCCGGCGCTTTTGCCATACCTATTATTGGACCCAAATTTAGCAGCTCAAACTATAGGACCCATGTAATTTGTTTATCCCGTGGTGCTTAATACATCTGGCTTCTCCAGTTGTATATCTTTATATCAGAGGATACATACCTCTCGACTCAATATTTTTTGCCACCCGCTTTGCTGCGGAGGGAAGTGGACAACACGAAGCATAGTCGCGAACCATTTGCGCTGTGTGGGGCCGCGCATTATCATGCATAAATAAAAAATATTCGCCTATGGATGGTGCAAAAGACAATACATGGGACTCTAAGATCTCTGCGACGTATTTTTGTGCAGCTAAAGACCCATTTTCTATAAGTATTAACTCCGCGCGTGCTTCCAAACATATACCACCTCATACCAAAATTGACCCTCCGCCATAACACACCTCTTTCAGTAAATTTTCCTCGATTAGCGTTCTCCTCGATACCTCCAAATCCTCTCCCTTCCTTCTATGCAATTCACAACAAAACTGCTTTCATCACTAAACAAAACTCGGCTCCACTCATTTGTCCAGTCGCGGTGTTGATGAGCAAAAGCTTATCTGGCTACTTTATGTACCACCTCGAGTTTTGGAGCTTTTGACGGAACGTAAGACTTCAGTCCAACTTCATTTAAACGTGTTCTCACTGTACGCTCACTGATATTAACATCGGACTTCTGTGACATGTTTCGGGTCTGAATAGCCGTTTGACGACGATTTCTCAAAGTAGCCGTATAAAATGACCATCCTGGGTACTGGTCCACCGTTTTCTGCCTTATCCTGGCATCCGCACATAAGAGCCTATGTGCCTCTAACGTTTAACGTTGAGAAAGATGACAGATACCGCCACACACACAATGCGCGACTTACTGAATCCCTACCCTTGACCATTTTCAATCATTGTTACCGCTCTGGCAACTTCAGTGGAAGGTAAGCCACTCATTTTATATCCTACAAGACAGGTACTCTAAAAATAATAACAACAAAAATATCTTAAGTCACATAAAATGAAATTAAACAAAATTTTGTAAAACCACTTGAAAGTGAAAAAAATCTTAAAACACTTGAGAGCGTATAATTAACGATAAAACTCTAAATATCCAAAAATCTTTTTGCAACATTTAATTTTTTAATGGTGCTGAAATATAAAAACACATACCATTTAAACAAACAGCAAACAAAATTAGAAAAAAAAAAATTGTGCGTGTTCCTCTAATTGTGCCGGCGTGTGTATATAAAAGTTGGTTGTAGGAGTAATAGATAAGGATGCAAGAAGCACGACGTGACGTCATTGTCTATACCTCAAAATCACAAAAATGGGGTCAAAATCATGTTCAAAGATTCCGTTACATACTAACATACATACGTCTGAAGCTAATAAAAGCGTATTAATATTAATATCTCAGCTAATTTACAAGCAATTTTTATGCGGTTTTCGAATGTATGTTTTTTTATAAGAGTTATTTTTAGTTAAAATTAAATACTGCTCAAAATCAAACCATAGACACGTCCCTATCGTCTATCTTATAATTCTAGCTACATAACCGCGATTTTATCCTTTTGAACTTGACATATTATATTATTTAGAGTACCTTACCTTACTTACCTTTGTATTGTACCTTACAAAGTATCAGATTTCTAATTTTATTAATCTTCCATTAATAATATTGTTATTTGATTGACATTACAATAATATATTCAGTTCATTATTATCACATTTGTTTATTCACAATGTTTGATTTAAATTGAACCCCATCAAAACAAAGCTTAAAATAAAATTTAATTTAGTATGATGACGCATATCACATTATTTTGAAAGCAAACATTAATTTTCAAACTGGAATTATTAATACTGTCTGTATCAGCCCATATACGTCCCACTGCAGGGCACGGGCCTACTCTATAATCGAGAGTACGATTGAGAGTGGTTAGGCCATATAGTCCACCACGCTGGCCTAGTGCGGGTTGGCGGACTTACATACCATAGAAATTCTTATAAATCGCTATGGTATGCAGGTTTCCTCACAATGTTTTCCTTCACCGTTTTTAGTGCGTGGTGATTGACTATCAATACACACATGACTCCGAAAAGTCAGAGGTGTGCCCTGGGATTCGAACCCGCGACCACCGTGAACATGTGGGCAGCCGCGTCTAGTCCGTTTACCCACAGGCCACCACGCACTTATTAATACTATTTTGGTGGTTATAAGTGTAGGTATTAGAATAAGCACTCACTTCCAGGAACTAACAATAGTATATTTTATAAATTAACACTTAATACTTTCACAGATAGAGTAAAATTATAACTATGCGATTTGGAGCGAGGTGTGCTCGTGACGAGAGATGGCAGACTGTCTTTTTTTCATCCAAATAAACCGACCCTTTTATAGGACTACCCGAATGAGGATCGGTGGGGATAAATCTTCCAGAAAATATATTTAAGCCATAAAATAGGGTCTATCCTTTCAACTAAAAATTAAGGTCGGCCCAAACATCTGGGCTATTGTCCAAACAGAAAGGTTTACAAAACATGTGTACTATTGTCTAAAAAACATAAATTTGTTGCAAAGGATTGCCGCCACTAAAGAACTTAACTATAATAATACAGTTTTATTGCCCCGGCATGAACGGGCCATTACAATTAGGAAACAATAATTTAGAACAGCATCTTTTTAACTAATATTATACAATAAGGTACACAAAAATTCTTACTTAAATAAAACGACTCGCAGATGTTTTATGGTCTAACATCTGCAGTCATATCTTAAAATGAAATGCGTGTTTAAATAATGTTAAAATTTCAAATAATAAGCGTGTTAATTTATAAGCTAAATATAAGTTGGCGTATTGCTACCGCCACACTATTAATACTAATATTACATTAATACTAATATTATTATAATTAATGTGAATGTGAGTATGTTTGTTCTAGTTTAACACCTTAACCGTTCAATCAATTAACATGAAATTTTGCATAGAAATTTTCAAGAATATGGGAACACAGAATACTTTTCAGCCAGATATAACTTTCTCATTTAATACCGACCAATCTTAATTATTTTACGAATTATCGACCAATCACCTCTAATCTATTGACGAAACATTGAAGCAAGCAGTGTTGTCGGCAAAATGTGGTATGAAACATTTCATAAAAACAACGCACAAATTTGACAAACGAAAACTGCTGAATCACTAGACACTAGAAATGAAAAATAGATGAAGGCCAATAAATTTTCTACTTATGACAGACGTTGGGTGGTCATATTCGTCGGTGATAAATTGGGCCCTTAACAAATTGCGCGGTCATTCGGCCCGGGGCTTTTGTTTCTGATGACATTTATTATTTGTCGTGGCGCTCCCTCTTGTTGATATTCTTCACAAACGGATATTAATATACGGGATTCATTGACAAGACGGAAGGCGAACTTACATTTTGTTACATAGGTTCGGCAAACGAGCAGGCAGGTCACGTGATGAGAAAAGATCCCTGCCACTCTAAAACATCCGTGACGCTTGGATGGATGGATGTGTTTCTGGCCTATCAAATCGGGAGGGGAGGCGGAAGAAATAAGGATGGGAAAAGGAACGATTTAATATGCATCCGGCAACACTTCTCGCAGAATTTTATAGATAATTAAGGATAATACCATTTTTACAGTCCATTACCAATTTTAATTTCTTTTAAATGTACATAGTATATGTATTCAAATTAAGTAAAAGTGAATCATTTAAAATATTTTTCAAATTCAATTTTAATTCTATGAAATTTACTTCAACAAAACTGCACATTTTATACATTTTACTGACCTATGCAGTTTTACTTAACTTTTATAAAATTAAAGGCTTAATTTTAACATTTCATGTACAAACTTACCTAAATAAGAAAACCAATATAAGGAAAGTTGTGTACCTTACACATTTTTACAAGAATTTACACGAAATCTCAAGTGTAATATTTCAGTATCGTGGGCATTAGCCTAGGCCCTCACAATCAAACTGCTCAGCTGTAAGAGATATGAGCTCAGCAAACACAAGTACCAGTAATAAATTTTCATTAAGACGTTTGCTCATCACCCACATTTACGCTACACAAAAACATTTTATGTTGCTTATCGTCCTTAACGACTGTGTGTAATACGAAACATTTTATTTGTCTTCCCTTTATACACTTCATTGTAAGCAGAATTGATGTCGATTATGACAAAATATAATCTATCTTTGTTTTCTCTAATGGTGCGGGTATTTTTTACAAATACATTCGAAATCTCACTGTTCTTCTGATTGTCTATTCATATTTCAAGGTTGCAAATCATTTTTTTTATACGAAATATATTATATCCATATATATATATATATAATATCATCATTTTTGGGTGGTAAATTCATAGTTTTTGCTGCAACAATAATTTAAACTCGTTTATACCTTTATAAATAAAAGGATATACACTATTATTTTAGGAAAAAATGTGTTTACCACCCAAATATAACCACAGGAAAAAATAACAAAAAAAAATGTCCCTTTTTTATTGCAACATTTTCTGTTGCATTGTGTCTGAAGCCGCTTAAACTACCACCGACTTCGCTTTCGGTAGCAGTCTTGATATACCCGGTATGACCACTTTTGTAACTCAAAAGGGGGAAGCAGAGTTGTCATTTAAGCTAACCTTAGTTTGTCGATATGTTTTATGTCCCAAGATGTGTCCTTTCATTTCATTTTATACTTTATTATTATATCACTATCCTGGCACAATGTCTAGTCCTGAGTTTGTAATATATTCGAAATCGCTCTCTACCGTATGCAATTTCCTCACGATGTTTTCGTTAATATTTTCCAAATATATTTTGATACAAGCACCTATATAAGTAACATACTAGTGGGGCGGCCCGGCTCAGCCCGGGTACAGATGCTCTTATTTGAAAATATTCTATCGATTATGTTCATCTTCTGTTGAATTATCCCCATAATGCAGGATTTCAATGGTTTTTATGAAAGTTTCTTGTGATTTCTTTGACATCTTGTAACGCCAGTAAAATCAGGCTGTTTAATTCAAATAAACAATTAAATGTTTGAAATAAAACTATTTTTTAACTTCCCGATGTTTCCATTACCTTACAGCTTTCGCGTTTACGGAGAGACCGTCCAAAAGTTTAAAAATCAAACCTAATCTGCGATAAAATCCGTAAATAATAGTTTTATTTCAATTCGCGTAAATCTAAGAAACCATTATGAAATCTTTCTTCTTTATAATATAAGTTTATTATATATGTTGTAAGACCCATATCAGCAATAACCAAGCTTGCGTTTATTGTCACAGCAAAATATGATTAAAAGACACATATCATCATCATCATCATATCAGCCACAGGAAGTCCACTGCTGAACATAGGCCTCCCCCAAGGATCTCCACAATGACCTGTTGGAAGTGGCCTGCATCCAGCGACTTCCTGCAACCTTAGCCAGACAAGACAGGACACATATGATTCTTTGTAATACAAATATGAATTTATGAAGGGTAGATTAAATAGTCCGCCAACCCGCACTAGGCCAGCGTGGTGGAGTATATGGCCTAACCACTCTCAATCGTATTCTCGATTGTAGAGTAGGCCCGTGCCCTGCAGTGGGACGTATATGGGCTGATACAGTACAGATTAAATATAAAATTATGATTCAATTTGAAATAAAACTATTATTTACAGATTTTATCGCGGCTTTGGTTTAATTTTTACATTTTTGACTTCACGACGTTTCGATTACTTTACAGTAGAAGTCAATAATGTTAAAAAATAACCAAATCCGCGATATCCGTAAATAATAGTTTTATTTCAATGAGTAACATTCGCGTAAACCTAAGAAATTATTATGATTCAATTTATATCAATTGGTACTGGGGCGGTTATTTAATAAGACCGTGCATTGTGGAATATAAATAAGTGTAAACTGTAACCACTGTATTAATCCTTACTAATATTATAAAGGTGAAAGTTTGTATGTATGTATGGATGTTTGTTACTCTTTCATGAAAAACGGCTCAACAGATTTTGATGAAATTTGGTATAGTGATAGCTGACACCCTGGATTAACACATAGGCTACTTTTATCCCGAAAAATGTAGTGTTCCCGTGGGATGAGTCAGGAAACCAAATATACATATTTTCTACTCTTTCAAATTCAAATTGTTGGCACGGGATGTCCTCTCCTACGGAAGGGAAATATAGTCGACGGCACGCGGGAAATATAGTTAGTAGACACGCGAAATAATATGTTCTTGATGTGGATTGGACTCAAAAACTATCTGCACCCGGGCGAAGCCGGGCCCGACAGCTAGTAACAAATAAATAGTGATATAATACGTATTGTACAGGCATATATGTATGTAGCATATAAGTATTATCCCGAATTCGGAGTAGTTCCCAGTTACAAGTCCTTGTTCATTAATTCGACGTCGCCAAATACGTTCGGTTGGGTTAAGTGTAAATATTGTCCGCTGTTGAGTTTCAGTCTACGCCATTCCGTGTTATGATGCTATGTTCAATAGTTACCCTATTTTGTAACATGATTTTGTATCTGTGTCAGGCCATATACTTCCCAGTGTAGGGCACGGGCCTACTCTACAATCAAAAGTACGATTTGGAGTGGTTACCCGTTGACCGCACTAGGTTTGGTGGACTTCACATAGCATAGAAATTCGTACAAATTTCTATGGTATATAGGTTTGCTCACGATGTTTTCTTTCATCGTTATGGTGCGTGCTGATTAACTATAAATGCACACATGACTCCCGAAAAGTCACAGGTGTGCCATTGAATTTGAATCCACGACCACATATAACAGGGCTTACACAAGAATATTAAGAATACAATATACTTAAGAGTATTGATCAAATCATTTAAAGATTTATTAAGATCATAGATTATTTCATAATAAATTAGAGAAAGTATGGTCGGGCTAAATTTTACGGTAAAATAAAAGTTTTTTGTAATTTCTTTGAAATTTCCCTCGTGCCACTAACAGAGATTTCTTTGTACTTTTAACAATATCTAAAACACAAAATATAGGGGAGCATAAAATTACGATGAAAAACACTAAAGTGTAAAAGCAATATTTGAATATAATGTAAATATTCTTCAATCATTAAAGCTACCCAAAGGAGCTTAGAGATTGTATGAAATAAATATTAACATTAATACTTAGACTATCTCGAAACATTGTTATGGAATGGATAATTGTGCCGAGTAGTGGAAAATTTCATTATAATTTCGGGCAGTAATTTTTTCGCCTCAATGTTATTTTCATCGGCTACTTTTTGGCGGCTACATAGTCCGGGCGATTCACTCATTGCAAATTGGAAGACTTTGTCAGCAACATGACGATGGCTTGACTTAATCAGGACCATATTTATGAAGTTGTTGATGTAATGACGAGCAGAGTCTTGCGTTGTCGAAACTTCATGTCGGCGAGAAACACGTGCGGGCGCTTGTCGCTGACATGTTTGTTTTCTAATAGGTCGCCGGGATGTGCCGACGGGCTATGTCACCAAACTTGGTGGACTTGGTTGGACGTCGCGACTTTGGTGTAGTATGCTTTAAACTAAAAATCTTAATTAAATAAAACATAGAGATTACTGGTGGTAAGTCATATGTGAGAGGCCACATAGGTAGGTGCCACCGCAATGTCTCTTTCTCCCGCCGAACAGCAGAAAAGCCTCTCATACTTTCTAATACCGATAGACAAAACTCGATTTTAAATAAGTGTGAAGTCAATACCATTTTTGTGACTTTTGGGTATATTTATTTATTTATATCGAGAGGTGAGAAAAATTTCATTAGTTTTCCCTTGTTCTTACTGTCAGGTTCCAATTGCTGACTTAACTATATAAAAAATCCCTAAAACACAATTTATACAATATATTTTCATCTAAAACTGAATTTATTCGAATATCTATTTCATACATTATAATACTGAATACTCAGAATATGCCCTAGGGGAACACACGAGTGGGTTTTGCGTGTAACTTACTTAATGTAACCATTTTTCTGATATTTTGCTCTTTGCCCTTTGTCCCACGAAATTATGTAAAATATCCAATATTTTTAGTTGCGCCTTTGGGAGAGGTGTAATGTGAAAATATTGAAGGGGTAAACTGGAATAGGGTTGTGGCTGTAAATTGCTAGGGAATAAAATTGTTCTTGGAAAGACACAAGTTTATTTCTTTGTAGTATTATATAGGTAGACAGGTATAGGATATAATATATATATAAAATGAGATATACATATAGGTAAAAAGCCATTCTTAAGTTTTCGATTTTGAAGTTAAAAACAACTGCCTCCGTGGCGCACTTGTACTACGGTATGATTGCAAAGCGTCTCGGGTTCGAATCCCAAGTAAGGCAAAGTGGTATTGGATTTTTCTAATTCATTATCCGCTCGGAGAGAAATTCGTGTCCGATATGGTGATGGCTGGGATAACATCGTGGAATGGAAAATGCAAGGCCAAATGTGGGTGTCCTGTTTACACCTCTACCTACCCCTTCTGGGAATAAGGCGTGAGTTTTTGTATGTATGAAAAAAATCATCAAGTGCCTATTGAATTTTCTACCATGAACAGTTGAATATGGTTAGAAAGGCATTAGCCGTCAAATTGTATCAAAACCAGCGTTGTTGTTTTCGAAACACAAAACCTCCACAAATTCAATATAGAAAGCTTGCAATAGTCGATTTACAGTATCGATAAAATTATGAAATGAAATGAAATGAAATGAAATGAAATGAAATGAAATGTATTTATTGATCACGTAGGCAATTAAGGAGCTCTTATGACAAGTCAATACACATAGAACTTAATCTCTATTTACAATATATTTCCTATGCTTATTATTACTTATTTTAATTTCTTGCTTTTATCAATTTATTTATTAATTTTATTTATTTTTAAATTAATTTTATTTTTATTTATAATGGAAATATGTCTTTGTTATAAGACCGGAATTTATTTTATCGATATGCTTAATGGTTTTTCCTGATGCAGTTATTTAATTAGTACAAATCTATATGTAAAGGGATTTCAAGATTTTCAGTTGTATGTGTGGTATTAACAATCATAATTCGATTATAATAATAAAAATATTATTATAATCGAATTATGATTTTTTTACCTCAATCGCTTCAGTGGGTTTGATTTTCCATACAATATTTCATTATTTCATCTCCAGAATACTGTTTTAATAAACGTTACACGTAATTATTTTAGTTTGTGTATTACCTATGATTCAGATTTTATATTGTTATTTTTACGAAAATACGAATACTTAGAACAAATCATACTGGATTTTGTAGGAATTCTCAAATTGGCAGAGGTATGATATTAGACCATAAGGATAGATCGTCAACGTTACCAAATGTTACGAATACTAAAATTTAAAATTACTAAAAGATTTAATTTTCTTTGTTTAATGCCCATGAAAACTTACATACGAGTATATGAAATCTATAACTACATCGATGTAGTTATTATGTACTTGACTACAACACTGCGTGACATGTGACGAATTTCAAAGTTGACATAACAAAAATTAGGATTTGCATTGCATAGGAACTTGGCATTGTATGTACGAGTAATCAGCAATGTATATTTTTGATTTGTCGTCTATCATATTATCGAATTATTCAAAATGTCGTAATTAATAACCGCAATTTTATGAAATAAATGTGAAAATCAATTAAATCGGGTTTAATAGTGGTATGAAATTCCTTCTCTATTGATATTCGACGCTTTCGTATTGAAACTGCATGATAAAATAGCACCAATTGGCATCTTTTTTTTTATATCAGTGAATGGTGATACGAGCATGCCGTTCGCCTGATGGTAAGCGATACGACCGCTCATGAGCAGTAGCAAAACTAAACAACACCTTGAATTACAAAGCAATGCTTGGCATTCCACTGCGCTCGCCATCCTGACGTAAGATGTTAAGTCTTAATATGTCCAGTAGTTACTCTGGCTACAATGTCCTTCAATCCAAAACACAACAGTGCATTTAAACTGCTGTTTGACGGGAGAAATAGACACTGTGGTGGTACCCATCCAGACAGACTCTCACATATTTCGCCGGAGCACCACGCTCCAAGGCAATTCGACAACGACTGATTTGACAAATCATCCGATCCGCGGCAGTGATGCTTTTTATGCACCACCTTGCGACGCGTCAAACGCTTGTATTTCCCTTCTAACCATATTCATCTTTTCTGTGAGCTCGCCCCGTGTCACATCTTTCGATTTATGTCTGGAGAACTATGACTTGCAACTAGCCATCTATGTCTACTCTTTCTCTAATATAAGCGTGAACTTATGTATCTATAAACATAATAAATATGTAACCGTCTTGACAATACGAGCTAATTTTATTTTTAAAGACAATAACCCTTATACATTGTAATTAAGTAAAATGGGACCAAAGTGAGTAATTACTCTCACGACAACCTCTCGGGTAGCATCCAGCGTAATTAACATAACAATTTACATACATTGTTATAGTCTTAAATTAGGGATACGGGGTATATAGTACCCCGACGGGTCAAAACTGACTAACTCTAAGGGGTTTCCGATGTATCTAAACAGGTTGATTATGCCCCTTTATTGTTTTCGAGTATGTTGTGCTTCCGAAACACCCCAAATGTGTTTGTAGGAGAATTGTTAACACTTACGTCCTTATTAATATGCAGTTTCAAATTTATTTTAGTTAGTGAATGCTTTGTCCTTTTCTAAATACTTTTGAATTTAGTTTGAGTGAAGAAGACAAAACATTATATTACAAGAAAAGGTTTTAAAACTGTTTATGAATAAGAATGTTGTTGTTAGTTTGCAAATTTTACGTACGTATATAATATGTAAATATGGGGAAGTTCAAGGTCGTTCAACTATAGAGAGGGTTAAGGTTGGTGTTTCTTCACGAGATATAATCAGAAATGAGGAGATACCGAGGAGAATAAAACTTACATGCATAGCAAAGTGTTGAGAGAATGAAATAAAAATCCCTCTTGCACTAGAGCGCCGGCAGTAACTGGATGCATAAAACAGCAGACCGGGCTCTTGGGAGAGACCTAAGCCGAGCAGTGAACTGCAGCGAGCGAATGATGATGATGATAATATCAAGTTAAAGGAGCAGCAAGCCGCGCTTATAGCACGAAGAACTTATTGCTGATAATTCAAAAAAATGTGGTCAAAATCACGTACTCAGAGGAGCAGCAAAAGACATCCATCTATATAGATATAGAGGAAAGGACGAACCTATATAGATTGAAAGTAGTCAATGGACATATACCACTTCCGTCGGATAACTATGGAAATCCATGCCTCTTGGTAGAGTTACAAAAGTGAAAATATTGTTGTTAATATTATTATGAGTTCATAATGTCCCATTGCAGGACAAAAGGCCTCTCTATCGGCTTTCTACTTTTACTTTATAGGGCCAATCATTAGTGCAATCCGTCTCGCTACCAGCGTCTGAGCCTTCCATGTGGTCGTCGTCTTGTCACTTCTCAGGACTCATTCTTTGGTGGTCTTCGTCCAAATTTCATCATGTGACACACTGGTTAAGCCCAGTCACACTTGAGCTTAGTGGCTTGGCGGCTAACGCCGACAACATTTATTCAGAAAATAATGTGTACTGTTCTGTTCTGATCAGCCCTTATACGTCCCACTGCAAGGCACGGGCCTACTCTACAATCGTAAGTACGATTGAGAGTGGTTAGGCCATATAGTCCACCACGCTGGCCTAGTGCGGGTTGGCGGACTTACATACCATAGATTTTTTTATAAATCGCTAAATGTGTACTGCTTAATATAAAAAGTCAGTTCGTTTATTCCTGTATTTTCGATGTTCACCGGGTCTTTAGAATTGACAGTAAGGTCAAAGCCTCTCATAATATCTTCTTTGACGACATTTAGCACAAAGGTAAACATCCTTTTATATATGCTAAATAATAATTATCTACCTATATCAGATTCACTTGTGTTTGATGTTGTATTCGCTTTTCAATATTTCGGAGAAATGATAAGCAAACAACCAGAGGCTAATGACTCATAAGTCCTTCGATTGGTATTTTCCTCCAAAAAATTGATTTCAGTACCGTAAAAATGAGAATATGAGTAGAAATCTATTAGCGGAGGCAAAGTTACTTACGCCATGGTAACGCTAAGGGCCGATTGGTACTGCACTACACTTCCATAAATTAGATATTAAACCTATTAAGACCCATTACTTATTATTTAGGCAGGCATAACCTAAACATGAAATTTGACTTGTGTTCTTCCTCAGGAATATATACAGGGCGAGCTTATTGCCATATTGGACACAAAATCCTCACTCTGGGCTGTTAATGAATATAAAAATCCAATACCAATATTCCAGACTCGGGATTTGAATCCGAGAACCTCAACGTTGTAATCGGACTTTACAACTGCGCCACCGTTACAGTTTTCAGTTATCACAACATTAACAATTAAATCATTCCCCTCGCAATACAATATCTCAAATCAATAACTTCTCTCACCAATATAATGTCTCAAAACCTCAATACCATTAAATACAGATTAGCTCGTATCACAACGGATATTCATGAGCATTATTAACCCGCTGGTCACGTAGCGTCATTCACGGTTAGTGATACGCGATCCGACTGCTGATAGCCATCGCTGATATATGAAGGCTGGAAGATTTGAATTATCCCCGCCAATGGAGGTTTATGGGGTATTATAAGAGGGTATTGGTATGATGAAAAGTTTTATGGGAATAGGGAAAGGGCATGGAATGTACTTGTCATCACTACAATAAAATAGTCACTTCCCGTCTGTGGTATGCATAGATTTTTACTGGTGGTAAGTCTCTCATATGTGAGGGGCTGTCTAGTTGTGACTATGTCTATTTCTCCCACCTAGTAGCAATGTAAATGTACTTTTGTGTGGATGGCGAGGTCAGTGGAATGCCAAGCATTGCTTTGTAATTCATGTTGTGGTTTGGTTTCGTTACTATTCATGAGGGGTTGTATAGCTTATCATTAGGCGTATGCTAAACTCGCCATGAATTGAAAAAACGAAAAGATTTATACCCATAGTACATACCGGGTATCTCAAGACTGCTACCGAAAACGAAGCCGGGTGGTAGTTTTAGTGGCTACAAACACAATGCAATTAAAATTTTCGCATAGAAACGTGACAATTATTTTTTATGATTTTTTAAATATCGTCAATTTTGGGTGGTAAATCCATAGTTTTTGCTAAAATAATAATTTAAACTCTTTTATACCTTAGAGTATTTATAAATAAAAGGATATACACTACTATTTTAGGAAAAAAATGTATTTACACCCAAATATGGCCATAGGAAAAAAATAACAAAAAAAAATTGTCGCTTTTTTTTGCAACTTTTTCTGTTGCATTGTGTCTGAAGTCGCTTAAACTATCACCCGGCTTCGTTTTCAGTAGTAGTCTTGATATACCCGGTATACAGAGTATCCCAGTTTGTAAGAAAAATAGCATGTATCCGGTGGATCCAGGTGAAGCTAGGACAGGCTGTTAGTTAATGATATTTTAATGAAATTTTGTACGGGGTAACTCAGAATTAATTGGATGATATCAGAAAGTGAAAGAAATTTCTCTTCGTGCAGTTTCTGATACGCACAGGACTAACCTTGAATCTTAATGTGGGATTTGATCTATTTTATGAGTGACTTGGGTTTATTAACGTAATAAAATAATTACGGTAATTGACAGCTTGCAGAATTAATATGGAAAGGAAAGGTATTACTTCCGTAAATACAGAATTTCACTCATTTCCGGTTGGATTTATTTTAATTGACGGAATTAATTGGTATTAACACGTATTTAATATTCCAATTCATATGCCCATTGAGATAGAAAATATTATTTATATTATATTGGCCAAATTACATACATCGAAAATTGAAGAGGATTTACATTTAATTCCTTCTTTCGTTCATTTTCTGTGACTGTTAATGAATTATTATTGTTTGTATTTTTTTCAGTACAGTGATTTGTTTTGTTACTGAAGTTAATTTAAAGTTATTGACTATGAAACTGAACCTTACTAAGTCGACATCTACTATACTGCACTATACGTACCAGAGAGACTAGACTGCCACTTAGCTAACGTTTCGTTTCAACGAATTTTTATAGATAATAATCTATAAAAATTGGACATTTGGCTACCCATTTTCTATTCTAAACGTGGTATCCAATCTGCCGAAGGCGAATGTCGATCTCATACAATGATTTTATTGTATTCTATTCTATTCCGCTAGCATAAAAGCCACTTGTCTAGGCCTTCTGGTGTATTTTAGCCTCCTAACACCCAAAGATTTTTTGAGCTGGCAGTCATTATCACCCAAAGGCCCTTTTTGAACAACTGAACACAATTGTAAAACCTGTTGTACACTAAAATTCAAAGATGAATTTTTGCTGTCCATATTGTTCAAATATAAAATTTGTCAATTGTGACAACCATTAATATAATACATTATCTGACACTATTCTTAAGAGCGTTTATACCCTGCACGCGCTTTTTGGCTTAAAAACAGGACTTTTCAAATGAGTTAATAGCCACCAATAAACAATTTAAAGGAAAAATAATTATTACTGAATTTTAGAAAAGGTTGTCATCTAGGGATTTTGGTGGAAAACATTATAGATTGATGGATAATTTGTGAGTACTATACGGATTACTGAACACAAGTTTCGTTATTTAGGCTTTAAATGGCAATTTAGAAGCTTAAGATATCCGAAACCACTAAATATAAGATGAAAATAAAAATATCATCAGACTAATAAGACCCTTATGGAGGGATTTTGCTGAGAAAAATAATCTTTTTGTGTTTAGTTCCTGAAAAATAAAAATTTAAACAATGCGAAATTATTCAGAAACTCTCGTCAAGAACATATTTTTTTTCACCAACTTATCGTACATAATTTGTTATAGCAATTGCATATTACAATAGAAGAACATCTTATCAATAAATTACCATTTTTATATTTCATCAAAATTAGTTTTCATGTTTTCTACAAATATTTTAAAAACCACTATAAAACACGCTGTCCGACGTGGATCAAATCAGACCGCCGCAAGGCCTTCTAGAGGGAGGACGTATCGCTCGTCGCTCCGGCCTGGCTGCACTCGATTATGCCGCGCGTAGTAAAAATAGCCACGCGCGGAATGCGATTACCACATCTTAGTACTTTGGTAGTAAAATATTTAATTATTTTTATTACCTACAATGATTTTGTAGTGAGTATAAATTATATTTCAGGTAATATAATGGGATGTAATTCCGAGGCTAAATTATGTTATGTATTGTAATATAAAATTAAATATATTTCGTAATTGTAAGGGGTTGTAAGGCCCCTAACACTATTTATGTGTTCGAACACGAAATGATTAATAAAACGTCCGTAGTGTATACTGATTGAACACTGATTTGAATGCAACTTAACAATGTAATAATAATGAAAATATGATTAGTATCCAAAATTTGTATTATTCTTTGCTTGCACAGTAATATTTGTCTACTTATAATGCAAATAAAATATTTTTATGATATTATATTACAGTTACATTTCAATTGAATATTTGAAGCGCACGGATCAAAGTTGTTTGAGCCGATTGTATAGCGAGCCGACGCGGCAGCTCTACGCACACAGCTTTGGTCGCTTATGTGTGCGTGAAATTAACGAAGAAATACCTATAGTTGACTTTGCGCGCAAGGTGTATACGCTCTTAATTGTTTCGTTCACAAATGTAATCGAATCATTATATCGCCCCACGTAATATAAAAGATGTTATAGATACTTCTTGAATATGTCTTTTGAAATATGATTGGGCGGTAATCAATTCAGTCCCGAAAACATTTGGGCGCTTATGATGATCTCGATTAAGGGTACTTCAAAGGCGTTTGGGCTCTATGAGGAAAGGCCCCTCTCAATCGCACTTTCGATTGGAGGAGGCCCGTACCCTGCAGTGGGTCGTATATGGACTGATATAGATTCGGAGTTCTATTACTAAATAAGGTAACTACTGAACATACATTGTAATACGGAATGGCGGAGTGAAACTCAAAACCGGATACTATTTAAAATACTAAAAAAGAAATCGCGAAGGTCACCTTAGCTCTACCATCACAATCTATATTCAAACTTATGGAATGTATCACGTAAAACCAAGTTCTACCATAATATGACCTAAGCACTTATAATCGCACTTTTAATGTGGAGGAGACACGTGCCCTGCAGCGGTATATTGGCTGATACAGTACGGCACATGAATAATGAAATTTGTTTGTTTCCTCGTTGTAAAATTTGCATGGGTTTGTGGTTTATATGGTATTGTGTATCAGTAAAAAGTGATGACAGGCAGCCTCGACGCCACAACACGATGTGGCGACATGTTGTGAAATATACGAGTAGTTGACAGATTTTTACCAGACAAACGGTTACGTTTTTAATTTCATTAGTATTTTTTTCTGGTGTACATAAAATATTTTATAGATTTTAGGTTGACTGTATTACTTACTTATTATTTTGATCTCACCTATACCTAAGTCTAGTTATAATTACTTCTATTGTACAAACTTACTTTTTGCTAATAAGCTTAATATGATATGATGTGATAATACGATATGATTTTACTCGTAAATTCCGAACAAATCGAACAAGTTTTATATTTTTAAAATGCGTTGATATAGACAATGAATTCACACCTCAATCTTCTAAGATGTTATATTTAAAAATGATGTATGAGTATTAGGAACATTACTTCAATTTCTCATCCACTTATGACACAAATGCATTAAACCTAGATTTTTATGATCTTACAGGATCTGAAGGTTAATATGATCGTAAGGGCTTTGAAATAGATTACATATTTTAAAAGGTCTTTTTAAAACTATCAATTTATAATGGTATTACATAGCTACCTTTCCATGCCTTTTCATTTTACACACATACATAATTATCATGTGTCGTATATGGGTAGGCAGAGACTATAGATCGCCACTGCTCGATCGGGCCATATTACATATTTATTTTCATCATATCCACTTTCATCAACATCTCCATACATTCTGGTCGATTCGGGGTACTTTTGATTTGACTCTTAGTGAGGATATCAGCGATTTGGATGATGCAGGTTCGGTAAGGTCGACCATACAGACTTTTTCATCCACACTCGCCTTGTAAATTTGCTTAGAAAGACTCCTTTCATCCATCGGCCATTCCAAGACCGAAACAATGTAACCTGCCTTCGTCAATTCTCGTCACTACATCCTCTTTCACTCCATAAGTTTTTCTTCTCATCTCGTTAGGTAATAACAGTAATAGATAATTAAATGTGGTCTTTTATTATATTTGTTTTGCCCTAATTACAATTTCTAACAGTCTTCAATGATCACCCAGAATTAGCCAGTGCTTTACATTCAAAATTGGTTATTGAAGCATCTTTAATGTAATAGCATTTCCCAAACATCGAAAGCTTAATTTTAATACCCGGAACGGCGCGCGTCCCGAACCATGGATCCCGAAGGATCGGGTCCCACTAATTGGGGATCACTATCAATGCTTCCCGTACTCGAAATTTTCTGATTAGTTTTTAAGCCCCCTGTTATTGTAAACTTGAATGGAAATGTTGCGACGTTCCACTGATGTAAATGATTACGAGTACGACAGATTTCAGAGCGTGTTTTGCTTTTGGATTTCAAATGTTCATTTACTAATTGTTTTTATGAGCAGTCCCATAAATCAAAATTTAAGATACATTTTAGGATTTCTATTAATAATGTGAGTATTTATGTTGTCTCAAAGGTTATGAGTACATGGAAATTAAAACTGCTTACTTTTTTCGAAGAACGATATTATATTACTTATCAGTGTTTATAGACTATATTCATTACGATATTTGTCCGCCTTATAGGTAGACGTCTAGTGGTAGAATTGCTGATACGTGGTCTTTATGAGAGAACCGTTCGATTCGCCATTACCCAAAATAATTACTTATGACATGTTTTTAAAACTACTTAATAAGATTAGAGGAACTTTCGCCAAGCGAGAGGGCAACCTATACTCAGTAGAGGTACCAGCACCAGATATAGGGAAATATTTTTTCAAATCCGTTCAATAATAAACAAGTTGGAATTATTTCAAAAGATAAATAAATAAATAAATAACACCCAACAGTCACATACATAGTCCAGACCCCACACTAAGATCGAGTCTTGTGTCGTGGGTATCAGGAACTACGAGAGACTTTTCGGTCTCACAAACACCCAGACCCGGAAGAAATATTTGTGGGCCGCACAAACATTTCTCTCGGTGCGGGGATCGAACCTGCGGCCTCTCGTTTCACAGGCGGCGTCTAACCAACTGCGCTATGGAGGCTGTCAAATATAATTTGATGGTAAAAGTAACTAAAAGAAACGCTCTATTGTTCTGTGGCATCAAATTCCATAAGGCGCGTGGGTGCGAAAGAGATAGCTAATGTCCCTTTTCAATGTATCAATATTGATGCTCTTTAAAATTAACGAATGTGTTTTATAGGATATTTTGCATTGATGTTTAAATACCGATCAAAATTAAATATTTTAGATATCCCTATAAAATGCAAACTAGATTTTTTGTTTCTAATGAATCGCTTACAAACGAACCACACACCCAACCCTAAAAAATCAATGGCATGTGATATTTTCTAAACTATAGCACTGAAACTATACGACGTTCGTACTTTTATAGATTGGTCTCAGCTTATCGCTGTACCGTTGGTAATCCGTAGGGCTCTGCGATATTTTCGGCTTAGCTATAAATTGGAAGGAAAATGCCTAAGTGACTGGATTGTTTTCATGAGCTTTTTTATCAGTGTATTTTATATGAGATTATTTTAAGAGTTGTTGGGTTCTGTATTATAAGAATATTTTATTTATTTCTTTACGATAAAGGTCTGATAATGTTGAATAATTCGAAACACTGCACTTTTCTGCAAATTATGTAGTGCAGAAAAGTGCGCTCGATGTAATTGTAATAAAAATATTTATATTTTATTCATTGATATAAAATATTTCCTTTTTTATTTAGTGTTTCATACCTATATAAAAAATGATTAGGAATAAACGCTTACACTAATGTTAAAAAAACTTATTACAAACAATTTCTAAATTTGGCTTAAAAAGGCAGACAATTTTTATACTATGTTTCCGTTAAAACAATAAACATTTTTAGGCTTGGTTTTTATTAAAGTCTCAACAGGATCCTAGAATTGTTAATTAATTTCACTCTCAGTTTGAAACGAAAATAAATTTCGAACTCTCTAGGCATTTATTTTTTCTGTAAAATTAATTCCATTGTGAATATATTGTTAATAGAGAATAAACAAATTAATTTGAATCGCGTTTTGGTAAGCTTAATTAAAATTCGTCCAAATATAATTTATTTTGGTAATTAAATAAATTACAGCGACCGAAGTAAGGGTATCTAGATTTTTAAAACTAATAACAAGGTGTGGAAAAAAAACAAACTCAGCGCAAAAGTGCAGAATCATTGTTAAATCGTTTACTAAGTTTTTAGTGCTGTGTTTTAAAAGAACGAAACGCCTCGTGTGCTAATATTTGTAAACTTTACTTCGAAATGTTGGGTATTGTATAATTTCATCTCAGATACCGGTTATATTTTGATACAAGGTAATATTGATATATGGTATTTAATTTCATCCACATTTTTATTATCTCCCTAGACATTGTAGAAAATTTGAAAAATGCTAGACTTTTTTTTTACAAATCGTGATTATAGTTTTTACGATTTTTGAGCAACTACGAGGAATTTTATCACTTAGTTGAGCCTTTAAAAGATACCTATCCGGGTTGATCGAAAGCCTTGAAAACTAAAATCAGAATTTTTGACAAAATAACCAGACGTCTTTTTTAACTTTTTTTACAATGTCACGGCATATTGACTGCACTGCACCTCATGGTAACTTAGACGAGTTTTTACCAACGCGTCCGATAGTTACGTTATTCGGGTGAATACAAATACATCCAAATTTGACAACTAGCTTGTTTGTGTAGTGTATGCGATTGTCTATGATGTATAGTTCGTATATTTGTGTCTAATGGGAAGTTGACAGTCCGGATTAAATGGTCGAACTTGACACACGCGTTTATTTGAGCTCCTTTCTTACAAACATTACAGTTTGTATGATGATCGTAGAACCTAATGTTTCTTGAGAGGCTGATATGTCAGATATATTTTTTTGTGTTTTTTAATTGCTATAAATGGCGAGATCCAATGTGCAGCTATTACCAATACGACCGGTCATGGGCAGTAGCAAAACCAAACAACACCATGAAATACATAACAATGCTTAGAATTCCACTGGTCTCGCCGTCCCGAGACATAAGATGTGAAGTCGCAATATATCCAGTATATATCGACGGTTCCTACGTATATAAGGATAAGTAAAAAACCGAGGTTTACAGGAGAGCGTAATTTGTGTTCAATTCGCCCTAGAAATAATTCTATGACCAAAAATAAAAAACATCTTTCTACAATCATTTAACTGTTTTAAGAGCTTTATAGTGCCATTTACACATATTTTATTTTTTTACGTTTTCTTAGAAAACTTGATAGATGACTGTTTCTACACCGATAATAAAATAGAAGCATGTAAGTCATGTCTATGATATCTTTTTATACGCAGGAAACAAAAAAACTGTGTCTGATATAGAATTTAAATAAAATGTTATATGAAAATATAGGATTAATTTACTATTTTTAAACTAATACGTTAAATATAACTAAATCATCACCCATGTATATAATAAGTACTCCAATGGAAACTTATCACTTTATACGTGGATTTAGTAATTCGGGGTAGGAATATGTTCTTTTAATGTATACAAAGACATGTCTTTAAATAAAATCATCCGGTTTGTGTTTTATTAATTAAACAAGGTTTATAAATTCAACATTATTTATTATTAAGCAACAATCTTCTTAACATATAAATAAAAGGCACTTAAAAGCTCTCTGAAGTAGGAACTAAACATAAAAAATCACTGTCATCTAATACTTATTAGTAATTAACTATTTTAATTTGATGATTGTGCCTGATTGATTGATTCAATAATCATCACAGTTTGATTAAGAAGGTTCCCCAGCTTAATTAACTACCTATCGACTTAATTAGTAAAATTTAATAATCATCACAACATTGTTTGAGTACGTGCCTCATTTTAACACCTAATTGGTAAAATTTAACAATCATCACAGGTTTATTCAGACTGATTCATCTTATTACTAACTTAATAATTCAACCGGACCTTGGATCTCATTTCTACATGGGGTTCCAGGAATATGGTTGAGTTCAATGCCAAGAAAACCCAGGTGTGTGCGTTCACGTGCAAAAAATCCCCGTTCTCTCCCCTGCCCCTTCTTCAGGGTACTCCCCTCTCAGTGCGGGATGACCTGAGTATCCTTGGTGTGGATATCCGCTGTGATCTCAATCCAAGGAATCACATCGAGGGCGTAATATCTGCGACATCACGCAGGGTTGGAGTCCTGAACAGGGTGCGTCGGTTTTTCACGCCCGGTCAGCTTTGTCGCTTATATAAAGCGCAGGTCCGGCCGGGTATGGAGTACTGCTCGCACCTTTGGGATGGATCCGCTCAGTACCTGCTCGATGCCTTGGATGGATTGCAGCGGCGGGCCATCCGCATTGTGAATGATGCAGACGTTACGAGCAACTTAGAGTCGCTACAACTCCGGAGGGATGTCGCCTCTCTAAGCGTGTTCTACCGCCTGTATCACGGTGAGTGCTCTGAAGAATTGTTCAACTTGATCCCCTCCTCTCCATTCCTAACCAGAACCGCGCGTGCTGGTTTGCGAAGCCATAGCTTGACGGTCCACACTATCCCGGCGCGAACCAAGTGGTTCTCGAATTCTTTTTTGTGCCGCACCGTCAGGTTGTTGAATTAGCACTTACCATCAGGTGCAATGACACCACAATGCGGGGTCAGTATAAAAAAAAAAAATAACAAAACAATATCTATAAAAACGTAATGATAAATTTAACAACCTTCTTCATCATTGCCCTGTTCTTCCTCTTCCTCACTATGCTTAAGATTTTTATAGAAGTTGTGTATACTTATTAGGAATAATTAACGTATCGCATAATTTAATCAAACCCTTATATTTCACTTCAGTGATAGTAATAGGATTATTGTATATCTTCTCCAAAATTAGTTCTTGTTCCTTCTTTTTCCTTCCTCTGGTCAATTTTAGATTATTGCTACAGTTAACTTTTCTATAATATTCTTCAGAAAAATCATACTTCAATTCTACTTTACTATGTGTGGATTATTCCCTTGCACTTTTATTTATCTTACCTTATTCCAAGAAATTTTCTCTGAATTTGTATCTTTTGTCCAGTTTTTAGTATGCAGCCAAGTTTTAAAATCTAAGACTAGATCTTGATCTACTTCTACAACTGTATATGGTGGATCATTCTGTTTAGCCCAACGAACCAGTGTGTACCATTCATCTGGTGTATAAATTAGTTTATTTCTTTTCTTTAGCATCGACTTGTCTCGTCCGGGGAACTCCCGTAAATGGCGACAAGTCTGACAAGACCGCGTTCGCACCGAGTGGGGCGCATTTTAAAACACCGCACAAAAAGATATGTATAGATGTCTGTATCTACGACACTTATTTGTTGTATTTATAAAACTTGTTCTTTTATACGATTTGTAAAACAAGGTAAATAAATAAAATAAAATAAAAACGAGTATGTCAGTATGTGCGCATAGATCATCTAAAGAAAATGATACAATAAAAAAAATGGCATTTTCGACATGTCTTTATATACGTAGGAACCGTCGATATGTTATGGGCCAAGTGATTAATCAGGCACTATTCATAATGCCCGGGCAATATGAATAATGCCCAATAAGAGCGGGCAATGTGATTATAATCAATCAATTTATCACATTCCCCGGGCATTATGAATAATGCCAAGTGCTTATTGGGCAGAGTGATGTAAAGCGAATCAAAATCAAAACAATGAGCCGAAGTGGTAGAATTTAGAATAGAGCAGCACGAGGGGGTGGGTTGGGAGGAGTGGAGGGGGAGAGGGAGTGTCTCATCGCCCCTGGTACCACTCCCATGAAAAGGTAACGCACTATTCCTGAGAAATATCTATTATAGCAACCTAACCCTTAAAACACTTGTTGTCAATACAAATTAGCTTTTGCATCGTCTCCGGCGCTACGGGAAGTTCAGCCCCTTCGCCCTTGCGTAACAAAAGATAGGCACCCATGCTCACCTCCGCAGCTTCGGCTTGCTGGTCGCCACACAGCGGGCGGGGGCTGCTCTCCCTCCGCGCCTCCGACTTTTCATATACACTCTAGGGTCGGTAGCCAAAAGACTACGTGAAGTCGGGGTGTTCCGAGTCGATTTTGGGGCACAGTCGACCTAACTGATCCATAAAGTGGGTACACTAATTTTCTTCTGAAGATAATGTTTCGGACGTTAAAAAACAACTAAACATAAGCAGATCAATTCAACCTTTCTAATTTATGGGTCTATCGCAGATGCGACCACAGATGCGACGATGGGGCAGCGCGACACCTAAAAAATCACCTATTAATCACATTGCCCTATCATCATGTAGCCATATTCATAATGCCCGGGCAATGTGATAAATAGGTGAGTTTAGATTGTAATTAATCACTTGGCCAGATATGGCTCGGCAATATTCATACTGCCCGGGCATTATGATTACTGCTCGCATGAATCACTTGGCCCATAACATATATAGTACATAATAATCATATAATAACACCCAATAGTCACATATATAGTCCCACACTAAGATCGAATCTTGTGTCGTGGGTATCAGGAACTACGAGAGACTTTTCGGTCTCACAAACAACCAGACCCGATAGAAATATTTGTAGGCCGCACAAACATTTCTCTCAGTGCGGGGATCGAACCCGCGGCCTCTCGTTTCACTAACGACGTCTAACCACCTGCGCCACGGAGGCGTCAAAATATATAGTTGCTCTGGCTACAATGTCCTTCAAACCAAAATGCATTAACAGTTTGGCGCGAGAAAAACACATCTAGGTGGAGCCAAACCTGGCGATCCATCACAAATGAGAGATCTACCAATACTTTACATAATATTCACGCAATTTGAGTACCAGAAATACTTAATCAAAACTTAACCATTTTATTACGAAAATACTCCAAGAATAAAGTGACAAATAATTCGTATGATAATAGCTGCTGGCTGAATGAATGATCGCATTCATTGTAAAAAAGGGTCTTTTGAAGGAGGAGAAAAATATACGACATTCTTTAACATAACAATGCTTAGTTATTTAAATGAACCATTTAGAAGATACTTAAGGAAAAAAAAAAACAGTTGAATGGAGACCGGGTGTATTGTGCAAAAGGAATTATAATTACTCCTTAGAAAAACACCGTGTACTAGCTGAATGCAAAGCCTTATCATTTCTTTCAGTTTATATATTCAAGTGTTGCTTGTTGTTTCATTTTTACAATATCTTCAAGAATATTATTTACAATCTCTGATATCAGCCAATTACGATTTAAAAATATATTTTTTTAATTTGTTTTATTTTATTTTAGGAAGGCTTACAAATATGAGTAGAAATAAATGAAATATAGAAAAAAATTCTGACAACAAACCTCCACCAATACATATACAAAAATAAGGACCTTATTTTAAAGTAAACTAAGAGTAATATATCCTACCAAATAACAATTTAAAACATGTGTAAAACATACATCTCGATTATGGCTATTACACAAAATAACAATTATAATTAATAATTAAAGTTTGTCACTATGCAATCTATACATTATTTGAATCAATATATTTAAAGAAATGCTGTGTTAAGATTCTTTTTACACTTGCCGTACTAGTACAGAATAAATCAATGTTTAGGTTCAGAGGTAATCCATTGAAAGTATTTATACTACGAATCACAAATGGTTTTTTTCATTTTGTATAAATTGTACGATACATTATGTTTTCATGCGATGACCAAGTCGAACTATTTATTTACAACGTAAATAATTTTTAATATTGATATGATACTAACTTACGTAATAACTTTATACAGAAGGTCCCTTAAGCAAGGACTAAATAAATTAATCGACTTGGTATTACATGCATCGCACAACTTTTTGCGGTAGAAAACCTGAGCAGCGAGACTTGGATTTTTTTTACAGGATGTTTTTGATGGGATTATTTATTGCTTCAGAAATTTCTTCTTTCGAAACAGTGTATAAGCCGACTTAATGCCAGGTGCCTTCTCTAAAAGCCTACTTTTGGGTTAAACAGAAATGAAGCAAACCGGTTTTCTATCACATTAAAATTAAATAATTTATTAATCTTATGTATCTATAAGATTGAAAAATCAAAAAATTGAGAAATGAAATAAGAAACATAATACTAATATATGTATAATGTGAAATACATCAAAGCTTCATCCACAATATAACATTTATCGATTAAATTTTGCACCGCGGCGCATACTAAATTAATTACCTTTAAAACTAAATTAATTTTCAATAGCGAATGTATGATTTTGGACAGGATTAATCATATTCAGCTTGATTAACTGGTTGATATTTTACAAATTAGATATTAAAATAGACATAACATAGTAGTATGTAATATACATATAGTCCTCGTGATCTTGATGTCCACTAACGGTTTAACTTTCAAAATGAAGGTTCGTAAGAAATTGTAGAATCAATACAAAAGTTTGTCACTTATACAGGGTATCTCAAGACTGCTACCGAAAACGAAGCCGGGTGGTAGTTTAAGCGACTTCAGACACAATGCAACAGAAAAAGCTGCAAAAAAAAGCGACAATTTTTTTTTGGTTATTTTTTTCCTTTGACCATATTTGGGTGGTAAATACATTTTTTCCTAAAATAATAGTGTATACCCTTTTATTTATAAATAATCTAAGGTATAAAAGAGTTAAAATTATTATTTTAGCAAAAGCTATGGATTTACCACCCAAAAATGACGATATTTAAAAAATCATAAAAAATAATTGTCGCGTTTCTTTGCGAAATTTTTAGTTGCATTGTGTTTGTAGTTACTAAAACTACCACCCGGCTTCGTTTTCGGTAGCAGTCTTGAGATACCCGGTATATTGCTATATGTATGTATGTATGTATGTATATATATTTATGTTATAATTATTCATACACACAACTATATATGGCCACAATATTATAGCATGTTTTGGACGTTATACGTGCTTACATATTAATTGTTTATGTTTCTTTCTCTATATTTTATTTAAATAAATATTTATATGACCACTTCGTCTCATCTCTGCATCACCCAAAAGTAGACCGTTAGATAGGTAGATTACAATTAGCACGTAAATTCAAAAATAAAACTAGTACCTTACATAATTTTAATTCGTATAAACCTAGGGCTGCGGTTTAATACTTCGCCTGAAGAAGTCTAGACAATGGCATGTATAGGAGCATTCTTGGGAGTGGAAAGCTTACAGGTCGCTCGCTTCAAAGAGTTTAGACAAAAACGTGTGCAAGCTAGTCTTAATGACGAATGTAGGACGTTGGGATGAATATGGGAAGGAAAGAAAATAAATATTGTGTTAATTTTGTTGAATAAGTGTGGTAGAGGTTCCTCTTAGCCATGAGATCTTCATTTAAGTTTTTTCTGTATCAGCCCATATACATCCCACGTCAGGGCACAGGCCTCATCTACAATCGAGAGTACGATTGACAGTGGTTAGACCATATAGTCCACTACACTGGCCTGTTATGTTTTGGCGGAATTTACATACCATAGAAATTCTTTCAAATACGTATGCAAATTACCGTTATAGTTCGTGGCGATTGAATGATACACAGATGATTCCGAAAAGTCCAAGATGTGCCCTTGGATTTGAACCCGCGATCACCGTGAGAACATTGGCAGCCGCGTCTGGTCGGTTACCACCAGGCCACCACTTCTTCATTAGCAACTTAATTGCTCTTACCACTGAAAAAATACGTATTAACTTGAGTAGTTAATACGTATTTTTTTGTTCTGTGATGTTACAATCAAATTTTCACAATACAATTCCTAATTAAATCTAACCCAAAAATTTGCACTGTCACAATTCAAGCTCATTAAAAACATCAATAATCTAAATACAATGGCAAATCAAAATCGCTTGATAGAATTCAATTATGTTTTGAAAATGAGCACGTCAAACAATATTTGGAATTCATCCAATCAAATATGCAAATGTGTGGTCACACAGAGAACGTGTGTCGGCATTTGTGCACAACTGTGTCGTATTGACCAATCGATCCGAGCATTAGAACGCATAAATACGCTCTGATAGTCACTGTGTCATACATACATACATACATAAATAAATAACACCCAACAGTCTCATACACAGTCCTGACCCCAAACTACGATCATGAGTCGAGTCTTATGTCATGGGTATCAGCTACGAGAGACTCGGTCTCATAAACATCCAGACCCGAAAGAAATATTTGTGCGGGGATCGAACCCCCGCGGCCTCACGTTTCACATGCGACGTCTACCCGACTGCGCCACGTAGGTTGTCCAAACATTCACACATAAACTCAGGATTTTTCCCAAAACGGTTTTTTTTTGTTTTTTATGTCTATAAATGGCGAGTCGAGCATGCCATTCATCTAATAGTCAGCCATATTGCTTATGAACAGTAGCAAAACCAAACAACACCTTGAATTACAAAGCAATGCTTGGAATTCCACTGCGCTTGCCATCCTGAGACATGAGATGTTACCACAATATGTCCATTAGTTACTCTAGCTACAATTTCCTTTAATCCGAAACACAAAAGTGCATTTACACAAAATACAACAGTGGATTTTTTGGTTTTCCAAAACCGGGTTTCAAACCCGAGTTCAGCTTTATAAGCGTACTATAGTACAATTGCACCACCGGGACGAAATTGTGTCGCTTGATGGAAAACAGGTTTGTGTACCCGTTGATTTTCATTTCCAGTCATATGTGTTCGAATTGATAAGACTAATTTGGCATTAGTGCAAATTATTTATTGAAATTAAATCATGTGTCGTTTGATTATGACGTAAATATGGATATCAGTTTAATCAATTTATTTGATTATTCTGTCTTGTTAGAAACAGTTTAATGATATGATTAAAATGGTTATGGTACTGAGGAGGATAAATTTAAGAGATCATTTGAAAGACTTCGTGGCACAGTTGGTTGGACTTCAGCTGTCAACGAGAGGTTCGATCCCCGCACTGAGACGAATGTTTGTGAGACCCACAAATATTTGTCTTGGGTTTGGGTGTTAGTGAGACTGAAATGTCTCTCGTACTTCTCATACATACGACATCAGACTTAATTGATCTTAATGTGGGATCAGGACTATGTACGTGATTGTTGGGAGTGTTTATTTACTGTGCAAAATAAGTGTGATGTAATTTGAATTTGAATTTTTGTTAGGGGAAAAAGTCAACCGTTGATATTTATTGTATATGATTTTTGCTCTGCAGACTACCTATTTATCATAACATCGTTTAAGTCATTATAATAAATAAATAAATAAATAAATAAATAACACCCAACAGTCACATACATAGTCCTGACCCCACATTAAGATCGAGTCTTGTGTCGTGGGTATCAGGAACTACGAGAGACTTTTCGGTCTCACAAACACCCAGACCCGGAAGAAATATTTGTGGGCCGCACAAACATTTCTCTCGGTGCGGGGATCGAACCCGCGGCCTCTCGTTTCACAGGCAGCGTCTAACCGCCTGCGCCACGGTGGCTGTCGAATAGTTATTAACCCAGTAGTATATTTGAATCGCTATAAATTGAGATAAAATGTAATATTGAAAATGACAACGACCAATATTAAACTTTGGATAGATAAGAAAAAAAAGAATTAAACCAACGAAACGATAAACCTGACTAACAAGCAATCTTTTACATCAATACAGTCCCGTACAGTGAGTTCTCAGGACGTCAAGTGACCTTTCCTTTAGAATACGCCAGTACAGATGACCAAGCGGTTTTCACGTTTATCGCCAGAAATCGCAGCCGTTTCTCAGAAGATTCTAGATGCAAATATACTTAGATGAAATGTTTAGATTTCTTTCATGGAGGATGAAATGTTTTAGTTTATATTTTATATAATTCACGAATCAGTGGTTAATAATATTCTAAAAATGTTGAGGTGTATTATTGTTATAATAATAATAATAATAACACCCAACAGTCACATACATAGTCCTGACCCCACATTAAGATCGAATCTTGTGTCGTGGGTATCAGGAACTACGAGAGACTTTTCGGTCTCACAAACACCCAAACCCGAGAGAAATATTTGTGGGCCGCACTAACATTTCTCTCGGTGCGGGGATCGAACCCGCGGCCTCTCGTTTCACAGGCGGTGTCTTACCGCCTGCGCCACGGAGGCTGTCACACATGTGAATTATACACATTGTGTATAATTCACATGGTATACAATACTAGAACCAACTTTTTTTTATTGAAATGTATGGCGAGACGTGCATGACCTTAGCCTGATGGTAAGCGATATGACCGCTCATGAACAGTATCAAAACCAAACAACACCTTGAATTACAAAGCAATGCTTGGCGTTCCTCTGCGCTCGCCATCCTGAGACACAAGATGTTGAGTCTCAATATGTTCAACAGCTGTCCTGGCTACAATGTCTTTCAAACCGAAACACAACAGTGCATTTACAATTATGTTTGGCGGGAGAAACAGACATTGCGGTGGTACCTTCCCAGACGGCCTCTCACATATGAGAGTACCCCCAGTAAAATATATATTTGTTTACATATTTATTTGATTAATGTCGTTTTTTGGAGAATTCTAGCTTGAATTTCTTGGTTTTCGCTCTAGTCTAAACAAAATTGAAAATAATTTAAAGGATTTTGTTAGATCGTTGACCGGTTTTTTAATACTAACACGAAAGTAGCCGCAATCCGTCACATCTTTAATCACAAATTATATCAAAAGTAAACAGTAGAATACGAAAAACAAATTCCATCTAAAACATCCTGTAAAAAAATTCCAAGTCTCGCAGCTCAGATTTTGTAGCGCAAAAAGTTGTGAGATTCATGTAATACCAAGTCGATTAATTTATTTAGTCCTTGCATATTAGTGCCGCTTTTTAGCTTGACTTGGAGGGGGCACTGCCGTGCCCCCAGATAAATAAAACTTTTAATAGAGTATTTACCGGCTGGATAACCTTTCTACTTAACAAGACTGGGTTAACTCTAACGCGTTATCAAGTTATTTTATTTAGTTTATTAATTTATGTTTGGTTGATAGTTGCTTATATGCATCTATATTTTCATGTACCATATGCATGTGTATCAGCCCATATACGCCCCACTGCAAGGCACGGGCCTCCTCTACAATCGACTACCGATTGAGAGTGGTTAGGCCATATAGTCCACCACGCTGGCCTAGTGCGGGTTGGACTTACATACCATAGAATTTTATAAATCGCTATGGTATGCAGGTTTTCTCACGATGTTTTCCTTCACCGTTTTAGTGCGTGGTGATTGACTATCAATACACACATGACTCCGAAAAGTCAGAGGTGTGCCCTGGGATTCGAACCCGCGACCACCGTGAACATGTAGGCAGTCGCGTCTAGTCCGTTTACCAACAGGCTACCACGCACCATATGCATAATGTGTTTAAATTATTATAATATGTACTTTTTTATTTTAGTATGTAATAAATCTGCTTTGCTCTTGTTTTGCTTTGTAGGAGAATGCCTCCGCCTATATGCTGTTTGTATTAGGCAAATAAAATAAAGAAGTTTGGCCATAAATAACTATTCAAAATTCTCAAACCAATAACCATTAACAAAAAAAAAATAACGATCACTTACATTATTCTACTGTTCTATATTTATGCACTTTGTTTATACAAAATTAAATATTGAGGGAAAAAATTTCAATAAAAATGAAAAATGTAGTGCATTTATAACAAGCATATCATTCATCGGCTCTACGGGCTAACAATTTAACCTTAAATCACTCAGGCGGTCGGCCGCTATTAAAATATTTATTGTAATATATTTAAAAGCTGAAGGAAACTGGGATGCAGTTGTATTTTTTAAAGTAGTTTATGGTTTCATATTATTGAAATGGATAAAATAATTATTGTCAGTTACAAGGTATATCATTGATATTCATTTTTTTATTTTAATTAATTTACTTTTACTTACACTCAATTATGCAGAACTTTATGAAATGTATCTAAAATGAATGCCATAAATAATATTATGCACAATGTAAATAATCTTAGTTCATAAAACTTGAAGAATTATTTGAAACGTTTATCTCCGCCTTTAAAAATATTATTGGTTTTAAATTTTGTAATATTACAACCATATCATAAGGAATGATTGTATGTCTTCACACCATATGTAACTAAAACCCCTGTATAATCAGATGATAATCACTGAAGTATTTAAAAATATCGTAATATCATTAAGTTTGGAGATTGTTACTTTGTGCTAGGTCTCTCACATGTGAAAGGCCACCTGGGTAGGTACCACCGCAATGTCTATTTCTCCCAACAGACAGTAAATGCACTGATGTGTATCGGATTGAAGGACATTGTAGCCAGAGCAACTACTGGACATATTGAGACTTGACAGCTCATGTCTCAGGATGGCGAGCGCAGTAAAATGCTAACATTGCTATGAGATTCAAGGTGTTATTTAGTTTTGCTACTGTTCATGGGCGGTCGTATCACTTACCATCACGCAAATGGCATGCTCGGCTCTTCACTCACTACAATAAATATAAAGTTTACTTTTCACGAAATCCAGATAACCAAAAGTAATTCTCATAAATCAGACCGTCAGTCTTAATGAGTTTTTAATCAATACCCGAATACTTGATTACACTGCAGAATAGCGGGTGAAATGAGATCCGCCGTTTAAAAACGACTGGTGGGAAAATATTTAAAATGGCTTCGTCCACGATTCCAGTAGATAACCATCTTCAATATCGAATTAATGGAAGATGGAATCAGGGAGTCGATTTATCTCCCGCCGATAAAGTTAACGAAATCCCGACAAAATTGATTTTGAACGTCCATCCACGAAAACTGTAAGAAACAAGTAAAGATTTGATAAAACCTTTTTATGTGTTAAGTATATTTTGATTGGGATCTCATTTCGGGTAATTTTGATACTTTATGGCTAAAAAAAATTATTGTCTTTTTAATCTCATGATAATGATGATGATTGATACTTTATGGAAAAAACAAATTGACTGTATTTTAAATTTACATAAACACTGTTATTAGTTAAGGTTAAAATATGTGTAATATTTTAGTAGAAAACAATTATTAACATTTATCGGCTCGTTTGCAGCTTTACACCACATCTTCGCACCATTTCCGCCATCAAGATCGATATCTTTTCTTATTCACCCCAGGAGAGCGTTGTGTATTGTTCGAGACAACAGATGCAAGGGTATGAGTATTTCAATATGCTTCACATACATAAACTCACGCCTTTTTCCCAGAAGGGGAAGGTAGGTGCTACTAGGAACATTTCGCCTTGTATGTTCCGTCCCACGATGTGATAGGAGGCGAGTCTATCGACATATCGGGCACAAATTCCTAATTGCGGGCTCATAATGAATAGAAAAATCCAATGTCAGTTTGCTCGACCCGGGATTCAAACACGAGACCTCAGCTTTATAACCGTACCGTAGTATTACACCACCGAGGCAAATATTACTAAATTAAAATTATTACTTATAAAAAATATTTTTATTTTTTTCTTTGTTTTAATTCTATGACCATAATATGTTTCAGTATTTTTTTATAGACCAAGAGCCCTTGGCAGCAAGACTCGTCATTTAATAAAAGCTGAATGTTTCATGTCTCTGACATAAGCGTCATACTATCAGCTAGTGAGAAGTTCCCATTGTGGTGGCTTTGGAAGTTATCAGCTTCAATGTGTCTGGTAAGTTGACTGAACCCTCAAGTATCTCACTACTAATACACGTTTTGAAAGTTGCCTAAACAAAAATTATAAGCTTTTATACTATAACGCTGACAGAATCGGCCCTCCTCTGAATTCCTATACAGAACCACGTGCTCTGGCTTGGGAAGCCATAGTTTGATGTTCGAAACCATGTCATCACGAACCAAAAGGTTCGCATATTCTTTTATGTGCCCCACTATCAAGCTGTGAAATGGTTTACCCTCACTCGTGTTCCCTCCTTCCTATAATCTCGGGTCCTTCCGGCATAGTGTGAAGAGGCATCTTAGCAGGCTGGCATAATTGTATCGAATGTCTTGGGATTGTCGTCTGATGCTATTTGATACTCTGCCTGGACCGCATTTGCGCTTACCATCAAGCACAGAGTTGTCATTATGCCGGGCTAGTGCTAAAATTTTTTTATTAAGTATTGACGATATATTCCTATTTAAAAAAGCGTACAAAACTTATCTCAATCACAGAATACTAACAAAAGTCAAGCTTGTGTATGTAATTCACTTTTGTTGCCACACTCACACTACGCTCAGCGTTCGCGCAAGGGTTGTTAACTCTGGCTTATGCGAAAACACGTATCGTGTTAATAACACTCATATCGTTTGATTGAATTTTTAAATAAAATATTAAAATACAATAAATAAATTTTAATTTTATTTATGAACTCGCTGAGAATGTGTATGTCTTTATTGTAAGTTTTTTTTTTTATTGTTTTGGATAATATATGTTTTTTTTAATGAAATTTATATTTAATTATATAATCTGGTGTTTTATATACAAGTGTAATAACTTTTATTCATTTGCTCCATCTTTGCATAAAACATCTCACTATTTGCGTGCTCGAAGCGGGTGACACTCGCGCTCGCAGTGGTTTCGACTGGTTTGAAATATCGTGTCGGTGACCGCTGTCAATGTGTGCGTTGATTTAGCGCGCTTTGTATGGAGCTTGACTTCTGTTAGTTTAGTATTCTGTGTCTCAATGTTTGATAAAAACCAACGTGCATGCTTGAATAAATTATATCCAAACAGTCAGTTTTATTACATGCTGTTGTAATTACGTTTTTCATCGTGTATTTAAAAGTTGAGCGGGGATAAAACATATGTGATTTAAGTTTAATTGTAAAGTTCAACAATCGCGCTTAATCCAACACCTGTTTCAGTGGCTTTGTAATGAAATGCTGAACGAACTAGCGTACATCTGAACTGTATATGGTGCAAGACATAAGAGATACGGCCTGGGTAGGTACCACCACAATGTCTATTTATCCTGCCAAACAGTAATATAAATGCATTCATGATATTACAAAAGCCTCCGTAGCGCAGTCGGTTAAACGCCGCCTGTGAAACGAGCGGGTTCGATTCCCACACCGAGAGAAATACTTAGTAGGCCTACATATATTTTTTCGGGTCTGGGTGTTTGTGAGACCGAAAAACCTCTCGCAGTAACCTGATACCCACGACTCAATCTTAGTGTGGGGTCAAGACTATGTATGAGACTGTTGGGTGTTATTTTTTTTTTTAATGCACAAATATGTTTCGATATAATAGATTGCATTCTCATATATCTACAAAGTTTAATCTCTATCAAAAATTACGTGAATTCCACGTAGAATTACATATATAAATAAGTGGTAATTAGTATTATTTCGCCTATAACTTGGGGAAACAAAGCAGTTTTCTACTTAACATAAAATTATTCACTTGAATGTGTAATAAATAGCCGTTTTAACCTGAATTAACCTCTATTAGTAGACAACTTTGAAACCCTTGCCAAGATTTGCTGCACTGCTACTTTGTTACAATTTAGTTCTAATTGGTGTTTTAAATCACGCTATATTGACGTAATTTTGGTCAAATGGTCTATGTAACTTTAAGACGTGTTATTTAAATAAATTGTACATTAACTGTTTGTCTGCTATTGTTTTATTATTTTCATTTACAGGCTCGGTGGCGCAGTTGGTTAAACGCTGGCTGTGAAACGAGAGGCCGCGGGTTCGATCCCTGCACCGAGAGAAATGTTTGTGCGGCCCACAAATATTTCTTTCGGGTCTGGGTGTTTATGAGGCCAAAAAGTCTCTCGTAGTTCCTTAATTATTAACTTAATTGTTCGTAATGTGGGGTCAGGACTATATTATATATTAATATGGAATATTAAATTAAATTTATTACAAAGTAAATAAGGTAAAGTTCGCCAACCCGCACAATGCCAGAGTATTTTTTTCTTGCATACGACCGGCAAACGAGTTGACAGGTCATCTGGTGGTAAGTGATCACTGTCGTCTTGAACACACAAGACCACAAAGATTTGTTGCTGGCCTAACAAATCGAGAGCAGAACGGGAAGGATAAAGAATGAAAAGAGGAATGAGATATATCCATTTTTATATCATATTTTAATGGTAAAGGAAAACATCAGGAAACCAGCATTCAATAAAAAATAAAAAAATACATTTTCCATGTGAAATACAATGTGCCTTAGTTCAGCATGGCACATATTCTAATCTCCCTCAATTAAACTTTCAACAGAAGAGCTCCCGCGCTAAATACAAGCGATTATAGACTGATAAACTGTAGTATTATGTAACATTTATAAAATAATATTTAAGCAAACTTCAACAAGGCATCATATTCTGCCCGAGTAATTGTATCCCAACAATTTTGCCGGACCGCTAGCAATGTATTTTTTTCAACCTCAAACTTTCAATACAATTTCCTCGAAATATTCACATGAACTGCGCTACCTGTTGATAAAATATCTTCTACAAGGCACCGCAACGATGTGAAGACTGAAAATTTCGCAAAGAATTACTGCAAATTTCAGTACACGAAGTAACATTTTTATATCATTCGTATTGGATTCTTGAAACCTATCTGTAAAACAGAAGGATAATAATTTTTGTACGCGGGAATGTCTTTGAATTTAACAGTGGCAATTTCACTTTTGACGATACTGACTTTGCATTTTGTAGTTGAATTTTAAAGATATATTTTGGGTTTGAAATCGGTATGTTTGAATGGATTGAGAATGAAAAGTTGAGTTCGAAAGCAAGTATAGTAGATAGTATTGACTGTGTTCTACTTTCTCATGAATATAATAAATCCCATCAAAAACATCCTGTAAAAAAATTCCAAGTCTCGCAGCTCAGTTTATCTACCGCAAAAAGTTGTGAGATCCATGTAATACCAAGTCGATTAATTTATTTAGTCCTTGATTAAGGGAGGTTCTGTATAAAGTTATTACGTAAGTTATAATATATAAAGATACCAATCTACAACTATTATTCCATGATATACGGGTACAACGAATCATTAACTGCAAATGTATCTTTGTAATCCTATACATTTATATGAGATTACAAAGTTATTCACGCAGTTGGTGTATCTAGAAAACTAGACAGAAATTATGAAATGTTTGATTTTTTCCTTACTTTAGACACTAAACACTAATTATAGTCTAAATTTGAAGGTTCTATGTCTGCTAGAAGTGCCTTAGACTTTTGATGATCGGTCAGTCAGTCAGTGAGTGACAAAATTGCGAAAGTTTGACAAGTTATAATTCTTAAACTACTGGTTCAAATTAAATGAAATTTTAAATATACCGTGTTTACACAATGCCTAATTAGTAACTGAAAATTCAGGCTTCTTGCTTTAACCACAACGAAGTTATGGGGGGCTGAAAATGGTCTGAATTGCTTCGAGAAAAGGATAGTACGGCTGTGCCGCTTTTTAGCTCGACTTGGAGGGGGCACTGCCGTGCCCCCAGATTGCACATTTATGTTCTGTTTGTTCTTATTCAGCACTTATATCTAGATGTCAAGTCAACATGACTTTCATTTTTTTCATTAACAATAAGTCTTGGCTCATAGTTTTACCTATCGATCATCAACTCTTAATTATTATAATATTCAAATAAACATTATTTTATAGAGTATTATTACACCTCCTAAGTAAAGTGAAAAATGTGACTAATCTTTATAAAATCTATAGTATTAATATATTGATCGAAACATATTATGTCATACATTTTGTTTCTACTTCTGTTTAGCCTACATAATATAGAGTTGACTTTTAATCTGACATTAATGCTTTCACATTAATTAATCCTGAATACAAACTCTCCAAATTAAAACAAATGAAACAGTCACCAAAAAAATCACTGCTTCCATCCGAATTACGAGCCCTCAGTTTAAACAATGATTCACCCAATAAACCATGTTGATATAAGATACAACACACACACATCGATCCTATCACATCGTGGCAAAAGGTCAAAAGGCAAAAGGCGGATGTTTTGGGCACCTGCCTAGCCCTTCTAAGAAAATGGCGTGAGTTATGTAAAATAAGTCACTTAATACTTAAGAAGCCTTAGAATCAAAAGTTCGCCAGGATATGATACTACAGATCGCGTACTTGAATTGGAGGAAACTCGTAATGATGTTAGGGAGTGATTATGGTTGGGCAACACAGGACTGTGCGATGCTAAGACACGAAGTTGTATAGTAGCTTGAACGATCCTGCAACGTATAAATATTTAGAATGTTATGGTCCTATGACCTAATAAGATCATATGAAATGAGTTGAACAAACCAATAATATGTAGATACATCGGTTACACAACTCATTTTATTTTATACTATCATGTCTGCCAAAGGACTTATGAATTCTTCGCTACATAATAACCTAACTATTAAGACTCCTTTCTATAATTCCATAAAAATCAATTTCACTGAACTGGTGGTAGGTCACTCAAATGTGGCCTCTCACAATGCCAAGCATTGATTTGTTTCTTGTCCTTCTATTCCATTCGAAAATTAGCCAGCTAATATAGCGATATTCATGATGACAAAAATAAATAAATAAATATACCAAGCAGTCACATACATGACCCTTACCCCACATTAAGATCAAATAAATGTTGTGTCGTGGGTTTCAGAAACTACGAGAGACTTTTCGGTCTCACAAACATCCAGATACGAGACAAATACTTGTGGGCGTCACAAACATTTTTCACGATGCGGGGATCGAACCCGCGGCCTCAAGCTCAAAGCTCAAAGCTCTCAAAGCCGGCGTATAACCAACTGCGCCACGGAGGATTAAGAATAGATTATACAATAAAGGATCATTTACTAATATCCCATCATTGACTTCATTCCGTCACAAAAATAACGAACAACACAGTGTGAATAAGTCCTTACACGAAATGTTTGAAATTACGAGCAAATCCTTTATTACACGTGCTACACGCATTTTGCGAAGCAATTAAAATGACGAGTCGCCCGAATTCCAAGTTATTTATGGCGGATATAAAAATATGGGTTTTTATTAGTTTGCCCGATATGACGGATTGCCGAGGCGTAAAAACGGCTTTGGGTGTATGAAATATTGTATTTTTTTACAAATATCTTTTATTCAAGGTAATTTGGTGTAGGTACGTCCCATTTTTTGTACTTAGTCACTTAAGCCTTGTGTCTCTTGTAAAGGAATAGGTTTTTTGTAGGTAACTATAAATTAAACAGAAAGTTTCATACATATAAACTCACGCCTTTTTCCTAGAAGGGGTAGGCAGACGTGCAACCATGACACCCACGTCTCGTCGTGTATTTTTCATCCCATGATGTGTAGGTGGCAAGCCTATCGCCGTATCGGGTATAAATTCTTAACTCCGGGCTGATAATGAACAAAAAAATCAGTATCACTTTGCCCGACCTGGTATTCGAACCCACAATCTCAGCTTCGCAACCATACCGTAGTATAGAGCCACCGAGGCAGTAAAACGGACCAAGGCAGAAAAATAATGTATATCACGACATATAGTCCTGAAAATCTATTGCAATTGTCTATGATAGCAATCTTAAAAACGTGCATAAAGTAATACTCCCATAGTCTGAAGAACATATTGAGTAGACAATTATTATTTTTAGGATGTGCATTAGATAATGGTCTATTGTCAATTGACGTACCTCGTGGATACCATCGCACTTCAAAGAATGCGGTGCAACTACTTTGCCCTGCCAAGTTGAAACATTGAGTTGCAAAATTCCCACACAACATACATATAGAACAAGTTGAATAAAAGCTTATTAAAAAGGCAACCGACATTGATCACCCTAACTAAGTAGTCTTCTTTATACAATTATATTCCATGAAATTTGCATTTATAGATGAAAGAAGATTTAGACATGACAAATACAGAACCTTTTTGTTCAAAATCGTTCCAAATTCAAATTAAAACGTAAATATAAAAAGGTGCCATCACGATTAGGCACGGTGAAGTCGGCGGAGAGGCGATACCGAAGATTGCCGTTTGTTCTGAGGATAAAATACAAATCTTTTTGTTTTAAAGGAAACTTTTAAGAAAGTAAAGGAAGGAAGGCATTTATTGCGCTAAAAGCCCCGCCGGAACTAACTTTAAAATGGATTCAACTTTGTCCGTTGCATTTAACATGACCTTCCGTCACACCGTGCTGTAATAATAAAATTATGGCAGCTAATTACACATTCTTTTGTTCTTTTCAATTGTGCTGAACTTAATTAATTGCATTAGTCTTGTAACAATACAGTGTATTTTTGTTGGAAATGTTCAGAAGTGGTAAGTTGGTAAAGTTAATTAACTTGTCACATTAATGAAATTAGACGTACAATGTGCACGTTATTGAGAATTAAATATTTGTTTAATAGTTCTATGAATGAACACAATTTTGGAATCATTGACATCAAAGAAGAATTGACAGTGCATTGTTTTTCAGACCATCACATACACAGTCACTTTATAATTTAAGAAAGCATTGAATAAAAGGATTCAACTGACATAAAAAAGTACTTCTATTTTCCGAGAATTCTGTTCGTAAATACTGTCTCTAATTTTAAGCGGTCTTTAACGTGTGTTCAATTTCGTACATTTGTTCCAATAGTTCTTAATTAAATGACTTGTTCGCCACATCTATCTCAAAAGATTATCCATTAACCCAGCGACGGAAAGTTTCAAAGACTAGAAAGTCATGAAGCTAATTCACAATACCACTACACCATTAGCGAGACTTCTCCAACTAGTTTAAAACACTCGCGGGCTACTCAATGAAACATCTAGACGTACCGCCAAATCGTATTTCCGAAGTTAGCATTCGCCAAAACAGGACCGTGAAATAAGTGCTATGTTGTGAATTCAGAAAGTTGAGCGAGCCAACGGAATACTTAAGTGGCGAACTTGGTTCTTAGAAATTACGCTACGGTGTTACATTAGCATGACTAACAAAAGATTTCGCAGCAGTCCTTTGAAAGCAAAGGCTCATAATCTTATTGCAGTTTATTATTTCCATCTCAATTTTGCAGCTTCAGACAAATAGGGATAAGTGGTTATTTCACGTTAGACGTTTAAGTGCTTTAGTGGGTTTGTTTCGGGTTTTAGTTTTGTGCGCTTTTGAGTACTTTGATCCAGTTCATGAATTTTATTTTTAGTGTAGCATTTAGTCGTTCTAAGTAGAACTTTAATTCTAGTTTGAGAACCGGAAGGTGCACCAACCCATACTTTGCAATTTGGTTTCTATTGCCTAGTCAGTGTAAAGTGCTTATCAATAATTATTTTCAGGATTAGGATGTATATTGCAGAATTTTTTTAATTTTCTTCCATTTTAGTTTCCTGAACAATCTTCTATGAATATGTTACGCTATTTCAAAGATGTTCCCGGGTTTCATAATTACAAATTGTCATATTCTATGTGTGTATTGATAATCAATCACCACGCACTAAAACGGCGAAAGAAAACATCGTGAGGAAACCTGCATACCATAGCGATTTATAAGAATTTCTATGGTATGTAAGTCCGCCAACACGCACTAGGCCAGCGTAGTGGACTATATGGCCTAACCACTCTCAATCGTATTCTCGATTGTAGAGTAGGCCCGTGCCCTGCAGTGGGGCGTATATGGGCTGATACAGATATTCTTTGATTGATGCGGTCAAGTAGACGAGAGTTACTAGCAAAATTAAAAATCAATGAACATTAAATACATAAGTTATATGTATATGTAATATAGTAATATACGAGTATTAAGACTAATTTACAGAATAAAATGAGACATATATTGTTAATTACCTCATTAATTTACTAAATAAACTTGAGCGCCTTCAAAATTTTTGCATAAGATTTATATTTGGTTTACGCAAATATGATCATGTTTCTGAGTTTCGTGCTAAAGTGCTCAAGTGGTTACCTATACGACTTCTTCGGAATACTCATATACTGTCTCTTCTATACAATATTTTGTTCCTCCATCCTATCACTCCTTCTTATCTCAAAGAACGATTTCTTTTTCTTCACGAGTCACATACAAGGTTCTTGAGGTCGTCTGAGAACCTGAAGTTGAGAATGCCCGTCCACAACACGACATTTATGGATAAATCTACAGTGTTCATGCTGTTCGTTTGTAGAACGCACTTCCTGTTGTGGTGAGGCAGGCTCAAACACTGTCATCATTTAAAAAACGATCAAAAGAATACTACCTTTCTCTATAAACAGATAAACCGATTAGGACTATTTCCTCTTATTGATTATATTGGTAAAATATATATATATATATATATATATATATATATATATATATATATATATATATATATATATATATACCGGGTATATCAAGACTGCTACCGAAAACGAAGCCGGGTGGTAGTTTTAGTGACTACAAACACAATGCAACTAAAAATTTCGCAAAGAAACGCGACAATAATTTTTTATGATTTTTTAAATATCGTCATTTTTGGGTGGTAAATCCATAGTTTTTGCTAAAATAATAATTTAAACTCTTTTATACCTTAGAGTATTTATAAATAAAAGGGTATACACTATTATTTTAGGAAAAAAATGTATTTACCGTCCAAATATTGCCATAGGAAAAAAATAACAAAAAAAAAAGTTGTCGCTTTTTTTGCAACTTTTTCTGTTGCATGGTGTCTGAAGTTGTTTAAACTACCACCCGGCTTCGTTTTCGGTAGCAGTCTTGATATACCCTGTATATATGTATATATATTTATGTACGTATGTTTATTCGTCTATAAATTTATATAAGTATGTATATGTATAATACTTATGTATGTATATATAATATGTATGTATATGTGGTATGTATATATATATATATATATATATACAGGGTTACAGGTTAAGTCAACCTAGATCCTTTAAGAGCTTGTAGTTTCCATCAATCCTGACTGATTTGACTATGAGACCCTATACCCTTAACTTAGCCGTTTCCACGTAATTTGACTTTGAAGTTTTTTCTTTAAAATATCGTTTTTTTTTGTCTATTGCTCCATTTTTTTTCTGTTTTCTTGCCATACATTTATTTGTATTTGCAATTTTTGTGTAGTGTACAAGTTACTTTATTTTATTCTACACTAAAATTACACTTTACTGAACCGGCTGGGTCGTGGGAGACTGTTGAAGTTGTAACTTAAAAATAAATTCGTTAAAAATATATTTTTTCTATCCTAAATATTGCAAGAAAAATCTATGACAGTTATGCTGCAGATAGGTTTAATAATATCTCCATTTAATTGGCTATCCAGCGATGTATAACAATTCAGGGTATAGTGAGCAATCTTTTTAGAAATACTGATCAAAGGCTCCCAGGTAGTAGCAAAAAATAACAGTACTTAAGCGTACATTTTTTTACTTGGGTCAGAAAACACAATAATAGGTACAAAATAAAGTTTTTACTGTCTGTATCTGTATCAGCCCATATACGTCCCACTGTAGGGCACGGACCTACTCTACAATCGAGAGTACGATTGAGAGTGGTTAGGCCATATAGTTCACCACGCTGGTCTAATGCGGGTTGGTGGACTTACATAAGAAGTGTCAGAGAATGGCTAGACACTAATTATCCCAATAAGTGGACCGAAAGAGGTGGACCCATACCGTGGCCAGGTAGAAGTCCAGACTAGACCCCCATGGATTTTTGTGTGGGGACACATAAAGAGTTTAGTTTACTACGAGACTACCCCAATCACGTCTGTTGACACTTTGAAACAGAAAATTATCAATGCGGCAAATGTCATACAAAGCCGTTTAACAACTGGTGTAGTAAAAAGTGGATTAAGACACAGAATGAGAATATGTGTGCGAAACAGAGGTAGACATGTGGAACATGAACTGTAATCATTTACTTTCTGCAAGAATAGTAAAATCTTGGGTTCGAATCCCGGGTTGGGCAAAGTGATATTGGATTTTTCTATTCATTATCAATCCAGAGTCGGGAATTTGTTTCCGATATGGCTATAGGCTCGCCACCTATCACATTGTGGGACGGAACATACAAGGCGAAATGTGGGTGTCCTGGCACCTCTGCCTACCCCTTCTGGGATATAGGCGTGAGTTTATGTATGTATGTAAAAATAGTAAAAACGTTATTTTGTACCTATTATTTTGTTTTCTGACCCAAGTAAAAAAATGTACGCTTAAGTACTGTTATTTTTTACTACTACCTGGGAGCCTTTGATCAGTATTTCTAAAAAAATTGTACACTATACCCTAGATTGTTATACATCGCTGGATAGCCAATTAAATGGAGATATTATTAAACCTATCTGCAGCATAACTGTCATAGATTTTTCTTGCAATATTTAGGATAGAAAAAAAATATTTTTAACGAATTTATTTTAAGTTACAACTTCAACAGTCTCCCACGACCCAGCCGGTTCAGTAAAGTGTAATTTTAGTGTAGAATAAAATAAAGTAACTTATACACTACACAAAAATTGCAAATACAAATAAATTTATGGCAAGAAAATAAAAAAAAAAATGGACTAATAGACAAAAAAGCGATATTTTAAAGAAAAAACTTCAAAGTCAAATTACGTGGAAACGGCTAAGTTAAGGGTATAGGGTCTCATAGTCAAATCAGTCAGGATTGATGGAAACTACAAGCTCTTAAAGGATCTAGGTCGACTTAACCTGTAACCCTGTATAATGTATTTACATGTTTTTTTTTTATGATTTTATTTATGTTTCCATGCTTTCGTTATCTTTATTTTACACTGCCCTATCGTTTTTCCTGCTCATATATCCATCCCATGGTTGTCTGGTAGAAATTGCCTTAGAGCGATAAGACCGCCATTTGTACTTTGTTGTTTTTTATCATCTCTGAACTGTTATTCCTTATTATTGTGTACAATAAAGAATTAAATAAATAATAAATAAATAATTTCTACCAATAACTCAACAAATATTGTGTGTATAATCGACTATAAAAATCCAGAAACGATAAATTCCATCTAATATCTAAAAATAAACATTAATATTTGAATGCAGGTCAGTTTGTAAGAGTCGCGTTTTGATTCATTACGCGTGATATTTTAAAGACATGCCGTGGGAATTAAATTTAATATCGCGAAGAGTTTTCTACGCAGCCCGCGTTTTATTTAACATGACGCTCCCTAGTGCTGGTATTGTTTTTTGTAGAAAGCATCGGGAATATTAGCACTTGATCAGTGAAATTATTTTGAAATAAAAAATATTATCAATATTAGATTTATTTGGATCTCTAACTGCCTACAGTATTATTTTCAACATATCACAGCATAAATATCTTGGAAGAAGAAGGCTCATTTCATTTACCTCTTCTTATAAAGTGGTTCCTCTATGGCTATAGCTTTATTCTACTATGATAATTTCCCTCAAAACACTAACCAACAAGCGTTCTCCACAATTTAATGTGAAATAAAATGAAAATTATTTTTGAATCCATTAAATTGTTCAATATAATTTAGATTCAGTATTTTTTTTGTTCTACTATCCGCTTCGGAAAACGGTTTTCTCTAGAGAAGAACGGACAAGAAATTTGCAAACCCACATTTTTAATCATAAATTATGGATCATCCCTCATAATAAATAAATATTCAATAATAATAAATACACCCAACAGTCACGTACATAGTCCTGGCCCCACACTACGATCGAGTGTTGTATCATGGGTATCAGGAACTACGAGAGACTTTCCTGAGATCTTTCATCACTTGAGATCGTATCAGCCCATATACGTCCCACTGCAGGGCACGGGCCTCCTCTACAATCGAAAGTACGATTGAGACTGGTTAGGCCATATAGTCCACCACGCTGGCCTAGTGCGGGTTGGCACCACTCACCACTCATCACTTGAGATAATATCCAATAAATAGATCGTGAAGAAAAACAAATGGTTGTTTGTAATATTCATGGTGAAGTCACGTCGCACTCATGACGCCTGCTCGCCTAGCGATCGGGCGCGTGAGCGGAGTATTAAGTGGAGAGATGGTACAACAGTAGGGCAAGTCTGAAGATTATAGTGAAGAATTCGATGTGTTTTAGTTTGGGTTTTAGTAGAACTGCATGGTTATTTTGGGATTGCAGGGAGTATGAAATATAACGACAGTAGGTTAAGTACCTGAAGAATATTTAAAAAAACAGATCAGCTTATAACAAATTCAAGATTCATCAGTTGTGTAGATTTTGTAGCACTGTATAATGAGTTTGAATTGGACTGAGTTAAATAAACCTTTGGTGATAGTAGATGATGATAATAATATCTAAATTATATTAGATTTTAAATGCTGAGCTGTCAAAAGTGTACCTGATGGTAGAAGTCATTGTCCTTATAGAGAAATCGATTTTTGTCCAGAAATTTAAAAGAAACTCATTTTAAAGCAATAAATCTTTCATCCATCCATCCATCAGCCAAAGGAAGTCCACTGCTGAACATAGGCCTCCCCCAATGATTTCCACAGAGACCTGTTGGAGGCAGCCTGCATCCAGCGACGTCCCGCGACCTTTACCAGGTCGTCGGACCATCTTGTGGGCGGACGTCCTACGCTGCGCTTTCCGCTACGTGGCCTACCTAACGCATAATATCTCCTATTAATCTATCAAGACGTTATTATTTTCAATAATAGGCTAATGTCATTTTTTTTTATTTTTTTTATATCTAAAGGTTTTGTTATGCATAATCATAATCAGAAAGATTTTTTTTAAAATCCGTTAAGTAATTAGCAAGTATATAAAACTAAAAAAGTAATTAAACTTGGTGGTAGGAGAAATAGAAAAGGGTGCAACATGCTCGGTATGACGTCACTTTCCATAAGGTGCACGCGTGTGAAAGAGACAACTAGTGTCCCCACCACACTGTTAAAAATATGAATACCTCAGTCATTTACGTCCAATTTGGATGCTGTTTTCAAATTCATGTTTCTATAAGCGATTCTTTTTAGGAACCATAACATATTGCTCAAAATCAATCTTGAACACAACCCTATTCGTAACATCTAGACTTCACTGAATAACTTACTCGTCTCTTACGTATATCTGTCGGTCAATTTCATATAAAACGAAGGTCAAATTTGATTCACACCCGCTCGTCGTGTGCAGACTTGTGCTTCGCTTAAGAATTGCTCTATTATCTTAGTGTAAGTCAGACGTATTATAATTATATTGGGACTCGACTTTGGAATACAATCTAGTTTTATTTAGCTTTGTTGACTTTAGATTGTTGTCTACTGTTTAGTTTTGAGATATAAAATACTTAAATAAATTGTTGTACTTGAAGCTAATGTTCAACAGGAACATCATAAGCCATATACCTAGTCAGGTCATAAATTCTGTCACATGTTTAATATAAAATAATTGAAACAAATTTATTCATTATGTAACCATTTATATACCAAAATGAACTTAACAAAGCATAGATTCTTATGACACTAAAGTTTATTCAAAATGACCTCCGTGATTTTGAATACAAGCCTTCAATCTGCGCGGCCAGTTGTCTATCGCAGCACGAACGAGGTCCATGTCAATATCGGCAGCTGCCTTAATCAAGGATGTCTTGAGTGACTCCAAATTGGGATGAGGCTTTGAGCACGCCTTTTCCTCCAAGTGTTGCTATATCTTGTAATCTAACGGATTCAAATCTGGACTCCACCAGCCCATGGCCTAACCAATCTTTCGATTATATAGGCCCAATCGCGGGAGACGCACGCGGAACCTGCTTTCTGCGCTGCAGTGTGCACACTCTGCCGCGTGCGTGACTTACTTCCTACAAATTGTTTAACTCTTCGTCCTTTGTCCCTAATTTTCATTTCTCCCCGTTCTGGGGCATGTACGTCACGCTACGGTTGCACCATCCGGTGCCAGGCGGTTCCTGTAGTCGTTCCTCCTCCTGAACCATTTGTGCGCGAACTCGCGCAAGCGCCCAAAGTTGGCCTCCGTACCCACGAGATCAGGGTACCAGGCCGGGCCGTGCGTCTTCAGCTCTAGTCCCTCTAGCATTCTCCAACGGATGTCATCATAAAGTGGACAGCACCACAAAACATGGTGCCTATCCTCATCATCCTCTCCGCATTCACACAAACTTTCATCTCGTAACCGCATATCGCATAGCCGCTTGTTAAAGCAGCCATGTCCGGTGGGCATCTGAGATGTCTCATGATCTGGTGCGACCCAGCGCATGCTGAGTCTCCCAGACACGTCAGGGAAGAACATTCGGAGCTCGTTACCCTTCGTCTCCTTCTCCCACCGATCCTGCCAAGTACGCTTAAGTGATTCCAGAAGTTCGCGTTTTAGCCTGCTCATCTCTGGCCGGGACGCGGTTCTGCGTGCCACCTCAGTGCTGCCAGCACGGTAGACTTCAAGGTCCGCCGGGAGCACTCCTGCCAACACCGGGAGAGCGGCAGTGCTGACCGACCGATAGGCCTTGGTCAAAAGCACTAGTGCAGGCCGCTGCCCCCGGAGTAGCGTGTTCCGGATCATCTGCACCTCAACGCGCTCGTACCAGCACCCCGCACTATACGCAAGGGTGGCGACAAACGTGCCCTGGTATAGAATGCGCAGACCGGGATATCGGATGCCCCAGGAAGACGCCGACACGCGCGACATCTTCCCGAAGCATCTGGCCGCACGCTCTACAATCCCTTGCGCATGCTGCGTGAAAAGGAGACCTCTGTCAAGCACCACGCCGAGAACAGTTGCCGAGTGCACTGTACGGATCGAGTTGCCGTCGAGCCGAATGACCGGAGGCCGCTGGAACCTACCCCTGATAGTCATCGTAGATGACTTAGCAGGGGAGAATCCCAAGCGGTTCCGGCCACCCCAGGCAGAGACTGTATTGAGTACGTCCGAGGCTTTCGCCTCAATCTCTGCTCTCGACTGCGCCTCAATCAAAATAGTGACGTCGTCCGCATAGGCTACCATGCGTACTCCCTCGAGCAGTGGCGATCGCAGCAGGTCATCCAGCAGGACGTTCCACAGCGTGGGCCCAAGGACTGATCCCTGTGGACACCCCATGGTGGACTCCTTCCACAACACCCGGCTACCCACGAAGAGGCCAACTCGGCGACGGGAGAAGTAGTCCGCCAACATCCTATAGATGTTGGGCGGGCATCCTCCTCTCTTCACCTTGACCATGATCATGGGCCACCAAGCATTGTCGAAGGCACCAGAGATATCCAGGAAGATCGCCTGGACGTAACGCGCTGCGGACTCCCTACCGGCACTTATCACGACGTCAAGTGCAGAGACCGTTGACTTCCCCTGAGCAAAACCATGCTGGCAATCTGAAATTTCACTGGAAATCTGAGGCGCACAGTGGATGATTACGCGCTCTAAGAGCTTCCCGAGCACAGAGAGAAGCGTAATCGGGCGGTACGCCTTCGGGTCACTAAGTGGCTTGTCGTTGCCCTTTGGCAGGACCAGGAGACGACCGTCCTTCCAGACGTCCGGAAAAATGCCTTCGTCAACACATTTGGCGTACACCAGGTGGAATTCCACCGGCGCAGCGGCCCAGACGTTCCGCAAGATCCTGGCGGTAATCCCATCGAGCCCCGGGGCCGTGTTAGGCAAGAGCCTTATCATGTTTCCCAGACGATCACCAGAAGGAGGGAGGGCATTCGGGCCTGAGGGGACCATTGCGGCCGAGATTCGCACCTGAAAGTGGTACTCCGTGTCCGTAGACGGGTCGTCGTCCGGACACAGAGCATGCACTAGGCCGTGCATGGCCTCGTCAATGGTTCCCGCATATCCGTCGGCGTATCTCGTGCCGTTAATTACATTGGCGGGAGGACGATTCCTCCCGCTTGCCACTCGGTAGGCCAGACCCCATGGGTCTTGATTGCCGGACTCGGCAAGTCCCCGGAAATACGCGATCTCAACTTCCTCCCTCCTTCTTCTGTATGCAGCACGATCCTTACGAAAAGCCTCTCCAGCATACTGTTCCGCTGGACCGCCATCACGTCGCGTGCGCTGCCACGCACGGCGCGATTTTCCACACTGACGACGGAGGCGATCGAGTTCTTGCGTCCACCATTCGTACCCTACATCCCGGTTCTTCCTCTTATAACCGAGGGTTCGTGCGGCAGTTTGGATTATCACTTTCGTGAAATCCCTGCTAACACGAGACGCAGGGCGATTAAAATTCATACCATCTACCTTATCTTGGATCGTCGAGCGAAAACGCCCCCAGTCGACACCCCGGTCCCGGAAGCACGAAGGCCTCCCCGGTGGTTCCTCAGTTGAGTTCGTCGTCCGTGGCCCCGTCCGTACATTCGACAGACTCCCAACCTTGTATGTAATTAGGCGGTGATCACTAGTACTGGCCGTTTCGTGAACGCGCCACTCCCCAACGCGACAGCTCCTCGTGGAAAGGGTGACGTCAATGTTTGATTCACCGTTTACAGTCGAGAAGGTCGCTGGCTGGTCATCCGTGTTGGCGATGTTCAGGTTGTTAGAGACTATGAAGTCCTCAACCAGCGACCTTCGGCGATCCGCTTCGATGCCCCGTCCTTGGACCTGCTCCTCTCTACAATGCCATAGGTACGAGTGGGCATTGACGTCCGCACCGATGACGACGCGTTTGCCTCTGAGCTCCCTTATTATTCTCTCCAAGTGTGCAATATGTGGCTCTACATCGTCCGAAAATTTAAAGTACGCGGACACGAAGTAAGTGTCCACTTCTCCCACGTGGACCACGTAACAGTAATCCGTACACCACTGCTGCAGAGTGGCGACAGAGATGTCCCGTCGACGCACGAAGATGCCCGCCTGGGACGAGGGGCCGTACTGGAGGACGAGCCCGGACCTCGTGTATTGTTCTTGGACAAGAACAACGTCGAGGCCCAGCTCGCCCGCCACCGCCGGCAGCTCGTCCGTGGCAAGCTGTGCGCCCGCAGCGTTGATCTGGCCTATCCTTAGCGACGCGGATTATATTCAGTGGCCGCCACTGCTCGCCCTTCTGCGTAGATTCTTGCCGGGCAATCCCGTGCAGCAGTGGTGTGGTTCGCAGCGTCCGGTCTCTTAAATTTTAAGCAGGTGGCGCACTTTGTGGTAGCGCTTTTGCAGTCCGCAGCCCTGTGGCCGCCCGCGCCGCAACGTCCACAGGTCACCTCTGCCGACCGGCAGTACTTCTCTGGGTGACCGTATTGCTGACACTTGTTGCAGCACGTGATGGCCACATAGTCGTGAACACGACAGACGTCCCAACCGTAATATATCCGTTCCTTCTGCAACAGTTTGATCCTGAGGGCCGCAGTGCACTCTAGTACCACCGTCGTTGAGCCTCCTCCCTTGCGTGACTTTTTGAAGGCAACTCTAGCTTCCTTCTTTATGCGGTCCACAGGCCAGTCTTTGTCCTCGGCGAAGTCCTGCTCTTGTAGGCCCTCTAGAAATGATCCCGCTGCTGGGTCCTCGCTCATCCCTGAGATAGCCACTAGGGGTAGCCTGGTCTTTGGCTCTGCAACTCGCAGAGTGGGTGGAACCGCCTCCCTGAGCCTTGTCGCTGCTTCCTCGCTGGTCGTTTCAAGGATGACTCCGGCCCCACTGGTCTTTCTCACCTGCGCCACCTGCACATTTATGACTCGGGGGTTTACCGCTCTTTTCAACTCGACCTTTGTGTCATCTGCTGTTTTGAGGTTCCCACCAGCCTCCGACGGGTATATGGCCAATTTCGGCCCCAGCTGGGTTGGGATGGTTACCGGCTGCTTCTCGCTGTCCCTTTGCAGTTTCAGGGTATTAGTGAACGTTAGTCCCCTAACATTGTCGCTAGGCACGGCCGCAGGGAATGCCGTAGCATTGTTAGCCTTCATTGTAAGGAGCTCGATCTCAAGGTTCTTCCTATTCAGGGTCTCTTGCAACAGCTCTCCCTTGTTTCTGGATTCCACAAATCTGGAATTTTTCAGTATGTCAAATCTGGACTGGAGGAGGGCCAGTCTTCGTGCCGGATGAAGTCGATTTCACGCGCCGCCAGCCAGTCTTGTGTGCTCTTCGCTCTATGAGCTGGCGCCGAATCTTGTTGGAATACCCAGTGCCTGTTATTGAACACGGTATGAGAAATAGGTTCCACAAGGTTCGTCAGGACTGTATTTTGATACACAACTGCATTCGTTTTTACACCTTTCTCACAAAAATGTACCTCTGTTAAGCCCCAATAAGACCCCAACCATACCATGAGCGAGGATGAAAAATGACCTCGTTGGACATGCGGAATACGGTTGCTCGCTTCTTCACTATTGTGTGCGTACACCTTATCATTTTGTTTGTTCGTTAGTTGTTAGCTCTCTTCTACGGTACAAATTTTTTCATCTGAAAAAAGAATTACCCGATATTTTTTTCCCGCGTACCGCTTCAACAAAGCGCGGCATCTCTTCAGTCTCAGGTACATTAGATGAGCATTCAAACGATGACCTGTTTTTCTTCGATATACCCGAAGCCCTAAGTCTTCATTTAACACCCTTTTCACCGTGGTTCTGCTTAACCCTATCTGAAGGGCCAACAGTTTCTGCTTACGTTTGGGATTTCTTTGAATTCGCACCTTCACAGCTTTTATCACTGCTGGAGTCCTAACAGACTGAGGGCGACCACTTCTTGACCTGTCATCTACACTAGAGTCTCTATTGTGTCGTTTGATGGTACGATAAACGAATCTTTTGGTAATATTCAAATTTTTCAGTATGTCAAAAATTTGAATTGGCGCGTAACCGCAACGATGCAACGCAATAACTGCAACACGGTCTTCTTTAAGCGTCCACTCCATATTTAAAAATGAGTAAAATTCTAAAAGTATACATTTTTATTTTCATGAACAATTCGAAATTCGAATTCAATAAACTTTTTTGTGGCCAGCATTCTAAAAGAAAAGTTTTTATTGTGTGACATGAACGCCCATGGGCAATGGGTAAACGGTATTATATTGCGCTCGCCATAAGATGTATAAAATGCAAGAGAATAATGTCATAATTACTTAACTTCAAAAATATCCTCATTATCTTAAAGGAAATTGCAGCCCACGTCTCTCTATCTCTTTCACAGGAAGTCCACTGCTGAACATCATTATAGTTGCTTTCCTTTTATCGTACGCTTTATTTCTGTTATCTTTTCACTGTGTCAATACAAAACACACAAAGTTATCCAATCCAAAGATTCTAGAACGAGCCGATGACGACCTTTTTTCTGATTATCTCCGATTATGTCAACATTGCCGGGGACACGCATGGCTTACCCTATACTCTGGAAACTGCAAATATCCGCGAAATCCGTACGTGTGGCCACTCGAAGTCTTGGCGTCAGGTGATTTATATAAAATATGTTCTTTCGCGTATGACTTTATGTTGAAGAGTGGCGGAGACTAATTATATTTATGCGCATTGCTTTAATAAATAAATAATTTTACAATCAACATAAATATATAACACGGACAGGGCTGAAAGCGCGTAGTGTTCCGTCGTAAGTGGTACACAAGCTCCAGTGCATCTTTAATGGAGTGTAACTGAAATTAGTCGTCGCTTGCAATAATTTTGCAAATACTTGCTTGTATTATAACAGAAAGTTTAATAAAAATGAAGATACCAAATTCTAATCACCGACGAAATTAAGTTAATTTAATATTTAGTTTAGCGCGCTATACACGGTCATCTTTTTAAAACTCAAAATGTACTGAACGGGATATTCTTAGTCTTAAATCAATGTTTCCAACATAATATTTTTACAAATTGAAAAGCGATTAAATTTATGGTAAGTGAAGTGCGGTACAGGTAAAATATCGACCGACAAGATTCCATGAAACGTTAACAGCTCTTCGATAAACCGGCATATGCCAAATTGTATATACCCAGGCCAACCTCGAAACGTAATATATTTAAATTGGTCATTAAGAGAGGTTTTTTTTCCAACGTGTTCTGCTGTCGCTATCAGTGTAGATAAAAATAAACTACCACCACATATTATTATTATTATTATTTTTATTACTGTGAATGGCGAGACGAGCATGCCGTTCGCCTGATGGTAAGCGATGCAACCACTCATGAACAGTAGCAAAACCAAACAACACCTTGAATTACAAAGCAATGCTTGGCATTCCACTACGTTCGCCATCCTGAGACATAAGATGTTAAGTCTCAATATGTCCAGTAGTTACTCTGGCTACAATATCCTTCAATCCGAAACACAACAGTGCATTTAAACTGCTGTTTGACGGAAGAAAGAGACATTACGGTGGTACCCACCCAGGCAGCCTCTCACATATGAGAGACCTACCACCAGTAATTACCAGTAATTATATTAGGTTAAAGTGATTCTTCGTGCCGACATTTTATGTAACATCATAATTAGGAAATCTTTTTTTTATGTTCAATTATTAGTTCATAAAGAATTGTTGAAAAACCTAAACTAACTAGATTCGCTTATAAATATTTTCCAAGTAGAGGCCCAGCCCGGCTAAGCTCGGTTGCAAATACACTTGTTTGAAAATATTAAAATATTCTAAGGAATCTAAGGGTGAAATATTTTTGAAATAGTAGTTTTAGAGCCTATTCAATGCAAACAAACAATCAAATGTTTCCTTTTTATAATATTAATTTAAAACACGAACACATTACTGCCTCGACTGTGACTGCCTCGGTGGCGTAGTTATACTAGGGTACGATTACAAAGTTTCGGACTCGGGTTCGAATCCCGGGTTGTGCAAAGTGATATTGCATTTTTCTATTCATTATCAGTCCAGAGTCAGGAATATGGTCCGATTATGGCGATAGGTTCGCCACCTATCACATCGTGAGACATAAAAGGCGAAATGTGGGTGTCCTGGCACCTCTGCCTACCCCTTCTGCGTAAAAGGTGTGAGTTTATGTATGTATGTATGTATGAACACATTACATTTTTTGTATGAAAATGAATGGAATGGCGTGTAATTGATAGGGAATAACACGGGTCGCGTGCGGTGGACGTTTTGACGCCACTCTGCCCCCGGCCAAGTAACCCGTGTACAACGAATCAATTATTGAGTATGGGGTTCGGGCTGAAATCAGGATGTGTTATGTTATTGTATATATCTTAATATAGGTTGATAAAGTTAAATATAGAAGAGGCTCTGTATCTGTTTCTGTGTTAGTCTGTATACGTCCCACTGCAGGGCACAGGCCTCTTCTGTTCGATTAAGAAGAGTTGGGCCATATAGCCCACCACGCTGGCCTAGTAAGAAAATTCTTGTAATTCGCTATGGTATGCTGCCCTCACGATGTTTTCCTTCACCGTTATACTGCAAGGTACTAGAGTGACTACCAATAGTCAATACACACAAGACTTGGAAAAGTTAGGGGTTTGCCCTGGGATTTGAACCTGCGCCACCATGATTATGATGGCAGCTGCGTCTAGTCCGTCAACAGGATATGTAAATTGGTGTCTTATGTTATACCATCCTTATTTTATATATGTTTTTATATATACATACAATGCGTTTAAGATAAATGGTATATACGAGTATCTTTTTGTATTGGTGGATTTATGGGTTTGGAAAGATTTATTAAACACCCTGTTATAAGATAAATGGTGCCTATTTTTCGTTTATTTCTGGCTTTGGAAATATTTATCAAAAATTTTCTAGACTAGGATTTGTCTAGACCCGTTCAGATCATCTAAATCTGCAATACTACCTAACCCCTTGACTCTACAAACATAAAAATATCAGCAAAAATAAACTTGCAACAAAGCAAAATATTTTCATTAAACAAGCCCCTTTATTCCGCACACACGTAAATTCCGGTTAACACTAAATCCGATTTTCTTCCCGCTCTGTTATATTGTATTGAAATCCTAGACAATGTGGGTTGGAAATACCAGCACTGTTTAAAATTGCGTTTGGAAATTGACACATGAAGCGCATTGGATGGTTTTCATTGCAATCAATATTGCTCTTTCTAAGCAAAGTAGGGTTTAATTTTGACCAATTATAATGGTTCTAACCTACTTCTAGGTAGTCTGAGTGGGGAGATATTTTTTCTTGGCTTTTTTTGTAAACATAGTAGGATTTGCGTTTTAATTTAATGAAATCAGGTACGATAGGTAAGATGTAGTCTAAGTGAATTCTTAGCTTTTTCCATCTGCCTTTAATACTTTGTTATTCACGAGAATAGAAGAATCCAATTTCTGTATAAAATTTCAAGTACCTGCGTGGCTGGTTTTTAAATTTTGTGTAAGTCCAGTAAACTTTAAAATAAAAACATCGTAAGGAAACTAGTGTACTTGGTACCTTTAATATTTTTTTTTAACATAATTAAATCAATAAATTTGTCTATATGTATTCAAGAGAATGGACGTCAAGTAAGCTACTGCTCCTCAAATCATATCCTTTAAGCCCCATTCACACAGTGGGTTTCTCACGGCGAGAATCGTATGGCAATATCGCATGACACAGCCATAGATTATCGTGTTTTGATAAATGTTTACATGTTGCAATTATTACGTACGTTACAATTATACGTATATCCTTATGATAATTATATCTTAGAGACATGTTCTCTTCCCGTATAAATGGGGCTTTATATTCGTATCCCTGCGGACATAGAATAATACTATACAAATTGACGAAATTACTGATGAAAACTCAGTACAATGATCTGCCCACGTGTCTATTTTTCAAGGTTAGTTTAAAGCTCCTGTTTTCAGTAGGCTGTCATATTAGAGTCGACGTTATAAAAAGCCAATAATACTCTTGCCCTGCATTACGACCTCCGTAAATAATTTAGAACTACGCAGGCAGACGACTTATCAAAATTTATTCTTGATTTGTCAAACATTTATTAATTCTACATTTTTCAAGTAAGTATCAAAAGTTCAAAGTATCCTCCGATTTGGAATAAATCACTGGTTAAGTCAGCATGAGTGATGGCGGTTGCGAATCCTAAGCGGCAGATGAGTTATGCGTATGTCATCGCGGCCGGTATTAATGCGAGGGTTCTGTTAGTGGCATGATGTTTCCTTTGTTTGGTCTCTGGAAAGGATGCTTTCCATTCATGATTAAAGGTTTTATTATTGAGATATACTATGTTAGAATAGCAATGAGGATAGTGACAGACCTGCACTGGGATAAATGGATTCGTATGTGATTAATCAGTATTTGCTTTGAAGGTGGGATACCAATCTAAAAATGGCACAAAAAGTATGAGAATATTTGAGAATTTATTATAACCGTTGAAGAACTAAAGAATAAATAATATTATTTTATGTGGCACAGCGGATCAAGAACTCTCTTTATGTACTGGTTTGAAGGACATTGTAGCCAAAGTAACTACTGGACATATTGATACTCCACATTTTATGTCTTATAGGATAGCGAGCGCAGTGGAGTGCCATGCATTCCTTTGTAAATAATTATGTTTTTTAGTTTTGCTACTGTCGATGAGCGGCCGTATCGCTTACTATCGGGTGAATGGCATGATTGGCCCGCTATGTCTAGCATTAAAAAATCTTTAAGTACACAAAAATGTCTAGAAATCCTCAAGTCCTAATTGTGTTCAGGAGTATCACAAAATACGCCATAATACCAAAATAGGCATCTAATCAAACCCCAAAACAAACTCATTGCAAGAAACACCAGCAAGCTAAATTACTGCCAACCAATACAGTTATTTTTTCCTGCACGCGGCGTTTATAAATCTCTCATGACAGCCTTCAGTTTCGCCGTGTATCAAGCACCAGGCTGATATAAATCATACCCTTTTTCTGGGCTCGCTTGAGAGCGGCACTGTGGCGGGGACGGATTTAGAAAGGGTGACGTGGGACAGGGGCCACAGCCTCTGTGAATCGGCTTGAGGGGATTACTTTAACTCGAGAATTTATAGTAAGGATGATTAGTATTTGAAACCTCGAGTACATTCTTTATAAAACTCGAATATTAAGGTAAAATATAAGTTTAGTTCATTATAAAATAATACGTCTACTAGATTAGAGATTTGATCAAGCCTATTTATTTTTGTTATCATAATTAATAAGAAGCATGTTCATACATACATACATACGCCTTTTTCCCAGAAGGGGTAGGCAGAGGTGCCAGGGCACCCACATTTTGCCTTGTATGTTCCGTCCCACGATGTGATAGGTGGCAAACCTAACGCCATATCAGGCACAAATTCCTGACTCTGGGCTGATAATGAATAGAAAAATCCAATATCACTTTGCCCAACCCAGGATTCAAACCCGAGACCTCAGCTTTGTAACCGTACCCTAGTACAACTACGCCACCGAGGCAGGCAATAAGGAGCATGTGTGATCTGTAAATGCGAGATTTTACTTCCGATACTTGGTTATACACCCTACTTGAAATAATTATGTTTTTTTGACACGAATACTCCTAGATGAGTTGCCTGGGATTGTAAGTTACCTACGCTATTGCTAATAAATAAAAAAACTCACTATCTCAATTATAGCACGGAAATAAGGTCTTTGTACTATAGATAGCACTAGTGATATCCCTTTCTGTACAGAAGTTATACAGAAGTGATACTCTAAGTAAACTAAGGCTAAAACCACCCACATCAAATATCCCTGCGCCGCCCCTGTACAAGTCTCTACAATCATTGTTGTTTTTCCGCAATGTTTCGGTATTTAATGTTTTGCGAACACCCTTCCCGGTCCATTATGTGAGACGCGTGTTGGAACTTCAAGTGTGTTAATAAAGGTTCTGCTTGAGTTAAACTGTTGTGTAAATTGGGAGTTTGTAACAAAATATGAGTGATATTAGGGGAAATAGTGAAGTATGGTATTTATAGACCTAACAAATATTAAGATAGAGATGCATCTGGATTGAACACGTGGCTTATTGGTCAGCAATTACGTCATAGAGGTTGTCAAAGACCAGTAGAAAAGTCAACATTAATTTTATCTGTTAAATTAATCAAACAATGAAAAATTTAATATCGTGTTTTATTTTGCCGTTGTTATATCCTTTTAATAACAAGGTGCAAGGACACTTTACAGTGACATAATAGGTCGTAGGACCAGTGGATGTATGGTAGTTAGTTGTAGTTGAGGTACAGCAGAGTCAAAAGTCCAGTTGAAGTTGCAAAGTTTTATTCTTGATTAACACGTTATGTAATTTAGCAAGTTTTGTATTTTTCTCAAGGATCGATTTTGCATATAAGTATATAAAAATGTTCGCTGAACTAAATGTAGAGTCAGCATAAATAGACGTAAACACATACTTTGATGTTTGGAACCTTACCAACACCTACATTTCGCCTTGTATATTCCCACTATATGTTAGGGGGCGAACCTATCGCCATATGAGTACTATAAGCAAAGTATTGACAGCCTCTGTGGCGCAGTTGGTTAGACGCCGCCTGTGAAACGAGAGGCCGCGGGTTCGATCCCCGCATCGAGACAAATATTTGTGAGGCCCACAAGTATTTATCTCGGGTCTGGGTGTGAGACCGAAAAGTCTCTCATAGTTCCTGATACCCACGACACAAGACTTAATTGATCTTAATATGGGGTCAGGACTATGTATGTGACTGTTGGGTGTATATATTTTTATTCATAAGTATTGTTGAGTATCTTCGCTTAAATAAAGAAAAAAAATATAAAAAAAATAAAGAAATAAATTTTCTGTCTTGTTTTGTAACTTATCACATTAATAAAGATGACTATAACCGTCCTTATATTTCTCACTGTCACTATAAAACCCCTTAGAATCGTTAACTTGCCTCTGACTAAAACATTCAGTGTTTTAACGAGTACAACACAGTTTTAAAGCGGAAACGGTGCTCTCCAAACGACTTTCGTAAGCCAAAAAATAGTTTTCCCCATCCTCTAGGGAGAAATATGACACTTTGGTGTATATTTTATTCGAAAAAAATGTCACAGTCGACGAGATATAATGAATACGAGCCAAATATCTTAACATGGTTCGAGGAAAGGCTACGTATTAAGAGTTCGTGACACACTGGTGGATTGTTTGGTGAAAGTAGGCAACTTTTGATATTAAATAGGATCTCTTTGAAAGGCAGCTTATAATGTGAAGTTTAAAGATATTTTATACATTGATTTAACAAGAAAAATAAAATCCAGAGCCATTACGGGGTTATAAAACGAATCCACACTCATCTATACAGTGACATCGACTCGTTCGAAACCGCATATATAATTGCCTAAATTAAAAACGAAAGGCGACAAAATTGAGTGGATCAATCTGAAATGTTTTTACAATATCCTATCGCCATGTGATATAGACGTAAAAATATGAACTTATTAGTGTATACGAATGCCAGCGGTGGCATTTCCGGACAAATACGATTCAGCGACCTTCTAAAAACGAACGTATTCCCACCTTAAAGGCCGGCTACGTATTTTCCTACACTGTGGCGTTACAGATATTTATGGGAGGCAGTGATAGCTTACCAGGTGAACCGTATGCTCGTTTGCCTGCTACAATATTTATTTAAAAAAAAAAATACCACGGTTCCCTTACTTCTTCCATAATTAATAAAAAATAACTGAAAACGAAACCTTCTAAATTCAAATAAGTCCTTGTAACTCAGATATAATAGCCCAAAGTACCCGTACTGACCTTTAAATAAAAAATGTTAGTGAAGTTGGTCGAACTCCACAGCAGTATATTACAAGCTTAACACGACCTATACAGAAAGAAGTTCTAACGAACCGTGTTACAGCAGCTGGTGCCTTATTTTATACGGCCATTCTGAGTTCTAACAGCACGTGGGTATTATGTTGTACTGCACTGAGAATCATAGAAAAATATTGCCCTTGATACGAGGCCTCCTATATACTACGTGGGCTGTGCGACTTTGTTCGGCGGATTTTGAATAGCGTACGCGTTAGTCAACAAAACAAAACATCGTGAGGAATCTACTACCATAATGTTTTGGAGGAAATTTTGATTATGTAAAAGTCGGTCAACCCGCACTAGGCTAGTGGACGACTTAAACCCTCTCAATAGTAACGATTGTAGAGGACACTTGCCCAGCAGTGAGATGTGTTAAGGTTAATACATTTAGTCGAAATTTAATTGTGATTTATTATGTCATATTTTTACTGCAGTCGAATGCAAAATGACGGCAATAATAATTTATCCATCTTTTGTATTCTTAGCTTGTATTACAAGCTTATAAATGGCAAAAGTTAAAAAAAGCAAACAGTGGCAAAAAAGTATGAATACTATTTCTTATTTAAAGCTAATGTTATTAACATTATACAATTTAAAATACTGCTTAAAATAGGCCTCTCTCATAGGTTTGATTCTAGTTACATATAACTTGAACCTAAAGTATTATTTTGCATTATAATAAAACATTATGTCTATTTTAACTTGCATTCAACAATTAATATTTCGAGGCATTAAGATTTTAATATAGAATCTGTATATAGGTATAACTACAAAGCGCAGACAAACATATTGTCATATTGCTACAATATAGAAGTAACAGGTGCGTTTTTATTCGCAGTAAAAGTCGCGTCAGGAATATGTTTTATTCTAGTGAAATATATTTTGTTTGCAGGTGTGTCGTTACTCAACGTGAATGTCGATTTATGAGTCAACGTTTGTATTACTTGTAATAGAATTGAACTTTACTCTGAATAACGTAAAATAAAATTACAGCTAGCAGCTGAAAATGAATTGTAAAAAGGCTAAAAATGAAAGAAACGCCGCAAAAAGAGCTTTTAGTAACAACTAAGAGCTCTTTTTGCGCCGTTTTTTCACCCTATAGTATGAGAACAGTGGTAGAACTACGCCTTCCATGAAATATATACTACTCGTAGATACAGGGTCCGGAAAAAAATCACATGCCAAAAGTGGCCGAGGTTGCTTTTTTTTTTATTGCATTGAATGGCAAGACGAGCATGCCGTTCGCCTGATGGTAAGCGATGCGACCGCTCATGAACAGTAGCAAAACCAAACAACACCTTGATTTACAAAGCAATGCTTGGCATTCCACTGCGCTCGCCATCCTGAGACACAAGATGTTAAGTCTCAATATGTCCAGTAGTTACTCTGGCTACAATGTCCTTCAATCCGAAACACAACAGTGCATTTAAACTTTGACGGGAGAAAAAGACATTGCGGTGGTACCCACCCAGGCAGCCTCTCACATATGAGAGACCTACCACCAGTTGCTTATATATAAATTTAAATTTCGAACTACGATATGTAGCAAACAGTCTGAAATTATAATGAACTTCACGTCACAGTAAACCTTATTCCTTTAAATTAAGATTTATTATGTTTTTGTACCATACTAAAATTCAATAAGACCACACGCTTATTTGTGCTCTTATTTCTCTTGCTGTTTTTTAGGCCGTTACGTTATCTGGTGTATATTTGATCGAAGCACTACGCAGTGATTCCGAAGATTTTGTAAAAACCTACAGAATATTCTCATTTGATTTGAAACCCCGGAGGTGAATTTTATTTCACGCTAAAGACAGCATATTACGTACATACATAAACTCACACCAGGACACCATTTCGCCTTTTGTGTTCCGCCCCACGATGTGATAGGTGGCGAGCCTATCGCCATATCGGGCAGAAATTCCTGACTCCGGGCTGATAATGAGTAGAAAAAACCAATATCACTTTACACCCTACGCGGGATTCGAACACGAGACCTCAGCTTTGCCGTGCCGTAGTACAACTACGCGACCGAGGCAGTCATGATTTATAATAATATGCATCACTACATAGTATAAAACAAAGTCGCTTTCTCTGTCCCTATGTCCCTTTGTATGCTTAAATCTTTAAAACTACGCAACGGATTTTGATGCGATTGTTTTAATAGGTAGAGTGATTCAAGAGGAAGGTTTATATGTATAATACGTACATATTATTGTACAGTATATATTTATACCCGGGCGAAGCTGGGCCGGGCCGCTAATTTAATATAAATATAAGTAACTATAGAGTTTAGCCTATAATAGGTGTCGCATATTGTTGGTAATAAAGGAGACAGTGGTCCGTATGATCCCAGAGTTTTCTCTGACTGAAAAAAACTTCCATTTGTATTATTTCACGACAGCAGAGTTATTGTGGGATGACATCACTACGAAGACAACGGTTTTTCATGTATGAAATGAATATAGTGCTGTTAATTTGACTTTTTATTGCAACAATCAATAGTTCATTTAAATGAGTGAATAATGATACATTTTAATGAAATAAAAGAAAATTTCACAATTTAAAATTATCACACTGGGTTAAGTATTTCCTATTACACTTTGATTATACCAAAACAACATTTGAAATAATATCCTGAAAAGAAAACCGTTTAAAACGAACAAATATCTTGATTACCACTGTCCCCAAGTCTAAATGCCCATAAGACTGCGTTTCTTAGCGTCTAAATCTGTAATTCATAGTCTACAAGAAAAGTGCATTGCTTGGCAGTAGGACAGGACCGTAGACATCAATCTACATAGAAGACGCAAGCGTTTTTTGCTATCTTCTGCAAATTGTAATAAAACTTTTAAATGATTTACGGGTTTTATCGCGTTTTTGTTTACTTTGGTTTATTTTTTAATGTTTTACTTCCCGACGAGGCGTTTTGATTACTTTACAGCTTTCGTGGTCACGGACTAAGGTATGAGTCATCTGCTCAGTGACTGTCACAACTCAACTTCCCTTATTTTACAATTATTAAATTAAAAAGATATTTGGTTTTTGCGTTCCGATGTAAAAATTAAACCAAATCCGCGATAAAATTCGTAATGAATAGTTATATTTCAATTTGTAACATTCGCGTAAATCTAATAAACCATCTACAGCAAAATAAAAAATACATATTCATAAATCAAATAATCTTTTACAAGATCTCAATAAGACCGCCTAGATCACAGAACAGATGAATATAGTTAGAAGGGAAATAAAAGCGTTTGACGCGTCGCAAGGTGGTGCATAAAAAGCATCACTGCCGCGGAACGAATGGGTTGTCAAATTAGTCGCTGTTAAATGCCTCGGAGAGAGGTGCTCCGGCGAAATAGAGTAAAAATGCAGATTTATGCTATTTTATCTCGCAGTTCCAATACTAAAGCATCAAATATCAATAGAGGAGGAATTTCATACCAATATTCAACCAAAATTTATTGATTTTCACCTTTATTTTCAAAAATTGCGGTTATTAATTACGACATTTTGAAGAATTCGATAATAGGATAGACGACAAATCAAAAATATACATTGCTGATTACGCGTACATACAATGCTCGCGAATGCCAAGTTCCTACGCAATGCATACGACTCATTTTTGTTATGTCAACAGCGAAAATTGGCACATGTCACGTAGTGTTGTAGTCTTGTACATAGTAACTATATCGATGTAGTTATAGATTTCGTATACTCGTTAATCAGTTTTTAGTAATTTTGATGCATTGTAGTAGTATTCATCATTGTGGTAACGTTTGATAACGTTAACGACCTATCCTTATGTTCTAATTTCATACCTTTGCCAACTTGAGAACAACATATTTTAGTGTCTGAATATACTTTATAATATATTAACTTATTCATTTATACGTTTCCAAGAGTGAGTCGATAAAGGCAATAGGAAGAGACAACTGGATTCCTACAAAATCCAGTACGATTTGTTCTAAGTATTCATTTTCGTGAAACGGAAGACAATAAAAAAATCTGTATCATAAGAAATACACAAACCAAAAATAATTACGTGCAACGCTTATAGAAAAACTGTATCATGCCGATGAAATAATTACATATTGTATGAAAAATCAAAACCACTGAATCTATTAACGTAAAAAAATCGTAATTTGGTTATAATAAATGCTTATATGTGCCTTTCCAATAATAAAAATGTTAATACCTCACACATGGATGAAAATCTTAAAAATACTGTACATACCGGGTATCTCAAGACTGCTACCGAAAACGCAGCTGGGTGGTAGTTTTAATGACTACAAACACATTGCAACTAAAAATTTCGCAAAGAAACGCGACAATTATTTTTTATGATTTTTTAAATATCGTCATTTTTGGGTGGGATATCCATAGTTTTTGCTAAAATAATAATTTAAACACTTTTATACCTTAGATTATTTATAAATAAAAGGGTATACACTATTATTTTAGGAAAAAAATTATTTACCACCCAAATATGGTCATAGAAAAAAATAACAAAAAAAAATTGTCGCTTATTTTTGCAACTTTTTCTGTTGCATTGTGTCTGAAGTCGCTTAAACTACCACCCGGCTTCGTTTTCGGTAGCAGTCTTGATATACCCTGTATAGATTTGTAAAATAGTATACAAATTAAAATTAATTTTCAATACTAGTCTCATTTATTTTCCGTCTATTGACATAATACTAATTAAATAACTGTATCAGAAAAAAACTATTAAGCATATCGATAAAATAAATTCCGGTCTTATAACAAAGGCATAATTCCATAATTTTATCGATACTTTAAATAGACTATTGCAAGCTTTATGTATTGAATTCGTTGAGGTTTTGTGTTCCGAAAACGACGACGCTGGTTTTCATACAATTTGACGGCTATTGCCTTTCTAACCATATTCAACTGTTCTGTGGCCTAGATCTTATTCACTAAGATCTTTATTACAGAAATCTTAATAAGATCGAGCAATAAGACCGCCACTTGTGGAGTTTTTTTCATGTAAAGCTGTCTACTTTTATGTATCTGGTGTACAATAAAGTTTAAAAATAAATAAATAAATAAAATAAGATCGTTGTCGGTGTTGTTCGATTGGTTAATTAATGCTATCACCGCTTTGGAACGTGTTGTAGATGTGAAGAAGAAAGGGCGCAAGAGCTCCGATGTCCGAACTCTGTATAGCGATGTAGGATTTGTTTTTTTTTTATTGCAGTGAATGGCGAGACGAGCAAGTCGTTCGCCTGATGGTAAGCGATACGACCGCTTATAAACAGTAGCAACATTCCAGTGCGCTCGCCATCCTGAGACATAAGATGTTAAGTCTCAATAATTATGTCCAGTAGTTACTCTGGCTACAATGTCCTTCAACCCAAAACACAACAGTGCATTTACGCAGTGTTGTTTCACGGGAGAAATAGACATTGCGGTGGTACCTACCCAGATGGCCTCTCAAATATGAGAGACCTACCACCAGAATGTTATGAAGAAAGAAGAGTAGAATGAAACGTTACACGAATGACTGATATGAAACGTGGTTTGTGTGAAAACGATGAAGAATAAAAGTATTTAAGATGGAAAGAGTTAGAATATTAAGGTGTTGAAGTACGGAAGAACGTTATAAGAAATAACAGTCTGGAAGACGCGGAAGGGCGGAAGACGTATGCGATAAAGACGTGGTTTAAATAAGACGAAAATATACTGAAGACTACTAAGACGGTCTTTGTTTCGTTTGACTTCTTACGGAACTATTCCCGTATTTATAAAAAATAAATGTTTGACGTGTGAAACATATGTACTTGCGGCATCTATTTCGATTTAATCTGTGGACGCATGCGGTGGCAAGTGGGCTTATAAATACTGGACTGCAGCCAAGCTCACTGGCATACGTTGAACGGATAATTAACAGACCATAACATTTATTACAATATTTGTTGGATTTCTTTATTCCATATGTATTATTTTCTGATATCTAGTAACGCGACTAACTCGCCGTAATGGCGACGATTTCAAAGCTGTGGTATCTGGTTCGAATCCCGGGTTGGTCTGAATTGGACTTTTCTATTCATTATCAGCCCTGAGTCTGAATGTTTTCCCGATATGGCGATAGATTTCCCCCTATTACATTGTGAGACGGAACATACAAGCCGAAATGTGGGTGTACTGGCCTCTTCCTCCCGATGTTTGTATGTAATAATGCGGGTTATTTTGTGATTCAAGATTCATATCTAATAAAGAATGAAGATCTCATGATCTTATAATAAATAATGAAGATCTCATGATCTTCATTCTTTATTCGGAAAATAAATACAAAGAATTTTTTACTGGTGGTAGGTCTCTCATATGTGAGAGGCTGCTTGGGTGGGTACTACCGCAATGTCTATTTCTCCCGTCAAACAGCAGTTTAAATGCACTGTTGTGTTTCGGATTGAAGGACATTGTAGCCAGAGTAACTACTGGACATATTGAGAATTAACATCTTGTGTCTCAGGATGGCGAGCGCAGTGGAATGCCTAGCATTGCTTTGTAAATCAAGGTGTTGTTTGGTTTTGATACTGTTCATGAGCGGTCGCATCGCTTACCATCAGGCGAACGGCATGCTCGTCTCGCAATTCAATGCAATAAAAAAATAAATAAATTGTTTGTTGTATTATTTTTTATGTTTGTAAGTCAAAGACTGATGAAGGGCCAAATAAAAAATGACATCAAAGGCCTACATTTTTGGTGAACCGAGGTAAGTCAAACAATGATTTCACCAGTTGGGTTATAAAAGATTATTATATTGTCACAAATTGGCACACTTATCGATTGACAAAGTTTTGAAGTAATCAGCCATCACTATGATACCCAACCTTATCATTTTTGATAAGCAACGAAATTACCCTGTATAAATACATGGTTTTCCGGATAGCACAATTCTAATTACGTATTTAGGCACCGCATTAAGCTTCTGTGTTTGGTCAAAATTACCCTTAATACGTTTTTTATTCATTCAATTTCTTAACCTAATGCCTGGTTCTCATTTAGAGTTAACGGTAGATTTCATGCTAGTTAATTTCTACAAATGACTTTAGCTTCGGTCGATTACGCATTGTTTGTGTTTTTTCTGTTGTGTGTTTACTTTAAAACCTTCTAAGTAGTAGTGTAGTCAATATTTTTTATAGCTTGAATGGAATAGTTCTACCCAATATTATCAAGCACTTACCTTGTCGTTCTGTACTGGCGTCAGTCCTTGATCTGTATAAAAGAAAACATAATTTGTTATTGAAATAACGTGAAATAAAACATCTGCTGAGTAATAAATAGTATTTATGGATACTAAGGGTCTTTCTTTCTGAAACGTTCTACTAAAATACAGCATTTAAAAAGTGTCAATTATTAAAAATTGCTTATACTTTTGTTTTAAGTAACAAAAATGGTTGTTTTCTAGGTTAAGGAAAATTTAATAAACAATTTTTTTTTATTATAATATACGCAGTATAAATGGTTTCAACCTCTTGATAGTGACATTCGGTACTGAGCAAGAATGACAATCGAGGATAATATTTTGATTCTTCACTAAATGTATTCTAATAGTTGTACATCGAGCATACTAATTAATGCTTTAGCTATTTTGAAATGACATGCCTAAGCCCACAGATTATCCAAATCAGGGTACGCTGTACTAAAATTTGACACCAAATAGGTCACACGCAATGGACGACCGATTTTAGCACACCAAATGAAAAGAATATTTAAGAAGTGGAGCCTGGCTGTTCAAAATATGAATAAAAAGAAAACGCCCCGGGAAGGCTAAATATTTCATATTTATAAGGCCGAGCCAGAAGTGAGATGTGAGTCCGGGTGGAAATGTTGGGCGAAATTAATAACCATGAGTCTATATTAACAAATAAATTTTCCAGGGGAATATGGCGAACAGGCTCTGAAATAAGGTTTTTGTATAGTTCCAAAGGTTGGGCAAATGTTTGTGCGATCCGCAAATATTTGTTGCCAATTTAGATGCTTTTTTGAATTACCATCAATGGGAAGAGCATACCGTTCACCTAATGATAAGCGATGCACTCATAAATAGTGGCAAAACCAAACAACACTTTTAATTATAAAGCAATGCTTGGCATTCCACTGCGCTCGCTATCCTGAGACATAAGGTTTTAAGTCTCAATATACCCAGTAGTTATTCTGGCTACAGTGTCCTTCAATCCGAAACACAACAGTGCATTTAAACTGCTGTTTGACGGGAGAAATAGACATTACGGTGGTACTCACCCAGGTATTTGTTTCCAATTCAGATGGTTTGTGAATAAACTATACAAGGCATTATCATATGATGTAAACTTATGTATATTTAATTGCGTTGTTATGATGGATGGTTTCAACAGGTCGTTGCTTAAGTCTTTAGGGAATATTGAATTTGGAGCGAGGTACGACTAAGAATGATAACAATGAAAGGATGTATTAAGTGTAAAATAACCTGCAAATACAATACTAATTAATTAATTATCGCAGCTAATTGTAAAAGTTGTCTATATAAAGCCGCAGCAGTAAGCACATAATTTGCAAAGCAACATTAAGCATCAAGAATTTAAACCAAGAACATACATAAACTCACGCCTCTATCCCAGAAGGGGTAGGCAGAGGTACCAGGACAGCCACATTTCGCCTTATATGTTCCGTCCCACAATGTGATAGGTGGCGAGTCTATTGCCATATCGGGCAGAAATTTCTGACTCTGGGCTGATAATGAATAGAAAAATTCAATATCACTTTGCCCAACCCGGGATTCGAATCCGAGACCTCAGCTTTGTAACCGTACCTTAGTACAATGACGCCACCGAGGCTGTAGCTTAAACCAAGAACTTAGTAATAAAAGCTATGGAGATTTCAACTCACTATTCCATTGATTCGATAAGTAAAATTATGTTTTTTTTTTCTAGAGTTACTCCTTTTCACCAGATAATGAATTTAGTTCCGTCAAAACTGAGTTCTAAATATGACATACTATTAAATACATATTCAAACTTAACATCTTATAGCGAGCCCAGTAGAATGCCAACAATTACTTTGTAATTCAACGCGTTGCTGTGTTTTGCTGCCCATGAGCGGTTTTATCGCTTTCCTTCAGGCGAATGGATTGCGCATCTCATTCATTGCTATGAAAAAAACGGCGAGAGACTCTATAGCATTGTGATAATATACTAGAGGGGACACTGCAAACAAAATCTTTGTAACAAAATGAAGGGCACATTTTATTTCTGTCTCTGTCACGCCTACGAAGTAACATTATCTTCCCTCTCGCTTCACTGTGTTCCCGTGCGCACGCACCATACGCACAGATTTTGTTTCCGATGCCCGCTCTATGTATAATACCACAATGCTCTATAGTCAATTCATTTTTGTCGGCTTCTTCAATTGCGTCTTCACAGTACACTTAAAAGTTCCAATATTATACGAATAAGGGAACAATTAATAAGCTAGCTTTGTATTGCAAAAGGAAGTGGTCCCAAAAATATGAAACTATTAACAGGTTATGCTTTTAAAATCCCTCCTTCGGTCAAAGCCTCGTAACAAGTATATTAGTTTATATTAGCAAAAGTGAGATCCATTAGCAAACGTCCGTAACTAACAGAATTCTAATGAGGTTAACATTTTTGCCAAGTGACTCGCTGCTAGTTACAACTACGTACATCCTAAATGTTTTAATAGTGTAATTTACATAAGCTAGTTCACGGAGTACTTTTTGACGAATCTATGAGACTACTTCTTGCAGATTGATGTGACTTTCGGGGCGTAGAAATTCCTTTTTTGTGCCGCAAGATGAAGCTTTGGAAATGTTCGCCGCCACGCCTGTTCACTGTTCCCTCCTTCCTATGATCCATAGTCCTTCTGCCGTAGTGTGAAGAGGCATCTTAGCAGGTCGGCATAATTGTATCGAATGGATTGGAACTGCCGTCTGATGCCATTTGATACTTCATTTGCTCGTACCATCAGGTGCAGTATTGTCATTACGTCGGCAGAGTGAAAAAAATTGTGCGCCAAGAATTTGTTTACAATAGGCCACAGCACTAAATATTCTACGGACGTGAAAAATATTGGACACATCTTGAGATCTGATCGGAATCCTTTCACATGTTAGAAGAAGGGCGAGCGTTAAGCTGGTTAAGACGCTGACTGAAAAATGAGAGGTTGTGGCTTTGTTGATCTACCCACCGAGGCCAATTGTGGAATATTTTTCAAATCTAGTTCTGAGTCTTAAAGTGTCTCATAATTTACATTGTATATCACGAAAAGCACGTGCATATTGCATTTAGTTTTTAATACATGACGGGTCTGTACCGCTTCTGTAAAATTAATAATTAATTTTTCAAATCATGTTGGCTTTACATAGCTTTAATTAAGCCGAAGCTACTTTTACTTCTAAATAGAAAGAAAGAAAAAACATACATTTATTTTGTTGTTTACTATTGCTTAGGACAAAATCCATAAAATTGACAGAAAACACAGACAAACTCAAAACAATGTTGCAAATCATTACATAAACCACAACTTTAGTATTTACAATACCAACACAACTATTTTTTATTACCTCAAGTTCGAAATTTAATATGCAGGTCTTGGATTTATGTCTTTCATTGTAAATTCAGGTATTGTGGTTTCATATCTTCAACAAAAGGCCCAGTGAGAACTTTGTATGTTTTAGTACGATTAGATTTTGAAAATATTTTTAAGCTGGTTCCAAATTAGAACAGTAACATTTTAAATATATTACAAATCATGAAAAAGAAATACTGGCCGCTGGGATTGGTACCACTGCAATGTCTATTTCTGCTGCCAAATAGCAGTGTAAACGTACTGTTACGTAATTATGATCCTATTTGAAGGATATTGTAGCCAGAGTAACGATTGTTATAAGCTTAAACAACTGAATCCTATATGGCCTATGGACTAACTACTCTCAATCGTACTCTCGATTATAAAGATAAATTAAATACAGACGTAAAAAAACATTAATAATTTCCTTAATGGACGTCAATTTAATGTAAAATAAATACGAGTGTTCCGTGTTTTTTCGTGAAGAGCGTGGCGCTCGAAACGTATGCTCGATTGGTTCCCACTATTGAAATGCGAGTGGCGACCACTTGGTATATTTGAATAGTGTTTAAAAACTTTTAGCCTGATAGAAATGGACGTGGGTTTGTGAATATTTCGCGTTTTGTAGCAAAAGTGTTTTTTGTGTTAGACTTTCGTGCGTGAGTTTATTTATTGTGTCGTAGTTTTTTTAATATTTTAAGCTATATTAAGCACCTTATGAAAGATGTATTTTATTTTTAGATATTCCTTAAGTAACAATTTTTTTTTGCTATATATTTATGTTATTAAGTGACATTGAAGTAAGATTAATGATATAAAGAAGTGGTGACGCCCTTTATTCTTTTGTAGTTTTTGCTTATATTCATATTTTGTGACAATAAGTTCAATATAACACTATTAAATCACCATGAAATAAACTTTTAACTTATTTGTGTACAAATATATGTATATACATATATTATTATCATAATCACTCATCCATCCCATGCTTGTCTGTAATATATCGGCTCGTGTGATAATATCGCCTTTTGTACGATTTTTCTGTTTTGTGTTTTTTTCCCATTTTCATTTTTACAGGTTTTACAATAAAGCTTTTAATAAAAATGCCATAAAATATATAAAAGCAACTATTTATTTATTTATTTAACACTTTATTGTACACCATATACATAAAAAAGACAAAACTAAATGAATTATTGCTTGAAGCAATCTCTGCCAGACAACCATGGGATGGATAAACGAAAAGAACGAAAGTTGGGGCTTCGGGTGTACGAGTATTACAATTACTTATTTTATAATATTGTTAATTTTATAAATAAACATACATACATACATATATACATACATACATATATATGTTGAATAAACATACAAATACACAAAATACACATATAATATATACACCTATATACCGGGTATCTCAAGACTGCTACCGAAAACGAAGCCGGGTGGTAGTTTTAGTGGCTACAAACACAATGCAATTAAAAATTTCGCCTAGAAACGCGACAATTATTTTTTATGATTTTTTAAATATCGTCATTTTTGGGTGGTAAATCCATAGTTTTTGCTAAAATAATAATTTCAACTCTTTTATACCTTAGAGTATATACAGGGTATATCAAGACTGCTACCGAAAACGAAGCTGGGTGGTAGTTTAAGCGACTTCAGACACAATGCAACAGAAAAAGTTGCAAAAAAAAGCGACAATTTTTTTTTTGTTATTTTTTTCCTATGGCCATATTTGGGTGGTAAATACATTTTTTCCTAAAATAATAGTGTATACCCTTTAATTTATAAATACTCTAAGATATAAGAGAGTTTAAATTATTATTTTAGCAAAATCTATGGATTTACCACCCAAAAATGACGATATTTAAAAAATCATAAAAATAATTGTCGCGTTTCTAAGCGAAATTTTTAATTGCATTGTGTTTGTAGCCACTAAAACTACCACCCGGCTTCGTTTTCGGTAGCAGTCTTGAGATACCCGGTATATTGTTGTTATTTGTTGTTATACAACATAGTAAAATGTGAACAACTCCAATATCCTCATAGAACCTGTAAGTAGTGTTCTTTAACCATTTTTTGAAGATGGGCAGAGTTTTAGCTCGCCTCACCGTTACTGGCAAAGCATTCCACAACCTGGCAGCTTGTACAGTGAAAGATCTGTCTGTGAAGGAAGTGGAATGCGCGGGGATTTTCAGCCTTAAGTTCTCCGACCTACATTCCATATACTTTTCACTATTTGATATTACAACTACTTATATTATTTAACCCTCCAAACAAGCAAAGCCACATACTAAACTAGTCTCACGTATACGTAAATAGAAATGTCATCAAACAAGATGTAGGCGCTATCTCACCCCCGCAGCCCGTTCTGACCAGATGGCCTTAATACTAGCGTAAATAATGACAATATTTTATTGCACAATTCACTTTATTAAATGTTGTTTGTGTTTAAAATAAGTGAAAAACGTATATATTTAGAAATGGAATATGAGGTAAAGTCGCGGGAAAATATTGAGTTATTTCATAAAAAAGTAGATAGACAATTAAATTAAAAATATTTGCGCTATTTTTATGAGGTTTATTGTTGGTTTTTAGACTGTGCATATTTTGTATTTTCAGTAAAAATAATAAGACAAACGATTGGAATATCAATTCCAAATGTATATAAAAACCCATCGCAGCATACAATAATAATTTCACTCAAAATATGCATTTATACAGCAAGAAATCCAGCTGTTCGTAACATTTATTCCACTGCCTAAAAATACACAAACCTCACTATTTGTATTGAAACATCTATGCATTCCTAATTTTTTATTTGTGCTTCGTTGGTATCGAATAGAACCTCAATACACACTCCAGTTTCCCACAAGTTGAATTTATTATCTAGCTGAATACGAGAAGAATATCAGGCTTTAAAAAATAAAACTTTAACCATACCTGCACCGTTCAAAGTGCAATCCAATGGAGTTATTGTAGGCGCACGGATCAATCCTATCCAATTTGCCAGCGTTTTTAAATGCGTGCACAATTTTGTACAATGGAATATAACAATCGTTATGTTTTGCTTGAAACAAAAGAAGATTTACCTCTCGATGGATTGATTAATCAACGCTTGTTCAATTTAACTATAGGAGCTTGGAAAGGTTTTTTTTATTGCGATGAATGAGACCAGCTTGCCATCCGCTTGATAGTAAGCGATACCGCTTATCATTTAATATTTTATTTAACACTGTATTGGACATCAGATACAAAAAAAAAAACGTATACAGAATTACATGAAAAATAAACAAAAAATGCACAATTGGCTGTCTTATTGCTTGACACAATTTCTACAACCATGGGAAAAATGGGATGGTGACCACTTATTGACAGCAACGAAACCAAACTACACCACATTTTTTTTTTTTGTTGACGCGGGGAAACCGGATTACCGCTAACGCCCCACCTTGGGGGAGGGTGGAGCGATTATGTTGGGTTCACCGATAGGCATACCAACCAAAACCCCGCGTTGCCCTCTTCAGCGCAATTAGAACGGCCCCGGGAACCCGAAGCAAGAGCACTCCAGCTTCTACCGGGACCATCCCTGCACAATGCCGCTCAATTTGCGGCACGTACCATAAGTATGTTGGAGGCTAGGAAGCCTCCTCATTTCCCGGCAACAGGCAATTGCTTCCTCCTCCTCCTGCTGCCAAACATCTCGAGGTCGCATTGTACGTGAGTACAATGGGCGCAACAACAGCCCCCCACTGCACGCCCGCGACCTTCACTTCCCCATTAGTCGCCTCCTACGACAGGCAGGGGATACCGTACGGTATTCTCGAAGCGCCCCCATACCACAGGGCGCTAAACTACACCATGCAATATAATTACAAAGAATTGGTTGACATTCGACTGCGCTCGCCGTCCTGAGACTTAAAATGTTAAGTCTCATTATTTTTATTTTTTATTTTTTTTATTGCATTGAATGGCGAGACGAGCATGCCGTTCGCCTGATGGTAAGCGATGCGACCGCTCATGAACAGTAGCAAAACCAAACAACACCTTGAATTACAAAGCAATGCTTGGCATTCCACTGCGCTCGCCATCCTGAGACACAAGATGTTAAGTCTCAATATGTCCAGTAGTTACTCTGGCTACAATGTCCTTCAATCCGAAACACAACAGTGCATTGAAACTGCTGTTTGACGGGAGAAATAGACATTGCGGCGGTACCCACCCAGGCAGCCTCTCACATATAAGAGACCTACCACCAGTAAAATTTTTACCAGTAAAAGTTATATTAAATAAAACTGTGAATTACCGCGTTGTATTCGGTGGTAACATTAAATCGTAGTTCTATTAATATTTAGGGTCCACTCAAACATAGATTAACGTAAATAATATGTTTCTTTAAATAACATGTATCTAACCATAAATTAAAAATATTTATATATCAGAAAATCAAATAAATTCAATTTATAGATACAAACATAAACTCACGCCTTTTTCCCAGAAGGGGTAGGCAGAGGTACCAGGGCACCCACATTTGGCCTTGTATATTCCGTCCCACAATTTGATAGGTGGCGACATATCGGAAACAAATTCCTGATTCTGGGCTGATAATGAAAAAACCGGAACACAACACTGCTGTTTGGCGAAAGAAATAGATATTGTGCTGGTACCAGGCGGCCTCTCACAAATGAAAGACCTCACTTAACCAATCAACCAACCGAGACTTATTCTATTAGCATCTGAGGCTGTCAATTGTTACTCTTATTTCAGTAATAATAAAAATTGAAATTACATGCAAACTTCGACACGTATCAGCCATTAATGAGGTTTTGTTTCAAAACCATAACCAACTAGTCCCAGACCTTTTTACTCATAAACAAACCCAATACCATACATTTAGCTTCAGCAAATCCTAGATTAACAGCCACCGTTAACGCAAACCGGTTGCATTTAGAGGATAAAACTGATTTATCCACTAAAAAACAACGGGATATTAATCATGCCGAACGGTAGCAAAGGCGAAGAGGAAACGACCAATTAAATTAGACCCGTTAAAAATCCGGGTTGTTGGTTTTTATGCGCACTTTAGAGAGGGGTTGGAAGGGCCGGGGGTCTAGCTGCACTGGCTGCTGGAGCAGAGGACATTGCAGCACATTTAAACTTGTAAAAACACGTTAGATTGTTTCGTCGCACCGTATATTTTTAGCCTACCAACCCACATTAGGCCAGCGTGGTGGACTATATGGCGTAACCACTCTCTATCATACTCGCGGTTGTAGAGGAGGCCCTTGCCTATATGGGACGCGTATATGGGCTGTTAAAGTATATTTTTAAATGTTATGGTTGAGACTTGAGTCAATGGATCATTCATCCCCTGCATGTTAAAAGTTATGTAAATTTCATAATTTACTGAATATCCTAGCAAATTCTGGATCGATGTTGGAAACGATGCACAGCTAGAAATCTCTTTTTTTTTGGTACAACCTTCTCGGCTACGCATCTACCATTTTAGCACTCGTACGCCTAGAGGTAAAGTGGCAAAAATATAAAATCCACTGTACACTGAACCTTTTGAATGATTATACACAATCGATTGCAGACAAGTCCTGTAAGTAGCAATGGATTATTATGTCTTGAAAATTAATAAAAGGTTTTAGATAGCTTAGGTTTTCCTATAGAGATACTTACGACCTTATTCATAGACGGTTTTTAAACCTATTTTAGTTATCAAATGTTTTGTCCTTTTTGAACAACTTTTGACATCAGTTTATTCGAAAATAATATAGAGTAACTAAAACAGTCTATGAATAAGCTATTGGTATTTCAACATAAATAATCAAGTCAATAAATAGTTCAGGACAAATATTATTCCATCAATTCAATTCATTCATTCCATAGTCTGCCTCGGTGGCGTAGTTATACTAAGGTACGGTTACAAAGCTGAGGTCTCGGGTTCGAATCCCGGGTTGAGCAAAGTGATATTGGATTTTTCTATTCATTATCAGCCCAGAGTCAGGAATTTGTGCCCGAAATGGCGATAGGCTCGCCACCATCACATTGTGGGACGGAACATACAAGGCGAAATGTGGGTGTCCTGGCACCTCTGCCTACCCCTTCTGGGATATAGGCGTGAGTGTATGTATGTATGTATGTATGTCATTCCATAGATTCAATTTATTCGATTTCAATAGGGAATTGCAAAGTAAAAAAGTCATGCACGACAAAACTCCAGCCCGTATGTTCGCCCTTTCCATAAATGTTAGTTTTAATCGCAGTACCTCCAGGCAGCACAATTATACCTTTACCATATGAAAACAACTCCCCTGGCTAAACTGTCCTGCGTTGAAATTACCCCTCTTTAAACAAACAGCGCTTTTGCTTCCAGTATTACGCCGAACGTATAAGTGATTTAGAATTGTTTTCCTGCTGTTGGGAATCGTTCGGAGAATAATATCATAGCTTGTAAATATATTTATGGTTCAAATAGATTTTCATAGAATAACAAGCAATCGGGTATCGATGCAAAATGATCAACATGTCGCGTGATATTTCCATTTTTAATAATGATAAATACTTTCTTAAAATTTGAGGATAAATTCTATTGGTAGATATTTTTTTAAAGTAATGTAGACATGTATGCTTTATCGTCACATTTTTTTCCTTATGAAAGCTAAAAGATAATAGGGTACAATAAATTAAAATAAAATATGTAACATTAGAAATTCAGTCACTTTTCAGTAACATAATAGTTACTATCGCACATGGAGACTGTCCTGCCTTCACACCCACCACCATAACTCCTGTAAGCCAGGATTAACAGGGGCACGCATTGTAACGACATCGCGCATTGAAGCTCAGCGAGTCTCCGAGAACGCCTAACTTGTCTTTCAGCCGAAACAAAATCAATCAAAAAGTTAGGATCAATAATAGGAGTAGATACTTACTGGTGGTAGGTCTGTCATATCGACGCTAGAAAGCAAACACGTAGTAACCCGCAAAATTGAAATTGTTCACCAGAGCTGAAAAACATTTTGATTTTTCAAAAAATAATCATAACTGTCGTGTTTATGGAGCTAGAGTTAATAATTTTGGACACAATATTTATATTTTCATGCAGAATAAGTTTTCGTGGACGGCATTATCCTAAAGTTTGTTGAAAGGATTATTTTGTGGGTTACGTCATATGACAATCTTTTTCTCAATCCACTAAAACGTAGTAAGCGACGAGAGTAAATGTATGCAACAAAGCAAACCACACTTATTTATGGGAAACAAAAACGTAGTAATGAACATTACTTCACACCAAATAACGTAGAAAAACGTTATAACAAACTAAAATTTGTTAATATATTGCCATCAGTATGTCGTGATTAACATTACTATTCGTATACTGAAAAAGAGATTGTTGTAAGTGACAATCTGTTAAATTGAGGTTACTTATTAAACTGCTGTAAAATTCAAAGGAAGAAATTTTATTCTAACTTTAAAATGTTTATTAAATTCATTCCGAACGTTTTTTACCAATCTGTTCTGTAGTGTATTTTTTTTATTTGGACCATAATTACAACCATTCACCACCGATAACCGACTGCCTCGGTGGCGTCATTATACTACGGTACCGCTACAAAGCTAAAGTTTTGGGTTCGAATCCCGGGTCGGACAAAGTTATATTGGATTTTTCTATTCATAATCAGCAGTCAGGAATTTCTGCCCAATGTGGCGATAGGCTTGACTCCTATCATATCGTGGGACGAAACATACATGGCGAAATGTGTGTGTTGTGGTTGCACCTCTGCCTACCCCTTCTCGGAAAAAGGCGTGAGTTTACATTTATAGGTAAATGATTAATATTGAACCTTTGAAAATATCAATTTGTTCACTTACAAACATAAACGTAAGTAAACTTGAGTTTCCTTTTAAGAATCACACAAAACCACTAAATGTAGATCCAATAATGATATATATCAAATAATAAATACATTGAATTCTAGGAACAGCTTATAAAGAAATTTTTAAAATAATCAGTTCAGTACAATAATAATAAGTTCTAAAACAATTAACACTTTAACAATCGTCTTCAACGTCGGTGTCAGGTGTCGGTGTTAAGAATATTCATTTTTTAAAAGCTACATTCAACAGAACATTGTCAGAATCATTGTCAACAAAATCTATGTGTATAAGATTTATTAAAGTTTTTCATACTTTTTGAATACCAGTGAATATCCTTATCAATTTCACATGTATGTATCTAATATCTATTGAACTAAATTCTTTAGGACAGGTCGAGGGAGGATAGGCTTGTGCTTTCGGTGACAAACGTGCTTGGATCAGAGATTGCGCCAAGAAGTATCCCAATATCAACCTAAGAAAGAACCCTCAAAAAAGCCTACAACCGAGCCACAAAAGCCTGCAAAAACCTATGTCCGTAGCAGATGCCCAGCATGTTAGCAGGATTGGGCGTGCGTTAGTGTAATGATGAAAGTGTAATGACCCAACTGACAGTCTAACTTTTGCCATCTAGCTTTGCCACTGCTAGGGTATTCAGAAGGTTTGCTGGCTAACAAGCCGCAAGAAACAGCCGCCTTACTGGCAAATTTATTTACGGCTAATTCCCGTCTTGAAGTCCATGTTTCACTGACGTAGCCTATACTGACTGGTTGCGATTTCTCAATGGTGGACTTCCGCATTAGGCAGTGTGATGTACAGTGTGAAATACGATCTCTTAATGTGTGGAAAACGGTTCGGATGGAATACCGGCAATGAATTTAAGTGCTTGTGCAGGGGATTTGCCTCCTGCACTGACTCGTCTCTACCGAGCGTCTTACTGTACATTCATTAATCCCTGAATCTCGGAGGGAGGCCGACGTTCAACTGATCCCCAAAAAGGGTGATCGATCAGACCCTACTAATTACCGCCCTACCGTGATCACCTAAGGTCATGAAGCAGATCAGAAACGCACAATTGATACGTTACCCGGAGGAAATTGAATAGTGACAGACAATACGGATTCAGTCACAACCGATCAATGGGTGATATTCTAGCATTTGATGAGGCGATTGAGCAGCGTAGTGAGGCTCTTGCTGTGAGCCTCGACATAGCCAAGGTGTTTGATAGGGCCTGGTACAGTGGTCTCCTCTCCAAACTTCCGGCATAGACCGTATGCCTTACAACCCGTGTTCGTGAATTTCCGGATTTCTGCATGGGTGTAGAACGCGCGACGTTGAAGGACACGCTTCGGCACTCATATCAGTAAATGCCGAAGTTCCTCAGGGCTCGGTGTGGCGCCCACCCTGTTTATTCTGCATATCGATGATATGTTGTCGCTTAGCAATAAAGAAGAATGGCCTGAAAAAGAGCAGAGGTCTTGCTCCAGGTGCGTGCGACGCAAGATGCACGACGAAGGTAAGAGTACCGTCACGTTGGAAGACTGGGAAGTTAGTCCTGCTCAGGAAAGAGGGACGACCCGCAGAGTCGCAATCGGCATACCGGCCTATTGCGTTGCTCGGCAAACTGGCTAAGCCCTTCGAGACTATCGTCCACAATTGCCTTGTCGAGCACCTCGAGATGGTCGGTCCAGACCTGGCGGCTTCTGGAGAAGTTGATCCACAATCCCCGCGATTTTGCGGGTGAAGGCACATGCGGATGAGATAGTGGCCCGAGGCAATTGAATCATGGCAGTATCAATTGCCATCGCCAACGCATTCAACACCTTGTCCTAGCCCTGCACCGTAGAGGCACTGCGGTACCACGTGGTGCCACCTTATCTAGTCTGGTGCATTCGTTCCTATCCAAAAGGTACATAGTTTATCCCAGCGCTGACGGGTGGCACCGACGGGCGGTTTCCCATAGGGGTTGAATCTCAGACATCACCTGTGAAACATCGGCTACTACTGGAAGCTCCGTGGTAACATGCCGATATGATGCTAATGTAACATAAATGCACAAGTCGTTAAAAAGTCGGACTCTTATTAATATTGAATACATTATACTGGATTTCGTGTTATTGCGCGCTATTTTTCAATAAATAAATATTATTACTACAAAACGTCCGATCACTTTTGTTACTCAACCCGTACTGAAGCCGGGGCGTAAGCATTAAATGAATGCCGCCGTTCGCGCTGATCATTAGGCATAAAACCGCGATGTGTTGTAGCTACAAACTTTAGTAATGATGTAAATTTAAGTAACTTGTTAAATTGGATACTTGTAAATGTTGTAAAGATCACGACCATAAATACTTAATACCGTGCAAAGTGTCGCAAACACCACCATTTAAAACAATATCGCCCTCTAAATGGTGTAAACGCAAATAATCAAAATTGTCGAGCAGCAAAAATGCAGTAACCTGCTCTAGAGATGAAATTAGTGGTGATGTAAGTGATAGGCTTAATTTTTTACGGCAAATTAATTGTTGTAATCAACAAAGCTAAAAAAATACCAGATTTTTTGTTAGTTGCAGCGTTTCAAGGTACAAAAAAAGACAAATTAGGCTAATTTTGAAAATTCTGTTTTTGTTATTATTAGTCGTAGAGTTACGAGACCAAGACCATTCGACGTATAAAAATTTGCTGACTCCAATGATGCTATAAAAGAAAAATGCGCTATGTGTCAGTTACTACGTGTTTGCTTTCCAGCGTCGATATGTGAGAGGCTGCCTGGTTGGGTACTACCGCAATGTCTATTTCTGCCGTCAAACAGCAGTTTAAATGCACTGTTGTGTTTCGGATTGAAGGATATTGTAGCCAGAGTAATTACTGGACATATTGAGACTTAACATCTTATGTCTCAGGATGGCGAGCGCAATGGAATGCCAAGCATTGCTTTGTAATTCAAGGTGTTGTTTGGTTTTGCTACTGTTTATGAGCGGTCGCATCGCTTATCATCAGGCGAACGGCAAGCTCGTCTGGCCATTGACTGCAATTAAAAAAAAAACAATATGATAGTAGAAATCAATAGGAGGAGTTGGAAATAAATTATTGTCTACTGCTCCCCATGACAATGCGAGTGACAAAACAATGAACTAAAGAAGTAAATGATCTTGCAAAAAGACTTTTATACCCGTAAAAGCAAGCTGTAAAGCACCAAGGATCAAATCATTATTACATTTAAATTGGACCTAATATGCGAGTAACGCTTGCCTACAGTAGTAGGTGTCCAAAAAATACTATCGCTTGCTGTAAACATTTTTTATGTTGAAAACTGAAACGATATTTAAAGAAAGAAGAATCAATGTCATACAAAATTGACCCGCCCGGCCTCGCGAAGTGCGTCATTAAACCCGACATTTCGTCAGGGTGACGAGTAATTCGTCACAGGCGCAACTTTCAAACACGATGAGGCATTAATACTGATTTTACATCGTATTTTACGGAATAAAAGATTTAATTTTATATTTTACTGCGTGTTTGCGACAACCAGAAACGGTGGCTTGGATGAATTAGTCGTTTGTCCAAGAGCGATGGCTAGATGAAATATATCAGAGTCAATGCTGTTACCACTAGAAATGTGTGGTGGCCTGTTGGTAACGGATCAGATGGGAAGGCCAAAGTGGTTCAAGGTGACCGCGAATAATCCATGAAAAGACAAATCCATGGACACCTGTGACTTTTCGGAGTTATGGGTGTATCGATAGTCAATTACCAGGCACTTTAATAGTGTAGGAAAACATCGTGAGGAAACCTGTATACCATAGCGCTTTGTAAAAATTTAATTGGTATGGAAAGTCCGCCAACCCGTACCAAGCAAGCGTAGTGGGCTATATAGCTTAAACACTCCCAATTGTACTCTCGATTGTAGAGGAGGCTCGTGCTCTACAGTGGGACGTATATCGGCTGACATGGTTGTAACAGCTGAGGAGGACATATACATTTTATTGTTAGCAAACCTAGACCACCCTTGGACCGTCGGGAACCGCTATATGGTTCGTTCGGATGTCAAGCAATAAGCAACCCTAATATTATTGAAATAGGGTCTATTATTAATCGGCTCTTCGGATTACAAGCAAAAAAGCAACCTAATGTCATTGAAATAGGGGCTATTTTTAAATCAAGGTCACTTACGACGGTCTAAGGGTAGTTGTCGACTTGGCTTGACCGCCTCGGTGGTTTAGTTGTACTACAGTACGATTAGAACCCTTGGGTTTGAGTTCTAGGTTGGTCCGGAGTAACAACCTTATGCCCGATATTACGATAGGCTACATCTATTAACATTGATAATTGAGAACGCAAACAATATTTGTAATAATTTTATATATTATAATGTTAATTGTGTTGGCAACCTTCTGCTCTTCCCTTTCCGCTGTCATCGCCATTTGGGAACACATGGATTTTGTTAAGCTGTAAATTCAATACTTATTATTCATTCATTAGTTTATTTTTACGACCTTAACCACATTATAACTTGGGAGTCCCGGTAGCACCTTTACCTCCTTGGTAAAAATGGGTGAATTTATGTATGTAATTTGACCCTTTAAATAAATTCAAAATTCAAGATATGAACGTCAATCTAATACCCGAGTTATGACTTTCTAAATAAGCAGGCGACAGATTTGACACTTTTCATTCCAGCAATCATAATTCAAGCAAGCAAGTTAAAGATGGGCTACTAAAAGAAAAGGTAGCCTTTCATACCTTCTCACGCAAGGATGAGAAATTACCTAAGGTGGTTATCAAAGGACTCCCAAAGTTTCTACATGAAGAACTGCCTGCCGAATTAGCTTCGATGGGCTTCCCGGGAGCAACAATAATAGAATTAAAAACGCTAAAACCATCCGAGTGCCCTCCTCTGCTTATCCAGCTTCCCAGCGGTAGCGAAATGGGTAAATTTAAACAAATCCGATACCTTTTTAACTGCATCGTAAGTGTTGATAAATACAAACCCAACAATAGATTAGGCACCCAATGTTTCCGCTGCCAGGGATTTGGGCACGCCTCCAAAAATTGTAACAGACCAGCCAAATGCGTTAAATGTGCCCTGGACCATCCGACTTGGGAGTGCCCAAAGAAAAACAGAGACGAGCCCGCTCGTTGTTGCAATTGTAATATGGACCACCCGGCCAACTATTCAAAATGTGCTGAGAGAAAGAAGTACTTAAGTCATATCCAGTCAAAGCGTGAAGCACTCCGTAAGTCACTTGTTACCAAGAGTGACCCTCTGCCGTCAACTAACCTGATTGGCAGCGAAACCTCCTGGGCTAAGATAGCCGACCCAAGCAAACGCCATCCCAGAACAACAGTATGGTCAAATGGTAATCGTGCATATGAAGTTATGAAGCCTACCGCTCCACCGAGTTGTCTCCAAGGGGTAGTTGCTCCCATAGAAAACCAAGAGGAGCGTAGCCCAATAAACCTGCCAACCACCCAGAAGGCGTACCATCATGATTCAGCTACGGCCGAAATGTTGGAAATACTTAATACTATCAAGACTCTTAAGATAGAATTCACCAGTTGTAAAACTTTAATGGATAAAGTTATACTAATTCTAACCCACTTAGGCCATTATGTCTGACAAAAACTACGGTCTTCGAATTCTTTATTGGAACGCTGATGGCGTTTACCATAAGCAGCGGGAGCTTATTAACCTGGTAAGAGAGCTTAATGCTGATGTGATCGCCATATGCGAAACTCTCCTAACCGAGCGTCTTAAACTTCACATTCAAGGCTTTGCCTGCTATCGAGCGGATAAGCACCCTAGCGGTACGGGCCAAGGTGTAGCATTACTTGTTAGAACTGACCTTATTCATTCGCCTGTTGCTATTCCACTCACGAAACATATTGAAGCAGTTGGCATCTCCCTTAAACTACCCGAAAGTAGAAATATAGCTTTGATATCGGCGTATAATTCCCCAAATAAGCCACTGCTCCCTCGGGATCTTAACCTGCTTATGAAAACAGGTGGCCAAGTGATTGTTATGGGTGACTTAAATGCCAAACACCCATACTGGTCGCCTGGGCCACCAAACGCTCGTGGACGCGTTTTGTATGATCACATGCTTAATAGCAACTTCGTGATCCATAGCCCCCTGGATTCGACACTTGTGCATTATCGCCCTGACTTAACGCCTTGTATTCCAGATGTGCTTCTCACTAAAAACTTTAATCTTTTAGACACTATAGCCACTATTCCGGCATTATCGTCAGACCATTTTCCTGTTTTTGCCCATTTTTCTACTAGTATCACCCGTAAATCTATTGTAAAATTCAACTACTCCAAGGCAGACTGGACTCAATACCGCCAGCTATTGAACAAAAATATACATTTACCTGTAAGTATATACCGTGACACAATTGAAATAGACTCCATCGTTTCTCAGTTGCAAAATTCCATTATTGAGGCTAGAAATCATAGTGTCCCAACATCCAAACTTGAGCCGTGGCGCGCATCAAAAGTCCCGCGCCGCGTTAAGCGCCTAATTCAACATAAAAACCGCCTCCGTAGGTACGCTGCCTGTGAAGCTGATGCCAAAGTCCGCCGAGAGATACTTATAATGATTAAAAAACTGCAATTGGATATTAACTGTGCTTTGAAATCCTATCATGATAAAGTGTGGAACAACAAGTTAAAGAAAGTTGACAATCCTAATGCTGACCTTTGGCGAGTAGTTAAAAGCCTGAAATCAAATTCGAGCCCGGCCATCACTGCTCTTAGAACTAGTAATAACTCACTCACTAAAGACCAACAAGAACAGTGTGATATCCTCGCAGAATCATTTCTGAGCAACATGTTATTGACACATGACTGGCCCAGTAACAAGCAGGCAACTATTGATTGTACATTGACAGCCTTAGATAACTATCCACATGATAGAAGTTCTCACCTTTATGTTCGTCCATCTGAAATAAGTAAACAATTTTTAAAATTAAAATGTCGCAAAGCATCGGGATCGGATGAGATTTCCAACTTACTGATAAAAAATTTACCCCGAAAAGCAGTAGTTCTACTTACCAAAATCTTCAATGCCTGTTTAGTTTTAAATCATTTCCCCAAGCCCTGGAAAACTGCTAAGGTTATTGCCATTCATAAACCGGGCAAAGATGCGTCAGTAGCCTCTTCTTATCGCCCGATAAGCCTACTCCCCTGCTTAGGTAAGCTCTTTGAAAAGTGTATTTACATCAGACTTGCCCGCGCAACTGAAAGAATGCTACCGGATGAACAATTCGGCTTCCGCAGCGGCCATTCTACAGTCCAGCAATTGGCCCGAGTCGCCGAGACTGTGTCGCATAACTTAAATCTCAATAGTTCAACAGGCATGTTCCTGCTGGACATCGAGAAAGCATTCGACACAGTCTGGCATGAAGCCTTATTGTACAAATTAATCACCTTAAATACTCCTATGTCATTAGTAAAAATGATACGATGTTACCTTTCGGAGCGTTCTTTCAAAGTCCACGTAGGAGACTACTCTTCTTGTTCTAAGCCCGTCCCAGCAGGAGTCCCCCAGGGATCTATTCTTGGTCCGTACTTGTTTTTAATATTTCTCCATGATATTCCGAAGCAAACACGTACAAATTTGGCTTGTTTCGCCGATGACACGGCTTCCTATACATCATCAATAGACATTGATCTAATTATCAGCAGGCTGCAGTTATCTATTGACCTACTCTATTCCTATTTTAATAAATGGAAACTTAAAATTAACGCTTCGAAAACTGAAGCCATCTTATTTACAAGACAACGATCAAATCCCACCCGAAATATCCAAATTAACGGCTTTAGTATACCATGGAGTAAGTCTGTGAAGTATTTAGGTCTTATAATGGATACTAAATTGAACTGGTCAGAAAATACAACTACATTATGCTTAAAAGGTATGAAGGCCTTAAATGCCCTGAGTCCTATATTAAATAGAAATTCTTGTCTCAGTAGCAATACTAAATTGAGTATTTATCGTACCTTAGTCCGGCCCTGCATTACGTACTCATGTCCAGTATGGAGCAGTACGTGCGCCACGAATATTAATAAACTGCAGTTAATACAAAATAAAGCAATAAAAATATCTTATAATACTCCTTATTACACTAATCTTAAAAAACTGCACGATAAAATTAGGCTACCTAGTATACATTCATTTATTCACAAATTATCAAAAAAGTTTTACTTATTCACTAACCCTAAAAGTAAAAATAAGCTGATAAATAAAATATGCATAACCCGTAAACGCAACTTAAAATATATCGACAAATATAATCGTTACAAACTCCCGCATCACTATTTCCTTTCGGATGAATAGATAAGGCGTTGTGTCAGTTATTTGCGGTCGATTGCGGCCCGCTGGCCTGTGGCGTGCGCGCAACACTCGCCCGTGTGTCGAGGCATGCGCGGCGTGGTGTTGCGTGCGCGCCGCTGACTCACGGGCCTTGCTCGCACGCATTAAAACATGATTAACTTTGTACTTACCTTTGTTCCCGCTGCTTGTTGTAAACAACAGTTCGCAAACACAGTGGCCGAGTTTTTTTTTGCAGACTACCTCCTAATGTGGTTGAATGATATAATTGTTTCCATCAAGTTCTTAAATTGTATAGCGTTTCCTAAGCATACAATAAAATATAATGATTGATTTGTTGTTAAGATGTAAAGTTATCTAGGATTATTTAAGTTACTCTTCTGCTAAAAGATTTTTATAAGGGTTTCCAAACCCTAAAAATTAAGAAGTTATCATTGCTTTGGATTAATAGGACTCACAATGTACACTTTTAATTCAAATGTATTATAATTATTAAGGTAAATAAAGATATTTTAAAACAAAACAAACAAATCATAATTCAAACTGGATTTCAATGGGGTGATTTAGGAGTCTCGAATTCAAAGTAATATTAGTTTTGTTTTACTTTCAAAGCGAAGTTGTTGAGGTGAACTCTAGGTCCTACATTTTCATTTCTAGGTAGTTATAGTTTCATATTTAAAGTTTTGTTTTACAAAATTTATTTTGTATTTTGCCTTGAATCCTAAGGTAACTGGGTGGTTTGTGATCGATCTTATATCCAGCATAATTGTTATCACCAACGCAAGACGGTTATATCATCAGATATTTAAATGGCCTTCTCATATTTTCGTTCCCCTGTTATTATTGAATCTAGCTTTCATTATTTCGTAAATTTTTTTTTGTGTACTTTATGTCCATTAAATGAGCCACCAGTTCAAGATATTTATTTATTATACTTGTGTAGACCAAATATAAATTTAATATAACATTTTTGAAGACGATTAAGTTTGTTAAGTTCGTCCCCAGTTAGATCGAGATAGCTGACATTGGCATAATAAAGGATGGGGAGTAGGAGAGTTTGTGCAAGGGAAATATTTGTGGTAATGTGTATAAAAATAAGTAACCATTTCACAAACTCTACGGCTTAGTTACTGAAGCTGCAGACCCCAGGTATAGGACTTGTATACAGGCCAAGGTTTTTGACCATAATATCACTATATGGAGCAGTGACACCACAGGAAATAGATGGTAGTGGTTCACGATATTTATATCATTCAGATATGAACTAATGGAGTCAGAGGATTAAAGCTGTTATTTGTCAATTATTGCATCTGCCATTCTTTCAGTATTCCATTGAATATAGTTTTAGTAACAAATAAAGAGGTACCGCAACCTTCCACAACCTCAACAGTGTACTTACTCTTAGCATTAATTGCTAGAGTGTCGTATGAGTGTAAAAAATACAATGAACACATGAAATATACATACATACATACATAAACTCACGTCTTTTTTCCAGACAAGGTAGGCAAAGGTGCAACGTTGACAATCACGTTTCATCATGTACGTAACGAGCCTATCGTCGTTTCGGACTCAAATTCCTGACTTTGGACTGATAATGAATAGAAACATCTAAAATCACTTTGCTTGACCTGAGGTTCGTACCCGATCTCAGTTTTGTAATTGTAACGTAGCACGTAGCACACCTTCGCAACCGAGGCAGTGATGAAATATACATTTTCTTATAACTCCATTAAATGAAGATTTGAAATCATGATCTATCTTTCACAAAAAAGTCTGTTAAAACAAAAGTCAATATTAAAACGAAGGAGTTCCACTCCCAAAGTTATAACAGCTCTGTTAAAATATCCATTATTCTACTCTTTACACAAGATATCTGAAAGTAACAGTTTGAAGTGTCAGTATACAATGATTAATGTCATTTTTTATTACACCAGAGACGAAATATTAAATGAACAAATTAAATTTTTGCCTCACAAAAACGTATTTCTCTAAAGAGCTGTAAATGAAACATTCGCTTCCATTTAGGGTTGTATCTGTACGCCGTGATTTTTTTTTGACAATCAACATTTATTATTTCTTTTGATTCTGCCAATGAAAAGGGTTGACATTTCGTTTTGTATAGAACGGGAATGTCGTCAAATTACGTTTCATATATTTGGTATGGTAAAGGGGATTCATTAAATAAAAAGGTATTGTTTGGGGAATTCCGTCTTTTGTGCTTTACGTGGATTATGCGAAACTGGATTGCCTTACATTTGTTGCTGACTGAGAGTTAAGCAAATTTTTCGGGTAGTAGGTCTCTGATAATAATGTGACAGATCACCTGAGCAGGTAGTATGTCTATTTCTCCTGTCGAAAAGCATTGTAAATGCACTGTTGTGTTCCGGTTGCAAAGACATTGTAGCCAGAGTAACTACTGTACATATTGAGATTTCAATACACTAAAAATCATCTATGGAGCAACTTACTTAGGATGTATTCGTTACGGATCTCCCGTATGGGCTGATAGGGCTACTATCGGCGCTGTGCGAAGAAAACTGCTCCAAAGCCAACGCTTGGCCTTGATATTCTTGTGTAAGGCATATAGAACTGTTAGTACCGAAGCTTTGCCTGTCCTGACGGGTGTACTTCCAGTCGACCTGGAGGTGCAACGTCGCGCCGCCATGTATTACTCTACTAGGGAGAATATGGGACGCCCCCATGGATCCCGGTCCAATGTCCCTATAAACTCCTTCCATGCCGTAGCTTTTGCCCTCTTTATGGCTACTTGCAGCGCTCTTCTAGCCTCTTTATAGAGACCGTGAAGCATCCGCTCTTGGTCCACGTGGTTAGGCGAGCGTGTTCTGCGACGTCTGTGCCTAGAAACTCGACGACGTGCCACCACACAGTCTTGCCGTAGCTGCGCGAGCTCCACCGACCACCAGTACACCTGTCGCCGCGGTGGGAGGCGCTGACGACACACTCGTAACAGCATCAGGTGTTTCCTTCCAGGAAGCCGCCACCCTCGCTTCGGTGGGTACAAGCAAGGTGGCGAGGCGGATCCGGCAACTGGGCCTCAAGGTGGCCCTTTATAAATCCGAGGCCATCTGCTTTCACGGGCCTCGGAAAGTGCCACCTGCTGGGGCCCAAATAGTAGTCGAGGGCGTGCATATTCCCATCGGCTCTAAGCTTAAATATCTTGGGCTGCTTCTCGACAGCCGATGGGACTTCCGCGCACATTTTTCGGCGCTACAACCCAAGTTGCTGAGGGTAGCAGGCGCGCTAGCCAACTTGCTCCCTAACCTGGAAGGTCCAGGAGACCCTTACCGAAGGCTGCATATGGGAGTCGTGCGCTCCATGGCTTTATATGGATGCCCAGTATGGGCTGAGTCCCTGCGCGCCCACTGTGTCGCTATATTGCGAAGGCCTCAGCGCGCACTGGCACAGCGGTTGATCAGGGGCTACCGCACAATATCCCATGAAGCAGCCTGCGTCATGGCCGGTACCCTACCGTGGGATCTTGATGCCAAATCCCTCTCACGCACATATCATTGGCGAGAAGAGGCCATAAGCCGTGGGGCAATGCCGGTCCTAAGGGAGATCGACGCGAAAAAAGCCTCCTTCCGCAGAGCCGCCTTGGAGGAATGGCAAACCGGGCTGGAAAATCCCAGTGCTGGTGCTAGATTAGTCGAGGCAGTGCGCCCTATCCTCGACCAATGGATGGACAGGTGCTACGGTGCACTGACTTTCCGCTCGACACAGGTACTGTCCGGGCATGGATGCTTTGGACATTACCTGTGGCGAGTGGCACGGAAGGAGGAGTCCGCCGTGTGTCACCACTGTGACAACTGCCCGGACGACACAGCCCAGCATACACTGATGGAATGTCCAGCCTGGGAAGAAGAACGCAGCGCTCTTCGCGCTATTGTAGGGGACGACCTTACACTCCCGGCCGTTGTTGTCTCAATGGTCGGGAATCGAAGGTCGTGACAAGCGGTGCTCTCTTTCTGTGAGCGAGTTATCTCACAGAAAGAGAGCGCCGAAAGGGTTCGCGATAGCACCGATCCATCCCGTCGGCAAAGATATCGGAGAAGACGGCGCCAGTTTAATGGGGATAATTAGACCTGGCGCCCTGCCCACGGTGTTCCCTGCCTGTCGGGCTTGAAGGCCGGTGACCCCGACACATCCTTCCTACATCCCTCCCCCGGGGCTGTGGGGAGAGGACCATAACCAGTTTTTGCCCTCGTTAAAAATAAAAGGGAGAATATGGATAAAAGTTTTTTAACCGCACGTGAACTTTTAAAAATTGATAGATTATTTAAACCGCTTTCAGTGGTATATAGCGAACTATTAGATGAATGGCAAAATAGATGGGAGGTATCTTTGAAGGGACGACATCTATATCAATATTTTCCTTGCGTTCGTGACCGTTCGACAAAGACTTGGTTGGATGTCGATTATTGCGTATCACAGTTTCTCACGGGCCATGGTAACTTTAGGTCTAAACTTTATTCTTTTAAGCTTGTTGAATCGCCTGCGTGCACATGTTCAACACCTAATTGCGAGTATCAGCAGTCCGCGCATCATATACTTTGGGAGTGTAGTCTTTGGCAGAATGAGCGTAAAACTATGCTGGATAGTATGCAGATATCATCTGGAGTCGTATACTACATGGACCTTGTAGAGACTAGGAAGAACTTCCGTGCTTTCCGGCGTTTTTGCCATACTTATTACTGGAATCAAGTCTAAAAGCTCACATAATAGGTCCCATTTAAATGTAATAATGATATGATCAGTGGTGCTTTACAGCTGGCTTCTCCAGCTGTAAAAGTCTTTTTACGAGGTTATTTACCTGTTTAGTTCATTGTTTTGTCGCCCGCTTTGCACGGAGGGAAGTGGATAATAATTTATTTCCAACTCCTCCTATTAATTTCACTTTCTGATTAATTTCGTTGCGGGTTAAAGACAAGTTAGACATTCCCGGAGACTCGCCGAGCTTCAATGCTCGGTGTCAATACATTGCGTGCCACTGTTGATCCTGGCTCACAGGAGTTACAGTGGTGGGTGTGAGGGTGGGACAGTCTCCCCTGTACATATTGAGACTTAACCTCGTATGTCTCAGTTGCGCGAGCGCAGTCGAATACCAAGCATTGCCTTCTAATAATTCATGGTGTTGTTTGGTTTTGCTCCTGTCGATGAGCGGTTGTATCGCTTACTATCAGGTGAAAGGCATGACCACTTCGCCATTAAAAAAAAATATTTCATTGAATGACAATATACATTTTTGATACGTCTTTCGTAAAAATGATTGTATGAAAGAATGGGAGGCAAAGGTCGCAATATTACCACCTCTGCCTACCTCTTCGGGAGAAGGTTGTAATATAGTTCGCAGAGTTTTATATATTTTGTGTTACAAGATCTGAAAGTTATATTAAATGCTGCATAGCGCTGCATTGTTCTCGTCACCTCAAAATAAGAGGTATTAAATCCTTGAAGGCTCAGTAATTCCTGGCTATTTTAAAAACACTACGATTTATTATACACGATATCGGTTACTTAAAAGACACAGAAAAGCAAACGAAATCAAAAAGTACTTCACACATTTGAACAACACTGTAAGCGTATTGTACAAAAATTGTCCCGGGGTTTTTTCTTATTAAAACAATTGGAATTGGCTTTGTACTATTTCAAGAATTCCTGTCCCATACAATACGAATACTCGTATGAAAACTGACAACGAAAAAATAGTGGCGTACCTTTGTTTCTAAACTAAGCGGGGTGCTTAGTTTAGGAATTCAATAACATTACTCATATGGATTTACTGTTGTATAGCTTTATATTTATCTGCACGCATTATTTTTCCGTATCTGCAAAAATGGGGGAAATCGTTTTGTATGCATGATTTTTTTACGAAATGTGTGGGTAGGAAACGTAAATTTCTTACAAATTGCTATAGTCTGCAGGTTTCCTCATGATATTTTCCTTCGCCGTTATAGTGCGTGGTGATTGATTATCAATACACACATGACTCCAAAAATTCAGAGGTGTGCCCTGGTATTCAAACCCGCGACCACCGTAAACATTTTTGCCGCATCGTCTGGTCCGTTTACCAACAAGCTACCACGCAATTTTAGTTATTTGTATTCTTAATTATTTTTATTGATATTTTCCGGTATTTTTTCACAGCCAGAACAATCTTCAAAAAAAAACCTAGTCAACTATTTTCACAACCAACAATGACGAACAATCAATGAAACAAAGAAAAATAAAACAGAGCAATCAACTTACTGATATCTAATTTTATAAGTCTACTAACAAAGTCTAAGCACAAAGGCAATACTGAGTTGGAAAGGCACTGTACCAACACTCAGCGAAGTAATAAGCGGTCAAAGTACTCACATAGCTTTATGGTTCGATTGAACTGGGCTTCTGTTTATCTTTAACAGACCTTTTGATAATGAATTGAATGGACTATTCCTTGAAACAATGCTTGTGAAGGTTGGGATCAATATTATGTTTTGAAAATCAATCAAAATTGATTGACTGCCTCGGTGGAACACTCGGTGGACAAAGCTGAGGTCTCGGGCTCGAATCCCGGGTTGGGCAAAGTGATATTGGATTTTTCTATTCATTATCAGCCTAGAGTCAGGAATTTATGCCCGATAAGGCGATAGGTACTTATCATATTTTTATTATATTGGACATATTTTAATTTATGTTTTTCGTGAACGAACTACTGTCTACTGATAAATTAAGGAACAAACTTTTTGGTGATAATTAATATTAACATGACTCCACCAACTTATATGGATGTAAAAATTATTTGATGCGTTACATTTGTTGAATGAAGACTTTTTTCAACTCATAATGCTTTATTTTTGGCATGCAGTGGGATTTATAAGATCTGAGAAACGTAAACAGATTTATTTAAGGTTTATATATTTTTGTTAGCCTACTACATTAAGCAAAGTAATACACATACATAAATAAAACTTAAGTAACTGACGCCTTTTAAAAAAAAGGGTAGGCAGAGGTGCCGCCAGGACACCCTCGTTCCGCCTTGTGTGTTCCGTCCAACGATGTATTAGGAGGCGAGCCCTACGCCATATCGAGCCTGAATCGGAATTCAGATCAGAAATAAATATCGGAATAATGAATAGAAAAATCTAAGATCACAACCCGAGACTCAAACCCGAGACTCCAGTGTTGTACCTTAATACAAATGCGTAACCGAGGCTTTCAATTATATACAAGATTAATATAAAGGGTGTCTAAAGCCGAAACGGGGATGCCACACGGGGATTCATCATAATCGACAACTTTAACTATGGGGCAAAACAAGAAATAGCGAAAAAAAAGAACTCTTCCATACAAAAATAATCGTTTCAATCTGCAAAATGTAAACACAGGACATTATTATTATCGAAAGCTCCTTACACCTACACCCGACAGTTACTTTAACACACATCTATACGAGTAAAAACGGCTCCACTATCTTATCCCCTGAGATAATCCCGAAGGAAAATGTATTACAATTCATAACACGTATTACTTATAAGATGTGTCAATTCAAATTTTGGCGCTAATTTTGGTGGCATTGAGGCATATTTGATGCGTCGGCAACTTCGGTGGTGCGGTCACGTATCACGGATGGCGGAGGAGAGAGTAGCGAAGCGCATCTTTTACTCTGAGCTAGAGGAGGGCAAGCGAAAGCATGGCGGACAACTCCTCAGATATAAGGATGTTCAGAAACGTCACATGAAAAGATGCAATATAGAGCCCTCTCGCTGGGGGAGTTTGGCAACACAACGACCGGAGTGGCGCGAGATGGTGAATAAGCGAATTCGCGTATTTGAGGAACAGCGTTTAGCTGACCTCGACGCCAAGCGCGATGAGCTTAAAGCCCGTCCGCTCGCCGCTATTCACTTCAATTATGAAAGCAGTAAGCTCACATGCCCACTTTGTGCAAGGAAGTTTGTTGCGAAAATCGGCTATATAAGCCATCTCCGGGCGCATCAGCGCCAAGCCCTATAAGGGGTCGAAGTGGTCGCCATGGCCGTAATCGGTCGGATTATTATTGATTATTATTATTATTTAATATGTTCAGTAGTTGCTCAAATTACTTCAACACTAAAGTAAGCACGTCACGGTGTTTTCCATCACCGTTAAGATGTTTCAATTCACAATAAAGCCGTCGCAGAGCATGTTATTATAACCTCTCGAGTTTCCAAGCTTGGGTAATACGACGCGTTTGCCGAGCATTTAATTTTACATCGTTATATCGGAGTATCATGCTATGAAGTTTAAATAACTCTTCATAAACTGTAAATAATTAATACAAGCGAAATGAACAGACGGACTAAATTTGATAACATGTTTTTCTTCTATATACCATAGTGGTAATACGAGTAATTACTGGTGGTAGGTCTCTGATATGTGAGAAGCCGCTTGGGTGGGTACCACAGTAATGCCTATTTTTCCTGCCAAACAGCAGTTTAAATGCACTGTTGTGTTCCGGATTGAAGGACTTTGTAGCCAGAGTAACTACTGTACATATTGAGACTTTACATCTTATGTTTCAGGATGGCAAGCGCTGTGGAATGCCGAGCATTGCTTTGTAGTTCAAGGAGTTGTTTGGTTTTGCTGCTATTCATGAGCGGTCGTATCGTTTACCATTACGAACGGCATGCTCGTCTCGCCATTTATTGCAATAAAAAATTGACTGTACTGAGGAAAGACCCAAGTACTGAGGTTTTTAATTGACACACGTCACTAGACGACAACATAATAATATGTTTACGAGATATGTATAAAAGTACAGAATATTTTTTTATTAAAAGCTAGCGCTCCCGCTCGGCTTCACCTGGGTGCAAACACGTTTTGACGGGGAATTCGTTTTTGCAATTTCTTCATTAATGCTCCGCTCCTTTTGGGCATAGCGTGATGTTATATAGCCTTAAAGCCTTCTGCAATAAATTAACTATCCACTACTAAAATAAATTATCAATTCCAATAAGAAGTTCCTGACATAATCGCGTTCAAACAAATAAACTCTTTAGCTTTGTGTATTAACATGCATATTCAATTACAGCAGTCCACTACAAATATTACACATTGATGTCCATGAGATAATCAAACTTCAATGAATTTAAACTCTCTTTAATTCCTCATGAGGCCAACTAAAAGGACATAATTTACATCTAATTTAAAACATCACATCCAGAAATTCAGCCGCAGTAATTGCGAAAACAGAAAGGGTTTTGTTCATTCATCAGACAATACCAACTCGGCGGAACCCAATTTAAAACTCGCATAGTACGTGACCCGGACGCCACTTGTAGAACTATTCGAGACGTGAGCTAGATTAATTTAATAAAACGTACATTTGTTTGGCGTCTGTTGTTCGTCTTTAAGAATTTTTTGTTCTTTTAAGAAAAATTGTGAGCTAATTTTTGGAATGAATTTGTTTATTAAATATTTTTTAAACTGATGTCAATGAGACACAAAGTGTAAATAAAATGTTAAAAATGCTCTGTGTTGTTTTCATTTTATTCATCTTGCTAAGAATTATATTCAAGACGTGCTTTAGATTAATTTACTACAAAGTGTATTACTTTTGAAAAGAAAAACTAAATTAAATAGACTAGTGTACGGTTGCACTTATAAATAGGAGTTTGTTGTTCGTCTTTAAGAGGTAGTTATTTGTTTGTAGAATAACTTTGAGTTAGTTTTTGAAATGAAATTGTGTGAAGTGGAGATAAAGATTTAAAAAGTTGTGAATGACACAAAAAGATTTTAAATGTGATGTTAAAAATTCTTTGAGTAGCTACTGTTATAAAACCACTTTTATTTTTTAGTCTCTTATTTTGCTTCAAACGATTACTGAATCAACATATTTCTAGTTCATTAAACCTAGCTGTAATTAACTAAATAATAAATGACCTACGATATGAAACAAAAGAATAGTAACTTTCAGCCTGTCACATTAATTGAAAAGTTTTTCTGGAGATTATGTTGCCTTCATTTCCACATAATTTCATCCCGACGTTTCGATTACTTTACATCTTTTATAGTCAATCCGCTCACTGACTGTTACAATATAACTATCCTTATTTTACAACTAGCTGTGCCCGCGACTTGTCTGCGTGGAATTTAATAAAATAGTTAATTAGTTTATTTAGTTTTTTTTTTTTGGTTTTTGCATTTTTATTTTAATTATCAACCTTTGTAACGAAACCATACCGCGATCTTATTCTACGGTGGCGCCATCTCTTAGCGAGCGGCGGTAAACTCCCGTTACGCATTTATTTTCAGTTTTTTGTATTAGCTTTATTGAAAAATTTCTTTATATACAATATTTTGTAAATGTGATTTTGATTCGTTGGTGGGAGAAGTGGTGGGAGGCGTCGGACGTGACGGCCCAGTGGTGGCATGCGCGTGAGCTGCGCGCGGGCATCGCAACATTACTTTATTTTTCTAAAATAAAAGAATTTTTCTAAAATAAATGTAGCCTAAGTTACTCCTTGTTATATCAGCTACCTGACTAAAAAAGTCCCGTCAAATTCAGTCCAGCCATTTCAGAGATTAGCTGGAACAAACAGACAGACAGACAGACAAAAAATTTTTAAAGATCATTTTCGGCACAGGTATCGTGTATATAACGATATGTAGTAGGACATTTTTTTTGATTTTCACTTTTAAAACAGACACTTCAATTTTATTTATATGTATGTATAGATTATTTAAAGAAAACAACTAATTTAAAAAGTTAGTTGTTGTTTGCGATCCGATCTACACAGCCAGCTTACTATGTCTTGAGGTCGTCAGAAATATGACTTTTATAAAATAGATTAATTCTTAACGAGAAACTCAATAGCGTTTATCTTTTTGAAATTTTTAATTCTTTACGAGAAACTCAATCATGTTTACCTTTTTGAAATTTCTCAATGGCACAACACCTAGACCTGATTTTTTTATAATCTTACAAAATAATTACCTACTTGTGCTAGAATATCTGTATCTGTCCTTGTCATAATCCAGCTTCTCATCTGTTACAATCCAAACACTTGAAATAATTAAAATTCTATTTCTGAATCTCATAAGCTATTAATAACATATATAAAATATATGAACATCTCAGATGTTCGCCTCAAGTCCTTTCATCTTGTTATTATTTTAACTAATAATGTTATTTATTACATTATTAAATTGAGCTGACTAGAATCAGGCACTATAATTTCGCATGACCTTTTCGTGAGTTCAATTAAATTCAAACCTTGGTAACTGGAGACTAATTAATGGAATATATTGTGCATATTATAGGCTTTAGGTGTATTCTCAAGATATCTGTTATTTTAATTTAATAATGGGAAGATAGCTGCTTATTTATTTATATAAGCATTATTGTAAATGTGTATTAAATTGAATATATATATATATATATATATATATATATATATATATATATATATATAAAGAAGAATTAAGTACACTTGGCAGTCTAAACACTCACTATGATCTCTGCTAAACTATCAATGGATAGAGAGGAGAAAACGCAAAATATGCGGCAGCATGAGGTGTTAATGACAATTGTGTTGTGACAATTGTAAAAAATATATTAAAAATACTAACTTTAATATGGCTTATATAACCTAACCAGTTTTAATCGTACTCTTGATTGTAGAGGAGGCTCTTTCCCTACAGTGAGACGTGTATGGGCTGATATATACAGATATAATACAAACATAATTATTTAAATATGCATTTATTGTTGGGTGTATCTACTGCCGAGAATCGTATTTTCCGTTAACCAACCACCAGATATGATACTGGGAAACCTGTTATACTGATCTAGGTATATACCTCGCATATCATATTTGGTCTATGTATGGTTTCGACTGGGCTTGAGTAACGTTATCGAATTACGATAACTTATTCTAGGAACATTATTGTACTAGTAAAATAACTATGCCATTTATTTGTGTCCGCTAGTATTGAACAAATCTACACATGCCAGACAGCATAAAATGAATTGGAAAAACTTATTACAAAAAAAAAGAAACAATTATTGCAAAGCATTTGAATGTGGACAAAAATATATTTTCAATTTTTGTTGCTCAAAGAAAACGGTGACTTTACTTGTCCAAAAAAAGAAACATTCAATAATATAAAAAAAACATTTAAACGAAAATGTCACCCAAAACAGTAATATGTGCCTTGAAATTATTATAAATATCATCCCTTTTTCTTTAAAAAGCCCTTTGAATGACAGATTTTTATCAATGATTGATCAAAATTGAAAAAGTCTGCGCTAGAATATGATTGATCTTTTGCCTTCGAAATATGACTAGAAATGTCTCTAATTGAAACGTCTTTTTGGGTTATATTTTTATTGAATAAATATTACTAAGAGTACATTTTTCCATTGGTAAGCAAAACAATATTAGGTCCATTGTTTCCAGAAGTTTCTATTGGTTCAGGATCTTTGGCAGAGCAGGAATTTCTCAGCTTCAGCTTGGATTTTCTTGTAGATGGCTGCTATGGCATCGTCGTTCTTGCAGGAGGGGGTCCCAAGGGAAGATCTCTTGCCTCCCCAGCTGGAGGTGAAGGTCAACTGGGCTTCAGTGATGATGCAAAGGCAGACGACGACGAAGAAGAAAACGGTAAGCTTGTACATTTTGTAGTTTTTGAAGTTAATTGGAGAGCGAATGGTGAGTGTGTGATGCTGGTTGAAGTTTATCGACGCTTTTATACTCCTGATAGTTTTTGGGAAGTCGTATAAGAATCGTATTCTAATGCTAATTTTATTAAAAATAAATTAAAGAAGCCATGGAAGGAATCAATCTTGAACAATGTAATTATAGAGAGCAATTCGGTTGATTATTTACGCAGATATTACGGTACTTACGCAGAAGATAGCTCACTTATTGTGACAGTTACATATTGTACATTATTAGTATTGTTTCATTATACATATTAATATTGTATTACGCATAAGTATGTATATTTTAATTAGACATGTAGTAAAAAAATGTAGCTAGCAGAAAAAACTGACTATGACTTATTATTAAAACAATATAACCGTCAAACTACAGTTATCTAAAGTAATGACATAGGCAACAAATGATTGGGCATAAATAGATTAATATCCCATCATTTTCAAACATTAATTTACCGGTGGTAGGTCTCCTATATGTGTGAGGCTGCCTGGGTAGGTACCATCGCAATGTCTATTTCTCCCGCCAAACAGCAGCGTAAATGTACTGTTGTGTTTCCGATTGAAGGACATTGTAGTAACTACTGGACATATTAAGAATTGACATCTTATGTCTCGAGATGGCAAGCGCAGTGGAATCCCAAGTATTGCTTTGCATTTCAAGGTTTTTTGTTTTTGCTACTGTTCATAAGCAGTCGTATCGCTTACCATCAGGCAAACGGCATGCTAGTTATTTAATCATATCATGGCAACTACAAAGAAAACTTTGTACTAAACACCTCAGAAACAAGATCATCTGTGAGATCTCGCAGAACGCTCCCGCGGGCGTATTATATTAATTTATAACTTGTGAGATGCCTCCACTGATGTTAGTGCGAAAGTAGTCTTTAACAACGTATGTCGTTTCTTTAGCAACTATAACAGAGTTTAATGAATTACATTTAGAGTTTGTAGTGTTGTGAAAAGTTCGTGCAAGTCGCGGTTTTGTTTTGTACTGAGTTGTGTAACTGACAACTTGTTATGCTTAGTAAATATGTCTTTTTAGTCGTAAGTGACAAAAAAACAGTTTTTCTTTTTGTTCCATTCTTTCTTTCTATATCAGAATATCAGATATTCTAAATTCTTTGTGCAAGACGATATTTGGTTTTTCTTTATTATTTATGATTGCCTGGGTTGCGCTGTTGTTCTAGGGTACTTTTATTACGTAGAATCTTTTGTGCAAGACATTTTTCAAAAATTAATTAGGTTTGACTTGGTGGTACTGATTTACGAAGGTACGATTGGCGCTGAGGTTTCGGGTTCGATGTTCTAATGTCTGGTCGGGAAAAGTTATATTGACTTTTTCTGTTTATGATCAGTCAGGAATTTGGGCGCGATATGGTGATAGGCTAGCCCCTAACACATTATAGGACGGAAAACTCGAGGCAAAACGTGGATGACCTAATCCTCAGCGTACTCTTTCTCGGAAAAAGGCGTGAGTTTATGTTTGTATTTACCAATTTTCATAAAATCATCACAATATTAGACCAGTAAATGAGTTGTGGTTACAAAAGAAATCTACATAATCTGTTACTCAATTACTTTAAGCCAGCGACAAACAAAATAAAGTACAAATAACGAGTAGTAAATTGGACAGGAATTCCTGCTTAGTAGAGACCTTCCGAGTGAAATTTCTCCTGAGGAAAGCCCTCTGGTTACTGCGCAAAAAAACGTAATAGCAAAATAATCTGAGGCCCTCGATAACAGGTGCGACATACAGACACCTTGGTTCTCTTACTTTTTTATATAGATCCTTCTCAAGTTAAATAATATTATGTACCGGTGGTAGGTCCCTCATATGTGATAGGCCACCTGGGTGGGTACCACCGCGATGTCTATTTGCCCCGCCAAACATCAAATTAAATGCACTATTGTGTTTCGGATTGAAGGACATTGTAGCCGTAACTACTGGATATATTAAGACTTTACATCTTATGTCTCAGGATGACGAGCGCAGTGGAATGCTAAGCATTGCTTTGTTATTCAAGGTGTTGTTTGGTTTTGCTACTGTTTATGAGCGGTCGTATCACTTACCATCAGACGAACGGCATTCTTGTCGCGCCATTCATTGAAATAAAATAAGTCTATGGTTTGGTTATAAACGTGAGTGAACGTGAGATGTGAGCATTGTTAATATTGGTTCCGCTAAATAATAAATTAATACACCCAACAGTCACCTACATAGTCCTGATCCCAAACGAAGATTGAGTCTCGTGTCGTGGGTATGAGATGCGACGAGAGACTTTTCAGTCTCACAAACATCCAGACTCTTAACCAATTTTGTGGTTCACGCAACCAGTTCTAAAATAAAATTCAAAATTATGATATACACAGTTTATAAATAAACACTTAATCAAGGCAAATTAATCAATCAAGGTTTTTATCGACGAAATAAAACTATTATTTACGGTTTTTATGGAAGATTTGGTTTAATTTTTACTTCCCGAATTTTGATTACTTTACTTTCTTGACCACGGGGCGGACGGGCGGAATTTATTTTTATTTCAATGTGTAACATTCGTCTAAATGTAACAAACCATTTAAGGATTATGTATGAGACTGTTGGGTGTTATTTATTTATTTATTTTTATTGACTTGGAATGGGCAAGAAAATGAGAGCAAAAACTGGGGGATGTGTGAATTGTTGAGCCTCCGGTAACTTTACTCTCCACGAAAACCATAGCAAAACATTTGCTTCAATTCAAAACAATAAAATATTCTAATATTTTATAATGTAGATTCAATTATCTTATTACAGCAAATATATTACTAATACAACTTAGGTTATTACAGATTAACGCAGTTTATTAATTAACCCTGATAGGTTAGCATCTAAAATTCAGGTTCGATCCCAACCCAATAATTCCTCCAAATATTTGCCATCTTTACGCGTCTGAACTTGCTAAATTCGTGTATTTAACACGACACAACAACTTAATAATGAAGTTCTCTAAATTAATTCTAATAAAATATAAATATTTGGTGATGTTCACTAGAACAGTTTATAAAATTCAATTAGATGTATAAGTTAGTTTCGTTTGTTTTTCAGCTAGTTAACCATGTCCAAAGTTTGACTTTCGTCTACATAATATATTTGTTAGTTGAACCGTATTGTGTGACTTTGGTGAAATTCTTTTATTTTTGTTTCAGATGAACAACTGTTCGTGTTTTTTTGCCCAATTACTGCTTTCAGCTAATAAGCGATAACATTATTTTATTGTGATGTTACTAAACAGAAAATACTTTTTGTTATATCTGTTTGCTTTCACTAATGGAGTAATGAAGGATCAGACGGTAAATAAGAGATGTTTTTGGTGTAAAAAGTCTTTTTATTTGGAGAACAGAACAAAACGCTTATATAGTTCTTTGATACTTTGATCAAATATATATGAGTAGCTAAAGGTACATTAAATTCATCGAAATTTAAGGCTAATTGCACTTATCTACCAACACATAATACATTATTAAATATAAATTTAAAAAATGCTTTGATATAAATCGATATAAAATATAAAACCTGCTCTTTCTCTCTTTTTTATTTCCATCCGAAGGTTGTCTGTAAAGGATTGCTTAGTGCGATGAGGCCGCCTATTGTTCATACTTTAGTAATAATCATTTTTGTCTTGATTTTGTGTATGTACAATAAGGAAGAAAATTATTAATTTAGTAATGAAAAAATCAGCAGAATACGGGTTTTGGCTTATTTTATCCAAGGCGTTATTTTTAATTTTCTGTCTTATGTTTCGTACAATATTGTCGAATTATTAACTAGTAAATAGATTACGTAAATACGATACACGTATATAAGCATGAGAGTGGCGGACGGGAGAGCATGCCTGGTTGGAGAACTATACTTTTGGCTAACATTTAGTTCACTATACAAATGGGTGGAGTATAAAATGTCCATTTATCATTGGAAGTCTTTTGATCCCTCCACTCAGTCTGTGTCAATGTGACAATAAGGCATGTGATAGTAATTTCAATGATTCAAATCCATTGGTTACCGTTATGCCAACCCACTGGAAACCATAGACATAGGCTAAAGCCGGAATAGAGATTTTCCCGCCCACACACACAATGGTGGGCATTGTAACTCCTGTCAGCCAGGAGCAACAGTGACACGCAAATGATTGACACCGACCTCCGGAGGTCAACGAGTCTCTCAAGGATACTAACTTATCTTTTACCAGCATCTAAATTAATAAAACGAAATAAAAAACAAGAAAGAGACACAATCAATTGTAATTGTAATTGTTTGGCAGTAGTAACACCAAACAACACCATGAATTACAAAACAAAGATTGCATCTTTAAAGTGATTCGAAATACTTATTTTTTATTTATTTTATTTTTTTATTGTTGCTTGCAATCTGAATAGGCCTGTTTATGAATCTATATTAAATAGCGTGAATTACAAAATAAATACGAATGAAAATATCTTCGCTATCATTCCATATACGTCCCACTGTAGGGCACGTGCGTCCTCTAGAATCGAGAATACGACTAAGAGTGGTTAGGCCATATAGTTCACGACTCTGGCCTAACGCTGGTTGGTGGACTTACATGCCATAGAAATCGATAGATGTTTCCTTCACCCTTTTAGTCACACGGATGAAAATAAATAATGACAATTAAAATAGTTCGCAAACGTACAGCACGTGTGTATCAAACGTCAGTTCTGCTCCACAGGCGCAATGTCACGGTGATTTCCTCAAATCTGACGGAATCGGCTGACGCCGCCTACTCGAGTATAATCCCCGCTAATGCCGCCAGAGCGTTGAGTGCGTTCTCGCGCTTAACATAATACCTGATTACGTCACTCGTCTTACTTTTTGACAGAGAGCGGTTTTTTTAATAATTCATTGATGCGAAAGATAGGCTTTTGTTCTGAAGATTTGAATGTTTAGAAATGTAGTATGGTTCTTGTTTTTTGTTCGTGATTCGGAAATCAGATTCGGGGTGTGTCTGCTCTATGAGAATTTCATTTTCATAAATCTGAAATCACAGAGTACTTTGTTATATACGAATAGAGGCTTTACTTAATGGGTTTTTAGGGAAATCGATTAACAGCCGCTGCCAATAAACAATCCCAATCCAAAATTTGCCGTTTAAGATTGACAGCTCAATCTTTTTTCTGATACTATGTTGCCAATAATCAATCTCAGTAGTGAAAAAACTATGGCAACATGGTAAATGACAAATCGAAAAGTAGAAAACAATCCAGATTGACTTCAATCTAATTTTTTCGATTGATTATTGGCATCGGGCGTTAGTGAGGCCGTCTGGTTTGAGAAACAGGTGACTTTTTTGTTATGTATATAATTAGATGTAGATATGCGTCTATAGCATTTTAAAACACTTAGTACTATTTAATTTATTTTCATAACTGTAATTTATAAATAACGTTTATGAATTAATTAAGGAAGTAAAACCACAATAAAGTTCACAATATTCTAGTCATGACTATTTATTTTACATACATTGCTACAAAATACAATACAGAACAAAAACAGAACACCAATCACATGTTTACATAGTTACAAACACAAAATATGGAGCACTTCACACACAGCACATTGAATGAATTACCAGAACCAGAAATAGGCTGAATATGAATAAATTAACAAGAACACCGGCAAAAATGACGCTATGACGCCGCGCCGCCATTGACTATTTGATAACTTATTTCTTTGTTGCCAGTTTATAACACAAAATTACCACTACGATACAAACTCAATATGTATGTTTATTAAAGGTTTACGAACATTATTTGAATTTAAATTTATGACAAACGTAAATATTTACTAAAAAATATATATTTTACGACTTTATTAATTAGATTCGCGTATTTCGTATACGCAATTAAGCGACATCTATGTTTTTATGCTTGAAGCACATAAAATACGACTAAATTAAAAATACATTATAAGGTGGAACTGTTTCTATATTACAATGGTCTTTTATTTCGGTATCATTATTTCCCCCACCTTTCCATGGTAAAATGTTCTAAGTTTGAACAGCCTGTCTGAAATAATATTGTGTGTTTGAAAACTGAGTTTGCGTGTTTGTTTCATGCGGATATTTAACAGAGTATAAATATTCCAACTCTTTGGAGCTATTACCACTATCTCACAGAATCAGATGTGAAATGTAGCGATTGCCGCTGCGTTTGATACAAACCGTTGAAAAAGCTGATATGCAACAAATCTCAATCACTTATCTTTAACAGGGAGGAGTGCTCTTTCCTTGTTATAAGTATTTGTAAAAAATATCCCACCAAAAACATCCTGTAAAAAAATACCAAGTCTTGCAGCTCAGTTTTTCTACCACCAAAAGTTGTGAGATCCATGTAATACCAAGTCGATTTATTTAATTAGTCCTTGCTTAAGGGACGTTCTGTATAAAGTTATTACGTAAGTTATTATCAAATCAATATTAAAAATTATTTACGTTGTTAATAAATAGATCGACTTGGCCATCGCATGAAAACATATTGTATCGTACAATTTATACATACTGCTACTGGCACCGACGGTAATTTAAGTTATTTTATGAAACAAAATGTTCGCCATCATAACATACCTTTAAATACAACTTTTGATATATAAAGAGCAGAACACTTTTAATAAGCGAGAAATTGATTGGCTCCGGAGAGTCGTTCCATTTGAAAGGAAAGATTTTAAGCTACTTATCGGGTTTTGAATGAAGCTTTTGTTTTTAACTTATAGTCAAAGAGAATGTATTTAAAATATGTAGTATAAAATATGTATGTATACAGTCTAAAAATATATTACTAATGAGTGCTTAAAATATTTTTTTTAAAATTACGGTTATTTTGTCTCTTTCAAGCTAATTTGGATTCAGTTGGAGCGAAAAAGACTAAAAAATATTTATTAAAATAGGTCTTATAACTGAATATGAATAAGGTAGTATGTATTTTAATATTTAACAAAAATATCGTTTCCGGGGTCTAAGCTATAAAATAAATTAAGAAATTTAGGTTAAATATAATCAATCACTTGTAGAATTTAAGTAAGTTGTCTTAGAACTTAGCTTAGTCAAAAACAACTAAAGCGAAATTAATGAAAATTACTTAGTCTAGAATCTAGACTTCTTGTTTTAAAATTAAGTCTGAATTTGGGACAGTCTAATTAATAAGACTTCTTACTTATTTGTTTACTTCTGTTTATACGACTTTTGAAAATGCGCGACATAAAACATGTAGTGCTAATTAGAACAGAAGTTAAGAAGTTTTTATGCGGGGGTGGCGAAATTATTGTCGAATTAATTAATATCTAGGGCCTAAAAGTATTTGTCCAAGTTGTCTGTGTCTTTGGAATATACGTTTCAAAATGGAAATTATTATAGTGCAAAGTATTAAAAATCTAATGATAGTTTTTCCAAAAAAACTTAAACTAATATTGTAGTCTTCAAAACGTCATATTCATATGAAAGGTTTTGTAGCTTGAAGAAAGAGAAATATTCATTGTATGATGAAAATATTAAGGATAAAATTATAAACTCTTTTGTCATTGTTTTGGTACTAATTTATATTTTTATAAATTACTAGAAGTCTGACTCTGCTCCACCCAGGTGTAGATACATTTTTTTTTTGAAAATATTCTATAGCCTATATTCATCAGGCATAATGTAGGATTCAAATAGCGAATATTTTTTTTCAAATCGGTCCAGCAGTTTGAGAGCCCATTCAATGCCAGCAATCAAATCTTTCCTCTTCATAATATTAGTAACATAATGTAGTACCATGGTCTATTATTACAACAATATTTCTATAACTTAGTAAGAACAATTATAACAAAAACCACACTTACTAAAGTAAACAAAGCCCTAATCACACATATCTTATTACATATCCCTTTAATTACGAGGGAAAATCCCAAAGAATCCCATGAAAGATCACTCCTCTTTACGTCACCATAATAAGACCAAGAAGGGTATTAATATCGCCAGATTTATTTCACCGCTCGCAATCTACGTTGTAAATCATAGTCCGGACACCGCACGAGCGTGAATTATGGTCATTCTTATCGGATATGGACTCCTTGGTTCGTCGTGTGATTTTTGAGTGATCGGGTCGGCGACTGGAGTTTTTGGTCAGTTTTTGTTAGGTTAATTTCTAAAGAGTGATACACAAGTATTTGTTTCTGTATCTAGATGTAAGTGAGACCGAGATTATATTTTTTTAATACTATGAATGACGAAAGGAGCATGCCGTTCACCTGATGGTAAGCGATACGACCGTTCATAAACAGTAGTAAAATCAAACACCTTGAATAACAAAACAATTCCACTGCGCTCACCTGAGACATAAGATGTAAAGTCTCAATATGCCCAGTAGTTACTCTGGCTACAATGTTCCTTTAATCCATTGTGCATTTAAACAGCTGTTTGGTGGGTAAAATAGATTGCGATGGTACCCACCCAGGTGGCCTCACATATGAGAGACCTACCACAAGTCAATTTCAAGTATTTGTTTCGTTTAGATATTTGTGAGACCGAAACGTCTCTCGTATTTTTTTTATAATGGCCTGGCATAGTGGCGGCATTGCACCTGATGGTAAGTGCCAATGCCAAGCATTTTCTGATACCCATGAGAAGAGATATCTTAGTGTTGGGTCTGGATTATTATCCAAATAACCTAATAGGTAATGATTGACATTTCATACTTTCCATACCACAATTCCAAGGTTTTAAGAAAAATATTAAAAAAAAAGAAAATTTGAAACGTCAAATGGTACATATTAGTTAAGTAGGATTATATATGTTTATGACCGTTAGGCGTGTTTATTTATTTTTTATTGGTCGTGAGAGATCCTATTTGATAGATAATAAGAAAAGGTGAAAGCAGTTTTAAAAATACTTTGTATCTCTATGCACATAATTATTGTTCTCAGCAATATTTATAAAAGAAAATGTTTTTTTACGTAAGCTGACTTCTTAATATAATAAGTGAGTATGACGTCTGTAAGAATTCGCTTAAAATAATAATTATCTCAGACTTGTGAACACAATACCCTCGTAGATAAAAACAAATCTTAGCCTATTATCGTCAAATTATTTTTCTGTCAACGAAATGAATTCGAATGGTCTGGAAAGTAAATCAAATTATGAAGAAAAATTAAATATAAAACCGAATTAATAACGTTCTCGTTAATGTTAGTGTGACGCTTTATTTTCATTTAAACGGGAAAATATTCACTTCATAAAAATATACTAATGAAATGTAGTTTATTACATCGATAAATCTTTTTTTATACATTATGAGAAAAGAAGGCATGGAAATATACATTTTTCACGCAATATCGTAGACGTGCTACGATCTCGCCGTAGCACAATTGGCTACGCGCTACGTATTTGCTACGAATAAGAACCATTCAACATTTTGCCTTATTTACGCATAAAGTTTACGTGAAAATAAGTTTAGCTACTGTTGTTGTTAGCCTACTTATGCTCATTATTATGACTTCACTACCTTTGTATATTTTATTATGAATAAATATGTAGGTAAGAATAAGATAATTAAGTATATATTATTAAAAAAAATAGTGATTCCTCTAAAATAAAATGCAACAAGAGCTTCTCAAATTAATATTCAATAAGATTAAAGTAGCAAGTCGACTCCGCAATTTATAACAGCTGCTAGTAAAATATGAAAAGTTTTTATTAAAAAGTATACTAAAAACTAAACAATGAATAAAAGAAACACAGCGAATCTGAGCGCACAATGTGGCTAAGTGCATAATTTATTTTTCACATCGCATGTAATACGAAGGTTGGTTTAAAATCTAATCTCAAAGAAGTGTTTTTTAACACTGAATAATAAGAAAAGTAAGGCGCAAATGAAAAGCACGTTGGTGCCATTTGTTCATCTAATAAAAAATATTATAAATTGATTCATGAAAGAATTATTAAGTCTTTATTTAAAATGAAATAGTAAATGCAAATGCAGAGCGTGATGGGAGACGGGGGCGAGCTGGCAGTAGGCAAATTAAACATTATGAGTGTTTTATAAATTTTCCAAGGAATTGCAAAGGAAATGTTGGAGGAAATGTGCACGTTCTTAACACATCTTGTGAAACGAATAATAAACGAGAGGAATACAGTTAATTGTGGAAACACTCGCTAAAGGGTTTAAACTTAATTTATTTTTAACGTATTGAGTGACGACACAGACATGCCGTTCGCCTGATGGTAAGCAATACTAGCATGGAGAGTAACAAAACCAAACAACACAAAACAAAGCAATGGTTGGCAATCCACTGCACTTGCCATCTTGATACATGGGATGTCAAGTCTCAATATGTCCAGTAGTTGAAATCGGAATACAACAATGCATTTACACTGCTGTTTGGCAGAGGAAATCGATATTAGGGTAGTTCCTACCTAGACGGCCATTCACATAATATGAGATGATGGCTAATAACGATATATGAAATGAAATGAAAATGATTTATAGAATCCATTAAGATGTTCTACATAATTTCGATTGAGTTATTTTTTTTTTCTACCAGCCGGTTCGAAAAGCGGTTTTCACTAGAGAAAAACGGACAAGAGAAACTCTAGTTTTACTCTTTTCAAAACCAGTTTACAATTTAGTGATTATTACAAAAGTTACAAGTAGTTTAAATCAGACTATACATATAGGATGTATTACACTACCACATACCTACGTACATACATACGTTCACACAAATTAAATGGTTTGAGTTTCGACATACAATATCAAACAATTTAAAGTCTTTACATCAAATTGACATTTCAGCTGAAATTTGGTCAGCCCGTGTATAAATTATTAATGTTTGCGGTAAAATAAAATCGCGGCCATAAATAACGGTTGTAATCAAAACATATTATAATTAATTTAATTAAGTGCCCACATTAATTTGATATGTGAGGTGGCCATACCTCATTTGGTTTCACCAGTTCAATTCATATTAAATATAATTTATTATACCGGCTGATTCATCATGTCATAATGAAAGGAATATTTCCGCATATTTATGTGTATAATAACATCATTCACCTATATGGAATTTATCTTACTTGGGTTCAATGGTTGGAATATTGCAAAAAAATAAGATTATACTCGATCATTTTTTATTGTAATGAATGGCGAGACTAGCAAAACCAATAAAAGCAACACCAGGAATTACAAAGCAATGCTTGGCATTCTACTGTGATCCTGAGGCGTAAAATGTTAAGTCTCATGTCCAGTATTTACTTTGGCAAAAAATGTCCTCCAAACCTGAAAACAACACACAGTGCATTTACACAGCTATTCGAATTAACTCTTTCGAATCAATCAGTAAAAATACATTTTTTTAGAATGGCTTATAAAATTTCATACATGAGCGAAGCTATATTAGTATCAGTGCACCCCTACCTCCCCTTTAATAAAAGCGAGGATATGTGGACCGTAAGTATAATACTTAACTTCCATTACATTTTTGTTTGAAATTCATTTTGAAACTCGAGGATTTATTTTTAAATGTTCATTAAAATGCATTTTGCTGTGAATTAATTGCGCACATTAAGAGATATTACCGTGCTCTACTTATTATATCCACATTTTGTCACGATGATAAACGCTTATAAATCTCTCACGAGAGTCACGATTAAACGTAATTGTACATTTTACACACACCACGTGATGCAACTAGTTATTCTGATGTTTGCTTTTGTATAATTGCGTCTGCTTTTATTCCATCGCCCATATAAACTAGAGATAATTTAAGTGTGGAAAGTAGACGGATTAAGATTGTGGTTATTAACCGACTTCAAAAAAAGGAGGAGGTTCTCAATTCGACTGTATGTTGCTTTTTTTTTAATTGTTATAGACAATGGAGAATGCCCATTTTACTGTAAAACATAGTATCGGTGCGAGGATTTATGTGCCATAATGAAATGTAGTTTATAGTAGGGAAAAATATATATTTTCAATAAATATAAACATGATTGCGACCCAAGCCCGGAGTTCCTGAAGAAAAGAACTTGCAAGTTATAGCAGCAATATATAATTTTTTTTAACTTCGGCTCTGTGATCAAAATGTAAAATGTGATGATTATTACTTTATTTTATAAAATTATGTCAGAAAAACTATTAGGGGCAAAACATAAAAAATGCTGTAATTAATTTTAAGCATTACCGGTATCGAGATCAACAATATTTTTTTTGATACTATGAATGGGCTTTCTCCTTTCGAATGAAGGTAGATGATCTATTTTTGCGCTGACTTTTGCGCTGCACCGACAGTCATTGATACTGTAAGGCTGAATATTTTTCTAATAATATCTCAGGAACACGACTAAACCAGACAATTAAATATGCATTTCCAGCCTTCATTATAAAATAGGAGTAAAACGAAGAACTTCTTAAGGTCTCAATTAAAAAGGTGATTGTGACTACTCCTTGCAAAGAAATGCATTAGTTAGGACTTTTTGCCCACACGACAGCCTTCGTGGCGCAGGCGGTTTGATGCCGCAGGTGAAACGAGAGGCCGCGGGTTCGATCCTCTCACCAAGATAAATGTTGGTGCAGCCCACAAATGTAACTATCACCACTGAACACGTCTAAGTATGCTAGCTTATCCTGTATATGTATAATCCCATAAACGTCCCACTGCAGGGCACGGGCTTCCTCTACAATCGAGGGTACCATAAATCTTCCAAATCGCTATAGTATACCGGTTTCTTCACGAGACTTTCCTTCACCGTTATATTGCGTGCTGATTGGCTAATACCAAAAATATTTTACACTATAATATTTTGGGTATTGGGTGGTTGAGGTATCATGGCGTAGCGTGTATACATTGTGCGTGAGATTTAATAGCGCAATTGAATTTAGTAGCAACCTGTTTTATAGCACGTTTTCACAACCGTTATTTTGTTAATGGCTTGCTGTTCGTAAATCTCTTTAATACGCTACTGGATATCATTAAGTTGATAGATAAGCCCATTTTGTTGTTCCCGTAAACATTCTTTATTTGTTATAATAAAATATGTAGGTATGTGTTTGTTTTTATTCGTTATCCTATAATACATCTACAGATGACAGCCTCCGTGGCGCATTTGGTTAGATGTCGCCTGTGAAACATGAGGCCACGCGTTCGATGTGACAGGTATTCCTTTCTTGTCTGAGTGTTTGTAAGACCGAATAGTCTCTTGTAGTTTCTAAAACTCACGACGCAAGACTCGATTATAGTGTGGGGCTAGGAATATTTATCGTCATACCGGGCACAAATTTCTGACTCCGGGTTAAGAATGAATAGAAAAGTCCAATATTACTTGTCCCGACCCTAGATTCGAACCCGAGATCTCAGCTTTATAACCGTACTGTAGTACAACTACGCCACAGAGTCAGTCATTCGAGTCAGTCTCTTACTGTAACAGTAGAAAATACAAGCACATTCGAATTTAAGCCTATATTTTTAAAATTGTCAAAAATATATAAAAAAACGACATATTATATATAATTGACGTTTTCAATGGGAATATAGCAAAGTTAAATTATACCGGGTATCTCAAGACTGCTACCGTCTTTACCGTATCTTTGCGAGATTTTTAGTTGCATTGCGTTTGTAGTCACTAAAACTACCACCCAGCTTCGTTTTCGGTAGCAGTCTTGACCCTGTATAAAAAGTCCGCCAACCCACACTAAGTCAGCGTAGTGGACTATATGGTCTTACCACTCTCCATCGTACTCTCGACTGTAGAGTAGGCCCATGTCCTGTAGTGGGACGTAAATGGGCTATTTTAATACAGAATATTAATCGTATTTTTTCCCTACTTTTAACCGCTATTAACATGCTCTACGTAATTAATTAGTGCACATTTTAACATCTAGGATAAAATATTTTTATTATGATTTCTCTGCATGAACCATTTAACGAGGTAAATACATACTATTATTTTATTTAATGGGATCACTAAATGCCATTGTACGACATTTATGTATTAAAAAATTAAGGTTTTAAATTGCATTTATATTTATCCAATACAGAAATGTAAAGCATTTTAAGGGTAATGAAATTTTCAAACCCAAACAAAGCCATAATAAAATGTTATACACGAGAAAAATAACTCCATAAATTCTTCATGTTGTATATTATGTTATTGTTTGTTCATAGGCTCATTCATCCAACATTCTGTTTACATAAACAAGACCTTCCGTTATTTACCAAATGATTCCGAGAAGCAGCTTTTGCAAATACACTTTTCTAGGAATTAACAATTTCCAAATAACATTTTACAAAATATGAACAACATCGTTTGATATTGCAATTTTATAAACCTTATACCAGTTGTTAATTTCGGGAATTTATGCGAAAACATGAGAGCCTGTACACTGTATCAGCCTATATACATATGTCCCACAGCAGGCCAAAGGACCTCATCTACAACCAATAGTACGATTGAGAGTGGTTAGGCCATATAGTCCAGCAAATAGTGCGGGTTGCACATGTATAAATATCATATAAATCTTAAAAATTCGCTACGGTAGTAGGTTTGCTCAATATGTTTTCCTTCACAGTTATGGTTCGTGGTGATTGACTATCAATACACCTATGACTCCTAGCCTGATGACAGCCGAGAATTTAATTCTTGACTACATTAAACATTATGAGCGAAATAATAAATGACTCAAGTCTAATGATTGACATTATAGACTATTTTAATATGAATACTGGTAGACTATATGTGTATACTTATTAACAAACCAAACTACCATAATCACAGTTAAGATTAACATTGTATCAGTAATCGATTATAATCGATCGGTAAAATCCTACTAACTCCTAATTACAATTTTAAAAGCATATGGCCACAGATCACAGCGCCAGCCTACTGTGTATAAGACATGTATATTGTTCTACACATTTCTATCATATGAACGATTCCTAACAACAACAAATCTACTGGTAGGTCATTCATATATAAGAGACCAATTGGGTAGGTGAAATGAAATGAATTTGGTTTACTGACCAACGCGACCCTGCCTGAGAAGCCCCGGGGAAACAAACTCAGTGGGCTTAGATTACCACTGGAATTACCACATTGTATATTTCTCCCGCCAATCAGCAGTGTAAATTTGTGTTCCAGTTTAAAGGAAATTGTAGCCAGATTACTACTGGGCATATTGAGACTTAACATCTTATGTATAAGCATGGCGAGCGCAGTGGAGAGCCAAGCATCCTTTGTAATTCATAGTGTTATTTGGTTTTGCAACTGTCCATGAGCGGTTCAATCACTTACCAGCAGGAGAATGACATTTTCGTCACGCCATACAAAGAAATAAAAAAAAATCTTTCATCGTTAAAATTTTAATTTAAAAAATAATGGGTTCGCGCATTTTTGAACGAAATGACAATTAGGCATCATGGAGGACAGATTATAGAAGAAAATATTGCTTCTGTACTAAAACAATCACATTTTTGTATAAAGCCCCCTGTTGTCCAAGAAATCTAAATGTATTTTATTTGAATTCCACATTTTTTTCTAGAATTTGTATTAGACGTACACAAAACGGCCCAAGATAGCACATCTCCTTTATTGAAATAAAATGGTTGCCTGTAAAGTCGGTTTTACGGGCGAAGATTTTACGTGACAACGTCTTTTTCTCGGTAGAATATTTATTGATATGAATATAATTAAATTGCACAATAGGAACAAGGAATTGAATGAAAATAAGAATTGCACAAATTTTAACTATAGAAATATATTTTGTTTACTAAAACATTGTACATGTAATGACGAATCTAAGCACTCCATATTTTCACTACAGACACAGCTGACGATACTTTAACCACACGTGTGAACTTGTATTGTGACGCTTTCTTGTTTTTCCAACGCCAAGAACGTTCGAGAAAGACAAAGACAGAGACACAAGCATGCGCCGATTCAATGCGCCTAATTCTCTAGTGCTGCGCGCGCACCGTTACGTTACCGGGCGTTACACTTTTTCATAAGTGACTCCCAGCCGCAACCTAATTTAAGACGTTGTCACGTCAATAAGAAAAATCGTATTTTGCCTGCTCTCGATTGTCGAGCTCGTCAAGACGATTCCTCTGACTCCAAACACGGGGGGTTTACTTTAAGAAATGACGGAGTTATGCCTGGACAAATATTTTAGGGGAGAGAGGGAGGAATTTGGGGATTTGGTTGGGGCCAATCTGTAGAGCTCACCGAGCCGGTTCCAACGATACCAAACTCGGTGGGTCTACGATCTATATTGGCCGAGATAGGATTGGGGGGGGGGTGAGGTAAATTTTCGGGGTGGGGGTAAGGGAGGGGGGGGGGGGAGGAAGGTTTCGTGGGGAGGCTAACTTAAATTAATTTTTTGGAGGTAAAATATTTTTTTTTGGGGGGGTAATTTTTTGCGTAATTTGGGATTTCTGGCGGGGTCAATTTGTAGCCCTCACCAAGACGGTTCCGAGGATACCAAACTCGGTGGGTCTACGACCTATGTTGGCCGAGATAGGATTGGGGGGTGAGGTAAATTTTCGGGGTGGGGGTAGGGGAGGGGGGGGGGGGTAGGTTTCGTGGGGAGGCTAATAGGCACTATTTCGGAATAAGGGTGGGGGAAGGCAGGGGGGGGGCTATGGGACAATTTTGGAAAAAGTGGGTGAAACTGAAAAATAATTCTCTAGTGCTGCGCGCGCACCGTTACGTTACCGGGCGTTACACTTTTTCATAAGTGACTCCCAGCCGCAACCTAATTTAAGACGTTGTCACGTCAAAAAGCAGGATAATAAAGTATATCACTCTTAATATTGTTATAAAGATGCGTTTTACCACGCACAAGTTAAAAGACCCGACTTACTTAACTTGACAATCACGTTTCATAAAGGCATGCACTTACTTTGAGCGTGAAATATGACGTCATTTCCGCTCCGCACGCCCTCTATTTCCGTTGGCGTGCTGACGTCTTACTCAGCCGTTGTGTATGGTGGTTTGAATATAAAATTTTAAACGCTGTGTTTTAAATATTGAAGGGTTTACGATATAAAAAGTATTTATTTTTGAATTAATTTCAATTGACGCATTTACCCCTCTATCGGCCTAGTTCGCAAAAGTTTTGTGTTGTACAATATAGGAATTATTCAAAACAAAAAACTATTAAGAATGTATTGTATCTTAATGTATCAGTACATATACTTCCCACTGCAGGGTAGGAGCCTCCTCTACAATCGAGAGTACGATTGAGAGTGGTTAAGCCACATAATACAATCATAATAAAATACACCCAACAGCCACATACATAGTCTTGACCCTACTCTAAGGTTGAGTCTTGTGCCATGGATATCAGGAACTATAAGAGACTTTTCGGTCTCATAATAGTCCACCACATTGGCCTAGGACGGGCTGACCGGCGGTTGTACTAATAATATAATATGTATACTACAAAATATAAAATATTCCTAAGCCACGCTACCAAACGTGTTGTGTAAAGGCCAATGAACTATGTGTTTTCTAAATCTCTGGCGTTCCTTTCCAAACATTTTATGTTTCTAAGCTCCCTATTTTGACTTTAATTAAGGCGTCACATTTATTACCATGGCCATATTTTATTGTTGAAAAACACTAAGGCTATTCTTTTATTGTTTGCCTAACGCATGAAGCATTTACAGGAATTGAAATTGACATAATAATAATCATGATTTGAAAGATAAGATAAAAACCAAAACTAAGATAAACGCAATAATTAGATGATCTGATCGATAAATTCATCCTACCCACAAACAATAAAAGTACTTACCGTTGATAGATTCGCCACAGCAAAATCCAAATACAACACTTTTTAAAACGCACGCACAACAACACACATACACATAAACACTACACATACCGAAGTAACTCACAACCGGCAATCGAACTCCATAAAACGACGAATACAGGTTTAAATCATGCACCTTATACCGTGTCCGCACTATGCGCGCGCGATGCGAATTAGCAACTACCGCCCAGAAAACAAAATTTATTGCGACACAAAAAACATCAAGCAAGTTGCACACACACACGTTATCAACCACCTGTGCGTGACGTCAGCGACAATGTGCGCAGTGATCCCACTGATGCAAATATACCAGGACCATCGCTGCCAATCACACGGCCGAAACGTACGAGGAAAATAGTAGAATAGATTATAAGAAATACTTTTAAGAATTTAACAAAATGGTATATGTAGTTTTTAGCTTTTATTTATTACTAGCGGCCCGACCCAGCTTCGCCTGGGTGCATATATTTCTTGATTCCACTCCACACCAAATACATGTTATTTTTCGTATAAACTCTTGTATACCTAAACTTGACGTAGCTATCCTACTGTCCGGCACAATCCCGTCTCATCCGCCTGTTTAGTCTCTTCCCAATCCGTCCCATCCCTTCTCTTTTTATCCATCCCGTTTTATGACGTGCATTTACATTTCGTCCTAACAAATCTGTCATCTATCCCAGCCCTCTCCCGTACCTTCCATTCTATTTTACTTTATGTCCCTTCTCTCCATATACATCCATGTACATATACATAATATAAAGATTGCCTTATGAATTTTTGACATAAAAACTATTGCGTTTTTTATTGTCCATCCAATATTCCTTCCCTTACTTCAGCACCAAAATGCTATTTTTCCAAAAAATATTGCACGCCATTACTTTTTGTTAGTAATAAAGAGTTGAAATATAAAATTTCATAGACATAACTTCAGTGGTTTCGATTTTCTTAGACATAACATTTCAACCCTTTTTTACCCCCTTTAGGTATAATATAACCTATCTCACTCCGATACGATGTACATTTCTATCAGTGAATTATAGCGAAGGAAAGGCCACTGTAAAAATTTGTGATAAATATGGCATTCGATCTTGAAAAGGAGTAAGTATAACTTCATATGCTGCATTTACACGCTTGGCCAACCTCAGTCAGCCTCGACCAACGGCAGCGTGTAAACGGAGTGTTTGGCTCGGCTGGCATTATGTTTTTCATAGTTAATAGCTTGGAATTGGTAGACGTTGGCCCAGCCTCAGCCAACATGTAAATCTACCATTACGTGTGAACATTATTTATTTCATTGTCCTATATTAATGTAGCTTGATATATTCTCCTTAGTTTATACAAAATAAATTTCTGAACGCATGCATAAACAATTACAATCAAATATAAAATGTCAATCCATTTTCACTACTGTCAATATTTTACATCTTTAAAATCTAAAACACGCCATTATTCGAATATTGTGTTGTCGATTCGAAACCTTTATTTAAATACGTTCTTTAATTTTAGGAAAGAGTTTACCATATCGACAGGGTGAAAATTAAATGTTTGACAGTTACAAACCCATGAATATTTTGTATGGGAAAATCACGCACACTGTTTTGATAGATATGATTGAATTTGAACTTTGTTTAGCGGTAATAAAGTGCAAATTGACTCTTTGACGTTAGGAACATACCTACATTGTTTAAATAACAGAGAGTGCTTGTAATTTAATATGAACTTTATACAATAGCAATAAAGCTCAAATTGACTTTACGTTTTAGTTAGAAAACGTTTGTATGGGAAAAAGAAAAGGGCTGTTTTTAGGGTTTTTCCGGCAATTATTCGATTTTTTCTCGCCGTAAGAACCATCGCTGGACTTCCACAAACATTTAAAAAAAAGAATTATCGAAATCGGTTCAGCCATTCACACGTGATGCCGTGACAACGCGAAACGGGTTTCATTTTTATATATATAGATATTTTATATTGTTTATTTACCAGGTGTCCAAATTAAGTGTGGAGGAATGATGTGTCTATGGTCACCTATGCTCTATGACACTTTCCCGCCAATTCGTAAAATTAAAAAGTTAACACAAGTCAGTAATAAATTAGCTCATAAAGTAAACGGTTGTTTTATTACGTATATTAAACATATCACTTGTACGGCGAACTATAACTATATTATTTGAACAATCTTTGTTTAATTTGATTCGAGATACATATAAATTAAAAATATCATATATAATAATTCTTCTTCTTCTTCTTCAAGTGCCTATTCAGTGCTGAAGGTTGGCCGTCAGCTTCTTGTATTTTTCCCTTGTCCTTAGCCAGGTGGAATAGTTGCTCAACGGTGCTGATACCGGTCCACTCCCGGATGTTTCGAAGCCACGATTTTTTCCTTCGTCCAGCGCGTCTCTTGCCTTCCACCTTGCCCATAATAATTAATTGGAGCAGCTTATATCTATCGTGCCTAAGCACGTGGCCGAGATATTCTGTCTTGCGTTTTTTGATGGTTTGCATCATTTTCCGGGGCATACTGACACGCTGGAGCACGGTATCGTTCTTTACTTTCTGCATCCAACTGATGCGCAACATGCGACGGTAACACCACATTTCGAATGCCTCTAGGCGCCTTGTAGTATCGTCTTTCAAGGTCCATGCTTCGCAGCCATACATGACGACAGGCCAGATGTAGCAGAGAAGAATCCTTACTCTGAGCTTTATGTTCAATTGACGACAACACAGCACTTTTCTCATTTTGTTAAAAGAGGCTCGGGCAAGTTCTATACGGGTCTTAATTTCCTGGTTGGAATCCCATGCTTCATTTACCCAAGCACCGAGATACTTGTATTGTCGTACTCGCTCTAGTTGTTTTCCACCTATGGATATGTTAGGATTTATTCCTGGATTTCTGGAGACTACCATCAGTTTTGTCTTGCTGGTGTTCATCGACAGACCGGCTTTTTGGCTGCTCTCGTTGACTTTATTTACAATGGCTTGCAAATCGCTTTCTGAGGAAGCAACGAGAACAGTATCGTCTGCGTAACGCAAGTTGTTAATGATGGTACCATTGATTTTTACTCCAGCTTCAAGGTCTTCAAGAGCTTCAGACATCACGGCTTCCGAGTACAAATTAAATAGAAGAGGAGACATAATGCATCCCTGCCGGACCCCACGACAGATCTCTATATCCTCGGAGTCTTCATTGTCGACCCTTATTGTAGCCACTTGTTTTTCGTATAGATTACGGATAATCCTTACGTCTTTGCCGTCGAGACCAATATCCATTAAAAGGTTCATGAGTTGCTGGTTTTTAACTCGATCGAATGCTTTTTCGTAGTCAACAAAGCATATCAATATATCATTTTGCATATCTCGGCATTTTTGTACAAGAACGTTGAGAGCGAATAGGGCTTCTCGTGTACCGACGCCAGAGCGAAAACCAAATTGGCTGTCTCTCAGTTGTTCGTCACATTTCAGTCTTATTCTGTTCTGTATGATGTTTAGGAACACTTTTAGGACATGGCTCATTAGACTGATCATACGATATTCTCCACATTTTCTAGCATTTTGCTTTTTGGGTATTGTGATAAACGTAGATTTTAACCAGTCATCAGGAAGGACTCCATTTTCGTAGATATTGTTGAAGAACTGGGTCAGTACATCCAGTTTATCTTCTTCTAATAGCTTGAGGGTTTCAATGGGTATTTTATCAGGTCCCAGTGCTTTTCCTGTTTTGGCTGATCTCAAGGCGCGTAATACCTCAGATTGTAACATAGAGGGGCCATTGTCGTCGGTAGTTATTTAGATATTTCTGGTTAGATCAGCGAACATCTCTGAGACGTATTCACACCATTGTTTCCTCTTGCTAATGGGATCTAGAATCATATTCCCACCTTCGTCGGTAAGAATATTAATTGGTCTTTGTATTTGACCCACCATTTCCTTGATATGTTTATGTGCATTGAAGGTGTCATGTTTCCGAAGAAGATCCTCTAAATGTGCGCATTTATCGCTGTAATATCTGTTTTTAGCTTGGGTAATTTGTTTTCTTATGGTGTTATCAACTTGTTTATACCGTTCTGGATTTGTAGTCTTGCACAGTCTCCGTTCTTCCATTAGTTGTAAAATTGAGTCTGTCATCCAGTCCTGTTTCCTAACCAATTGTGATGGTTGAAGATATTTGTGACAGATATCATACACCTTATGTTTAAGGCTAGTCCATGTTTCCATTTCGGAGTTAACAGTTCTAGTGCGCTGTTCCGTGGCCCATTCGTTGATGGCATTGCAAACCTTTTCTCGCGTATGGGGCTCAGATAGTTTCCGTACGTTTGGTCTTCTGTCACTTCTTTTCGATTTTGTCTTCTTTAACTTGCATCTTATGTCCACCACAACTGGGTTATGATCTGATCTAATATCTGCTCCAGGGTAGGTTTGTGCTTTCTTAATGCAGTTTCGGTATCGTTTGTTGACCATCACGTAATCTATTTGGTTCCTCACAATGTGTTCAGAAGTATGCATTGGCGATGTCCAAGTGTATAAACGGCGAGGTGGTAGTTTAAATAGGGTGTTCGTAATTACAAGATCTTTTTCTTGACAAAATTCTATTAGTAGGTCGCCCCTGTCATTACGGGTTCCAAGACCATATGGACCTGCCACTCCAGGTACGACGGTTGAACCCACCTTTGCATTCATGTCGCCCATAACAATGACCACTTCATGGTGTTTTGTGGATTTTAACAAGATGTCAATGTCTTTGTAAAAGTTTTCTATTTCGGTAACCGGTTTGTCTTCCGTGGGTGCGTACACCTGCACAATGTTAATGTTGTATGGTTTTGCCTCCAGTTTGATCAACATGACTCTGTTGGAAAAGGGAACAAACTTTGTGACTGATTTGGAGGTTTCTTTTGTGAGAAGAATTCCCACACCATATCGTTCTGTTTCTTGATCACTTCCCGAATAATACAAGCAATAGTCATCAGTTGTCGGGAGTTTGCCATGACCCGGCCATTTGGTATCACTGATACCAATAATGTCTATTTGCAAACGTTTCATTTCCAATTTAATGTTGGGTAACTTTCCGTCCTGCTTTAAACTGCGCGCATTCCAAGTTCCGATTCTAAGTATTTTCCGCCCAGGGATTCTTAGCACCCCTGTCTCATTAAAGAGACGCTGGGCACTCGGGGCCGTGGCTATGAGTGACTTTTTCATTGAAGCTAACTACTAGGGAAGATAGTGCAGTGGTTTCCCGTTGCCTTCTGCACCAGACTTTTTATGGTTATTTAGACCTACAGGCTGCTGAGACCTCTTCCAACCAGGTTTGTGGTTGGGCGTATGGTTATACCGCCATTGCTCGGTCGCCAGAGTCTCGTCAGTTGTCTAGCAGGGGGTACCACGCCAGCTCGGGGAGCTGGCGCCGATAGCTATTCTGAAAAGAACCACTATCGCGTGCAGGTGAGGTTGACAGTAGGGTCGGATAGATGTTATGCTCCGTTCCCCCTTACCCTTATATACTTATATACCCCTTATATAATAATATATTGCGTTAACTGCAAAGTTATATGGAAAAACACGAAAATAATAGTAGGTTTAAAATGACAGATAATGTGATCTAAAGAACTTTTTGGAGATGGAAAAGGATTTGGTTAATCTAATTAACAATGGCAGTTCGTTCCACAGGCGAACAGCATGGACATTAAAGATACTGTTGAGAAAAGAACTGCTATTATTTATATTAGCTTTAATAATATGTCAAATTGGCTTTTATTAAATATTATTAACTTCATTCTGAATAGAATTAGACTGTCTTTCAGTGCACTCTATTCACTTTATAATGAGTTAGGTGTATTTATTACTGGTGCACTTTTTTTTCTTAAGTTCATTTCGACTATGCTCATAAGGTAAAATAATTTCACAAATCGGTCTAATAGTTTCAGAGCCTATTCAATGCAAACGAATAATAAATGTTTCCTCTTTACAATATTGGTATAGAAAATATATACAAGGATCAATTAAGATTTGGTTCATGGTCCAGGCAATCTTCGGATGGAAATATGAGAAAGGAGACAGAAAAGGCAGTCTTCTTTTCAAATTGATGTAGACAGGACCGAACAAAACACATACATACATACATAAACTCACGCCTTGTTCCCAGAAGGGGTAGGCAGAGGCACCCACATTTCGCCTTGTATGTTCCGTCCCACGATGTGATAGGTGACGAGCCTATCGCCATATCGGGCACAAATTCCTGCCTCTGGGCTGGTACTGAGTAGAAAAATCCAATATCACTTGGCCCAACCCGGGATTCGAACCCGAGACCTCAGCTTTGTAACCGTACCGTAGTACAACTACGCCACCGAGGTAGTCCGAACAAAACACAGCTTACCCCAAACCAAAGAGAGACATACACACGACTGCAATAATGATCCGATGACGCCGTATTGATCCTGTATTGTGCAAGGCTTTAATCCCCATACATTGACTTTATGAATGAATTAATGGAGTGATTTCGAGGCGCAATCGCGGAACGCTTAACTGCAATCGTTGATGTTAAACAAACTTGAGCGCAGTCGGTATTTGAACGGGTTTATCGGGATACAGAATTTCGGGATGTAGGTAAGGTTAATGACGAGGTGCAACGTTTGTATTACGCATGTGGCTGTAACGCGGGGATTCAACAATCCTGAGTCTGAAATGAAAATCGATGAATAGGTTGAAAATAAAACTCAATGAAATGTTGCCAAAAATAATTAACAGTTAAACTAATGACACAATTTTTCTTCAACATTTGTAATACATACAAGTACAAATTAAATTATAAGAGAAATTAACAAAAAGTATGAAAATTAACTTTTTCCAAAAATATTAAAAATGAAAAACGAATTAAATTTTACACAATAAAGAAAGAAAAAAGAAAGAAAGAAAAGTTTATTGTTGGTACAAATACAAAAGCAAAACAAAGAAATTAATATTAATAATAAAAATAATCCAACCCTAGAAAATAAAAGTATTAACAATAAAACAAAGAAGTGTTAGTTATATAAAGATAACACAAGACAATAATATTCTCTATTACTATTTGTGCCAACAACAGGAACCCTCATTCAGCTTATTACTGCAGTACAGCATAAGCAGTACCACAGCGCTGATTTTCAATGAGGGACCTTAGTGACATCCGGGCACTACGTCGGTGTGCAGATTAAAATTAGTATAGGTACTTGTACATGTATTTTAGAAAAAGATTGATAATTTATACAATATAAACGGGAAACATAAAAAAATTTAGAAACAAAAAATTTTAATATAACGAAGATTACAAATTCAGAAAGATATTAAATAATCGGCAAAAATTCGCCGGCGCCGACAGAGGGCGACTAAGACCGAGTATCTGCAAATACACAATAATTTAAAACCGATAAAGTATTAAATTATTGGTATCCGCCATCATTCTCCTCGACACGGGCAGTCGAAACGCATGTCGCTCCGGTCAGTGATAATAAGAAAATAAACCAGTAGAAAGTTAACAATTATTAATTATGTAGAAACTGCTCGCAAATATTGAGTGTGTTTTTATTGTAAAAGAAAAAGAAGTGTGTTTTTTTTGCCGCCACTTCAACGAAATTCGAAAGCGGCCCACTTCACTGTTCGATCGAAAACTTGCAGGTATGATAGTAAATAATAATGGGTAGCATATGTAGATAAAAATAAATAAATAAATAAACAAACAATTAAACTATGTACGTAATGTTTTGTTGTTTCTGTAATTGTAATACATTTTTCTTGTAATTATATTTAAAACTAAGTTTACTCTTTTTATATCTGCACGGCGGTGGAATGTTGTTCCAGCAGTGAGTGGCGGCATATTTGAAAGATCTTCTTAAAGCAGCAGTCCTGTGTTGCGGTATCGATAGTGGATTCGAAATAGAACGTGTACCATACTTGAGGTTATCCTGTCTGAATGTTAGTTTATCTACTAGGTACTTAGGTCTATTGTTATGAAATATACCCAACAGTAGTGTGGCTAAATGCAATTTCCTTCTGGCTTCCATTTTCAAAATGTTGGCATCGTTAAGATATGGTGTGACGTGGCTACGGCGTGGTAAGTATAAGTACTGTAATGTGAAAGAAAATTATATAATTATTTTAATATTTTTCCTATGTGGTAAAAATAACATATTTTCATCAAAATATCATCGTGTTAGTATTTAATATATTTATTCATATTTCCAATTTACCACTGCGTTCAGATTCAAACCAATCCATTTAACATCCCAATACATTGCAACTGACACAAAATCAATACGCCGTCTTACACGCAACATAATGACAGAGTAACAGGGTTATAAATCGTGCAAATTCCAAATATTACCGCGATGTAACAGCATGCACTGGCTGTCTGCCAGTACAAAGCAGTTGCACTGTGCCAAATGATCAAAATACAAAGGGTTACTCTTTGAAGCGATACGAACTTCGAATGTTCGGATGTTCAACGATGATATCTTACCCGTTTGTGACAGGAATAAAATGTGTGTATCAAAAGACAGAGGTTGAATGCCATTATTTAATTGAAATTATATTTCAGTTCTCAAAAAGACCAGTAGTTTTAATAAAATTTCAACACTCAAAATTACAATTGACAGCCTCCGTGGCGCAGTTGGTTAGACGCTGGTTGTAAAACGAGAGGCCGCAGATTCGATTTTCGCATCGAAAGATATATTTGCATAAAACAGGTATTTGTTTCGGGTCTGGGTGTTTGTGAGACCGAAAAGTCTCTCGTAGTTTCTGATACCTCCGACACAACGCTCGATCTTGATGTGGTCTCAGGGGCCCTACTATATTCATCCGAAACGAAGTACGAAACTTTGGACGACCGAAGTTTTTTATACGATACGAATTATCTACTCTGTAAAAGTTCGGATTTGTATAACGTACATCGTAACCATAAGTCTATGGTTACGACCATAAGTCAATAACGACCATACGTATGTGTAGGTACATTCGTATCTATACTAATATTATAAAGCTGCAGAGTTTGTTTGTTTGTTTGAACGCGCTAATCTCTGGAACTACTGGGCCGATTTGAATGATTCTTTCAGTGTTGGATAGTCCATTTATCGAGGAAGGCTATAGACTATATATCATCATGCTATGACCTATAGGAGGAAATCAGTTGTGATATTTCTAGCAAATACGAGGAAATTTTGTTGGTTTTTATTTTATTTATTTATTTGATACTTCATATACAAATAGTATACAGGCGGAGCTTAATGCCAAAGGCATTTTCTAACATCCAACCTTCAGGTGGTGCAGAGATAAATTCAGAAGGTGCATAAAAATGGGTTGAGACGTAAATCGAGGATATATAAATCGAGGATAGTTTTTCGTGGTCCGCTTGGTCGATATTCTAGACTGATAGTCAGAATTAAATATTTTGACCGCCATTTTAAAGCGTGTATGCACCCGGGCGGAGCCGGGCCCGACCGCTAGTCGTATATAAACTTCGATCATCCGAAGTTTCGAACTTCGTTTCGGGTGAATATAGTAGGGCCCCAGTACTGTGTATGTGACTGTTGGGTGTATTTATTTATTTATTATTTACTTACATCAAAAGACGTAGAAGCGCATGTAATATTAATAAATAAAAAAAAAACTATCCAGATCAAAATTCAGCAGATAAGTTTAGATAAACCATAATTTGTATTAATAAAATATTTTTGCTGACGAAGCCAATTGATTGAAATTCGCAATACTCGTTATGATAAAATAACATAGCGATTTCAATATACTAATATGATTTTCATTTTGCATTTAATAAGTTTTGAATAAAAATCATTTCTCAGTAAAATGAAGATCAAATTTTAATTCACCTTCACAGACAAGTTGTTCTGAAATAAGCATTTCTTATCAATAAGAATACAGGTTTTGGTGTGAACAATAACAAAGAACTGGATAGAAATATTGAGATAGTTTCAGTTAGTAATATGCAATATTATGTGCATGTAGTACACTCATTTTATCGCCGGCCAATGTTGTTTTTTTTTTTTTTTACATTGAATGGCAAGACGCGCATGCGGTTCGCCTAATAGTAAGCAAAACAATCGTTCATGGACAGTAGCAAAATCAAATAACACCGTGAGTTATAAAAACAAGCATTCCACTACACTGGTCATCCTGAGATATAAGATGTAAGTCTCAAAATGTCCAGTAATTACTCTGGGTACAATGTTCTTCAAACCGAAACATAATAGTGCATGTACACTGCTGTTAGGCGGGAGACATAGACATTTCGCTGGAACATAACTAGGCGGCCGTTCACATAATATGAGAGACCTACCACAAGTCAAAATGGACATACGTTTGTTGAGAGAGTTTCCCCGAGTAAGTAACAATCTCAGTCTTGAGTAAACCGCATTCATCCACTACACGTCTTTTAAATTATCGGTCTATTAAATAAATACATCCCACCCAACAGTCAAATCTTTAAAGCAAAAATATTGATCTCTGTTATACTCCCCTAAACACAAATAAATAATAAATATATCTATAAATAATAAGTGCGTGGTGGCCTGTTGGTAAACGGACTAGACGCGACTGCCAACATGTTCACGGTGGTCGCGGGTTCGAATCCCAGGGCACACCTCTGACTTTTCGGAGTCATGTGTGTATTGATAGTCAATCACCACGCACTAAAACGGTGAAGGAAAACATCGTGAGGAAACCTGCATACCATAGCGATTTATAAAAAATTCTATGGTATGTAAGTCCGCCAACCAGCACTAGGCCAGCGTGGTGGACTATATGGTCTAACCACTCTCAATCGCACTTACTATCGTAGAGTAGGCCTGTGCCCTGCAGTGGGACGTATATGGGCTGATACAGATACAGACAGATATCTATAAATAAATACGCAGACTAAGCCCACAAAGCCTTACAGATCCGCTAAAGCCGTTTAAAAATAAGCACATGTCAGCTCTTTATTAAGCATTTCGACGTTTCTCACAAAAGTGAGCGGGACTGTACAATAATAAGCAACGTTGACGAAAACTCGCTTTTAGAAATTACTTTTGCTCGCAACTTGACATGCTTGATGAAAGAAAATAGAACGGGAAAAACGGGACGGGTTAATCTAGTAATTTGGGTAGAACGAGCCATACGAGATGTGTTAACAGAGCTGAATAGTGAGTGTTTATATACGTCATATTTAAACCTTGTCTATTTATTTACAGGAGAGAAGAAACGTTTATGAATAGTGGTAGTGTATTGGAGTCCACCCGTAAAGCCACGGCCGTCCACAATTGTAGGAAAGTGTCCGATTAAAAATGTATTTATCGATTTTTAGATGACCGCTTTGTAATTATCATCAGTAAAAATACCACTTAAATTGATTTGCAGGTACTGTTTTTCCAATAAAATATGAAGAGTTATTCATTGATATCATCAGACATTGCTGAAATGTGGTTCAAGGGCTATTATACGTCTACTAAACTAGACTACCTCGGTGGCGTAGTTGTACTACGGTATAATTACAAAGCTGAGGTCTTGGGTTCGAATCCCGGATCGGACAAAGTGATATTGGATTTTTTCTATTAATTTATCAGCCCCAGAAATCTGTGCCCGATATGGCGATAGCGTCGCCCACATCCCACATCGTGGGATGGAACATACAAGCCAAAATTTGGGTGTCCTAGTGGCCTCTGCCTACCCCTTTAAAGGAAAAGACGTGAGTTAATGTATTATGTATGTTTATGTAAAATATAAACGATGTTTTAATTTTGCCATAAAAATATTAATCTGTCGAAATTAATGATACATTACAAATAAGTCATACATCTACTCCTATACACTATCACAAAATATACCTTTATCACAATTATAACCTCAAAAACCATTACTACTTATGGTTTAAGTCATCCCTTAAATAATGGTTTCTTAGATTTACGCGAATGTTACACATTGAAATAAAACTATTATTTAAGGATTTTATCGCGGATTTGGTTTAATTTTTAGCGGACGAGTGTCCGCCCCGTGACCACGAAAGCTGTAAAGTAATCGAAATGTCGGGAATTCAAAAAATGAAAAAATTAAACCAAATCCGCGATAAACTCCGTAAATAATAGTTTCATCCCTTAAATTCCAAACACCTGCCACTCACGGTCACATTATCCGATACCCTGCCCCATAAATCTCAAGATATGATCTCCGTAAATTGTGGTGACCGAGAGCTGGCAGACACGTGCAAAAATTTACAGTTTCATACGCGGGTAGCTGAGCTATGCCTAATATCCTAGTGCCAACGAACGGTCCAATCGACTGGACCAGAGCCAGTGCACAACGCCAAATAAATTGACTTATGTTTAGGAATGAATGGCGTCGTGTTTAAATTGCGTCTCGTTGTGGTTATTTGTGGGTGAATTTTATTCGAAATAAGAGGATGGATTGTAAGATAAGAGAGGGATGGTGGTCTACTAGCATAGTTTTTTTTTCCGCTCCATTATCATGCTTTGATATCAACTTTTATGTCTAAGCTTCAAAACTGACCTACGAATTTGTGCGTTATGTTATGTTGACCGATTTTTTTTTTATACTGGCCTGGCATAGTGGCGTCATTGCACCTGATGGAAAGTGCCAATGCCGTCCAGGCAGAGTATCCATTGGCATCGGACGGCAGTTCCATGCCAATGGAAACAATTATGCCAGCCTGCTAAGATTTTGCTTAATCGTAAAATAATGCCTTTATTATAACTATAATTTGATGTTTGGTTTCATTTAATAATGAGATATGCTGCACAATTTCTTTTAATTGGCCTCACGAGATTATCTCTGAAAGACGAAAAAAACAGCCACTTTTAGCACTTTTGTAACGAATCCTATCCAAAGACCTCAAAATATAACACATTACTCAAATTAATACGAAATATTTAAACACAATTAACGGATGTATCCAATTTGAAATAAATTGTCAACTCTGCTTAACCCGTCGAGCAAAACAGGTCAAACAGCGGACCAGCGTATCAACAGGAATTAAACGTCAAATTAAACTGAATAGGACGGGAGGATACGTCGGGAGTTTTCAACTCTGCATTGTTGGCGATTAAGAAACTGTACAACTAGCTTTGCACTGGTTTAATAGAGTATATAAACAGTGAAACAACTGTATTTTTACTGTTGGAATGTCAAATAATAAAATCTCTTTATGTAAGCGTCATGAAACCAACAGTAGAGCGATTCAAGTAATAAAATAAGTTCAGTTGCAGTGCAGTTGCAGTTAAGTTTCGATCCAAACAGTCGTTTTCGTATTCTCGTAACTTTAACAACTGCTGACAAATACGCTCGCGTCAAATTCGCGTCACGCGAGCGTTTTAGCGTATTCTACTGCTGAGCGTTTTATATGCGTGATTCAGATCGCAACTTGATCGGTAGGTATACACCTATCCATTTGACGTCTTATTGGCAATAAGAGATACAAATCTAGTCAAACTGTGGTAGAACCAAGAAATTCACAAAACTTAACCCATACAGAGTACTTATCTTATATATAAAAATGAATCGCAAAATGTGTTGGTAACCGCATAATTCAACAACGCCTGGACCAATTTGGCTGATTTTGGTCTTGAAATATTCGTGGAAGTCCTGAGAAGGTTTTAGGGGTGAGAAAAATAGGAAAAATTCTGAGGAAGATACTAAAAACCTTTTTTTTGGGTATCGGTTAAGCGTGATGCGTCCAGCCAATATAGGATGATCTTTGTTTATTTGACGGGAGACGTAAAAGACGGTCCAGCTTCAACTACCATCCAACGTAAAATGATCTATCTTTCCATTGTCTTTCATTGACGGCTGACGAAATAGAACAAAATTCAAAAAATGTGTACATCGTGTATATAATATTATCTAGATACGGCGTCTTGCGTATAATTTTGTGAAATGTAAATTGAAATCATGTCCATATCTACCAAAATCGCCCATTGTTTTTTGAGATTATTGCAACAGTTTTAAACAAGGTATACTCTATCGAAGCGTTTTGCCGGAGTACACCAAAATATATCTAATTATAATTTTTCGTTTTCATAAACGACATTGTTTTTGAATTGATACTTTTAGATGCGCTGGGGGACATATTTAAATTTCGCATTAATATTGTTTTTAGACTCAAGAATAAAAAGAATATTGGTACGTTGATGCCGTATCTAGACATTATAACGAAACGATATGCAGTTTTATATTTTTATATATTTGTTCTATTACTTACGTCACCTGGTAAGGCAGTATGAAGGTTTTATTAATTTGTATATGGTAACGTACTAGACGCGACTGCCAACAAGTTAACGATGGTCACGGGTTCAAATCCCAGGGCACACCTCTGACTTTTCGGATTAAATTCTACGTGAAATAAAATCCGCCAACCCGCACTAAGCCAGCAGGGTGGAATCAAAAAATATATGCACCCAGGCGAAGCTGGGTCGGGCCGCTAGTTAAAAATATATTTTCAGTCGTAATTTTCCATCTAATATCTATCATCGAATAAACAGATTTAGAAATTCCATAATTATCTTCTGCTATAAACATCGTTATTCAATACAAAGTTTATGAACCAATCTAAGGTGTCGAATGTTATGTTCCTTTCCAGCGACTTGTGAATTCAGTTTAAAAGAAGAAGACAAAACATTCGATTCATAAAATATTATATAACAATAATATATAATAAAACAAATTTCTCTTTGAATAAGTTAGTACAAGCTGAATATAACCATCCCTTATAAATACACCCAACATATTAATAATGAAACCAATTTATTGTAAATTGAGTGCGCAGACTCGAAATATTAATTAACACGTAACCACACAATTTAGCACTAAACTATGCTTTGTAAAATCATCTACCGCATCACTACGTAAGCAATGGCAGGTTGCATAAAGCCACAGACAATCACGGCATGTCATATCGACTTCCGCTTTCGCATTTCCGCCCGCTATTGCATCCGCAGCAATATTGTGATAAGCCTCTGCTCGCGGCTTTGAGACCTTTCGTACTGGACGGAAAATGGATATTAGTGAATTTTGAATAGGATAGAACATGTGACTAAAGGATAGAAAATGGGTATTAGTAAATTGTGAATAGCAAGACTAGGCCAGCGTGGTGGACTATATGGCCTAACCACTCTCAATCGTATTCTCGATTGTAGAGGAGGCCCGTGCCCTGCAGTGGGACGTATATGGGCTGATGCAGATAGTAGACTTGGGTTTCGTTGTTTAGAATAGATAAATAAATGCGTCCAACAGTCACATACATTATCTTCACCCCACATTATCAATGAAGTCTTGTGTCGTGGGTATCAGAAACTACAAGAGACTTTTCGGTCTCACAACACCCAGATTCGAGACAAATACTTTGTAGGCCTCAGAAAAAATTGTCTCGGCGTGGAAATCAAACTTCGCACCAAGAAAAATATTTGTGTAATCCACAGGTATTTGCTTCGGGTGTTTGTGAGACCAAAAAGCCTCTTGTAGTTTCGGATACTCACGATAAAACTCGATATTAGTGTGGGGTTAGGATTATGTATGTGACTGTCGGGTGAATAAATGACAACCTCCGTGGCGCAGTTGTTTAGACGCCGCCTGTGAAACGAGAGGCCGCGGGTTCGATCCCGACCGAGAGAAATGTTTGTGCTGCCCACAAATATTTCTTCCGGATCTGGGTGTTTGTGAGACCGAAAAGTCTCTCGTAGTTCCTGATACCCACGACATAAGACTCGATCTTAGTGTGGGGTCAGGACTATTTATGTGACTGTTGGGTGTTATTTATTTATTTAACTATAATAAATAAAAAAAAAATACGGATAAAAAACTCTATGATAGCTTTTAATCACTTGTAGTTGTAAATCTGCTCGCATTTAATTTGAATTTAATTAATTTATAAGCGGTTGAAAAATGCTCTTTTACGTTGATGACGTGCAAAAATTCTGTAGTAAATTGAGTATATAATTAAAAATTACTTTATTTAAAACCTTATTATTCTAGGAACTTTCATTTTATATTTCGCTTTAATTTATAAGCTTTTTTTATATCTCCTACCTTATTCAACTCCAACTTTATTAAGCCATTTCACGGTTTTCATCACGTCAAAATTATAGCGGCGTGTGGTGATATTTCAAACTACAAATAAAAAACTTAAAATATAATTATAATTTATATAACTCATTGTTTAAGTTATGATATTATAATACAAACAACAAGTATTTATTCTTGGAATCTAATATATGAAGATGTACAATATAATAAAACGTAAAGAGAGTTAAACATCTTATTTGATTGACAAAAACCCATTCGGCGAAAAATATCTTGGCCTTTCTGTATCCAGATAGCAACCATTTTACGTGGGAGTACAAATATTATCTTCCGCCTCAGCTGGAATTATTACATACATACATTAACCCACGCCTTCTTCCTAGAAGGGGTAAGCAGAGGTGTTACAGGGACACCCTCGTTTCGCCTTGTTTGTTCCTTCCCATGACAATAGGGGGCGAGCCTATCGTCAAATCGAGTCCAAATTCCTGACTCTAAACAACAGGAAAATCCAAGACAATTTTCCGGACCTGTTAATTGAATCCGTGACTTCATGTTTTAATAATCCCTTAGTGCAATTACGTCAATGAGGCAGTCGGAATTATTAAACTATTAAATACTTAATCAAAATATTTAAATTAAAGCAAGTCTCAGTTCTATTAACCTCATAACACATTATATTTAAATCAATTCTAAATTCTATTGCGCTGAAGATAAAATTATTAATCAACATATACTGAATAAAAAATATGCACGCTAGAATTATTTAAATATGACACATATTCATTGTAAAATAAGTTCAATTTCATAAATAAATATTTGTTAAAAAAACAAAGACTCGGGTTCTTTGTTTTTTCTGAGACCCTGTCGTCAGCGAATATATTTACGAAGATGTTTGCTCTCACACAACACAACATTGATTACTCTGTGGAGTTTTGTATTTTTAAATTAAATATTCACTTGCAATTTTCTTGGCTCGATATAAGATCTTTGTAGCTCGATTTTAAAATTGTGACGAGGGACTTATAAGCGCCTTGTACAAGAGACTTTCTCTCCTCGAAGTTGCGATTATCCTAAGGACATAAAGAAGTTGCATCCTGTAAACATACTTTATCAAACAGGATACTCTTAAAATTATGCCATGCGATAATGGCAAACGATTCTCGCCACGAGAAACTATCTCCGAGTAAATAGTGCTTTAGGACGACATCTATAAATGCCAGCGCAGACCGGGACGGCATGGCAAGGGATTTTTTAACAAATAATAATCAAACTTATACGCTTCGAATACGACATAAATTCCATTGTTTTAAATTTATGCCGTGGTCTCGAGAAATGCCTTTTGATGCCACGGCATTAACTCAAAACATTAGATATAATATTGTATTCCCACTGAATAAGTCTGAAAATCCTTTAGTAAAAAGATCCCTTGCTATACCGTCGCAATAACTGATATATCTCGTTGTATTCAATGACTATCGTTGGTAAATTCTTAGTAATGGATCCCATTATTGTGTTAGGTATAAGGTCTAATCCAACATGAAATATGTAATTGGTGGTCATCCTAAGAGACAGAAAACTTCAGACGTCTTTAATACGTTATTATGATTATATACGTTATTATTTACTACGAGGTAATTATGCTATTCGGATACGATAGCTCTGTAATTGAGAACATTTAGTAATAATGTCCCCTAAAGCTACAAAAAAAACCTTCCGCTTAGCACCTTAGGAAGTTAGGAGAGGCTGAAAACCAGTAGTGGTTGTCATTACTGTCCCCTGAGTCACCGTATGCGTTTACAATAAACAACTTTTTTTTATAATAAGTTATACCAATGTCCAAAAGCAATACATTTTTTTTTCATTTATTTTGATTCGATCAAGTCGATAAACTATATCAGTAGGCTTGTAATGGCAGTGTTTTTCTAGCAATAAGATATGGATACTTCTTTAGAATGCTTAAATAAATACATTCAGATACACAGCCCTGACTGAAAGTAAAATAGTTGGTAGTATAAAGTAAAATAGTTTCTCCTCATGGGGATCAGGTATCAAAAATGACGCGTGAATTTTCGCTCTTCAACATATGGACCCGAAAAAAATATTTGTGGGACACACAAAAACTATTCTCCTTGTGGGGATCGAACCTACGACCAATTGTTGTGAAGCTGGCTCTCAATCAACTGCACCAAAGAAGCTATTAAAGCGGAGGCTGTGTTATTAACTAATACTCTGATCACAAAGCAAATACAGACACCGTTTAACTTAGCGCTTAGTATATTTAACTAAGTTCAAAGTGAGCATAGTTAATAATTACAGTTTTAGATATCTTTGTTTGATTTCAGACATAATTATAAACCACAGGCAAATACATTTAATTGGAGAAGGTAGATGTAAATTGGGAGAGTACGTGGTGGCTTGTTGGTAAAGGGACCAGTCAGCCAACATGTTTTCGGTGGTCGCGGGTTCGAATCTCAGGGTACGTTTCTTAATTCATCATATGTAAATTGATAGTAGATTAGCACGCAATTTAACGGTTAAGGAAAATATCAGGAGGAGATCTGAATGCCATAGCGATTAGTGCAAATTTGTATGGTATGTAAGTCCGCCAACCTGCACTAGGTCAGCATGGTTGATTGTATGGTAACCACTCTCGATTGTAGATGGGGACATACATTATGAGCTGTTACAATATATTACGGTACAGACGTAAATTTAGAAACGTAATATTGAAGAAATAAAACCTGAATTAAAAAATTATTAAAAAAATAAATCTACATTGAAAACATTGCATAAATTCACAAAAACCTTGATGCAAAAAGAAAAAAATATTACACTATACAATTTCTCATAATAATAATATTCAACCAGAGGAAATATCTTCTTGAATATAGGCTTCCACAAAGATTTTCTGTGACCTATAAAAAGAGGCCTGCATAATGGTTTCTTAGATTTACGCGAATGTTACACATTGAAATAAAACTATTATTTACGGATTTTATCGCGGATTTGGTTTAATTTTTACATTTTTGAGCTTCCGGCGTTTGGATTACTTTACAGCTTTCGTGGTCACGGGGCGGACTGAGGAATTAGACGTCCGCTCTGTGACAGTTACAATTCAACTACCCTTATTTTACAATTATTAATTTAAAAATTAATTTAAATAGCTAGTCTGTATTTGCGATCCGATCTACGCAGAAGGAGCTCACAGTGTCTTGAGGTCTGGCAGTTGGTCTTTTGATTTCCGATTTAATAAAATGTAGTATTGGATCCCATGCTTGTGCAAGCTTCAAGCCATCTTCTCTATTGAAATTTGGATGTTTTTTAATTTCAATAGCCTCGCGAAACATCCTGGGCAGGAAACGGTGTTCTTTGGCGAGGACCTGGGGCTGGTCAAAGCGGAGGTAATGCTAAGAGCCTTCTTCTATATGTTCAGCAACTGCAGACTTCGTTGAGCGTCGATGTTTGACGTCAGCTATATGTTCTTTCACGCGGGTCCCTATGCTTCGTTTTGTTTGACCTATGTAGAAAAGGCCACAGACGCAATCTATTTTGTAAACTCCCAATTCTTGCAAGGGTATATTGCACTTGACAGGTGGTAGAAATTGGCTAATCTTCTTGGGCGGCTTGAAATAGGTTTTTATAGAAACACGCTTCGGGATATAGCCAATCTTGTCCGTGACTCCTTTTATGTATGGCAAGACAACGGGGACTCGTTCAACTGTGGCTGGCTTCACTCGGTTTCTGTGACGGCGGCGTGGAATTTGGAGCTTGTTGTCTCGCAGTACTTCCTTGACGTGTTGCAGCTCAGTCGCCAGGTGTTCCTCGTCACAGATTCCTCGTGCTCTCTGAAACAAGGATTTACCCACGGTAGCTAACTGTTTTGGGTGGTGGTGAGAATCACCATTCAGATATTTATCAGTATGGGTATTTTTCCGATACACAGTGTGACCTAGGGACTGGTCAGGATTACGGATTACTAAGACATCTAAGAAAGCAAGATATTTATTATGTTCTAACTCCATAGTGAATTGAATTTTATTGTTGATGGAGTTAAGATGATTTAAAAATGCAGTTACTTGGTCAGATGGTAAAATTGTGAACGTATCATCTACGTACCGCTTGTAAAATCTGGGTGAGACTTGGGTTGTACTAAGGGCTGTCTCCTCGAAGTCCTCCATGAAAATATCGGCGACCACTGGAGATACAGGTGAGCCCATAGCAACGCCATCCACTTGTACATAGTAATGATTATTCCACAACATGTATACACAACATACCAATTTGTCAGCGAAATTAAACATCTACAATTAGCTGACAATGAGACAATGGTTTGTTTTGATGTCCAGTCACTATTTACAAGCTTACCAGTACAAGACTGCATCAAAATTGTCACTGGACGAGGAATCTGTGACAAGGAACACCTGGCGACTGAGCTGCAACACGTCAAGGAAGTACTGCGAGACAACAAGCTCCAAATTCCACGCCGCCGTCACAGAAACCGAGTGAAGCCAGCCACAGTTGAACGAGTCCTCGTTGTCTTGCCATACATAAAAGGAGTCACGGACAAGATTGGCTATATCCTGAAGCGTGTTCCTATAAAAACCTATTTCAAGCCGCCCAAGAAGATTAGCCAATTTCTACCACCGGTCAAGTGCCATATACCCTTGCAAGAACCGGGAGTTTACAAAATAGATTGCGACTGTGGCCTCTGCTACCTAGGTCAAACAAAACGAAGCATAGGGACCCGCGTGAAAGAACATATAGCTGACGTCAAACATCGACGCTCAACGAAGTCTGCAGTTGCTGAACATATAGAAGAAGGCTCTTAGCATTACCTCCGCTTTGACCAGCCCCAGGTCCTCGCCAAAGAACACCGTTTCCTGCCCAGGATGTTTCGCGAGGCTATTGAAATTAAAAAACATCCAAATTTCAATAGAGAAGATGGCTTGAAGCTTGCACAAGCATGGGATCCAATACTACATTTAATTAAATCGGAACCCAAAAGACCAACTGCCAGACCTTAAGACACTGTGAGCTCCTTCTGCGTAGATCGGATCGCAAATACAGACTACCTATTTAAATTAATTTTAATTAATAATTGTAAAATAAGGGTAGTTGAATTGTAACAGTCACAGAGCGGACGTCTAATACCTCAGTCCGCCCCGTGACCACGAAAGCTGTAAAGTAATCGAAACGTCGGGAACTCAAAAATGTAAAAATTAAACCAATCCACGATAAAATCCGTAAATAATAGTTTTATTTCAAAGAGGCCTGCATTCAGTTTCCGCTACCTATAGGTACTAGGTCAATTATCTAGTGTTTTATTGTTCGAAGATAAAATTATAAATACAAACACATTCAATAAATTATCCATTCAAACATACCAGCACATACACAAGAAAGTGTTTCTTGAACAACAAAGAAACCAATAAAAACTCCGTCTGAAAGATTAGTTACAAAGCGCAGTAGAAACGTAAAAAATCCACTCCACAAAGAAATGTTACAAAAAATGTGCAAATAAATCCATTATTAGTTTCCAAACCACAAGTAAACATAAAATTTGATATAAACTTTTTTAATCACCACAGAGAGGCGAGTTGAATTTCAGAAGCAGTATATTTTTAATAAGAATCACCGCAAGCAGAGGAGCAAAGAACAGAACTCGTTAAGTTCATTCATTAAAAGTTTTTAACTATTTAATTTATATATTCATTGTTTGTAGAGAACAATTTCGCTGTGTAATCATGAGAAAATTAACTCAATCTACTTAGTCAATAATTTATCTGCGTTTGCATTTTCAAGTGCATTGGAGTTGCAGCGATTTTAACATTATACATATGATCAGCTGGAGTCGTATTCTTAGCGAGATTAATGGTTTCATTATTAGAAACTCAACTTCCTGTAAGTACTTCAATGTGGTAATGTTGCCAGTCACTGGCTATTTTTTTGTTAATACTAATTTTCAGGTGATTTATAACGTATTTAATTTATATTTCGGTGTTTTAGGTAATTGTTTGCTTAGTTATATTAAAATTACAATGTTGTATTCAATTTAATATTAGTTAGAGCTATTAAAAAATATGTGTTGGGTTTAAAATGTAGTGGTTATTACAAAAGTTACAAGTTCATTTAAATCAGAGCAGTTCATTAATAACATTTCATATTGTTTAAATAAGATTCATTAAAGGATATAAATGTAACTAAGTCATTAGCAACAACATTTTCAATACTGAACATTACCTGGTCTTCCTTAAAGGTATCATCAGCGCTGTTTTTGAAGCCACTAGCATCCAGCATCACTCCAGCGACTGTTATTAATAAAAACATTTTATACTGATTGTAGGTCGGAAAATATTATATCAATACAAACTAAAGATGAGTGGTCACCGCTGTCTGTCAAATAACATCGTTCTTTGAAACTTGCTGAACCATCTATCTAATATTTAACTGACACAGAACGCCATATTCACGAGTATTTAATAATAGCCGTTTCATGAAACTTTTTGCAGTAAAATGTAACATAAATATTTATTTTGTCAAATGAAATGTTTGTAGCCTCCACTACTTAAAATAATGAGTACAACAAATTACGTTCTGCAAAATTAAAACATTTCTGCTTTGATGACCCACAATCCTCCATCCAGGTCAAAAATTCACCAACACTTCAATAGCACAAAGTTTGCAGTTTTTAAAGGCTTACAGTATTCCAGTTTTTTGTTGCCAACTTCACTCACTGAAGACTTTTACAACGAGTAATACAGCCGGCAGTATCCTCAACGTAATTAATTTAGAATCTTTGCATTCAACAACTTTGTTTACCTTTTGCCTCAGAAATGTTTATTGCTCTTGTCTCGACGCTTTTGTTTTACGAGGAGTATTTTATGTTCGCCCTTTGTTTGGTAAGTGTGGACAGATATTAAGTCTGCATTATTTTGCCGTCCTTTAGCCGGGCGTATTTTTAATAGTTCTATCCTACATTCCTTTCGTCCTCCCCACTTGTCCTCAAGAGCTCGACTCGGGAAAACAAAGCTTTAAACCGTAGGAATTGTGGATTTCCTTTTAAAACACAACTTACGACATTGAAAATGTTGAGCGTAGCGCTAGAGTGCAGATCTAGAGGCACGTTTGCGTCATAAATACTGCGTCTAGATTTAGTAAGCCCTCGGCGTGGAATTCTGCTGGAATCCAATCATAAATATTAGCGAGGAGCGTGAGAGTTTTGTTGTTATTAACGCTCAACTAGATGTGTTTAATTCTAATACATCAAGAGTAGTGGACATGTATGTTTACGCAGTAGTTTTTTTATTTCAAATGAATTTATAGAAATAACAAACGATTAGGGTTTAATTTTAAAGTTACTCTAAAATCTAAATGTATTCATCTCATTTTATTTCTATGAATGTATATTGTATGTTGTTCGAAATGTCAGACGCCCGCCTACAAGGTGGACGGACGACCTGGCTAAGATTGCAGGAAGTCGCTGGATGGAGGCCGCTTCCACCAGATTGATATGGAGATCCTTGGGGGAAGCATATGTTCAGCAGTTGACTTCCTGTGGCTGAGATGATGATGATGATGATATTGTATGTTTGTATATAGTTATGTGAATTTACTGCGAGTACTGTTGATGTGCCTTATTTAAAATAAAGATCTTGTTACCTTAATTTTCTCCATCTTAAATCGTCTTTGATTGCTTCTTCGCCATTATCACCAATTATTTCTGTGTGCAAAATTATGATATCTGCCATTGCATTCATCTTAAGTACCCTACTTTATGAAATCTATTTGCAATCTGCGAATTTGTCGCGTTTATTTAGTATTCATTTAAAAGATTACGAACTACCCTCAACCAATCCAAGGTATACTAGACTACAACTAAATCCAGAATAATTAAAACCAAAGCCAATTCCAGCTGATTCCGCGTCTTGTGTCCTATAATTCTACTCATTCTTACATTCGCGTCACGCTCGGCTCTTCAGTAATTGGAATCTCCAGAGATTGTGATCGTGGAACAGGCGCCTGATAAATCACGTGTTAATATGTATTTCGAGTGTTTATAACTCTGTGGAATTGTGAATTGACTTTGGAATTTTGGTGCTGAAGTCCGTTTGTCATCGTCATTCCTTTAATTTATTTACTATGATTTATTTGAGAATGACGTTCTCCAAAATGACACTGGTCTTTGTTTTGTTATTGTTTGTAGTTTCTAATTTCACCAATGCAAAAGAGACCGATGATGAATTATTTTCTCACTTTTAAAATATTGCTTAATATTGGTGGCATGTTATTCGTACCCTTAGAACCCGTTAAACTCAAAAAAGCGGTACAACAGCATGAGCATGCAGTTGTATCGCTTTTTAGGTAAATTTATATCTGTCATCGAGCATGACAACATAATTACATCTACCCGAAATATAAACCTATTTACTAGTAAGAACTAGTGAATAGGATTTTTTTTACAAAAGGTCCGGCAAACGAGGCTACAGGTCACCTAATGGTAAGTGAACACTGCCCATGAACATCTACAGCGCTTAGGTCATAGATGTGGTCCCCCCCATCAAATCGGAAGGGAAAGAAAACGTAGTATTGAGATTACATTGTACTTGTTTTACCACTAGTTCCACTTATTTATAAAATAGATCTCCATACAATTTCGTACAAAACCACCTCACACTGTGAGTTGGAAGCAACTAATTGTACTATAATGAGAATCTGAGCACTCCCAAGCCATTTAACGAACGTTCATGAAGATAACTTAAATAGTCTGGAGTAGTAAATCTACTCCAGATATTAAATGGAGCAAAGAACTACTTTTGTAAATGACTTAATGACAGTAATCTTCATAGCCTAGTTTTTCATTAATTTAAGTCTAGTAATTAAACATTAAATGCCTGTTATATTTTTAAGTACGTGACTGTTCGGTTACAAAACCAAAATTTTTTTTATGGTAACAATTGGGTCAAAATAGATAGCATAATTAGTATCGGCCTTAAAAGGTACACACTGGACACATTAATAACTTGCTTGGATTGATAAAGCTAAAATCTCTCTCTCTCCCTCGTAGTATAAAGTGAATTTCAGTAGTTGGACGTACATCATGCCACCAAATACCACCCACATTACCTCGGAGGTTGAAAATTCACCTCAGTACGTTTTCCTGATACTTTCTTGCAAGTACTATAAATCTGTGGAACCAATTGCCAGCCAAAGCCAACGCATCTCCATGCCCTATGGTGTTGCAGATGTTTATTTGCGGTACTCACTTACCATCAGATGAACCGTATGATCGTTTGCCCTGTGTTGTATAAAAAAGAACATCATTTGTGACAAAAAATATAATGAAAAACCCTTTTATACATACAATAAAATGCGTGGGTAGATATGAAATTGATATTTTTTCTAAAAAATCAAAGTTACTTTTCACTGGAATAAACCAGTAATGAATAATGAACAATTCAGAATGGAATAAAACGAATGCATTCACAATTTAATCCTCTTTATTTCGTAATTCAAGAGAAATATAAACAACAGTACATTGTTTAACATTTTACGAACAAAATATACTTAAATTATACGGACATATACATAAAATATGCTTGCCTTATTGCAATTTATTGGGCAGCTGCCACATAGTACTTGATAACATCCAACTAAATGGAGAATTTCGACGATAGAAACAAAAAGCATGACATACGTTAACATCTTATTAATTGTAACAATCGAATGAGATTTTTTAAAATTGTATTTTATATTTTTGATACTTGAATTTAATAAAAGTAAAGAATATTCCTAATATTGCATAACATCTTGAAAATACTTTTGAGCATTTATGCGTCATTGACCTAAGCCAATTTACCTGCAGAGATTTTTATATCGAAGCATTGCACACAACAACACAAAATAGACCTAATTGTTTTACAAGTTGCATACTATGTGGCATCTGCCTAAACAAAAAAAATACAGGGTATATCAAGACTGCGACCGAAAACGAAGCTGGGTGGCAGTTTTAGTGATTTCAAACACAATGCAACTAAATTTTGTGCAAAAATTTGTGACGAAATTTTTATGTATTTTTTTTTCTATCGTCGTATTAGGATGGTAAATACATACATTACATGGTATGGTAAATACAAAAATTAAATAATAGTGTACAGCCTTTTATTTTTAAAGACTCTATGTTATGCAAGGCTTTTAATTATTATTATGGCAAAAACTATAGATTTACCACCCAAACTCGACGACATTTAAAAAGTAATAAAAAAAACTTGTTGCGTTTCTAAGCGAAATTTTTAGTGGCATTGTGTTTGTAGTCGTTAAAACTACCACCCGGCTTCTTTTTTGGTAGCAGTCTTGATATACCCGGTATATATAAAATACCAATAGCGTAAGGTATATTTAAATTATGTTTACAGAGATCCCTCTATCAAAGATTTTATTTACAGTTAGGCCATCTATATTGTAAGAAACACTATTTCTTCAAATACTAATATTCTATTAAATTTATATACTAACATTATTGTTACTGAGTGAAAAACAACATCACACAAGTCATTGGTTGGCAAGAAATTAAAATATTTTTTCGGTAATATATTTTTGTATTTTTATTGCATGCGTCAATTTGTTGTTCTTTTATTTCATTTGTTCTCGACAACCAGTGAAGTTTAAAATTATTCTAGAATTGTTTATAACTGCCATTCAATCAAACTTGTGAGAAGCCCGTTTTCAAACCTTTGATTTATGTATTTTTACCTACCAATATTTTTTTAAATGTATTGTGAACTATGGTATTTGAATAATTCCCTTCTGAGTCAGATTTACTTATTATAATCGTCTTTTGGTGCTCGGTTGTAATCTGTACCAATATTTTACTATCTTCTATCGTCGTATCTATCGTCTTGTATCTTGTTTGTATTTCGTAAGACTTGAAAACAAAGATTTGAAAATGAGCATTTGAAACTAAAACTATCCAGTTGAAGTCACAATAATGAAAAATAAGTCAGAAAACGAAGCATTTGACAATCTTACACACAATTCCTATACACGTTAATGGTCCTAATTTATACATTTCATTCTTATATAATGAACTTATGTTATTATTGGATTCTCACGAGTCCATTTCATTAAGAGTATTGTACTAAGAGGAAGTTGGTATTATATTTCGCCACAATTCCTGCGTAAATATTGTAAGAAACATAATACATTTACGCGGAACTTTTGTGAAGTGAGAATGTAATCGGATTGTTTTGCTGTTCTAGAGAGCAGTGGTGAGGATTCAAGATGTTTTTCTCGGGCTATCTTCAATCGAATTTAATAAATGATTTTTTTGGCTATTTAAGGATCGATCTCGAAAATGGACCAATTGGGTCAAAGATCCACGACACGCCCAAAGCTAATCTTGATTTTTTTATTTTAGAAATCCGTACTTAGACAGGGATTAAGGTCGCTTATTTCTTTCAACCGCTGATAAAGTCAGTAACTTATTTTATTTTCCTTTCTATTGTTACTATGTAAAGAAAGATTATATTTTTTGTGTATATTAGAATGAGCAAAGCATTAGCTTTAATACAATACTTGTTAATGAAATGGACATAGTTATTATCTTTAAATGTCTTTTTTGCCAACTTTCTGCTCCTTTTACCTTCGATATAATGGCGCATTTTATCAAATAAATAGAGGTGAAATATATTTTCTCAAATGTTTACTTTGGTTTTTATAGCAATGATCTGCAATTATTAATCACAAACCATTGAACTTTAGCTCTGTTTAATATCATTGATTATTTTCGAACGCCATAGACCGAAGGCAAAAAGCCAAGACATTTTATAGCACAAGTGGCGAGACGAAAAGGTCGCTCGCCTGATGGTAAATTTCACCCTTGCCCATAAAGAGCAACAGCACTCAAAATTTATTATGCATTAGATGACACTGCAATGCGCTGACTTCAAGACATCAGGTGTTTTATCACTTACTGCCGATATTAATAAACAATCCCTATCGCTACTTGAGTATCGATCTTCAACACGTTTCGTGCGTTATGGGACCTAAAAGGTCTCTTACGTTCTTTCAGTCAGTGCGGTGCCACAATTCAAGTTCTCTTCCTTTATGTGACGTGCAGAGAGAAATATATTTGAGCGAGCTAGCAATAAAAAATATTTTAGGAAATTTTTTAGGTCTCATACGCACTGCAGTTAAGTTTAGTTACGAGTTATAATAGGTCTCAAATGTACTGGCAATGAGTCCTCTGAAAATGGCTCCACAGTAACGTGTTAAAACTTCTAATCGGGTAAAAGATTTATCGTATTTCATCAATCCTTAATTAGAGATTAAGATCGTTTATTAATTTCGGCCATGCCAATAATCACTGACTTATTTCAATGGTAGTACTAACACGGCCAGTAATACTGGCATCTAAACATCTCATTATCTGTAATATCTAACCGTATTTATGAGTACGGGATCGATACGCCGACCGCTTGGCTCGAACACTGCTTGTCGGCCTGTCCGGCTTTTGGCACGAGGACCAGCTGTTCCAGATCTCCCTGTTATCAAAATATTTATGAGTTAATATAGTGTTATCTTGTTACGCAAGGAAGGGAATGGTGGCGTAACTGATGTAATATACGGGAAGTGATATTTATTAGTTTTGGGAGGTTTATAAATCCCTAGCCGATTTATTTGTTACTTGTATTCTTAGAAACTCATCTGTATATTTTTTTACTGTATTTTTTGGTAGGTGTTTGTTTTGTAAATGTATTCAGCAAAATCTACTGGTGTTAATTTTACAATATATAACATACTACAAACAACAATTTCGAAACACGGGACTTAATGTAAAAAAAAGTATGCTACGCAGATTTCCTGTTATAGCACGAAATTAAATAGAAATTTCATTAGCATACCAATATAGTAAAATAAATTTTGTAAACAATACAATTTTTTATAAATTTTTCATTCAAGTTACGGTACCAGTCAGGACATTAATGAAGGATTTGAATGTTATGAAGAAAGATGAGTAGAATGAAACGTTAAACGAATTGGTATGGAAAGTAGTTTGTGTGAAAAAGACGACGCATGAAAGTAATAAAGATAAAAAGAGTGAGAGGATGAATGATTAAGATGTTGAAGTACGGAAGGATAGAATAAAGGAGGACGCTTTAGAAGGCGACTGAAGGCGTGGATGACGGTACATGAAGGCGCAATTGAAGATGAATTAAAAAAGAGGATATTATATCGAAGATTCTTAACCAGTATTTGTTTGGTTTGACCCTAGACGTAACTATTCTCACATTTATGTATATAACCTGAATTTTGAAAACACGTGAATATTTTCAGAGCAACCACCGCTCGAATTTTGTTTAATTAAAACTTCAGTTTTTTAAATTTGCGGAGATTTCAACACTGACATTAGCACTATTGTAAGTCACGTGTTAAATTAAATTTTAATTTAGAAACTTTTTGTAAAACCAGACGCGCATCCTGGCACAAAAACTCTGTCCAATCCTATTATAAAATTTTAAACTACGGTGCACCTGCTTGGAATGAATTTCGGTGTGCAAAGGAAAAATAACTGTATTTTGTCAAATTTTAAGGTTAAAAGTTATGAAGCAGGTAATTTAAGTCTGAATACTTGTGCGTTAAAATAAAAATATATGTTTTTTTTATTATCTAAGCAAGACACACGAATACTTCAGAAACTATGCTTAGTTTCCCTAAAAATCACTTATCACCTTAATTTAACTCATGAAACATTTTTTTAATAAAACTGTTAAGGATTAAATAGATTTCTGAAATAATGCACAAACATATGCAGTACATTGAAATGATAAGCTATCCTATTAAATTAATACACCAAATTAACATAATGTCTGCTGCAATATTCCGCCTAGGGGGATGCAACATTACAACAAGAATAATATTATACTACAAATTAAGCATTAATTAATTGGATACGCACTATCATAACAATTTAATGAAATACATTTCTCTAAATATAAATTAAATATACTGTGAAAAGAAAGAATATTTAATGTTGCTTTTATATCCTTCCTAATATTATAAAGGTGAAAGTTTGTGAATATGCATGTATGGATGTTTGTTACACTTTCTCGCCAAAACGGCTCAACCGATTTTGATGAAATTTGGTGGATAGCTAACATCCTGGATTAACACATAGGCTACTTTACATATTTGCTACTCTTTCAAATTCCAATGGTTGGCCGGGATGAGAAAGGACAGGATTAAATTCTTATCTTCATTAGCCTGAATGGGACGGGACAGTACGGGATGTAACAGGGCGGGAAATATAGTTAACGGTGCGCGGAAAATTATTGATGTGGACTGGACCAAAAACTATGCACTCGGGCGATCCCGTCCCGACTGTTAGTACTAAATAAAACAATAACACATCGCAATCAACTGTTACCAAAAAAACTCTATTACCAAACCCAAGAACAAAGCTTCAAAATTCAGCGGACCTTATGAAAAGCACACACACAATGTTTGTAAAGGACCCATGCGTATTAGTACAGCTGTTTCGCATTGTAATTCTTAACGTGGTACAGCAGTTGTGTGAAGCTAATGAAACACACAATTACTTGCTAATAGAAATGCTTAAAATATTTAATTATAATAATTGTAGAATGGAATAGAATATTCGTTCTTGAAATGAAACTATTTTTGCGGATTTCAACGTAATATTATGATTTTTATATATTATTTCAATATTATGTCTAATAGTCTTGTAAATCTAAGAAACTATTATACAAAATTTGATGGTTATTGTTATCAATCAAAGGTAATAAAGCCAATTGAATGAAACAATTTTAAAGCGAATCTCAATCAAAAATCATAAATAATAATCACGAAATTGCGATTGCGTCAGATATTAATCCCATCAAAAACATCCTGTAAAAAAATTCCACGTCTCGCAGCTCAGGTTTTCTACCGGAAAAAGTTGTGAGATGCATGTAATACCAAGTCGATTAATTTATTTAGTCATTGCTTAAGGGACCTTCTGTATAAAGTTATTACCATATCAATATTAAAAATTCTTTACGTTGTAAATAAATAGATCACAGCTAGTTACTAATAAAAATCGTATCTACTTACCGAAAACAGATATCCTATAATGAGATCGGCGTCTCTCGGGGTATCTAGAGCGTCTTTCTCTAGCACGTCGGTTCTCAACCAGCGACAATCGACGAATGCTCGCACTGTGTTGTCGTCGTGAACACTGTTGGATAAAATAGTTTTAAAATATTATACCTATTGCATATACTTATTAAATATAGGTTTGTAAATTTTCCATGGTATATAAAGTCAACCAATACGCAATAGGTCAGCGTGGTGGACTATATGTCCTATTTCCTCCCTACAGTGCTCTCTATTATAGAAAAGGCCCGTGCCCTGCAGTTGGATGTTTGTATATAATATGCTAATCGATACAAAAATGGTATATTTATTTTTTCATTTATTTATAATGATCACAAAACATACGGAGTACCTATATCAAGAAAGGTACCATATTAATCACACAACAGATGAATATACTTAGAAGGGAAATAAAAGCGTTTGACGCGTCGCAAGGTGGTGCATAAAAAGCATCACTGCCGCGGAACGGATGATTTGTCAAATTAGTCGCTGTCGAAATGCTTTGGAGAAAGGTGCTCCGGCGAAATAGAGTTAAAATGCAGATTTGTGCCATTTTATCTTGCAGTTCCTATACTGAAGCACCAAACATCAATAGAGGAAGAATTTAATACCAATATTCAACCCGATTTTATTGATTTTCGTCTGTATTTTCAAAAGTTGCGGTTTTTAATTACGAAATTTTGAAGAACTCGATAATATGATAGAAGACAAATGAAAAATATACATTGCTGATTACGCGTACATACAATGCTCGCGAATGGCAAGTTCCTACGAAATGCATAGGACTCATTTTGTTATGTCAACAGCGAAAATTGGCACATGTCACGTAGTGTTGTAGTCTTGTACATAGTAACTATATCGATGTAGTTATAGATTTCGTATACTCGTAAATCAGCTTTAGTCATTTTAAATTGTAGTAACGTTGATAACGTTCACGACCTATCCTTATGTTCTAATTTCATACCTGTGCCAACATGAGAACAACATTTTGTTGTGTCTGAAAATACATTATAATATAGTAACTTATTCATTTATACGTTTCCAAGAGTGAGTTGATAAAGGCAATAGAGACAACTGGATTCCTACAAAATCCAGTACGATTTGTTCTAAGTATTCATTTTCGTGAAACGGAAGACAATAAAAAAATCTGGATCTTAAGTAATATCTGTATCAGCCCATATACGTCCCACTGCAGGGCACGGACCTCCTCTATAATCGACTACCGATTGAGAGTGGTTAGGCCATATAGTCCACCACGCTGGCCTAGTGCGGGTTGGCGGACTTACATACCATAGAATTTTTTATAAATCGCTATGGTATGCAGGATTCCTCACGATGTTTTCCTTCACCGTTTTAGTGCGTGGTGATTGACTATCAATACACACATGACTCCGAAAAGTCAGAGGTGTGCCCTGGGATTCGAACCCGCGACCACCGTGAACATATTGGCAGTCGCGTCTAGTCCGTTTACCAACAGACCACCACGCACTTAATAATTAAATATTGTATGAAAAATCAAACCCACTGAATCTATTGACGTAAAAAAAATCTTAATTTGATTATAATAATTGCTTATATGTGCCTTGCCAATAATAAAAATGTTAAACCCTCACACACAGCTAAAAATCTTAAAAATCCTGTACATATAGATTTGTAAAATAGTATACAAATTAAAATGAATTTTTAATACTAGTCTCATTTATTTTCCGCCTATTGACATAATACTGATGAAATAACTGTATCAGAAAAAAACTATTAAGCAAATCGATAAAACAAATTCCGGTCTTATAACAAAGGCATATTTCCATAATTTTATCGATACTTTAAATCGACTATTGCAAGCTTTATGTATTGGATTTGTTGAGGTTTAGTGTTCCGAAAACGACGACGCTGGTTTTCATACAATTTGACGGCTATTGCCTTTCTAACCATATTCAACTGTTCTGTGATATTAATATATATTTTTTAAATAATAAACTCTAGAATTTACACATTCAAATCAACTCGTTATCATTTTAGATCCAAAAAACCTAGTAACTACTGCGAAAATAGGTCCATGATGCGTATAAAACACATAAGTCTTTGAGCGAAGTATGAAGAAGTACGTAATTCATCAAGTCAACAATAAATAAAATAAATAATAAATACACCCAACAGTCACATACATAGTCCTGACCCCACACTAAGATCGAGTCTTGTGTCGTGGGTATCAGGAACTACGAGAGACTTTTCGGTCTCACAAACACCCAGACCCGGAAGAAATATTTGTGGGCCGCACAAACATTTCTCTCGGTGCGGGGATCGAACCCGCGGCCTCTCGTTTCACAGGCGGCGTCTAACCAACTGCGCTACGGAGGCTGTCAAACGCTGTCAACGTTCAACAACTGCATCAAATTATAAAGAATTACAGTCCATATTCTAGCTGAATAAGTGCACTTAATTATACCAGTCAAAGTCTTTTTACTTTACAGTATGTAAACAAACTAAAACTTCAAAGCAAGCTTTCAAGCCACGAATTCATTTTATCTAAAGCACCGCAAACCACGTCATAAACGCGACAATAGGTTTGTAGTGGATTCACGAATCGTTTGAGCATGCAAATCGAAAATTCTCTTTAATGTATCTGTCTGCCTACAGATGGCGCTTGAAACGTCCAATTAGGAATGCCATTCTATAATTTCATTCACATCGGGACCTGAATTTGGTTCAGCAAAAATAAAGGCACAATCGCTTCGTTAATTTCTAACCCTTATGTAATTGTGTCTTCATGAATAAAAATGCTTTTTATTTTACTTTTCGCTTTTGTTTACAAGAGATAGTTGCCTTTTTCGAGATTAGAAAAAAAAAAAGAATGTGTAATGAAGTGTCATGAGCAGAAAATGGCTTTTATTAAAATTCAAGGGACGTGGAAAGGCTGGTTTTTGCGCCTTGTATTTTTGTTTGTTTAGTTTTGTGTAGACGATACAAAAATAAAACTTATTTGTTGAAGACCAAACTCGTTTGTATTTTCTGCTTAGCCGATAGCTTTGTGATCTTCGCAGTACAGAGTAAATTGGGAGATCTGAGCTCAGATATTGAATTCTCCAGCCTCGTTAAAATGCAATATCGCCTTCTTGCACCATTCTGACTCGATTTTTAGTATCGGAATTTTACTACGCTTCAGTTTGCCAAGTGGTAACTGTTTTATAACCACCGTTTAACTTGGAAAATATATTCACAACTGCAGAATTTTCAACTGCATTACCATTGTGGGAGCACAAAACATTTCTATTTTAATGCATCTTAAAATTTATAATATTAAAATGCACCTCGTGGTAACTTACGTAATGATTATAAAAAATATCGAGGAGATACGATTGCAATGAAACTTCTCTACTTAATTGCCTTATCAAATTATTTTGTCTGATGGTAAAGCTGAATGACTAAATAAATAAATTCCTAACGATCCGAATACTTTTAATATTGATTTTGGTTTGAGCTTTGTTACCGACTATACAAACAAACATCAAACAGTGCTTACTATTTGATTTCGATAGTATAACATGTTCGGCAATCTTAAGCTGGGTACACCCGTACATCGTCGACCTTGAGTAAGTACGAATGTGTATACCAACACAAATGCTCGAAGCCAACCAAAATGTTTGATTCGAGCAAGATTCTCTCAAAAAGTTTCAACGCACAATTAACATGCAGCAAGTTCGACCATGTTTGCAGATAACCATGCTCAGATGAAACATGCTTATCGAGCATATAATATGTACATGTGTACCTTCGATTAAGCTATTGATGATGAAGAACGATTAAAACTTAAAATGCAACGGCAAACTAAGATACTTTTATTCTTTTTTTCTCTGTAACTATTTAATTCCTATGTTTAATTGGAACACTAACCGAAACCATTTACCCAAAATGCACGTCAATTTTGACAGATTGTGATATTCTAAAGAAACTTATAAACGTGTACAAACATATAAACATATTATGTAGCCACATTATCGCAAATAGATGATTATTATTATAATAATTATAATGTCATTCAAGGTTATCAAACTTACCTGATAGCAATATGATGCCAACGGAAGTCGTACAAAGGTACAGCTAAGTAGATGGACCTGGAGGTCCCAGATCCCGCGTGGACGAGCCTGGCTGCCCCTCTCCCGGCCAGCTCAAGGGAGAGGAAGGAACCGGTGCGACGCCGGGAACGCAGGGAGAACAATGTTCCCTGGCCGTAGCCGCCGCTCTGTATGGAGATGATATTTGTTGTTTAGCATATATGGGTACATGAAATGAAATTCGTGATAATCTGTAAATGGCTATCTATTTCGTATAGTTTTTATTGATGTATGTATGTAAGCTGTTGACCAATAAATATAAATATCTAGACAGCAACCGAAAACGAAGCCAGGTAGTTTATGTGACTTCAAACTAAATATAAAAAATAATTGCGCATCAAGTTTCATCGAAATAAGATATTAAAAAAAAAAGACGGGTTGCACTCCGGGAGTGCCGGCAGAAGTGAAAACTTGATTATTAACGTTGAGCATGTTTGATATTTTGGAATGGTTAGGGAATAATTTTGCACCAATTGCTTTATCAGTATAAAAGTACTATCATTTATGTGGTAGAATACAATATTCATTTATTGCGCTATCGTACACAAACATGACAATTTATATTACATTAAAAATTTAACACTTTAACACTATTACAATTATTTTACATTAAAAAGTTTATCTCTCCGAAAAATCAACTTTCATCCATAATTTCAACGACTTTTTCACCATCATCATTACCAGAACTATCATCGCCAATCTCTAAAACTGATACGATAGGTTTATGGTAGCTGAAGTAAGAAACGAACAGTTTTGATTCGAACCTATTTAAATGTCTAATAAAGACCGCATCAATAGTAGTTTTGTATTTCGTTGTGCTAAGATTGCGATCATTCGACATAGTTAAACCAAATTCATTATTTAAAAATTCAATTAATAGTTGATTTTTATCGTCTGCGAAGTTTATGTTGAAATCTCCACTCAAAATCATTGGCATTTCATCAAAGCTTTATAAACTGACAGCTAACTGACAGCTGTCTATTCTCCATCCGTCTTACGCTTTTCGTCTTACGATCAGGTCACGTGTCCTGACGCGAGTTTAAGATTTTATACCCATTACAGAAAAAGTGCTCAACGCCGCTAAAGAAGTTTTCACTTCAAAAAAAAAAACAAAAAAAAAAAAACGCTGGCTTTTTCATGCAAAAGCCTAGTCTCCTCATGTTTCGTTCTGTCTGAAGTCATTTGGCTTCATTTTCGGTTGCAGTCTACCTATATCTATTAGAAGTATATTGTTATATGAAGAGTATTTCTGTATCAGCCCATATATGTCGTACTGCAGGGCATAGGCCTCCTCTACAATCAAGAGAACGATTGAGAGTGATTAGGCAATATAGTCCACCGCTCGAGCCTAGTGCGGGTTGGCGGAATTACATACTATAGAAATTCTTATAAATCTCTATGGTATGCAGGCTTCCTCACGATGTTTTTCTTCACCGTTTTAAGTGCGTGGTGATTAACTATCAATGTACACATGACTCCGAAAAGTCAGAGATATGCCCTGAGATTCGAACCCGCGACCACCGTGAACATGTTGGTAGCCGCGTCTAGTCCGTCTACCAACAGGCCACCACTCACTTCGAATGATGAGTATTGTACTGCATTAATTGTAATTCACGTTGTGTGAATTTCGTGACTTGAATAATTTGATTTATGTCAGAATTTGTTTTGGCGGCAAACTTACCCACGATATTTGGATTTGGTATATTTGGTTGGTTGGTTTATTATATTTGAAACAAAATTGTAACAAGTGTGCCTCCTATCTTTTGAAGACATAGGTGGGAGATGTTTGGTGTCTAATGGAATACAAATTAAGTCTCTCACAGTGTCTTAATAGAACTTAAAGTGTTTTCAGACACGGAATAAATTACAATTCTACGTCAATTTAGTGTATGAAAAAAATGAATCTGTGCTTTACGTTTTAAAAATAATTAACCAAAAAATAGAGAACGAAGATTTTGCTCAAATGAAACATCGCAACACTTCTCTAGAATCGAAGCAAAAAATTGTATCGCAAGAAAAAGAGAAATGTAATTGAAATAAATCTACGCTATTTTTATTTTTCGCTTCCACGAATATTGGAATTCGTATCCGCCCGTCTTTGGAATGCTCGAGATTTATCTTTTCATTTCCCAATGATTTCGGCATGTTTCCGAGCGCAATAATTGGTAGGCCCGATTTTATTTGACACCGTCGGTTTTTCAAACTCGGTCTGAGTTGAAAAATGTACAAATAGTAAAACAACATCTCTCGTCGGAAACCTATCGTCGGATATAGATTTTATTCAATAACCTAGTTTTCTGATGTCATATCAGTTTTCAGTTAGGATGTGACATACATTTTGCATGATAAAATAGTAAGCTGACATTTCAATAGAATTGAATTCAGGTGGATTTTCTTAGAATCTTAAAAAAATATACCTATATTTACCTTTCACGTTAGGATGGGCTACTAGAATAGGTTAAAGATGTTTTCTGGTGCTAAGATCACAATCGCCCTGGTAAAGACTATCGATGTACGAAGGCAACCCTTCATAGGGAGCCGTGCAACCCGCACTAGGTGCGGTGAACTAGATGGCCTAAGCGCTCAATCGTACTCTCGATTGTAGAGGAGGCCCCTGCAGTGGGACATATCTGGGCTGAAACAGACATACTATGCCGCTAGCCCGGCCAGTGATTGTTTAAGCCAACGGTATTGTCGCACAAATGAGCCGAACCGGTATGACGCAGGGTTGCGCAGCGAGCTGACAGCATGTTAATTGAAACGTTTCTTTTAATTCTTTTCCTAATTAAAATTAATATCACAGTCTAACGGTTACGCTAATGGTTTTGTTTTCCATCATCAATAATTTGAAATACAAAGTGAACAATTATTAGAATATTACGCTGAGACGGCAACATTTGAAATAATGCTCCGTTGCCAGATTTTGTGGCAAATACCGCCGGTATAGCGTGACTTTAGTCTGTCTATATCTAGTCTGAACCAAAGTGACATATTTCTGTAAGTAATGAAATATAACAATCGCTCACTTACAGCATCATGTATCGACTTGTAGTTGATGCACAAAAATCAGTAGAAGTAAACAATAAGTAAATTACTGTATCAATGAATCATCACTACATAGTATAAAACAAAGTCGCTTTCTCTGTCCCTATGTCCCTTTGTATGCTTAAATATTTAAAACTACGCAACGGATTTTGATGCGGTTTTTTTAATAGATAGAGTGATTCAAGAGGAAGGTTTATGTGTATAACATGTGCATATTATTGTAGATAAATCTATATGCACCCGAGCGAAGCTGGGCCGGGCCGCTAGTTCTGTATAAATGAACTATAATGCTTAGGATATTTTTGGACGTGACTTATAAGGACCTCAACAAATAATATAATAATATTAAGGATGTTATTAGATACGACTTATAAGACCCGTCGGCTTTGTCTTACAAGACTGACATTAGTCGTCAAACTAAATATAATATGATCTCCTCTTTTCTTTCAGAGAGCTCAGTAAATTCGGAATATGTATATATCAGATTTCTTCTAATAAGGTGAAATTATTTTCTGTATTATTATTCGCGTAGGTGTTAGACGTATCTCAAATGCAATAAAATATCGTAGACACAACATTAGGTAAAGTGAACGTCATTAAACCAAAATATTGCTTATCAAAATCAGGCTTGAAGAAACATATTGTTTATAATAGATTTTATACAAACCTGAGCTGATAAGTTAATTGGCTAGGTTGTTAACAAACACTACAGAATTTAGTGTTAAAGAGCGTGGTGGCTTGTTGGGAAACAGACCAGACGCGCCTGCGAATATGTTCACGGTGGTCGTGGGTTCGAATCCCAGAGCAGAGCATACTCCTATCTCTGAATTTTCGCATGTTTATATTAAGTCAATCAGCAAGCAATATAACGGTGAAAGAAAATCATAGTGAGGAAACCTGTATATAATAGTGATTTAAAAAATATATACTTATATAGTATTTAAAGTCCGCCAACCCGCATTATACCAGTGTGATGGACTACATGGCTCTCTATCATACTTTCGATTGTAGAGAAAGTCAGTGCCCTGCAGTGGAACGTATAAAGGCTGATACAGTATCGTAAAGTCCACTACGGAATTTAAAAGATAGAAATGGACGAAAAAGGTCTTTATTTGATAATAATAAACTGAAATATTTATTACAAAAGAATCTTATTATTAATGTACATAACCAAAGTATATTATACTTGTTAAAGTAAATTATTATGTCACAATTGAACGCAATTTCGATAAAAAGTAACTTTATAACTTTCATATTGTAGCCAAAACCGATTATGAAATTTTTAACTCGGTTTTCAATTCATTGGCTACGAAAATGGATACAAAGAAGCTCTGAGTTTTGAAAAGTTAAAAAGGATAACCCTACTTGGATAAGTTTTAATCCTTCGAAATTGTATTTTTCAAATAATGCGAACGTTAATATTAAAAGTGTTTTTTAAACTGGCATGGTAAAACGGCACTACTCCTGATATCAATCCCATTGCAGAAGAATTATTTATTTATTTAATTCTTTTTTGCACTATACATAAATACTATGAAGATATTATACAATAAGAATAATAGTACAAGTGGCGGCCTTATCACACTAGGTAATCTCTTACAGGCAACCATGGGATGGATATACTAGCAGGAGATAGAAAGGGCAGTCTAAGGCGTAAAAGAAATAATAATAATAATCTACAATTAATAACTAAAAATATAACATAAACACACAAAATATATATAAATATCCATATACATACACATATACAAACATACCTATAATACATACATATACATAAACATATTATATACCTATCCTAAAATATACCAGGAAGAGAATGGACAAATTATTTCAGCTACACTCTTGTTGGGAGAGGAAATGTTCTTTGACCTTTCTTTTAAATGACGACAGTGTTTCAGTCCGTCGCAACTCAGCTGGTAGAGAGTTCCACACTCGGACAGCTTGGACAGTAAATGATTTGTCCATGAATACTGTGGAGTGCAAGGGCATTATTAGTTTCAAGTTCTCCGACGACCTCAAGGATCTTGAAAACGGATCATGGAGAAAGACGAAACGATCTTTAAGATACGAAGGCGTTAGAGGATTAAACAAAATTTTGTATAGAAGTGAAAGAATATGAGTATTCCGACGAAACCGGATGGGTAACCACTTGAGCCTAGTACGAAATTCTGAAACATGGTCATATTTGCGAAGCCCAAATATGAATCTGATAGAGAGATTTTGGAGACGCTCAAGCTTATTAAGTTGGTCCTCGGTGAGATCTAGATAGCTGACATCAGCATAATCAAGGATAGGGAGAAGGAGAGTTTGCGCAAGTGAAATCTTCGTGGTTATTATTGGGTGGTGGTATAATTAATGATTTTTACTTACTATTATTGCATAATAATACTTAAATAAGGAAGACTAAAATATTACAGCTAGCCCCAAGTGGAACTGGGCTGGTCACATATGCTGCATGCTCACAATCGTCGACAAATACAATAACACAATAGAAATCATCTAAGACTCTGAACCGTCGCGCAAGGTGAACCGGGGCGAAAAGAAGGAGTAGAGAGGCCTTTGCCCTGTAATGGGACTGCCCAGGCTGATGTATGTATGTATGTATTATTGCAAAAGTCCGACAAGCTAGCAAACAGGTCATCTGATCGTAAGTGATTACTGGCGCCCAAGAACATCCGCAATTTTTGCATCATAGATGTGTTGCCTCTCCCTCAAATCGCAAGGGTAGTAGAAACGAGTATTCGGGATGCGACAATCTCACTCACCGAACAAAATGCAACAGCTAAGCTGTCGCTTCACCTTTTTTCCTGAGAGACAATGGTACTGCCTGGACGAGCCTGCCCATTGATGCTGAACCATACACAGCGTAACTACCACTTTAAAAATGTATGTAAAAGGGCAAATTAGCTGCAATTACCACGTCTTACCTTTACTTCCAACAAAGTCAAACTTAGTTACTAGATAAAGACTACACAGTCCGACACACTCACACACACTACACACTTCGACACACACTGGAACTCGTGTCAGATGGTATTTATTTATTTATTTGTTAGCCTTACCAACTAAAATACATACAAATATTCACAATTACAAAATTCTGTTCACATTTTGGATGTATGCTTTTAAATTACAGGTAAGTACAACACTGTTAAGTAACTCTATAATTCAATCAATAACATAAGTTAAAAATTACTTTAAATAGGAAAAAAAAAGAATACAAATAAAAATATGACTAAGTTACAGTTAATATTACCATTACAATTAATAATATAAAGGAGATGTGCTATCTTGGGCCGTTTTGTGTACGTCTAATACAAATTCTAGAAAAAAATGTGGAATTCATATAAAATACATTTAGATTTCTTGGACAACAGGGGGCTTTATACAAAAATGTGATTGTTTTAGTACAGAAGCAATATTTTCTTCTATAATCTGTCCTCCATGATGCCTAATTGTCATTTCGTTCAAAAGTGCGCGAACCCATTATCTTTAACTTGAATATGTCTTATTTTTAAAACCCCCCTACAAATTATAATTATTGACTATATTTCTTTTTCCATATTCTTCGCTTTTTAAAAGACGATATATGTTGTTAAAGAAGTCACTTTTATTATTTTATTTATGTTACATGATTTTAGCTTAATAACGAAAATGTTTAACTTGACAGCAATTGCAAAACTCTGTGTATCTGTCTACGTCTGTGGCCGTAATTCGTATTATTTTTTATTATTCGCATACATTTCGCAAATGTGTATTTGCTTCTCTGTATACCTGGCTTTGTTTTATGGATTCTGATTCTCGCAGATGATATATCTTGACGTTTAAACGCAATTACTAGTTCGTATTTTGGTGAGTAAACATATTATTTATTGTTTTGAATGCCACATGTAAGTAATACTGTTATGTTTTTCTATGTTCATATTTCTCTTCTAACCCACAATTCTGCTTTTCAGCACATCAAAAGTGGCGCTTTGCTTGAATTGCACTTCTGCAATTGTTGTGAAATGGTTGAATTGCACTTCTGCAATCAAAAATTGAAATGGATTCTATCATTCAACAGAATCTTAGTAAATACACGGGCTGCCAATTCACTCTCGTGTAGAGTATTTCAAAACGTTTTATTGCTGAAATGGCAGAACAAGAAGTAAGTATTCTATTTTCTTCATTAATTTGGGAAATGTATGTTTTATGCCAATTAATCAAGGTCAATACAAAGTATGGAGTATTACAAAAGTATTCATGTTAGAGCTGAATTGCATTGTGTCCACAGGACAAGTCTACTAGTACATAAATATGTAAGAAGTGATATTTTATATATTGTTGTTTAAATTGTTAAATGAATTACATTTTCTTTTATTTCCCTCTGGACACTCAGATGATCTTGTGTTATGTATAATATATTATATTATAATTATATCCATAATAACAACACTATGTCTGATGGTAAGCACAAATGCCGTACAGGAGGAATATCTAATGGCATCAGATGACTGTCCCAAGACATTTCATACAATTATCCGGCCGGCCTGCTAAGATGCTTCTTTAAACAATAGTCCGCTATTGTTTAAAGAAGAAGACCTGGGATCATACACATGTGACTGCAAAGAGTTATTTATTCATCATAATTCTTCGATATCTTCAATATTAAATCTTTTTTATTTGTTTTAGTTATCAGGACAAGCAATTATCTGTACAAACTGCTGGCTGCAAATAAATCAAGCTGTAGACAATGAGCAAGATTTTATTCCAACTCCGCCGTAAAAAGATTGTATCAATCTCGATTCTTTTGGACATACTTAACACCCACAAGTGCTTCATGTTGAAAGGAACATGGCTGGATACTGGACAGTGGGTTGCTGTACTCATACCATGATTATACTGTGGTATTTAGCCTTTAGGTTGGGCTACCAATAGTACAATATAGGAGCACCGGCATTGTTCCTAGATGTTTTGACTGGAGATTAATTTTAGGCGAATATAAATAAAAAATATAAAGCAAGATCTGGTTGTACTTTATTGTCCTTAAGTTTTGTTTGATTTTAGTTTTCTTTCATCAATTAATCCTACTTTTTCCTTATGTGTGCTCAGAAATAACCAGTTAGAATTAATGTCAAATACATTATTTGAAAAATAATATCTTAAACCTTAGGATAATATTATTTTGAAGTATTCTAAGGGTAGACTAAATATAATGTTTGAAATGTTAGCTTGTACAGAAATGATTGCTAGTATGTTCTTTTACTAGACATTAAGGTATAGAAATAAACATGGCTGCTATCAGATTCGATTCCATTTTTATAGCGTATTCATTTGTATGGACTATAATAACTAAGAGCTTATTAAGTGCATATGCCTAATAATAAAATGATTATTTATTCATATGCACATAAGGGAACACCTCTGACTTTTCGGAGTCATGTATGTATTGATAGTCAAACACCACACACTAAAACGGTGAAGGAAAACATCGTGAGGAAACCTGCTTACCATAGCGATTCATAAGAATTTCTATGGTATGTAAGTCCGTCAACCCGCACTAGGCCAGCGTGGTGGACTATATGGCCTAATCACTCTCAATCGTATTCTTGATTGTAGAGTAGGCCCGTGCCCTGCAGTGGGACGTATATGGGCTGATACAGATGCTAGCAGTCGCGACAAGTGATCAGTCTGTGCCGTGCTGTATCTCATGCCTAGCAGATTTTTATTGTGGATTATTTAAATAGGTTGTTTAGCAAGTATTATGCACCGCACTTACGGCCAGATATAGGTACACTTTCTTAATATTAAATAACTATAAACATGACGAGATTCTGACAGACTTGTTGCAATTTATTGTATAGACATTATGTTATATTATATAAGATGATCAATAAAGTATGATACTAATTCCGTTGACGTAAAAACATTTACGAGTTATATAGAGTACGGTAATTTATAGCACAGACGACTAAAAATAATATTTGATTTATAGGAAAACGAATTACGACTTTATATTTCATAAATGTCAAGTTTTGACATCGGTTGTCAAACATGCCGTTTCAGACGCCATATTGTCCCCTTGTAGTGTTGCTGTTCTTGGCTTGGTATTTATTTTTGTATAAAGCTAATATGTAACGTATAATGGTATTTCATACAGAAATCGAATGCCAATTTCACTAAGTAAATTTGGTGTAATGTACTACAAACGGCCCAAGGCCCATACATTTCTGGCCCATCTCCTTTACTAAATAGTATAATAAATCAATCTGTAACGATTATTCAATATTACAAAATAGGTACATCAAAACTTAGGTTTCTTTTAAATGAGTGATATTTGACGGAAAATATGTTCATATCATTGACATAGTATAGCTCGTTGCATTTTCCAAGCGCATAAGAGAGAGGGGAATTACATCCATAAATATTTCGACTACTTTTATTAGCAAAAGGTTTATAATTACAAACTCTAGCAGACAATCTGGGTACATTAATGCCTATTTGTTTAAGCAAGCAAGGACTATCTATATGATGATTAAAAATTTTATACAGAAAACACAAACTCAAAAAATCCCTGCGCCATCTTAAAGGTTTCATTTTGAAATAGAGTAGTCGGTCACAGTAATCCCTAACTGTACGTCTAACCTTAGTTATTACTGTAAGTCGTCTAACAATTTTTTTTTTGAATATTTTCGATGCGTTGAATATTATTTTGAAAGTTTGGATACCATACCATAGAACAATATTCTATATTACTGCGAACCAGAGCGTAGTATAATGTCTTTAGAGCTGGGATAGAGGTGAACTCTTTCGTTTTGCGGTTTATAAACGCCAACATTCTATTGCATTTATCTATTGTATTATCTATATGTACAAAGAAACGCATTTAAGAGTCTATTGCAACTCCCAAATCTCTAACCAAATTAACATTTTTCAAAATTGTGCCTTTTATTGAATATGATGTGCATAGTTTATTTTTTTTTTGCGCGAAAACTTTATGTGATAACATTTATTTAGATTAAATTGCATGCTATTAAGCTCACACCATTTACACAATCTGTCAATGTCATCTTGAAGGTGTTTTTGGTCTGTTACTGAATTTACTATTCTAGACAATTTTAAATCGTCAGCATACAATTCGAAGTGGGAGTAATGAATAGCATGTTTTATGTCATCTATAAATATAGTAAACAGTAAGGGACCTAAATGAGACCCTTGCGGAACTCCAGAAATGGGCGAGAAGCTGTATGACGAGAAACCGTTAACCACAACTTTAGACTTTCTATTTTGCAAATATGACTTGAACCAAACCAAGAGGGAACCATGAATCTTATATATAAAAATGAATCGCAAAATGTGTTGGTAACCGCATAATTCAACAACGCCTGGACCAATTTGGCTGATTTTGGTCTTGAAATATTCGTGGAAGTCCTGGGAAGGTTTTAGGGGTGAGAAAAATAGGAAAATTTCTGAGTAAGATACTAAAAACCTTTTTTTTGGGTATCGTTTAAGCGTGATGCGTCCAGCCAATATAGGATGATCTTTGTTTATTTGACGGGAGACGTAAAAGACGGTCCAGCTTCAACTACCATCCAACGTAAAATGATCTATCTTTCCATTGTCTTTCATTGACGGCTGACGAATTAGAACAAAATTCAAAAAATGTGTACATCGTGTATATCGTGTATATAATATAATCTAGATACGGCGTCTTGCGCATAATTTTGTGAAATGTAAATTGAAATCATGTCCATATCTACCAAAATCGCCCATTGTTTTTTGAGATTATTGCAACAGTTTTAAACAAGGTATACTCTATCGAAGCGTTTTGCCGGAGTACACCAAAATATATCTAATTATAATTTTTCGTTTTCATAAACGACATTGTTTTTGAATTGATACTTTTAGATGCGCTGGGGGACATATTTAAATTTCGCATTAATATTGTTTTTAGACTAAAGAATAAAAAGAATATTGGTACGTTGATGCCGTATCTAGACATTATAACGAAACGATATGCAGTTTTATATTTTTAAATATTTGTTCTATTACTTACGTCACCTGGTAAGGCAGTATGAAGGTTTTATTAATTTGTATATGGTAACGTACTAGACGCGACTGCCAACAAGTTAACGATGGTCACGGGTTCAAATCCCAGGGCACACCTCTGACTTTTCGGATTAAATTCTACGTGAAATAAAATCCGCCAACCCGCACTAAGCCAGCAGGGTGGACTATATCTTCTTCTATAATATAAAAATGAATCGCAAAATGTGTTGGTAAGCGCATAACTCAACAACGCCTGGACCAATTTGGCCAATTCTTTTTTTAAATTGTTATTATTACTTTATTACTAACAAAAAGTAATAGCGTGCAGTATTATTAGGAAAAACAGCATTTTGGTGCTGAAATAAGGGACGGAATATTGGATGGACAATAAAAAACGCTAAAGTTTTTAATGTCAAAATTTCATAAGGCAATCTTTATATGTACATGTATATGGAGAGACGGGATATAATAGAGTGGAAGGTACGGGAGAGGGCTGGGATAGCTGACAGATTTGATAGAACGAAATGCAAATGCACGTTATAAGACGGGATGGATAATAAAAGAAAAAGGACGGGACGGATCGGGAAGAGACTGAACAGACGGATGAGACGGGATTGAGCCAGACAGTAGGATAGCTATGTCAAGTTTAGGTATACAAGAGATTAATACGAAAAATAACACGTATTTGGTGTGGAGTGGAATCAAAAAATATATGCACCCAGGCGAAGCTGGGTCGGGCCGCTAGTATTATATATAGTTGAAAGTTTATGAAGCAAAATATGATGATTAACCTTGTCGAAGGCCTTGCTGAAGTCGCTATATATTGCGTCTACTTCATTGCCGTTACTGACATAAGAAAGGTTTCTCTCGACAAAAGCAACTAAAGTTAATGTAGATCTATTTTTTATAAAACCATGTTGATGCTCTGTTATAATACTTTTAATATGCCATTCAATGAAGGGGCATATCAGACTTTTAAACACTTTTGCTAAGACACAGAGCATGCTAATTGGTCTGTAATTACAGACGTCGGTTCTTGGGCCCACTTTCGGAATCGGTATAACCATTGCTTCCTTCCAGTATTCGGGAAAATATCCCTCTTTTAGTGATAGAGAATATGAAGTGGTTCAGACAGTTGATCAGCACATTCTTTAAAAAACACCGGAGGAATGCCATCGCAACCCGCCCCCTTCGTTCTATTTAATTGCTTAAATTTTTTGAGTATGTTAGACTTAGATAAATATATATTACATAGACTGTTACCCTGATTAACATGTTTAATTATTGGAAAGTGATATTGTGTGGTACAATTAGAATCGTAAACTGATGCAAAAGAATCCGCAAATAAATCTGCAATGCTGTCTCCATCATCAGCAGCTTTACCGTTGAACATCATTTCACTAGGTATTGTGCTTTTATTATTACGCTTGCCTTTGATAAAAGACCAAAAGTATTTGGGATTTTCCGCAACGTTTTCTTGTATATTATTCACATAATTACGATATAATGCTTTAATTATTTTATGTGTTCTATCTTTGAGTAAATTATATTCATATTCATCACGGTTGTTACCAAATTTAATCATTTTTCTACGACATTTTTCTTTCTCTTTTAAATTTTTATAAGACTACTGGAGTACCAGGTAGGGTATGAAAGCTTAGTTTTAGATTTTAGGGGTATACATATTGTAATAACATTCTTTAATATTTTATAAAAAGTATCAACTGCAACATTTATTGAAGGGCTTTTTAGGAGTTCCTGATTCCAGTCGATTTCAGCTAATTTATTTCTCACTTTGCTATAGTCCGCGTAATGAAAGTTATAATTTAATCTGTTATTTTTTATTAATTGAGGAACAGGCTTAAGCTATTCGATATTCAAAGGTGGGTGATAACTATCAATGTTAGAGATAATATCTGATGAAGCTGAAACTTTGATAGGGGAATCTACATCAGATATGACTAAATCAAGGAATATCAACAGAATAACAACATCAACAGAATAATATCAACAGAAGCTCGCAATAAATTAAAACCGAGCACAGAAGCCCGATGAGTTTCTTAGGGAAACTATCTTGTCTTTAACCCGCAATTAAATTAATAAGAAAAGAAAAAAGTGTTTAGAAATGTTTAGTTTCTCTCTTTATTCAGCCACAGATCTTCCCCATGGATCATCACATAGACCTGTTAGAAGCGGCCTACATCCAGAATTAATAAAAATATCGTTTTCCACATAAAGTAAAGACAATTATAATATTACGGTAAGCTGCTAGCTGTTTTCGATGTGAATAGACAAAAGTGAAAATGGAGACGACAGATAAAGCGTAAGTTAGTCGCATATTGCGATCTGTTAAATTTTGTATCAATATTACTTACAATTTTAAGTCGGGTACTCGATAACTCATAATAATTTATTTTGATGTTATTGAGATCAAAACTAATGCCTATCATTTTAATCTCTCTCAAATTAGATATACCATTAAGTATATTGTAAATTGTAATATCTTTATTCTTTTGTCCAGTGTTTTCATTCTCACCAAGTCCATTACTTATCCCAGAAATACAACCCCTATTAGCAGTTCATGAATAGGGATGAATAATTACTTTAATTTCCCAACTCATTCCGACCAGACTTTTTTTAATTTAGTCGAGTAAGATTTTTTTGTTAAATGACAAAACATTACTCATAGTCGAAGGCGGTAACAAAAGAACCAAAAATATAATGACCTCAAGCTTTGTTCCTTATTTATCAACGCTAATGTTACGAAGATAGCTAAACTCAACAAAATTAAATATCAGATAACAAAATATGAATGTAAAGTAAAACACTTAGTATATTCATGATGATAATGTTATAGCATCTTGACGTGTTTTCAGCTGAAACAATTATTATTATTATCTATTTCGAAATGAAAGCGGAACGGGTAATAATAACTGTATTTCTGTTTAAATGTTTAGACATAATTCAGCTAAAAAGTGACGCCACCGAAACTGACGCCGCTGTCAACAATTCTATCCATCGTTAGGCTCTTTATTCTCTGTACCATTTCTGCGATGGTAATATTGCTATCCATCAGTCGTCACAGCTTGTGGGTGTAAAACACGGGCGGCTCAGTTTTCTTGAGTCTCGTGATATACACCAAAAGTAATATTGAATGAAATATTGTTTCTAAAAATAACAAATGTGTACATTCTACTCGAGATGAATAAGACTTGCTTTGACGTGAAACGACTTTAGTTGTAGCCTGTTATATCTACGATTTACCCCAAACCCATAGAAAACATTTAATATGTATAGGTCTATTTGTATTATTGGAATATAAGTATTCGTATTTTATAAGTTACCAACTCCATTTTTGTTCTCTTTCTTTATTGTGGACCGCCGTCTACGACTATTCCCGATACTGCACATCCCAAGGTTGTCTGGCAGATATCACTTTAAGCGATAAGACCGCCCAGTGTAACTATTGTCATTTTTTTAGTTATTATATTTCCTTGCTTTGGTTAGAATTAATGTATTGTTCTGTAAAATCACTGAAAAAAAAGGGTTAAAACTTGAATCTTACCTCAGGCCGTAGCCTCAATGAAACAAAAAGTGTGAACTCTCTCGGGAAGGTTTTCCCTGCACTGAAGAGTTCTGATGACGCGATCCAGATGTATGAGTTTGGCCTCAGACTGAAGGCATGAGGCCGGTCTGAGACCGCGGCCCATCTGGCCTGGGCCGGGTGGAAGTTGCGCCTGGCCCCCGGAGCTAGCGGGTTTATTGTCCCTGGACAAAAAGAAATGGATTTTAAAAATCAATCATACTGAATAGTGTTGCTAAAAGCAGATGTTCAGAGGATAGCAGATTTTAAATTTAGCTAATTACAAAACAATATGTCTGTTCAATTTTTTATGCGTCAACTTCAACTGTAGTCAATCAATTGCTGAACGGAAGGCTTCAGCAAACATTAATTTCTACATTGATCAATCATCTTCAAGCAATCAGCAACCAGCGACTTTTCCGAAGTGCCGTTATATACACATATAGGTTTTATCAGATATTTTTGGAACAAACACAACAGTGACTAGTGACTGTTGCTTGTTACAAGTTCAACGACCTTAATTTTAAATTTCGATGATAATTATATAAAAAAAAGATAGATTCACAAAATATGATATTAACAATACGGTACGACACCAGAATCATCCAGAATACTCACTTTGGCGAACTAAATTAATTAACACCATGTCTGTACCAACCTATCATAAATCATCCAAAATTAATAACCGAACTAGTCACGAACAGCATGTATACAAAAACTGCAATTATACGTCCAAGTTTGCATACAGGCAATTTACGTTACGGTCATAAATCGCCAGGCCTTTGGGAACGTCAAACATACACAACAATGTGCCGATCGAGCTACTGTAATGTGGACGTATTGTTGGCAATATCTGCATATTATATCATCAAATTGTTTAGGCTAAAGCATGCAATTATATATTGATAACCATCTGTAACATCTTTAACGTCATTAAATTATTGTACATCTGAATTGATGACATTATAATATTTTATTATGTGTACATATTGCATACTACATTTATAAAGAAATATGGCTTGATTTTTGGGACGATTAAAAAGTAGTTTTACGAGAATACTTGCGATATTATATTTTTGCTTTGATATCATAGGTCTGTGTCACTATTTCCATGATCGAGTAATTGTTTAAATATTAAGTAACATAATTATAAAATTAAACAAATTATTACTTTTAAACCCATCAATGTATGATGATCTGGCTCGAAGGATCACAACCGTTAATAATTTAAATTCCGTCTGTAACACCTTCATCACTAGAATTTAGTGCATCTCTGTTAAGATTAACGTTCATCCGATCATCAAATTACCACATTATACAAGTTAAATACTCGTAGTTTGGATTTCGTACGTGCCTTGAGGGTAGTTGTAACATATTCCGCACATGTGCTTGCATGTACGTTGATACAAGAGCGTGTGTTCTGTGCTAACAGGTAGCCATGCTTAGTGTTGCATTTTGAACAGATTAGTTAAAATTTATTGTATATGTAAATATTTAGTTTCATTTATATATGTATTGTATATGTAAATATTTAGATCATTTTAACAAATGACATAAAATAAAATATTTCACTCAAAACAGTATTTAAGTAGCTTGCAATATGAGGCAAATATTCGCATTTTAAATGAATGAGTTCGTCGCCTCATTACACTCGCACACTATAATGCATATTAAGACTAGTGACGTCACTAGTTTTGTTTTGCATCCCTTTTCTTTTACTCCTACTACAAGATGTCAAACGTTTCTTACTTGTTTAATTGTGAATGGATTTATAAATAATTTGTTTGCTATATTTTGGATATTTATAAGGCCAGTCACGAATAGTTGATTCACTAAGAATATTCAGTGTTGAGAATTTGATATAAAAATATAAAGTTACCACATTTCTAGATTCTATAATTTAGGAAACCTAAAAAGTTAATTGGCATGTAAACTTTGCAACGACTGATCGTCTCATCAAAAATAGCGTTGGAGCATTGAAAATCGATTCATCAAAATGTCAAGAACAGCGTGTTCACTTGATAGAAATAGTTTGGCAACTTCCAGTCAACGTATCGATTTCACGCCGTGACGGCGGCACCGTTAACGAGCTAGTCTGCAAATAATATGAAATCCAATATTCGTTTACGTTCCGGTATACTTTCTAGCTAAAATTAAACTTTACTTCAACTTTAGACACTCAATTTGCAATAGCTGCAGGACTATTTTTTGAAAAAAGAACTCTCCAATTTCGTCACTGTGATTACTCTAAAAACTTTTTATTAGATAGATCCGAATTAACACTATGAATTTAATTACGTTGCCTTAGTGAGCTAAAGTTATTTAATTTTAACTACATTTTAGAGTACTTTCAGATGATATACTGAATTTTGACAATTAATTTACTTCGCCAACATTAAGGTTGTTGTCTTTGGTAAAGAATTTGTGATATTGTTTTTATGTACAAACTAAATTAAACTTTATTTAAAACAGTCATAAATTATTTGGTTTTTTATTTTATAAAGTACCATAGTATAAAGGACTGATTCACTAATTTCTTATAATATACGAATTGTAATATACCTATAATTCTGATCAATAGTTTCATTTTAACTTTCTTTTCAGCTGTAGGCAATAATGTTTTATATTTCATAATTTTACACTCCATAAACATAATATTCAATTTTGTATCCTACCTTCACATTCAAAAGAGTTACAAGACCGCATTTGTTCGCCGTATCCCTCGCAGGATGGTCTCGAACAGTATCGTCTGCGTGTCTGCTTTCCACCTCCGCAGGTTCTGCTGCAGGATCCCCATTCACCCCATCCTGCCCAACCTGGATTAAAATATCAGAAATTATAGCAATTTCAGTAGTAGTCTTATTCAAAAAAAGCAGATACACAAGATAAAGACAATTTCAGGCTCTAAGTATGTCGTTGAGTGTATGATGTGTATTAGTGTCGAATTAATATTCATCTTGTTGGCGAAAGAAAACTTTGCAAATGTACTTAGATTTCATCATCAGAGACCATTAGTTCAGAGTCTTAGCAATAACAATCTGTTTCTCAATCAAATAAGGAACCAAAATCTGCTAATTTGAAGTCTCCAAATCTATAGTAATCAAAGTATGCTAATTTCAAGGCTACAATTAATAACATTTGCCAAATTAGCATTTAATAACATTAGCCAAATATTAGCACAACTTTAGCTATATAACCAAATTAAGTGAAAAATTATAAATTCAATTATTTAAAAGCAAGGTCAATGTCAGACATAAACGAGGTGATATTAAATTATTTAAAGCAAAATAAACTCTAGTTTCGGAAAACGTTTTGGTCTATAACTTGATTATATTTTTACAGTTTGTGTACCCAAATCTAATTTAACTTCTAAGTGTATAATATCTATCAGATTGAACTTTGGATAGTACATAATTTAGAGTTTAGTTTGTTTTCTAATATTTGTTACACAAATTAAGAAATATGTGTTTAAGATGTCGATATTATTTATTATTTATTTCTAGGTTGATTTATATGCTATTTTATTAATGCAATGTTATACTACTCATAAATTTGAAGCCTAGTAAAATTAATTCAATTTACTTAAGTTGATATTAGTTTTGTTAAAATTAATCATACATATTTATTAGACAAACAATTATACGGTTACATAAGTAAATAATACCAATAAGATATTCATTAAACCAAATCAAAAATTCAAAAATAAAGTGCATTTCATATATGGCTTCTTTTCAATACTAACTCGTCGATAAAATACGTGCTCTTTACCCAAGACAGAACTGTCTCGCGTCTGATATATCAGAAATTGCAATGCATTTATTTCCTTCGAAGCAGATACATATGTCGTTAATGCCAATCAAACGCGCACTTACAATTTTAGAAAAGCGAACGAGTTGGAAAATATTCTTGGGTGTATTTGCAAACACAAATAAAATTTTAAGAAACTTGACAAAAGGTATTTCGGTTGTGTCTTACCAAATTGGATGTCTGGCTTGGCAACATTGTTATTAGCTTTTGCTTCGTATATACGGTTCGATTCATGTATTTAACTATTGTACTACATGACTCAAAATTGAGTTTTTTGCTGCAAATTACCTCCAAATATTGTAACATGGCTAATTTAATATTGAAAAATGAAAAAAAAATATGCTCATATGTGTTGTATATTTCTTAGTAAAAGAGTACTCTTACAAGGCTTTTCGATTCATTAGTTGTAAAAAAAATTCTCTTTCTTTCTTCTTCTTATATATACATCTCATGGTTGTGTGGTAGAAACTGCCTTAGAAGGATAAGACCGCTATTGGTACTTTGTATTTTTTTGATTGACTATTCGGTCTTGCAAACACCCAGACCCGAAAACAATATTTGTGGGCTGCACAAGTATTTATCTCGGTGCGAGTATCGAACGACGAGATGAATTTATTGATTTTTCTTCTTTTTCTTTATCTACCCATATACTTCCACTGCAGGACACGGGCCTCCTCTACAATCAAGAGTACGATTGACAGTGGTTAGGCCATATAGTCACCACGCTGGCCTAATGCGGGTTGGTGGACTTACATACCATAGAAGATCGAGATTGGTTACAGAAATGAGATAGGATACGTTTATTTATATACTTACCAACAGCGTTCCAAATAGCAATATCAACGCCCAGGCTCCAAGGTACTGCCGCTGATGTAGCCTCCAGCCAGGGCCCGTCAGGCGGCGTGGTCTCCAGGTCTACTGCGGGGTCCGTGATCCTCGCGAAGACCACCAGCTCGCTCTGTGATGGCTCCATGCTCCAGTTGAAGCAGTCGCCTAGTTGTGGACTTATTTTGAGGTTCACCTGTCTGAAAGATGGTTTAGGATTAAAATGACTGTATTTGATTGTGCTTTCTAATATTTATTTTGTGGTTAAATTACTGGTTGACGGATTTTATCAGTATTTTATGATTATTTAGAATATTTCCGAAAGTTGTCTGGAAGAGATCCCCACCTTTAGCCATAAGACCGCCACTTATACAAAAGTTAATTTATATTTAAAGTTAATATATATGTAAATTGTTATACATGGTGTAAAATAAATTATAATAAATAATCGAACCCTACAAGCACACTGCAGACTTCATGCCAAGTAATCAATAGGCATAAGTACACGCGACATCCGAATTATCTTTGTCTTTGTTGAGTTTGGAACTTCCTTGACAGGTGTTAAAAGGAGAAACATGCAGTTTCTTATTCTTCTTAGTAATTACGTTTCTATGCGCTTCATAGGCAAAATGAAAGTGAAAATATGGAAGGAGAAACTAGGTTTTAAAAATCTAAGGCTAATATTTTTTCCAGATATAAAAATAATAGTCACGGTAAATTACAATATTAATTTGACCTGATATACTGTCATTAATAATTAAAACAAGACGTAAATGACAATTTCATGTTAACAATGCCAACTAATTATATTTTAGCTATTAATTATGTAACAAAATACTCGCCCCATATTATTTAGTCACTTTATAATTACAGTATATGAATATCATGATAAATTCGGAAAATATGAATGAAATTTGAAAATATTAAATATATTGTTCGATTTGTGAAACGGAAAACTGAATTCATGTGTAAAATTTCGGCGAAACTCATCAAACTATGATCTGTGAAAAACGGTGATAATAATTAATTTGTATACCGGATACATCATTTAATGACTGAAAACGAAGCCTGAGGTAATTTTAATAACTTCAAACATAAAGCAACATTTTTTTTATTGCAATGAATGCCGAGACACACTTGCCATTCGACTGATGGCAAGCAATACGACCGCTCATGAACAGTAGAAAAACCAAACAAAACAATAAATTACAAAGCAATCCTTGGCATTCCACGGCGCTTGCCAGCCTGAGACATAAGATTTTAAGTTTCAATATGTCCAATGGTTACTCCGGCTACAATGTCCTTGCCGGGTAATGGCAGAATATCAGTGTTTGCTCGTGTGAGTGAACGTATGCTGAGTCATCACCCTTTTGTTCTGCTGCAACACATATGCTGCTACACTTTTTTATTAGATATTTGTAATATTAGTATTTGTAATAGATTTGTATTTTAGTTTTGTATCAGTGTATGTGTACTTTAATGAACAAATAAAGGTTTTTCTATTCTATTCTATTCTATTCTATTCCTTCAAACTAAAACACAGCAGTGCATTTATACAGCAGTTTGACGAAGGAAATATATATTGCGGCGGTATCTACCCAGAAGGCATCTCACATATAAGAGACCTACCAAAAGTAATTTCGCAAAAGAGATGATGATATTTTTCGGTACATTCAGGCTAAGGGCGAACTAGTCTCGCCATTCATTGCATTAAAAGAAAAACTAAAACTAATATATGATATACAAAATAGCATTTGTAATTATGATAGTGTGTCTCAAGATAATCATTCGTCGCATTAATAAAATATTTCTTCTTCAGTTCTGTTTAAAACTTTATTTTGTATTTCTTTCTATATGAGCAAGAAAAGTTTTATAAAAGTTTGTTCACTGCACCCTCATTATATCTTGGATTCCTGTGATTCCAAACTACTTTTACTGCGACAGAAAAATAATAAGTTAGTACCACTTTTTCTCCTTTATGGTTTTACATGTATTATTTTTATATTTTAAGCCTCTACTCAGGGAGTTACTCTAAGAAACGATATGAAATTCTACTGTTGGGATGTTCGACGTCCGAAGTAAGATATAAAATTTCCACTTCTAAAAACCAATACATCTATCATATGTATCATTTTCTCCAAACTTAGTCTATTGTCACGACGTACAATACAGGATTTGAACATTTTATGGATGCGTATTAGCGAAGTTTTACGTACGGCGTCCGAACATTATTATTAATATTTTTTTAACATTTAAACGAACTTAAATACGAGTGCATAATAATGTGTACCATGTTTATTGTTTTATCACATACGGTGCAAGTTGTGACTGCCATCAAAGCGTGTTACTCTTAAGTTAATTATGTATATCTTTATTAGTCTAAGTTATATTGTAACAACCACTGGCTGTCCTAAATAAATAAAAAAAATAAAATAATAATATTCGTTCGTATCGTTTCATAGAGTAATCTACCTGAGTAGGTTAAAGCTACAGCGATCAATACATGTAAATTAAAATTAATCATGACTGCCTTGGTAGACCAGTTGTTCTACAATACAATTACAAGTGGATTGCTTAAACAAGCCATCTAATTCAGCACCTCAACAAAGCCCACAGGCGATGTTATTTGGAGATCAAAGAAGCTATTAACATTAAAAATAACTCTTATTTCAAATCTGTACAAGAAATTATCGGTTCAATAGTAATTATTGTGACTAATTGTATCAATAACTTATGTAAATGTTAGCGACAGCACCAATTATCTTTGCGGCTCTTTGAAATTCGTTAACGGGTTACACAATCCCCTATTAAGATCGGAGATAGCTGGTAACACAATCGTGTCTGGAGAATTGCGAACCATCTTAGGGTATCTTTAAGAAATAATCTGAAATTGTATTGCTGCTTTGTAATGGCCTTTATTGGGAACGACACGTTATATATTGTTTGATAAAATCTTGTTGTTTTTAATTTTACTTGGTCTGCATTTTAATATTGATATTGTGTTCTTCACTGCCCTTGTTGCATATTTAACATATTATAATATGTGGAAGGCGTAACGTGACTTTTTTGTTACATTTCAGCATGACCTGAAATATAATTTGACTACCGATTTTTGAAGTCTATTGTGCAAGTAGATGTCACATATCCGCCAAATATGTGCTTTGATATTCGATACCTAACATGAATAGTTGCTACGATGCATTGTTATAATAAAGTATAATTATAAAATCCATGAAAGAAAGAGTATGTAAAAGTAGAAAGAGGATTTAGTGACGAGAATTGAGAAAGGAATGTTACGATGGTTTGGTCATGTAGAGAGGATGGATGAAAGGAGAATTACGAAACAAATACATAATACGAGTGTGGATGGAAGAGTCGGTAGGGGTCGACCTCACCGAACATACACCATCCAAATCGGTGATACCCTCAACAAGGGTCAGGTTAAAAGTACCCTGAACCGACGAGAATGCATGAAGACGTTGATGAAAATGGATGAAGCGAAAGTATTATGTCAGGATCGAGCAAAGTGGCGGTCTATAGTCTCTGCCTACCCCTATGGGATACAGGCGTGACGATTATGTATGTATGTATAAAATCTAATACTTATAGATATTACTTTAAGTGCTTTGAACTTTATGTTTGGGAGGCCGCCTTGGTACGTGCCACCACAATGTCCATTTCATGTTATTTTTTGGTTTTCCTACTGTCCATGAGTATACCATCGCCCAGTCACTGTCAAGCAAATGACATGCTTGTCTCGCCATTAATTGCAATCAAAAAGATATATTTTTAAATTCACTTATTTAACATTTACATTGTTTTATTACTCACATATATAAAAGAAAACTTTTTATAGTAAATTTAATTGTTTCATCATTTTATTTATACCTATATACATCCTGAAATCGATTCTTTTCATAATCCTACATTCACACACTTACACGCAAAAAGAGCTGTATTTACCGCACAAAATAGGTTCTCAAAGGCAGAAAACTTTAAGCGACGTGTAAAGTGATTCCGAAGTTACTGGCGTGCACTTTCTTCAGCTGTCAACGTGTAAAGATATCGCGATACCATTCACACGAACGTTATTCCGATCACGCAGCACTTTTGCTCGGAAAATTTAATTACTGGATCGCGATCTCGGAAACTTGGGGGGATTTAATTGAGTTCCACACTAATCTTTAACTTGCCTCTACAGGGTCGCGGCTTAAGTTATGAGAGGTGGATTATTAAATTTTAAAACCTTTTCGTTGTTTGTTATATCTTTATGAAGCTACTGCGGTGTGTATTATGTCGTAATATCCTTGAACAAAATAGGAGTATGCGTTATAGATTTTTCTTAAATCAATAATTGAGATTAGAAACTTTGAGTACAAAATCTATGTACCAATTGGTGGCGAAATGTAATAACAAAAGAATGTGTGGTACTGTGAAAAGAATTCAGTTTTTGAATAAGCACTTACCACACCCAGATAAATGTTGAGTAAACGCTGTGAAATTTCTAATCTACTATTTTCTTTCGACTGCTACATGTAACAGTGGCTGTTAAAGCATGGTTACATACAGCTAAAGGACTTAAGATAATATACAACATTAAAAAAATTAAGCTGGCCGCTTGCTTATTAGCAAAATTGTCATACATATATACATAAATATGAAAGAATGAAAAAGATTAAAAGCAATAGAATTAGAGCGGTTTAAAGTTATTTGTGTTGTCCCGTTTTAATTTTAATTTTTAAGATACGTAGTATTATCACTACATAGTATAAAACAAAGTCGCTTTCTCTGTCCCTATGTCCCTTTGTATGCTTAAATCTTTAAAACTACGCAACGGATTTTGATGCGGTTTTTAATAGATAGAGTGATTCAAGACGAAGGTTTAAATGTATAATACGTGCATATTATTGTAGAGAAATCTATATGCACCCGAGCGAAGTTGGGCCGGGCTGCTAGTTAAAAAATAAAACATTATGTTTAAAAGCAACCCGCCTGTCCCTCGGACATCATAAAAGTTGTGCGTGTTTCACTCTTCAAAGTTCCCAACTTTCTACCACGGCGGCTTTCACTTAGTTTGTTTTGTTAACCATTTTATTAAGCTTTTGGTCGGTATGACCCCAGTCCTACTTACATTGGTTTCTCATTGTCTACAATCCCGGCTTTTGTTCCCAATTGATTACTACGGGCTCATAATATTACGCACTATGATTGATTTCATTATAATTTATTGTTTGAGGGCTTTGTTGAATCTTATAATGTTGAACACTTTCGTTTGATGTTAGCATAGATATTGTTTTTAACTATTTTAGTTATTTTATAACTAATAATTTGTGCCCATAGCACAAGTTAAATCTCTATTTGGGCACCAGAATTCAATCTAACATTTGCACTTTAACTTTATTTTGTATTCCTTCTGCGTGTGTTTTAGTGTTTTTGTATGTCTTTCTTTTGTTTAATAATGTTTATTATATTTATGGTAACATTTTCTTAGATTTATTCGAATATTACACATTGAAATAAAACTATTATTTACGGACTTCATCGCGGATTTGATTAAAATAAATAAATAAATACATCAAATCCAAATTTCAATACAGAAAATGGCTTCAAGTGGATGACTAATACCTCAGTCCACCCAATTACCGTGAAAGCTGTTTGGTAATGGAAACGTATGGAAGTTAAAAAATAGTAATAATTCAACCAATAAAATCTACAAACAATTTTTTTTTCTTTCAATGATAATAATGTTATTACTTATATAGTTTTTTGGGTTTTGTATCAAAGCCACACAATACGGTGGTTCGAAATATAAAGTATTCACCACTCTTCCCCTCCAACTAAATCTCGAAAATCGAATATGAGATGAAAAATATTGAAATTACACAATGAAGGGCATTAATTCACTGTTCAAATCAAAAGAAGATAGCTAATTTCTTTATCTAATAATATCTTATTTGATCGTTCACAATACCGAGGTCTGATTATAATTTAAGGCCTACAAAGATTTTAACGCTGAAGTCTCAGGATTGAATCCTCGGTCGGGCAAAGTGATATTGGATTTTTATATTCATTATTAGTCCGGAGTCAAGTATTTGTGCCGATGTGGCGATAGGCTTACCCCTTATCACATCGTGGGATGAAACACACAAGGCGAAACGTGGGTGTCCTAGTAGAGAGGTTCTACTACCCTTTCTGGTAAAAAGACGTGAGTTTATGTATGAGTGAAGTAAAAAAAGCACCTCATGATAAGCGCAGTCAAGTGAGATTACTGTCGCCAAAGACAGTTATGCCGTACAAACCTGGATACATTCAAGCTGAACCTAAAATAAAGGCTACCGACGTATCCCGAAAGATTAGAAAGTTAAGTTAGCAGTGCGCCGGATACATAGCGCGAAGAACTAATAGGGTTGAGCCCGGAAGGTTTTTTGAGTGGAGGTCACATACAAGTAAACGAAGTTTCGGACTATATAGTGGACGTGCGACCTAGTTAAGGTTGCAGGAAGTCGCTGTTTGCAGGCCCCTTTAAACAGGTCGATGTAGAATTGAGGGAGGTCTACGTTCAGCAGTGGACTTCCTGTAGCTGAAGAGACAGAAAAAGAATCTAAAACGTGACACTCTCACGTGGATATCAGCTTTACCATCATAATGTAATAGCTGTCCGGTCAATGATGTTCTTCACGTCAGCTTTATTAACTTTATTCTTAATTGAAAACAAGAGACTGTAATACTACTTTATTGTTCTTCGTATTTGCCTTCCTGTGGCTGACATGATGATGATGATGATGAATGTAATTCGTATACTTATCTTACAGCCAATATCATATCATTTTAAAAATAAAACTTTTTTAATACTCAGTCGAAACGTTGAAGAAAAACGTAATAATTAACGTAATATTAATAATATATTTCTCTGAGACGCTGGTACCGGTAGTACCGACCAATTAATACTTTAGTTTTAACGACCTTAACAATGTTATTTGAAACTTCTCCAATATTTTACATAAAAAACTAATTTGACAGAATTCAAGGAATTGCTCTAAATAATTGGCTTAGCATTTCAGCGCTTGGAACCGACACTCAGCTGTTTTCATTAATTACAGATTAAGTTAACGGAATTTATTTATTTATTTATTTATACTCTTTATTGTACATCTTAAGTTACAAAATAAATAAATATAACAGGCAAAAATTTAATAGTACAATGGGTGACCATATCGCATTGAGCGATTTCTTCCTGGCAACCTTTGGATGAACAGGAATTGTTGGAGTAATAAATAGGGCTTGACGTGCAACAAGAGTACATTAACAAAAGAAACTAAATAATATATATATACATACATATACACACACACATATACATACATATACATATATATATACACATTAATATTCGGAATATTCGATGAATCGCTAAAAGTGGATCTAGAATCTTGTCTAGAAATGTTATTGAACTTGTCGATTGATTGTTGATTTAGGTATTCTGCAAAATTTAATGAGTTATTGCTGTGAGATTAACAAGATTTTGTGGCTTTATTGTTAACTAGGGGTCTAGCCCGGCTTCATTCAAATGAAAATACTCAACATCTACCCTTCACTCTATTCCACCCTTTGAGTTTGAAAAAAGTAGTAACATATTTGAATTCCTTGCACATCACAGAGGAAAAACTATATTTTGTCGGGAAAAAAGTAGGCTATACATTTATCCAGGGTATCACCTATTTCTATATCAAATTTCATTAAAATTGGTCTAGCCGTTTGAGCGTGAAGAAGTAACAAACACACAAACTTTCCCCTTTATAATTGAAAAAGAATAATAATTATAATTAGTACGATTTTTTATCCATTGAATTATTGATGATATAACACGAACTTGGTATATATATATATATATATATATATATATATATATATATACAGGGTATATCAAGACTGCTACCGAAAACGAAGCCGGGTGGTAGTTTAAGCGACTTCAGACACAATGCAACAGAAAAAGTTGCAAAAAAAAGCGACAATTTTTTTTTTGTTATTTTTTTCCTATGGCCATATTTGGGTGTTAAATACATTTTTTCCTAAAATAATAGTGTATACCCTTTTATTTATAAATACTCTAAAGTATAAAGAGTTTAAATTATTATTTTAGCAAAAACTATGGATTTACCACCAAAAAATGTCGATATTTAAAAAATCATAAAAAATAATTGTCGCGTTTCTTTGCGAAATTTTTTGTTGCATTGTGTTTGTAGTCACTAAAACTACCATCCGGCTTCGTTTTCGGTAGCAGTCTTGATATACCCGGTATATATATATATATATATATATATATAGTAAGGAATACAATACCCATGGGTCATTGATAACTTTATGTCAGCATAAAGTTAGACTATTTGTTATATGCTTCCGTCGTTTCTTTTTAAAAGCTCGAGTAACATTCTTACTCGCTGGATATTTTAAATCTTAAATATGTAGTGGTAGTGATTTAAAACATGTATTCCATCTCAATTTTTATAAAAGAGATTTGTAACTAACTTTAATATATTCATTAGATTTAATAAAAATAACATGATTGAAATAAATGTGAACTTGCATGAGGAATGTCGTAGTTAATAGCATTGGTTCATAATTGTCATTCAATTCAATTCAAAGCTTTCATCTTTGATTTTGTGATCGGAACACACAATGAACATCAATGCGTTTCATGGCGCACAGTCCACGAAACAAAAGGCGATTCTTGACGTATTACATACAAAGCCGTATCAGGCACCACATTGGCGTATAGAAATGTGCATTTCGATCAAGAGACCAAAGCACACACTCAAAAGGGGATCTGCCATTTCAGGCCAAATTTCTACAAGTGGTTTAGCTGTTTTCATGTGATTTTATTGAATCATCATCATCATCATCATATCAGCCACAGGAAGTCCACTGCTGAACATAGGCCTCCCCCAATGATCTCCACAATGACCTGTTGGAAGCGGCCTGCATCCAGCGACTTCCTGCGACCTTAGTCAGATCGTCCGTCCACCTTGTAGGCGGGCGTCCAACACTTCGCTTGCCTGTACGTGGCCTCCACTCGAGAACCTTCCGGCCCCAACGGCCATCGGTTCTACGAGCTATGTGCCCGGCCCACTGCCACTTCAACTTGCCAATCCTATGGGCTATGTCGATAACCTTGGTTCTCCTACGGATCTCCTCATTTCTGATTCGATCTCGTAGGGAAACACCGAGCATAGCCCGCTCCATGGCTCGTTGAGTGACTTTGAGCCTTTTAATGAGGCCCACAGTGAGAGGCCACGTCTCGGTCGTCTCGATTTTATTGAATAGAAATGATATATCAACTGCAGAATCATGAAGAATAACAGCATGTTTAGAGAATCTTGACATCAATGACAGTTTAATATGATGTATAAAAATATCCTTGTTTAATTTCACATCCTAATTCCTTAAATATATAAGGTTATAAAAGGCCGAAAGAGGATGGTATACTCATCATAAACTTTTTACTATGGGACCAACACTGAAATCGAGAAAATAAAAATCAGTTGTTCTATACAAAAATAATCGTTCAATCTGCTTTATGGAACAGATAATTGTATTTCCTTCTTTTCAGGTTTGGTCCCTTATTCATTATGATTATTGCAAAATCCTCCTTTCGGCTTTAATACCCTTTATGACTAACCTTGTATAAATTCCTAGAAAATTTTGATAATATTCGCGTATTTCAAGTGTATAAAAAACAACTCATATGCTGTTAAACACGTTCCAAAACTAAGCCTAAGTGCCGTGCAAACAGGCCAACTTCCTTTATGTAACGCAATCGCTCTGGCGCACTTGTATTACAAATGTTGCATAAATCCTTTGACACATACTATTCAGCTTCTGTGCGCTATTAGTAACTGAACTTACCTGTCAGTGGTATTGAATGGTGAACCTGTGTACTGGCTTATTGACGCCAAATCCAAACCGCCTCTGTATATTGATACTAACGCCAGGTCCAAAGTCTTGCGCTGAAACAAGCAACAGTATTAGTTTCAAATGCGTATGATATGAATAGCATATTTGTGGATGGTTATATGTTGTCTTTGATTGACGAAAATGTTAAATTTTTGCATCAAATTCTAATTTTAATAGAGAATATTATGAGTTGAAGCTTGCACAAGCATGGGATCCAATTCTAGGTGATTGCCAAAACGTACGTATTTCATATTTACCACCCTAACACAATAAATACCTAAAAATAAAAATAAATAGTCAGCTTTTTTATTGTTGTTTGTGTTTGTATTCATTACAGCTACCACCTGGTTTCTTTACGATCAGAGTCTGGGTACGACTGGTATGTCAAAATACTTAATTGTTAGAAATCAACCTCTAATATCTACATATAGATATTGAATATGTTTCCAATACTTGTGTAATATGCATCAAATATTTCATATTGAACATTCCTGCCCTTTCACGTCCGAAACTATAAATGAATTGATGCGAGTTATTTCATATCGCTAACATAGTCCTTATTGGAATTCTGACGGTAACATAAAATAATACGAGCGAGACTAGTTATCACTCTTTACCAAGTAACTGTATTTAACCTTCAGAAGGGTTAAGAATTGTCTTACATGAAAGGGATGTTTTGATAATATCACAGGCTATTCTGCCCTCCGCTACTGCAAATTTTATTAAACTAGGATTGACAGTGACACGTGAATTTTTAAATAAATAAATACACCCAACAGTCACATTAATATCGAGTCTTGTGTCGTGGGTATCAGGAACTACGAGAGACTTTTCGGTCTAACAAACACCCAGACCCGAAACAAATGCCTGTGGTTCACACTAATATTTGTTTTGATGCGGGAAACGAGCCCGTGGCCACTGGTTGGCGAATCTTAGATTCAACTTATTCATAATATGTTTTAAGACTGACATGTGTTTAAAGTAGTGTATAGTATGAAACGATCAAATCGAATATTTTTGTTGTTACATTTTTTTAACCGTGTACCAGCGACAACAGCTATATAATAATTATAACAGGTTTAAAAACCTACTAAATTGATTAACTTTAGATAATCTTTTTCCTATTTTCCCTGTTTATTGAATCGCCGTTTTAGTAATACATCGTAACAATTTATTTGCTTGAAAATTTTTTTTATTATTCCATTAAATAGTTCTTATATTTAATTAACAAAAATACTACCGAAAAACAAATATCTAAATATAATATAAATTAATAACATCTTAAGTTTTGTTAATATACATTAAGTACTCTGTATTGACTTGTCATAAGAAGTATTTAATTGTCTACGTGAGCAATTACCTAGTTTTATTTTATTTTATTCAGAAATGATCAAAGGGCGGTATTTTAAGCTTGACAAAGTCGCTACTACCTCTACCCAAGCGAAGAAGCAGGTGGGTTTCTCTTATTATGTTCATGTCAAATAACAATATATAACTTCGGTGTTCGATACATAATATTTGTCTATACTTGTTTTAAATCAATACAAATGACTACAAATACAGACAATACAGACTAGATTCCATAAATATCAAAACTAAATACGAGCGACCCTACACTCCACCCCAATATTCATTACATAAATATTTTACGCACAATACGTAGCTGTAATTCCGAGGTGACTTTGAAACTTTGGTAATGCTATAAACGTGAAAGTTACTGTTGGGCTGTCTAACAGTTTCATAACAGACCTGATTTCAAAACATATTTTCTGAAGAAAAACTGTAGACCTCAATACTGGAATGAGAAAAGTAAATTGCGGTTTTCTACGACACAAGCTTTGCTTTTCTGAGAATTATGACTTACAAGTTTAAAAAATACAATTTGATGTAGTGAGGATGAAAAACATAGGGTTTTTTCCGTAGGCGCGATAAAACTACAAGTACTTTTGTTGCTGTGATTGGCTAGAGGAGCACCCCCCTTATGATAAACAATACAACCGATCATGGTCAGAAGTAATGCTTGGAATTCCACTGCGCTTGCCATCACGAGACATAAGATGTTAGGTCTCATTATGTCCTGTAGTTTTTCTGGGCACAATGTCCTCAATCATGAACACAACAGTGCGTTTACACTGCTGTTTTGTGGGAGAAATAGACATTACGGTGATGTAGACCCAGTCGGCCTGTCACATGAGACCTATAACCATGGAAAAGACAAATAACTTATGCCTGATTTCTGATCGGAAAATACATGTCTTTACCCGGATAGTGAATACTGGAGACAAATTCAATGTACCGATAGTCTATGTGGCACCGCTGAAGAGACTGTAGCACAGCCCAGGTCTCGATCGAATCAAAGGCTTTCTCATAGTCCACAAACGCTAAACAAAGCGGCAAGTTATACTCCTCGGTTTTTTGTATAACCTGCCGTAGCGTATGAATATGGTCTATGGTACTAAAGCCTTTTCGGAAACCGGCTTGTTCGGGAGGCTGGAAGTCATCAAACTTGCCTTCGAGACGATTTGTGATGACCCTTGAAAACAACTTATAGACATGGCTCAGGAGCGAGATGGGCCTGTAGTTCTTCAGCAAAGTGTTATCACCTTTTTTGAAGAATAGTACCACCACGCTCCTGCTCCATGCCTCCGGCGTTGAGCCCTCGAGGAGAACGGAATTGAAGAGCCTCTGAAGGACTTTTAGTATCGGCGTTCCGCCCGCTTTCAGAAGCTCTGAAGTGATTCCGTCCTCACCCGGCGCCTTGTTGTTTTAAGTTGTTTGAGGGCCATCTCAATCTCAAACAGGCTGATGTCCGGGATATCATCGCTAAAGTGTCGGATTAACTCGGCTCTCGGGTCTTCGGCCGAGCTAACAGTAGGTTCGGCAACCGAGGTGTAAAGCTGTCCGTAGAACCTCTCGATCTCTCTTAATACCTCTGCCCTAGTCGATACCACGCGGCCATCATCCGTTTTCAGCCTAGACAACTGGCTTTCATTTTCATTTCATTATATTTTTCCATTTTCATTCCATTCCCATATATATTTTCGAAAAGTCAACCGCTCTGAGATTTGAAACCGCGACTAGTAAGAACATGTTGGCAATTTCTTGTTTGGCCCATTACCAACAGTCTACCACGCTCTGCACCACCTCAATATAATCCGATATTATTTGCTACCCTGATGACGACCAGCTCTTAATGCCAATCTTTCTAAAAACAAAGATGACGGATTTTTTTATTGCTCTGAATGGCTTGACGAAAATGCCCTTTGCCTGATGGTAAGCGGAACGACCGCTCATGAACAGTAGTAAAACCAAACAACCCCTTGAATTACAAAGCAATGCTTGGAATTCCACTGCGCCTGCCACCCTGACACATAAGATGTTAAGTCTCAATATGGCCAATAGTTACTCTGGCTTCAAAGTCCTTAAATGCGAAATACAACAGTGCACTTACACTACTGTTTAGCGGGAGAAATACAATATGCGGCGATACCAACCCAAGCGGACTCTCACATATGAGAGACCTACCACCAGTACCTCACCGCAAAAGGTGGGAAATTCAATTAAAATTCACAGTTCCGCAAATTGACACATACGGTGAAAATTCAGCCACAAAATGAAAGTTTTACTCGCATCAAATCCCTTTTCGTCCCTAAGAGCGAGCACGTACCATGTACCCTAATGGTCGGGCTAGCCTATTTGCTGATTCAATCCCGAAAATTAAGGACGTCACAGCATTGTGGAGTAGATTTTCTTTTGTTCAGTTGAAATTCTACATGTCTATTCTGGGTTTAATAAACAGGGTATATTTAGACAGCGACCGAAAACAAAGCCAGGCGGTAGTTTTTGTGACTTTAAACACAATGCAACTACTAATGTTTATAGTAATGTGCACTGTTTTTTTTTTTATTGCAATGAATGGAAAATGAGCCTTTGATGGTAAGCGATACGATCACTTGATGTTAAGCGATACGACCGCTCATGAACAGTGGCAAAACCAAATAAACCTTGAATTATAAAGCAAAGCTTAGCATTCCACTGTTCTCGCCATCCTGAGACATAAGATGTAAGAATAAGAATAAGAATAATTTATTTGTGTAACATAGGTTGGTACATTGATGATCTTAAATAAATATTATGCTCTATGTTTTGCCATAAAGGCGTACAAATATAAATATTTAAAATTTTACAGCTAAAAATTACATTGATAATATAATAGGTAAGGTCTTAATATGTGCAGTTGTTACTTGTAGCAGTCTGGATATATCCTGTATATACAATTTTCAAATCATGAGTGTTTTTGCACCATTATCACGGTTTGAGGAAAACATATCCCCATTGTCAGAACCAAATTGAAGAAATAATGAAAACATAAAAAGTTACATGATTCGTCAAAAAATAAGTCCAAGGATCTAGGAAACCGATTGAGTCAAATGTTTATAAAGCACAATTTTTTCCAAAATTCCTAAAAATTTTACGGGAACATTTATTACTTTACACCGTACTTATCGATTTTCTCAAGAGGGAAGCCGTCGCCAACCATTAGCATTTAATTCGTAGTAGTTTCAAATACTTATGTTTCATATTAATTTTAATGTTTAATTAATAGATTAATTTTAATATTTCATAAATAACCGTTTACCAAGACAAAATATTGTGTTAAACATCATTCTTGTAAGAAATAATAATAGAATTCTAACAATTGTCTTAAGGCACAGACTTATCCGTTATTGAATAAGAAAGATTTAAATAAAAATTGTAAGTGGATTTCGTAACAAAGGCGAGTACTAAGAAATAATTTTCATAAATCGCAATGAATAAGTACGTTAGAAAAACGTTGTCATTGATTTAGATAGAAATATATAAATTCATTTGACCTTATGACTTTCGAGATTTTGTTGATTTAAAAAGGCAATCTGATACAAGAAGTAATTATAAATTATAATTATAGGTAAGACAGTTTTAACCCATCCTTTGAAGAACGGATCCAACTCAAATCTGACGTAACATTAAACGTTTTTCATGACTATAAAATTGCTGCTAAAATACACATTCATTCCCCATTATTCTCAAACAAAGAGGCGACTAACAAATCCTCAAAAACTAAAACGTTTAAACCCACAACTTTGATACAAACCCTATCGTAAGTTGGCCATAAACCCAGCACTAGAACAAATGAAAAACAATAATGAGGCAATTTGTCTCGCGGATGGGCAACGCGAGTAGGGTTACCAAGCTTTAATTAGGATTTAGTTTCTATAAAATCCGACTAACTACGTAAAGCTGGTTTATTGCATTTCTGTTGGCTGTATTGTTCGTGCATTTATGTAATGCTGAAAATGGGGTAGATGGTAATTTATAATAGAATTTGTTATTGTAATGAGATTATGAAATATCATTTGTTATTTTATTAGTGTTAAGGTAGTTCATTTTAGATTAAGAAATCCAGATAACAATGGTTTTTTACTCAAAAATAATATTTAATCGCATTATTTATTATCACTTTATGTCTTAGGATCCTTAAAACCTATAAGGATTATTTGTTATTATGACTAAACTTAGATAAAGCTTGGGTTATGAATTGGACACATTAATTTATTTCTGTTTTCAAACAACTAAGCAGAATTTAACTCTAAAGTCTTGAGGAATAACCAAATAAATCTATAAAATAAGATATGACGGGCCCACCCTAAAGACACTGTATCGGCGATACGTATTATGGCTTGAACACAAACTCGGTATAACAATTATATCGAAGCCACTTTGGCTCACTTTAAAACATAATACTAATTTAAAATACTTAAGCTCGTTCCCGGTTTAAGGATTTTCGATATAATACAACTTGGCGGTCGATAAGACAGCTGAAGTCGAAATGAATAGAGGCATAATTATTATAAAGACATTTACATACTTTTTTTATTGCTATAAATGGTCATGATAAAAGTAAAGTAAAAGTTTTGCTTTACTACTTATTAAGCTGCTTAGGCACTACATAAAATGTAATTACCGGAATATTTAAATAAATAAACCGTAGAATTATATAATACAAGGGAAGTCAAATGGAACTAATCCCAAAAAAAGATTTTCGAGTGTTAAACAAATATAATTTTCAGTTTACCACATTCAATTCCATTTCGCCTCCCAACATTACTTATTTCTTAAACAAAATAAAGCGAATATTTTGCCGGCCCTGTCTGAATTTTAAATATAGCAGGAAGCAGAGAGAATAATGGTCAACTTCTTTCATTAACGACGATTCTCATTTCTAACAGGATATTCGCGGAACTTTGGAACAATTTTATATTTACAATTTTTACGATTCGGATAATGGGATATATTTTGAATCGGAAAATTTTACCATTTGTTTATTGGAGTCATTATTAGACTCCAACGGTATAATCTTGATTTAGATTATCATGTCGACCGAACTTATATTTTGTGTACCTATTCCGTTTTTTTAATATCATAATGATTATCATCATAAGTTCATCCGCGGCCACTGCTGGACATAAGCATCTCATATGGCACGCCATTGCACTTGATCTTCAGCCCATCCTCTCCAACCGCTGCCAGCCATCTTTTAAATATCGTCACCCCACCTGGTTACACTACGCTTGCCAAGGCGTGATTTAATATTATTATCATATTCGATGTTTGAATTCATGTCAGCTATCGCAACAGCCTCTCTCTATAATTTCGTTAACATATCATGGCTTTCAAGCTCCCCCCTTATGGGGGTAGTATTACAGTATCGGCGTATCTTAAGCAAATGTGATTATGTTTATTATGTGGAATTTCTCTATACTTGTTTCATTGGTACTAAAATGAGTTAATATTATCTAAATACAAAAATGGTAGGGCTTAAAATATCAATTCATCAGTGCTGTCCGGTAAGATGACTATAATTAATACATTTTTAGATAATTTTTGGAGTTCTATTACTTGTAAAAACATCGCATATAATAAATAGGCACAACTGTGATTTACCTCATAAACAAAAGTGTTTGAATTGTTACCCGACTGAGGAAAAGCAAGGTTATGTTTTTTGAATGCATGTATGTGTGTATATTTCTTGGGTATGCCCTAGAGCCTATATGGCTCAACGTATTTATACAGGGTATATCAAGACTGCTACCGAAAACGAAGCCGGGTGGTAGTCTAAGCGACTTCAGACACAATGCAACAGAAAAAGTTGCAAAAAAAAGTGTCAATTTTTTTTTGTTATTTTTTTCCTATGGCCATATTTGGGTGGTAAATACATTTTTTCCTAAAATAATAGTGTATACCCTTTTATTTATAAATACTCTAAGGTATAAAAGAGTTTAAATTATTATTTTAGCAAAAACTATGGATTTACCACCCAAAAATGACGATATTTAAAAAATCATAAAAAATAATTGTCGCATTTCTATGCGAAATTTTTAATTGCATTGTGTTTGTAGCCACTAAAACTACCACCCGGCTTCGTTTTCGGTAGCAGTCTTGAGATACCCGGTATATAATTGGTGTCAATAGATTCGACTCCGTTCGTAAACACTTTTTATATTGGCTCGTAATGACTGTACTGCACCCTATGATAAGCGCAATGCCGTCCAGGCGGAGTATCAATTGGCATCAGATGGTGGTCCATTGCCACTCGATATAATTATGGCGGCCTGCTAACTAAGAGCAAAACACTGTCAACTAAGAGCACTCGAAACCAAAAATATATCAAACATAAAATCTTGTTTATTTTTTCATTTTCAGTTCTTCAATGAATTTAATAAAGTAGGCATATATTGGCGTGTTTTTATACATATTTTTTATGTCACATATCTAATCAACCGTACACAATAGTACAGATAAATAAACATATTTCCAACCTTATTTCCTCGTAATATTTACCGTTTTTTTCTACAACATTCGATACGAGAAACTGAACCGTCAAAGCAAGGACGAAGGTAATCGAACAGCGTGGGTGAAAAGGGCTAATCTTTGTACTCCGCCTATTTGTCCAAAGAATACATTTGGCCCGATATTAAATCACGTGTATTAATAAAGGGAATGATATTTTCGGCTTCACGACATTACCCATCCTTATATGTTGGGAATTGAGGTCGGTTCGTTTTCTCAGTTGTGACATAGATAGTGGATGCGGATATTCAGCAATATCTGATATAATTGAATTATTGGTATACTGGATCTAATAAACTGGACATTTGAGTCCGCAAATTGGGAGCTGGAGATCTCAGATTAAGTGTAGGCAAGACGAATGTGAAACAACTTCTATTCCTTTTGGTATGACAACAACAGTATGGAAATAAAACTATTTACGGCAATCTAAAACCATTAACAAAAAGGGTATTGTGACAAGCAGCTGAAAGCCAATAATCGTTAGAAGAATCAAATCGTCGTAAAAAATCTTGAACAAAACTCAAACCATCCCGCAGAAGAGTATTTCTATCTCTATCAGCCCATATATATCCCACTGCAAGTCACGGGCAATCTACAATCGAGGGAACTATTGAATGGTAAGGCCATATAGTATTTCTTATTATATAATACTAGCGGCCTGGCCCAGCTTCGCCCGGGTACAAATAGATTTCTGTACAATAACATGTACGTATTATACATATAAACCTTCCTCTTGAATCACTCTATCTATTAAAAAAACCGCATCAAAATCCGTTGCGTAGTTTTAAAGATTTAAGCATACAAAGGGACATAGGGACATAGGGACAGAGATAGCGACTTTGTTTTATACTATGTAGTGATTTGTTTAGATTTATTGATAGATTCATCCATGGACTGGTGGTAGGTCTCCTATTATGTGAGAGGCAACCTGGGTAGGTACCACCACAATGTCAATTTCTTTGCCAAACAGCAGTGTAAATACATGTTATTTTTCGGCAAGGAAATTGCAGCCAGGGTATCTACTGGAAAAATTAAGACTTAACATCTTATGTCTCAGATCTCAGAATAACACGCTGGTCTCGCCATACATTCAAAAAAAAAAACGCATCATACAAAATCGATGTTTTGCATAAAGTCAAATCAGTTCGTATTTCTAAGCATCATGTCTACCATTATCTATAGCGCTTAACCACACTATCTTACATTGGCTTGTTGAACAGATAAATTTAATTAGTCTAGAACACAGCCAGCCGAACCATAAGCGCCTGTTAACACGCTAAGCACGCAAAAGCACAAAGTGTTAGCGAGCTAAACGCTACCAAAATACCAATCATTGAACCTCGATAATTTCGAAATGAACGATGCGCGCCCAATCCAATTTCATTTAATTAAGCTCTTGAATAAACTTTAATTTGTGTTGCATAATTTAATTTCGGCGTTAATTCGTTTTAAAAATTAATGCAAGTTTTCGTACGGCCGCTATTTATTGGTATGCGACCGGATTAACATATTACGAATGGGAAATGTCATATTTCATGCGACACGTTTGCCTTTGTCCGGAAAATCGTGTTATTCACGTCGAGATTGCTTCATAGTGAATATTTGTGGACTTGTTGAAATAGATTTGACGAGCTTGTTAATAGATTCCAAAACAATGGCCGTTTAGATTCGTAATCCGTGTTAGACTTTAATGGACGCTGGGAATATTTTGTGTGCATGTATATTTTGATTTAGAACACTTATTTCTATAAATACTGATGGAAATTTCCAAGGCTTGTTGAACTGAAATTTTATGTTTTGATAAAGCCAAATATACGCCATATACGCCCTGTACACTATTCATAAAGGATTAAAAATGTTCATAGTGAATACCGCAACAAATTCCTGATATGAATGTCCAAAGTTTTTTGTTTCAAATACATTCATCAGTCAACGCAAAAGTATTGACATATTACTAATAAAAAACAACTTATTGAAACAAACAACAAACAGCCCGGATATTAAAAACATTGGACAGCACTGACCACTCAACCAAAATAAGTTTCATTTGGAAAATCGAATCGCATTCGTGTGGAATAGTAATTATTCGGTAACAATCGATTTCGGCTTAAACAATAATATTTATTTATCCCACGCATTTAATTAAATGCCAGTGCAGACCGTGGTATGTCGAAGTATTTCATTAGTAACATAGAATAGACTAGATTCTACTGAAGTTCAATTTTAAAAAGTGTTTAATTTAAATTTTAATAAATAAATAATAATAAATAAATAACACCCAACAGTCACACACATAGTCCTGATCCCACACTAAGGTCGAGTCTTTTATCGTGGGTATCAAGAACTACGAGAGGCTTTTCGGTCTCACAAACACCCAGACCCGGAAGAAATATTTGTGGGCCGCACAAACATTTCTCTCGGTGCGGGGATCAAACCCGCGGCCTCTCGTTTCACAGGCGGCGTCTAACCAACTGCGTCACGGAGGCTGTGTTTGTGAGACAATTTAATTGGGAGACCGAAAAGTCTGTTGTAGTTCCTGATACTCCACGACACATGACTCGATAATTGTTTAGGATTATTATGTGATTGTTGGGCTTATTTATTATTTAGTTAGTATATTTTACGCCTTGATTAAAATATGGTTTTTAAAATCGGTAGCACTATGTGACAAGAAACCGACATGAAGTGCCAGCTTCGCAATCGCATTTCCTTTGGGTGAGTGAGATTGTCGGATGCCCAATACAAGTCTATTCTCATTATCTTTCCTTCCCGATTCCAATTTGTCGGGTCAGCATTTATGATTCAAACTTGTGAATGTCCATGAGTAGCAGTGATCACTTACCTGTTTGCTCGTTTGCCGTTCCAATGCAATAGAAGATAAAAATATATTTCAAAATATCGTAAGTACTTCTGCATATCTTAGAATTATCGACATATGGAATGTACGAACCACACTTTTAGAAGACTAAAAGAGCAATAATTGTGCAAAGTCACGTCAAGCAGGTAGCTGGTTGTGGAAATATATGTATGTCTAATTATTCTGCCACAAAGATGATAAGCCACATTTACGTGGAAAACAGGGTTTTGTCTGTTAAACTAAATATGTAAAGTCTAGCTACATCTAGTAGCTTTTACCACAACATTAACTTTGGCCATGTCAACACCATACTTTTGAGGTTCTAAATATAAGGTAAAAATTAAAAATTATGGGCAAAGTTACTTCAGGCAATTAAGTTAAGTAATCGCTAATCAGTCTTATGATTTCTTGTTAAAAGAAACTTATAGCGACACCCACAAAATTTTCTTTCGTTCTATAAACCGAAAAGTAGCATTATGCTTTCAAATTGTTTCATAATATAATGAATGTTGTGCGTTTCAATTTCAATAAATAAATAATAATAATAAAAAACTCTTATTATTACACCACAAAACCAAAATAAAAATATGAAGCAACTGTACATTAGGTGGAACAATTGGCGGCCTTATCGCTAAAAGCGATCTCTTCCAGGCAACCATTCAAGCAGGTAAAATACCAGGAGACATTGGCGGTGCTTTATGTTAAAAATAAATGCATAAACTAACATAAACAATACCTACATATATAGTAGATATTCCTAGATTTTTTATATTAGCAAACAATAAACTTACATAAAATACATAACAAATACATACATATACTTAATATGGTATGGACATTATACTATTGCGAGAGATAGTAACCCTTTAACTGGAGTTTGAAGGTTTCCAGTGAGGACGAACGTTTAATAGAGAGAGGCAGTGCGGTTCCACAGCCGTACTGCTTCTACCGTAAAGACCGATCATAAAACGACGGTCCTATGTGCTGGAAACTTTAATATAAGATTCTCTGACGCCCTAAGAGAATGAGAATTAGCAGTATGTAAGAAACTAAAGCGTTCCTGAAGATAACGCGGAGACGAGGGATTAAACAGAATACTGTAGAGAAGATATAGGATATGAACATCCCGGCGGCGGCGTATAGGAAGCCACTTGAGCTTAATACGATATTCAGAAATATGGTCATATTTGCGCAGTCCAAATATAAACCTGATACAGAAATTTTGAAGACGCTCAAGCTTATTTAGCTGGGCCTCGGTAAGATCAAGATAGCTGGCGTCGGCATAATCGAGAATAGGGAGCAAGAGAGACTGTGCAAGCGCAATCTTAGTGGTAGTGGGAAGAAAAATTACGCAACCTACGTAAACACCCTGCAGAGGCAAATATTTTGCGACTCATAGCCGTTATTTGAGGTCCCCAAGACAAACTGCGGTCGATAATTACGCCCAGGTTTTTGACATGATCACTGAGCGGAATAACAACCCCGTCCAGCATCACGTCTGGCAGAAGTGTCCAATCGACTGTGCAGAGAGTTCTCTGGCTTCCCAAAACAATGGCCTGTGTTTTTAAAGGGTTAAGTTTGAGACCGTATGACTTAGTCCACTCTGATATTTTGTGTATGTCCACTGTTCATAACATGAACAGCGTGATTATGCTGATTGAGCGGAAACTGGCAGTACAGTTGTAAATCGTCTGCATATAGGTGGTAGGAGGAAGAGAGATTACGAGATATGGAGTTAATGAAAACGGAGAAAAGAAGAGGAGATAGGACGCCACCCTGTGGTACGCCGGCAGATGTAGTACGCCATGAGGAAATCAGTTTCCCCTAGCCGCACGCACTGACGGCGACCGTACAGGTAACTTTGAAACCAGTCAATCACGCTTGGAGATATGTTGAAGGAGCGCAGTATAGCTAGAAGGATATCAAAATCAACCGTGTTAAAGGCGTTGCTAAAGTCAAGAAGCGTCAACACAGTTAGCTGACCATTCTCCATCCCTAGACGAATGTCATCGGTGATTTAACGAGCGCAGTAACTGTTGCTGTGTCCAGGACGAAAGCCAGATTGAAAAGGATTAAGTAGGTCGTTTCTGGTAAGGAAGAGCTCATCTGATTATAAACCAGGCGCTCAAGGAGCTTTGAAAGGAAGGGGGAGAATGGATATAGGACGGTAATCAGAGAAAGATTTAGGAGAAGGTTTCTTGGGTAGAGGGATAATCTGTGCCTCCTTCCATGAGCAAAGGAAACACAGCATTGGAATGGAGAAATTTAAAATATGGCAGAGGACAGGAAGAATGAGATCAAGGATAGGAACGAGCATGTTGCGGCTGATACTATCCATCCCAACTGCATTAGATGTTATAGAGAGTAAGCTCCTTACATTACTGGGAATGGAAATAATTAGATTGTTGTGTATCATTTTCTAGGAAATTATTATATGAAACAGAACTATTTTTTCGTCTCTGGGTGTTATGACCGATAAGTCTCTCGTAGTTCCTGATTCCCATGATAAAGACAATCTCTCAAAAGTCAATCTTAGATTTTGGTGTCAGAACCATGTATGACAGTTCGGTGTATAGATTATTATTATGAAAAATAAAAATAATTGGGCATTCAATTTCATAACAATGCTGCCAGCATTGAATTTTATTTCATGTTTTAATTATATATCGCCAATTACTACCTTGCATGATGACAGCTGTCAGTAAGTCAGGCTTTTCAGGGTATCCCTTGGGAACATTGTGTCCTGTGTATGTATTAATATAAAATTAACTCAGTATTGAAACATGAAATCGAAAGCTTTCAACAAATTGAGAACGTCATCATAATACTTGAAGTTTTTATCATACATATATTTAAAATATTCGGTAAAGGAATAAATGTTTAAAGGCTGCGTAATAGATTATCTCCATGATAGGTTATACCACTGTGAATATTTATTTATACCAGCTTAATATTTGAATTGATAATAAGCTTTCAATCGTATACTCTTTCGAAAGTAATCGAACACTCATTTGTATAGAGCGCCGTCCTCAATATTCGAAGATATAAAGTAAAAATAAAATACAGTTCGGAGATCTGATAAAATAAAAACTTGGTGCGATTAATTTAACGCAGGTCATCGACAATTGACGATGGTAAATAAATAAATACACCCAACAGTCACATACACAGCCGTGAGAACACATTAAGATCAATCAATACTTGTGTCGTGGCTATCAGAAGCTATGAGATACTTTTCGGTTTCACAACCACTCAGACCAGGGGCAAACACTTGTGGATCTGAGAAGGTCTAATACATATATCTATGTTTCATCAGATCATATTATGTTTCAACAGGAGATCTCTCCTTCATGGATAGGCTACATATACCTGCATTCAACGAGGTCCGACACTTCACTGCTTGTCATAAACTAATATCTTATACTAAATATTATCGATCTTAGTGTGGGGTCGGGACTATGTATGAGACTGTGGATGTAATTTATTTATTTATTTAATAAATATTTTTTTTGGCTCAGAATCACCAGGTAGAAACACACCTGTTCATCACACAAATATTTGCCTCTAATCAACTACGCTACCGAGGCTATAATTAAATTATTTTCAGCGGAGAGAATCAAGCATTAATTTGCCTATAGTATATTTAAGATTATACCACAGGTAGGTAGGTAGTTTATACCACATATTTGTTTTTTCTGGGTGGTAGATCCCTCATATGTGAGAGACTGTCTGGACAGTTACCAGCCCTATGTCTATTTCTCCGACGAAGCAGCAGCAAACGCATTTTTGTGTTTCGTTTTGAAGGATATTGTAACCAGGGCAACTACTGGCCATATTGAGACTTAGCATCGTATGTCTCAGGATGGTGAGCGCAGTAGAATGCCAAGCATTGTTTTTGTCCATGAGTGGTCGTATCACTTACTATAAGGCGAATGCCATGCTGGTCCCGCCATTGATAGAAACCAAATAATAAAATGAAAAACAAAAAATCCACCCCCGTAAAATATTGTAATCATATTATACTTAAACTCACCTGGAAATGCGTCTGTACCACTACCGCTCTGAAAACTATCGAGGCGTCTTGAACGCGCGTCTCTAAAGGTTTCTCCGCGAACTTTGGACACTGACTGTCACAAAACTATTGTCCTGCACAACAAAAGGGCTGCGAACACACATCCCTGCCTGTGATTTTGCCCATCGCTGGGCATACACTGGGAACCGCCATGATAATTCTAGTATTACATCGTTCTATGTTGCATCCATCGTATGGTTGCCCTTGGGCCGTCTTTTCTTTTGCCGTTTTCTTTGCATTTTAGTCTGTAACAAAATGAAAATATAGTTAATTTATTTATAGTTCGTCTTAATTCAATTGGCGTGTGGTGAAATTTGGAACTACAAATAAATTTTTAAAAATATCTTATTTTATTTATTTTATTTATATATGCTTTATTGTACACCAAAATGAAAGACGCATACAAAATACTTAAAACTAAAGGCATGGTTACAATAGGTGGCCTTATCGCTAGCTGCGATCTCTTCCAGGCAACCTTTGGATGGACTGGATTTTTGAGAAATTGAAATATAGGGTAGTGCAAATAGTGAGAGAATAAACAATAATAATAATAATTGATGTACATGCTATATTAAATTAATTTACATAATATAAATACACACAACATACATCAAACATACATACATACATAAATATTAATATATATTGAGCTAACTATAATGATGATTAAGTAAAGAGGATCAGCAATATTATATAACAGGATATACGTTACTGCAGTGAGAGATAGTGTATCTTACAAGTCTCTTAAAACTTGGTAATGACTTAGCTTGTCTGACAGACAATGGTAATTCGTTCCACAAGCGAGCAGCATGACTGTAAAGGATTTGCTTAGAAATGATGTGCTGTGCTTGGGATCTCTAGGATAAATTCTCTGTGATCTAAGAGTTCGTGCATGAGTTTGACCGAGGAATTCAAAACGGTTTTTAAGATAGTGGGGGGCTAGAGGGATTGTGCACAATACCGTATAAAAGGGAAAGAATTCGAGTTATTCGGCGAAAACGTATTGATAGCCATTGAGTTTGATACGGATATTCGGAAACATGGTCATTATTTGCGAAGACCAAATATGAATCTAATGCAGAAATCTGAAGTCTCTCAAGTTTTTCCATTTGGGCTTCGGTGAGGTCGAGGTAGTTAGCATCAACATAATCAAGGAGGGGGACAAAGAAGAGATTGAACCAGGCAATTTTCTGGAAATCGGTATCTCTCATTGTTTGAGATATGTTTTATAATATAATCAAACACACATTCTACTCATAATCTAATAGTATTTAATAATCAACTAGCTTATTATAAAGTAGCTTCTTATGACTTAAGTTAAATATCAATGTATAATAAAAACTCCGTGGTGGCCGTGGTAAACGGACCAGACGCCGGCTGCCAATTATGTTCACGGTGGTCGTAGGTTCGAATCCCAGCCCCCACCTTGACTGTAAGGATGTCAATGTGCGTATTGATTAGTCAATCACCACGCATTACAACGGTGAAGGAAAACATCGCGAGGAACCTGTAGGTTTCTATGATATGTATATCACAGTGATTTGTATGAATTTCTACTGGTATGTAATGCCGCCTATCTGCACTAGGCCAGCAGGTGGAATAATGGCTTCCACCACTCACCCAATCGTAATCTGGGTTGTGGAGGAGCCGGCACTGCAGTGGACTATTTGGGCTGGACACAGTAACATAAACATATCACCTTAATGTTGGCTTTTTGTTGCATTAATTGCAAATCTTGAGGCCACGGATTTCAAACTGATTTTATAAACCAATTATCGGACTTTAAACAAGAGTAAACACATAAAAATAAGTACTGACTGGCACTGCTTTCGTTGAAGCTTAAGTGTTAAGGTCGCTAATGCCCGTAAGTTCATTAGCCAATGTCTTCTAATTCGAAACAGACCAGTGCTTACAGACACTACACTAAAATATCTGACAGTATTATATGAAAGACCATGTTTATTGCAATGAATGGCGGGGTCGAGCATGCCGTTCGCTTGATGATAAGTGATACGACTACTCATGAACTTAGAGAAAACCAAACAACTGCTGAAATTATTAAGCAATGCTTGGTTTTCCACAGCACTCGCCATCCTATTTCGTGTCCTATGATGATGATATTTCGTGCCTGATGTTATCACATAAGACATTTAGGCTTCAAATGTCCAGGAGTTACTCTTGCTACAACGTCCCTTCAAATCAAAACGCAACAGTAAATTTACACTGCTGTTTGGCGGAAGAAATAGAGATTGCAGCTTACACAGGATGCTTCTCACAAATGAGAGGACCTACTACCAGTCAAAAGTACTACCTAATACTTAGAAATAATGTCGCCACAAACCTAACAAATATTTTTTTTATTCATAGTACATTCTATCTAATGTGTTAACGATATAATTAAGAAAACCAGTGTTATGTTCAAGTGTTCAGTATTGATAGTTTAATGAAACAGTGGTTGATTTAAAGTGTCTGTAGATCCGTCCACTTCCGTCAGCGACGTCAGTCGATAGTGCATTAGTGGTGAGGGTGGCTCGCATTCTATATTTAATTAAACATATTTGATCTACCTCAGACTAATAGTCTGTACACCACAAACCAGTAGTTCCCCGTAATATATGAACCCTTTGTGCAACTTCGGGCAACGTAAAAAAGTGTTACTTTTTAACTCGGGTCGTGACTGCATGAAAATATATTAGCTTGCTGCGGTTTGCATCGGGATGTGTTTTGTAATAAAGCATTGTTTGTCGTTCTTTTTATTAGGAGTTACTGCTGTTATATTTCAGGTTCATAATTTTAATAGTTATTCATTTTCAGTGTAGGATAATATCCTACAATAACTTATGATCCCGAATTCTTTCGCCGTAGTGCAGAGAAGCATCTTAGCAGGCCGGCATAATTGTATCAAATGTCTTGGACTGTCGTCTCATGCCATTCGACACTCTGCCTGGACGGCATTTGCGCTTATCATACAGGCGCAGTGTTGTCATAATGCCGGGCTAACGTAAAAAAATATAAGATATGGAGGGACCGAGGGGCAGACCAATAAAACGCTGAAAGATGTCGTCAAGGAAGATATAACGGTCAAGGGCCTTACTATTGAGGATGACGAAGATCGGGCGAAATGGAGAAGAATTTGTCAGAAGGCGGAACCAGGCACCAGCCGGGACAACGCCAGGTAGAAGAAGAAGAAGAGGAAGATATAGGAATGCAAGTCTTGGTAAAATAAGAATGAGTTTTAATATTTAAAAACGCTGATGGACTAAGAAGCTAACGGAGTTATATTCAATAGGGGCACGGTGACCTAGACCACCTACCGTAGCATGAAAACTTAGAGATCAGCACCATCTGTCATCAATAGTTACCATATTCATTACCAGCTTTCGTCTTGGAAGTTGTAGGAAGACGTTTACTGGTGGTAGTCTCTTATATGTGTGCAAGAGGCCGCTTGGCAAGTACCACCAGAACATCTATTCTCTCCGCCAAAAATCAGGGTAAATGCACTGTTGTCATCCAGTTTGAGGGACTTTGCAGTCAGAGTGACAACTAAACATATTGAAATATAACATCTTTGTCTCAGGATTGCATGTGCGGTCATCTCGTTTACCATAAGCCAATGGCATGAATGTCTAGAAATTTCATTTCTACAAAAAAGATGATCGATTCGCTGTCACAAGACAGCAGGTTCTATCTAGAAACAAGAAAAATAAGCAGTTGATATTAGGAAAATAAAAGGTTTTTAAAAGTAATCATGAGTCCTGTTTAGAATAAAGAAAGGAGCTGATTTGAGCTTGAGTGGAACTACTGTGTCATAAAATGTACTTTAGATTAGACTAAAACAGCCTTCGAAGTAAACATTTAGTTGTAAAATTGTTGGAAATTTATATTAGTATTCACATAAAATGCGCACTAGTATATTAATCATCATCTCTTATCATACTTAACATCTTGTTTCGTTAATTAATAAAAAATACACCCAACAGTCACATATATAGACCTGAGCGTACACAAAGATCGAGTCTTCTATTATGGATATAAGAAACTACAAGAAAATTATCGGTCTCGCAAAAAATTGTCTGTGGCTCGCATAAATATTTGCGAAGATCGAACCCGCAGTTTCACGTTTTACAGTCGGCGTCCATCCAACTGCGCCACAGAGGCCTTCAATTTACATTAATCTTCTCATAACCACCTCATATTTAAAAACTGAAGCAAGCAAACGGTTGCAAAGCGATTGTTACGTATTTACATTCAATCTGTAAGGCTTACTGTAAGTACTGGCACGCAAACGTAACCCTTATATCTTGTTCTAATCCTTTAAACCGCAACGAAAGGGGCAAACGTGTACTAGGATACGGTATTACGGTCTTGTATAATGTATTATATATGTTCTGTTGTACAAGATCTTGTCCCGTTGGCAGTACGGATTTCTAAGCAATAAAGTACTTATAATAATATATAGAGTTAAAGAGTTTGTTTGTTACCTCTAATCTCAGGGAATACTGGTTCGAATTAAATAATTGTTTTTGTGTTGGATAGGTCATATATTGAGAAATGCTATAGGCTATATATCATCACGCTATGCCGCATAGTATGGAAACAGTAATGAAGACTCTAGCATCTACGAGGAAACTTTATTCGTTTTTCGTGGTCCAACAGTCACATAGTCCTGACCTCACACTAAGATCGCATTTTCATTCGAGTATCAGGAACTACGAGAGACTTTTCGGTTACACAAATTCCCAGACCTGAAACAAATACCTGTGGTACACACAAATATTTGTTTCGGTGCGGGGATCGAACCCACGGCCTCTCGTTTCACAGCCGGCGTCTAACCAACTGCGCCACGAAGGCTGTCATATGCATGGAGTATATCAGTTTTAAAACCTAGTACAACGACATCTATCGTTACATGCCCGAACTTATTTCCGCACACGTAACTTACAATTACCCACAGAGTAAACAGGAATTGCATATAAGTCATTATTATAAATCCATTCCAAATAATATAAATAATTAAGGGTTAACACACGTACTTTTGAGAACAGTAATTAAACATCGGCGCAGAAATAATTTTTAATTTTGCCCGTTAAAAGCATTTAACCATTGGCTGACATTTTCACGTACATTCATGGATTATAGCGGAAATTATTTGTATGATTGAGTTTTGTTTAAAGATTTTGTTTTGTGGTTTTGTAATAAAACCAGCAAATATGGTTTTTTTAAGTATAAAAATATTTTACACTTTGTATTTCAGATTGATAATGTAACAAATTAAAATTTGTTTTGTTACCGTACCAAATTGTATTGAACCAAATGTAATGTAGAATCAAAATAAACTCCCCAACTTGCCGAGACAAATCGTCACCGCTGCGTTAGAATTCCTAAAACACCTAGAAAACTATTATTACAAGACTTTAGATAATATGTTCCTTTAAAACCTTCCATTCAAGGAATATAGAAATGGATATAAACCAAAAATCCCCAATAATAGGACACAATATACTTACTTGCAATTGTTGGAATAATCTAGACAGAATAGTCTACCTACATCCACAAAAATTCTTGTAAGTTCCAAGAATTGATGTATGACGTAATGACAACGAAATGAATACTATATTTCATTTACAATATTTCATTGCATTTCTGAGAAAATTAATATTTTGTTGGAATAATAACATTAATTGGAAGTATTCGATGTGAATACTAGTCCAGAGATGACGACCAAAACCATGTATCATAGCAATACGGTCGAAAAGGTATAAAATCGTTAGATTATGTGATTCTGACCCGACTAGGTAGGCAGTACGGTCAAAAGTGTAGCAATTGCATGCGAGGCTATTTCTGCTGTGTCCCAAAAAAGGCAGTCAGTATCATAGCAATAGGTCTGATCTTGGAAATGTACATAGATTTTATAATTTTATGACGAATAAGTTAGTTTTTCAGACATTTTGCGCGTAGTATATAGCTGAAGCGAACTTTTGAATAATGTCAACAAATTTAGCCGACCTGTATTCTAGCAATCCGAATGATTTTTTTTCTACCGTTCGTAATTGGCACGATTGCAAAAAACTGTTTTCAGATATTTTTAGATGTCGCATGTACTCCAAAAGAGAAAAAACCATTTTGACGTCGCTTGGCGATGCCTGAGCGCTTCTTACGTTTCTGCTGCGGTGGGAATGGTTTTTTTGCATGTTATGCTCCTGCCACTCTCTTACTATATATAGGCACACTCACCAGCTGTCCTAACCATTGAAATGACGCTCACTTAAAGTGACAATAAAATATAAGTTGCTCAGGCGGACGTGGGTGTGTCGCTGGTGTCTGAGGGCTCGCGGACGTTTTTTTTTTTCTTCTATTCCCAATGATAAAGCATGGTTTTGCTCATCTATCATTACGAAGTTTTCGGGGATGGAAGAGCTAGGTTTTTAAGAATTCAAAATTATCAATTATAATAGACGTTTTTATAGCATAGATACGTTGTCCGCGCTCTATGTTAGCAAGACAAAGCAAGGTGATTGCCCGACTTGCAATCAGTCACGCTTCAACACGGTCGATATCGAAAAGTTGTCTGATTTGCTACACTGAATTATTCTAATATAATTTTTTTTTTTACATCTGGTTAATTCATTTCATCAAGTTCAACAATTTTCAGCCAGATTGCTATGATACCGATCGGTAAAATTCCTTGATATATATAGAATGGTATAAAAATTTGATGCATCCAAAGAACAATGATAATCCTCCATACATTTTTTTTGTTGTAATTTTTTTTTGTGTGTATTGAGATGAAAAATATTTTAAAATATAGATTTCGAATTCCTTAACAATTACTTCTTAAATTTTTACTATTGTAGCAAGCCTAGGAAAAAGGATATTCCACTATAAGTTTTACATCTTTTCAAACTCTGTGGGTAGTTAATGTTATTTTGTTGCGTTTATATTGGCGTGAGGCAAAGTTATGACGCTCAAATAAAAGTAAAAAAATATATTTTACACACAATTTAATCATCAAGTACTTATTTATTTTAATAATCTAATAGTAATATCATGTGCAATGAAATAAAAGGAAACAGGGGACAACTATATATTATTCTATGCACAATAGCGCTTTCGGGCGACAGAAACAAATTGTTATTCCTTAATTAATTAATCAGTGATTATTTTGCTGTCCTCACTTCTCTGCACTATTTTTTTACCATTAATTATCTGAGAAAGATAATGAAAGAAAGCCAGTCAGCTTATATTTTTAAAAATGGAACTTGAAACGACATAACGCTACTCAATAAAAATAAAGCAAATATCAATGAGTTTTACAGAAAAATGTGTTTTCGTAATTCAGGCTTAGGTACGCCGTGAGTTAGGCACCAAAATTACTTAGAAAATTAATTATAACATTTTTATACATGAAATTTATAGACGCTTAAGAATTGCATTAACAATGATTTTCCCAATGTTCGTTCCTTCTGAAAATATTTTTTTTCAATTAACTAATCCTAATTTACCCGTAAAGAACATTTTCAGACGGATTGCTATCCATCATATTTTTTTGTGTCATTTTTAATTTTCTGAATTATTTTTTTGGTTCGCGCTACACTATTAACTCTGAAAAATATGTTTTCGGTATCTTATAGCTATAATATAACTACAGTCAGAAAATCAAATAGATTGCTATGATACAGTCCGGTAAAATTTGTTGACCTTTTTGAAAATTCAGTTCGTTCAAACGCTACGCAAAAACGTCTGAAATTGGTATTTTCGAGTTCGAAATAATCAAATCTATCAATTTGATGCGGTGTGGCTGTATTGCTATAAGACAAAAATTTGGTCGTCATCTCTCGTACTACTCGTATACCAGTAACACAGCTATATCGCAGCCTATAACACAGCTATATACCTATCGGACCTAAAGTATCAATGGGCTGGAATGACTAAAAACCACTGGGGGTAGGTCTCTCATATGTGTGAGTCCACCTGGGTGGGTACCACCACCATTTCTATTTCTACCCGCCAAACAGCAGTGTAAATACATTGTTGTGTTTCGTTGTGAAGGAAATTGTAGCCAGAGTAATACTGGACATATAAGACCTAACATCTTATGTCTCAGGATGGCAAAAAGCAGTGGAATTCCATGCATTGCTTTGTAATTCAAAGGTTTGGCACCGTTCATGAGTGGTCGTATCACTTACCATGAGGTGAACGGCATGCTCGTCTTAATTGCAATAAACACAAACAACTTGGAGTTACAATATATCTGTTTCCTAGTCACTAAAATAGGGTTTAGTAAGATAGTTTCCCCTCATACCCACCATTGTAAATATTGTAAGCTTGTATGGACAATAGCACACAAATTATTGAACACAATTAAATGACACAAAGCATTAAAGCTTGGTGAGTCTATGGGTCTACCAATATTATTTTCATTAAATTGAATATTATAATATAAATTTATGAACTCATCTGAATTAAACTAAGCTGCGACTCCTGTATAATCGCTATATTGTAAACTTGTTTTGAAGAGAGCAAATCAATAGTTTCTAGCACGTTCTTCTTTGCCTGACTGAAAACAAACTTGTGAACCAGGTGTAGAGAAAAAATAGAGACTGAATTTAAATAATGTATAACTTTTTAAAGCTTCAATTAAATAGGTATGTTCATTTCATTTAGCATTTTCATTTCATAACATTTTCTTAAAAAATATTCTGCAATTTTGTTTATTTGCGGCAAATGCTACTTTGTTTCATAAAATAACATTTGTTCTCTTAGACTCCAATTTATAATTAGAGGACCCGTCACTCAGACTGGCCTCTTCTCAATGAATAAATTGTATAGTCTACCTTAAAATAATTGCTTTCATAGTGGTCTGTCCTACTCAACATAATGAAAGTTCTGACCGAAATCTCGTTCGGGCACAATTATTAGTTTCGCTGTTTGTATCCCGAGTGCTCTTTGAGCGAACCTTAGCAATTACGAGTGCTGTATTTATAGGCTTTTGTTTGTTCATTTAATAATGTCGGGGAAATCAAAGTTTCCATATTCTGAAACTGTGGTTCTAGGTAAGTTCCGATGAGCTGAAATAACTTTGCTGACAAGTTGGGAGTATTAGGCGTTTCAAAATTATTTTAAGCCTACAACGCATTTGGTAAGTTTAGTAACTAGTTAAGCTCTTGACAGAATATTCATTATTAAATACTTTGACTATATTTCATTCAGTATTTGCTAGTGTAATTTATATAATACTTTTCTTCATTTGGAAGAAGGTTTTGCTTTGAAAATTTTGATAACTGTAAGCAAGCCTGAAAAAATAAATATGGAAGGATACTTACACCAGTATGGCATATATGTATATATATTTTTTTTATTTAATGAATGGCGAGACGAATCTATTATTCGCCTGATGGTAAGCGAGACAACCGCTCCTATGCAGTAGCAAAACCAAATAACACCATGAAATACAAAGCAATGCTTGATATTCCACTGCGCTCGCCATCCTGAGAGAAAATGTTAAGTCTCAATACGTCCCATTAGTTCAATAAACAACTCTGGCTACAATTCCAAACCAAACACAAAGTGCATTTAGAGTGTTTATAGGGAGAAATTGACATTGCGGTGGTACCTAACTCAGGCGGCCTCACATTAGTGAGTAGTCTACCTTATTCAAAATAATTACTAGTAAACATAACTAAAACTACATCAAAATACGGCGTAGTTAGCATTAAAATTAACAGGAAACGTATAATACTAACTCATGAATCCTTGCTCACAACAGCTCGTATCTTGGGAAGGAAAGGACGGGTCCAATAAATCACTGTTATTATTTTAACAAAGGCTTAAGGGACCCGCACTATGATGTCGCTTACAGCCCTTGTTTTCGGCACAATGATTTATTTACACACATACTCGGATTTCGGTTACATTTCCTTTTTTGTTCACATTTCAAACAAACATTTTGTTACTACTGTGTAATGTAATGTTGGAACATTGATGTTTTTAATATACGTAATTGAACGTGCTTTGGAGCCTATGTATAAGGCGAAAACTGACTAAAAAATAAAGTTGCCGATTTTTTATTAGAAATGTGTTTGTGTGATAATAATTATAAATGGATATTTGTGTATATTATGTACATACTGTATTGTACATGAGCCTCCTTTACATCGAGAGTACGGTTGAGAGAGGTAAGGCCATATAATTCACCACGCTGGTCAAGTCGGGGGTGGCGGATTTTACATACAACAGGGTGATAAAAATGCGCTAATGGGGCTTTGGTTGTATCTTATGAGATCTAATTTCCTTTATTTGTGCTGAAGGTGGCTAATGGGGATTTAGCCGGTAGAAATCCAGCTTACCCTTTCTATCAACCCCAAGTAACAGGAATCCAAGAGAAATTTCCCCGTGTAAAAAATTCATTTCGATAACTGCCTATACACAATAGATATCTTGGTATATTTAGGATAGGTATTATAATATGTGTATGTATCAGGGGATCTCAAGACTGCTACCGAAACGAAGCCGGGTGGTAGTTTTAGTGGCTACAAACACAATGCAATTAAAATTTCGCATAGAAACGCGACAATTATTTTTATGATTTTTTTAAATATCGTCAATTTTGGGTGGTAAATCCATAGTTTTTGCTAAAATAATAATTTAAACTCTTTTATACCTTAGAGTATTTATAAATAAAAGGATATACACTATTATTTAGGAAATATGTATTTACCACCCAAATATGGCCATAGAAAAAAAAATAACAAAAAAAATTGTCGCTTTTTTTTGCAACTTTTCTGTTGCATTGTGTCTGAAGTCGCTTAAACTATCACCCGGCTTCGTTTCGGTAGCAGTCTTGATATACCCGGTATGTATGTATTATAGGTATGTTGTATATGTGTATGTATATGGATATTTATATATTTTGTGTGTTTATGTTACGCCTTAGATTGCCCTTTCTATCTCCTGTTAGTATATCCATCCCATGGTTGCCTGTAGAGATTACCTAGTGTGATAAGGCCGCCACTTGTACTATTATTCTTATTGTATAATATCTTCATAGTATTTCTGTACAGTGCAAAAAAGAATTAAATAATAATAATAATAATAACCAAACGCCGATATATTCAATAGACATAAACACTAGACTGACCCCAGAACTGAAAAAACAATTAGAAAATATGTTTTTAGAAACTTATAACAAATTCCAAGGCACGCAACCTACATCTCGACCATATTCACCAAACTTGAGACCCTCGAAAAACTAGCTGCCATTATAAGTCATCTGAATTCTGATATACTCCCCAAGTTCTTACCTTCTGATACCAGTTTTATGATAAACTCAAACGATTATCTATTGTGGGGCCTTTGTTGCAAACTAAGTTTAACGGTGGCAGAATCCTAGAGGGTAATACTACGCTGCAGAAAAAGCCACTACGAGTGCCTAGGTGGCATCAACGACTCGAAGACAGAATAGAAAGACTTAGAGTAATATAGGAAGAATGACTGAATATGCTAGAGGAGTTAGGTCATTACTTTAGAAAAACACATCAATAAAATAAACAACAATACAATATCCATTCCCAACCACGAAACACCAAACACTGATGTTACACACTATCTAGACACCTTAAAGCAGAAATTGAACACACTTGCCAGTAGATTAAGGAGATATAAAGAAACAACAAAGAGGAAAGCCCAAAATAAACAGTTTTGTAATAGTGAAAAAACTGTTCTATAGAAAACTTACACAAAAACACGATGTTACGACACAGAAATCAGCACTACCTACTGCCGAAGCACAGTTACAGATATTTAGGTCTCAAATCTGGTCCAATCTTGTTCAGCACGAGAACAATCAATGGGTCGAGGATGACAAACCAAAATTGGACGGTATACCAGGAATAGATTTTGATGAAATCCATTTAGATCTTTTAACTCGTGTAATACAGAAAACACACACTGGAAAAAGCCACTGGATCAGACAACACATACAACTTCTGGTACAAGAAATTCACATGTACACACCATTACTGCTTAATCATATAAACACATTTATTCGTTCACCTCACACATTGCCATATTACGTCACGCAGGGTACTACATACATGATCCGAAAGACTTATCGGACACAGCAAACCCTGCGAAATACCGACCAGTCACTTGCTTACAGAATATTTATAAAATCATCACATCATGTTTAAGCGAGTCCATATATGAGTACATAGATAGATATAAAATTTTGACAGAAGAACAAAAAGGATGTCGTAAACATAGCCAAGGGTGCAAAGAGCAACTCACGATCGATGCCGTAGCCTCTAACCAAGCTCTTACCAAAAACGCAGTAGTATCCACACAATGTACATCGACTATAAAAAGGCTTTTGACTCCGTACCACCATTCTTGGCTTATCTACATATTAAAACACTACAATATCCATCCCATAATTACCTGCTTTTTGGAAAAGACCATGTCAAACTGGAACACTCAATTAAAAATATGCACCGATAATAGCAGCACCGAAACGGAATTTATCCCCATCAGAAGAGGCATATTCCAAGGCGATGCTCTAAGTCCCCTCTGGTTCTGCTTAGCGCTTAATCCACTCTCCATATGTTCAATAATAATTTACTAGGATTTAAAATTAAATATGATACACAACAAACTAAACTGTCCCACCTCATGTATATGGATGACATAAAATTGTTTGGAAGCACTCTAGATGAAATCCACACACCGATATTACACAGACTTTTTCACGCGATATACACATGGAGTTTGGAATAGACAAATGCAAAATTCAATCTGTTAATAAAGGAATAGTAGATACAACATGTTCATATTCATTAATTAACCATGACGTAATTGATTCTGTAAACCCTGAGGAAGGATATAAATATCTAGGATATAACCAGTCACGACAGATCCATCATAAAGAATGAAAGCAGCACTACAGCAAAATTTTAAAAACAGACTTCACAAAATATTAAACACTCACCTGAATGCACGCAATACTATCAAAGCTATTAACACATACGCAGTACCCATTTTAACATACTCATTTGGAGTTATCCGTTGGACGCAAACTGATTTAAGAAACTTACAACTTATTATTAACACCACTATGACCAAATATAGGAACATCACCCACGCGCATGCATCCAAAGATTAACCTTGCCTAAACATCAGGTGGAAGAGGGCTCATTGACATAACCAATTTACACAATAAGCAGATCATAACACTTAGGACTTTTTCCACAGATACTCACAATACTCTACATTGCATAAGGCCATATCTCAAGCAGACACATACACACCACTTAAACTTGCTGACCACACTAAACAATTAGAAATAACCACCAATTAACAAAAATTGATACTTGGGTCCAAAATCCCTACATGGCCGCCACCGCCTTGATTTAATAAACCCAAATGTTGACAAGATCGCGTCAAACGCGTGGTTGAGACGAGGCGAGTTGTTCCCAGAAACAGAGGGATTTATGGTGGCAATTCAGGATCAAGTATAGACACCAAGAATTATAGAAAACACATCATACGTGATGGTAGTCTCATAAGCGACCACTGCTGCCACTGCCATAAACAACCCGAAACAATTCAACATATCACAGGAGCATGTTCATTCATCACACAGACAGACTACAAACACAGACACGACCAGGTACGCATACTATAAATACACTCCTCAAATCATACTCGATTCACCTAACTATAAATTATACTGGGACAGAACGATACTCACTGACAAGACCATACACCATAACAGACCTGGCATTACACTACACGACAAACAAAACAAAACAGTTTTCCTTATAGACATTACCATACCCAACACACATGATCTTACTTCCACACACACAAACAAACTAACGAAATACACGGACTTATCCATTGAACTTAAGACCCAATGGAGAATCCAAACTGTAAAGACTATCCCTATTATAATTTCCTAGCACCGGCGTCCATCCCTAAAACACTGCACACGAACCTCAAAACTTTAAACATCCATCCACTTTTCATATACACTCTTACAGAAGGCAGTAATACTTAACACATGCAGAATAGTCAGGAATTTCCTTTCTATAGAATAAAGAGATCTTTCCTACAAATACCACTAAAGTGTTTGGCCAAACGCTCGGCACTATAGTGTACACCCCAAATTTTGGGAGAATAATGTAAAAACATACTATAAAATAATAATAATAATTAAGTAAACAAAAAAAAATGGAAACGAAAGGAAGGGCGAAAAAAAGCATTAAAAAAATGAAACATGAAGAAAAAAAAACATAAAAACTAGAAATATACTTACTTAGGCTCCAATAGAATAAGAAATAGAATAAGCAAGGAATAGGCTCACCAGGCCACTTAGGATTTTCCAATGATGGAAATGATATAGAAGTTTATGTTCCAAAAAGAGAAGCAATACGAGTATAAGTTCTCTGATTAAGAGGAAAGTTTATATTAAAAACAAAACTCATTAATTTTACAAATACATGACAATATTATGATTCGTACTCATCTCGTACTCGACTGTCACATATTATTTTCATTTAAATCACTGATTACTTAAATTTGTCGAAGTTCTGTCTCAACGACTGAACAAAAATTTGTCTTTGACAAAATAAAACGAAAATTACACAAGCTCTTTTGACCCAGTCAGGTTGCTAAATTAATTTTCGCATAAAATCTCAGAAGTTTTCTTGTCGTTTCCTAGTACATCTAGTAGTTTTAAATCACACGCCAAGGTTTTTGTTTGATTTGATCATGTCTACAGTGCTCGAAGGTAATTTGTATTTTAAAGTTATTTCAATAGGTCTTCCAATTTAATCTAAGACGCGACATGACTACTCTTTGTAATAAAAATATAGTATATATAAGTTTTGTAAAGCATTTTGAGTGGTCCGATCTTATTCCGTATTTATATCCGACAGCCTCCGTGGCGCAGTTGGTTAGACGCTGCCTGTGAAACGAGAGACCGCGGGTTCGATCCCCGCACCGAGAGAAATGTTTGTGCGGCCCACAAATATTTCTTCCAGGTCTAGGTGTTTGTGAGATAGAAAAGTCTCTCGTAGTTCCTGATACCCACGACACAAGACTCGATCTTAGTGTAGGGTTGAGGACTTTGTATGTGACTGTTGGGTGTTATTTATTTATTTATTACTTAATATTTTAAAAGATGGTAAGACGGAACCCTGTATGCTCTAACTACTCCTAATAAAATATCAAATTCAATTTGAAAGCACTTTGAGTGGTCGTTCCTTGTTGAAAAGACAGAAACATTACACACTTCAAATTTTAGTACTTTCTTTGCAACTTAACTTATTGTCAATTAACTCGTGGGCAATATAGAATGTTCACTCATCTAAAAATATTTTGATGGGTATGTAACAAACACACAGGATTACAAAAAAATAACATTTGTATTCCTGAACATTGCAAAACACTGAAATAATTCCCCATAGGAATTTAAAAGCGTTCTCTTTCCAATATCAATATTGAACATACTCGTAAAGTTACAACCTTTGGTATTCAATACAACGAATGATTTTTATTTGATATCTTTATTTTGTTTGTCTTGTTACTTTAATCCTAGCTGTATAACAAAAATGTACACCAAATACTGCATTGTACAACTGTTGTTGACTAATTTTGGACAATCTTATATAGGGTATATAATGACTGCTACCGTAAAATAAATATTCGCAAAATAACGCGATGTTTATTGTTTTTTTTATTGTTGTGATATTTTAGTTAGTTTTGTGATATTTTCAACATCCTATGCATAATTTAAATCTTTAAAATAAAATAAAGGGCTGTACATTATGATTTAAGAAAAAAAAACTATATGTATATTTACCTACGAAATAAGAGGAGGGGAAAAAAATACAACAAAAAATTGTAACGTTTATGCAAAAGTTTTAATTGCATGGTGTCTGAAGTCACTAAAACGACCACCTGGCTTCGTTTTCGGTGGCAGGCTTGATATACCCTGTACTATCAACGATGGACTAAATCTTATTTTTTTCTATGGATAAAATTTGAAAGAGTTAAATTATATCCTCTCAACACAGATCACGAATAATTTCATATCACTGTATAACTATCGACTTAATAAAACCACTATAACGTCGAATGAAAAAAAAACTACTAAGCCCGAACCTAACCAAATTAAGCAACGTAAAACCATCCGATAAACTAGACGTTGATTGACATCACGCCGAATCAGTGAAGAATAAAACATCAATCAGTCTCACAGATTCTGTTAGTAACGATGTTTGGATCACATTAACTGCCCCAGTGAAGCCGAAACAAATGACCTGACTCGAGCAGATGCGCGGAAATTAAACTTGCATTCTAAGAAACTATTTGTAAACATCAGTTTTGGAGTGAAGTGAAAGATCAATTCTATTAACAAAACGAGTTTATTATACAATAGTTGGGTTTATATTTGATTATGTTATTGTGAATTCCTATGTATTTTTTTCGTTTTTTTTTTTTTATTGCATTGAAATGCGATACGAGCATGCCGTTCGCCTGATGGTAAGCGATGCGACCGCTCATGAACAGTAGCAAACTCAAACAACACTTTGAATTACAAAACAATGCTTGGCATTCCACTGCGCTCGCCATCCTGAGACATAAGATGTTAAGTCTCAATATGTCCAGTAGTTACTCTGGCTACAATATCCTCCAATGCGAAACACAACAGTGCATTTAAACTGCTGTTTGACGGAAGAAATATATATTGTGGTGGTACCCACCCAGGCAGCCTCTCACATATGAGAGACCTGCCACCAGTAAAATCCTTTAAGTAGGGTACATTACTTTTTTAGAAACATCACGTTTCAAGGCAATCTAATAGCTAACTAGTGAAATGATCGATCGAAAGATGATAAAACAGCCCATATTGCAATTTTTATGAGCCAAATGACAAGCAGATAATGAGCAACATAAATTAATGAATACACCCAACAGTGCATACGTAGTCCTGATCCCACAATAAGATCAAGTCTTGTGTCGTGGTTTCAAAAGCTATAACCGATCTGATACAAATACCTGAGGATTCCACAAATATTGATGTCGGTGCGGTGATTTAATTCGCGACCTCACGTTTCTAAAGACGGCAACTAAAACTAGTAAGCTATAAAGGCTGTCAAAGATGCAAGATGACATATAAGAAGGGTTCCTAATCGCGGTTTACAAAGACAGTTTTACTCATATATTACTCTAACAAAAATATCTTAAAAGACATGTGAATGTTATATAAGCCTTACATTTCAGCCTTACTTTCCATGCAAAAAACAGCAAAGATATCAACGCCAACCGCAACTCAACTTTCTTTAAGATAATCCACGAAAGTATTCCCCAATAAATAATAATAAATGTGAAGGATATGCGTTCTTTGTATCCGGACGTCAAATGTTCCTGACAAATGGAATACAAACAAAGGGGCCTTGTATAAATCTCTTACATTACATTTCCTCACACGACATCCAAGTTATGCAAATGTTGTCTCGTAACAGGTGGCATAAAGAGTAAGCCTTTTCTTAAAAATACTTATAGACTTCCCTTTGACTTCAGTGAGAGTTTTGTTTAGAGAACATGCTAGATAGATCAAATTGTTTTTGAGGCAATTTTTTTTACATAATTTAGGGGCTTAAGTTATTTCGCGGTTAATAATGGCAATTGAGAGTGGTTATATGGAATAACCATTCTCAAACTGTACAGGAGGCTCGTGCCCTGCAATGACACGTATATGGGCTGATACAGAAATTATACAGATATGATGTACGTAATACAGAAATGTATCCCAAAAAATAAAATTATATACAAAATTACATTCTATTCAATCTATGGATATCATAATTCTGAAAATATTGTTGAATGCGTAGTGAAGGGAGTCTTCACTACACTTGCTATACAATAATATAATTTGCGAAAAGGGGCTAGCTGAAGCTGAATGCGAGAAACACATTGTGAAATGTCGCATAATAGAGGAAGTCTATGTCTAGTAGTGAACTGAGAAGGATGATAAGTATGGTGATAGTCAACACAATATTTTTATTCGACTTCAACCCGTTTCGGGAATCCCGAATATTCAAACTTTCAAAATTCACCATTTGGCTTTTGTAACGGTATAGTCTCTTGACTTATAAATCGACTTCGCAAATGCTCCCCGTGCCGATAGCACAAACACACAAACGAGCAAACAAATAAACAATTAAAAAAAACCCTAAAGCATTTCGGTTCTATGCTGCGGATTCGTTTGCTCTGCAGAACTGGAAAAATGACGTGGGAAATAGTATGGACATTTAGACCGCGTTGTGCGGAAATGATACGAGTGTCTGGTAGAAAATATTAATAAACTGAAAAACGGTCTGTATTTATATGAGAAGAAGGCTCATTTATTGTGAAATATAGAAAGTACATAACTTGTATAATAGTCATCGTGCCTTGGTACGAATGTTCTATCTTAATATATATAATTCACGTGTCACGTTGTTTGTCCGCGATGGACTCCTAAACCACTCAACTGATTATAATGAAATTTTGTAGATATGTGTTATTTGTTCCAACTTAAAGGTGGGATAGTTTTTATCTCGATTGAATTGACGAAAGTATAAAAAAAGGAAAAAACATTTTGCCATACAAAATGTTCATGGGTGTGTAACTGTCAAAGATTTAATGTTCATAGCGTCGATACGGTAAACTCTTCCCTAAAATTAAATAACGTATTTAAATAAAGGTTTCGAATCGACAACACATAGCCACAATATTCGATTTATGGCGTATTTTAGATTTTAAAGATGTAAATTAATGACAGTAATGAAAAGTGGTTGACATTTAAATTGATTGTCAAATATTTATGCATACGTTCAGGAATTTATTGTAAACTAAAGAGTATATTATGATGCTACATAAATATAGGACAATTAAATAAATAATATTCACATGTATTAAGTTTTACTTCTTTTCAAGATAGAATTTCACTTGAAAATGAAAAATCTTAAATAAAATAATAAATCTTAAATAAATAAAATAACACATAAAAATAAAAACTGAACTGAACTGAATAAAATAAAAATTTTATATAATTATGGAGAATATTGCAGGGATTCTCAAATAAGGCGTTGCCTGTGTCTTGAAAAACCAGTTAAATATAATTGTTTCTACGTTAATTGTGTGTGTGTGAGTGCATTTCTACGAAAATTAATATTTCATCTCTTTATTACTAACAAGAGTAATGGCGTAATATTTTTGGAAAAACAGCATAGTGGGGGTGAAATAAGGGATGGGATATTGCATGGATAATCAAAATCGATAAAGTGTTTAGAAAGTAGAGAGAAACTGGATATAATAGAGTGGGAGGTAGGGGAGAAGACTGGGATAGCTGACAGATTTAATAGGACGAAATGTAAATGCACGGTATAAGACGGGATGGTTAATTAAGAGAAAGGACGCGACGTATCGGGAAGTGAATGAACAGACGGGATGGGACGGAATTGAGCAGGCCAGTAGGATAGCTAATTCATGTTTAGGTATACAAGAGCTTATACGAAAAATAACACGTATTTGGTGTGGAGTAAAATAAAAAAGTATCTGCACCCAGGCGAAGCCGGGCCGGGCCGCTAGTTTATAATAAATTGCAACACGTCATAACACTTGAACTGTTGATTACAAGACTGAATTTCATTCTTTCATCTCTTAACATCGTTACCAAATAATTAAATAACTGCTGGACATATTACGTTTATGTCATTTAATAGATTTTAATTATTACTTGCCAAAAAGAAATATGTATATATTCGTTCGTTCCACTTGACGATCACAACACCCATCCAAAAACAGTATCTGCAGATGCATATGTTGACGTGTAGAAGAGGCATTAAAAGTACATAGTGTGCTACATACGCGTGTCGTTAACAACTTTTAATGCATGTTGTTGTCTGGTTTGCCATGTTCGTCTCGCCATTCATAGAAATAATAAAATACTCAAACAAATTAAAAAATAAAAGTCTTTAAATAATTAATAAAATAAAAGCGAGCTCTTAATTCCGTTGTTTCACTAAAAACGTACCCAAGAATGGTACAAGAATAGAAAATCTTCAAAACAGTTTTTGCTGTGGCCATCAGCGAACTAATCTGAAATGTCTGGAGATGTAACTTTGTTTCTTGTACCATCCAGAGAGGAAAACAATTTGCCTGAGTAAAAATATTTATTTTTATTTTTCCTGTTGAAAAGTTTATTTTAAGATGTATGCCACGTTTTGACCGAAGAATATAAACGTTTGAAGTTTTTCTAACCAATAGACCCCGCATAATAAGTCACATGATGGCAAATGACTACTGCCGCCCACAACCATCTATAACGCTTGCACAGCTGTGGTCTATAAAATTGGGAAAGGAGCGGATAGGAAGCGGATCATCCGGCCATCTTTTCCATCGGTTAATTATTAATAACATACAAAAATTATACAAGGCATTAAAACAAGACAGCAAAGCTGTCAATTCATGTCGATTTCCAGTCAAACAGTGGTATTGCCCCGGACGAGCCCTAATAATCCAAGATTGACAACAGTGTGGCTCTGCCACTTTCAGATTTCTGTATTGAATATCCTGTTGCTAAAGTTATTTGTTAAAGTTAAAAGACATAGAGATGTCTTAACAAGTAGTTTATGTTCTTATCCCTTACGCACTTCTATTACGGTGCTACCCCAACACATTTTTTTATTGCAATGCATAGCGAGACGAGCATTACGTTCACCTGATGGTAAGTGATTAGACCGTTCATGAATAGTGGCAAAACAACACCTTGAATAACAAAGCACTGCTTGGCAATCCACTGCGCTTGCCATCCTGAGCATGATACATAAGATGTAAGATTTTAATATATCCAATAGTTACTCTGGCTACAGTGTCACACCAAAACACAAAAGTGCATTTATAATACTGTTTGTCGGGAGAAATAGACATTGCAGTGGTACCTACCCAGACGGCCTCTCACATATGAGAGACCTACCACTATTATAACAGAAATGCTATGATTGTTTATGAAACATTTCTGAAGCTGCATTTCAACTCATGGTAATTGTATGACAATACCAATAGAGAATATGGCCGACTCAATTATACAGTCTTGATCGTAGGCAAATACAGAACGAGACCGAAAATAACAGTTGTGTTTCTAGGTTCGACAGCTTTCGTACCGCAGTAGGTTAGTCGCCGGCTGTGCATCGAGAGGACACAGGTTCGATTCCCGCACGCAAAATTAAGACCAATTAAAATCTTAATTTTGGGATCTTGACTATTTATGTGATTTTTAGGTGTGCATACTTTTAAATTATTTTATTTTAATTTCCATGTCATTGAGTACATGTACATCGCAATAAAGGGTTTATTATTTTCATTATTTTTAATGAAAATCTGGGTTATGGAAAAGTCCCGAACCCAGCAGTGTTTTTTTTATTTGGTTTGATACAGATACTGAGCAGTACGATTAAGTTTTATACTTATGATAGAATAACCTCCTAACTGACAAAAATAAATCCTTTACCAATTCTGACATTATTAATCTGCCTTACACTAAAAGAAGGTAATCTGAATATCATACATATAACTGAACATACAAAAACGCACATAATTTTTCCCACAAAAAAATTCCCCTTCATGAAATCAAAGGGCTCTCGAACGACGTCGTAAATCCTTTCAGCACATTCAATAACTTTTTCAATTATTATCAAACGTTGGCCGCGGCCTGAAACTTTCACAATGGTTCACGTAAAACGTTTACAAGGCTCCTTCGTTTTGTTTTGCAAATGATGCCGGGCACAATAGACTCACAAAACTCTGATATAAATTATAAAGCGCTCCATGATTTCTGGGAAAAGTGTTTTCGGGAATTATGCTTAATTGTTCCTTTACACAGGTAGATTTTATTATAATTAAGCTGAACTATAATTGAAATTTCATACGATGCGGCTTTAGTGTCCAGTTTTGATGTGATATCCATATGGATTTTGTGGTATTTTCCTGTTTGTAGGAATGTGTGTTATTATCGGTAAAAGACTTTTACCGATAATTTTATTTAATGTTTATGTTATTACATACTGCAACTGTTATGATATACTGCAACTGACATAACTCCTCTAAGATTGAGAGTTGAAGGGAGATACACAACGTATACATTTTCTCGTCAGCCTACGTATCTAACGGAGTACGTCAGCAATGTGTGCCTGAACCTCATTATTCCCGGATTTCGACCTCAACAGAGGGGTAGACCAAAGAAGCGCTGGGTAGCTGATACCGTCAAGGAAGATAGGAGGGCTAATGGCCTTACTGTTGAATATGCCGAAGATTGAGCGAAATAGAAGAGAATTTACCAGAAGGCCGACCCTGGCACCAGCCGGGATAACTCCAGGTAAAAGAAAAAGATTAGATAAGAAGAGTAGTAAGACTATATATTATTCGATCTACTCGAATATTGATAAACAAAAGATTAAAACACACTATGATAAACTAGTAAACAACTGTAATTTTGGTGTAAAATTTACCAACAGAGAAATTAAATAACATATTAAATAAATACCAATTACGAGTATTTACACGCATTAAATACCAAAACATCAAACTTTTTTAACGAATGGATTTTTTTATGTCGAGTTTGGGTTCCATGCAAAAAGCTTAAAAAGTATGCTAGTGCTATTTTGGTTCTAGTGCCATAGTACAAGATATTGCAGCCGGGCTGAGTCTTACTTAGGTACAAACTACCTTAAGGAGTTACACGGGTGTTAAATAGCAAACTGGTGGTAGGTCAATCATATGAGAGAAGCCCTCTGGGTAGGTACCACCGCAATGTTTATTTCTCCTATCAAACAGCAGTGTGCATACACTATTGTGTTCCGTTTTGAAAGACATAGCAGACAGAGTAAAAACATATTGACATGGACATATTGACCCTTAATCGCATGTCTCAGGATGGCGAGCGTAGCGGAATACCAAGCATTGCTTTGTAAATCATGGTATTTTTTGGTTTAGCTTACATTCATGACTGGTCGTATTGGTTACTATTAGGCGAATGAGATGCTTGTCTCGATGTTCAGGGTAAAAAAGCAACATATACATGAATATTAAATTATACACCTACCAATCAAACATCTACAGAGTACGTGTAAAAATGCAATACAGTCGAAATCGAGTTCTCGAATTTTGAAATAAATTTTATGAAGTCGAGAGAATTTTCTAGACCTGTTTCTCTTATAAAAGTTTGGTAAAGAGGTGCTACAATAAAACGAAGTGTGAAACCTTTCGGCTAACTCGGTGGATTGAGTTTTTTTTTTCAACCAAAAATACGATGGCCATAATCAATTTCTGAACGCAGTTGTTCTGAATTTGTTTTTAAATTCGGTATCCATTTTGCTTCGCATAAAGCTGTGAGGTGGAATTGGTTTAGAGATTTGTAGACGTTTTTAAGACCTGAAGAGTATGTGAATGGTTGTATTTTTATGGGGCTTATTAGAAAACGCTTCTTTGGGGTCAAAGTAAACCACGAAGAAAATATAATGTCAAAAGATGAAAAATATTTTACAAACTCGCTGTTTTTATAATATTTTATAATATTCCGTCTCATTGGTTCACCTTGCCTCTACGTTTTGATTTTACCCTACAAAGATAACTATCCAAGATAGAGGAAACTCGTGTTATGCAGTGGGAAATTATGAAATAATCTATACTAATATAATAAAGCTGAAGAGTTTGTTTGTTTGTTTGAACGCGCTAATCTCAGGAACCGCTGCTCTGATTTGAAAAAATATTTCAGTGTTATATAGTACATTTATCGAGGAATGCTATAGGCTATATATCATCTCGTTATGACTTATAGGAGGGAAGCAGTAGTGATATTTCTGGCAAATACGAGGAAATTTTATTCGCTTTTGATGGTCCGATTGGTCGATACTCTAAATTGAAAGTAGGAATTGAGCATTTTGACCGCCATTTTGAAACATGTATCTGCACCCGGGCGAAGCCGGGATGGTCCGCTAGTACAGTATAAAATTAGTGCTAATCAGTTCAAGGGAATAGTAAAATCAATCGTAAGAAAACTTAATACCTGTGAAAACTTAATAATAGTTTTAATATTTTTTTCAAAGGATATGTACTTGTTGCATGGTGTGTAGACTACTCAATCACGTAACTTTGTATTTTTTGATGAAACTATATTAAATCGAGTGCCTTGGTGGCCTAGTTGTGATACGGTAAGGTTACAAAGCTGAGGTCTCGGATTCGGATTCTGGGTCGCGAAAAGTGCTATTAGATTTTTCGTTTCAGTATAAGCCTGGAATCAGGTAGTTATGGCCAATGTGGCTTTAGGCTCACCTTTATCACATCGTGTGTGGGACTGCACACAAGCTAACAACATATACTACATCATCATCATACAAGGGCAAATGTGAATATCTTGTTTGCACCTCTGCTTAAACCGTCAGGGAAAATGTATGAGTTTATATTTTCATATTTTCTTCTATGAAAACCAACCTAAAAAACATAAATGTTATTTTAAGTGTGAGGTGTACTAAAACGTAACGTAACTATATGATAAAATTAAACACAAAGTTATAAGAGCTGAAAGTATGTACTTTGTAATTTATACGCTGGATCTATAAGCTTATAGCTTCGCTTGCAATAACTAAAACATCGCTTCGTTCTAAGTACGTTAAGCGTCGGTATTGACAATGCAGTAGTTACAAAGCCAAGTTACAAACTGTGTTACGAATATTCGTGGGGAATTATAACTGGTACACAAATGTTAGTATATTTTATGAGAAGCACTATATGTATACTGATTCGAGAGTTCTCTATATAATACTATTTTTTTTTATTTCCCTGTAGGCAGACGAGCTAGCGGTCCGCCTGATGGTAAACGGCTACCGCTGCTCATGGACCTCCGTAGTGCCAGGGGACCAGCACAATAAAGTCGCTGCCTACCTCGAGGAGAGTACTCTCTTTAAGCCTCGTTTGAAAAAGGACTGCACTGTACTAGCATGGGCTACACTGTACTAGTACAGTATCTGCAGTCCTGTATATGGATACATCCCACTGCAGGGCACGGGTCTCCTTTACAATCGAGTACGATTGAGAGTGGTTAGGCCATATATTCCACAACGCTGGCCTTCTGCGGGTTGTCGGATTTAACATATCATAGAAATTCTTGCAAATCGTTGTGGTATGCAGATTTCCTCACTTAAATACTTTAAGGTATAAAAGCGTTTAAATAATTATTTTAGCAAAAACTATGGATTTACCACCCAAAAATTACGATATTTAAAAAATCATAAAAAATATTTGTCGCGTTTCTTTGCGAAAAAAGTCGTTTAAAAAGAAAAAAAAAACACACAGAACGCTCTATCAATATTTACAATAAATTGGAGGTCTTTATTGTTTAATTTTAACTTATTATTGGGTGTAAATATTTTCCATTTTACTATAATCCTGAGTAATTTATCTCCTTACCTCATTCATTCTTAACATAATATTTGAGCTGAATTGCAAGCCTCGTCAGTAGGTATCCCACAATAGTTTACAGGTTTTTCATATATTTACTTCCTACAGGTTCTGTTCTCACATCTGCAGGCTATTACAAAAAAAAAGCGAAATATTATGAATACCATCTTCAAAATTTTGTGTCTATAATCACCTAATAAATTAAATTCCGTTACATCAACCATACCGAAACAGATTAATGAATTAGACATTCATTCAACAATAGAGGGCAGCCAACATCACCAATGAAAGTTATTGTTCGCATTTCAAGAGACTAATTTATTATATCAAAGGCTCTTGAGCTCCATTGTTCTTCGAGACTGGATCGGTTGAAACAACACAATGCGAAATATCAGGGAATGTAAACGCAATTTAAGCGTTAAGAATCGATGTGTATTGAGGCAATTATTCATATTCAACATAAAAAATATTTAAAAAAAATAGACAGACATAAAAAAATATATTAAAAGAGAGAAATAAAATCAATCTTTAATAGATCTAAAATAATGTTTGAGGTCGATTAAAACTCAGATTCATTTCATATTCTTTTCAATATTTATTATAATGTATTGATTATCAATTTATCTAAATTAAACTTTATATACTGTGTAAGTAATATGGAATAATATAGAAACAGTAAAAATATGATTGTGAGAAGTGAGAGAGTTATGTGAGAAAAATACTAGATTCGTCGGAAAGTTACATAAAATTTATTCTGAAATCTATAGTGTCAACTAGTCAAAAATAACATTATTTATGTAATTGAGAAAATTAAATGCGGTATATTCTTAGCAATCCTGTGGTTGATCATTTTCACATAAAATATAATAAAATCAGAGGAAATTCAAAAATGTCACTAAACTTTAACAATGTTAAATTAAAGACAGGCCTATTGCACTGAAGCCTGTACCGAGTTATTCTTATCTATTTTCAGTCATCCTCCAGTTCATTTCTCTTAACTATGAAGTTCTAAATGTTCTAAAGTATAATATTCTCACTCCAATTTTCACCGATTCGATTTGACACAATTTCAAATGTAATAAAGGTAACTTTCGGGGTTATCATTTTAACTCAATATTATAAGTATTCAACAATTTCTGAAGTCATATCTCTGCCGTGCCATTAACTAAGGAATGGCTTTCTAACATTTTCTCACCTACATTTAGGAAGTTTTGATTAAGGAAGAATAATAATCGTTATCGCATTTTTATTCTTTATGAAATTAAATGTTTTAGTTATTTTTTTTAATAAAACATTCAACTGGCATATTAATAACAAGAAACACATGCTAAAACAAAGTAACTTGTAAATTTTATTATTCAGCCCATATTAAAAGTATCTTTCTTACTGTAGTACTCCTCTTTAACATTCTAAAGTTAGATCCACAGGGCTTAAACATGGTCCAGTATTGTAATTTGCATTTTAAGAAGTAAATTGTTTCGTTATTTATTGAATGTATAAGTGAATGATCGCCTACTTGAAGAGCAAGACGTTTTAGAAAGAAAAAATACGATTTATTTGTCACTGTCGCAACATACACAGGCATTGTTAATAAATCACAGAATAAAATCAGGTGCAATGCATCAGGTGCAATGCCGCCACTATGCCGGGCAGTAATAAAAAAAAAATTACAGAGCAAACCCACTTAGGTTCTCTTATAGTAGTTTTTAACAACACTCCATCCTATAATAATTTATCCATCGTAAGCCGATTTACCAATACAAATGTCAGATAATCTATTGTTTATCAATTTCATAAAACTTTCATACCTGTACACGAAATTAACACAGTCAGATATCCCAAATCAACTGTATCAGTTCATCGGAATAAATATATCAACAACTGGTGTATATTGTGTACTATAAAGAATTTATAAATGAATAATTACTACATCAAACATTACAACAAGCCATCGACTGAACTTGTAATTTACCAAAAATCGTAATTACCTCTTCGCATGTCCACAAAAACTTTACTTAGTATAAAAAGAGCATTAATGACCACGGTCTGTTTAATAGTGGCTTAAAGCAACCTACTTTCTGACTGATATACTAAATAACAGAAATTAACTTGTGGCAAACTTTACTACTACTAACAGCGATATTGAATAACACATTCTGTATCAGCCCATATACGTCCCACTGCAGGGCACGGGCCTCCTCTATAATCGAGAGTAGGATTGAGAGTGGCTATCCCATGTAGTCCACCACGCTGGCCTTGTGCGGGTTGGCGGACTTACATACCATAGAAATTCTTATAAATCGCTATGGTATGCAGGTTTCTTCACGATGTTTTCCTTCACCGTTTTAGTGCGTGGTGATTGACTATCAATATACACATGACTCCGAAAATTCAGAGGTGTGCCTTTGGATTCCCTGATACCCTGGATGGAATAACACATTATCCGCATTAAATACGAAAAGATCAATTGTTTATATCTACCTCGGATACCGTAGAAAAGGCCCAAAAAAGTGTGGCCGTGCTATTGAAGTTCTAGTCCCATAGTAACATTAGTTGCTGACTCAAAAATTCACACAAATGTCAAATAGCGAACTGGTGGAAGGTCTCCCATATGTGAGAAGCCGTCTGGGTAGGTACCACCGCAATGTCTATTCCACCCGCAAAACAGGAGCAAATGCCCTGTTGTTTTCCGGTTTGAAAAAATTGTAGCTAGAGCAACTACTGGACATAATGAGACTTAACATCTTAAGTCTCAGGATAGCGAGCGCAGTGGAATACAAGCATTGCTTTGTAATTCATGGTATTGCTTGGTTTTTTGCTGTCCATTTGCGGTCGTATCACTCACTCACTATCAGGTGAATCATGTTGAATGTAGTTATCCTCAATTCAATCAACCAAATATGTCCAGTAGTTACTCTGGCTACAATATTCTTGATACCAAAACACAACAGTGCATTAACACTGCTGTTTGGCGACAGAAAAACAGATTGCGATTGTCTGACTGAATGTTCTAAGATCAAAATGTTTGTAATGCTAATTGATATCCAAGATACGAGGTAAATAATATCATCTTAATACAAAATAATTATACCGGTTGATACTGATATTTTTATTTTATTGAATCCGATTTTGAAAATATACAGCGTGATATTGACATCTAGTGTTTAATTTAAACCACATGCTCCTAACCATCCCAGGTAACATTGTACCAAGTTTGAACAAAAACTGCCTGATAGTTTTGTCAAAAATCGCGATTTTAGACTTGATCAACCCTTATAGATACCGAGTCTCTTACAGCTCAGATAAGTTGCCAAACTGATCTGAAGTTCATCTAAGCGGTAAAAAAACTCGTATCTATCTGGGATGCCCAAAAATAGTAAGAACTAAAATCACAATTTTTGACAAAAAATGTTCTCATATTTTTTTCAAATTATGTAAAATGTCACCTAGGGTGATGAGAAACATGTGGGTTAAAATAAGTACAATGTGTCAATATCACCCTGTATAATTCTTGTACTTTTGTGAAAAATCGCAATTTCTGTTTTCAAGGCTTTTACTCAACCGTTATAGACATTATGAGTCTCTTTACCACTCAGCTCAGGTAAGTTTTAATACCGGACCAAAGTTCAATTGAGGGGTAATAATACTCATATCTATTGAAGATATCTTAAAAAATTTTAAAAAAAATACCGGTCTTTCATATGTGAGAGGCCACCTGGATAGGTACCACCGCAACGTGTATTTCTCCCGCTAAATAGCAGTGTAAATGCACAGTTGTGTTCCGGTTTGAAGGACATTGGAGCCAGAGTTACTACCAACCGGTTCACAAGGCAGTTTTCGCCAGGGAAGAATAAAATATTTTGGTGACACTAGCTCCCCTTTACTGATAACTTTATACCGCAATGAAATTAGTCATAACAACACAAATATAAATAATTCTAGTCCATCTAAAGGTTGTCTGGAAGAAACCGCAGTAAGCGTTAAGAGCACCGGTTGTCACCTTTATTTAAACTTATTTGTCAATATATATTTTTCTATCGTATAAAAAAATTCGATCGTCCGAAGTTTAGAACTTCGTTTAGGATGAATATAGTAGGGCCCTAGTTGTCGAATGTTTTGTTTCTTTCGAATGACTTGAATTCAGTTTGAGAGAAGATAAAACATTCGATAGTTAAAATAGATTTAACAACTGTCTATGAATTAGGCCGTGATGTTATATGGTGTATGTATAATCCTTATAGATTATTCGGTCAAAAAAAATCCCATTGACTAGACGATTAGAATTGAAGAAGTTATCTGTATCAGCCCATATACTACCCACTGCAGGGCACGGACCCCCCTCTACAATCGAAATTACGATTGAAAGGGGTTAGACCATAATGTAATTCGATATGCTATAAATATAAATTCTTTCAAATCACACACACACAGGTTCCCTCACGATTTTCCTTCATCATTATGGTTTTAAAAAGAAGCTATCAATTGAATAACATTCCATTAATTCAGAAACTACTCCATTCCATTATTGCCCTGTATATTTTGATTCTTATTTTTCCTAATATTAAATTCCTCAAAATGCCCTAATGTTACACTATTAATCACTACATATTGTGCAGATCACTAATTATTAATACTCAAAAACTATTTACGTTTTTAATATTTGAAGGTTTTCATTTAATTAAGTACGAGTCAAATTTTAAATAATTAAAATCTTGAAATTTTATAAACCAGGTCGCTTTATAATTGAGTTTATCTCGTCCCCACTGAGAACACCGATATTTTTCCTCCATTCTGCAATATTAATTTCCCGGCAGATGCGTGTTTCAATTTTTAATCACTTATTAAGAAAAGTGGAAAACCGATAGTTAAAAATTTAAAACCATAATGGCGATAGTTCGAATAAATGATACCATTATCAAATATTAATATTGTGTTCCACACATAAAATGTGAAATAATATTCATACCCTCCATACATTTGAACTGTCATTATCACAACACATTCGAACCGGGTAATAAAACAAATAAACAAGAACCCACCACACAAAGAATACTAATGATAAAAGCGGCTCCCATAAAGGCAATAACTGGGGGCAAAACATAACATATTTAACACGAGTAATTAGCCCAAATGCTTATTAAACTAAGCAGAGAGTACTTACGCTAATTAATAAATATAGTGAAATCCGCGACGATGGAACGCACAAAAACACTATTGAACTGGCAAGCACTGGGGTTCGTAGTTCGCACCTTGTTTTATACAATTGCGGGAATATCGGGTTGTGAAAGGACGTGCGCTCCACCCGACAGCTCGGAGCGAACTGGTCTCCCCGCACAAGTGTCAATGCGACCAACCGTTTTCCCTCAGCCGTACCATAGACACATTAGAGCCTCCTTGAAGTTTAATTAACAATTTTGAGTTTATGGATCGTGCAATAATAACGGAGTAATTGAGCCTTAATATTTAGTGACTTACTGATGTATTCATGGAATAATTTGAAAATATTTTGTAGTACAAGTGTCGTACGTGACTACGGTTAAAGTTATCTGCTTAGTTTCATTTCTTTTGGACTTAAGCGCTTTACTTGAAGGCGACGCGAGGGAAAACAATTGGAAATTCTGAGACAATCACGACAGTAAATAAAGTGGAGTGCAAGCGCCTTCGTTGAAAATGTTCTTTCTTATTAAACCGATACTTAATTATTTTTTACTGTGCTTGATTAAATTAAAATTTGTATTTTAAAAAGGCTTGTTTTGATTTTTCTTTTGAGTAACAAAGAAGATTGTATTTACATATTATTTTATTTATATAAACTACTGAATATATTGAAACTTCACATCTTAATTCTCAGGATGGCGAGCGCAGTGGAATGCCAAGCATTGCCTTGTAATTCAAGGTGTTGTTTGGTTTTGCCACTGTCCATGAACAATCGTATCGCTTGCCGGGACGCTTGTCTCGCCTTTACATGCAATAGAAAAAAAAAAAACTTAAAGTTTCTGCTTTTTAAAACTAGCACACCGTAATATGAAGGTATCAGTCAAAATTATATTGATATGTTTGGACAATATGGCCTAATCACTCTCAATTGTACTCTCAGTTATAGGGGAGGCCCCTGCCCTGCAGTGGGACGTATATGGACTGATAAAAATATTGATTTGTATCGACTATGGTATACCTACTGGTTTTGCATGGTAAACATTTAGTCACAAAGACAGTAGTTATGTATTAAGTATAAAGCATGTATCCTCATAAAAACATACTTATAATGAGATAACAAATGAATAATAATACAAATACTTTATTAATATCTAAGATGCTGGGTGATTAATATAGTTGCAATATGCACACATATTTTTTAAGTTTGTTTTTAATAAAAACAGTTTTATCCAGTCATTATTTTACCTCGTTAGGTAATCTATTATACAATTGCACTCCTCAAACAATATAGTTTTCTTTCCATAATTGGTCCGTATATTCATTAATTGAAGTTTGTGTTTATTTCTTAGATTGCAATGATGACGCTTTAAAGGTAGCTGAATATTTGTCTCAATATAAAAATCACGCATATTTTTTAGAATACAAGTTTAATAAGTATACAAAACAGTGTATATTTTGAGACGTGGAAAAATTACGGGACTGTTTTTTGTTATTAAAATACATAAAGATATACAGCGTTATATAGACTGAAAGTCATAGTTTTTCATAAAACAAACGAAGTAAGTAAGTACATTGGATCCTGTACTGGTCACATAAAGTACTTGGTCTGTTGAATAACTATGAACACACAAGACGAATGATGCAATATGAACTGTGACGCAAAATGCATAACCCACTTTATTCAAAGGACAAATTGAGATGGTGTGATATTTGTCGTCTTGTCAGAAAATATAGAGTTTATAAACATTTAAATTCAAATGTAAACATACCTAAACACATATGTACGTACTTTATATATACCTACATATGTACATCACGCTTTTTTCCAGAAAGTATAGGCAGAAGTGCTACCAGCACACCCACGTTTCGCTTTGTGAGTTCCAACCCACGAGTTAAGAGGGAGTGAGCCTATCGGCTTATGAGGCAAAATTACCTCTCTATTTTTATTGCAATGAATGGCAAGACAAGCATGCCGTTTGCTTGATAGTAAGCGATACGACACCTCATGGATATTAGTAAAACCAAACAACACCTTGAATTACAAAGCAATGCTTCGTATTCCACTGCATATTAGTTAAACAGCCTGAATACATTCGTTAGATCGTCCGTCCAATATGTATGTTGTTTTAAAAATTACTAAAAAACTTTTTGCATTTGACCGCCTCAGCCGTTTTAATACGGTGTGGCAAATCGTTGAGGACGCGGGTTCAAATCCCAGGTCGGGCAACGTGATATAACATTTTTCTATATTGTAAACGCGGAGTACTGGCCATATTGAGACATCTTATATCTCAGGATTGCGAGCGCAATGAAATTCCACATTGCTTTGTTATTGATGATGTTGCTTACTTTTACTACTATCTATGACGGTTACTTACCATCAGAAGAACGGCAAGCTAGCCTCGCCATTTATTGCTATAAATATACCATTAATAATGGATATTATAAGCTAACGCAAAAAAATCTCACACAAGCACTTTTATCCCTATCCAGGAATCAGACTCACGGCTAAAGTCTCGTTCACGTCTCGGAGGCGCGTCTAAGATATTTTATATAAAAGATCCAGCATCTTCAAAGCCGCTCTTGACCTACATAAAATAGGAGCACAACTAGAACCTGAAAATCTTGGATAATGTAATCTTATTGTCGTGTTTAGGTTAGAGGATATTGAGATGTTAATTGAGGGTGGATACATGGAGTAATTTTCTTGACATTAGAAGTAAAAATGGATGCAGATAATTTATTGTTGTCATAAGTTGGGTAATCCTGCCAGCAACAAAAAAAAAAGAAGATTAATCTAACATCAATTCTAACAAAGCTTTAGTCTATACACACATACATAGCACATACATAAACTCACGCCCTTTTCCCAGAAGGGTAGGTGTGTGTCACGATGTGACAAGGACTGAGAAAAAATGAATATAATTTTGCCCAACCCGGAATTCGAACCGGAGACCTTAGTTTTATAATCATACCGTGGCACAACTACGCCACCGAGCCAGTCATGATCTATACGTGAAATGTGTACTAAATTTCTATTTAAATAAAAAATAAATTAGGTTGGAAGGTTAAAATACAGTAAAAATTTGAGCAAAATGAATGCGTTTGTATACACCCGGAGTTTTCTTTGTGATAAACTTTTCTCGTTTCCTAACAATTTATATTAAACTTTCGTCAAAAAAACAAAAAAAAACTCAAACGTCTTCACACAAAGCGAAAACGTATAAAACAATTTTATATAACGAAAAAGAAAACATAAAAAATATTCCAATATTCATTTATTAAATACCGTGTTACATCCACGATTTAAAAAAATCCAACAGAGTACAGACAAAAACGTGAAGTTTTTCATTAAAACCTTATTTTAATATTCTTTTGCGTTGGATATTTTTGGATATTTTTTAATCCGGTTAATGCCTCAGATTAAATTATACGGCAATCCTTCAGCGTACGTAGGCAAACGTAATTTTCTTGATGAATTTAAACGTTTACCGGAATTCGTTAATAGCCGAGTGTGAATTACTGAATTAATCTCTTACGGAGTATGCGATCATAATCTTGCAATATAAAGTCTATTATATTGTTAACAATAGTTCTGTAGTTATCCAAACTAACGATAGGTCAATTAACTTTAAAGTATTTTTTATACTGGCCCAAATAAGGAACTAACATGCTAATGGTGTGTATTGACAGTGAATCACCACGCGCTAAAACGGTGAGGAAAAACGTAGTGAGGAAACCTATATACCATAGCACTTTATAAGAATTTATATGATATGTAAGTTCGTCAACCCGCACTTGGCCAGCGTGGTGGACTATATGGCCTAACCACTCCCAATCGTACCTTCGCTTGTAGAGGAGGCCCGTGTCCTATAGTGGGATCCTAATGGTGAGCCGTTGAATACAAATTAATTATTACAGAAAATTTAGCTAATATGAGGAATTGTATATAAGGAAAACAAAGAGTATACTATTTGACTTATGTAAATCCGGTTTGCAAAAGTTCCACATAATAATGTCGACTAATAAGCAATACTACAGAAAATTTGTATTGACAGAAAAGTAGTAGTACATACATACATAAACTCACGCCCTTTTCCCAGAAGCGGTAGGCAGAGGTGCAACCAGACCATCCACATTTCACAGGAATGTGACAGGGAAAAAGCTTATCACCTATCGGACACAAATTCTTGACTCCGGACTGATAATAAATAGAAAAATCCAATATGACTTTGCCAGTCCCGGGATTCAAAACCGGGACCTCAGCTGTGACCGTTCTATAGTACATCGCCATTATAATTACATATGTATATCGTATAATTACATATGTATGATCGAAAGCAAAATATATTTTTGGTCTCACCAAAAATAGGCTCATTTGTATATATGACTTTATGTTATTGTGACAAAGTTTCGCCATGATGAACGGTGGTCAAAATCCGGACGGTAAGACTGTTCTACTATAGTATGTATCTCTATATTTGTCTTATATTATGTGATTGTATTCTAAAAGTCACCTAGGTCTGTACTCAATTAGAATCTTCTTTAGTATATCTACAAGTAACTACGTCGTAGCCACGTAGCGGATGTCGAGTAATTACCTATAATTACTCAATAACCTGCTAATTACAGTGTATGTTTATGTAGTTTTGTTACTGAATGCGCTACGAGTAATTACAATGTAGCTGCGTAGCGGATGCGAACTGTTTGGTTATAACTTAGTATACCAACAATGTAGATTGATTTTGTGGTTGCTATGGCATGTGCTACGGTAATCACGTTGTAACTGCGTAGCGGATCTGAAGTAATTGGATATAATTCAGTAACTTGCTACGAAGTAGCTACATTTTATTGTTTCTAAGGAATGTGCTACGAGTTATGATATAGATTCGTAGATGCGTGATTGGATTTTGATAACTCATTATTTTTTGGAGACTTTGCGGTCATTATAGCACAATGCAGCGGTTTACAAAGTTTGTGTATTGAAGATATATTAGTAGCAGAATCACTTAGATAAAATACAGTTTAGTTAGTTTAAAAAGAAACAACTTAATACTGATCTAATCTCAATCTGAAAACTCAATCCTTATTCAATGTACATAAGTCAGAGTGAGTGTAAAATTAAAATATATGATTTTGATAATAATATAATTTTTAAATACATACCGAAATCAATTGTTTTATTGAACCATAAATCTGTTTATATGTCTAGCTAAAACCACCCTTTTCAAAGCACAGAATAAATTAATGAAGGAAAATTCCGTAGTAAATTTTTCTCATAATTTCATCAAGGATTGAATAATATTAATCCTTAATCTAAGGTTTAAGAGTAAGCCGTCGATGACATTGTTACTTTCTGTTGGCCGATATAATAAATTGTGCTTTATCATAAATCAGTTCGTTTGTTTAGGATTAACCAACGTCTGGAAGATGTAACTAAATAAAATATTTTCTTTGCTTGCGTAGTGTTTGTTCGGCTAATACAAAAAGGAGTTTATTTTATATATTATTATGTACAAATAAAGAAAATATGTTTTTAGAAATTTTCATCGTACCAAGTCTATGTGGATTGCTGATGAAGTTAAAAAATATTAATTATAAATAAATACAGATAATTTGGTAATTTGGGATATTACAGGAATTTTACGTGAGCAAAACAAATGGTACACTGTTTGACCTGTGTAAATCCAGTGTCAAATAGATCAACATTATTATGCCAACTAACAATCAGTAGTAAAGACGATTAGTATACATAGCAAAGATATAAGTTATCCGTAAGTATATCCATAAAATAAACAAAAAATGACAGTGTATTCATTGAATAAATATACTCAAATAAATCTACATAATAGTCTCAATATCTTGGAAGATGTCTTGATTAGTCTAGGCATTAGAACTTGAGTTCTAGTTTGTTCTACCAAAGCTAAGCTTTTTCATCAGTCTTTTATAGTTTTGTTTTTAGTTCAAAGCTGATAAATAGTCTGAACACACTGGAAGACTATTCGAGATCTGTTTCAGATTGTTTTAACTATGCAGGAAAGTAAATATTGATCACATATTTAGGACAAAATGACGAACGATAAATAAACAGGCATTATGTATCAGGTGATGACATATATAAATATTATAAAGGGTTAAAAAAGCGCCTTTATTGTCAAATAAAGATTTTGAAGACAGGTTTACTGGTGGTACATCTCTCATATGTGAGAGGCTGTCTGGGTAGGTACCACCGCAATGTCTTTTTCTCCCGTCAAACTGCAGTTTAAATGCACTGTTGTATTTCGGATTGAAGGACATTGTAGCCAGAGTAACTACTGGATATATTGAGACTGAACATCTTATGTCTCAGGATGGTGAGCGCAGTGGAATGCCAAGCATTGCTTTGTAATTCAAGGTGCTGTGTGGTTTTGCTACTGTTCATAAGCATATAAAAATTAAATAAACTAAAATATGATCTACACCGGAAAAGCCAAATTACTACACTCCCCACAAACGGGCAAAATTAAGTCACACAGTAACCCAAAGGCCCTCCTAAACAATTTGCCCAAATCTTATGAATTTATAAGCCGGCCTTAAAATAATTCCTTGACCCCCAACATTAATAAACCGTGCGTTTCATACGAAATCTCTTGGAGGAAATTAGACTAAGTTCTAATTAGGATAGGCTGGGTGTTCCGCGTTCCCGGTTTACGTGTTAAATGAACAAACGTCTTGTTATTCGGTTTAATGGGTTTTTTAGTGTTGGTACGTGTGGTTCTTGGTTGTGACATGATACTTTGGTCATAATTATTATGTGAATAAGGCTAATTGGTTGTCATGGAATGATTTTTTGTTTATGACTATATATTTTGGTCATAATAATTATGTGAATAAGGCTAATTGGATGACATAGAATGATTTGAATAGAAAAGTCGAGGTTTTTTTTACAATCATTTGGTTTAGTGGGTATTTGAGTGTTGATTACGTTTGGTTTTTAATTTTGACATTATATTTTAGCCCCATTGTTGTTGTTAATAAGGACTATTGCAAGTTATTTAAATGGAAAACTTGAAGATATTATTCTAATTCCTTTTTTTATAATTTATGGCGAGACGAGTTTGACATTAGCCATAGATGGTAAGCGATACGATCGGTTATGGAGCGTAGCAACACTAAACACCACCATGAATCACAAAGTAATGCTTGAAATTCCACTTCACTCGCCAGTCTGAGACATAAGGTATTAAGTCTCCATATATCCAGCAGTTACTGTGGCCAGAATGTAGGTACTTCAAACAGTACAACAACAGTGCGTTTACTCTGCTGTTTGGCGTTATTTATAAAAGTATAGTTAGCACTTCGTATATAATTGTTTTGTTTTTACCAGATATACTCGAAAATGAAATAAAAATATTATTTAATTCTCAGGCAGTTTGGTTCACAATTTTTTAGCATATTTACTTATCAACTTTCCGAACCAATGGTATTTGTATTATGATACAATTTTTATATATAAAAACTTAGAATACAATACAATTTAATTATCATAACATTTTGATATTACAAAAACTTAACTTAATATATTAATTGTTCAATCAAATATCTTTTTATAATTCTATTTCCTACGAGCATTAATGTTACTTCAAATAAGCTTGGATATATTTAAAATTGCCTCCAACAACTGTACCTTATTCTCTGTAGTACGTGTCTCAAGGATGCTTACATTGTGCCCTATACACCGATTCCATTTCCCTATACGACAACACGTTGGCATTAATTTGCAGTAAAGTGCGTTTAGTTTGCACGTGAGCCCTTTCAGATCGCGCGGGTTTTTGGGGAATGATAGCCATAGATAGGGTTCCTTATATTATGTAAATACTGATAGGATTCTTCATCAGGGTACAGCTTATTAGCATATTTGGATCTAGGTAGCAAAAATATTTGAAATTTTAGTAATACTTCGCTAAAGCTAAAGGTTAAAAAATATGCTAGGCTCTTCCATTCATCATTTTCAGCCTAACGATCTCGGTACTATAATATCAATAAAAACTTGAGAGGTGTCAAGAGACACCCAAATGGAACGAAGTTCTTTTCCATTAATTAGTGAAGGAGTTGTAATAACATTTTAGTTCTTTTAAGTTATAAAAATAATACCTTTCATTATTAACAAATATAATGTTATACAGGGTATATCAAGACTGCTACCGAAAACGAAGCCGGGTGGTAGTTTAAGCGACTTCAGACACAATGCAACAGAAAAAGTGGCAATAAAAAGCGACAATTTTTTTTTGGTTATTTTTTTTCTATGGCCATATTTGGGTGGTAAATACGTTTTTTCTTAAAATAATAGTGTATACCCTTTTATTTATAAATACTCTAAGGTATAAAAGAGTTTAAATTATTATTTTAGCAAAAACTAAGGATTTACCACCCAAAAATGACGATATTTAAAAAATCATAAAAATAAATGTCGCGTTTCTATGCGAAATTTTAATTGCATTGTGTTTGTAGCCACTAAAACTACCACCCGGCTTCGTTTTCGGTAGCAGTCTTGAGATACCCGGTATAAACTTAATCAGTAAGCTAAATTTTAGTAATAATTGGCAAAGATACATAGTCAAATGAAGGGTTGATGATTGACAGCAGGATAACAAACTAAAATTGTAAATAATAATAAATTTATTAAGGAGGATCGAAAATCAATGTATTACGGTTTAATTATGTAATTTTAATTAAATGTCACCATCAAAAGAATCGTTTGGGTATCACCATCATTATGGTTTTTTTTCACATATTTATGCAATTTATGTTTCTATTGTACCAATTTGATTTATGACATTTTATGAAAATTAGAAATTGTCGCAATGTTTCCCACTTAATTTTGGGCTTCAGCGTATTCTCAGTTTTTATTATAGCTTTTAACATTAATATGTATTTCGATATTTTATTGCCTCTATTAGAGTTAAATAAAATGTATGACATCATTTTCAAATAAAGAAATAAAAAACGATTGTCAAATGTTTTAAATTGTCGTGCCTACTTTTCGTGAGATTTTTTTCCGTCTAGCCCCCTTTCACAACGCGCGATAAGGAACTTCGTTCCAAAAACAATCATAAAACTTAGTAGATTAGATGTACTGTTGGGCCAGTGTCTACAAATAAAAATCGTGTTACAATAATAATTTTTACTTTATTTGTAATCAGATGTGTTGCTGCCTACCTGAAATGAAAGTCTGTATCTGTATCAGCCCATATACGTCCCACTGTAGGGCACGAGCCTACTTTACAATCCAGAGTACGATTGAGCGCGGATAGGCCATATGAAAATGAAAGTAACTTACAAAAATATTCCAATTGACCAAAACCAGATTAACCAAAATATTCAATTCCTAAAGAACCCCAACACCAAACCTAAATAAGTCCGCTATCGATTGAGCTAAAACGAATTCAGTAATACAACTCTCTGTAATGTTTATGCCGAGATAACAGTATCAATAAAGCGTGATCTCATTCCGATTCGAAACGTTACGGACGCGATGATGCTAATCGATCCTGCGGAACTCGATGTTTGTGATTTCCTTATTTTTTGGATGGCGAAATAGAACCTATACACTATATTATGAATAGTAAAAAACATTTATTAATGATATCATATCTGTATCTTTATCAGCCCATATACGTCCAACTGCAGGACACGGGCCTCATCTACAATCGACAGAACGATTGAGAGTGATTAGGCCATTTAGTCCACCACGCTGGCCTAGTGCGGGTTGGTGGACTTTACATACCATTCATTTTTAATGATATCATATATTATTTATTTATTTATTGATTCACTTTATTGCACACACAAAAAATACAAATAAAACTAAAATCACAATCATAAAAGTACAATTGGCGGTCTTATCGCTCAAAGGCAATATCTTACAAACAACCATGGGTGGATTTATATATTAATTATAGTTCAGGATAGAATAAACCTATGTTTAATTATTATCATAGTTTTTAAGGGTGGTAAACTTTGTACCTAATTTGTAGTTTCGACTACCAAGGTTCTAAAAAATCCAATTCGAAATAGCGAAGCGTTTTGTTTAGCTGGCGAGGGTAACAGAGGCACAATAATATATTACCTCTATCATTCTACAAGCTCTCTGTTACTTAAAGTAATATATAAAATTCGGTAGGTTCATAAAGTAAATTCAAAATCGTAAAACAAACCACAAACTTTATCCCCTATGAACACTATTTCTCTATTAAAAAATAAAACACCGGAACTCTTTGCAAAAACTATAAATATAAAGATCTAGAATCTCACAACCTCAAATCTTAATTTAGTAAAATGCTATAAAAGTCCTCACAAATTTCAAGCATTCAAAGTCCACCAATCACTTCCGTCCAAAAAGGATCGAACACAAAAACTCATTACAGAAATCACGTACCCACGGTTTTGTGACGAATTGTGCCTCAATAGCGGACTCCCTAATTTACTGTTTTATAGTTGCGATAAAGAAGGGTTGACGAAATAAAATTTATTCCGCCCTTAATCTTTGTAATATACTAGCACGTTTTATGTACTCTGTGAAAGGCGTTTTCGAACACGTCTGATAAGAAATATAAAAATGGGTGAGGATAGGATTGCATTCCATTTAGAGCTGAGTGAAGCCATATTTTCTATAGTATATACCTCAAAATATTGCGAGGTCAAAAATTTAAGAAATACGATAGAAGTAGTCAAGCTAGTACAGGACTTTTTAGATTTCAACTAGCCTATGAAATGCGTCAGCAAATGTAACTTGACAATATTTTTTATTTATCGGTTTTCTATAACCCATTTAATCGCAGGACACACTTCTGACTTTTCGGAGTCATGTGTGTATTGATAGCCAATCGTGAGGAAACCTACATATTACAGCAATTTGTAAGAACTTCAGGGGTATGTAAAGTCTGCCAACCCGCTATAGGCCAGCGACTGTGGTATGTAGTGGACTATATGGCTTAACCACTTTTGATCATACCCTCGATTATAGAAGAGGCCCGTGCATAGCAGTGGGACAGATTTGGGCTAGTACAGTACAGATGCACAGATATTTGAAAAAAGTAATACCAGCGACAGATGCATTGAACATTTCTTAGTTCATTAAATATTGGCGATAGGTTCGCCACCTATCACATCGTGGAACGGAACATATAAGGCGAAGTGTAGGTGTCCTGACACCTCTGCCTGCCCCTTTTGGGAAAAAGGTGAGTGTTTATGAATGTATGTTTGTAAAATTTTGGAGTAATATAACATTAGTTTTAAGTGGAAAAATGTCTAAAAAACAACGAGCTATATATGAAATATAAGTGTTTTGGATTTAAATTAGTCTGAATGGTATATGAATGATAAGTTATTGGTTTATAAAGCGAACTTTTTTTATGTTTTTGAAGGTTTCAGAAACATTTTTGTATACGCTATCGCATCTGAAACGAACATTAGGAATGAATATATTACTTTATACAAAAAATACTTTTTAGTATTACTCATATTTAATGGAATATCGAATACAATTTCGGAGCCTTTGTTGTTGAAAAATTGGAAAAGTTGATTCCTTTGTTACTGTTATTATCAAGTTTTCTACTACCGCCTAAACGTCCAAAAAATAAATTATTAAATTTATACGTATTTCATTTACTTTTAACTAGGATGTGTTAAACGTCTAGTATTTTTGCATAGTAGTCACATAAAATTGAAAATAATATATTTGTTTTTATCTCCCACCCGGTTCGGAAAGCGGTTTTCACTAGAAAATATCACGTCATAATAGCAGCTTAGGAACGTGCGATTTTGAATACAATTTCCTGTTGAAAAAATGTCATATTGCATCTTTAGAATTAGTGGCTTAAATAAAAAAAAAAACATTTTGGGAAACGTTCAATAAAGATTTGTAACATAAGAAATTTTGTACTTATGGAAGATACATCTAGAAGACCGATTTATACATCTTCCTGCCTTTTATGCATCAACAGGTTCTTCTTTAATAACGGGTCGATAGGTCATTTTGGGCCAAAATATGTTTAAAAGCCAAAATCTTTTTTTTTATTAGGTCAGTCTAATTCTAAAGGCAGTATGATATTTTCAGATATTTCAAGATCAACAGAGGGATATATTTGGCCTATGTATTACTATCAATATTCTTCTTCTTCTATTAGACGTATTTTTGGAAGTGCCAAGGTCCACCTTCGGGCTAAGTGTTCTCCGTTTCGCCCTGTACTTCGTCAATACTATGGCGGCTAACTCACATATCTCCCTGATGACATCTAACCAGCGCCTCTTTGATCTACCTCTCAGTCGAATTACTATCAATATTATTTTAATTTATCATTACAATAATTGCACTTACATTTTCAGCAAGGTACAAACAACTAAAACACGAGAATTTCGAGCAAAGTGGCAGCACTACCATTAAGAATCAAATTTAAAAGTTAAATTATATTTCTCCATAGACAGACGTTGGCGTCTACTTGCTTCACTTCACTACATGAAGGCCAAAAGCAAATAGAATATGGTACACATCCGTGAATATTGGTAATTGATTTAATTCGTAAACAAACAGCAGTGTATACGCAGTGTTACATTCCGGTTTGGAGAACATATAGCCTGATGTATAACTGTACATATTGAGACTTATGTTATTTCTCAGGATTGCGAGCGCAGTGGAATGCCAAGCATTGCTTTGTAATATATGGTGTAGTTTAATTTTGCTACTGGCCATGAGCAGTTTTACCATCATGCGAATGGAATGCTCGTCTCGCCATACTTTGCAATAACAAAATTCAACTGTCCTCCACAATCGATCAAGCTAGACAAATTTTCTATCCCTGCTTTTTAGAAAATCGTACTGAAATTGTCGTGTTTATTTCTAAAGGTAGATTTAGCAAGGTTTAGTAATACCACGTCATATTATCCATCAACAAAAGTCGACAAGACACCTAAGATTCTCTAAGTTTAGTATTTACTTACCAACAACAGTAATCAGTTATCAATAGGAAACTGCTTACTTCTACTGTAATTTAGTAGTCATTGTTACATGTTCATAAAATTAGCGTATTGTCATTTTGTTGTGGTGGTGATGGTTTGTTGGTAAAGGGACCAGACGCGGTTGCCAAGATGCTCATGTTGGTTAGTCAATCACCACGCAGTAAAACCATAAAGGAATCGTGAGGAACCTGCACATCATAGCGATTTTGTATTGATGTATATGGTATGTAAAGTCCGCCAACCCGCACCTGGCCAGCATGTTGGACTATATGGCCTAACCACTCTCAACCATACTCTCGATTATGAATGAGGCACGTACCCTGCAGTGGGACGTCTATGTGGTAATATACAGATAGACATTTTAGAAACGCGCAACAAGGGACCTTGCAAAATCTTCAAAATAGCACCATCATAACAATCACTATACCACACCTTATTCGTCCATAGAAAAACCCATTAAAAGTAAATTTACTCTCGGAATTCTGCAGTAAGTTATCCTCCAGCGACAATGCATAGAGAGTAGGTACAACTCCGCCATAAATCCACACTGTGACACCTGGTAAAATGGCTGTCACATTTATTTTTTATTAGGCGCTCTGCGGGTGTTTCTGGCTGGTATGGGAATGGGGTTAATGACATCTTTCATTTGACAAAATCTATTAAACTACCGAGATCCATCTGTTTCTACAACGAATAAGTGTTGAATTTTTATCAATTGCTTGACATTCTCACATATATACATAAAATATACTTATATATAGACATACATAAACTCATGTATTTTTCCTAGAAGGCGTATGCGAAGTATGATAATTATTTATAGTGGGTACATAGGGAACAAATTGTAAAGATCCGGGCCGTTCCGCCAGTCTGCAATATACGTGTGAGTAATAAGTTGTCTTTCATTGTTCATCCCGGTATTAGTAAACACTCCCAATATACTTCAGGGTATAGAGGTGCCAAGACACCTACATTTCGCTATATATGTTCCATCAATAGGGGGTGAAAATATAGCTATATCGGTCACAAATATTCGATTGTTCGATTGTTTATTCGATGTTACATACAATCAATTTTACACTTACACAAACACCATACAATTCAATAATACTCCTACACCAATACCCACATTCTACACTCGCTATAATAGCAAGAATTTACAGTTCTGTACATTGTTTTCCTTTAGGATTTTTCTGTGAACTCATAGAATTCGATACTTATGTCTCAAATACTACATGTAGCACTTTAAGACAACTGAAACTTTTCTTTTACTCTAGTTATTGCCGATCAAGTCATGTTTCTATCGAGATTTCACCAAAATTTTTGGACTATACCTTGGACCCCAGTTTATTTAATTTTAAAAATGTTTGATATAAATACAATTACCTCAGAAATTTACTTGGTTGGCGGAACTGACTCTTATTCTTGCCGACCGGAAAGTTGTTATAATTTTGTAGATACGAACTCAATAAATATCTTACATTTAAACATTAGAAGCATAAACTGCAACTTTGAAAATTTAAGAGTTTTCGTACATACGATCCGCATAATTCCTGACGTTATCATATTAACAGAATGCTGGTTGAAGAAAACTCACCATATACCACATCTAGAGGGTTTCACTAGTTATAGAACTACTGCAAACCTCAACCAAAACGATGGCATCGCACTTTACATAAAGAACAATTTAGAACACAACGTTATTGAACCACCTTTCTTAGAAGCTAACTGTTTAATCTGTAAATTTGGGCCTAAGGATATAGCCCTCGTCGCCCTATATCGATCTCCTTCTTTCCGCAAATTGGATAATTTTCAGGATAGTCTAAATAACATCTTAACTTCTATTTCACGTCATAAAAATGCTTTCATTATAGGTGACATAAACATTAATATTAATCCACATAATCCTAACAGCATGGCAAACGAATATCTAGATTTTACTGCATCCCATGGTTTCTTACCTACTCATTATTTACCAACCCGAAAGAACAGTTGCCTGGACCATGTTCTTGCAAAAACTGAACTGAAATTCTCTACTTTAGTTTTTGAAACTACTATTACAGATCATTCTCCAGTCATGCTAAATCTCAAAACTCCACAAAATATACAAATTAAACAAACAAACACACGCATAGTTGTAAACTATCCTAAAGTTATAGCTGAAATTAACAATTTTGGCTTTGGCTTGATCTTTTCTTTTACTGATGCGAACGTTGCCGCCAGTTGTCTTCCATCCATCATTACCTCTATTATGTTGAAGTATACCAGAACTATCTCAGTTCCATCAAGATATAGAATCCTGAAACCTTGGATAACCCCGGGTCTACTTCGCTGTATCCGCCACAGAGATAATCTTCTATGTCAACTAAAACGAAACCCTAATAACGAAACCCTCAAAAAAATTTGTGCGATATCGCAATTTCTGTAATAAATTATTAAAAAAAATCAAAACTTCTTACGAACAAACTGAATTTCATAATGCTAAAACTGATCCTAAAAAAACCTGGAGAATTATCAATACAGTAGCAAATATTAAACCCACTCAGTCTATGCCCTTAGAACTATTAAAAATCGCTCCCAATCCTAAACAATCCGTAAATACAGTCAATGACTTTTTTTCAAGTATCGGTGCCCGTTTAGCTGCCAATCTCAAACCCAATCCCTTACACGCATCACGACAGTTCAATGCACCGCTGACTTCACTCGTTCTTTTGCCCACGGACAAAAATGAAATTTATAATGTCATTATGCGTCTTCGAAATTCCAATACGGCTGGCTGGGATGGTATCTCTACTCATCTTATAAAATCTTGTGCCACCGTTTTATCACATGTACTAACACATATTTGTAACACGAGCATAGCCACAGGGGTTTTTCCCAAAGTTTATAAAAAAGCCCTAATCCACCCAATATTTAAAAGTGGTAATAAAACCGACGTCAATAACTACAGGCCCATATCAGTCTTACCAGTGTTATTAAAAGTGCTAGAAAAAATAATCAACCAAAGACTTGTTAACTTCCTTGAAACGCACAATCTATTAGCCCCTAATCAGTATGGTTTTAGAACTGGCAGATCTACTGAAGACGCAGTTGCTGCCCTAGTAGACAATACAATTAATAAATTAGATGCTAAAATGTCTTGTATAGGGATTTTTCTGGACTTGACAAAGGCCTTTGACACTGTGTCCATACCACTGCTGCTTGCAAAATTGGAAAAAATGGGAGTTCGTGGACTTGTACTAAAATTATTTAATAGCTATCTAAATGAACGATACCAATGTGTAAAAATCAACTCAATCGTTAGCACTGAGACCCCAATATGTTTCGGAGTTCCTCAGGGTTCTATTCTGGGCCCCACGCTATTCCTGGTCTATATAAATTCACTATGCAACTTAAAGTCTCCTAATTGCTTAGTATTATCATATGCGGACGACACCGCACTATTGATACATGGCCGTAACCAAGCTGAAACACTAAGCTACGCTGAAGAGGCTTTTAGATCAGTTATGAATTGGCTTTCTTCTAACCTCTTGACTCTCAATCTCAAGAAAACTACTTTTTTAACCTTCTCCCTCAAAACTCCCACTCTCTCGTCCCAAAATTTTGTAATCAAAGCCCACTCTTGCAATGTCAACACTCCAAACTGTGCCTGTCCTAAACTTACCCAATCTACTGTTATAAAATATCTAGGAGTATACATAGACGATCGCCTGACATGGAAGCAACATATACTACAAACAACTGCTAGGGTCCGTAAATTAATTTATACATAAGCTCAGACATTCTGCGGACAAAAAAACCTTAAAGACTGTGTATTTTGCTTTATGTCAGTCAATTCTATCATACTGCATTACGGTGTGGGGTGGTGCATCCAAAACAACTCTGCTCCCATTGGAGCGTGCAGTAAGGGCTGTCCTAAAAGTAATGACTTTTAAACCTTTTCGATTCCCAACTCAAACATTATTCGGTGAATGCAAGTTATTATCAGTTCGTCAACTCTTTGTACTCCTTACCAGCCTTAGGAAACATAATAATCTACGATTTGAAACTGGCAATCCATGTAGACGAAACCAATACAGAATCTGTAAGACAATACCTCACAGAACCACTGCAGCTCAACGAAATTTTCGAGTACTCAGCAACTACTTGTATAACAAAATTAATAAAACATGTGACATTTACTCTATTTCTAAGTATAAATGCAAACATAAAGTTATTGATTTCCTACTTCAACTTGATTATAATCAAACCGAAAATCTAATAAAAATGTCCTAAGACTGATTCCATAATTCTTATTATGTTACCATATTCCCTCTAACACATGCACCCACGCGCAACCACACGCACACACACATACAAACACACACACACACAAACACACACACACACACAAACACACACACACGCACGCACACACACACACATTCACACTCTCACACACTTTTTTCTTTTCTTGTTTTCACTTTATAATTTAGTAACTGTCTTTGTTGTAACAATTTTACGTTTGTAAGGTGGCTCTGGTGTCCATAACACAAGTTAAATCTTTCCATGGATGCCGGTGCTAACTGGGTTAGGTTTATGTAATTACACGGTTACGCAAAGAAAGAAAGAAATAAATAAATAAATAAAATAAATAAATTACTGACTCTGTTCTGATAATGCGTGCGTGTAAAAAGTGCGTGGTGGCCTGTTGGTAAACGGACTAGACGCGGCTACTGTTCACGGTGGTCGCGGGTTCGAATCCCAGGGCACACCTCTGACTTTTCGGAGTCATGTGTGTATTGATAGTCAATCACCACGCACTAAAACGGTGAAGGAAAACATCGTGAGGAAACCTGCATACCATAGCGATTCATAAGAATTTCTATGGTATGTAAGTCCGCCAACCCGCACTAGGCCAGCGTGGTGGACTATATGGCCTAACCACTCTCAATCGTATTCTCGATTGTAGAGTAGGCCCGTGCCCTGCAGTGGGACGTATATGGGCTGATACAGACAGAATACAGTTCTGATAATGAAAAGAAAAATACAATAACATTTTGCCCTACACGGGATTCGAACCCGAGACCTCAGCTTTGTAACCGTTCCGTAGTACAACTACGCCACCGAAACTGTCTATTATTTGACATTTCTGTTAGCAATAAAAAGTGTAATTGTTACAAAAATCCCTATCAACTTGGTACATGTGTTTACATAAAAACGCGTGCACCAACTTTCACACCTTATTGCTATACCTAATATTGTCAATGTGTTAGGTACAGTCAGCGACATAAGTCGTTGAACACCTCACATTTTTTGATAAGCTTTTTATGAATTAAAATTTGTACGTACTTCTCTGTAGTCGTAAAATATAACCAAGTAAAGTCATCTATGTCGAGAAGTGCCATCTGTATCTGTATCTGTATCAGCTCATATACGTCCCAATGCAGTGCACGGGCCTACTCTACAATCGAGAATACGATTGAGAGTGGTTAGGCCATATAGTCCACCACGCTGGCCTAGTGCGGGTTGGCGGACTTACATACCATAGGAATTCTTATAAATCGCTATGGTATGCAGTTTTCCTCACGATGTTTTCCTTCACCGTTTTAGTGCGTGGTGATTGATTATCAATACACACATGACTCCGAAAAGTTAGAGGTGTGCCCTGGGATTCGAACCCGCGACCACCGTGAACATGTGGGCAGCCGCGTCTAGTCCGTTTACAAACAGGCCACCACGCACTTAAGAAGTGCCATACGATATTGAAAATAATTATTATTTTGGATGATAAGACAATTCCAAATCTCGTGAATGTGTAGCGACTTATGTCGCTGACTGTACATGCTAACTTTGAGAGTAGAAATAAATTTCAATATCACTGTAATATAAAATGAATTGTATATTGTATACAGATTAAATATACAAATTGGTACAATGTTAAAGGAGCAACTAACTTGCTTATTACAATAACTGTGAATTGATAAATATGTGGGAATAGTTTCGTCTCGGGTCAAATCAAACAAAGATTGTTTGGATAGTCTTCAGTTTACTATCGTATTAATAATTCTTCTTTACTTCGTCCTCACTTCACGTCTTCAATCTTCTTCCAGACTCTTCCCTCTTATTCCGCCCTTCCGTATTTTAACATCTTAATCATTCATAACTCTTTTCATCTTAAGTACTTTCATTTGTCATCTCTTTCACACAAACCACGTTCCATATCAGTCATTCGCCCAACGTTCCACTCTACTCATCTTTCATCTTCTTCTTCTTCTACCTGGCGTTATCCCGGCCGGTGCCAGGGTCCGCCTTCCGGCAAATTCTTCTCCATTTCACCCGATCTTCGGCATCCTCAATAGTAAGCCCATTGACCCTCATATCTTCCTTGACGACATCGAGCCAGCGCTTCTTTGGTCTACCCCGCGGTCGAGGTCCGGGAATATTGAGGTTCAGGCACATATTACCGACGTACTCCTGCGGTTTTGCTTAGGACGTGACCATACCATCTCAAGCGGGATTTCTGGAGTTTATCAGCCACATCGCGGACACCAAGACTGCCACGAATGTGCTCGTTACGGATTTTGTCCAAACGCGTAACGTTGCACATCTACCACAGCATCTTCATCTCCGCGACTTGGACCTCCTGGATGTGCCGCTTGAGGGCAAGCCACGTCTCAGAATCATACAGGAGCACCGGCCGCACGATGCTTTTATATATGAGACCCTTGAGCCTCATCGGCATCCTGCGGTCACAGAGTATGCCCGAGACCTCCCTCCACTTAGACCAAGCAGCGCTTATACGGGCTTGGACGTCAAGGTCGATGCCACCGGACTCATGCAGTACGGACCCAAGGCACTTGAACTTGTCCGTCTTCACGGCAAGTTCGTTCCCTATCTCGATGCTTTGGGGGTCCGTACTCCCGCAAGCCATGTACTCGGTCTTTGCCACATTTAACTTCAGACCACCGCTCTCGAGCGTCTCCTTCCACCGATTGACCTTGCGCTCCAAAAGTCGCCGGTCCTCCTCCATCAGTGCAATTTCATCGGCATACATCAACAACCAGGGCGCTGGGTCCTGGATGTGAGACGTAATGGTGTCGAGCACAACACTGCGCCGAGCCTTGGTGCACACCGACATCAATCGGGAAAGGATTCGTATCGTCAATAGCGGTCCGAACGAAGGACTCGGATCGGAGGTACATGTCTCTGATAATATCCACATAGGCTTCCGGTATTCCTTTCACCCTCATCGCCCACCAGATTGCCTGTCACGGCACACAGTCGAAGGCCTTCTGCAGGTCCAAGAAAGCCACGTGTAGTGGCGTCTACTCATCTTTCATCATAAAATTCAAATCCTACAAAAATATATTGTGTGGCCAAAACTAGAGTAATTGCTTAATATGCAATTGGCTCTTCATGCTATCTACTATGTAGACACAGAAATAAAATAATATTGGTAATTTCTTTTCCCCAGCTTTAGTTATACACAATATAGTTTCATATAATATTAGTAGTTTCTTAGCCACAAGGCTTACCGAACACGGAATACCTAACAAGTGCTGTTCTCGTCAATCATTATAAATCACTCATGGAACATTCTGTAACAAGATTGATAGCCTAATTTATCGGGTCATCTTAATTGACCCCTTGTAAGTGATGAGAATCAATCACTTATAAAAACAAGAGGATCCCGAGGGCTCTTGCTAAGGCTTTCTTCAAGATTGGAGCCTCGCCACTTATTATTTGGAGATTAAATTGTGTTACGGTTTCGATATTGAGTTTATATTTATTTTATTAGAAAATTTCGTATATTTTTAATGATGGATAAGTAGGTTAAAGGTTCGCTACTTGAAAGCAATAATTGTTGATTCACCTAAAACCAGTCAAAACCATCGCAAAAAAATAAATATAATGAGAGTACATAACTATTCTTTGAGAATTAAGTAATGACGAAAAAAAAATTTTACTTTACTTACAAATTGAAATTCCAGACCTTTTGTCAAATAAATCCTACCATTGCTTCGTCCTCAATAAGAATTCTACCTTCTCGGTTAAGTACACGATTTCCACATTACAACACAAATAAACACATACTTAAAATAAATTTCACTATAAAGTTGAAGCACACGTTTTGATCGTCCAAAGAATCGGAGCATAAAATCCGTTTCATTTGAAGACGCACGAACCGATTTGTACCTAGTTATATAATAAGACCCGTGCTTGAAGGATTACACAGTAGGGCACTTAAGACTGCGCCGCTTACATTCGCAATCACAGCCAGTCGTTTTAAAATAATAAAAATAATTAATTTTACATATGAAAAGCTTTCCGTGTCGCAAGAGTTTTGGGAAAGGTTTTAATGGAAAATGGATGGGGATGGTTACGAATTTAGAACTGGAACGTACCTTGATATAATAATATATATGGAGTCTTGCTTTTGGTTTAGTAATAAAAATATTATTATCTAGAGTCTGCCTCGTCGCACTGTTGTACTGGTGTGATTGCAATGTTGTGGTCTCCTGAATTTCCTATCCATAGTCAGGAATAACATCCCCTATAATATCATGGGACGGAAAATACACGGTCGAACGTAGGTATCCTGGTTCCACTTACTACCTACCCTTTCTGGGAAAAAGCTTTGGGTTTAAGTATAAATTTATATATTTATAATCTGGGCAAGTAGCTTAGCATTCATTTCTACTATAGGACACGGGCCTTTTCTACAAATGCGAGGGCTTATATCATACATAGTATCTCTTAGAAGCAACCTTTGGATGGAGATTGTAACATAGGATTTTTTTAAATATATAATAACAGTGCATTTACACTATAATTGGGCGGGAGAAATACGACATTGCGGTGGTACCTACCCAAGTGGCCTCTGACATAAGAGAGGCCTACCACCAGTATTTTTTTATCTTATTCTAATCATTACTGCGTGCATAACATAAGTGCGTGGTGGCCTGTTGGTAAACGGACTAGACGCGACTGCCAACATGTTCACGGTGGTCGCGGGTTCGAATCCCAGGGCACACCTCTGACTTTTCGGAGTCATATGTGTATTGATAGTCAATCACCACGCACTAAAACGGTGAAGGAAAACATCGTGAGGAAACCTGCATACCATAGCGATTTATAAAATTTCTATGGTATGTAAGTCCGCCAACCCGCACTAGGCTAGCGCGGTGGACTGTATGGCCTAACCACTCTCAATCGTACTCTCAATTGTAAAGGAGGCCCGTGCCCTGCAGTGGGATGTATATGGGCTGATACAGAATCATTACTGCTAGAAAATATATTTGAATTTTATATTTATGTTATCATAATACCGTGTGTTCAGTAATGAAGCAACAATGTACGGTAAAATCTGAAGTATTTGTACACTTCGTAGAAATATGATATCAACAAAGAAAACTTCTAACTAATAACAAAAAAAGGAAAATACGTATTACGAGTACTGCCTTCTACTTTCCATAGACTACAAAAGAAACTAATTGGCTTGAAGATATTATCATTTCAAGTCAGTACTTTTAACAACATAACTAATTTATAGAATATTAATGATATTTACAAAAATCAACATAATCGTATATAAGTATAATAATATTATCGAGATATAAGTAACTTCAAGAGACTTTTTGGGGTCACCAAATCTAGATCCGTATAAATATTCATGTGCCATAATAATTTCTTGGTGTGATGATCAAACGCGCAGGTTTCTATTTATTTACTTCTTAATTGTAAAAAAGGAATAATAGTTTAAAGACAATACAAAATAAAAAAGTACAAGGCAATTTCTGCCAGACAACCATAGGATGGATATACTCGTACTACATACCTTTACTCATACTAATTGAAATAAGACTATATTTTACAGATCTTATCGCGGATTAAGTTGAAATATGTAAATTTATATAAATCTAAGAAACCATTATACTCATTATTATTATCAGCCATTACTGTCCCACTGCTGGGCAAAGGCCTCCTCTCTTTCCTTCCAGATTGTACGGTCTTGGGCGATTTGGGGCCAATCCTGAAGAAACCTGTCGATTTCGTCTCTCCACCTAGGTCGGCCGCGTCGTCTTTTTGGGTGTTCGGGACGCCACTCAGTACAAATTCTTGCCCACTGCTTTGGGTGCATGCGGCAGACGTGACCGGCCCACTGCCACTTTAACTTGGCGGCTCTCGAAGCTACATCTACTATTAGGATTTGTGAGCGCAAGTGGGTGTTTCGGATTTTGTCGCTTAACTTTACCCCTAGTATGCTCCGCTCCATCGCGCGCTGACATACCTTGAGTTTGGACTTTTGAATGTTCGTCAAAGACCAAGTTTGCGAGCCATATGTTAGAATGAGGAGGATGCATACGTCCATTAATTTTCGTTTGAGAGATAATGGGAGTTCGCCTTTCATCATCTCTCCCATGGACCAATAACTCTTCCAGGCATTCTCGATTCGACGAGCAATTTCTTTGTCCTGCCTGGAATGAAAGGAGACTATTTGGCCCAGATAGATGTATTCTTGAACGTTTGCTAGGTCTTCACCATCCACCGTAATTTTGCTCAAAGCGCTGTAAGTCATAAGCTTAGTCTTTGCTCTATTCATTCTCAATCCAATCCCAAGGCTTGCAATGCTTAGGTCTTGAAGCGTTTCTTGTAGCTCCGAGGCCGAAGAGGAAAAGAAGACTATGTCATCGGCGAAACGTAAGTTTGTTAACTTTGCTCCCCCGACGTCTATTCCTCTGTCTTTCCAGTTGGCTGCCAGCAATTATACCAATTACAAAAATTAATCAAAAATCAAAACTACCTTATAAGCTTACAAAAGAATTCTGAGACTGTTAATTATTACGTCCATCCTCTAATAAATATTTTCATAATGGTGAATAAGGTACAACTCCTCGTGAATGTATGTATGGAGCAGGCCATTAAAACTTACATAACAACAACATAATTAATGCCGAAACTTACTTTATGGGGTAGGTTCAAAGCCTAGCCAAAGTTATACGGGAGGGGAAAGGGATTTACACTTATATACAAAGACAACTAAATGACGAGACATCGTGACATAGTGTGGGCACTTACAAAATATATGTTTTACAAATTCGTTCAATTTTTACAAAACTACATTAAACTTTTTTTTTTTGTAGCTCTTTATGGTATGTGCAGTGCAATCCAAATTGCCTATTTATTGGTGAGAGAGAGGTATATATTTTGAATAATGAATATAAAATAAATAAATAAATAATCTATTATTATTTTCAGTGATCAACTACATTACACTAAAATGTATACGTTACTTTCTGTTATGTTTTTTTTTTTTATTATTATATTGAATGGCAAGACGAACGTACCGTTCGTCTGATGGTAATCGATACGACTGCTCATGAACAATAGCAAAAAAACGCAGCAACACCTTGAATTACAAAGCAATCCACTTCGCTCGCCATCCTGAGACGTAAGGCTAGGTCTCAATATGTCCAGTAGTTACTCTGGCTACAAGTTTCTTTAAGCCAAAATACAACAGTGCATTAACACTGCTGTTTGGCGGGAAAAGTAAACATTGTTATGTATTGAAATTTGACATTAAATAGTAATAAAATAAGCTTTACAACAGGGAAAGTCACACAGAATACCATAGATTTTACTGAACCTAGATTTCCAAGAAATTCCTCTCAAAATCAATTTAAATAATTAATAACAGATCACGAAGCTTCCATTAACACGACGGCTTCCAGTACTACTGTGAATATTTGATTACTAGTGTTTCTCTCTAGTGCTTACAAGATATCTTGTTTGGCGTTAATAATACATGGTTGTAATTACTTGTCATTATTATACGTCTTCTTGTGACAAAGTTTAGTTGTTTATCTATTACATTATTCATGATACTTAATTAGGACAAAGGAAAGAGTGGAGGGTAATGATTAAAATATTTAGCATTATTTTATAATCATCTCATTATTCTAAAATGTAGTGGTAGTAGTAGTACCTTTTTCTTCTTCTCTTAAGTCCACTGCGACTTTTTCAACTTCACAGCGACTTCCTGTAACCTCAAGCAGGTCGAAATTATTTTGTTTACCTAGTTGGTCAATTTACTTTGTGGAAGATTTTCCGGTTATAAAATCTGAAGTAGAAATCGGTATCCAGGAGTCACTCTCATCACACCTTGGATCGAAATTAAGCTGGAGTGACTGTGAACGACAATATGGTGACCCACTGCTTCAAGAATTTAATTTGTTCAAAATCGTATTAACAAAAACCTATTGTCAATAAAAATAATACTCTTTTACTTACTTTGTAAGATAAAATAGTCCATACAATTACACATCCCAAAACAATACTAAGTAGCAAAAAGCTACATTTTGCAACTCATTTCGAAGTATAAGTCAAAATAAGGTATACTGGGTCAAACAAAAAGCGAATGCTCTCGAGTCTATTTTTTCCTGAAACTTTTCTCGCCTGAAACAGATACGCATCTGTCTGCCAGTGCTTTCCGAAATAACTTGAGATTAAAGTCTGCCTTCGGATGCTGAATAAAGCTGAGCCCTTTTTAATCAAAGCCTGGGGGATAGTGGGGCATTGTGTCTTGGAAATTTAATTTCACATCTTTTCAATTTTGGAGCCTATGTTGAGGAGAATTTTGAAAGGAGATGATTGAGGTTTTGTTTTTTAATTAAATTTGTAAGCTAATTTCAAAAGGTACATTCGTCAATATTTCTTGATTTTGAGTATAGAACTCGTTTTTTGTGAGAATTTGTGAGAATCGGTGCTGTCGCCCACCTTGTTTATTCTGCACATCAATGACATGTTGTCGCTTGGCAACATTCAATGCTATGCAGATGACAGCACGGTTCATGGGCGATACCACTGCGGGCCTCCAGGTTGCCGAGTCGAAACTGTGAATGGACGCGAAGATCTTGTCATTGAGCTTAACCGGACCTTGGATCTCATTTCTACATGGGTTCCAGGAATATGGTTGAATTCAATGCCAAAAAAAACCCAGGTATGTGCGTTCACTTGCAAAAAATCCCCGTTCTCTCCCCTCCCCATTCTTCAGGGTGCTCCCCTCTCAATGCGGAATGACCTAAGTATCCTTGGTGTGGATATCCACTGTGATCTCAATCCAAGGAATCACATCGAGGGCGTAATAACTGCCACATCACGCAGGGTTGAAGTTCTGAACAAGGTGCGTCGGTTTTTCACGCCCGGTCAGCTTTGTCGCTTATATAAAGTGCAGGTCCAGCCGGGTATGGAGTACTACTCGCACCTCTAGGATGGATCCGCCCAGTACCTGCTCGATGCCTTGGATGGATTGCAGCGGCGGGCCATCCGCATTGTGAATGATGCAAACGTTACGAGCAACTTAGAGTCGCTACAACTCCGGAGGGATGTCGCCTCTCTAAGCGTGTTCTACTGCCTGTATCACGGTGAGTGCTCTGAAGAATTGTTCAACTTGATCCCCTCCTCTCCATTCCTAACCAGAACCACGCGTGCTGGCTTGCAAAGTCACGGCTTGTCGGTCCACACCAGCCCGGCGCGAACCAAACGGTTCTCAAATTCTTTTTTATGCCGCAACGTCAGGCTTTGGAATTGTTTGCCGTCTCACGTGTTCCCTCCTTCCTATAATCCTGGGTCCTTCCGCCGTAGTATGAAGAGGCATCTTAGCAGGCCGGCATAATTGTGTCTATAGACATGGGACTGCCGTCCGATGCCAGTAGACACTCTGCTTGGGCGGCATTTGCGCTCACCATCAGGCGCAATGCGGCCACTATGCCGAGCCAGAATAAAAAAAAAAGAATAAATGGTCCCTAATTCAATGTTTCCTGCGCCATTTTCTAAAAACTATAATAATAATAATAACAACAGTCACATACATAGTCCTGATCCCACATTAAGATCGAGTCTTGTGTCGTGGGTATCAGGAACTACGAGAGATTTTTCGGTCTCACAAACACCCAGAGCCGAGAAAAATATTTGTGGGCCGCACAAACATTTGCCTTGGTGCGGAGATCGAACCCGCGGCCTCTCGTTTCACAGGTGGCGTCTAACCGCCTGCGCCACGGAAGCGCAAAAAAAAATGGTATTCAATTTTATAATAAAATTTTCGAAAAAATAGGAACATTTTATTTTAAATACTAACAAAGGAATGCTCTAGGTACCTAAGGTATCTAAAAACCTAAGGTCTCGACTCCAACGCCTCAACCCTAAAAAGAAATATAATTAAGCCATCTCACAAAGACCTCGCATCACATCACACATCCATTTGCATAATTACCGAACGCATACAAAAACTTTGTCAATCCGAAGCCGCAGACCCATCTCATCCGAGCTATTGTTGTTATGCCTTTAATTAATCCTAAGTAACCGTAGAAGCGACGGTGAACTTTCCCTAATAACTTTGTTACAAGTTCGGAGTTTAGGTAGCTGTGTGATTTGCAATATACGAACAATCCTGTATCCACGTGTGATTTTCTGCTGGAATTTTGATACGTGGTGAAAATTGTGATTGTTGTGAAATGTTTTGTTAATTCGCTCGATATTTTATTGAGTATTTAAAATTAAGACACGGATTATACGGAGAGCTTTAAAGATGTTCAAAATAAAAGTTTTTTTTTTTTTAATTACCCAACTAAAGCTTGTTAATAGTTACTACATAAAATAGTGAATAACATTTTAATGTGCTAGATACCTACACTGCCTCTGTAGCGCAGTTATACAACGGTAGGTTAACAATGATGATGTCTCGGGTTCAAATCTTGGCTTGGGCATAGTGATTATCAATTCGTTATATTAACCCGAAGTCAGGAATTTGTCTCCGATCGTACGTCACATCGTAAGCAAGTATTTTAACGTTAGCGTCCTGATTGCTACCAGAAAACCCTCTGCCTGCCCCGACAAAAAAGAACAAGTCTATTTAATATATTATTTATGTATATACAAACCTAATCACAATTGTACTCAAATAAAACATTTTGGTGGAAATAAATCTTACTCTCTTCAGCCACAGGAAATTCACTGCTGAACATAGGCCTCTCCCAAAGACTTCCACATTGATCTGTTGGAAGAGGCCTGCAACCAGCGACTTCCTGCAACTTTGACCCAAAATAGTCTAGTTTGTAGACAACACTATAAGATTTTTCTATATATTAAAGCGACCCCTTTGAATTTAATATAGCAAATCTCGTCTATGGGTGTCGCAAAGCAAAAAAATAAAGATAACTCCAAAGTGGATTTCGAGAAAGTGATGAAATTCTACTCATAAAATGAATAGACTTGTGGATTTATTCAGTCGTAAAGTCTTTTGGCCATACCGTGCTTTGTGGTCTATGAAAATGAAGTCAAAGAGAGAGTATAAAACATAATTTTCGATGTTAACTTACTTTTTCGCTGAGGAAAGTTTGAGTTGAAGTCAAATGGACTTAGCAGTTGCGACTTTGTTGTTTTGGTCCTTAAGATATTAAAGTTGCATAAAACCTTTAAGTAAAAACTAGCAATAAGCAAACTGATAGTAGTTATAATACAAATGACGCTAAATTCGATGTAAAAAAGCTTAAATGAATCTACCAATCATCCAAACTTACAACATGAATCTTTTTCTGTTTTTATACATAATTATCCGCGTATCGGAATTATTCCGCGTATCGGAAAGCGCAGCGTAGGACGTCCACCCACAAGATGGTCCGACGACCTGGTAAAGGTCGCGGGACGTCGCTGGATGCAGGCTGCCTCCAACAGGTCTCTGTGGAAATCATTGGGGAGGCCTATGTTCAGCAGTGGACTTCCTTTGGCTGATGGATGGATGGATGGATGGATACATAATTATAATTTTTTTAATTGATTTGAGAGTGCAATTCGCCTGATGGTAAGCGATAAGACCACTCATGCATTGTAGCAATGTTTGGCATTCCACTGCGCTCGCTAACCTGAGACATAAGATGTTAAGTCTAAATATATCCAGAAATAACTCTGGGTACAATGACCTTCAAACCGGAACATAACAGTGCGTTTACACGGCTGTCTGGCGGGAGAAATAGACATTGCGGTGGTACCTACCCAAACGGCCTCTCACATATTAGAGATCTAGCAGTAAGATAAAATAAATTGAAATAATTAAATAAGTAGTATCAAGATAATAAATATTAAAAGATATTTTCAATTGTCATAGGAATTAAAAAGAACTGCTTTCCAAGTAAAAACCATTGCTAAATTAACATGTCTTGGTACGAACGTCACATGTTCATATAAAAACTCGACTTTATAGCATTCAACTGCGGTCACCGACTTACCAGAAACTAACAAAAGCGTATGCAATGCCTGGGAAGTATTCAGTGAGTTTTATTGTATTTGAAATTAATTCAAGGGAAAATGGTTTAAACACACAACACATATTTGTTGGATACCATAATAAAATACCTATATCATGTTTTAAAAGTACGCAAGAATTAACTATCAAAACACAAATGAATGAATGAAGTGAAGTTCGTGGTAGACTTGACATTCAATCACCACGCACTATGATGGCCAAGGAAAACATCGTGATGAAATCGATTTGTAAGAATTTCTATGGTACGTACATTTGGTTCTATAGGTCAGCGACTGTGGTATGTGGTGGGATATATGGCCTAACCACTATCAATCATACCCTCGATTGCAGAGGAGGCCGGCGCCCTGCAGTGGGATATATCCTACCTTCTGCCTACTATCCTGCCGTGGACATCAAGAGGATATATAATTCAGAGGTAAGTTTTTTTTTTTTCTGATTTGGTACGTACGTTAACATGCTTTCTTATAATCTAGGTTTCACAAATCTAAGTGAATTAGAAGGAAATTTTCTTGCTAACCGTGTTCTGTTTTTATTTTTTTAATTTATTATTATCATTTCTAAGTCTTAATTCGTAAAAAATGCTCGTCTTTGACTTTCTGCCCTCTTGATTGCCACGGCAGTATACTAAAAAGGCTAAAAATATATTCCTACCTACCTAAATAAGATGTAACATTGTGTGGACAGCGATTTTTTCCGAACACCGATATAACTATTGGACCGACTACCATCTAAATACGTGACTGAACGTAGGCCAAATCCTCTAAAGTTATTCAAATGAGCCGAGCCACGGAGTTCCGAATAAATGCATATTGAATTTGTTTACGTACGCCCAAAACTGAATATACCATACTTCTATATTTAAATTCACCCCTACAATTTACATATTATTGGTCACAGTTCCGATATCTGTTTCTCTGTTTAAATACTGCGCTATTATTGACTTCACTTCGGGTGGCCGCGCGTACTTTCTTGACATTATGTAAGCCAAGAATGTTTTGGCTTTAGTTGGTTTGGTTACGGTATTTTCTACAATCGTGGTGAATTATTTGGACTGAATATATTCATAACTGGTGAGAAATTAGCGCTTTACATAATCGTATTTAAATATATAATATATAAGACGGCTTGTAGTTTTAGTGACTATATAAACAATGGAAAAAAATGCAATTCCGATCGTCGTATTTGAATGGCAAATACATATAGTATAATTGTAGTAATTTGTAAAATAATAATGTACATCCTTTGTGTTTGTAAGACGCTATGACACGCAATTTTTTCAATTATAATTTTAACAAACACTATGTATTTAACACCCATACACGATGATGATATTTAAAACATTACAAAAAAAATACGCTTTTTTGGTGTTCGCAGACTTGATATATCCCTGTATACCGGGTATCTCAAGACTGCTACCGAAAACGAAGCCGGATGGTAGTTTTAGTGACTACAAACATAATGCAACTAAAATTTCGCCAAGAAACGCGACAATTATTTTTATAATTTTTTAAATATCGTCATTTTTGGGTGGTAAATCCATAGTTTTTGCTAAAATAATAATTTAAACTCTTTTATACTTTAGAGTATTTATAAATAAAAGGGTAAATAAGAGTATTTATAAATAAATATACACTATTATTTAAAAAAAATGTATTTACCACCCAAATATGGCCATGGGAAAAAAACAACAAAAAAAAGTGTCGCTTTTTTTGCAACTTTTTCTGTTGCATTGTGTCTGAAGTCACTTAAACTACCACCCGGCTTCGTTTTCGGTAGCAGTCTTGATATACCCTGTATATGAGACTGTGATAACATAATTTTAATCTTTAAAAATCTTCTCACAAATATTTTAATACAAACATAGAATTAATTTGTCTCTCCTTAATTATGTTAGTAGTTTTATTAGAAAATTGGATTTGGGAGCACGGCAGCGCCCCCTCCAAGACGAGCTAAAAAGCGGCACAGTCGTACCGTCCTTTTCTCGAAGCAATTCAGACCATTTTCAACCCTCTATATATTTAAAACGTAAAGAATTTTTAATATTGATATGATAATAACTAACGTTATAACTTCATACGGAAGGTCCCTTAAGCAAGGACTAAATAAATTAATTGACTTGGTATTATATGGATCTCACAACGTTTTGCGGTAGAAAAACTGAGCTGCGAGATTTGGAATTTTTTTACAGGATGTTTTTGATGAGATTATAACTTTGTTGTAAATACAACACACTCTTGAGTCTCAAAGCACAAGCTTCCATGCTTAATTATAGAGCGAAGATATGTCTATAATCCATTGTCCTTGTATTAAAGTGAATATCAATTATAAATTAAATTATTTATAATTTGGTAAATTTAACACTGCTAAACTGAATAGAAAACGGGATCTTCAGCTATTACTTTATTATATTGCATTGTAAACATACTTACTAATTCTTTTACAAGTATAAAACAAGTTAAACCTAAAATACATTCACATTAATCCGTTAATTAGAACAAATATTTATCCCGCGAAGACTGAAATACAAAGTTTTAAGCGCACAGAATGGTTTAACCGCTGCACTAATCTGTTGTCAAATAAATTTTGCGCTTAAATTAGTTAGTTATTAGAGCCATTTGATTTATGTTACGAAACTAATCAAAGTATTTCAGTGACAATTTATAGGTCCCAGGTTTATTTGTATTTGTAACGTATGTTAATTATTCCGATCGTGAACTTTATTACTGCATTGATTTTCAAATTCTGTGTGCCAATAAAAAGGCAATAAAAAGTATAAAAAAAGGCTACAAATAACTCGGTTGGAGACCATGAAACTGTAAGCGCACTGCCATATGTCTACCCGCAAAGTAAGCGGAAGGCCTAATTAAGGTTGCAAAAAGTTAGCATACATACTATTTCCAACAGGTCGCTGTGGAATACTCTGGGATATCTATTTTCATTCTTGTGGAATGATGATAAAAATCCCCATTAATTCTCTACCTTACCAACTATCATTTTAACCTCCGCAACAATGAGGAACTTTGCTTAAAAACCTAAATAAGTTTCCTTATTTTTGTCCGCATAATTCGTAACTTTATGCATGTAATATATATTTCCTTTGTTCCAAACCAAAAAGTCTTATCATGTGTTTTTACAAACCAACTTTTTTAATTAATTCGACGCGTTAAATCCACTTGAATGGTGGCGTATTAAAAAAGTTAAAATACGAGAGCTATAAAAACTCGAGGCTTTATATGTAAAGTTATGTGTGTGAGATTACTATATTTATATTCATTTAAAGGCATTTCTATATAAAATAAATTACAACATTTAAACTTACAATTAGTATGATCAATTATCCACGGTTATGTGCTTAGTAAAATAAATAAATATTGTAGAAACACGTAATAAATTTGTTCCATAAATAAGCTTAAAGCATGGCCATAGTATTAAATTTTATTTATATCTTTTTAAATAATAAATACGTTCAATCCACATATAAATATATACAGAGTACCAATCCGGGTACCTACTTTGGGTAAATATCAGATACGAAACTAATTATGCACAAGATTTTTTACACAAATATATAATACAATGCAGAAATCAGGCCAGCGGCATTCCATTCCACATATAGATTTTCACCCACGACAGATGTCAGAGGCTTATCGTCAAGAGCAGTGCAGTCAATAAATTATATAAAATAGTCTCAATATACCAAGACTACTTTAAAACCTAGACTGCGATTAAATACATATCTTCATCATCATCATCAATCACAATCAATCTTCATTATCATCACCTATGGCAGTCTACAGCTGGACATGATAAAAGTCCACAGCTAAGCAAGTCTTCCTTTCTCTCTCTCTATCAATTCCCTCAATGCTGAGGATCGCAAGTCTGTCATGGGCAAGCCAATCGCCATATCGGGGCAAATATCTGACTCCGGAGTGATAATGAATAGAAAAATCCAATGTCACTTTGCCTTATTCATTTTGAAAAATACTAAATACACGTAACAATAAATTTTCCTCCATAATTTATTGCGCACAATTATGATGCAATAATTTGCCAATTGTCCGTTCTTTATTCGCCCGCGCCTAATTCACGCCCTTTCAATATTTATTTAAGCGATTCGATTCGTAATTCTTTTTGTGTATCAGGATTGGATTTAGAGACTGGTTTGTAAATACATCGTTAGAATACGAATTTATTATTACTCTTTGTGCCTTTGGCATTATTAACTACCAAAAATTGTGTGGGCGTCGGTAACGAGAATAGACGCCCACAATTTTTAGCCTTAAAAAGGATCTTACTTTGAAGATTTAAAATTCACACAAAATATTGTGGGCACAATATTGAATTTTCTCAATAATTATCGTAGGTATCTCATATATGTTTCACTAAAGATCCTGGACCTCTTCTACTAAGTATTTAGGTCTAGCAAATTTATTTTAGCCTCCATATTTGAGTGATAGATCTATTTAAGCCCCATACACATCCTACTTATAGATAACTGAGAGAAGACAGGTAAATAACTTACTGTATAATGGGGATTTGTCAAGATCACTTTTAGAAACTCAAATTTTTGTTCTTGCCAATACAGCTTTAAGGATTATTTTCCCCTGTTTACTGTTGACATATCTTTTGAATGTTATATAATTAAATTCAAAATAATAACATGTTTTTTTCTCTAGATAAACAGCTGTTTAAATACACTGTTGTGTTCCGGTTTGAAGGGACACTGTAGCCAGAGTAACTACTGGACAAAACGAGACTACTTATATCTTATGTCTTAGGATGACGAGCGCAGTGGATTGCCATGCATTGTAATTCGTGGTGTTGTTGGGTTTTCCAACTGTCCATGAGCGGCCGTATCAGGCACACTTACCATCAGGCGAATGGCATACTCACCTCGCCATTAATTACAATAAAAAAAACTAATAGATATACAAAATTACCTATCGATAGACACGGTCTAACCGCAGATGTAAGCTAAAATAATATTCAGTCAGTAATTTATTAAGGCGAAGTTCTGTATTTCTTATTTATAGTCCAGCCTATTCATTGTACGTGATTATGGAAGCAAATATTGGCACAATTAGGCGCGTTAGAGAATTTGTCTTAGGCATAACGTTTGTAGGGAGTGGTCCCACTTTGAAATATATTGGTGTACTATTATTGTCTTGTTGAATTAGTTTTGGTGCTTGACTAGTACTCTACTCTGCCTACCCCTTGTGCTACCTGGACACAACCTTTAAATATTTTCTAAAACCATTCATTCTTCTTCTGTTTGCCATTATTCCACTTTAAGTGGGTCTTTTCAGCCATGTTACAAAATTGTTTAGCTTGGTCAGAATATAATATTTTGTGACTGGATATCCCCCTGACATCTTAATTTTCGTAGTGTAGTATACTATGCTAGATTATTACTATTTGACGAGACTCAAAACCTTCAAATGCTGGTACCGAAACGGTATTGAACTGTATTATTGATCCATCGAAAATAAACTACCAAGATTATTCTCTTTAAAAAACTATGTTTCATATGAGTTCAAAAATCATTGAACTGTATATTTAACCGTAAAATCTGCATGTCAGTGCATTCCGCCAATATTGAGGTCACGCCTTTACCCATCTTAATGGCTGTTTGCACGCTGTTCGATGATGTAGATTCTGTTGTTTATTCTCCTTCATTTGCACTTTGTATTTTAATCTTTAATTTATCTGAGTAATTCTGTATCAGCCCATATACGTCCCACTGCAGGGCACGGGCCTCCTCTACAATCGAGAGTACGATTGAGAGTGGTTAGGCCATATAGTCCACCACGCTGGCCTAGTGCGGGTTGGCGGACTTACATACCATAGAATTTTTTATAAATCGCTATGGTATGCAGGTTTCCTCACGATGTTTTCCTTCACCGTTTTAGTGCGTGGTGATTGGCTATCAATACACACATGACTCCGAAAAGTCAGAGGTGTGCCCTGTGTGCGTGCGTGGTGGCCTGTTGGTAAACGGACTAGACGCGACTGCCAACATGTTCACGGTGGTCGCGGGTTCGAATCCCAGGGCACACCTCTGACTTTTCAGAGTCATGTGTGTATTGATCTGAGTAATTATTTGAATAAAATACATTATAATAATTATAACAATTGAAATCATTCTGTATATAGATTGACCCAATTGGAAAAGGCTTTCTATCTGTATAAGAAAATTTCTAAATAAAAATAAATCTTCTTCCTTTGGACACCATTAGTGATTGAAAACGATTAAGGCGATAATTCTTGGAGATATTCCTCTTACATATTTACGGATTTTCCCCTTTCTCTTTTGTAGGTTTTTTTTTTCTGATTTGGTACGTACGTTAACATGCTTTCTTATAATCTAGGTTTCACAAATCTAAGTGAATTAGAAGGAATTTTTCTTGCTAACCGTGTTCTGTTTTTATTTTTTTAATTTATTATTATCATTTCTAAGTCTTAATTCGTAAAAAATGCTCGTCTTTGACTTTCTGCCCTCTTGATTGCCACGGCAGTATACTAAAAAGGCTAAAAATATATTCCTACCTACCTAAATAAGATGTAACATTGTATGGACAGCGATTTTTTCCGAACACCGATATAACTATTGGACTACCATCTAAATACGTGACTGAACGTAGGCCAAATCCTCTAAAGTTATTCAAATGAGCCGAGCCACGGAGTTCCGAATAAATGCATATTGAATTTGTTTACGTACGCCCAAAACTGAATATACCATACTTATATATTTAAATTCACCCCTACAATTTACATATTATTGGTCACAGTTCCGATATCTGTTTCTCTGTTTAAATACTGCGCTATTATTGACTTCACTTCGGGTGGCCGCGCGTACTTTCTTGACATTATGTAAGCCAAGAATGTTTTGGCTTTAGTTGGTTTGGTTACGGTATTTTCTACAATCGTGGTGAATTATTTGGTCTGAATATATTCGTAACTGGTGAGAAATTAGCGCTTTATATAATCGTATTTAAATATATAATATATAAGACGGCTTGTAGTTTTAGTGACTATATAAACAATGGAAAAAAATGCAATTCCGATCGTCGTATTGGAATGGCAAATACATATAGTATAATTGTAGTAATTTGTAAAATAATAATGTACACCCTTTGTGTTTGTAAGACGCTATGACACGCAATTTTTTCAATTATAATTTTAACAAACACTATGTATTTAACACCCAGACACGATGATGATATTTAAAACATTACAAAAAAATACGCTTTTTTGGTGTTCACAGACTTGATATATCCCTGTATACCGGGTATCTCAAGACTGCTACCGAAAACGAAGCCGGATGGTAGTTTTAGTGACTACAAACATAATGCAACTAAAATTTCGCCAAGAAATGCGACAATTATTTTTTATAATTTTTTAAATTTCGTCATTTTTGGGTGGTAAATCCATAGTTTTTGCTAAAATAATAATTTAAACTCTTTTATACCTTAGAGTATTTATAAATAAAAGGGTATACACTATTATTTAAAAAAATGTATTTACCACCCAAATATGGCCATGGGAAAAAAACAAAAAAAAAAGTGTCGCTTTTTTTGCAACTTTTTCTGTTGCATTGTATCTGAAGTCACTTAAACTACCACCCGGCTTCGTTTTCGGTAGCAGTCTTGATATACCCTGTATATGAGACTGTGATATCATAATCTTAATCTTTAAAAATCTTCTCACAAATATTTTAATACAAACATAGAATTAATTTGTCTCTCCTTAATTATGTTAGTAGTTTTATTAGAAATTGGATTTGGGAGCACGGCAGCGCCCCCTCCAAGACGAGCTAAAAAGCGGCACAGTCGTACCGTCCTTTTCTCGAAGCAATTCAGACCATTTTCAACCCTCTATCTATATATTTAAAACGTAAAGAATTTTTAATATTGATATGATAATAACTAACGTTATAACTTCATACGGAAGGTCCCTTAAGCAAGGACTAAATAAATTAATTGACTTGGTATTATATGGATCTCACAACTTTTTGCGGTAGAAAAACTGAGCTGCGAGATTTGGAATTTTTTTACAGGATGTTTTTGATGAGATTATAACTTTGTTGTAAATACAACACACTCTTGAGTCTCAAAGCACAAGCTTCCATGCTTAATTATAGACCGAAGATATGTCTATAATCCATTGTCCTTGTATTAAAGTGAATATCAATTATAAATTAAGTTATTTATAATTTGGTAAATTTAACACTGCTAAATTGAATAGAAAACGGGATCTTCAGCTATTACTTTATTATATTGCATTGTAAACATACTTACTAATTCTTTTACAAGTATAAAACAAGTTAAACCTAAAATACATTCACATTAATCCGTTAATTAGAACAAATATTTATCCCGCGAGGACTGAAATACAAACTTTTAAGCGCACAGAACGGTTTAAACCGCTGCACTAATCTGTTGTCAAATAAATTTTGCGCTTAAATTAGTTAGTTATTAGAGCCATTTGATTTATGTTACGAAACTAATCAAAGTATTTCAGTGACAATTTATAGGTCCCAGGTTTATTTGTATTTGTAACGTATGTTAATTATTCCGATCGTGAACTTTATTACTGCATTGATTTTCAAATTCTGTGTGCCAAAAAGGCAATAAAAAAGTATAAAAAAAGGCTACAAATAACTCGGTTGGAGACCATGAAACTGTAAGCGCACTGCCATATGTCTACCCGCAAAGTAAGCGGAAGGCCTAATTAAGGTTGCAAAAAGTTAGCATACATACTATTTCCAACAGGTCGCTGTGGAATACTCTGGGATATCTATTTTCATTCTTGTGGAATGATGATAAAATCCCCATTAATTCTCTACCTTACCAACTATCATTTTAACCTCCGCAACAATGAGGAACTTTGCTTAAAAACCTAAATAAGTTTCCTTATTTTTGTCCGCATAATTCGTAACTTTATGCATGTAATATATATTTCCTTTGTTCCAAACCAAAAAGTCTTATCATGTGTTTTTACAAACCAACTTTTTTAATTAATTCGACGCGTTAAATCCACTTGAATGCTGGCGTATTAAAAAAGTTTAAATACGAGAGCTATAAAAACTCGAGGCTTTATATGTAAAGTTATGTGTGTGAGATTACTATATTTATATTCAATGAAAAGGCATTTTTATAAAATATATATTACAACATATAAACTTACAATTAGTATGATCAATTATCCACGGTTATGTGCTTAGTAAAATAAATAAATATTGTACAAACACGTAATAAATTTGTCCCATAAATAAGCTTAAAGCATGGCCATAGTATTAAATTTTATTTATATTTTTTTAAATAATAAATACGTTCAATCCACATATAAATATATACAGAGTACCAATCCGGGTACCTACTTTGGGTAAATATCAGATACGAAACTAATTATGCACAAGATTTTTTACACAAATATATAATACAATGCAGAAATCAGGCCAGCGGCATTCCATTCCACATATAGATTTTCACCCACGACAGATGTCAGAGGCTTATTGTCAAGAGCAGTGCAGTCAATAAATTATATAAAAATAGTCTCAATATACCAAGACTACTTTAAAACCTAGACTGCGATTAAATACATATCTTCATCATCATCATCAATCACAATCAATCTTCATTATCATCACCTATGGCAGTCTACAGCTGGACATGATAAAAGTCCACAGCTAAGCAAAGTCTTCCTTTCTCTCTCTCTATCAATTCCCTCAATGCTGAGGATCGCAAGTCTGTCACGGGCAAGCCAATCGCCATATCGGGGCAAATATCTGACTCCGGAGTGATAATGAATAGAAAAATCCAATGTCACTTTGCCTTATTCATTTTGAAAAATACTAAAACACGTAACAATAAATTTTCCTCCATAATTTATTGCGCACAATTATGATGCAATAATTTGCCAATTGTCCGTTCTTTATTCGCCCGCGCCTAATTCACGCCCTTTCAATATTTATTTAAGCGATTCGATTCGTAATTCTTTTTGTGTATCAGGATTGGATTTAGAGACTGGTTTGTAAATACATCGTTAGAATACGAATTTATTATTACTCTTTGTGCCTTTGGCATTATTAACTACCAAAAATTGTGTGGGCGTCGGTAACGAGAATAGACGCCCACAATTTTTAGCCTTAAAAAGGATCTTACTTTGAAGATTTAAAATTCACACAAAATATTGTGGGCACAATATTGAATTTTCTCAATAATTATCGTAGGTATCTCATATATGTCTCACTAAAGATCCTGGACCTCTTCTACTAAGTATTTAGGTCTAGCAAAATTTATTTTAGCCTCCATATTTGAGTGATAGATCTATTTAAGCCCCATACACATCCTACTTATAGATAACTGAGAGAAGACAGGTAAATAACTTACTGTATAATGGGGATTTGTCAAGATCACTTTTAGAAACTCAAATTTTTGTTCTTGCCAATACAGCTTTAAGGATTATTTTCCCCTGTTTACTGTTGACCTATCTTTTGAATGTTATATAATTAAATTCAAAATAATAACATGTTTTTTTTCTCTAGATAAACAGCTGTTTAAATGCACTGTTGTGTTCCGGTTTGAAGGGACACTGTAGCCAGAGTAACTACTGGACAAAACGAGACTACTTATATCTTATGTCTTAGGATGACGAGCGCAGTGGATTGCCATGCATTGTAATTCATGGTGTTGTTGGGTTTTCCAACTGTCCATGAGCGGCCGTATCAGGCACACTTACCATCAGGCGAATGGCATACTCACCTCGCCATTAATTACAATAAAAAAAACTAATAGATATACAAAATTACCTATCGATAGACACGGTCTAACCGCAGATGTAAGCTAAAATAATATTCAGTCAGTAATTTATTAAGGCGAAGTTCTGTATTTCTTATTTATAGTCCAGCCTATTCATTGTACGTGATCATGGAAGCAAATATTGGCACAATTAGGCGCGTTAGAGAATTTGTCTTAGGCATAACGTTTGTAGGGAGTGGTCCCACTTTGAAATATATTGGTGTACTATTATTGTCTTGTTGTATTAGTTTTGGTGCTTGACTAGTACTCTACTCTGCCTACCCCTCTGTGCTACCTGGACAAAATCTTTAAATATTTTCTAAAACCATTCATTCTTCTTCTGTTTGCCAGTATTCCACTTTAAGTGGGTCTTTTCAGCCATGTTACAAAATTGTTTAGCTTGGTCAGAATATAATATTTTGTGACTGGATATCCCCTATATTAATTTTCGTAGTGTAGTATACTATGCTAGATTATTACTATTTGACGAGACTCAAAACCTTCAAATGCTGGTACCGAAACGGTATTGAACTGTATTATTGATCCATCAAAAATAAACTACCAAGATTAATTTAAAAAACTATGTTTCATATGAGTTCAAAAATCATTGAACTGTATATTTAACCGTAAAATCTGCATGTCAGTGCATTCCGCCAATATTGAGGTCACGCCTTTACCCATCTTAATGGCTGTTTGCACGCTGTTCGATGATGTAGATTCAGTTGTTTATTCTCCTTCATTTGCACTTTGTATTTTAATCTTTAATTTATCTGAGTAATTCTGTATCAGCCTATATACGTCCCACTGCAGGGCACGGGCCTCCTCTACAATCGAGAGTACGATTGAGAGTGGTTAGGCCATATAGTCTACCACGCTGGCCTAGTGCGGGTTGGTGGACTTACATACCATAGAATTTTTTATAAATCGCTATGGTATGCAGGTTTCCTCACGATGTTTTCCTTCACCGTAGTGCGTGTTGATTGACTATCAATACACACATGACTCCGAAAAGTCAGAGGTGTGCCCTGTGTGCGTGCGTGGTGGCCTGTTGGTAAACGGACTAGACGCGACTGCCAACATGTTCACGGTGGTCATCGGTATTTCAATCCTAGGACGCACCTCTGACTTTACTGAGTCATGTATGTATTTGTAGTTATCACCACGCACTATAATAGTAAAATAATAATGAGTAATTATTTGAATAAAATACATTATAATAATTATAACATTTTGAAATCATTGTGTATATAGATTGACCCAATTGGAAAAGGCTTTCTATCTGTATAAGAAAATTTCTAAATAAAAATAAATCTTCTTCCTTTGGACACCATTAGTGATTGGAAACGATTAAGGCGATAATTCACTATGCTAGCCATTTTTAATTAAAATTCTTGGAGATACCTCTTACATATTTACGGATTTTCCCCTTTCTCTTTAGTAACTTAAATTTAAAAATAATTAAAATACGCGCGAAACTTAACTTCTAAAAGTCGGTGGTGAGTTTGAAATTAAACCTCCGATCTTACACCATTTAATTTGTCGTTATGACCCGCAGAAAATAAAGTAATCGCTCACCAAAGTAACCTATGCCAGCTCATACATTAAGTACGCTCCACTACAGATCATGGGCCACTCTACAACCAAGAGCAAGATTGAGAGGGGTTAGACCATAATATAGTCTACTACGCTAGCCTATTGCTAATTAGCGCACTTTTACACAACAGAGAAAATTATCAGATCGTTGAAGTATGCAGGTTTCCTCACGGAGTTTTATTTTACTATTATAGTGCGTGGTGATAACTACAAATACATACATGACTCAGTAAAGTCAGAGGTGCGTCCTAGGATTGAAATACCGATAACCACCGTGAACATATGTGCAGCCGCGTCTGGTCCGTTACTATCAGGCCACCATGCAATTTTCGTAATCCAAAAAAAAATTACAAACTATTCTAATCCCAAAATAAATACATTATAAATGTGACGAAACTGTGATCCTGTAATCACCTTTCCGAGTTACTAGATCGGCGGCGCAAACTAAACTAGCTGTCTATAAATGTTCTCAGCACTACCAAAGTTAGGAGTTGCAGACTCAATGCAAACAAGAGTAATTTCAGGTGCTTGTTGGTTCTTTGTGCAATCAGTGGATCCATTGTCGCGTCCAAAGTTAAACATAGTTTATATTAAGTTGTGGATGCAGACAATAATGGTCTGAGTACGAAAAATAATGTGTCTAGAATTAGTTTATTAGGTGATTCCGTTTAAAGAATCTAAAGTAAGAATTTTAGACACTTTGAAGATGAAGTCAATAATAAAATATTTTAGAAATTACTTGATTTTATAAACGGCCTTATGATTTTAAACAATACAATCATAAATACTGATTTCAGTAAAGTCTCCATCGTCGTATTTATCTACTGTTAAAGACTGTGTAGTGGGAAAATCAGCAAAATAATAATTTCTTGCAAGCTACCAATTCTCCTATCTAGAATGCACTGCACAAAGCACACACCCTTATCATACCACAATTTTATTTTTAAATACCTTATCTTATTTACATCTTTAAAAATGTTTTAATGAAATTTGGTGTATTGCAATTTTAAATACTTTTGAACTCAAGTTATTAAATTCCATAAGCATAAAATAAAAATTACACACACAAACAATTTTTCAATTCTAAAGTACTAAAGTACTGGTGGTAGGTCCCTCATATGTGAGAGGCTGCCTGAGTGGGTACCACCGCAATGTCCATTACTCCCGTCAAACAGCAGTTTAAATGCACTGTTGTGTTTCGGATTGAAGGACATTGTAGCCAGAGTAACTACTGGACATATTGAGACTTAACATCTTGTGTCTCAGGATGGCGAGCGCAGTGGAATGCCAAGCATTGCTTTGTAATTCAAGGTGTTGTTTGGTTTTGCTACTGTTCATGAGTGGTCGCATCGCTAACCATCAGGCGAACGGCATGCTCGTCGCACCATACAATACAATAAAAAAAAAGTCTGTAAAGCCAATTTACCAATTTCCTAGAATTTTTCCCTTATATATTACTCGTCATTCGTTTCAAAATTAGTTCTACATTTACTTGTATCACAGAATAAACTTCGGGCACAATTTAATCAAAACCTAAGAAATCCCTGAGCATAAAGCAGATTATAAAGTCATGTTCGAATTCACAAGCGCTGAATTATTTCCCAATACCAATTTCCTAGCAATCTAACAGTTTAAATCATCTGGCGCGCTCTTCACATCTCCGGTTATTATATCACAGAGTAAGACCTTAGATTTAAGATTAATCAGTTCTACGAGATCTGTCTATAGGACAACTAGTCTTCGCTTGACACTCGATTGAATTTAATTGAAATTATGAAATACCACCGCTATTGCTTTATACAGAGTAAAATCATGGGTATGTGTATACTGTAGCATTTTCTGATATGAAAATGGCAAATTGTAGATCCTAATAGTAAATTCAATAAGGTGTATGCAAAAAAAAAGTATAGAATTATTATTGAATCGGTAATGTATAATATACAGTATTAAAAAAAACCCTGTCCAATCCAAGACGCGCATTTAAGTATCTCTGTACTGTACTGTACTGTACTGTATCAGCCCATATACGTCCCACTGCAGGGCTCGGGCGTACTCTACAATCGACAGTACAATTGAGAGTGCTTAGGCCATATAGTCCACCACGCTGGCCTAGTGCGGGTTGGCGGACTTACATACCATAGGAATTCTTATAAATCGCTATGGTATGCAGGTTTCCTCACGATGTTTTCCTTCACCGTTTTAGTGCGTGGTGATTGATTATCAATACACACATGACTCCGAAAAGTCAGAAGTGTGCCCTGGGATTCGAACCCGCGACCACCGTGAACATGTGGGCAGCCGCGTCTAGTCCGTTTACCAACAGGCCACCACGCACTTTATACAAGTACAAGTATCTCAAGTGTAGTATTAAAGAAACGCGAATAAATTAGTTATAAAGGAAGAGGTAATAATAGTAAATTATAATAAACATTTAAGTATCAATATAACCCCAAAATCTAGCATAGTTTTAAATTCTGACAATAACAACACACGTTCTGACAATTCTGAAACGTCGCGGTCGCGTTGTGCGTGGCGTGTTAACAACCGCGGTAGCGAACAGTTTAATGTATCTATTTTTTTATTATTTTTTTTAAGAAATATTTTTTATCAAACGTGGAACTGTTTTTTTAAGTTTTTTTAAATAGAATACATTAATAATACCTGAGAGAACCTTTATCGATAGGATTTTTTTGTCATCCTGTATATATACTGTTATCTCTAAAATAAGTAATAAATAGAGTAAAGAGATTACTTCGCTGACATATTTTGTACGATTTTCTAAGAACCAATACCTAATTGTACTGTTTTATTTCCTCTCCCATCCCCTTCTAAGAGAACAGACATATTTACCATCTAAATGTTATTGGTTTCTTGGAATGTCTTAGTCATTACTCGGTTATTAGTTCTTACTACATAGTTATTACTGTAGTCCAATATGATTACCCCAATCATCCTACCCTACCTACTATTACATTGGTGAAGACAGCCTTGTGAACCAGGTGGAAGTGACGAAAAGAAAAAGGCGACTGAATCTAAATAATGTTTAACATTTTATGGGTTCAATAAATATTTTCATTTTCATGAAATAAACCTTTGACATTACCTGAATCGATGCAATTGAAAAACATTTAACACCTTAGAAATAACTTATCAATTACAAACCAATTCCGTTTCTAAAGACCCGAAGCGCCCTTCACATCTCGTGCAGAAGCAATACGTTCCCCGACAATTCCGCACGATATTTTCAATTTCGACACATTAGTGCTGTACCAATTAGTGGTGCGCCGTTAGCGAGTAATTTACTGTCACAATCAGGCGAGACGACACAGTGTCCCCATTTCGTGTGGGGACATTCAATTACTTATAGAAATTGCGAAGTGCAGGCGTGTGTTGAATAGATTATGCGATTTTGATTGCGGTTTTTCATTGTGCAGGATATCGATTACTAGGGTTGCTTTTTATACGATTGTTCTGAGATGGTGCCATCACAACATGTTTCTTATGACCGTTGCTGAAGTTTTTGGTGACTTATGACTAACACTTTGAAATGAATTGGAAATAATTTATTGAGTCCATTAAGATGCTAAATTATTTAGGTTCAGTATTTTTTTTATCCACCACCCGGTTCGGAAAGCAGCTTAAAAAAAAAACGGGCAAGTAACTTCTAGTGTTGCTCTTTTGAAAACCAGTTTACAAGTTAGTTACTGATTACTACAAAAGTCACAAGTGGTTAATCTAAACCAGTTCATTAATAATTTATTACAACATTTTAAATACGAACGTGTTTAGGTTATATTTAATATGGCTGAGTGAAGCAAAGTCGAACGAATGAAAAATCGGTATACTTTACTTCACCAACTCATTGAATAATTGTGAAAGCCTTAAACTATCATTCAATAATTTGCAAGTCGCACAGGCCAGTCTACGCAAGTAGTAGCCGTTCACGAGTATGACGCATGTGCCAGCCATCGGCCTCCTCAATCATTTTACAAGGAAGGGACCAAACCGGCTCAAGACGCCACAGAGGCACAGACTTTTAAACGAGCAGGACCAATCTAAGCCAAAGCAAAATATAATAAAGTCCGACTTTGATTGAAAGGTACTTTTTAAATAATATGTTTTTTATTCAACAAACAGTATCTTTAAAATATTCTTCATTAAATTATAATTATACTCGTATACATCAATCCCGTTTCACTAAAAGAATAATAACCAAAATATTATGCCGAGATTTTTCTGAGTAAAAATCACCAATCAAATTATCCTTATTGTCATTAAACATAATTACTCTGCCTCCGTTCTTTCTCAATAAACGAATAATAAATTCTAATTTATATTTTCAGATTACAAAAATATTATTCAATCGTTTACTTGAAATACGGATGTTGATTAAGGATTGTCCGCATTTTGTTGTTTTGTTACAATTAATGCGAAGTGTCAAACATAAGCCCGTCCTATGCCGGCTTTAGTCGGCTTTCGGCTCGAGTTTATAATCTCTTGATCTCGGCGAGTGATTTAAATCACTATTCAGTTCTTGCCGGGTAATTGTTTCACTTTTGTACAACTAAAGAAAACACTAAGGGCTTTATTGTTGCTTTGTAAATATCTTATTCGATATCCCTCATTGTTTATTCAATGTGTAATAGACGCTTTTAAATACTGGGTAGTACGACCTTCCTTTGTACTGTTTTGTTTTGAGAACATCATTTGGAAAATAATAAAGATATCGACGATTTTGTCACTAAAATGATAGGAAGCCTATAGTTGCATACCATTTCACACAATCTATTTTATTCTGCATAATTCAAAAGTCTACAACGCTCCTGTATTTATTTGTCAGGGTTAGGATGGTCATGGATCATTAATTTACATATACTCGTAATGCAATTTTTGTTTAAGTTTATGCTACTAAAAATGTAGCTTAAACTTATTAATAAAAGTAGCATTGAATTTAATCCCAATAAAAATAGGTTCCGCTGCTAAAATCGAAAATGTATCCTAAAATATCTAAATGAATGACCGTAGATTCGTCAGGTCAGTAAGAAGGATTAGTCCACTATAAAATAGAACGAGATAATCTTTAAATATATCACCTTGGCTCCAGAGCCAAACCGCTGTAGGGGTTCGTTAAAATTATTAGTTTTAACCACGCAAATACAGAATCACATAACTCAGTGTTACTGCATACACTTCTGATGTAAGTGCAGTTGTGAGTTTAATTTGTTTGCTATATTTAACATTATAACAAAATGCAAAGATAAAAAAGAAGATATTTTTTTTAAAGAATATAGTTAGAATGAAACAGTTCGTAATAAAAAAGGAGGAAAAATTAAGGGAAATGGAAAAAAAATAAAAACGTATCCCTAAGGGATTTTCTCATATGGAAATTTCCTCTTCACAGTTATAAGATGTTATTAAGTTTTGATCATAATAATAGGGTATTTGACTATTATCGATTTTTGGTATTATTTCGCTTACAAACACAAATACGTTAAAAATAAAGCCTTGCTGTCAAAAAGTATTAAGGTATCTTGTAACATAAGGCAAATATTAATATATAAAATTAAAGAGTAGGGGTGTAGTGGGGACATCTTGCTGTCTCTTTCACACGCGCACACTGTATTGTATAATAACCCTAGTGACGTCACTATCTTGGTTTTGCATTTCTTTTCTGTTACCCCCACTACAAGATTTAAACGTTTCTAACTTGTTTAATTATGCATGGATTTATAAATTTCTTTATTTGTTAGACCACACGTTAGACCATAACTAAGGATACGTTTTGATAAATACAATAAAAAATAGGAGTCAAATACCCTATTGAAGGCTTTAAAGTTGATGTAAAAGGCTATTTATAATTAATTTGATCTAATTTGATGCTGTCCTGCAAAAGGCAATTAAAATTTGGGCAGTTAATTTTCCAGCATTATTTTATCACCAACGACGTTTTTGATAATACTCTATCGGCAAATTTATGAAGGATATAATAAGTCTTGTAATTTCAGAGTGCAAACAAAAAATCAAATCTTTCAATTTTATAATATTAATTTAGATGAAAAAAAAAGACAACGGATAGCAAATAAACGCGCTAAAGTATATTTATATATCGTCAAGAATAAAATATCTAGAAAAAAATCCAACTGGTTCATTAAACAAAAAACTAACAACGAGAGAAATCAAGATAGCGGTAGATTTTGTGGTACAAAAAATAAATTGATAATCTCAAGCAGCAAAATGTGGTCAAATAAGATAGCAATAAATACAAAGTTATCTTAATTAAAATCAGCTTGTATTTATATTTTCCTATATTTTAAGCTGAACCGACTAAAGTCAACTATTTTAATAGTCTTATCTTTGCAAATAAGCTGGACGTAATTCATAAAGGAAATTGTTTTGCGGAATGAGATTCATAAATTGTTCTTACATTGTTTGGTTTTTTATGAAATTAACAAATACTTTTTGCTCATCTCAATACTTTTTCGGAAATTCAAAAATTGTGTTTATCAAATACTTTTTGCTCGTACATTACTCTTTTTGAAATTTAAAACTTTTTGTGTACTTAAGTTATGGATTATTTAGAAAACCTATAAAGACGAACCTCATGAAATTATCTGCGATGGAGTGTCATAATAAGGGTAATAATTGTTTATACATTTTTATTACCTAGTATTTAATTTTAGATAAAATAACAAAACATTTGCAAGTCAAAACATTTGACAATAGTTGAGTTTCGCCAATATTAACTTAAGACCTATAATGTACCAACTTTTAAGCAAATAAAAATTATCTATTCTCTAATATGGAGTGAGTTATTTACAGTATAACCGTACTGGCAATATACACTATTTTATTGCATTGCATAGGTCAGGTTATACAAAAAACCGAGGAGTATAACTTGCCGCTTTGTTTAGCGTTTGTGGACTATGAGAAAGCCTTTGATTCGATCGAGACCTGGGCTGTGCTACAGTCTCTTCAGCGGTGCCACATAGACTATCGGTACATCGAAGTGTTGAGATGTATATACAACAACGCCACCATGTCGGTCCGAGTACAGGATCAGAGCACGAAGGCTATTCCACTACAGAGAGGCGTGAGACAGGGAGATGTCATATCTCCGAAACTGTTCACTGCCGCGCTGGAAAATGCCTTCAAGCTCTTGCAGTGGAAAGGATTCGGCATCAACATCAACGGCGAGTATATTACTCACCTTCGATTTGCCGACGATATTGTAGTCTTGGCAGAATCGCTGGAAGACCTTAGCACTATGCTCGAAGACCTTAATCGAGTTTCCCAACAGGTGGGTCTTAAAATGAACATGGATAAAACGAAGATCATGTCGAATATCCATGTTGTGCCCACCCCCATTGGAGTTGGGGGCTCGACTATCGAAGTTGTAGACGAATATGTCTATTTAGGACAAGTGGTCCGGTTAGGCAGGTCCAACTTCGAGAGAGAGGTCAATCGTCGAATCCAACTCGGTTGGGCAGCGTTCGGGAAACTTCGCGACGTCTTCTCGTCCAAAATACCTCAGTGCCCAAAATCGAAAGTCTTCGATAGTTGTGTTTTACCAGTGATGACATACGGCACCGAGACGTGGCCTCTCACTGTGGGCCTCATTAAAAGGCTCAAAGTCACTCAACGAGCCATGGAGCGGGCTATGCTCGGTGTTTCCCTACGAGATCGAATCAGAAATGAGGAGATCCGTAGGAGAACCAAGGTTACCGACATAGCCCATAGGATTGGCAAGTTGAAGTGGCAGTGGGCCGGGCACATAGCTCGTAGAACCGATGGCCGTTGGGGCCGAAAGGTTCTCGAGTGGAGGCCACGTACAGGCAAGCGAAGTGTTGGACGCCCGCCTACAAAGTGGACGGACGATCTGACTAAGGTCGCAGGAAGTCGCTGGATGCAGGCCGTTTCCAACAGGTCATTGTGGAGATCATTGGGGGAGGCCTATGTTCAGCAGTGGACTTCCTGTGGCTGATATGATGATGATGATGATGATAGGTCCGGCAAAAAGCTATCAGGCCACCTGATGATAAGTGATAACTTCCACCCATGAACATCCATAACGTTTGGGTCATGGGTGAGTTGCAAATCCATCAAATTGGATGTGAAAAGGAACAAGGATATGAAGAGAAAAGGGATATTAGATATTTGTTGATCTCACTTACCGAATGAATCATGACAGATATCTATCGCTTCATTTCGGTCTCATGTGAATCAGAGATACCACACCGACCAAGCCTGTCTATTCATGCTGAGTCATAACGTACAACAGTGTGGTTCTATGTATTTGTATTAATTAGCATTTTCAATATCCATACATTCAATTTTAATTAAAAATTATATTGAAATACATTGCTCAAACATGTTAAACTTGTTAATACAAACCAACCAATAAATTCGCACAATATTAATTACGGAGTAATAATTTGTAAATGCTACACTAAATCTATACTAATATAATAAAGCTGAAGAGTTTGTTTGTTTGTTTGAACGCGCTAATCTCAGGAACCGCTGGTCTGATTTGAAAAAAACATTTCAGTTTTGTATAGTACATTTATCGAGGAATGCTTTAGGCTATATATCATCACGCTATGGCCTATAGGAGAGAAGCAGTAGTGCTAGCAAATACGATGAAATTTATTCGTATTTTGTGGTCCGATTGGTCGATATTCTAAATTGATAGTCGGAATTGAACATTTTGACCGCCGTTTTGAAACTTGTATCTGCACACGGGCGGAGCCGGGACCAACCGCTAGTAATAAAATGAAAGGTATAATTCCTATTTTTAATATTCCGTAGGGAAGGTAGAGACGAAATTGCCCACGCGAGTCCGGCTTGTGTAAATAAGATGTTTAAGTTATTTACGATTACATTACTTTCTTCGATACCATTGTTTCTCGAAATTTTCTGCCACCCAGAGTGACTTCACTTTATCTAATGGCATTTGCATTGCAGTCTAAGTTATAGTTTTTCGGGCTTAGACCTAAAATAAACCTTTTACGTATCGGTATCCGCCCATATACGTCCCTCTGCAGGAAACGGGCCTCCTCTACAATCGAAAGTACGATTGAGAGTGGTTAGGCCATACAGTCCACCACGCTGGCCTAGTGCGGGTTGGTGGACTTACATACCATAGAAATTATTATAAATCTCTATGGTATGCAGGTTTCCTCACTATGTTTTCCTTCACCGTTTTAGTGCATGGTGATTGACTATCAATACACACATAATAGGCCTTCTACTCAACAGATTCGCCTTATGCGGTTTTAGTATTCGCATACATGGAAAACACTTGGAGGTAGCTTTCATGAATGCAAATTTTGATCATAATTTTTTTTGTATTTATTAAGTCAAGCGGTAAGTAGTATCCGTAAGTGTAATTTTAGACCAATTACGGGTGTGCGGTCTGGTTTGGAAGTAAAATCTTCACTCCTCACCAAACTAATAACAGTTTCTTACATAGTACCATCTTTACATAAAGATCAATTAAGTCCTGTGTCGTGGGTATCAACAAATACGAGATACATATCTGTCTCACAAACACCTGGACCCGAGACATATATTTGTTGTCCTCACAAATATATTTTGTTCGTTGGATCGAACCCACGGCCTCTCGTTTCACAGCCGGCGTCTAACCAACTGCACCACGGAAGCTGCCAAACGGACTTATCGCATGTTTTAAATATAGATGAAGACTTTCCCACCCTCACATCCACCACTGCAACTCCTGTCAGCCAGGATCAACAGTGGCACACAAAAAATTTACACCGAGCTCCGGAGCTCTCAGGGTCACTAGTTTGTCTTTAAACCGCATCGAAATTAATCAGATAGGAATATAATCTGTACAATATCCAAACCGAAAACAAAGTACATTGTGTCTTAGTAGGGGACCTGTCCGATACATTATTCCGTCTGCCCGTAGCAAGCTGGCAGATGTTTATGCAATTGCAACTGCACTTCGGGATGAATAATTCCAACAAAATGCCAGATTATGTTAATATTTAGAATCAGTGCTGCCATTTTGCCGTCTCGTGTCCTATTTACAGCGGAAAACAATGGCGCAGAGTTAGAAACTCATGGAAATTTGGTCTAATGCCGCCATATAAAGTCGGAAAGTCAAGCTTGGGGAATTTTGCTGGAACACTGAACGTCCTTTAGCCAAGTTCACTGTATAGGAAATGGCAGGATGGTAATAATGATGCATTTGTGTACTAGATGTGTACTATAAAATGTGGATGCGATTGGTGATAATTACATACATACTTGTCAATGTCTATTTCTCCCATCAAACAGCAGTTTAAATGCACTGTTGTGTTTCGGATTGAAGGACATTGTAGCCAGAGTAACTACTGGGCATATTGAGACTAAACATCTTATGTCTCAGGATGGCGAGCGCAGTGGAATGCCGAGCATTGCTTTGTAATTCAAGGTGTTGTTTGGTTTTGCTACTGTTCATGAGCGGTCGCATCGCTTACCATCAGGGGAACGGCATGCCCGTCTCGTCATTCACAGCAATAAAAAAAAAATACTTATATAAACTCATGCCTTTTTTTCATAACGAGTAGGTAGAAGTGCAACCAGAACATATTCATTTCCCATTGTGTTTTACCTACGATGTGACAGGAGGCGAGCCTATGATCATATCAGGCACAAATTCCTGACTCCGGGCTGATAATGAAAGATAAATGCAATATAACATTACTCGACCCCGGAATTGAACCCGAGACTTCAGCTTTGTACCGTACAACTACGCCAACGAGGCAATGGCAGTGGCGATAATTAATTAGATTAAATTTATGATTGTATGGATAAAGTAGTTAGTTTAATGGTTTTATGAATTAAATCTTGGAAGCATGAACAGTACAGGGAATGAAAAGCTAGTTATGAAAAAATATATTATGGGTTATTTCTTTATTTATTTATATCAAAAAGAAGAAATGAAATAAATGTGCTTTAAATAAGTGTGCCAATCTTATTGCTATCAGCGATTTATTCCAGAAAACCTTTAGAGATACTGTATTGAAAAGGAGTAACCAAGAAAGGTGGTTAAAACGCAGACATTAAGAAATGGTTCTGTCTTCCAATCGAGTCAAATATTAGTTTGTGTGACCTATAAATATGTATTGTGGATTTAGGTGTTATAATTCGCATTCATTGATTTTTTTTTATTTTTTCGGTCTTGGGAAAATATGACGATTGACGACCAACGAGTGAAATCATTCGCCGTTCGAAATAACCTTATCAGCGTTTGTTTGCTACAGCAGTCATTAAATTAATCGCCGATTCCCTTATATCACTTTGTAACCTAAAACGTTCCATCCAACTAGGTCTATTTAGACTGTCGCACCCTCACACCCACCACTGTCAATCCTGTAAGCCAGGATCAACAGTGGCACGCATTGTAATAACACCTTGCATCGAAGTTCGGCGAGTCTGCGGGATTGTCTAAATTGTCTTTAACCCTCAACGAAATCAATCAGAAGTTAAATTAGGATTTGGAAATAAATTATTGTGAATTAATAGAAGTTGGAAATGAATTACTGTCCACTTCCCTTCGTACAAAACGGTAATCAAACTAGGTCTAACCAAACCCAACAAGACGACCCAAATGTGCCTTACAAAGCAAGCTTGTATTACATACGTGTCCATTGTATCAACGTAAATAAACTTCCGGAGTGGGAAGCAATTTATAGGCACCAGACATTGGGTAGGCCGCAACCGCAACGTCTGCCGGACCGGCTCTATCTATGCAGATTAGAACGATCCGAATGTCCAATTCTGATCATTTTATCAACGTTCCAAGCGGGAATTTGCTGTTGTCTTTGTAGACGCAATTTAAAATTTTCTTTTGCAAAAAGTTTGTAAAAGTGTGGGAGATAAGAACGGATCAGACTTAGACTGTAGAAGTTTGATATTGTAGTATAATTATAATATAGGTTTTTTCTTTTTGGATTTACGTGCTTTTTATTATTAATCATTTAGTGATTTAAGGGTATCAAACATCGAATAGGTAGCAGCTCAAGTCTGCCGAACCGATGCGAATGATTCTGATATTATTATCAACATTTGGAGCGACCACCGATACAATTTAAAATTTTCTTTTGCAGAAAGTTTGTTGAACATTGGGAGATAAGGACAAACCGAACTGTTGTAAAATTTTGGGAACAACGTACACATTAGGGTTTTATAAAGGTACTTATGTAATAGTAGTTATTGATCTTTAGACACATTATGAGCTTCTATGCTCAGTGTCAATAAAATAAATGTCATAGTCGAACTTGCTTTATAGGAATTCCAGAGGCGAGGGAAGTTCCAATGGGGAGTGACAGATGACTCGGGACGGGGCAGTTTCTAATGAACTATCGCTTGATTTAATAGCCAAATATAACTTCTACACCTAACAGCACTGGACTGTATCAGCCCATATACGTCCTACTGGGCACGGGCCTCTCTACAGCCTAGAGTACGATTGACAGGGACCATATAGTCATCCACGCTGGCCTAGTGCGGGTTGGCGCATTTTACATAGCATAAAAATTCTTGCAAATCGCTTTGGTTTGCAGGATTCCTCACGATGTTCCTTTACCGTTATAGTGCGTGGTGATTGATTTTATCAATAAATATATGACTTCGAAAAGTCAGAGGTGTGCCCTGGGATTTTAAACCGGGATCACCGTGAACATATTGCAGGTGCGTCTGGTCCGTTTACCAACAGACTAACTTTATTACTACCTAGTCAGGTCATAAATTCTGTTTTAATATAAAATAATTGAAACAAGTTTATTCATTATGTAACCATTTATATACCAAAATGAACTTAACAAAACATAGATTCTTATGACACTAAAGTTTATTCAAAATGACCTCCGTGATTTTGAATACAGGCCTTCAATTTGCGCGGCCAGTTGTCTATCGCAGCACGAACGAGGTCCATGTCAATATCGGCGGCTGCCTTAATCAAGGATGTCTTGAATGACTCCAAATTGGGATGAAACTTTGAGCACGCCTTTTCCTCCAAGTGTTGCCATATCTTGTAATCTAACGGATTCAAATCTGGACTGGAGGAGGGCCAGTCTTCGTGCCGGGTGAAGTCGATTTCACGCGCCGCCAGCTAGTCTTGTGTGCTCTTCGCTCTATGAGCTGGCGCCGAATCTTGTTGGTCGAGTCTTGAATACCCAGTGCCTATTATTGAACATGGTATGAGAAACAGGTTCCACAAGGTTCGTCAGGACTGTATTTTGATACACAACTGCATTCGTTTTTACACCTTTCTCACAAAAATGTACCTCTGTTAAGCCCCAATAAGAAACTCCCAACCATACCATGAGCGAGGATGGAATATGACCTCGTTGGACACGCGGAATACGGTTGCTCACTTCTTCACTACTGTGTGCGTGCACCTTATCATTTTGTTTGTTGTAGCTCTCTTCTACGGTAAAAATTTTTCATCTGAAAAAAGAATATCCCGATATTTTTTTCCCGCGTACCGCTTCAACAAAGCGCGGCATCTCTTCAGTCTCAGGTCCATTAGACGAGCATTCAAACGATGTCCTGTTTTTCTTCGGTATACCCGAAGCCCTAAGTCTTCATTTAACACCCTTTTCACCGTGGTTCTGCTTACCATGCATCTGAAGGGCCAACAGTTTCTGCTTACGTTTGGGATTTCTTTAAATTCGCGCCGTCACAGCTTTTATCACTGCTGGAGTCCTAACAGACCGAGGGCGACCACTTCTTGACTTGTCATCTACACTAGAGTCTTCATTGTATCGTTTGATGGTACGATAAACGAATCTTTTGGTTAAATTCAAATTTTTCAGTATGTCAACAATTTGAATTGGCGCGTAATCGCAACGATGCAACGCAATAACTGCAATACGGTCTTCTTTAAGCGTCCACTCCATATTTAAAAATGAGTAAAATTCTAAAAAGTATACCTACATTTTTATTTTCATGAACAATGCGAAATTCGAATTCAATAAACTTTTTTATGGCCTGCATTCTAAAAGAAAAGTTTTATTTTTTTTAAGACAATATTTATGACCTGACTGTGTATATTATTCGACATATAGTGATATATAACTTTGACATGACCCTAAGATCCACCTCGCATTACAAAGATACTACGAAAAAAAGAAAAAAAACCTAAAATACACTTAAAAAAAATAGATACAAAATACTTAAACATAAAACCTAACCAACCCGAAAGCGAGATAAGCGCAAAAAGGGCATAAATCTTCAAAGGCTTATAAAACGTGTCCCGTTACAAAACAAGAGCAATTAAAAGACTCAATAAAAGAAGAAAACATCCGAATTTGTCTTTAATTTCTCAACTAAATACTTTCGTAGATTTTGCCTTAAGTTCCTCGGACTAAGATTAATGGAGTGGAGAGGTTTTGCATCCAGATAGTGAAATAAACTTTTGTTCATGATGCTTCTTGCACGAAGCTCGGAGATTTACTCGATGTGCACGATAGTTCAGATCCTTTTAGCAAACTGTTTATGCATTTAAGACGTTTTTGCCACCTACGGTAGTTAAAACAAATACATATATTTTTATAAAAATAAAATAATATGGATGAGCTCCATGGATTAATGGGTGCTGTATGTCTAAGAGTCTGCATATCTTGCTTTGCAATTTCACTCAGTATATTTTTTGTTTTCAGGTAAGGCGATATAAATTCTAAGACCTGTATTTTCTCCTATGCGAAGCGTCAGCTAGTTTAATTCTTTTAGTCTTAACATATTTCACCGAAGCACTTCGACTGAAGCTGTTTTGTTCAGTTTATTTAAAAGATTTGTGACAAGTTTTTTTTTTTATTTGAGTGAAAGAGTTTTTAATAGTGTTTATTTTATATTAATACGAACAAATGGGCATATTTTTTCGTTGCTGATTTTAGTAGAAATATTCTTAAGGGTTTTACGTCCATTGACAGATTTGATTAGTGTAAAATAGATTTTATTAGTGTACATTAGCTCTTTGCAATTGTGTTTCTTTAAATAACACAAGCCATTGCGACCACATTAACCTACCCTTTTCAGAAATAACGCAGAAAATAGAATATGACAACATTTTTTCAAAGACGTAAAAGTGTATCCATTTACGTCGGACAATACAAAATTACAAGAATAATTTCATGAGAATGCTAATAAATGTTGTTCTAAATTAAATTATGTACCATTTATATATCACTAGTAGTACAACAACGGTAAGTTACATATTAAATCAAATTTAGGAGACCACTGCCAAGAATAAATAAGAACTTAATATAACTTAAGGCCGCCTTTTGTACTTTTTATTATGCTATTTATTTATTGTAATTAGTTCTATTAATGGTACAAAAAACGATAAATAAATACATTAAATACACTTTTGATAAAAATTAAAAACATTAAAAACTGAATATTCTTCATAATATCAATAAAATATAAAACTGAAACAAGAAACAACCATCGACAAATCATATCCTCCAAAAAAACTTCTTGCTCTTCCTCATATAAATTCTCAAATTTCTCCCCTCACAAAATCAACTCTTTAAACTCCAGAGTTACCCGAGTGACAGATATAAATTGTCATATAAGAAAGGCACTTGGATCGCACTCCGAGGCAATAATTTTTGCGACCCTTCCTAAATTTGATAACCCATAACTTTATCGACGGCTACGATCTGTGACTTGCCGAAATTCACCTTCGCCCCAGGTCAATGACTTCACCTGCACGTGCCAAGATGTCCAAAGGAGTTTATAACTTGTTGAATCAATTAGGTAAGGTGAAATTCCAAGGGCAAGGAAGAAGTTCTTGGATGTAATAAAATTTTAAAAAATGATCAATTTTATACTTCTTAATGTTAATTTAGGCCATGTTTTTTTAAGTAATGCCAATTTCTTTTTCAGTATAATTTTATTGATTAAATCTAATCCCTTGGCAATTGAAAGATAATATTTTGGTGCATATACTTAAAATTATTTTTTAATAAATAAGTGTAGTTTGGGTCAGACAGGTCAAATTAGAGCATCCACTACCAAAAAATATGACCATTATACGGGACTTCTAGAAATATCTAAACATTTCAACAGGCCACTTACAACTTTATAGTCAATTAAACATACGGCTATAATAAAAATAAGTCACCAAACAGACAAAGTAGAACTAATTTTACAAGTATCAAGACGTGAGCCCACAAACTTGCCGCAGCAGGCCGAATCTAAGCCGATTACGATCGACCGAGACAAGCACGAGATAACCCGAGTAATTGCAACGAAAACACTTTAACAACTTTACTGCTTGTAAACTGTCACAATACCTAAAGATCCCATTAAACTTAGCAATTTGTAAGTTTTCCTATTAGGCCCGCTGCACACATTCGCAGTTGTAAGAATGTTCGTGTCATGTGATAATATTTGAAAAGAAATACGAAGAATTTTCTGTTATATATTTGTTTATTTCAATACGGATAATTTTGATTTTTAGAAGCTTTATATTTTTCCTATTGTAATGGCAATGAAATTGACAGCTTCCGTGGTTAAAACGCCGGCTGTGAAACGCGAGGTTCGATCCTCGCACCGAAATAAATATTTGTGTGAACCACAAGTATTTGTTTCGTTGGGTTTGAGTGCTTGTGACAATGAAAAGTCTCTCCTAGTTTTTGACATCTACGACACACGACTCGATCTTAGTGTGGACTCATAATAAAAATATTCATTTTTAATTATCTAGGACGAACTGTAATAAACTACTATGAAGTTTCGTTCAGCAAGTGAAATTGCAGGAATAAACTTGCTATTTCACATTTTACTTAGGATTCCGCTCCCATTTAGTGACCCCAAACGATTTTGAAATACATCCCAATTTTTTCGAGATATTTAAAAAAATAAGTTAAAAGTATAGGATGAAAATCAATAAAACAAACGGAGAATAAAATCCTGCCTGAAATAACTTACAGTTTTTGTAAGCTATAAACATGGCTGGATACGATATATCTAAAACCAGTCACGTATCTTCAAATTATTTATCAATTCATTAGGTCATTGATACCGAATACACGTGGCGGGCAACGATCTGACTTTACCATTCACCTCTGTATTCATATAACTGTGAAATATTAAGGGAAATTGCTTAGTTTTTCGTAGAGTTTCCTTAGGTAATCTGTAATGTGCTAGGGGACAATTATATCGTCATACTGGGTATAGCACTATGCAAATCATTTGACATTATTCAGTCGATTAGTTAGCTTAAAATTGATTTTCACCAAACTGCGTAGTTATTTCTTAATCCCAAAGTTCTTTAACCGTTTACTCATATATCTGTATCAGTTCGTATACGTTCCACATTAGGGCATGAATTTCCTCTAAAATCGACAGTATGTATAGTAATTACACCATATGGTCCACTACACTGGCCTAGTGCTGTTCAGCGCGTTAGATAGTTCATATCTAATAACATATTGATTAATGAATCAACGTGTATCAGCACAAATAAATAAATACACGCAACAGTCACATACATACTTCTGACCCCACACCTGCCAAACCTGTGCTTCACACAAGTATTTGTTTCGGTACGGGGATCGAACCCGCGGCCACCTGTTTTACATCCGGCGTGTAAAGAACTGCACAACGGAGGTTGTCTCAATTAAAATACATTAACTGCTAATCAATGATTAGAAATCATTTTTGGAATTATGTGTCAACTCACCTCTGCCAGCCTTCTAATAAAATGTTTTATTGGACTTTAGTTTGTAATAAAATAGCTTTATTCATAAGCCAATTCTTTTTATTATTGCAATGAATTTAGAGACCAGCGTGCCATCCGCCTGACGGTAAGCGATACGACGATAAATAGTAGCAAAACACCTCGAATTACAAAGCAATGCTTATCATTCCACTGTGCTCGCTTTATTGGAACATAAGATGTTAAGTCTCAATTTGTCCAGTAGCCACTCTTAGTTACAGTTACCGACTAATAAAATTAATTTAAAGACTTCTATTAAGACCATGCTACCTACAAATAAGAAAAGATAATTAAAAAAAAACAAAAAGTATAATAAATACAAAAACAAATTGACTTTTTAAATCAAATCACCGAACAAGAGCACAAAGTATATACTTGATTCACAACAATATCAATTTAGTTTGCTTCTTCAAATATTTCTGATAACAGAATCTACACATAACAAAGTAATTCCGATAATTATGACAACACAAAGTATTACATTTCAAAAGGACAAATAATTTAATAATCTAACCGAATTCGAAATGTTAATTACATTCGTTTCGGAGTACGTATCCTTCACTATATCCTAATTTCAAATAATCCGAAGAGCGAAGTTTAGCACAACTAATTAATTAGGGGAAGTTAGATTTTAGCTTACAATTTGGCGTCGGAATAAGTTTCGAAGGTGCTTCGTTGTTCCGTATACGTGCAATGCATAGGTAAGTGTAATCGATGTCTTGGTAATGTCAACTTTATACATACATATATAAATACACACATACATAAACTCACGCCTTTTACCCGGAACGGGAAGGCAGATGTGCCACCAGAAGTCCCACATTTCGCCTTTTTTGTCCCTCCCATGATGTTATAGAGGTCGACCCTTTCGCCAAATCTGTACAAATTTCTGATTCCAGGTTGATAATGAATAGAAAAATCAAATGTCACTTTTTACGTCCCGGGATTCAAACCCGAGACCTTACTGTCGTGCTGTAGTACAATAGCACCGCCGAGTCTGCAACTTTACATACAATAAGTAATTGCAGTCAGCGAAAAAAAAAGTAAAGAGTCGATTGATCAATAGTTTTATAGATTAAGATTTAAAATGAAGTCCGGTTTTCAAAAAATCATCCAAATAAAAATAAGTTTAAAAAAATGGCAATTCAATATTTAAGTATGTAAAACGAGTGTATACAACTAAGAATATGATGTAAAAGTAGAGACACAGAACACCACAACAAACCTAAAAGTAAATTTAGGACATCTAAGAATCTACCTGTTTGTTGTTTATATTTGTAGAGTTGTTATAACATATGTAAATAGTGCTTACACGAATTATAAGCATTTTAGTTGTTTCACAAAACCTACAATATGCTACATACAGGGTATATCAAGACTGCTACCGAAAACGAAGCCGGGTGGTAGTTTAAGCTACTTCAGACACAATGCAATAGAAAAAGTTGCAAAAAAAAGCGACAATTTTTTTTTTGTTATTTTTTTCCTATGGCCATATTTGGGTGGTAAATACATTTTTTCCTAAAATAATAGTGTATACCCATTTATTTATAACTAATCTAAGGTATAAAAGTGTTTAAATTATAACTTTAGCAAAAACTATGGATTTACCACCCAAAAATGACGATGTTTAAAAAATCATAAAAAATAATTGTCGCGTTTCTATGCGAAATTTTTAGTTGCATTGTGTTTGTAGTCACTAAAACTACCACCCGGCTTCGTTTTCGGTAGCAGTCTTGAGATACCCGGTATAAATATATTTAATGTACTTAAAATACCATATTTTATATATATATATAATTTTTTTTATTGCATTGAATGGCGGCATGAAAACGCCGTTCGCCTGATGGTAAGCGATACGACCGCTCATAAACAGTAGCAACATTCCACTGCACTCGCCATACTGAGACATAAGATGTTAAGTCTCAATATGTCCAGTAGTTGCTCTGGCTACAATGCCCTTCATTCCGAAACACAACAGTCCATTTAAGCAATGTTGTTTCACGGGAGAAATAGACATTGCGGTGGTACCTACCCAGATGGCCTCTCACATATGAGAGACCTACCACCAGTATACTATTGATGACAAAGATCAGCAGAGTCCGTTTGCATACGAGGTAAGAATGCCAATTTTCATTTGACGGCACAAATCGATGGGATATTTTTGTAACATAGCAATATATTTTATTTTTTGTGTAAGTATTGAGATATCAAAAGACACCTCATAGCATCTAATACATAACATGGTGAAATGGTGGTGTCAAGATAGTGTACTGTCGGAAGTAGTTATTTATTCCAGTCTACTAAGTTAATGGATTCAAAGTTGGCTGAAACATTGACTTAATTTAATTACAACTCATCGGAAGGATACCAGTCACTTTGATCCAACTACAGACAAGAAATTCATGGTGACTGAAAAATTAGGTGTAATTTTTGGGTTTATTGCTCATTTTATTTTTGTTCTACAGCGCTGGAATTAGAATTATAAGTAAAATAAGGACATCATAAAATATTTCAATAATTAATAAATTAATAACAACGAAAGAGTCAAATAACATCTTCGGTTTCATTCCACAAACTATAATTTAATTTTCAGCAACAAGCATTGAATAATTTTTAATAAAATTAATACCCAAAAATTTAATATAAGATATTGTGATGCCAAAAGGGAAACTTTGCACCGTTTAATATAATCAAAAATGATTCAGTAGGCGTAAAATTTTCACAGATAAAATCATTCATTCGTGGAAAGAAAGTCTTTGAATTTCTTTTCATGAAATATTAAACTGGTCCGAATGTTTTATGGATATTAATTCATCTATGGACGAAAAAGAACATGGACTAGTATTGATTTGAGATTGGAAATATTTTTATCGCTTATAATTTAATGGATAGGAGACTATTTTGTAATGCTCGTAATCCATTGCATTTGAGTATTCATAATTTTTCGGCTAAACATCGACGAGTTATTTAGACTAAAATAGGACCACTAATTAGATAATTAAAATATCACTTCCATGAATAATTGTAATTTTATTTAAATCAAAACTTGATACGGCTGGTGCAATAACATTATTTTGAAATAGCAAGAAACTATGAATCGATGAAACAGTTATTATGGTATTTAAAAGTCATCCCCAAAGGGAAACAATGCACATACATTACCGTTTTAAAATTTAAATAATTCCCATCTCATTTCCTACCAAAATTTTCACCATCTTCATCCATTTAAGGGGGCATTAAATATACTTTAAATACACATGAAAATGCATTTAAATAAGCGTCAATTGAGCGACCTAAATCTCGAAAGTGTAATATATAATAATTTAAGTCGTATAGACGTATTATTGAATTCCTCCCGTGCAGATTCCGCCAAGCAATAAAGGCATTCTTTGGCGCATAGCCATTCCTGGGCAGCTATATGGGCAGATAGTAGTTGTTAACTTTAGAAAATATCACGAGTTTAGATAAACTTTAGCCTGAAGGGTAATCATTGGGCCGTGCAGTCTTTTTAGTATAGACTGAGGAATTTTAAAATTTTAATGTACATTGCTGCTATTATTAGTTCGGGTTTGCGAAATTCTAAGTTCTTTGATGTATTTTAGCTGTGGTTTGTAATGTACTTATATGTAGTACTAGATTTTATCATTTTAGAATAATATTAGGACAAATAATTTTTCACTGCTAAATATAAGTATCCTAAGGATAATTTATTGTTTTGTTGAAATATTATTGTAAAATCTTTACAGAATTATTAAAAATTAACAAAATCAAAATATATTCTAGTCAATTATAAAATACTTTAAAGGTTTATTATAAATTAATACAATTTAAAACATAAATTCAACATTCAAAATAAGTTGAACTGGCGACGCTTGCAAAAATATACAACACAAGTGTATTTAAATTTAAACGTGTTTGAACTATGAATGATAATGTAAAGTATAAACTCTAAGAAAACCAGTCCCTAATGAACTCTGTATAATATTTTTCACAAGCAATTTTTCACAGTGAAAGAACCTTGGACATGGCAACATATTGTAAGCAAAAAGGATTTCCTTTTGTACTTATTTCATGCTTTTAACTTAATAAAAAGCGAGGTATATTGAAGATTACGTGCTTAGAAGATTTTCTATGTTAAATATTATTTATTCAGAACTTTATTTTCTTATTAGAAGAGTAAAGAAGCAAGAAGATTATGGAAAACGATCACTTTTGCACATGAATAATGCTCAGGGAAAAAAAATGACCGAATGCAAATGAAGGCACTTGAATAACATACAAAAACAATAACTATAATTATTATGATATATAAATAGCTTAGTATTTAGAACTTAAGAAGTTTACATCATTATCATCATCTGCCCGATGTAGTCCACTGCTGAACATAAGCCTCTCCCAAGGTACGATACAGTGCCCGGCCTGCTGCTTTTAGCCCATTTACGTTCCTCTGCAAGGCACGGGCCTCCTCAAAAATCGTCAGTACAATTGAGAGTAGTGAGGCCGTATTATAGTCCACCACGCTAGCTGAGTGCGGGTAGACTTTACAAACCGTAGAAAATCTTGCAATTCTTTAAAAATATATTCTATTTTATTTTTTATTTTAATAATTATTGTTATGTTCAAGTCCACTGTTGTCTAAAGGTGGAAGTCTAGCCTACGAATTGTCAATAATAATATCTAGCTATTTCATAACAAGTTTTCCCATGAATCAACGGATAACAAAATCGGAAAAGAATACTTTTATTTCATAAATAAAATATATAGCACACACTGCTGTCACGACAATACCTTCTTGCATATATTCGATGTAAATTTAATTTAATTATGCAGATGGAGTCGCGGAGAGGCGCTGTTGAGAGGCTTCCTCTAAGAAAATCACACAGGGATCTTATGGCTGAAAATTAATTTAACATATCTTATGTTGTAATATGATATTTGTGGAGTGATAACATTGCTATCATTGAAGTTACTGGAGACCTTTTACTAATGGTTATTTATTCGTATGCGTCTAAACAGCAACCACCTAAAACTTTTGTTAATATTATTACACAACTCATAGTTGAAATTTGCTTTGACAGTTTGAAAATAATTATATTTCGAGACGAGTTCATAAAAGTAATTACATTAAATTATTTGATTACGGAAAATTACAATTCATTATAGGAGATTATTATACAGCTTACAAAACAATACCATTTTTTGATCTTCACATAATGAAAATTATAATATATCGACATATTCAGTTAATGTCCATTTTATGTAATATTAAGAAAAAACAATATATTTCCACACAACTAGATACCTGGATAGTAGGAATGACGACCCTAGATCTATATTCATTTAATTAAGAAATACTCGTACTCGGCACTCGCGTTTTGTTCAATAACACTAAACCCCATTTGTCTTCCAAATTAATTAACTACTGAGTACTAAAATAAAACGATTTTATTATTCTAAAAGCATTAAGCTCTTGTTATGCTAATGAACATTCTATTAACTGAATTAAATTTCACCAATTCCAACGGATAAGGAATGTGTTGAAAAAAAATAATGAAGTATTGAGTTATTATAGTAGAACGAACACCATAAATAAGATATGTGTTAAAGAAATTGCGGACCGGAATCTACAGTTCATAAATCCGTCTCTGTCAGTCCTACGCTATCATACAATCTTCTTTTTCACCGTTCTAATTCTTATTTATATTTATGTAAATCCTTGTTGTAATAATTTACTGGTGGTAGGTCTCTCATGTTATGTAAAAAGCGGCCTGAGAAGGTGGCCTGACTATTTCTCCCGCCAAACAGTAGTGTAAATTCACTGTTGTGTTTCGGTTTCAAGAACATTGTAGCCAGGTTAACCACGAGTTAACACCTCATGTCTCAGGGTGACGAGCGCAGTGGAATGCTAAGCATTGCTTTGTAATTCAAGTTGTTTGGCTTTGCTACTGTTTATGAGCATTCGTATAACTTACCATCAAGCGAACGGCATGTTCGTCTCGCCATTCATTAAAATATATATAATCTTCAATACAACCCAAAAGTTAACTCAACACAAAACGCCTTGTCACCCAAACACAACATAACCCTAGTAAATTAAATAGACCATAGGACGCTGAAACTTCACTGTACAACAAGCCGTCCTAAAATCACAATGTTTCGTTGTAATTTATACGCAGCGCCAGCCTCACATTTAGCACCCAATAAATTTATCCTATGTCAAATAAAGCCAATGGTAAGTAGATTTATGGTAGATCTTAACACAAATATTTACTTGACCGTTCACCTTGGCTTCTGGATTAAGTTCAAGGTTTGGTTCTGTGAGCAGGAAATTAATAAGGAAAATGGATTTTGGTCGGTCGTCAATAGGTTATATTAACTACTAGCGGGCCGGCCCGGCTTCACCTGGGTGGAAATACAGATTCCAGTCCATATTTTATTTAAAATCAATATGACAGCCGTTGTCTAAACTGCTTATCCAATTCCAATCCCATCCTGTACCTATTCTTATGTCCCATTTTATCCACCTTATATTCTATTCTATCCCATCTCTCCAGATTTAACTCATTAATTTGCTACGAAGATATTATAACACTGTTACTATTTCCACGACATTCATTGAAATCAATTATAGATATAATAGCTGACCCGGCCACGATTCGTTATTGCTTAGTTATTATATGATTAAAATTATATTCAATTATTTAGCATAGCAAAATAGCCCGACCCACCTTTGCCTGGATGCAGATATTTTTTTTATTTTACTCCACACAAAATACATGTTATTTTCGTATAAGCTCTTGTATACCTAAACATGAATTAGCTATCCTACTGTCCTGCTCAATTCCGTCCCATCCCGTCTGTTCAGTCACTTCCTGATACGTCCCGTCCTTTCTCTTCATTAACCATAAAATTTTTGACATTTAACACTTTGGCGATTTTGATTGTCCATGCAATATTCCATCCCTTATTTCAACCCCACTATGCTGTTTTTTCCAAAAATATTACGCCATTACTTTTTGTTAGTAATAAAGATATGAAATATTTATTTTCATAGAAATACACTTACACTCACACACACAATTAATGTCGTAACAATTATATTTAACTGGTATCTCAAGATACTGGCAACGCCTAATTTGAGAATCCCTGCAATACTCTCCATAATTATATAAAATTGTTATTTTATTCAGTTTTTATTTTTGTGTTAGTTTATTAAAGATTTTTCATTTTCAAGTGATATTCTATCTTGAAAAGAAGTAAAACTTCTTACGTGTGAATATTATTTATTTAATTGTCCTATATTTATGTAGCTTCATAATATACTCTTTAGGTTACACAAAATAAATTTCTGAACGCATGCATAAATATGACAACCAATTTAAATGTCAACCACTTTTAATTACCGTCATTAATTTATATCTTTAAAATCTAAAATACGCCATTAATCGAATATTGTTGATAAATGTTGTCGATTCGAAACGTTTATTTAAATATGTTATTTAATTTGGGGGAAGAGTTTACCGTTTTGACGGTATGAACGTTAAATGTTTGACACGTTAAACCCATGAACGTTTTGTATGGCAAAATGTTTTTTACGTTTATTTTATACTTTCGTCAATTTAATCGAGATAAAAACTATCTCACCCTTTAAGTTGGAACAAATAACACATCTACAAAATTTCATTATAATCAGTTGAGTGGTTTAGGAGCCCATCGCGTACAAACAACGTGACACGTGAATTATATATATTAAGAAGATGAAATTCTATAGGGAATATGTTCGAGATCTAAAGAGCATCTAATCTAACCTTAATATTGGTAGAGATTATTAAAGGGGATGTTTCCAATGCTTAATTTTAATTATCACTGCAAAATATCCATTATGACATTAATTTAAAACAGCATCAAAATTGGTTATAAAATGACCGAGGTATTCATATTCTTAGTAGTGTAGGGGGAACGCTAGTTATCTCTTTTGCACACACGCGGCATAAGTAAGATGACGTCACAGAACGGTAGTTGCATCCTTTTCTACTCCTACCATCTTATTTAAAATATATGTAACTTATTTATTACCAAATGGATTTGAAAACATCATTTTATTTACTTATTTGCAAAACTTTACCACTCTCAATCGTACTCTCGATTGTAAAGAAGGATGCAGATACGACTTTTCATAACGTAATATTTCAATATAAATAGTAAAACTGCGTCGCTGGCATAGTTGTACTAGGGTACGGCTACAAAGCTGAGGTCTCGGGTTCGAATCCCGAGTTAGCAAAGTAATATTGGATTTTTCTATTCATTATCAGCCAAGAGTCAGGAATTTGTGCCCGATATGGCGATAGGCTCGCCACCTATCACATCGTGGGACGGAACATACAAGGCGAAATGTGGGTGTCCTGGCACCTCTGACTACCCCTTCTGGGAAAAAGGCGCGAGTTTATGTATGTATGTATGTAAATAGTAAAAAAAATATAGTCCACATCGCTATTAAAATCACATTCACATCATCGCGTCAGCATTTAATATACCGATAAATGATTAAATTTAATTTATCGTTGTCAGTGGTTATTTCTTGACAGCAGACACAATAATGTCAGTCTGGTTGAAACCGTATATTTGCTACAAGTTATTTGTTTATTTTCACCATAAACAGGGGATATAAATCTTCTCTCAGTAATTTTGAGTCCGAAATTGCTCTTGCAGTTTCTAAAACACTTTTTACTGGTAAGTCATGCATACGTGAGTGGCCATCTGGGTAGGAACCACAGCAATATCTATTTCTTCCACCAAACAGCAATGTTAATGCACTGTTGTGTTTCGTTTTGAAGGAAATTGTAGCCAGAGTAGCTACTGGACTTATTAAGACTTAACATCATATGTCTCAGGATGGCGAGCGCTATGGAATGCCAAGCATTGCTTTATGATCTATGGTGCTGTTTGGATTTGCTATGTTCCATGAGTGGTCGTCATTTTACCATCAGGCGAACAGCATGTTTGTTTCGCCATTTATTATATGAAAACAAAACTTGACTGATCTTAATGTGAGATGAGTTTGTTTGTGTCTGTCGGCTGTATTTATTAATCAAAAACAAAGAGTAAACTGAAATTAAAACAAGTTAACTACAACAGCATCACAGTGCCATGTTTAATTCGCCCGCACAAAGGCTCGTCCAAGTAGCGAGCAATTATCAACTCACAATATCGCTTTTAGTTCGCAACTTTCATACAGAAAACTGAGAGGTGACAGCTTAGCGGGTATTATGCTAATATGAGCCGAATATTGCAGTTAGGAGGATTTAAGTTGATATAGTTAGTCAAAATATTATACTGGGTATATCAAGACTGCTACCGAAACCGAAGCCGGGTGGTAGTTTTAGTATCTACAAATACAATGCAACTAAAATTTCGCAAAGAAACGTGACAATTATTTTTAATGATTTTTTAAATATCATCATTGTTGGGTGGTAAATCCATAGTTTTTGCTCAAATAATAATTTAAACTATTTTATACCTTAGAGTATTTATAAATAAAAGGGTAAACACTATTATTTTAGGAAAAATATTATTTAGCACCTAAATACGACCATAGGAAAAAATAACCAATAAAAATATCGTCGCTATTTTTTGCAAAATTTTCTGTTGCATTGTGTCTGAAGTCGCTTAAACTGCCACCAGGGTTCGTTTTCGGTAGCAGTCTTGATATACCCTGTATATCTAAATTATCTTTTACTTTTGGTATCTACGATTAAAGTAGTTGAGCCATACTATATACATAAAGACATAAAGACTGCGACGAGGACTGGTGGTAGTTTGAGTGATGAGAGTACATACAAAATGCAACTAAAAATTTCACAAAATAATGTTTTTGGGTGGTAGATATATTATATAGTACATGCTAGTTCCAATAGGTTATTGTGGAGATCCTTGGGGGAGGCCTATGTTCAGCAGTTGACTTCCTGTGGCTGATATGATGATGATATGCTAGTTTGTGCTAAAAATATAATTGGAACACTTGTGTATCACAGCCTCTTTAAAAATAAAAGGGTTTCCATTATTATTTTACGAAAAACTATGTATTTACCCCACAATCTGACTATAGGAAAAACTGACAAGAACAAAGTCGATTTTATGATTTTTTTTTAGTTGCTTTGCGTCTGAAGTCACTAAAATTACCACCTGGCTTATTTTTCGGTCGCAGTCCAGATATACCTTGTACCTACAGTAGAAATATGCCAGCTCGAACAGAGTGGTACGATAGTCTAATAGAAAATGGCAAAATTGATATCGTGTGTCTTTCGATGAGATTGTCGGATCCTCAATTCCCCATTTTAAGGACGTTGCAGATGATATGTACATTGGATGTTCATAAAGATTTTCTTCGGCACTAACCTCTTACCATTGGGTGAACCGAGCTGAACCATTGAAGGAGAAATGGTGTAAGGAAGTTACTCAAAAACACACACTCTTCTCTTGTATAAAAAAATATGATCATATTATTCTATAAATATATTAATTTTATTTTTTGTTAGAATTTGGTTCTTTTAAAATATCTCTACCTATTCTTTAACATGGCTTAATAAAAAAAATTAAACGTTAATCGACAAAAAAAATCACGACAAGTAATCAAACATACAAGCAGTTGTCACACAAAAAAAATATTAAATAAAAAAATAAAAGAACATTTCAGTTATTTGTTATATCTACATGAGTCCGGAATTCGATACGCCTTACAATATTTTTATATGGTAATACAAATATTGAAATATATCACGGAGATTGAAAAATAATACACTGAAATGTATATTAACTCCCCACGCAAATAGCTTATTCAAGTTATTGTTCAATTTGCATAAGTTTCGTACATTTAAATCTATCAAGTTCTTCAGCCAATCTACATTGATCCCCAAAGCTTTCATAATTAATACTGATAAAAATTCGTAGAAATCGAGAAAAGAGGTGGATCGTTTAAAAATGGTATGTAACGAAAAAAATGGAAACACACGGTCCAAGCGTATGTTTAAAAACGCTACGATTTCCTAAACAGGAAGTACGAATTAAGGCCTTTTGATAGTTTTATTGCAAAATTAAAATTCAATGAAGTATGTTTTTATTTTTGAAATATACTATTACAATTAATATAATTTGTTTACGAGCATTGAATTTTATGAAAATAATTAATAGTAATGTAGTTTTCTTATTATTATTTTTATACAAATTCCTCAAATAAATTTATTAAAAAATAAAAGTCACTCATAAATTCCTTTTCTGTGACTTCAAAAACAATAAATACGACGATCTAAACGCAACAAAACAACAGGAAATAATTCATAGTATTATTCCTACAAAAGTAATATTGTAGAAGTTGGACAACAACCAAGTTTTACCTAGTAACAAACCAAGTTTTCAAATTTCTCCCTGCCGTATTCCTTGCAGCGCGCAGCTTGATTATAAATGTAAGTTGTAACTCCTGGGGAGAAATTATTGCATTATCATAATGATGTAACCGCAACTTCATAGCGAGAGATGCAAATGTTTAGAGCAGTATTTTTCGAGAGCGTTGGAGCTCTGCCGTCTAATATTTTATGCAAAGACAGGCCCCGTCTGCCGCCGCGACAGAGTTCTGTTGTTTGCACAACGAGAGATCAAAAAGGGAATTGGTTCAAAATCCTTGGGCTCGTGTTCTGAATAACAAACTAATTTATCTGTCGTTGGGCGGAAATTTTAATACAGATTTGGGAGTCATGTTTTGATTTTCACTCAGCGTTCCGGTGTGAATTAATTTTACGTGTATTTTCAATATTTTTCCTTTACAGAATTGAGTGCTTATTTTTAAGATTTATATTTATAGTAGAGGCTTTCATTTCAATGTCTAGTTTATTCATAGTTTCTAAATAAATATGATGTGTGCGTTTTATTATGCAGAGCCGCATGGAGTGAAGTTGTTCAATATTGAATGCGTCTTATGTTCTGCACTCATTGCGATGAATACATCTTAATTTAATATTTTAATGTTATACCAATTTGATATTTTAAGACCGGGAATTTTGTTGACTAATAATGTGATGCACTGTAATTATCTTTAAGGATCATGATAGTCAGTTTGTACAATTTATACTAACATGAATAAGACTATTTTTAGTAATTTCTGTTTGATAAATAATAAATCACCACGCACTGTAACGGTGAAGGAGAAGATCTTGAGAAAACCTGCATACCATAGTGATTCGGAAAAAAATACAAGCTTTTTTAAAGTATGGCAACCCACGTTAGGCCAGTATGATCGGCTATAGGCCCCAACCCAATATTACCGGCGATTGTAGAGTAGGAATTGGCCTTGCAGTGGGACGTATGTATATGGGCTGATACAGATACACTATTAGAGTAACTAGTAGACCAAACCATGCTACTACTTTATGCATTAGACCAACACACCTGAATTTTGTGGGTAGCTAGAGATATGTAGATTCAATTAGTGGTCAGTCTCTTCAAGCCACTGAGTTGTAAGTAACACTAATTGTTTGTTTATAAATGTTTTCCATAGTATTAAGCCATTAGTGTTTCACAAATTATTTATGACTGAAAAAACAAGCACTTGGATAGTGTAATTCGTTGTTATTTAAAAAAACCTTTCTATCAGAACTGACGATCATACATACATAGAGAAAACCTAGAATGAAATTCCAAAAACAATTAAGATCAATCACCAAAACAATAATTATTGTTTGTATGATTTATATGCTTGGGATATTTGCAGTACTGAAAGCCTCCTAAAAGTGTTTGTTAATAACCCCAACCCTATAAGTTATCTAACTGTTGAACCTGATAATGTGTTAATCATATCTATTTTTTCAAAACGCACACCTCAATATTACAAATATATATGCATAAGATGGGTCTGGTCCAATTCAGCGTTGGATTTTAAATTGTCATCGCCACAGAAGGCCTCTTTGTGCAAATGAGCGCCGAGATCTCCAGATACGACACGGAATGCTCTTTACCCGGTATTTTGAAACTGAAGTAAATTAAAACGTCTATCATACTGTCTGCGTTTGAAATTCCAAGAGTAAAACTGTTTATTTTTTTTTTTCGGTAAATGTTATGGAAATTGTAAAATGAAGGTTTTAATGAGCAATTGTTTGTTGAAGTTGTCGAGTAATTTTTTGAGGTGGGGTTAAATGGAACATGCTTTTATTGAAATTAAAATATGAATGTGATTCAAATGTAGAGGCTATTTAATAGCCAGAGTTACTTTCACCTTTTTCCTAGAAGGAGTAGGCATGGGTAAAACCAAGATACCCACGTTTCGCCTTGTGTGTTCCGTTCCGTGATCTGATAGAAGGCGATATAGACAAATCCCTGATAATGAATAGAAAAAAACAATATAAATTTGACCTATTATGTTTCGGATTGAAGGACATTGTAGCCAGAGTAACTACTGGACATATTGAGACTTAACATCTTATGTCTCAGGATGGCGAGCGCAGTGGAATTTTGCTACTGTTTATGAGCGGTCGTATCGCTTACCATCAGGCGAACGGCTTGCTCGTCTCGCCATTCATTGAAATAAAAATAAATAAAAAAACCCTCCCCTGGGATTTGAACCCATTCAGCATTCAATCGTACCGTAGTACAACTGCGCCAACAAGGCAGTCAAAGATAAATAATCTGTGATGATTATGCTTTAGAAACAACTATAATTTGAGATGGGTCCTAAAAAAATTATATAAAACAAATTTTTATTCGAAGTTTTAAGAATATCATCTCACCATATTGTAATACTATCCTTTCTTTTTTCTATTACCTACACGACTCAAGCAAATTAAACAAACCAAAATGATTGCGCAAAATAACTTCAATCACTAGTAATTGTTGAATTCCGAACAATACACAACTTGCAAACAAATATTATAGTATTTTAGAGTTAGTATAAAAACATAACACTTAAATCTAATAGCGTCACGAACTACGATCAAACAAATAAACTTATAATCTTCCGAGAACATTCTACTATTCCACAACAAAAAACAAAAGTACATACAATTTTATGTCTACACAAGCGCAAGATTTCGAAACACGTACAATTTTTAAATACAAAATTTTTATATGCCAACTTTAACAAATCCAGAACATTAAGAGACATAAAAAGAAACAACAACAGTTAGGAATATCGTCTTGTTACTCGGCACTTAACGAGTAAAGTGCTTACGATACTTAAATAAATTGGAATTTCTAGTAATGGTTAGGCTTGGTTTGTAAAACATAGAGTAGGTACTTTTACTGTTGTAACCAACGCAAAAAGGGGTGTTATAAGTTTGATTTATATCTTTATCTATGGTATCCAAGCCCCTAAACGAATAAACAGATTTTCATTTTTTCTTTTCTGAAAATAGTACCGAGGAAAAGATCATGGTTGAAATTTTTTTTTTTTTTATTGCATTGAATGGCGAGACGAGCAAGCCGTTCGCCTGATGGTAAGCGATACGACCGCTCATAAACAGTAGCAACATGCCACTGCGCTCGCCATCCTGTGACATAAGATGTTAAGTCTCAATATGTCCAGTAGTTGCTCTGGCTACAATGTCCTTCAATCCGAAACACAACAGTGCATTTAAGCAGTGTTGTTTCACGGGAGAAATAGACATTGCGGTGGTACATATTACATTGTGGATGGCCTCTCACATATGAGAGACCTACCACCAGTAAAAAAATACCATCTAACCCCGAATAAAATTCTTTATAGTCTGAACGAGAAACAAATAAAACAGAAATCTAAGAAATTAAGTATGTAAACGGTCTAGACCCGCCAGCAAACTTGTTCACTGTGGTCGTGGGTTCGATTCCCAGAGCATACCTCTGACTTTTTGGAGTCATATGTGTATTGATAGTTAGCAAGGCACTTTAGAAGGAAAAGGTGAATAAACCTGCATGTGATAGCGATTAGTAAGAATTTATATGGTATGTAAAATCTGCCAACCCGCACTAGTCCCGCGTGGTGAACAATTTAGCCTAACCATCCTAAATGGTACTCTCGATTGTAGAGGAGGTCCGTTCCCTACAGTGAGACGTATGTACATATATGGGTTCCTACAGAGCGAACTGAAAAAAATCATAATAATAGAGTTGATACTCAAAAATAAACAAAGATATCCAAATTGCAATTCCTAATTCCAAAACTGTTCATATTAGCATTACGTTCTCTCCGATTGAGAATTTCGTCACTAATAAACTTTAGAAAAACTCATTAGCACGTTGGATTGGAACATTACCGCTCGCATCAGAACATTTTAACATTCCATTTGAACTAGTAAAGGGTTGCGGTTTTGATTACATTGAAAATAAATAGAATAAAAAGTAAATTTGTAAGGCTGAATAGAAAATAAAATAAATAAATAATGTACTCGTATATACAGGGTATCTCAAGACTGCTACCGAAAACGAAGCCGGGTGGTAGTTTAAGCGACTTCAGACACAATGCAACAGAAAAAGTTGCAAAAAAAAGCGACAATTTTTTTTTGGTTATTTTTTTCCTTTGACCATATTTGGGTGGTAAATACATTTTTTCCTAAAATAATAGTGTATACCCTTTTATTTATAAATAATCTAAGGTATAAAAGAGTTTAAATTATTATTTTAGCAAAAACTATGGATTTACCACCCAAAAATGACGATATTCAGCGCTACAGCGCTACAAGGTAACAAATCAAAAGCCGTGACTTAATAACAGTTTTGAGAGTAGTTTAATATCTGTTTAGTTTTCTCTCTTTTTAAAGTGTTTTTTGGAGCATAGTATTATATATGATTGTGATAATTTAAATTTGATATAATGTCATAAAGTAATTTTGTATTTTTGTTTGTTAGAACAAGTCTTTAGCACAGATCTTATTAAATAAGTTAGTGTGTATGAATAATAAGCGGATTGTAAAACAAGATATCACTTTTCTTTTAGAATGCTGGCCACAAAAAAGTTTATTGAATTCGAATTTCGAATTGTTCATGAAAATAAAATGTATACTTTTTAGAATTTTACTCATTTTTAAATATGGAGTGGACGCTAAAAGAAGCGTGCGTGTTGCAGTTATTGCGTTGCATCGTTGCGGTTACGCGCCAATTCAAATTTTTGACATACTGAAAATTTTGAATATAACCAAAAGATTCGTTTATCGTACCATCAAACGATACAATGAAGACTCTAGTGTAGATGACAGGTCAAGAAGTGGTCGCCCTCGGTCTGTTAGGACTCCAGCAGTGATAAAAGCTGTGAAGGCGCTAATTCAAAGAAATCCCAAACGTAAGCAGAAACTGTTGGCCCTTCAGATGGGGTTAAGCAGAACCACGGTGAAAAGGGTGTTAAATGAAGACTTAGGGCTTCAGGCATATCGAAGAAAAACAGGACATCGTTTGAATGCTCGTCTAATGGACCTGAGACTGAAGAGATGCCGCGCTTTGTTGAAGCGGTACGCGGGAAAAAAATACCGGGAAATTCTTTTTTTAGATGAAAAAAAATTTACCGTGGAAGAGAGCTACAACAAACAAAATGATAAGGTGTACGCACAGAGTAGTGAAGAAGCGAGCAACCGTATTCGGCGTGTCCAACGAGGTCATTTTCCATCCTCGCTCATGGTATGGTTGGGAGTTTCTTATTGGGGCTTAACAGAGGTACATTTTTGTGAGAAAGGTGTAAAAACGAATGCAGTTGTATATCAAAATACAGTCCTGACGAACCTTGTGCAACCTGTTTCTCATACCATGTTCAATAACAGGCACTGGGTATTCCAACAAGATTCGGCGCCAGCTCATAGAGCGAAGAGCACACATAACTAGCTGGCGGCGCGTGAAATCGACTTCATCCGGCACGAAGACTGGCCCGCCTCCAGTCCAGATTTGAATCCGTTAGATTACAAAATATGGCAACACTTGGAGGAAAAGGCATGCTCAAAGCCTCATCCCAATTTGGAGTCACTCAAGACATCCTTGATTAAGGCAGCCGCCGATATTGACATGGACCTCGTTCGTGCTGCGATAGACAACTGGCCGCGCAGATTGAAGGCCTGTATTTAAAATCACGGAGGTCATTTTGAATAAACTTTAATGTTATAAGAATCTATGTTTTGTTAAGTTCATTTTGGTATATAAATGGTTACATGACGAATAAAAATTTGAAAATTATTTATATTAAACATGTGACAGAATTTATGACCTGACTAGGTATAACTCTAATATTGGGACTGTATAATAGAGTATTTGACAAAACAAAACTAGTGACGTCACTAAGCTTACTATGAATTACAGTGTGCGGTGGTATGTAAGAGACGTCAAGATGTCCCCACTACACTCCCGCTCTTTAATTTAAAATACTCATATTCGCCTCATTTTATTAGCTACTTTAATACTGTTTTGACAGAAATGTTTTAATTAAGTGTAACTAAGTAACTACTTGAGATATTGAGACTTAACATCTTATGTCTCAGGATGGCGAGTACAGTGGAACATCAAGCATTGCTTAGTAATGCAAGGTGTTGTTTGTTTTTGCTACTGTTTATGAACATAATAAATGCAACAATTCGTAAGTTCTTCTTAAAAATGAATATATCTTTATTATACCCTTTAAAACCATTCTTCGCCATTCATTGCAATAAAAGAAAACAATTCACCAATCACGTCGCTTTTAAGAAAATCTTTAATTCACTTTGATGCATTCATTTATCTTAAACATCAAATCGTATGTTCGCTTTTAATTAACACAACGTTATTTAAATACCAGCTAGTCTAGATTAAAGTTAAGAGCTAGCTAACAGCTGCTGAAATACGTCCATAATATAAAGATTATTACTGCACAGCTTACATTAGCTTTTAGCGTGTTTTAATCTCATTCGCCAACACCTTTATGCATAAGCGTGTTAATTTGGTTCACTTAGAAATACTGGTTAGGTGTTTCGCCACCATTACACTTTTTACTCACTTAATGGTGTCTGTTTTTGCATTGGAAGGCGAATAATCTTTTTTAATTAGTCAGAAACCTTGGGTAATTGGCACATTTACCTAAACAGTCTTCCCGTCTTAGGTTTTTACCCAGAATTTAATTAAATTTCAGCTGTATATTTGTATTTCATACATACATATTATATTCTTACTAATAATAAAATTGTGAGACTTTGTAAGTATGGATGTTTATTACTCTATCACGGATAAACGGCTCGACCAATTTTGATAAAATTTGGTATAGGTAAAGGTTGGTACCCTTGATAACCACATAGGCTACTTTTTATCCCGAAACAATGTAGTGTTCTATGGGATGAGTCAGGAATAAAACATACATATTTGCTACTGTTTGCAATTTGAATGAATGGCATTGGACAGAAGAGGATAAGCTTGCATACTTTTCCTCATACGACAGAATGAGACGAGAGATAATGGGATATAACGAGACGAGAAGGGAAAATCAATATAGTCTATGTTGGTTACATTGAAATTACATAAAAAAAGAACATGATATAATATTTTGTTGAAGTGGACTGTTTTCAAAAACCATCTACACCCGGGCGAAGCCGGGCTCGACTGTTAGTATAATATATAAGCTTACGTCTACATCCTCTAAGGAAACGCTAGCGTCATCATTAATTTGTAGACCTTACTTCCGTCCTGAATGTGCCAGGGGACAATTATATCGCCATATTGGGTATAGTACTGGGCAAACCATATGACATTATTCGGACCGATTAACTAACATAAAATGGATTTTCCGAACTATCTGAGTAAACTATAATTCCAAATTATTCTAACCGCTTTCTCACATATCTATATCAGCTCATATATATATACGTCTCTCTGCAGTGCATGGCCTCCTCTACAATCGAGAGTACGATTGAGCGTGGTTAGGGTATATAGTCCACCACGCTGGCCTAATGCGGGTTGTCTGACTTTCTATACCATACAAATTATTGTAAGTCGCTATGGTATGGACCTGCATACTATAAACCAGGAAACCTCACGATGTTTTCCTTCACCGTTTTAGTACGTGGTGATTGACTACAATACATGCATTACTCCGGAAAGTCAGATATGTGCCCTGGGATTTGAACCCACGACCACCGTGGATAAGTTGGTTGCCGCGTCAAGACCGTTTACCAACAGACCACCACTCGCATATACTAGAAGTAATTTACGCTAAAATGCAAAAGAAAAAATATAATTTAACCAAATCGCGACCGTATTTAAATTCTGGCCCAAACGTAATCCAGTGGGCGTGAAATTCGGCCAAATCTCACTCAACAAATCTGCTGAGGTTTTTTCATTACCCAGTTAAGAGTATTAAATGTGGAATTTACCCACGTTTCGGGACTTTTTCACTGTATGTTATTGTTACGTAGCATATAATAAAAAGGAGGTCGAGTGTGTATTACATTTGAAAAATGTAATTGCTGTGATTCTCAAGAGACAAGGTTAGAATATTTATCTAAATAGAAGCAGTATTGTAAGAGTGTTGGACACAGTCATTTTTGTAATGATTTGATGAAGAGTTTGAAATTGGTAATGACGTGAAAACTGACAAAGTATGTAATGAATACTGAATTCAGATAAAATATCCTTTGTCAATTTTGAATACAAAAATCAAGCAATATTAAATAGACAAAAAATTAGGTACAAAATAAGACCCACGCGGATCATACGCCCTATGACCACGAAAGCGGTAACACAATGATTTTACCAAATCCGCGATAGAATCCGCAAAAAATAGTTTTATTTCGTAGTATAACACTCGCGCAAGTCTAGGAAACCATTATACTAGACTTTTAGTACATTATATACAGGGTATATCAAGACTGCTACCGAAAACGAAGCCGGGTGGTAGTTTAAGCGACTTCAGACACAATGCAACAGAAAAAGTTGCAAAAAAAAGCGACAATTTTTTTTGGTTATTTTTTTCCTTTGACCATATTTGGGTGGTAAATACATTTTTTCCTAAAATAATAGTGTATACCCTTTTATTTATAAATAATCTAAGGTATAAAAGAGTTTAAATTATTATTTTAGCAAAAACTATGGATTTACCACCCAAAAATGACGATATTTAAAAAATCATAAAAAATAATTGTCGCGTTTCTTTGCGAAATTTTTAGTTGCATTGTGTTTGTAGTTACTAAAACTACCACCCGGCTTCGTTTTCGGTAGCAGTCTTGAGATACCCGGTATAATATGTCACATCTTAGGACGAAATAAATAAGGCGAAACGTGGTTTTCCTAGTTACTACCAGGAAAAACTCTGCCTACTCCTTCTGGGAAAAGGCACGATGTTATGTATGTATACCGGGTATCTCAAGACTGCTACCGAAAACGAAGCCGGGTGGTAGTTTTAGTGGCTACAAACACAATGCAATTAAAAATTTCGCATAGAAACGCGACAATTATTTTTTATGATTTTTTAAATATCGTCATTTTTGGGTGGTAAATCCATAGTTTTTGCTAAAATAATAATTTAAACTCTTTTATACCTTAGAGTATTTATAAATAAAAGGGTATACACTATTATTTAGGAAAAAATTTATTTACCACCCAAATATGGCCATAGGAAAAAATAACAAAAAAAAAATTGTCGCTTTTTCTTGCAACTTTTTCTGTTGCATTGTGTCTGAAGTCGCTTAGACTACCACCCGGCTTCGTTTTCGGTAGCAGTCTTGATATACCCTGTATATAATGTACTAAAAGTCTAGTATAATGGTTTCCTAGACTTGCGCGAGTGTTATACTACGAAATAAAACTATTTTTTGCGGATTCTATCGCGGATTTGGTAAAATCATTGTGTTACCGCTTTCGTGGTCATAGGGCGTATGATCCGCGTGGGTCTTATTTTGTACCTAATTTTTTGTCTATTTAATATTGCTTGATTTTTGTATTCAAAATTGACAAAGGATATTTTATCTGAATTCAGTATTCATTACATACTTTGTCAGTTTTCACGTCATTACCAATTTCAAACTCTTCATCAAATCATTACAAAAATGACTGTGTCCAACACTCTTACAATACTGCTTCTATTTAGATAAATATTCTAACCTTGTCTCTTGAGAATCACAGCAATTACATTTTTCAAATGTAATACACACTCGACCTCCTTTTTATTATATGCTACGTAACAATAACATACAGTGAAAAAGTCCCGAAACGTGGGTAAATTCCACATTTAATACTCTTAACTGGGTAATGAAAAAACCTCAGCAGATTTGTTGAGTGAGATTTGGCCGAATTTCACGCCCACTGGATTACGTTTGGGCCAGAATTTAAATACGGTCGCGATTTGGTTAAATTATATTTTTTCTTTTGCATTTTAGCGTAAATTACTTCTAGTATATGCGAGTGGTGGTCTGTTGGTAAACGGTCTTGACGCGGCAACCAACTTATCCACGGTGGTCGTGGGTTCAAATCCCAGGGCACATATCTGACTTTCCGGAGTAATGCATGTATTGTAGTCAATCACCACGTACTAAAACGGTGAAGGAAAACATCGTGAGGTTTCCTGGTTTATAGTATGCAGGTCCATACCATAGCGACTTACAATAATTTGTATGGTATAGAAAGTCAGACAACCCGCATTAGGCCAGCGTGGTGGACTATATACCCTAACCACGCTCAATCGTACTCTCGATTGTAGAGGAGGCCATGCACTGCAGAGAGACGTATATATATATGAGCTGATATAGATATGTGAGAAAGCGGTTAGAATAATTTGGAATTATAGTTTACTCAGATAGTTCGGAAAATCCATTTTATGTTAGTTAATCGGTCCGAATAATGTCATATGGTTTGCCCAGTACTATACCCAATATGGCGATATAATTGTCCCCTGGCACATTCAGGACGGAAGTAAGGTCTACAAATTAATGATGACGCTAGCGTTTCCTTAGAGGATGTAGACGTAAGCTTATATATTATACTAACAGTCGAGCCCGGCTTCGCCCGGGTGTAGATGGTTTTTGAAAACAGTCCACTTCAACAAAATATTATATCATGTTCTTTTTTTATGTAATTTCAATGTAACCAACATAGACTATATTGATTTTCCCTTCTCGTCTCGTTATATCCCATTATCTCTCGTCTCATTCTGTCGTATGAGGAAAAGTATGCAAGCTTATCCTCTTCTGTCCAATGCCATTCATTCAAATTGCAAACAGTAGCAAATATGTATGTTTTATTCCTGACTCATCCCATAGAACACTACATTGTTTCGGGATAAAAAGTAGCCTATGTGGTTATCAAGGGTACCAACCTTTACCTATACCAAATTTTATCAAAATTGGTCGAGCCGTTTATCCGTGATAGAGTAATAAACATCCATACTTACAAAGTCTCACAATTTTATTATTAGTAAGAATATAATATGTATGTATGAAATACAAATATACAGCTGAAATTTAATTAAATTCTGGGTAAAAACCTAAGACGGGAAGACTGTTTAGGTAAATGTGCCAATTACCCAAGGTTTCTGACTAATTAAAAAAGATTATTCGCCTTCCAATGCAAAAACAGACACCATTAAGTGAGTAAAAAGTGTAATGGTGGCGAAACACCTAACCAGTATTTCTAAGTGAACCAAATTAACACGCTTATGCATAAAGGTGTTGGCGAATGAGATTAAAACACGCTAAAAGCTAATGTAAGCTGTGCAGTAATAATCTTTATATTATGGACGTATTTCAGCAGCTGTTAGCTAGCTCTTAACTTTAATCTAGACTAGCTGGTATTTAAATAACGTTGTGTTAATTAAAAGCGAACATACGATTTGATGTTTAAGATAAATGAATGCATCAAAGTGAATTAAAGATTTTCTTAAAAGCGACGTGATTGGTGAATTGTTTTCTTTTATTGCAATGAATGGCGAAGAATGGTTTTAAAGGGTATAATAAAGATATATTCATTTTTAAGAAGAACTTACGAATTGTTGCATTTATTATGTTCATAAACAGTAGCAAAAACAAACAACACCTTGCATTACTAAGCAATGCTTGATGTTCCACTGTACTCGCCATCCTGAGACATAAGATGTTAAGTCTCAATATCTCAAGTAGTTACTTAGTTACACTTAATTAAAACATTTCTGTCAAAACAGTATTAAAGTAGCTAATAAAATGAGGCGAATATGAGTATTTTAAATTAAAGAGCGGGAGTGTAGTGGGGACATCTTGACGTCTCTTACATACCACCGCACACTGTAATTCATAGTAAGCTTAGTGACGTCACTAGTTTTGTTTTGTCAAATACTCTATTATACAGTCCCAATATTAGAGTTATACCTAGTCAGGTCATAAATTCTGTCACATGTTTAATATAAATAATTTTCAAATTTTTATTCGTCATGTAACCATTTATATACCAAAATGAACTTAACAAAACATAGATTCTTATAACATTAAAGTTTATTCAAAATGACCTCCGTGATTTTAAATACAGGCCTTCAATCTGCGCGGCCAGTTGTCTATCGCAGCACGAACGAGGTCCATGTCAATATCGGCGGCTGCCTTAATCAAGGATGTCTTGAGTGACTCCAAATTGGGATGAGGCTTTGAGCATGCCTTTTCCTCCAAGTGTTGCCATATTTTGTAATCTAACGGATTCAAATCTGGACTGGAGGCGGGCCAGTCTTCGTGCCGGATGAAGTCGATTTCACGCGCCGCCAGCTAGTTATGTGTGCTCTTCGCTCTATGAGCTGGCGCCGAATCTTGTTGGAATACCCAGTGCCTGTTATTGAACATGGTATGAGAAACAGGTTGCACAAGGTTCGTCAGGACTGTATTTTGATATACAACTGCATTCGTTTTTACACCTTTCTCACAAAAATGTACCTCTGTTAAGCCCCAATAAGAAACTCCCAACCATACCATGAGCGAGGATGGAAAATGACCTCGTTGGACACGCCGAATACGGTTGCTCGCTTCTTCACTACTCTGTGCGTACACCTTATCATTTTGTTTGTTGTAGCTCTCTTCCACGGTAAATTTTTTTTCATCTAAAAAAAGAATTTCCCGGTATTTTTTTCCCGCGTACCGCTTCAACAAAGCGCGGCATCTCTTCAGTCTCAGGTCCATTAGACGAGCATTCAAACGATGTCCTGTTTTTCTTCGATATGCCTGAAGCCCTAAGTCTTCATTTAACACCCTTTTCACCGTGGTTCTGCTTAACCCCATCTGAAGGGCCAACAGTTTCTGCTTACGTTTGGGATTTCTTTGAATTAGCGCCTTCACAGCTTTTATCACTGCTGGAGTCCTAACAGACCGAGGGCGACCACTTCTTGACCTGTCATCTACACTAGAGTCTTCATTGTATCGTTTGATGGTACGATAAACGAATCTTTTGGTTATATTCAAAATTTTCAGTATGTCAAAAATTTGAATTGGCGCGTAACCGCAACGATGCAACGCAATAACTGCAACACGCACGCTTCTTTTAGCGTCCACTCCATATTTAAAAATGAGTAAAATTCTAAAAAGTATACATTTTTATTTTCATGAACAATTCGAAATTCGAATTCAATAAACTTTTTTGTGGCCAGCATTCTAAAAGAAAAGTGATATCTTGTTTTACAATCCGCTTATTATTCATACACACTAACTTATTTAATAAGATCTGTGCTAAAGACTTGTTCTAACAAACAAAAATACAAAATTACTTTATGACATTATATCAAATTTAAATTATCACAATCATATATAATACTATGCTCCAAAAAACACTTTAAAAAGAGAGAAAACTAAACAGATATTAAACTACTCTCAAAACTGTTATTAAGTCACGGCTTTTGATTTGTTACCTTGTAGCGCTGTAGCGCTGAAGCGCTGCATTCAGCGGTTTTGCCTAATGTAAGTAGTGCTTTGTAAACTCGCTGTAACCTATTTAGCAATGTTTAAATAAACCGGCAGCGCTTTGTTCGCTTTTCTCGTAGGCGTATCTTGTTGAAACTCACATTGGTATTTAAAGCTCGTATGAAATGTGTGAATAGATAAAAAATGTGTATGTATTTTATGAGCTTAATGCGGTACTGGCTTCGTGTGAAATAATAATAATAATAATAATAATAATTTATTTAGACAAAAATAAAAATATTACATGACAAACTTAAAATACAAGGAGCTTACATCAATTTTAGGTAAAAAGTACAAAAAATATTTTGTCGGTGATCTCCACGCTAGGTTCGAGACCTGAATTGTGAAGATCGATATCATTTAAGAGTTAATTAAAATAAAGTACTAATGGTTTGATGAGTGACTGTCCATGATTTCACTGGAATGTTTATAGAAGATAACAAAAAAATAATTAAAGGGAAATGAAAGTATACAAATAAGCGAGAGTGTGTCTGTGTTTTTGTCTTTGTGTAAGTTAGAGGTTACCTATGTGTGTTAAGAATTTATTTTTAGCATGTCTTCAATTTGTTGGTAGTCCAATGATTGTAACCAGGGTTGTATCTTTAATTTAACTTCACGGGTACTAAGGTTTTTATTTAATTTACATGATTTTATGGCACTGTTGTATACGTGGGGATGAAGAAATTTACCAAATCGCTTCGCAAACGAAGTTAACGTGCGAGGTTTATTAAGATAATTTGTTCTTGAACCTGGTTCCTTGTGTTCGTACAAAGTGTAGAATCGGTGTACATGTAATATCGCTGTAAATATAAAAAGTTTCCGGACACTAAGCAAGTCAGATTCTTTATATAGTTGATGTGTGTTAAACCTGTAGGGCTTTTTGAACATAACCTTTATAACGGATCTTTGTACGCGTTCTAAGAGAATTATTCTGGTAATGTTTGAGCCACCCCATATTGAGATACAGTAAGTTAGAACAGATTGGCAAGTAGCCGTGTATATTCTTTTTAACATAATTTTGCTAGCACATCTCTAAGTTGAATAAATATATGTATCATTTTACGAACTCTCTCCGTGGTTTTTGAAATGTGGTAGCCAAAATTTAGTTTTTCATCGAGAATAATACCTAAATATTTTACACAATCTGATCTTTCAATATAATTACAGTGGCAGTTATTAGGGTTCTACAATTATGAATTCTGATAACAGGTGGACATCTAGGCTTGGTTCTGTGTGTTTTATGAAAGCATAGGAATTTTGTTTTTGTAATGTTAAGTGTTAAAAGATTATTGTCTAGCCAGTTAGCAATCTTTGCCAAAACCTTCTTCGGTATTCTTGTACGCTTCTTCCTAATTTCTGCCTTTGAAGATAATAGCTGTGTCGTCTGCGTAACATATAGTTCTAGCATTTGAAAGAGTTTGGATCGAAATGTCGTTGATGTACAAAAGGAATAGCGTAGGGCCCAGAATGCTGCCTTGAGGAACGCCAAAATTAATAGATTGGCAAGTACTTTTTCTTTCGTTAACATTGACGTATTGGGATCTTCCTGATAGATAACTGGTGAACCATTTTAATGCTAAGCCTCTGACACCGACCAGTTCCAACTTTTTTAAAAGAATTGGAATAGAGACTGTGTCAAAGGCCTTTGCTAGATCTAAAAACACACCTATGCATGGCTGCCTATAGTCAAGCTGAGCCACAATGTCATCAACCACCGTCTTTATAGCCTGTTCCGTTGATTTTCCTTTTCTGAACCCGAATTGATGATCCGTCAGAATCTTATTCCTTTCCAAGTAGTTAATGAGCCTCTTGTTGACAATCTTTTCTAAGATTTTGGATAAAGCGCTCAGGAGTGAAATGGGTCTGTAGTTATTAAGTGTGTTTTTCTCTCCACCTTTGTAAATTGGAGTAACTTTAGCTATCTTCCAGCTATCTGGAAATGTGCCTTCAGAAATACTAAGATTAATGATATGGGTCAGAGGCTTCGTAATGTGAAATTTAATGAGTTTTATAAGACGGTTTGTTATTTTATCATCTCCTGGCGCGCTATTTATTTTGATGTCAGAAATTGTACTAAGTATCTCGGTTTCATCAGTTGGGTGCAAAAATAGAGAACTGGCTGGTGTATTTGGCAAGTAAACTTTTGAAGCTAACGTACTTTGTGTCTCTCCAAGTTTCCTCAGGACATTGTTGGCTAGATCTTGACCAATCGTGGTGAAGTATTGGTTACAGCGGTCCAGGATATTCTCCTCATTGCGGTTTGTCAACAACTCAAAGCTTGACTTATCAGCTACTTTGGTATGCGTTATTTCTCTTATTGAGTTCCAAGTTGCCTAGGGTTACATTCATTTTCTAATAGTTTTCTTTCATAGTATTGTCTTTTTACCCTTTTAATTAGTTCGAAGTAGAAATTCCTATATCTTTTGTATATTGTTTGCGCAGTTGTATTTTTCGGGCTTATCTTTGCTTTACTGTGTAATTTATCGCAATGTTTGGAGCATCTCAATAGACCAGGGATCATCCAATGTTCTAGTGTTAGAAACTTATTCTTTGTTTTTATAGTTTTCGTGTGTTTTTCAAGTACATCAGATATCGCCGAAGTAAATTTTGTAATACAAAGGACGATATCCGTTATACTGGTCACGAATGTCCAGTCTATGGAAGCTATTTCCTTTTCTGCAGCTATGTAGTCGACTTTAACATATTTTTTTGTTAGTATGTTGTGGTTTTTTTATTTTAGCTTTAATGCTTAATATTACTAAATCGTGGTCTGTTATGTCTGGATTGTAGATAACTGAGTGGACACAGAAAGTACTAGTAAGAAAGACGTGGTCTAGGCATGAATCATTTCTAGTAGGTGTGGTGAAAGCTGGTTTGAGTCCATGCTCCGCTAATAAACAGAGATACTTCGATGATGTTGAGTCGGGTTTGTTCGAATTTATATTAATATTTATATCGCCTGCTAATATGACGCAAGGGGCGTGTGGACGGTTGTGAAGTACACAAGAAAGCGATTGAAAGAAATTTTCGGTATTCCTGAAAGAGGGGGACCGGTATATGCCATAAATTGTAAAATGATTAGGGATATTTACACAAAGACAGTTGCAGTCTTCTATATCTGGCTCCGAGATGTTGGGGCTCCAGATATTTTTGACATAGGCAACTACGCCTCCTGATTGGTTTATGTGTTTCTTCGTACCATAGTGCCTGTACCCTTCGATATTTGCGATAATTGAAGCATCGTTCAACCAACACTCTGTCAGAATAATAACATCAATATCTTGCTGTAATCGATGAAAACATACACGGAATTGATCGAGGTTGTGCTGTAAACTTCTGATGTTATATGTTAGGACCGTTAGATCTCCGCAATCTGATAGATGATTAGAACATTCCTCTGGTGAATATACACTGATGCAACTATCCTTGAGAGAGTCTAGGTCTTTCGTAATTATAAAATTAGCCATTAGTATGTATGAGTGAGGAGTAGATATAAGAGTAAATGTGATTTGTGTTCGGGGATATTGAGAAATGTGTTATTGCTGCGTGTGGCTTTGATCTAAAGTGTAAGTTAGCGGTATTCATTAGATGTTGGTTAGTCCCGAGTAATTTGTATACAGAAATCCTTATATAGCAACTAGACTCCGCTGAGAAAACAAACGTAATGAATTGTTTAGTTATCTTTGTATACAATTTGACGATAGAATTGAGCTCCGAAGCGAGGTGTGGAAAAAACCTTACATAATTATATAAAGCACTCGTATAAAATTTACAAAATAACAAATAACTTTGATAGCGTAACAGCAGTAATCAAATTAATACATACACAATTTGTAAATGAAACAAATTACCTTTACGAACAAAAATACGTTACAATCTACTATTTTAAAACTGAATGATAGCGGAACAATATTTTCGTAACAGGAAATATTGAAAATATTTGTACTAAAGATTACGGAATTACAACTATTACTTGAGTTCATCAGCCGCTGCTTCGCCTCCATTATCGTGTTCTTTAGAAGACAAGCGGGAAAGATCTTCTGCGTTGCGAATCGGAATCGCACCGGAACCTTCACACAAAGATAGATCCGTTACGTGACCAGCAATATTTAAAACCAGATTCCTTGGCTTGCATTCTTGTGTCACGAAAAAGCTTTCTATTATCTCTCGTGAGTCTTTCATTCACGTAAATTTTGCGAGTATGCCCAGTAGGAACAATATCTTTGGAATTTAGGTTATGGCGAGACTTTGCCTTCTTAAGGAACTCGTCTCGTTTTGCCCTCCTAGTAAAACGAATAACAAGTGGTGTCGGTAGTTGTGTACCATTTTCTTGGTCTAGGTAGTGGGGACCAGTACGGTTGGCGTAGTCAATATCGGCATCCAATAACTCTGACCCAATAATTGTAGCGGCAACAAGAGCAATATGACAGGATTTTCGCCTGGGTTTTCAGATATACCTAGTATTTCTACGTCGTTTCTCAATGCCTGCTGAGCCTGTATGCGTATTTGGTCTTGTAGCAATGTGATGGTATTTTCAAGAGCTGCAGTGTTTTTATTCTGGTTTTCTAAATTTTTAAAGCGACTATCGAAGTTCGACATTTTAAGTCCATACTCATCCAGGCGCTCGTTACACTGCGATAGCGACGATATGGCTTGTGCAAGTTGCGATTTTACTGAATATAATTCTTGACGCAGAAGGCGGAACTCTGAGGTAAGTTCTGCGAAGTCCGAAGTTGGCAGCGTTTTAGGTACGTCGGGGGTACATGCTGTTGGGTCAGCAATTTCCTCCTGGCCTGATGCATCTGAAGCGTCGTCAGCTGTTATTTTCAAGCATTCTGGACATATCCAAATCTTTTTTTCTGCGGGAGTAAGTTTTGGCACGCATGTCTGATGGTAGACATTTTTGCAAGTACCCGTGTTGCAGGCAGTAACATTTCTTTCGGTGATCGAGGTACTACATGCAGCACATATTTTATTAGCCGGAGATCGCAAGCGTGGCATGTTTGTTTACGTACGTTTAGTTGGTCAGACAATAAAATGATGTCGATATTGCTTGCATGCAGCGTGGGAGTCTCTTAAGCGCGCAACGAGTAGTCGTAAGACGCTCGGGGATGCAATTGATTTATTTTAATAATTTTGCATTATTCACAATACGGACACCGCAGTTGTGGTAATAGAATACGGACGCGGATGACGTACGCGGGACTATATATTGCGGAAGAAAATGGTGCATAAAGCACTGTTATAGAGACACTTTTTCCGCCACTTTTATATTTTTAAAACTTCACTGATTAATTTCCGTGTTGACAGAACAACTCACACCCACACAATTCATGAAAATGACAGTGTTTTGTATGAGTTTTTCAGTCAGCAGTTGTGTATACAAACAGAAACGGGCTGAGGTCATGAGAAAATTAATATCACATGAACTAGGTGCTTTCCGTTGTATAATTTTAATCAAATCCTTTATATTATGTTAGTGGCAACAATTAGTTTGATGGAATCTTTATCGCGAATATAAAATAAAAACATAATATAATAATACAATAGTTACTACTACATTTGAAATCTATAAACTTGAACAGACGAGCAATTTCATTTCCACACGGTTAAACAATATTTAGTCTTTCTAAGCTATCGCTTCTAAAGAGAATGAAAGAATATATCGTTAGACATTTCCATAAAAATTTAATAATTATGTGTATTTTACCAACAACAGCCCTGGGGTAGCTTGGTTGCCGAAATATCTGATTCCGAAAGGGTTGAATTCTGACAGGTGGCCTGCTAAATTCTTCTTCTTCTTCTACCTAGCATTGCCCTGACTCGTGCCAGGGTCCGCTTTCCGGCAAATTTTTCTCCATTTCACCCGATCTTCGGCATCCTCGATAGTAGGAGTATAGCCATTGACCCTCATATCTTCCTTGACGACATCTAGCCAGCGCTTCTTTGGTCTACCTTTCGGTCAGCCAGGTGGCCTGTAAACTATAAACCAATATTTTGGCAGCATAGCTGTATAATCTCTCCCGATCTTATATAACTCTTATAAGCGAAAGCAGAAGATTAAGATCCGAACATAATAGGCTATTACAATTTTTCAATATCATAACAAGATTTAAACTTGCATTTAATGGCCCATTACCGAGTGAGTTGCATCGTACGTGACACACTGCCTTATAAAACAGCACGGGTCTATCGTTGCAAGGAAATTGTTCAATTTTTCACTGGGTGGCATAATAAATTCTTCGGCATGGGCGGTACGATTTATTTATTTCACGTACTAGCACATTATTGTTTTATTGCATAGAATGACAAGATGAGTATACCGTTCGCCTGATGGTATGTGATACGACTGCTCATGAACAATAGCAAAACCAAACATCTTGAATCACAAAGCAATGCTTGGCACTGCGCTCGCCATCCTGGGACATAATATGATGTGTCTGAAGTCTCAATATTTCCAGTAGTTACTCTGGCTACAATGTAATACATATACCTACTGTTAGAAGAAAATATTTCTGACAATATTTGATAGCCTCCGTGGCGCCTTTGGTTAGATGCCGGCTGTGAAACGAGTGGTCGCGGCCCGGGTTCGATCCCCGCACCGAAATAAATATTTGTGTGAACCACAGGTATTTGTTTTGGGTCTTTGTGTTAATCTTTCTTTGGGTCTATTTCTTTACTTTATTTTAATATATGGCAAATATCAGTATTTTAAAAGAAAGAGTTGGGGCGTATTGGAGGTTTGTTTTTGTCTCACTCCGCTCGCTTCACTCGCCCACACTATAATAACATTAAGAATAGTCACGTTATTAGCTGTGTTTTGCATTCTCTTTTCTTTACCTCCCACTGCAAGATTTAAAAAATATCTAATTTATTTTATTCAGGTTGGGATAACAATTTTTTGCTGCTAATTTTCGAAAAGCTTTCAATAAAACCAATAAAAATATTATGTTATCAAATACCCCATTTACCGTCTTGGGCAGTTCAGTTAAAGGGTCTAGCGAAGGAGGCTAATGGACCCATTCGGCGTTTATCACAGGAAGTGTTAAAGACTTGAATCGATAAGGTATTTGGGTCGCGGATTTAAGCGGGCGATGTCTGAATGGTATCTGATGTATAATTTTATCGGTGTGAACTGTCGGGTGCTCTAGTTTCTCTAGTTTTTTTTTAAATTTAAAACACCACAAATCAGGCGAGATTTGGTGATAACTTTTATTCGTTTATAAGAGAAGCTATTTTTTTTTATGATGGCCTGGCATAGTGGCGGCATTGCACCTGATGGAAAGTGCCAATGCCGCCCAGGCAGAGTATCCATTGGCATCGGCAGTCCCATGCCAATGGAAACAATTATGCCGGCCTGCTAAGGTGCCTCTTCACACCACGGCGGAAGGACCCAGGATTGTAGGAAGGAGGGAACACGTGTGCCGGCAAACAATTCCACAGCCTGACGGTGCGGCACAAAAACGAATTTGAGAACCGTTTGGTTCGCGCCGGGATGGTGTGGACCGTCAAGCTATGGCTTCGCAAGCCAGTACGCGTGGTTCTGGTTAGGAATGGAGAGAAGGGGAGCAAGTTGAACAATTCTTTACCTTATTGTTAAGAAATGTTGACAACAAATTTTCATTTAGATGATTTTAATAATGTATCGCGTTTATCTATGTTATTATTTTTAGATTAATTTAGTTCTCAAAGTACATTAAGTATATAGCTGGACCCGAGTACCAGTCGGGATAATGCCTAACCAGAATGAATTCAATATGATGATACTTCAGCAATTGTGTCACTAAAATGCATCAACTGAGAACAATAATAATTTTCCATTATACGCAAGCATTTATGTCACTTTACCAGCTATGACACTAGAGGAGAGAAAGATTTGTAAATAAACTTGATTTAAAAACTAGTTGAGTAGTACTGTTAGAGTACCGGCATTATACCTAAAAGACCTACTTACCTAACTACTACTTCCTACCAAGCAAAAAAAAAAAACAAAATACGGAAACCCATATATATAAAAGACCCATTTTGTTTAAGCAATGATGTTGATTAATTTTAAATCTAAGAAATCTAAATTTGTTTAGACTGTGGCAGTGACAGTGAAACGATATCAAAATATTACCCCGATACTGTGACACCGCTTGTCATTTTGAACTGTCTTCCACTTCAGCCGTGATTGCTACAAACCGACTACATCCCGAATTAAATTGAAGATCCCGGGTAACAAGTAAAAAATAACAAAGGAATAGGTATGTCATACGAATTTGAATTTAAGAAATAAAACAATATCTGGCGAACACGGGTATATTATCGCAGGCTTAGTTTATAATTTTGTAATTCAAGGTGGTGTTTGGTTTTGCTTCTGTTCATGAGCAGTCGTATCGCTTACCATCAGGCAAACGGATTGCTCGTTTCGCCATACATTGCAATAAAAAATATTATTGCACGACAATTAAATAAAACCAAAATAATAATATGCATCTATTATTAAAAAGAATCTTATTTTAATTAAAACAGTGTATTTCGACCTATCTCCAGACACTTACAGCTGATTTTGTTACAAGCTGACTGTTTCCCGGATTCAATTTCTCATGGCGGCTATGTAAACATTACTTGGTGCCGTGAACACTGCAGATATCCAATTTAAGATGACACTTCGGGTTTAATCAACAGCTTTACAAACTGGATATTATTCAGGTCTTTTCTTAATTGGATAATGTAGGTATTTTGAAATTGATTTGTAAATATAATATTTAATATTTCATGTCCATTTACCTAATTTAGGTTCTTCTGTATAATATTGGTAAATTTGGTTAATGAAGAAATATGCCTTAATTAGTCCGATGAACGGATCTCATAGTAAATAAAATATTTAATATTCTGCCTCTTCGAATACTGTCAAAATTCCTAGATTTGAATAAAAAAAATTAATTAATTCATATGCTTAATAGTCCCTTCCATTTACCTATTCTCTGACTCGCATTCATCGCAGTTCTCGTACTCTATTCTCAAAGAATTTACATGAGCGGCTGCGAAAAATGTACATAAAGTAAATCTTAAGTACTGCGTGCTCTTTTGGAGGACTCATAATGTAAAAAGATTGCAATTTTTATGGCGATATGATTTAGAATAGGTTGGAGAAATTATGAGATGGGCATGCCATTTCACAAAAGATTTAATACTAATTTTTTACACGATGTTCCCTATGGAAAGTTTCACGAATAGTGTGAGTCTGTTACTTCATATTGCGCTCTACGATGCCCATGTTAGGGACAGGTGAGTCAGCTTAATCAAATCAAATATTACTCTCTGCTCAGGGATCACGAGTCTTGAGAAAAACAATAGGTAATGGAGTACGTGTATTCAGACAGAAAACTATGAAAAAAACGAAGATAAGCTGAAAAAATAATATTTATTTTTATAAACAGCCAATTGCAGTCCACTGCGGAGCATGAGCATCTTCCAAGATACGCTACAGAGCTCGGTCTGCTGCTTTATACATCCATTTGATGCTGACCCTCTTGTACAAGTCGTCCCCCTATCTGGCCAGAGGACATGCCACGATACTTATGCCAAGGCGCATCTAACCTCCAGAATTTGCATACCTCATATTTATTTATATAAATTCCTAAAATGACGAATTCTATTTAGATAAACATAATCGAAATGACCGTATCAAAACGATCTAGTCGATCATTAGAAAAGCATAATAATAGCGTTATCAAGCTTTCCTACAGAAAGAAACACAAAAATAGAAATGGACAATGAATTTCAAAATGCCTTTTTACATCGGACGCGATACGGTAAATTACAATGTTTGAGATAAGGTCATTCATCAAACCGAAACCCGAAACAAACCTGTAATACAAAATTTAAACGTTGACGATAAAAATGCTCCAACACAAGCACTGAGCGTTATAATTTGTACAGGGTTGTTAAGTATTGTTTATTTCATGTTTTATTAGCCAGAAGGGCTTTTATTGTACATAGGCCAATAAATTGGATCCTCGTAAACGCTCAGTGGGTTTATCACAGGGTCGGATGTCGCAAGTCGAGTGATTGTAAAAGGGTTACGGTTAATCGAAACATCAATGTTTAGGATTTGCACGGAGATAAAACGCGAACGTTGTTATTGGAACGCTTTATTGGATTTGATAAATGTATGGAGGTTTGTGGATTTGGAACCGGAGTGAGCACTCTGTTTTGGGTAGGCTTAGCTACTAAAAGCGATGAAATGTAATTAGGAAAATATAGAACACTTGATTTCTGACGTCGGGAATATGGAAGATTTGGATGTTTGTATTGCACAGGCAAGCGAAATGTCGGTTGCCCGCCTACAAGGTGGAAGGACGACCTAGCTAAGGTTGCAGAAAGTTGCTGGATACAGGCTGCTTCCAAGAGGTCGATCTGGAGATTCTTAGAGGAGGCCTATGTTTAGCAGTGGACTTCCTGTTGCTGAGATGATGATGGATCTTTGGTTTTACTCTATGGTTGTTTTCCTTCACCGTTTTAGTGCGTGGTGATTGACTTGTGGTGATTGATCAATACACACATGACTCCGAAAAGTCAGAGGTGTGCCCTGAGATTCGAACCCGCGACCACCGTGAACAAACTAAAACGGTGAAGGAAAACATCGTGGGAAAACCTGCATACTATAGCGATTTATAAATAATTGTATGGTATGTAAGTCCGCCAACCCGCACTAGGCCACGTGGTGGACTATATGGCCTAACCACGCAATCGTACTGTCGATTGTAGAGTAGGCCCGTGCCCTGCATTGGAACGTATATGGGCTGATACAGATACAGATACTCTATGGTTTCGTGATCAATAGGTACAAGTTGGTTACTCTATACTTTGACACGACGAAGAACATTTGAAGTTGTAATTACAACTATAGAATATCCCTAAATCTTTACAAAATGTTCGAACCTTCTGTCCTACGTCGTAACCTCAGTCTATTTCAGATTTAATGACAAGTTTCAGTAAGTAGTATCGCTTTTTTTTATTGCAGTATATGGCGAGACGAGCATGCCGTTCGCCTGATGGTAAGCGATACGACTGCTCATGAACAGAAGTAAAACTTAACAACACCTTGAATTACAAAGCAATGCTTGGCATTCCACTGCGCTCGCCATCCTGAGACATAACATAAGATGTTAAGTCTCAATATGTCCAGTGGTTACTCTGGCTACAATGTCCTTCCATCCGAAACACAACAGTGCATTTAAACTGCTTTTTGACGGGAGAAATAGACATTGCGGTGGTACCCATCCAGGCAGCCTCTCACATATGAGAGACCTACCACCAGTATCGATTTTTAGAAGTGTAAAGTTTTATCTTTTACATGTTCATAGAATGTCCGAGTATTCGAACTTCGTGTCGGAGAATGGAGTAAGCCCTATGTATGTACAAGGGGAAAAAAATTATTACTGTTTTATTAGTAGGGCTCAGCAATATTATCGTTAGCTGTAAACGTCGATATCAATAAATTATAATAATTCATTACTTCTTTCCCATACGTTCATAAATTATTAAACAGCGTCGAAAATGGATTGTAATATCAATTATTTAAAGAATCCTGAAGGTCGTTTGTCTACCCCACCTGCTAGTTTCTACACCGCATGTAATGAACGGCCTCATATATTTAAAAATTTATTACAACTGTCAAATGCAGCCACACCTCTGCAATTAACTTAATCAAGAGTAATATATTTTCTATACAAATTAAATCTAATGAGTTAATAGGCACATTGACATTAAAGATCAAAATAATATGGATTTTATTACATGGCATTGATAATATTTAGTATTTTTTTTTTCGATCACTATTATATATATTCTATAAAGTAATATTTACAATAAAACAAATCTCCAGAGTAAACTCACGCCTTTTTCCCAGAGAGGGTAGGCACAGGTGCTACCACAACGCCTAAATTTTGCATCGTATCTATCTAGCGACCTTATCGCCATATCGACATATACAAATTCCTGACCAAGTTGATAATCAATGGAAAAATCCAATATAATTTTGCCCGACATGAGATTCGAAACCGAGATCTCAGCATTGTAATTGTACCGTAGTATATCACCGCAGTCACCAGTATACCCATGAGTACACCTCAGTTTACGCAAAACCTCGCTCTATCGAAAAAAAAATGGGTAGTTACAAAATCATGAATCGATTTATTTGCAGAAAAATTAAGCTGCAGTTCTCCAGGTGGCAAAACCGACGAATTTTAATAAATTTCCAACCCTATTATTTTCTTTGGAATGGGATATATCTCAACTTAGTTTGTCACAGTAAGCAAACTATCGTAAACCTCACTAAATAATGGAAGCCAGGAACTCCGGTTACAGACAGCATATCCGACACGTTGCAATGTCTTGGCAACCGCCCGAGACTTGTAACCGATGTTATGTATGTAACCGGAAAACAAACAAACGTATTACGTTTATAGGTAGATATTGAATGGTATTATAGTATGGGATCTTACTGCAAGGGACTTTTCTATTGTAATCTATTATACAGGGTATATCAAGACTGCTACCGAAAACGAAGCTGGGTGGTAGTTTTGGTGACTTCAGATACAATCAACAAATTTATTTTTAAATTATGCGATCTTTTTTTGTTATTTTTTCCCTATCAATCCACTTTTGCTTTTCTTCTCTTTTCTGAACTTCTCTTCCTGAACCAGCAGTTTCATAATTTTGCTTGCCAGCAGTAGTACTCCGAAGCGTTACCGTAGGGAGAACCCTGTCAACTTGTGAACTTGCCATATTTTTGGGCTCGTTTTCCTAACATGGCGTGGTCATTTTCCCCTTTATTTACTTTGACTCGCTATTTACATATACGTTATATAGATGACTATATAACGTATATATCTTGGTGGGTCTTGTCACGTCCTTTAAAACGACATATGTGTCATAAATGTGTGAGCGGTGGGTGCGAAGCTATCTTTAAAAGTATAGAGGTGTGCCCTCGGATTCCACCGTAAACATGTTGGCAACCACGTCTGGTCCGTTTACCTACATGCAACGCACATATATTATCATAAGAATTTTCCAATTGAATAAACTATAACGCCCTTGAGAATCAAACCTATATATAATATATATATACCGGGTATATCAAGACTGCTACCGAAAACGAAGCCGGGTGGTAGTTTTAGTGACTACCAACACAATGCAACTAAAAATTTCGCAAAGAAACGCGACATTAATTTTTAATGATTTTTTAAATATCGTCATTTTTGGGTGGTAAATCCATAATTTTTGCTAAAATAATAATTTAAACTGTTTTATACCTTAGAGTATTTATAAAAAGGGTATAGACTATTATTTTAGGAAAAAAATGTATTTACTACCCAAATATGGCCCTAGGAAAAAAAAATACAAAAAAAATGGTCAATGTTTTTTGCAAAAATTTCTGATGCATTTTGTCTGCAATCGCTTAAACTACCACCCAGCTTCGTTTTCGGTAGCAGTCTTGATATACCCTGTATATATATAATAGGTGGTTGACCTACAAATAACAGCCTTACATTGCTATACCCATCAAAACACGAAAGCATGAGTGCAAAACATTTGCAAGATAACACTTGACAAACATTTTAAAAACACGACCCGTTTGTTTTGTGAACTGAAGCGTGGTGTAACGACGCCACTGATATGTTAATGTGGCTCGTCAGCAACCATTGTGTCGACTGGATTTAATATCACCTTTGCAAAAAATAAGCGCAGATGCTAAAGTTTTCAATAGTTCGTTAGAATGAAAGACTTGGCTGCCGGCTGTGACCTAAATAATATTCGTTGGCACTTACTGTCCTGCAGCATCAGTATTTAAATTCAATTTTGTTTCATCTTTGATTTTTTTCTGTGGTGGTTTTAATTTTTTAGCTTCATTTCGCTTTACATTGTTTCCGATATTAAAATGTTCTTAATCAATCTTTTCTGAATTAGTAATTTGTCTAAGTAGATTCATTTGTACTAAATCATCTTCTCCAATATAATGTCCATGCGGGCATTTAGAATCGCTGGAAATCGACACTGTCGTGCCTATTGATTCCACTGCTATCATGGTGAGTCGGTTTCCAAATTAAATTCTATCGCTTTCGTATTCACTTAAAATATTATGTTCCTTACTTTATATTCACATTATTTTGATTGTCACTGAATAATGGGTTTTGTATTATTTTTTTGTACGAGTATGTGTTGATGGCAAATAAAATTATGTGTATGTAATTACCATGCACATTGTTTTGGTTTATAAATCATAAGATACAAATCATAATATTAATAATAATAAATAATAAATAACACCCAACAGTCACATACATAGTCCTGATCCCACACTAAGATCGAGTCTTGTGTCGTGGGTATCAGGAACTACGAGAGACTTTTCGGTCTCACAAACACCCAGACCCGGAAGAAATATTTGTGGGCCGCACAAACATTTCTCTCGGTGCGGGGATCGAACCCGCGGCCTCTCGTTTCACAGGCGGCGTCTAACCAACTGCGCCACGGAGGCTGTCAACATATTAGTTCTCAATATGTCCAGTAGTTACTCTGGCTACAATATCCTTCAAACCGAAACACACTATATTTACACTGCTGTTTGGCGGGAGGAATGGCCATTCCAAAAAAAAACATAATTCAATATCTATATCTAGAGTTTTATCGCGCCATTAAAAATATGTGCTGATTATCGATATTAAGATATCAATACCGTTTCTAAGCGTAACATTTATAGCAAAGTTTCTCTAGCAACAAAACATAAACCTTATTGTTATGATATCCCGTATAGTGCTACTGAATGGGCTTTGCGTAAATCTTGCCAGAATTTGCGGGCTGTGGTGTAGGACCTTCGGCCACGATATACGACCAACCCTCCTCACTGGTGGTCCCATATTTTGTTGCTAGATTATAATGAGATCAGACACCGTTCAGTTAATTGTTTTGAATGGATTACAATGGTCGTTTCGACCGACTGTTGAGCCTAATGAGTTTCCTTTGTGGATTAGTAATAATACCTTGTTGGTGTTGATTGCTTTTTTGATTAGTGTATTCAATTTCATTCTTTTATAAGTTGTATCGCGCAGTCTTCATAATAATTTCGCATGAATTATAATATTGTATTCAGACTGTTATATATTTCAAAATAACAAGTATTAACAAACAACTTACAGTCAAAGAAGAAGTTTTAGAGGAATCGTGATATCAGTTATAACAATTCCATTGGTGACTATGATGAATAAATTACTATATAAATGACATAATTTCAGAGTCTTCAGTTAAAAATTGACATCATTTCAAGGTGGTATTAAAGACCAGCAACATCTTGTATCCGATCGCTCCATCACATAATTCAACGAAATTTCCCAAGGTAAAGTTTCAAATATTTGAAAAGTCCGCTTGAAAACCTCAAGAGGAAGTGTGTGTGTGTCAGTTGAGAGTAAACAGTCGTCAGACAGCGATGTTGGCCGCACGTCGTGTTCATGCATACTGTAACCTAATGTATGGACTGCAAGTTCAGAGAGGACGCGTCTTTATGGTCTTTTTACCCTACTTCAAACGAGGGTTATTCATTCAATAGGTCCTGCAAGTGAGCAAACAGGTCACCGTGGTTAGATGCCCATGAACATCTACAAAATTCCAAGAGAACGCGTCTTTATGGTCCTTTTTTAACCGACTGAAGAAGGAGGGCTAATTTTCAATAGGTACTGCAAACGAGCAAACAGGTTACCTGATGGTAAGATGCCCATGAGAATCCACTACACGTGGTTCTTGGATGTGTTATCACATTAGGACGGGAGGGGGAAGGAAAAGGATGGAAAGATTAAAGGGGTATTAGGCATGCCGGATGCCTAATACCCCTTTAAGGGTATTAGGCATCCGGCAATCGCAAAACCGTACAAACCGCGAAAGCAAAGCTGTCGCTTCACGTAGATCTATGTGACGGTGGTTCCGTCGTGACTGACAACAATGCGGCTTTACCAAATTTAAGTTCTTGCATTTCTCTTTAAACAGGACAAAATGACTCTCTAACTTTCTCTTAAACCATACAAAGTTATATCTTACTCCGGACTTCCAGCATCCGAGCATTCGAAGTTAGTATCGTTTTATAGAGTAACCCCTAGGTTCTCGACTTTTCTCACTGTTGAACAAAGAACAAGTGACTGCACTGTACTTATTACCAATAAACTTAAGTATGACAGCCTGATTAAAGCAGGAACACACATAAGAATTAGCTAATATAAAAGGGATGGGGACGGCAACATAGATAGAAATATATTCACATACAAATAGATCAGAAAAGCAATCACAAACAGCCACTAACACCCGTATTCTAAGACGTTTCCTCGAATCTTCCTCAACCTTATATCTGTCGAGGTGACGTATAAAATGAATTCGAGAAATCCTCGAAAATGGTATGCTTAGTTAAAAATATATCTTTCCTGGAGGATCCTCGACTGAAGTTGAGTCGAGGAAATACGTCATCAAATACGTCATTGATGTGTTAATGAGGTACAGATTTATCAAAAACTATTTGACATTTCAACATTATGATCACTTAAAAAGTGACAGTCAAAATTTGTCATGTAAATAATAACACTGTTTCCATAGTGAAAATATTTCCTCAAGTATTCCTTAAGGTAGGTCGCGACGTACCTTGAGTTCGACAGTTGATTCCTTTCCTCAAGAAAGGAAAAGTATTGAGTGACGTTGAGTGGAGGAGATTTTTTTCAACTATGAATACAGATTTTCTCTAGTAAGCCCGAGTGGAGTCGAAAATTTTCGAGGAACGTCTTAGAATATGGGTGTAAAACGAAGAAGATATTACAAAATCGTTCATTGTGGTGAAGCCGCGGAAATTTGTTGTTACAAAGCGAGATGAAAGATTATTTCCAATCAGAAACGTCTGCTCCATTGCCGATAGTTTATAACTTACGCCCGGATATAACTCGGATATAAAATGTCCGGCGTTAGTTTCACCGGACGGTTTTAACAATGAACAATTCTCAAACGTTTTGTATCGTTCCACTTCACTTTAACTGTGTAAATAGGAAATATTTAAGTAAATATTTAGTTTTGCATTTAGAACTGTGTTTTCCTGAATTTTAGTACTGTTACTCCTTTATACCTAGCCTGTTTGCTGTCCTTTATTGGATAAAAAATATCAAATAGCTCGTTGATCTTTTTCTTTTATTGCAATGAGTGACGAGGCGAGCACGCCGTTCGCCTGATAGTAAGCTATACGACCGCTCATTAACAGTAGCAAAATAAAAAAAACACCTGGAATTACAAAGCAATGCTTAGCATTCCATTGCGCTCGCCATCCTGAGATATAAGATGTTAAGTCTTAATTTATCCAGTAGTTACTCTGGCTACAATGTCTATCAATCCCAAACACAACAGTGCATGCCAAACATTGCTTTGTAATTCAAGTTGTTGTTTGGTTTTGCTACTGATAATGAGCGGTCGTATCGCTTACCATCAGGCTTTATTACAATAAAAAAATCTTATGGCATCAAACACTATTCGGGTTAATCTTCAAGTCTTATCCAAGTATTAAATGGTGTAACTTCGTATTTTCTTTTAAATGTGGTTTCAGAATATTTAAATACTGCAATCTATACTATTTCCTAAGCGAAAAAAACAAAATGAAAATTATGAATTTACAAAAGCGTTAAATTGTCTCTAGTCTTTTTGTCCAGCACATTCACATTTCTACTCTTATTCCAGTGTTCCACAACAATGCAGGTAAACCGCTAGTTTTGTTTGTGTTTTGACGACACTAACAAATTCTTGCTTTTATAAAATGAAGGAAGACAAAGGCAGTAAAATTACAAAGAAGGCGTAAATCCAAAAATATTTATTTCAAGTAATGTAAAGCATAAAACAGCTATTTAAATCTAGTGCACAAACTTTCCACTTCGAAGACAACTGTGTTAAAAATACAAGTTCTTAAAGGAATCTCGGAGCGTACCCTTAATTCTGATGCACTTTGCAGTTTCTCAAACAACTATATAAAAATAAAGGCCATTTTCAATGAGCGGGGCTGGCTCGACAAAAAATAAAGTGCGATAACAGGTGCCCGGATAGTCGACTAGACTCGAATACAAAGGAAACTTTGCTTTTTATAAACATGTTTTAAAATTGCCAGCTGATTTTTTAGGCCACGTATTTAAAGACGGGGAAGAGTTGAATTATTTTGCCGGTTTCAATGGTCCAATTATAATATATTTTATCTTGGATATAGAACGCTTTGTGTTCGGATATGCTTTAATTCAGCGAGTGTTTTGTTTATTTGTTTTAGTTTCTTTATGACAGGTTTTAAAGAGGTTTTCAGCACATACTCGTATACGGATATATTATTTGCTTTTTGTGTGATTCACATATATTTTTTAGTTTTCAGTGTTGTAAGATCTAGCAATTTTTAGGAAGGTATACCTACAATACATGTAATTTACTAAATTTGAATTGGGTTGTATTATTATTTAATAACAGAGTCGAATCCCTGAGAGTCTATTTAACAAATAAATAAATACAACTAACAGTCAAATACATAGTCCTGACCCCACACTAAGATCACGTCGTGTTTCATGGCTATGAGTCACTAGGATAGACTTTTCTGTCTTATAAACACCCAGACTCGAAGCAAACCACCACAAAAAAAATTGTTTCGATGCGGGATCGAATCCGCGGCCTCTCTTTATGCAGCCGGTGTCTAACCAACTGCGCCAAGGAGGCTGTAATAATAAGACACGTACCACTCAGATTGTGAGCCCTCGATAAATTTCCTTTGAAAAGCACGCAGCCAGTTGCTGTAACCGTCAGGAGACTGTGTTAACTACGAGCTAACTGCGTTAGTTAACTTTAGCCCGTCTGTCCATTTCGGTAGTTGTGACAGTCGCTTTGGGAATACCAGAAATTAATTATTTGATATTTGGTTTGCGAGACACGTTGTGGTATTGAACGTTGATTATTGCAGTTAATTTTATGACAGTTATTCATTACTGGTTTTCTTAAAAGTAAATATAATATGTATTTATTCAACATGTTTCCATCTCATAAATAAATATTTGCAATACGTGATAAATTAAAAAAAACTACGAGTAATTACAGGACATATTGAGACTTAACATATGTCACAGGATGGCGAGTGCAGTGAAAGTCGTGTACCATCAGGCGAATGGTATATCTGTATCCATTACTTTATTCCTAAATATATCATATTTCCCTTTTTGCGCTGAATTCATTAAAACCACAAGAAAATATCCGACTAATGCATTTGTATACAGAATAAATAAGAAATTGTACAAGGGAATACGGGCTCAGTGGGCGGCACAGCGTCGAATGAAAGCAATCAGGAATTCTACAAACATCGTCCTTTTAAGATATGGTTTAACTTACTTAGCAAGGAATAAATTGAATAAATGGAGATATTTGCAAGATATTAAATTATTTTAATAAAATAGAATTAGTAGAAGAGATATGGAATATTGAACCCAGATACCCAAGTAATAAGAATGGTGTCGACTTTATGTCGTTTTATTTATATATTTCCTTTCTATACGGGCCTCCAACGACGAAACGAGACATATAATTAAGATAGTGGTGTAGCATTTTTACGGTTTAAGTTGTGGAATTTAAAAAATATAGTGTAAAATTATATTTAAACATTACTTAATTTCTACCACATGTAGTAGAACTCACAAAATACAAAGTTAAACGTTTGGATTTTCTATTCATACACACACATGTACATAAACAAATGCACGATGCCATGGGAGTGAGCCTATCGCCATATTAGGCAAACATTTCTGACTCCAGACTGATCGTGAATAGGAAAATTCAATATCACTTTGCACAATCCGGAATTTGAAACCGAGACCTCAAAGTTGTAATCATGCCGTGTTCCATTGAGGCAATCAATAAATAATTATTCAGGTTGATTAAACAACATCCAGAGAAGCAATCAATAAAATTAGCCATAAAATTATCAAAACTACATACATATATACACGTATACATTACCTTTAAAATAATATAACATAAACATAACAACAAAAGCTATTGGTATAAACTACGGGAGAGAGTAATGCTGCACTATAGTTGAAAACTTGGCAACTTGTAATCTTGGAGCGTTCATACATTACCGCCCTTAGTGAATGGGACTTTGGAAGTGAGCGAGTATAAACGAGGATTCCACACCTGGACACTACGATATACGCTACACGCTCGCTCGGAATATTTAGAAAGTAGCTTTAATGTTATATGTTCAGTAAAGCTTGGTAGAGAGCTTCAAGATAAAATAACCAACTGTTGTATTATCTGTCGTAAAACAAATTATTTTTATGTTTAGTCTACTTGTAAAATTAAAATAAATGTTTATTCATACATTCATCAATTCACGTCATTTTCCCAGGGGTAGGCAAAGGTGCCAGGACACCCACATTTCAACTGAAATGTTCCGTCCCACGATGTTATGGGTGACGAGTCTGTCGCCATTTGTCACAAATTCCTAACTCCGCGCTGATAATGAATAGAAGTTAGGTAATAAATAATTTAAAAACGAATTATTTTTACATTCATACATAAATTCAGTGCAGCCAAAGTTATGACAAAAGCGTGGCCACCACTTCCGCAACCACAAATTATTCTTTATAATTTATTTTTATATTCAAAATTCTGAAGCAACGTCACCAAATAACTCTAGCATACCTAAAGCAACTGCTATTAAATCAGCGCTTAATAAACAGAATCCATGATTTACCATACACAATCAGCGCTAAACAAAATTGCTCGATACCCATTTTATAGTACCACAAAAACCCCATATGCCATAAATTCGTACCACAATCAGAACTGAACAAACGATGCGAGATTCCGCTAATATATCGTCTGTATAACACGTGACGACATAAAATCGTTGTCAATTCGAACCATGATACAATAAAGAATACAGCCAATCACAGACCATGGCAACTGATGCTCGATTGAGCGAATCATTTTGCCACAGCAAATGGAGACAGATAGAAGGGTTAATTTAATACCACGTAGAATACCACAATAAAATTGGCATGACTAGCTGAAGATACATTTAAGATCAAATTCTAATCTGTTATGAAAATAATGAGGTAGCAAGTCGATGTCATGTAAGCGTAAGTCCTATTAGAATTGGAAAATTAAATGCTCAAATTTTTTAGATATTAAGAAGAAAATTAAGAACAAATGCGCTTGAAGAATCATTGACGTGTAATACTCGTCAATAATTGCTTATTAATAAATCCTCCCAATATAAAGAATACTTAAGCCAGCATTGGAACAGTTCTATTCAAAGCCAGAAATATTTAAATATCATGTCAGAAATTGTTAGTCTTTGTTGACATAGATTAAAATAACAGGAGCGTTATAGTGGGAAATAAAAAAAATGAATATTTTTGATTCAAACTTGTCCTGTATTTGCATAAAATTATCTATAAAATTAAAACAAAACCCGAAAAATGGTCAGCATCTCTTTTTAAGTAGAAGAGTAAATACTAATAATTATCTTAGCTACAAACTTTCCTTCTTAAACAAATATTGTCGTATTATTTGCCTGAATTTGAACTCAAACCCTGAAGCGCAAAGGGTAAGCTTCTATTCAGGAGACGTGCTTCGCTTATCCTCCATCCAATTAATGTTAATTACTATATACAGTTAATTGGTTCTATTAACTGAAGCGGGTCAGTCCGTTATATTACGTTATAATCTAGAGGAGATAATATTTCACAATTGGCTAGCTTCTCCGTCTGTCTCTGTTTATCAGTTTGGGATAAGCATATGTTGGCAATTAGTAGACCATAATATGTATATTAATTTTTTCTTAAATATTTCCGTATTTCAAAAACTTGACTGCGTTTTATTAGATAATTTTGCTTATGGTTTATTCAATTAAAATAATAATAATAAATACACCGAACTGTCACATACATAATTCTGACCACACACTAAGATCGAGTCTTGTGTCATGGGTATCAAAAACTACGAAAGACTTTTCGGTCTTAAAAACACTCAGTCCCGAAACAAATACCTGTGGTTAACACAGGTATTTGGTTTAGTGCGGGAATTGAACCCGCGCAATCTAGTTGTACAATCGGTGCCTAAACAACCACGCTACGGAGGTTGTCAATTTATTTATAATGCTTAGAAAGTTACATAAGTATAATATTATACCAACAACGAAGATAACATTTTTCAAAATGTTTATAATAATAAAATAAAAGGTTTAAACTCAAGGATATGAAAAATAAATGATAACCGCTATTATTTAACGTCAAAATAAATTATGAACTTATTATTGCCATCTAAATTTTCAAAATGCATTTGATTTAATAACAATTTCAATATACCTTCGTATTTTAATTTGAAAAGTAAAAGAATAAACCTTCTGTAGGTATTTATTAGGACGGCCATATTCGACGAACCGCAAAACCACTGGTAATCAAATTGTTCGCTCAGCCTTATGGCCGATATTGCAGTATTAAGCACAATTAACTGCATGGTATATTTATTAATAAATTATTTACCACTTGTTTAAACTACATAATGAGAGATGCAACCAGGAAACTCAAGTGTCGCGTTGTATTTTCCGTCCCACGATGTAATAGCGGGGAGCCTATTTCCATATCGGGCACAAATTCCTGACTCCAGGCAAAATGAGTTCAAAAAAACAATATCACTTTGCCCGACCTGGGATTCTAGCCCGAGAGCTTGGCAATCATACCATACTACAACGGAGCCTCCAAGGCAGCCAAGCGAGGTTATTAAACTAGTTTATAATTAATCATAAATTATGAAGGATTAAAACGGTAGCTGTACTCATAACAGGCTGTTTAGTTGAATTTTAAAGTCTTCATTTTTGACAGTCTCCGTGGCGCAGTTGGTTAGACGCCGCCTGTGAAACGAGAGGCCGCAGGTTCGATCCCCGCAACGAGAAAAATGTTTGTGTGGCCCACAATTATTTCTTTCGGGTCTGGGTGTTTGTGAGACCGAAAAGTCTCTCGTAGTTCCTGATACCCACGACACAAGACTCGATCTTAGTGTGGGTCAGGACTATGTATGTGACTGTTGGGTGTTATTTATTTATTTCTATTTATTATCTCCACGTTTGTCATCTACATATTGCCACTTATACTTGATATGTGTAAGGCCGGAAACATACTACTGAAATGTTGCAGTGTGGTTTTGTTCATAGAAAATACTACGATTTTGATATGCGTCGGTACGGGTTCCATGGCGTTTTAGTAGTATGTTTCCGGCCTAATTCTTATCAGTTAACCCTAATGTCTGGAGGTCTGTGTAAAGTGGTTCAGACATCCACAATAGATATCAGGCGATGCGCTCTGTCGTGCAAAGCGAAGTTGCAGTAAGTCAAGACCTTCGATTTTATTTAATCGCAGGTGAGGACGCATAGCTCTCCTAGCGAACTCAGACAAACCTTTTTAGTCGCCTCTTACAACGGGCAAGGGATATCATGGCTGAATACTTCTTCTTTTTGATAATATATGGCTCTCACAGTATCGGAGATTTTGCCAATGTCAACTATTTGTTGTTGGTTTTTTTTATTGCTTTGAATGACGAGACTAGCAATCCGTTCGCGTGATGGTAAGCGATACGACCGCTCTTAAACAGTAGCAACATTCCACTGCGCTCGTCATCCTGAGACATAAGATGTGAAGTCTCAATATGTCCAGTAGTTACTCTGGCTACAATGTCCTTCAATCCGAAACACAACAGTGCATTTACGCAGTGTTGTTTCACGGGAGAAATAGACATTGCGGTGATACCTACCCAGATGGCCTCTCACATTGAAAGACCTATCATAAATGCATATTATATTTACAGGTAAAGAGGATAAACTAATAAATTATGATGGATACCATATAGTTTACGAAATTGAAAAAAGCAATGCTAAGTAATTATGAAATTAGTTAACGATGCTAATAAAGACAGACATGAGACAGCCACAAATAATTAGGCAAGAAAGGTTATTAACAATTAGATGCGGAATACTGACGCCTTACTTTACAGAAATTATATGCTATACTCGCATAAAAAATGACTCCTCATATTTTACCAATAAATTATTCCATACGGAAAACAAAACTTCCATGAACCCGAAAAGATTAATTAGAAAAACACATATTATAATATTACATGGCACGTCCCATAAGGAAACAGGAATGGAATATTTACGAGTTTATCCCGAAAGAAACAGGTGTGTACGGGGTTTTATTACGTTATGTTACGATGTTCTTTCATGTTTGATTATGGTTTCCGAAATGATATATCACTACATAGTATAAAACAAAGTCGCTTTCTCTGTCCCTATGTCCCTATGTCCCGTTGTAAGCTTAAACCTTGTATGATTAAACTCTAGATAGAGTGATTCAAGAGGAAGGTTTATATGTATAATACGTACATATTATTGTACAAAAATCTATTTGTACCCGGGCGAAGCTGGGCCGGGCCGCTAGTTGTTGGATAAAGGACATGGTATTGTGTTTTTAAAAGAGAACGAAGTGAATTAGACTAAAAACACAATTTTATCAGCCCATATACATCCCACTGCAGGGCACGGGCTTACTCCATAATCAACACGTTTGAGAGTGGTTAGTCTATATAGTCCTCCACACTGGCCTAGTGCGGGTGGACTTTGAATATCTTGGAAATTCATATACATCAATCGGATGTATATCTATACGATACTATTCTCACGATGTTTTCTTTCAACGTTTTAGTGCATGATGTTCGACTGTCAATACACAAGAAAAGTCAGAAGTGTGCCCTAGTATTTGAACTCGTGACCACCGTGAAAACGTTGACAGTCGCGTCTGGACCGTTACCAACGGGCGACCATGCTTAATTGTAAGATAATATAAGCTGAAAAACATCTTGGGAAACCTGAAAATTCTCCACAAATATTTTATACATTGGTTAAGTCTATCCACCTTTTATACAAACCTACTTAACTAAAAAGGCTACTTTTAAAATGGTTGACGCAGGCCGCTTCTCGTAAAATTATAAGCCAAATCATAGTTTAATATGAAAAAAAAAACTTGCAATTTCTTTTTAGTTAAATAAAAATAAAAATATCCATTTAAACGCCTCGGGATCGCTTCCTTAGTGTCGCTTACTAAACCTACAAAGTTTTCCTTAGCTTAAGAACACGTTAGAAAGAAAAAAAGGCCAAGAAACACCGAGGAAGTTTAGTGAACTTTTAGAAAACAATAAAAACTATCCGACGGCCATTATTCAGCGCGGGTACTGAGCTCGTGTGTCGATTTAAAAAATAGAGCACTAGCTAGTATTTTTATTGGAATACGTTTCTCGTCAGTTTTATAATAAATACGTGCAAATTATCTTTTAAGTTCCGGTCTCGCTTGGCTGTTAGCTCATGCGGTTTTAGTTTTTAATATTAATTGTCATTTATAGCTTACTTTAATAGTAAAATAATTGATCATTTATTGGATTTACATAAATAAACTCACGCCTTTTTCCCAGAAGCGGTAGGCAGAGATGCTAACAAAACAAGCAAGTTTCACCTTGTTTGTTCAATTCCACGATGCGGCAGTGTGCCTATCAACTTATCGGGCACAAATTTTTAACTCCGGGCTGACAATGTATAGAAAAACCCAAAATAACTTTCCCGAACCGGGATTCGAACCCGAGACCTCATCTTTGCTATCATACCATAGTACAACTGCGCCACCAAGGCTTTCAGACCCTCAGGTCTCTCTCAAAAAACTCAAGGATAAATATCAATTTATAATTTAATATATTTAAGGTGTATGAACTTCACTAAGACATTCAGAGCAATATTTTCTCAGAATTCATCTGAGGGAAGTAAAGGCAAATTGAATATACACATGTTATATTAAAATCAGTTCTGTGAAATCTGCACACACCTACTTCATGTAAGTGCAGAATAAGAATAGAATATACCGGTACAAGTTTGTTAGTAAAGTTATTTCTTTTTTTAATTTAATATGCTTCTTATCTATACTAATATACGAGTATAAAGCTGAAGAGGTTTTTAATTGTTACCTCTATCCTCAGGGAATTACTCGTTCGAATTGAAAAAATATTTTTGTGTTCAATAAGTCATTTATCGAGAAATGCTATAATATATATATATATATAAATCATTACGCAATGACCTACAAGAGGTAAGCAGTAGTGAAAATTCTAGCATATACGAAGAAATTTTATTTGTTTCGATTTATAAATATAATAAATTGATAGACGTAATTGAAAATGTTGGCCGCCATTTTGAAAAGTGCAGCCAGACCGCTAGTCATAAAATAAAGGCTTACTTCAAAACATTCAGTATATAACTACATGTGATGTTCATTTTAGAACGTTAGTAACTAAGAGATCTTGAAACATACTCAAAAAATTAAATTTAATTGATCAACCATGACATAAATCGACATTGAACATAGCTCTACATCAAATTCAACTTTATAACAATTCAAATAACACATTCTTGGGGGACTTTTTTATTGCCTTTATTGACGAGCTAGCGGCCCGCCTGATGGTAAGCGGCTACCGCTGTTCATGAACCTCTGCAGTGCCAGGGGGCCTGCACAATAAAATCACTGGCTACCTTAAGGAGAGTACTCTTTTTGAGCCTTGTTTTAAGAAGGACAGGTTGTAGCGCTCATAAAAAGGGCTTATTCATAGACATTTTAAAAATCCATTTTAGCGATCCAGTGTTTTGTCTTCTTCACTCAAATTGAAATCAAAAGTCGTTCGCAAGGGACAAATAATTTAATCACTTATAGGTTTATAACTGTATATAAATAAGGCAAACATTACGATAACATTTATTTTTCAGCTCAAAATGAACGTTTATCGAAGGCGCTGTAAATACGCTTCGGAGTGTACAAAACTGCTCAAAGTTGGGCACTTCGAAGAGTTACGAGGTGCGGAATCAGTTGGCTACTACTACTATCGATCCGAACATACTTCTTTATGAACAGGAATAAATCTTTTTAAATGGACTACAAAATGTGTTGTCATGAAGTTATTTGAGATTTTTTTTTATTAATCTGCTTAAAACTGCTTTCTTTCGCCTTTTCGTAAACCCATCCAATGTTGATTTTTTTTTATTAATCTGCTTAAAACTGCTTTCTTTCGCCTTTTCGTAAATACATCCAATTGTCTGGTAGACATTGCCTTAGTGCGATTAGACCGCCATTTGTACCTTGTTGCCTTAAGCTTACATCCGTATACTTTTATATAACAGAATAAAGAATATAAATCGTATCGTATCAGCCCATATACGTCCCACTGCAGGGCACGGGCCTCCTCTACAATCGAGAGTACGATTGAGAGTGGTTAGGCCATATAGTCCACCACGCTGGCCTAGTGCGGGTTGGCAAAGAATATAAATAAAATAAATAAATCTGTATCTGTATCAGCCCATATAAGTCCCACTGCAGGGCACGGGCCTCCTCTACAATCGAGAGTACGAATGAGAGTGGTTAGGCCATATAGTCCACCACGCTGGCCTAGTGCGGGTTGGCAGACTTACATACCATAGAATTTTTATAAATCGCTATGGTATGGTTTCCTCACGATGTTTTCCTTCACCGTTTTAGTGCGCGGTGATTGACTATCAATACACATATGACTCCGAAAAGTCAGAGGTGTGCCCTGGGATTCGAACCCGCGACCACCGTGAACATGTTGGCAGTCGCGTCTAGTCCGTTTAGCAACAGGCCACCACGCACTATAAATAAATAAATAAATAAAAATAGTTAATTTTTTCGGGTATTTTCATGTTTTCTTGCAGTTTGTAAAGAGCTTTTTAAGTGCCATGGTAACATCTTGCGAGATAAACATTGGATCTCCTAAATTGACAACTAGTTAGAACATGGTGTTTAGGCGAATTTCTTATATAGGCAGGTTTTTCTTTACTTTGCAGCGAAATTAATCAAAAGGACAACAATTAGAGTTATTAATAGATTATAATTACAAAGACTTCAAATGAACTATCAAAATAGACTTAAAAAATAATAAATGCGACACTTTCCAATTCAGCATCCGAACCTTCCATTTTCGTAAAGCAAAATAAACCCCAAAGTACAAAATAAACTGTCAGATAAAGTTATTGCAAACGTAATAGTTGGATGTGTTATTTTCAAAAGACATTACAACAGTCATTATTCTTTACTTAACCTAAAGGACCTCAAAGATATCTTGCAAACCTAAACTGGTATTACTTGCTCTCCCTCAGCTGGTTATTTCATAATGTTTTGAATAGATGGTGGGCTCATGTTATAATGGTTGGTGTTTCGTGCTGCCTGTATTGTATTCGAGGCGTAGCTTGGGATAAGGGCTCTGGAAATTGTTTTACGTGACACATTACGTAAAGTATGCTACACATGTACAGAAGTCGTTTTGATGAGTGCGGGTGATTTCCTGCAGGTTTTAGTAATCTAGATTCGTGAATTGAGTAGGGTGAGGGCAAGATTAGCAAGATAATTTTGGCAGAGGAATACTAGGATTTTAGTAATAAGACTTATCCAACCAATCGTGTTTAGGAACCTAAACTATTTGTGATAGACTTATTGGTAACGATGAATCCTTCAGGAGAGTAATAACATTTACACAAATATCAGTATATTACATTTTTAAAAGTTGTTAAAAATAAAATTAAAACAATGGTAATAAAAATAAGAGCGATAAAAGAAAGCAGATAAGTAAGTTAACGCAATGTAATTGATACCGATGCTCATAAATTTAAAGCAATCGTAACTATGTTGCAGAACTTTGAGTAATAAATTAACTGCGTACTTGAAAGCCATAAATAATATCGATAAAAACTGATATCGATAGAATACTGACATAATTTCATTCCTAAAAATATATGACAACACATACAAAGTAATGCAATATTTTATTCTAAATGCCAATAAATCAATCTAAGTTTACTCGTAAATATGATATTTAAACATACTCAACGGTGACGGGTCTGAACGGTGAAGGAATAAACATCGTGAGGAATTTTTAATTTCTATGGTATGTAAAGTCCGCCAATCCGCACTAGGCCAGCGTGGTGGAATATACAGCTTTACCGTTCCTAATCGTACTTTCAGTTGTAGAGGAGGCCCGTACCCCGCAGCAGGTCGTATATGTATAAATAAATAAATTTATAACACCCAACAGTCACATAGATAGTCCTGACCCCACACTAAGATCGAGTCTTGTGTCGTGGGTATCAGAAACTACGAGAGACTTTTTGGTCTCACAAACACCCAGACTCGGAATAAATATTTGTGGGCTACACAAACATTTCTCTCGGTGCGGGGATCGAACCCGCGGCATCTCGTTTCACAGGTGGCGTTTAAGCAACTGCGCCATGGAGGCTGTCTAAATATGGACTGAACCATAAACATACTCAAAAACAATAACTCCCGCTTTATTCCCAGAAGGTGCTACCAAGACTTCCTCGTTTTGTCTTGCGTGTTCCGTCTCACGATGTAATAGGGAGCGAGCCTATCGTCATATCGGCCACAAGTTTCTAACTGCGAGCTGATAATAAACAGAAAAAATCCAATATAATTTTGACCTACCCGGGATTCAAACCCGAGTCCTCATTTTAATCGTGTCGACTCAACTGCATCACCAAGGTTTAAGTGCACACTACATATAAGTATACACAACAATATAAGTACACATTGTACGATTATATAACTACAATTTAAGTATGTATATTATTAGTAGTTTAAGTATAGGGAGTGACGTCACGAACGTCAAGCTGATCGGAGCTAATCCCATATTAATCGTGTTAAAAAATAAAACAAGTGTTCCTTTTGGATTGATTTAATTAAAAAAGTAATACACATAGTGAGATTACCGAGCCATATCGTTATACAGTGCATTAGAGGTGTATAAATACAATTGTGAACAATTTAAGTCTAATCCTCGGAAAGTGCTTAAAACTACCTTAAACTATCTAAACTGTGAAAAAAGTTAACGTTATAGTTACTTAAGTATAGTGAAACGTAACATTCATAGTGTGACTCGGTGTGTGTGCATTTCTCAGACATAGTGGTCGTCCTTGTGGTGTATTACAATATAGTAATACCCCATAAATTCCCATCTTGAACATTAATTTTTAGCGCCATCTATCGTCACTACATTGGAACTATTAGGAAAATTGTTTGTGAACATAAGCTTCCCATTTTCAATAGTAATTTTTAGCGCCATCTGTCGCAACTACTTTGAAACATTTAGCACAATCGATTGCAAACTAAGCTACAAAATGCCCGCTGCTAAGTGTGGTGGATGCGCTAAATATTTGTCGCCGCTGGGTGCAGCAGCATGCAGCGTATGCAGGGCACTATTTCATCGAGCTTGTGGCTCATTACCATCTTCGGGTCCCATAACTCCTTCATGGTGTTGCACCGATTGTACCCGTAAGAGTTTAAGAGGCGTTACAGGTAACACAACGCCCATAGCGGACCGCATCAATGAGGAAGTTGGCGTATTGGGCCATGATGGTAAACTTGACTCGAATGTGCTGAATGCGTTAGATAGTTTTAGGGAGGAGCTACGGGGGGAGTTGCGACAAATGTTCAGGGAAGAGTTCCTTCTGGTAAAAAAAAGAGTTTTTAGACGAGCTCCAAAAGCTGCGTCAAGACTTCGTGGGACTGCGGAGAGATGGTGACCGGCTGAAGGAGTCCGTCACTTCCTTGAGGGAGCAACTTAGCGCCTTGGACACTAGGTTGTCGACTATTGAGCAGAGCTGCAATGTTTCATCTGAGTCGGTCGATGAAATTACTCAAATAAAATTACAGCTGAATGACCGTGACCAGCAACTACTCTCTAATGATTTGGAGATATCAAATTTACCAGAGAGCAGCAACGAAAGCCTTAAACATGCGGTGAAGCTCATAGGAAGCAAATTAGGGGTCCATATAGAAGACAGCGATATTGTGAGCGCGGATCGTGTCGGTGGCAGGCGATTAAACGCGATGAGTGCCGCGGGCGCAACGGAGACAAGGCCTCGCCCCATTGCAGTACGCCTGGTGCGCCGCGACCTGCGCGACGATTTGTTGCGCGCCGCCCGGGTGCGCCGGGGCGCTAATACTGGCGATCTCAACTTACCCGGACAACCACGGAAATTTTTTTTGAATGAGCGATTAACCAAATTCAATCGGCTGTTATTCGGCGTGCACGCGAAGCGGGTCAGCGTCTGGGCTGGAAATACGTGTGGACAAAACATGGTCGTATACTTGCGCGACACAATGGTGATGACAAAGTGTCAATCATCCGGAATGAGGCAGACCTATCACGTATATTTGGGCCGGATGCTTGATTATGTCTCGAATTTAAACTGGATGTATGTCGTTAGAGTTTCTATTTTGATCTCATTTAATTGTCTCGTTAAGAGTAGTAATATTTTTAATTTTAATTTATATAATTGTCATAAGAAAGGCGGATGGACTGTGGTGTACGCTATCACTTTAGTATTTAATATTTGCATAATATGTACACACGCGCAAAGAAAATCCATATTTTCTATTTTGCTCATGAATTGGTATATTTGATTTTTCTATATATATATATATTTTTTGTTATGACAGGAATAAAGATTCGGTTTCAGCCCATATACGTCCCACTGCAGGGCACGGGCCTACTTTACAATCGAGAATACGATTGAGAGTGGTTAGGCCATATAGTCCACCACGCTGGCCTAGTGCGGGTTGGCACCAGGGGCGTGCACTCCTTGTAGGCAGAAATGCAGTGCTTTACTTGCCATTCACAGATATTTTATTATAACGTTCGTACGTTTTAGATGACTTTTTCCTGTATAACATATACATAAAAGTTGTAAATATGTTTACTTACTTTACTTATTACATTACTTCATAATTATTACAATACTTGTATAAACTAGATTAGATATTATTTTTGCTTTTTCTTTGTATGTGTTGTACTGTTTGTGTTAGTAGATTTTTAATTTTATATTTTACTTGTTTCTTTAGTTATTAATCCTTTATTATGACTTGTTTTTTTTTTATTGTTATTTTTTTAAGCATTAATTATACAATATGTTTTAATTTATGTTAGTATGTAAGCTGGCGTTCGCATGTCACTCAAGGTGACCACTGAAAACCAGCGTTGCGCTGTGGCTCGCGTCGCAGTGCAACAATAAGCTGAGTGGTCACCTACGTGTCACATTTATGCGACGTACAAACTCCCTTTTACTGTCTTTTTGTTGTTAGCTATATATATAAATTTATGTTAAACGAGTGTGTGCGTCATTTTATTTGTGGCTAATAAATGAGTTTTCTTTCTTTCTTTCTTCTTTCTTTCTATAGTATTTAATTAAATATTAATAGCTAACCGCAACCCTTATGCACGTATCCTTAGAATCGAGACTTCTCTTTGTACGCATTTGAATTGCCAAGATAACGTCGCGTCTTTCATCCCGGCTCGCATGTCGGGAATTTCATTTTATTAACACGCTTGCTTGTCTCAAGCTTGAAGATTCAAATATTACGAATTAAGGAGCAAATTGAAAACAGGAAATGTTTAATGTTATTGGTGTTGAACTTTTTTTATTGCTTTGTAATGGCGAAACGGGCATGCTGTCCGCCTGGTGGTAAGCGATATAACCGCTCATGAACAGTAGCAAACAAGTATACCGATTACCGGGTATCTCAAGACTGCTACCGAAAACGAAGCTGGGTGGTAGTATTAGTGACTGCAAACGTATTGCAACTAAAAATTTCGCAAAGAAACGTGACAATTTTTTTAGATATAGTCATTTTTGGGTGGTAAATCCATAGTTTTTGCCAAAATAGTAATTTAAACACTTTTATACCTTAGATTGTTTATAAATAAAAGGGTGTACACTATTATTTTAGGAAAAAAAATATTTAAAATCCAAATATAAATAATAACATCAAAGGAAAAACATAATAAAAAAAGTTGTCGCCTTTTTTGCAACTTTTTCTGTTGCATTGTGACTAGTCGCTTAAACTACCACCCGGCTTCGTTTTCAGTAGCAGTCTTGATATACCCTGTATCCTCGTACCTACATCTGTACTACTCATAGTACATAAGAAAACAAAAATTCTACCGCTTTAATTTTGAATGATAATACTAATTTTGCTTAATAGTGACATCTATCGGATATTTAGGTGTATGAAAACAAATTGAAGGGACATTTGACATTTGTATTTTTTTTCAAAATGGCGTCGGGGAGTGGAAATGTGACCGTGCGCTCACGCATAAGTAAGTTAACCCATTAAATTTTTATCAAATTCTTAATAGTTTCTAGATTGTGACTAATTTGTGAGTAATTAATACATTGAGACGTAGGTATACAGTATTATTTTTGCGTAAAAATAAATAAAGTACGAGAAATATTGAATTATATGTCTATGTCCTATACAAAGAACAAATGTAGGTAATTAAAGTTTTGATAGTTTTACTTCTACTGTACTTTTTGTAGTACATTGGAAGATATTTTCAATTACTTGTATTTTTTCCAGGCGTAACAGATAATGACATCATTGAAGCGTTAAATGACTCTGAATTAAACTTTTCTGAGGATGACTGCGAAAATGATCCAGAGTTTCCGCCTCCAGAACTGACTCAAAAAACGAGCTATCATGAGTCTAGTGAGTCCAGCAGCTCAGAAGAAGACGATAATGCTCTGATTCGTCCGCCACCTTCTCCAGCGCTGTCTGATAGTTCTTTGTGGCGATCTCGCTCGAGAGGACGTGGAAGAACTAGACGTGGACGCGGACTTGGTCGTGGGCGTGGCTCTAATGTTTGCAAAGAAAGTCAGCTGACCCAACCTTGATCTTCATCTATCCGACAGTTTGCGATAAGAAATCATCATGCTAATGATGGCTTGCAAGACACATGGACAAAAGACATCTTAGACTACGAAATTAACGATTTGATGCAACCAGCTTACATACATAATGAAACTCAACATTGGGATTGGCATAAGTTTTACGACCAATATATCGACGATAGTATTTTAACAATTATGGTTGTCTGTTCTAACAGAACTCATATTTTAGAGACCGGCAGATCAATAGGTCTAACTTTGAGAGAGCTGAAAATATATATAGGAATTACTCTGATAATGTCCGCATTACAGTACCCTCAAATCGATATGTACTGGTCTGAAAAATTGAAGGTTCCTATTATTGCTACATCCATGACAAGAAATAGGTTTTATTTCATAAGATTGCGGTTAAAGTGTGTCTACGATGCAGAAGTCACGACTGAACAAAAAAGACAAAAAATTTGGAAAATACACCCAATATTTGATAGAGTTTTGAACGGTTGTCATCGTCTAAATCGGCCAAAAGAAATGTGCATAGACGAAATGATCATTCCTTTCACTGGAAAATGTCCAATACGCCAATATTGTCCAAATAAACCAAATCCTGTCGGATTAAAGGTGTTCGTTCTTGCGACGCCACAAGGTGTAGTTTGTGATATGGTGATTTATGAAGGTTCAGGAACATTTCCAGAGTTAGTAAGCCAGGGATTTGGTTTAGGCGAATCTGCAGTCCTACATTTGACTCGTACCCTGGTCCCTGGTCATGTTTTATTCTTCGACCGTTATTTTACTTCTACAAGACTGTGTGATGAAATTTTGAGGCATGGATTCCATGGTACAGGCACTGTGATGAGAAACAGAGTTCCTAGAAGCTGTATATTGACGGAAGAAAAACTGTTTCGTAAAAAAGTCAGAGGAAGTAGTGAAGTTAAAGTAAGAAAAGATGGAAAACTAGCTGTAACAATGTGGCTTGACAACCAGCCTGTTTCGATGATGTCAACATGTTATTGCGATAAAAACCACGACGAGTGTGAGCGATGGTCCAAAAAAGACAAACGGTACGAAAAAGTAAGAAGACCTGAAGTCATTAAAATGTATAACCAGAATATGGGTGGAGTAGATCTCACTGACCGAATGCTTTCAGTCTGCCCAGCACGTAATCGAACAAGAAAATGGACTATTCGAGTTATTTCACACCTCTTAGACCTGGCTGTCGTCAATGCTTGGCTACAATATAGAGTTGTAGAAAAAGAAAAAGGTACAGCAAAAAACATATTATGCAGTTAAGAGAATATAAACTAGATTTGGGTACAAAACTTGTGACAGATAACGAAGAAGAAAGTGGTGGTGGCTCCGGAGGAGAAGAATATGAAGATCTTGAACCAACACATAAAAAGCGTAAGATTCTTATAAAACCGATACCCTCCTAGGAACGCCGTACAAAAGCAGCTTTACATTTACCCGAATATGGTCCGAAACAATCGCGTTGTAGGGCAAGCGGATGTGACAAAAAAACAACAGTTTTTTGTAAAAAGATGTGACATTTACCTTTGTTTTACACCAAACCGGAATTGTTATTCTAATTTTCATACGGGTAATCCATAGTCTTACAGTCTTACTAATAAAAATATATTATACAATTGTTTAACGTTTATATACTTATTCAATAGATAAGGCGTGAATAGCTACTTATACAATACTTTACTAATAAACAGTGTATAAGCCTTGTATAACTATTTAATTGTTATGACTCCAACTACTGGTAACATTTTGGGAAGCGTTCCGAAACCTTAAAACGTTGAATACACCACTTATTTCTTTCTTATTTTTCTTTAGTATTTACATGATTTTATTTACCAATGGCTTGAGAAATAGGTCAACAACAATTTCTTTTTATCAAAAAATATTTTCGGTGTAAAATATATTGGTTTCTAAATTGTTCATTTAATATTTCCCATTCTGTAAATTATCATCGAAAAATAGAGAACATGTTTTGAACGCGCATTGAAATTTCAACTGTCATTTTCCGCAAGAAATGTAAAAAGTTAAAAACAATCCGTTGTTTTTCGTTTTTATAATTCGTATGTATTTTATTATTGATTTTGTACAGGTGTAGATAAATAGCTACTTAGCCCATAACCTGCATCTCCGAGTAAGCGTCCATGGAATTATCCATTGCCGAACTTCTGTCGCATACGTGATTCTCTAAATATTAGAGAGTAATGTGTGCTGCCTCTCCAGTGAGCTACAATATCTCTAATTTGCAATTTCGAGTCACAGACTTGCACGTTAATTGAGGATGATGATACAATATTGGGCATTGTGTCCGCCAACTTTTTAAATTTTAATACGTGTGCAATCAATTGCAACTATCACATGTCCAAAGCCACAAATACTACGGAATCTAGCCATCACTTCTTCCTCTTCCTCGCGTGTTCCTGGTATATAGATAAATTGCGCTGCTTTACTTGCTAAGGCGACGGCAACTCAGCGACAAACAATAGTGATTGATTATTGACTCATGCCATGTATGTCAGCTGCATCGTCTTGTACTTCTTCTGTATCAGCCATGGTATCAGCCCAAATACATCTCACTGCAGGGCACGGGCCTCCTCTACAATCAATAGTACGATTGAGAGTAGTTAGGCCATTTATTCCACCACTCTGGCCTAGTGCGGGTTGGCGGACATACACACCATAGATTATTTAGTAAATCGCTATGGTATGCAGGTTTCCTCACGATGTTTTCCTTTACCGATTTAGTGCATGGTGATTGGCTATCAATACACACATGAATCCGAAAAGTCAGAGGTGTGCCCTGGGATTCGAACCCGCGACCACTGTGAACATGTTGGCAGTCCCGTCTAGTCCGTTTACTAACAGGCCACCATGCACTTATTTCTTGCCGCGCCCATACCCTGAGAGTTGTACAAGTTTGAAACTCCACAGAGAAGCCACTACCCTTCATTGAATGTTCTATATCTTCTCGGATCAAGTCCACCACTTCTTTGACATATCTTTTAGTAAATCTGTATATACCTCTAAATTCATCTTCTTCCAGAGAAAAGGGATTGAAGCGTGTTTTATAAGCTTTTCTCTTTCTTTGCCGTTCCTCATCGTCCACAAGTACAAATTAGTCGAAATAATACAAAAATCCATATTTAACACTAAATTAGAATACGTCGTGAGATCATTCCTGATAATCATTTGAAATTTGTAGGCTATATACACTCTAAACAAGGCCACCCAACTGAATAAGGATTGTATAAAATGGCATACACTTATACAACTGTTATAACAAGCTTATAAGGTAAAAATCCCTATACATCGTTTATTAGTAACAATTTCACTATAACGCTGCTATACAGCATGAATAAATGTTTATTAGTAAGACCGTTAGTGTATAAGTATAATTCCTACTTTTTTGATCTCTGCTTGTGTTTGTATTTCATGACTGATTAGTAAATAATGTTGATTTTAAATTGATATATGTCTATTTTTGGAGAAAAATGTTTAATTTTGTTTCATAAAAAGGTTTAGTTTTATTTCATTATTTTATATTTTCTAATAAAAACATTATATGAAATATTTTTTCTCTTTTTAAATAATAATCCCATTATTATTACAATTATATATTCTTCATATCACTTTTCTATGTCCTTCATAAATCACATAGTCATATCATCACTTTGTCCTTTATAAAGGACGTAGTGAAAATCAATTTTCCGAGAAGTGAGATTCTTTTCTCTATTTTTCGGATACATTTTAAACGGTTGGGAATACAATACTCAAGTTTCAGCAACATATCTTACGAAAAGTACCTCTGGTAGGCAGGAGGGTATATTAAATAAATATTATTCTGACTAATTTTGTATTTTTAGTTGTTAAGGATGCTAATTAATTAGCTAAATATCAGGCATGAAATTCAAATGTTAAAAATAAAGAAAATTTTAACTTTATCAATCTAATAATTCTTCTTAGCCAAAGGTTGCCAGGAAGTAATCGCGAATTCGATATAGCCACCCATAGTACCACTCTTTTTCTTTTATTTAATCACTATTTTGCATAATGTACAATAAAAAGTATAAATTGAATAATAGCAAACTAACAACTCAATTCGCTAGTGACTGTAGTAGCTTCTGTTAAATGACGTGAAGAAAGAATTGCATAGTCACATAAAACTTATGTTATTTGAAGAAATAGTAGGATTTATTTGCACATTTTGTGATGATGGTAATAGTTGTGCATTTTGCATTTGAAACCATATCACATAACTTCCGAGGTAACGTAATACTTTTTTACCATTGTGCTGCTCCGGTGTGTAGGTTGGTAGTTTAAATAAAATACAGTTATCGATTTCCAGTGTCTGAGGCCCGTCCACTCGGTCTGACTTCTGTCAGTGTACTAACTGGTGGCGGGCGCTCGCTCACTTTTATATTTATTGCCCATACTTAATTCAGATTGTAGGGACACACTGTATGTTACATAGAATTTATATTTAGCTGAAAGCGCATTTCGTAGCTGCGCGGGAGCGTGCCCGCCAGTCATCGCCAGTCGTTCCCCGTCACTCGCCTCGCTAGGCCATACTAGACGTTAGGTACCGTACACACTTTATGTAATAAGTGGTGAATGTAAAAGTAGTGAACAATATGGACTTTATGAATCCTTTGGTGAACTTTCATTTATGCAACCTTCTGAGAGTCAAGTGGAGGAAACATTAACACACACACACACACACACACACACAAAAGTACACAGTCTTTATCTGCCAAGTAAACAGTGATCCTCCACAACATCTACCTACAACCTTATTATTCAGTATGTCACAACTATGAACCATGTTTTTTGTAATAGTTACCTAATATTTTTATATTTTTAATGTTACTTACTACATCCCTACAAACTCCGTCTCTCTTATCAGTGAAAAGAGCGTTGTACGACTTAGTTGTTTCACAATCAACGTCCAGTAATTAATTATTTATTACTTATTTCTTAAAGTAATCTTAATTACCTAACGGACAAAATAGCGACATAATCACGGGCGTTTACGCCCGACAAACATTAAGATTTTAGAAAATTAGTTTCTTAATGGAAGTGCTAATTTGGAGCTTCTTACAAATTTTATGAAATACAGGTATATTTTAATTATATCAGACCCAGAAGAAAGTTTACGTCATGTTATACGCGAAGAATCTCAACGAAAACTTTTTTAAACGGTCGATCATTAGGTGAGCCTCTATAAACTGTTATCAATAAAATGTAAAGATAGCTAGCATTTGTATTTTTTGTTGCATACCTGCTGAAATAAATACAGACAGATAGATATAATATTTACCTATATGTGTAATGTCTATAAATAAATAATATAAACACCCAACGTCAGGACTATGTATGTGCCATACATAGTCCTGACCCCACACTAAGATCGAGTCTTGTGTCGTGGGTATCAGGAACTACGAGAGTCTTTTCGGTCTCACAAACTCCCAGACCCGGAAGAAATATTTGTGGGCCGCACAAACATTTCTCTCGGTGCGGGGATCGACCCGCGGCCTCTCGTTTCACAGGCAGCGTCTAACCAACTGCGCCACGGAAGCTGTCATCAAATCATACACCAATCCAATCAAATATATACACCGTACCAATACATCTGCCGAAATTACTTTTGAAACACAAAAATGCCTCGGCAAGTACTGAAGCTATCTTTCTTTATATGTTGTCAAAGATAGATAGGTTATAGAGATCGGCTGTATAAATATTATAGAACGATGTCAGGAAGTATTATTCCCCAAGTAAGGGAGTGTACTAAAGTATTTCTATTTTTAAAGCAATAATGCTTCCACATATATCCGCTCTACTTAGAGACATGGAATGTCGATTAAATAGTTCCTTTTTTTTTTTTGAAAGGAACGTGTCAAGTCGTAATTTAATAAAGATATTAACACTACAATATGAAAACCAGGATAATCAAAAGAAAAATTACGAAAAACTTTTACCTACATTTATATTGTCCTTTTATCCACATTTTGTAAAGTATAACCAAGAGCAAAGTCGCAGCGCTTGTGTATTATTTTTAAATAACAATAATCCTTATCTGTAATCTCAACATCAATCCTTAATTCCAATCAACATCTTAATAACCAATCTGTAGGCCCGTCAACGCTGTAACCGAAGTTATTGGATCGCAACATGAAGCCAATCTAAACGGCCCGCTAGTCTTGCTCTAAATAACCAACAGCTCTCAAACTAATGTAGGTTCACCACTCATATACTTAACATAGGCTTGTAGGATGTAGGCAACAACAACAAACATTAGTCCACTAGTTCAAATATCGACGGCGTGGAAACATAGGGGACGGGATTTGGGACGTGAACGCTTGGGAAGAAGAACAGGCTCAATCTGTTCATAATAAAGGTAACAAACAAATTACAGGCTTCACAGGAAAAGTTGTTGTATATTTTCGGCCCTGTTAAAAACTATTTGTATCTTTCTGAACAATAATAAAAATAAAAGGTGTGTTAATTTTATACCATATCTACTTCTGAGTAATCTTTGTAATTTGGAAAACAATTATTTGGATTTTATATTTACGGCTGGCAGTCTGCCTCCAGCTTACTATTTCATGAATATGCGTTTTAGTCCATTACGTTAGTAGCGTTGTAGTATTGACTCATATTTTGATATTTAGTGGATTGCAAGTCTTACCATACGTATATGTTTGTATTTAATTAAATAATAGTTAAAAAAAACTAAAATACACGCTTTAATAAGATATACAACTAAAAAAGTAAAAATAATTGATACTGAATTTAAGATAAGTAAATGGAGTAAAATACATATATTTTATTGTTACAAAGCGTGGGGTGTTTACAACAATTACTTATCCTCCTGCACCCCACGCTTTGTAACAATAAAATATATGTATTTTACTCCATTTACTTATCTTAAATTCAGTATCAATTATTTTTACTTTTTTAGTTGTATATCTTATTATTGACGTGATCACGCCATCTATTAGTCAGTAGCAAATTATGTTCATCTATACGCCACCTAGTGGTCAGTAGCAATGGTCATCAATTATAAGAATAATGAATCCTGGCGAATCTAATCAGGATAATTATATATTTTAATCGAATTATTGTATTGTCATCGATCTTTGACAAGTGTGCAAAATTTGAACGAAATCTGGCCGTTTAAAGTGGGTCAAAATCGCGCCCAAAGAAGTCGGTTACAAACAAACATACAAACATACAAACATACAGGTGAAGCTAATAAAAAGCGTGTAAAAATGACGAGAACGACATTTATGGAATATGTATCACAACTTCTAACTTTTACTGACATAATTGTATGAATATCTAACGTTTCGCTACAAAATACAGTCCCGTATATCACGAACATTTCCTACAAGGTACACTATACATCAAGCAACTGAGTTCAGGATCCTATACGCCAAGTTGGAGCAAACACACTGAGACAATGTTGTAAAGGGTTCGCTCTGACAGTATGATCGATGGCCCCTAACGATTTCAGTTCGTAATCAGTCTGAGTGTGATGCAAAATGGTTTTTGCCTGTAATATGTTAGACCCTCGTGTGGTGAATGTCTAATTAGTTTTTGTGCCTGTCTATTTGCTTTTGTGGCAGTTTGATCTAGTGGTCAATGTAATTGTAAGTATTCTGACTCCATTTAGAGTTTTAGGTTGATTACCAACAGTCTTAGTGGCGCTACTACGGTATAATTGCAAAGCTGTGGTCTCGGATTCGAATCCCGAGTTGGGTAGGGTGATATTGAATTGTTCTATTTGTTATCAGCCCAGAGTTAGGAATTTGTGGCACCACCTGTGCCTACCCCTTCTGGGAATGGCGTAAGTTTTTGTATGGTATGTAGGTTGATTATGTGCCGCGTAGGGCATAAAGAGTAACTCGCAGAGGCCGAAAATGGCTAAGGAAGTCATCATCATTATGGAATATAAAAACAAGAGAATGGAGAATATACTATACTGTTTTAGATTAGTACTTGTATTGTATTGAATGAATCGATTACGATAATGGAATATTAGGAGGATCAACAATATAGAATCTAATATCATATACCTAAAAATACATTTTCAGTATTGTCAGTCAAAACCTAAGTTATAAATTCTATAAAAATAAACATGCTGGCATATTTTGTTTGACAATTTTTTTTAAATTAGAAATAAAGTAGGTATTACTCGTAACTTCGCGGATAAATAGTTATTTATGTAGATATTGTGTAGGCGGTTACCAAAACCGAGTTTTCGAGGGTTAAACTGCTAATAATATACCGTTTATAATACTGAATACATAGGTAATATGCGAGCCTTAATCTTCTCATAGATGTATATTTTTGGGAAACTAATACCAGCTGGAATTATCTTTTCCATCAACTGGCAACAACTGTCACAAAATATTAACTAAGCTAACACTTAAGTCTGTCACTTAAATAGTTCATAAATTAAAACGAATCTTTGCTTTTTTCTATGGAGCTTATGTTTCAGAATAGAGAGATAATTGTTACAAAAATACAGGTGTTACGTTCAGGTGTTTAAGTATTCTTTGTTTAAATAAAACGCAGTGGCTGATTTCCAGTATCTGACCCGTCCACTCGGTTTGACGTCTGTCATCTGTCAGTGCAATAATGTTGTACACATATTTAATTTAACATATTATTTTAATGACACCTACCTACAATTAACGTTTTAGTCCGTACACCAAAATAAGTATTAAATGGGGCATTTATAAACAAAAAGCTTCTAAAAGAAAGAAAAAGTTAAACGGAACAAAATAAAGTGACCACACTTTTTGAGAAGAAAATTGCTAAACCTCGGTAAATGCAGCGAGAAAGGGGTATCGCATTAAACACGACCACAGAGGCCTTTCACGTTGCGTGCACAGCGCCCGAACAATGACGTCGCTTGTCGACACGGAATACTTCACAAATTGTTTTGTTTGAGGCGAAATTTCAAAAGAAACATCAATTAAGCTTCCGACAGGCTGGATAAGTGCTTTGTAAGCCGAAGAATAAAAATATATTTTAAGTTTTAAGAAGAATTTACCAGCTATGGTTTTTATTTTTATTAATTCGTTGAATGGCGGGACGAGTATTCGTGAGATTGTAAGCGATACGACCGCTCATGGACAGTAACAATACCAAACAACACCAGGAATTACGAAGCAATGCTTGTTATTCCACTGCGCTTGCCATCCTGAGATATACGATGTCAAGTCTCAATTTATTTTTTAATGCTGTGAATAGGTGAGATAAGCATGCCTTTCTCCTGATGGTAAGCGAGACGACCGCTTATGGACAGTTACAAAACCAAAGACCAAGAATTACATAGCAATGGTATATCAAGTCCACTGCGCTTGCTATCCTGAGATATATGATGTTAAATATCAATATATCCAATAGTTACTCTGGCTACTATTTCCTTAAAACCGGAACATAACAGTGCATTTACCCTGCTGTTTCTGAGTTTACAGATGTTTTTTGGAATACATAATTTAATGCTGGTAAATTATTTAATTATCGTTATGAATCAAGCAAACAAAGATTATATCGCATATAACTTGATGTGAATATTATTTTGGATCGCTGTAATAATTTTTAGTTGCTCTTAAATACTTGCTTTAATTTTTTCGGGGATACAGAGACATTCTTCAGTAATAGTGTGTACTGCTTTCACTAATTCTTTCAAAAAATTGCTTAGTCTTAATTACTATACATTTATGCTCTATACCAATATGAAAGGTTTTGTTTGTTTGAACTCGCTAATCTTAGAAAATACTAGTCTATACTGAAAATATATTTTAGCATTGGATAGCTTTCAATCAATCAAATAGTAGAGGAGGTCCGTACTCCACAGTGGGACGTACATATATGTTAGATTATTACTATATATCCTTAGAGTATTTATATATAGAGGGAGCGCTGCCATACATTCGCGTTTTAAAAAACGTAGATATTTTCTTGTTCGTAATGTTGATAGCGCTCCTATATTAGTGAAAATTGAATTAATTATTTAGCAATAAATTGCTATAAATTCCTTTGATAGCCGAAATTATATTTAGCTATTATCCTTTTAAAACGAGTTTGAGTGAAATTAAATAGACCTAAACTATTTTTTTTTTTAAGTAATTTATGTATGTTGCACTACCGGTCCAAATATTAGCCAATAGGAGGGCAGAAAAAGGTGGCCCGGCACCACCATTTTTATCTACGTTTTTGAAGTACCAGCGCTCCCTCTATATATATATACTCTAAGTATATATCATATATTGTATAGCCCAATTATCGAGGTAGACTATATTATTATCTGTTTTGTTTCACAATGTAACATAGCAGAGCATTAGTGAAAAATTTACAAAACCGTCTTTTTTAATAAAAGTGTCTGAACCCGGGCAAATACAGATCAGGCCGCTATTTATAATACATGCGATATGTTTAGGTATATAAACTTCAATTAAAACTTATAAAAACTTTTCCTACTATTATACAACTACGCGTTAGCTCAACTTAGCCCGAAATAAAGTTATTGTAAGTACAAATATTGTCAAAAGTCAACAATTTGATATTTTACTATCGAGCCATGTAATAAAATTGACTATTTTATTTTAAGCATAAAGTATAAGTGCGTGGTGATCTGTTGGTAATATAACAGACAATGTGACGTTTTGAGGTTGTCACCTCTAATATTTGCGGTCTATGGATCAATAGTCGGTATAAATCGTATTGTCTTTGCCAACCAACGCCTCTGTTGCGCTGATTGGTTGATTCAATTTCTGACATCTGTCAAACGTGACGTGCGAACTGTCATCGGCGCAAGCATAAATACGCATGTAACGTCGCTCGCGTCCTTTTTCTTAACTTGAAGGCCAGTGACTCCCGTTACATACCACCAGCAACAGTGCCGAGAGTAAACAGTGATGCGAAATTATTAAAGCCCGAACGTAATTACCCTGAGTACTTATTTACCTACCTACCCCTATCTGCGGGCGGCCTAACCCGCCGCAACCAGACGCGGCACCTATGCATATATATGCACGGTGGTCGCGGGTTCACATCTCAGTTCAAACCTCTGACTTTTCGGCTACATGTGTGTATTGAAAGTTAATCATCACGCACTATAATGGCGAAGAAAAACATCGTGAGGAAACCAGCAAACCATAGGGATTTATAGGAATTTCTATGGTATGTAAAGTCCGCCAACCCGCTCTAGTCCAGCGTGGTGATTATATCCTGACCTCTCTCAATATTTTCGGTTATAGAGAGAGCCAATGCCCTGTTGTGCGCCGTATAAGAGCTGATTCAGAATAAGAATATTGTGTTTTCAGATTCAGAATTTCTTCTCAAGAAACGCAATTCTGATGCAACTTCTGTTGCGTTTATTTTTGACAATTGGATTGCCTCTATCTCTTTTTTTTTCCCTTTCCTTTTTCTGTGTCTTTTCTAAACACAAAACTTATGGTTGAGAATTTTAAATGGCAATATTGACAACATACCATAAATTAACCATTGCTTTTTGGCGAAAATATGATTTAATTAAATTATTATTACCTAGTGCAACAAAGAACATAAAAATAATTCAGAACTGATTGTCCAAAAAAACACTCGTAGATTAAACTGAAACACTAACAAATTAAACAAGATAATTGTATATTAAAATATTGTTCACATCAATTCTGCCACTTTTACACTCTGGATATATTTATTTAATAGTATTTTATACGCATTGAAAAATCGACTCTTAAAATAAAACCACAATCACAAATCACGAAGAAAAACCACAAGAAAAGTCCAGCATATTCAGTCGAATATTTTGACGGTATGGCCCGTTTAGTCCCAAATGCACCGAAAATGGGGTATCGCATTAAATTTAATTGCAACGGGCCTTTTCATTGCGGCATGCAACGCGCCATAATGACGTCATCCGAACAATGTTATAACTGGAAGGTTAAGGCACTTTTACACTGCAGCTGATATTAGAACGCTGGTTTTAAAACGATTTTGCTTAACGGTCAAACTCGTTTAGTACATCCTACACGCCAGTTGAATTTATTGGATGAACGGCAGGATATAAAAGCACTAAAAATAACGCTGCCTCATTTTAATAGACAAGACTTTATGGGGTGGAATATTGCTTAAAAAATTTAGTTTTATGGTAAGAACGTACGTGTTCGGGAAATTGTTGGGGTGAAATTATTATGCAGAAAAGGTGCTATACTTCCTTATATTATATCCTAAGATATTTAAGGCTGCGCACTGAATTGGTAATCATTCAGATATTTTTAGATAGTTTTATTATTTTAATGTCATGTGAGCATCTATGGCTTTAGAAGATACTAAAGATAGCAAAATGGCGAAAGTTGTGAAAAGTAGATCATGCTAGCTTGGTAGAAAAATGAATGTGGGTGTTTATGCTATTATTTCGGGATTTATTTTACCGGATTATTCGCATTTGAACTGATGGAATACACAATTTACTAGTGCTACGTCGTCTTTATTGTTTGTTTTAGTAAGCTTTAACTATACTATATTTAAGCCTTCAAAAACAATAGTTGTTTTTTTATTAATAGTAGTATAAGACACAATTACGATAAGGAAGGACTGTAAAGAAAGATTTTATAGGAACGTACGTATATTGCAAAAAGGTCTATAAAAGAGTCTTAATTTGCAAGAATGTTTTTCTTTATCTTTTGTCTTACATATCCTTCTCTCACCTCCCGATTTGATATGCAAGCAACATATTTATGATCCATCGTTGTAGATCTTCATGGGTGGCAGTGATCAATTACCATCAGGTGACCTGTTTGCCCGTTTGCTGGATCTATGCAATAAAACTAAACAAAAATAAAACTATGATGACAACAAAAACTAACTTTACCACGAAATCATTATGTAGAGAAATTATACCACATTTTTCTTAATAACTGATAGATTTCCATAACGTAATAACCTCTCAACAAATGAGGTATAAGCCTTGGACTCTGTCGTAGAGATGCTTCCAGTAATATATCGATAGAAAATAAATTCAATTTCCACTGTTATTTAGTTTTATTACTGGTAGCAGGTCTCTCATATGTGAGAGGCTGCCTGGGTGGGTACCACCGCAATGTCTATTTCTCCCGTCAAACAGCAGTTTAAATGCACTGTTGTGTTTCGGATTAAAGGACATTGTAGCCAGAGTAACTACTGGACATATTGAGACTAAACATCTTATGTCTCAGGATGGCGAGCGCAGTGGAATACCAAACATTGCTTTGTAATTCAAGGTGTTGTTTGGTTTTGCTACTGTTCATGAGCGGTCGCATCGCTTATCATCAGGCGAACGGCATGCTCGTCTGGTCATTCACAGCAATAAAAAAAATAGTTTTATAAGAAAATACACAAACATTTCACATACGCAATAAAATGTTTCGCGTATAAATCGTGATAGTATCATTTAAATGTGCGAAAGTAAATATTATAATACTGCGCTCAAAATTATTATATTTAACCTTTTTGATTTTGATAAGTAGCTATACATAATACACTGGACTATTTTTTTTTTACTTCACTTTTATTTTAGGCATTATTTATCATATAAGAAATTTTAAAAAATGTGGCGTTACATATGTCATTTAACGCTATTCTGTATGGACAGGGACCACATTTTTGCAAATCTACGCGTGTAAGTATGATACTTCCAATATATAATATGTGATACTTTTATAGGAATTCGATGTACCAAAGCTTATTATCGACATCGTATAATGATGTATCGATATCCCTATGAGTCTTATCTTATCATCCCTACTCTATCACTATCCATGTCTAATGAATTTCCAAGTAGACCCGATAGCTTTTATATTAATATCATAGGTATTATCTCCTAATGAATTAGTTTTCATTGAATATTTCCGTTCTTTTCTTGTGTATCGATTTGCAAATATCATGTTTGTTTAATGTTTTACTTCGTAATAATTTTAAAAAGTTTGGTTCTTTGACATCTGCGATATGAAATTGGCTATGCAATAGAGACACACTCACTGCAAATTCTGTTATCGAAAATCAATATTGACATTCAAAGAATTAACACCAAGTGCTGAAGCTTGGCAAGTCTCATATCGACGCTATAAGTAAATTGATTTTTAACGAAACTAAATCATACAAAAACAAAATTCATTTCGCATTAAATACTTGTAGATTTGTTTAAATGTACATGGATTTGTTTGATTTGAGTTCTTGATTTATTTGTTTAATTTAGACCACTTAATATTTTATTTTATTTAAAGCTTCATAAACTGAATGGATATAAGGGGACTTAATACCTGAGGCATTCTCTGACAACCTACCATAGGGTTGTGAAGAAATGAAGCACAGCAAGTATATAAATATATAGTATATTCGATAAAAATAATTATCTCCTCTTATTTCCTCACTGTATTCTTCTTCACCATTATAGTGCGTGGTGATCGACTATCAATACCCACACACCAATACACATGACTCTGAACAGCCATATGTGTGCACTGGGATTTAAATCCACAACCACCGAGAACATGTTGGCAGCCGCGTCTGGTCCATTACCAACAGGCCACCACGCACTTTAGTCACACGTGGGTCTACTCTAAAATAATTAAAACATTTTGACTTCACATAAGATTGACCCGACATATACAACTGAAGGCCAAAAGCACATATGGCCAATAGTGACGAATACTTGGCAGAATGCCCAAAACTTAATAAGTAATTTCCCTTGTTTTTGACCACGGCCTCATTTGCCTGAACAGACAATCTAATTTGGGGTAACGAGTATCCGATACGTTAATTTGGGATGAATGTATTCCATTTTCTTTCTTACGATAATGATTTAGATAGACCTAGGATTTTTGTTATTTGGATAAGTAAAGAAATATTCTATTTCATGGCAAATCCCTTTTATGTAGATTCGATAATAATCATTTAAGCTTCAAAGCCGGCGGTCGTTATGAAAAAGTTCTTTTTGATAATAATGCAGATATATGCTAAAATGTTTAATCTCTCTGTGGTTAAATTGAAATTTCGACATCAATCGAATAAAAAAGTTGACAGATATGGTAACTCGATGGAATATGCATTTTTGTATTGAAAAATGTTCGTCTTTATAACTTTTTAATCGTTTCTTTATTTGTTAGTGTAAAAATAATAAAAAAGGACCATACTATATAGGACATACCTTTGAAACACATTGAGGCATGTTAAGTACATTCCTCTTTGTGGAAATCTCTAGAAGTGCTTGGATTTTTATAATTCGACTTTTTGGACTATGTTTGTAAATAATAAATATATTGCTGGTGGTAGATCTCTCATATGTGAGAGGCCATCTGGGTAGGTACCACCGCAATGTCTATTTCTCCCGTGAAACAACACTGCGTAAATGCACTGTTGTGTTTCGGATTGAAGGACATTGTAGCCAGAGCAACTACTGGACATATTTAGACTTAACATCTTATGTCTCAGGATGACGAGCGCAGTGGAATGTTGCTACTGTTTATGAGCGGTCGTATCGCTTACCATCAGGCGAACGGCTTGCTCGACTCGTCATTCATTGCAATAAAAAAAAAATGAAAGAAGAAACGAGAGGTCGCGGTTTTGATCCCCGCACCAAGACAAGTGTTTGTGAGGCCCACAAGTATTTGTTTCCTGATACCCACAACACACCACTTAATTGATCTTAATGTGGGCTTAGAACTATGTATGTGACTGTTTGGTGTATTATATGTATATTATATTATACGTAGATACATAAATTCACGCGTTTTTCACACAAGGGCTAGGCGAAGGTACCAGGACAACCCTATTTCGTCTTGTATGTTCCATCCCATAATGTGGTACGTAAAAGTAAAAATCCCCGTTCTCTCCCCACCCCATTCTTCAGGGTACTCCCCTCTCAGTGCGGAATGACCTGAGTGTCCTTGGTGTGGATATCCGCTGTGATCTCAATCCAAGGAATCACATCGAGGGCGTAATATCTACCACATCACGCAGGGTTGGAGTCCTGAACAGGGTGCGTCGGTTTTTCACGCCCGGTCAGCTTTGTCGCTTATATAAAGCGCAGTTCCGGCCGGGTATGGAGTACTGCTCGCACCTCTGGGATGGATCCGCCCAGTACCTGCTCGATGCCTTGGATGGATTGAAGCGGCGGGCCATCCGCATTGTGAATGATGCAGACGTTACGAGCAACTTGGAGTCGCTACAACTCCGGAGAGATGTCGCCTCTCTAAGCGTGTTCTACCGCCTGTATCACGATGAGTGCTCTGAAGAATTGTTTAATTTGCTCCTCTCCTCTCCATTCCTAACCAGAACCACGCGTGCTGGCTTGCGAAGCCATAGCTTGACGGTCCACACCATCCCGGCGCGAACCAAACGGTTCTCAAATTCGTTTTTGTGCCGCACCGTCAGGCTGTGGAATTGTTTGCCGGCGCACGTGTTCCCTCCTTTCTGCATCCTGGGTCCTTCCGCCGCGGTGTGAAGAGGCACCTTAGCAGGCCGGCATAATTGTTTCCATTGGCACGGGACTGCCGTCCGATGCCAATGGATACTCTGCCTGGGCGGCATTGGCACTTTCCAACAGGTGTAATGCCGCCACTATGCCAGGCCAGTATAAAAAAAAAAAGTGGCAAGCCTATCGCCATATCGGGCACAAATTTCTGACTCTGGGCTGATTAGGAATAGAAAAATCCAATATCACTTGTCTTAGGATTCGAACTCGAGTCATCGGCTTTGTAACCATACCGTAGTACAATTACGCCACCGAGAATTCATGTTCTCGACTATTCCATTTAATTAACCTGTTAAGACTCTAACCCGCCAAATCAGATGATATTCTAAGAGCATTTAGCTAAGAATGTGTGTACGAACAGTTTCAGTTTCAGTGTACATTACGCGCTGTCGTCGACACGCCGTTGCACATAGTTCAACGTAATCCGTGTTGGATATGAAATTATTACAAGCTTGTTAGCGGGAACGACTCGATACATTTACTAGCCTTTGCACGCAGATACGTTTGCGTGGTACAGTTTATCTCAATAGTTAAGTAATAGCAAATGTGTTAGTCTGACGTATAATCTATAATATTTCAAAGAATCGTCAAAATTTCCTCGTCAAAGTTTATCACAAACAATCTGAATATAGTTAAACTATTTATACAAAAATAAATATTTTTTTATAGCCACAAACAGGTCTTTATCATCGTAGAACTCAATAAGATAGATTGCCTGGAAATTGAACCAAGAACTTGATCATTCACAGTCTATTTATACCCTGTCAAATTTCAAAAAGACCAATTTCATACAAAATTGAAGACTTTTATTCGATAAGGTTAGGCAGATGTGCTTCTAGTAGTACCCACAGTACGCCAATCACATTTCCATCTCACTTCTCATACAAACAAATTATATATTATTATGTTATGAAATAAACTATGCATGAAATAAAGCGCTGAAAGTATAAACAACGACATACTTAAAGTTCCGTACCTACTTATTTCAAAGGAAGCATATTTAAGAAGTATTTCACTGGGTGCACAAAAGCTATATTTGTAAGTTCTTAAGAGGAAGCTTCGAAGTAATTTAATTGGTGCATAGAAGGAAAATGAGACTCTTATGAAAACTCGTAGTGGTGTACATTTAGTATTGCGTTATTCTTGTTACCATTTTTTTTTGTCATGTTAAATACTGGGAAAGAAGGAAGAAAGTGCTTTTGGTGAGTGTCCCACCCTCAAACCCACCATTGTAACCCATGATCAACAATGGCATGCATCGTGACATCGATCATTGAAGCTCGGCGAGTCTCCGGGAATGTCTTGTCTTGTCTTTAAGCTGCAACGAAATCAATTAGAAAGATAAATTAATAGGAGTAGTTGGAAATAAAATATTGTCCACTTGCCTCTGTGTAAAGCAGGTGACAAAACTATTAATTAAAGACGAAAGTATTTAGTCAGTAGTTGTTTTTGTTAACGGACTAGAAACTGCGGCTATCAACAAGTTTAGGGTAGTCGCGAGTTCAAATCCCAGGGCACAACAACTCTGACTATTCGGAGTCATGTATGTATTCATTGTCACTTCGCAATAAAACAGTAAAGGAAATCATCGTGCGGAAATCTGCATACCATAGGGACTTGGAAAAAATTCTATGGTATGTGAAAGTACGTCAAGCCGTGCGCGTTTGCTTCTGCAAAATCTTGGTTGGACAAATTATAATCACTGTTACAGATACGTAGAAGACTTAAAAATGGGGAGATGAGGATTTTTAGTATCACTTTTTGGTCCCATTATCTATTAATCTATTGCAAGCAATCATTATTATCCAAGTCAAAACGATTATAAACTAACAAATGTATAACTTCAAATAAACAAACCAACTCAGAAAGCAAAATATCGAAACACTTTCAGCATCATTTAAGTTTTTACAACGCAGTAACATTTTATAGCAATGTTTGCGGTGGAACTCTTCAGCGTGTCAAAAATTTAACATGCCGCCGCGTATTCAAGTGGCACTGAATTTAAATAGAATTTCCTGTGGAAAATTGCGAACCTTACGCCGTTTGGTTTTTCAGACGTGAAACGGGTGGCTCTGTGCATTTTTAGTGTTTCGCTACAGAACATTGGGTTATAAAGGATGACCTAAATTGTATGCTGTTTGAGTTCGTGGTAGATAACAAATAAAATGCTTTGTTTCTTTTACCTATCCCATCTTCTTCAGGGTAAAGGTTTCCCCCACTCACTCTACAGAGAGTCTGAAGAACTCGCACTCCAAAGGGTTTTCAGGCCATATGCCATTCATTGCAATAATAAAAGCTGTATCTATATCAGCACATATACGTCCCAATATAGGGCTAGGGACTTCTCTACAATCAAGAGTACGATTGAAAAAGCGGATTGGCCGCACAATTTGGTATTCATGCTAAATTTTACAACACAGCAAAACATTCACGCATTCTCCATGTTACTATAAAAAAATTATAAAAGCCACAAGTGTGCAACACTTTATTGATATAACATAAGGAAACACGAAGTTCGGATTTCTGAATTGTAACAGCAAACGCAAATAATACTCATGACTGAAACCTTTGTCTTATACTTGCCTACCACAATCCTTGAGCAGAAGTGCTGTTAATTAGCGTACATTGTGAGGACTCCGGTCACCGACACGAATCTCAATAGAAGCCGCATGCATTAAGTGTCCAAACGAAGTTCAGTTCATTTAGTTTGATTAAGCAGCTTTTTTACCTTTTATTTTGTTTCGGCAGTGACTGCATTGCACCTTTTGGTGCAGTGCAAATGCTGGCTTGATAGAATAATGAATGGCATCAGACAGCGGTGTTATGTCAATTTTTAATATTTTATCGATTTCGCGTAAACATAGAATTTAAATAAATAAATATACCCAACAGTCACATATACACCTGAATTAACATTAAGATCAATTAACTTATATTGTGGGTATCAGGAACTACGAGAGACTTTTCGATCCCACAAACACCCAGACCCGAAACAAATTTGTGGATCGCATCAACCTTTATTTCCGAGCGGGGATCGAACCCGCGGCCTCTCGTTTTAGTCAACGTTTAACCATGACTGCGACTGCACCACGGAGGCTGTCGAATTTAGTTACTTAACCACGATTTTGATGTCACAATAAAAAACCAGACATGCAAAATTTCCTTAAATAAACATACAAGCGTCATCCGTTTAGATTAATTCTGCGACACCGGCACACTTACAGCCGAAAGCAAATGTAAACATAGAAATTCTGTTAATTAGTAAATATTGGGACGTCACCCCACAGTTCCTTAAAGCATCCCTTTATTGAGGTTCACGCATGGAAACGTACTTTCCTCAGTTCTGTCGGTCTTTGTGAAAAGGGAGCAAACAATAGCCTCGTTTGTTTTAATTTTATTTCTTTTTATTTCAACCTCTTCAGAATACAAATTATATTTCATCGAACTTGTTTATTAAAATAAAATTATTATTTACGGATTTTATTTATCGCGGATTTGGTCACGGGGAGGACCACGAAAATCGAAACTTCGGGAAGTAAAAAATGTAAAAATTAAACCATGAAACAATTGTTTTATTTCAATGTGTAATATTCGCGTAAATCTATAAAGCTATTATACGAACTGGTTAAAGTCGTGTTGGTTAAAGATTTTAATAGCTACCGACTACTTTGATGTTTAGGTTAGTTACGGATAGGATAGTATATTTTTCATACCAGGAACCCCTGCAGCAGTTGTACAAATAAATTTTGTGTGAAATCGCTGGATGGAAGCTACTTAGGTTTTGTAAGGGATCTAACTCGGCCACAACATTCGCATTGTGCTGTGCTAGAAGGCCGGTGACACTGACATACCCTTTCGGCCTCCCCTGGAGTACTGAAAGGGGAGGATAATAGTTTTATTCTTCAAACAAAAAAAATGGATGGAAACTACTTCTAAAAATATAATAAAGATATCCTTGGGAGAGGTCTGTATTGGTGAAATTCTTTAAGCTGAAGCTGATGATGTCATTCTTTATGAAAAATTCAATTTATTTATTTATTATACTTCATATACATTGTATACAAGGTGGACTTATTGCATTATCTAAAATTAGACTGTTAAAACGCTTTGGAAATTTAAATGTAGAATTACGCGATGAAAATAACACCAAAAAATATATTTATCCTATACTATAATAAAGAATGAGACTTTTAATCAAATAACCACATCAATCTAAAAGATAAATTCAGGGAGTGTCAAAAATGAGACGAAAATAGAAGATAAATCATCTTTATAAACACAAATAAGCTTGACGATCATCAACTTATCCTATATTCGCTTGAGTATTCTGTCAAAAACAATCCATTCGTGGTTAAAAGAATATCCAAATACAAATTAACTATCAAAATAATTGAGAAAGTTGTCAAAAACACCAGAGCACTAAACCTCCGATTAGCCTAAAAGCGCAAAATGGCGCACACACCAATAAAATAAAACTAGATGTTCACCTCAAAATTGCTAGTTAAAGGTGTATTCGCGACACGCATCGTAACGTTCCATACGTCGACACAAATTCTTAACATTTCTCACAGAAATGTACGAACCGTGAACACGGTACCCTGACAAACATTTAAGGAGCGTTTGGTAAGTACTACACGAGCAATTTTCGATGCTATCACCATGGTAACAGAGTTGTAGTGTCTTGCAACCGACCGCTCCGACGAATCCATGGTTGCCAGCTCGGAAAATTAATGTTGTCATACCAAAGCCTACTTTCGATTTGAGATACAATTTTCAGGTGGGGTGTAACGGAAACTTGAATATTTCACGTTATATAACTTGCGTGAAAGTGATTTGGAAATTTGTGGTTTTGTGTATATGCATTTTAGTATAGCAGATACCTTGACTTGTGTGATTATAGTCGCCCTGTTTGATTCCTCAGTCAACTGATTAGTATGACGTAGAATGCTTTACGACTTTTTTTTTGTTTTAGGGACTTAATTGGTTATTATTTACTGTGTAAGCATAACTAACAGTTATCTACAGAAATGTATATGTATGTAAAATCTAAAGATCTTTGTATCGGTAAAAAACTTATTTTTATCAGAGGCACCTGAGCGGGCCGATTTACTGTTATTTTATTAGAAATTGCTGCAATTCCTTTATTACAGTAAAAGAGAATACTCTTATTCTAAATTTATCTATCTAAATTTCGTTATGCAGCTAATAACATTATCGATAATAGTTTTAGCAAATCCCATACGAAATTGTCATGCACTTGTAAAACGCATTAATTAGAAAGATATATGGTCTGAACAGTTTGAAATTTCCAATAACATCTTATCGCTGAAACTTAAATTTACATCGTTTAATCAGCCACAGGAGAAAGTTCCGTTGAAATATCAATAGTTGAAATCGAATCTCGCACTTTGGAAATTAATTAAGAAAGTGTTACGTACTTAAGTCACTTTTCGTCTTAGTTTCTCGTTCGTGTGTTCCCTTTGCCAATTTTACGAGAGCTGCAAATCTTTAAAACTTTGTTTTCATATATAGAAATTTGAATTTAATAAATAATAAATTATTATTTTCTTTTTCAATTCAAGTGAAATCGAAGTGAAAATTAAAACACGTAATATTATTGTCTACCGTTTTTCTCTTTTTTAAAGGCTAAGATTTAAGCATTAAAAGGATTTACGTGTTGGAGATTTAGATAAACAAAGAATTAATGATTAGATAACAGGAAAGTTCGCTTACATACTGGATGACATCAGATCTGGCTTTAATCATTTTCAATAGTATAATAAATATAAATAAATAACTCGACGAATTGAGCAAGATGAAGGTAGGCTAGATCGTTCCAGTTGTACTTAAAAACTAATCAAGGCCTAAGGTACAGTCAGCAACATAAGTCGCTACACATTCACGAGATTTGGAATTGTGTTATCATCCAAAATAATAATTATTTTCAATATCGTATGGCACTTTTCGACATAAATGACTTTACTTGGTTATATTTTACAACTACAGAGTAGTACGTATATTTCAATTCAAAAAAAGGTTATAAAAAAATGTGAAGTGTGCAGCGACTTCTGTTCTGAACGTAATTTTAATAACATTTCGTATAGCCAGGGTTTTTGGCATATAAAACTACTCATTTTACAAAGCAATGCTTCACGTTCCATTTCGCGATCCTGAGACATAAGATGTTAAATCATGTTATATCCAGTAGTTACTCTGGCTACAATATACTTCAAAAACCGGAACACTAGAGTACATTTACACTACTGTTTGGCGGGAGAAATAAACATTGGAGTGGTACGTAACCAGGCGGCCTCTTATGAGAGACTTATCACCTTTTCATTACCAGATCCAATTTTTAAGGAAAAAAACAGGGTATCAATCGTTGTGATCAACCTATTAAAAATATCAATATTGCAGCATAAATAAGATAAAAAAAAACAACTAAAAACAAAGGCATCCCGGTTTGATCAAAGTGATATTAGATTTTTCTTTTTATTATCAGCCGGGTTTGTGCCCGATATGGCGATAGTCTAAGCTACTCTCTCATCGTGGGACGGAGCACATAAGGCGAAAGATGATTAAACCAGTGGCACCAAAAGACATGAATGATAGTTGTACTTTTGAAAATTTAAAATAAGTCAAGATTTCGCAGCGTTCGCCAACCCAGCTCCCACATCAATATGTTCTCGTACCAGCCGAACATGTTCGCAACTGAGCCAAGTTTTTATTAACGCCCCCTGTCGGGGTAATTTCGTTTGGAACGGCTGCGTACACTAATGAATTTCTGAAGGTACCCTCCGATCAAAGTTTTCTCGTTTGCCATGATGTATGCCGGCGTCTTACGTGAGTTATGCTACTGACGAATCTCCCGGGCGTTTGAGTGTTCAAGTGATTTGGTGTTTCTAATTTTGTCTGGTATTTTAGATAGTTTTAGCTACCAATTGTAGTTGGTTGTATTTATGTATCAGCTTCTTTAACTGGTGGTACGTCTCTCATTTGTGCCAGGCCACCAGGGTAGGTACCACCCCAATATCTATTCCTCCCGCCAAACAGCAGTGTAAATGCACTGTCGTGGTTCGGTTTGAAGGACATTGTAGCTACTGGACTTATTGAGACTTAACATCCTATGTCTCAGGATGACAGGCGCAGTGGAATGTGTGTGCTTTGTAATTCAAGGTGTTGTTTGCTTGTTTTTGTTTTGCTACTGTTCATGAGCAGTCGTTTCGCTTACCATCAGGCGAATGAAATGCTCGTCTCGCCATTACAAAAAAAAGCACACCAAAAAAATAAAAAAGAGCTTCGTCATAGTTATTCCATGTATTCTTAGGTCTATAAAATCTTAAGACCTCATATTGTGAGCATTAAACATTTCCGTAATAACCTTCTTCTCTATCACTTCCTCACCATTGAATTGTTTATCAAATCCACAAGTTTTCTCCCAACATTGTTCTCTTTTATTATAAAAATGAATATGAATAACTAGAAATACATACTCATCTACACTCAAAGGTATATTATATATCACCTTGGAATCTAATCGGCGAAATTCGTCCCAGCAGTTCATTCTTCCCCACCCATCTCGTATTCAATTAGATTTATTATGTGAATAAATATATTCATTTAACGTACGCATTTGTAGTTTTCAATGTTTACGACATAGGTGTCGGGCCGCGGCGGTAAATCCTCTGTTTAGTGGGGCGTGTTGGCGAATTTAGTATGTTTAGTGAGCGGAAATTCGATTCAATTTAATACGCTGAACTTTTTTTAAGCCCACTGTATTCAGTTATCATAAACTGGCTCGCGTAGATTTGCCTACACACAACTGTAATTTTTTTTAATTCTGTGCGTTGATTGAAAACCATTTTATATGGGACTATTAATTCTAATTATTAATCTTTGAAAACGGCTTAACTTTAGTAATGGAATTTAGCTTATTTAGAAAGAATAATTAATAAACAAACACATAGTAGAGACATCAGATGGTTGCAAACATAATTTGTAGAACATAATATAAGTCGAGAGAACAGTGTCATATGTTAAAAAGTATAAGGTATTCAGGATTCGTATCACCCAAATCTGACCATAAATAGCCCGTTCCTCAATATAATCTGTATCTGTATCAGCCCATATACGTCCCACTGCAGGGCACGGGCCTCCTCTACAATCGAGAGTACGATTGAGAGTGGTTAGGCCATATAGTCCACCACGCTGGCCTAGTGCGGGTTGGCGGACTTACATACCATAGAAATTTTAAAATCGCTATGGTATGCAGGTTTCCTCACGATGTTTTCCTTCACCGTTTTAGTGCGTGATGATTGACTATCAATACACACATGACTCCGAAAAGTCAGAGGTGTGCCCTGGGATTCGAACCCGCGACCACCGTGAACATGTAGGCAGTCGCGTCTAGTCCGTTTACCAACAGGCCACCACGCACTTACCAACAGGCCACCACGCACTTATATCGTATATGTGAGAGGCCATCTGGGTAGGTACCACCGCAATGTCCATTGCTCCCGTGAAACAGCAGTGTTAATGCACAGTTGTGTTTCGAATTGAAGGACATTGTAGCCAGAGTAACTACTGGACATATTGAGACTTAACATCTTATGTCTCAGGATGGCGAGCGCAGTGGAATGTTGCTACTGTTTATGAGCGGTCGTATCGTATACTATCAGGTGAACGGCTTGCTCGTCTCGCCATTTATTGCAATAGAAAAAAATATATATTAGTTTAATTCTGCTTTTAGTAATCTAAAATTAAACATTTTGTGCATCTTCCTGGAATACATTAAGATAGTGTCACAAATGTTTATTCCATATTAGCAATAATGTTATTGTAATTTCTGTTGATGAACCTTAATAAATAAATTAATAAACTTCACATCAACGTACTACTACTACCATCAAAAGCATATTGAGATATCAACTCATATTGAGATTTGACCCAACTGGTAGCAAAATGGCCAATACAAAAATATTGACAATGTTTCGTCGTAGAATTGTTTATTAAAAGTTTTTAAATAAATATATTCTACTGAAAGTTGACAAAAAAAGGGAAATGTGGGAATAAAAATTGTATGTAACACTGACCTGATGTGAAGGCTGATTTTAGGCGAAGATAAATAATCAACACACGATACCCAGCCGCTTATACGCGCCTGTAACATTTCCAAATGAAAAATCTAAGGTTAGATTGTTGAAGGTTCAATTCATTAATTTAAATTGGAGATTGGAGAATGAAGAAATCGATACAGCATTCCAATTAAGCAAGTAATTATAAAGAAAATGTAGAAATATGGACGCCTGTCTTTAATTACGATGCCAGAGTGTATCGCACAAACGGTAACTATTAAACTAAGTTAAACAATTAAAAACTCATCCACTGCTATTGGTCTTACATAATATATTTAATTTATATTTTATTTTCGCGGAATGGAACGATTATTTTTTTCTTTTGTATCTGTATCAGCCCATATACGTCCCACTGCAGGGCACGGGCCTACTCCACAATCTATAACCTATGAAACTTATGGAATGCGTAAGACACAGTACGTATCACTTACACGAGTCACATTCCTACAAAATACTACCTAATGCTGATATACTCACTTACAAACTTACAAAAGATAACAGACCAGATGCGTTTGTCAACACGTTTATGGTGATTGCGGGTTCAAATCCCAGGGCACACCTCTGACTTTTCGGAGTCATGTGTGTATTGAAAGAAAATCAACACGCACTAAACTGGTGAAGGAAAACATCGTGAGGAAGCCTGTATAGCATAGCGATTTGTAAGAATTTCTATGGTATGTAAATACCGCCAACCCAGACTAGGCCAGCGTGGTGGACTATATGGTCTTACCACTCTCAATCGTACTCTCGGTTGTAGAGGCCCGTGCCCTACAGATTCAGATATACAATTAGTGTGTATATTAAAAAAGTAATTGGATTTTAAAATACTGATATGGGCTGATACAGTACCTAATATACTCACAAAACGTATCCCCACATCCGAACAATCTGCCACGACCGCCCAAACATTTACCCGGATTAAAATCTCTCATGAACTATGAAGACAAACATTTTAAAAATTTCCCCGTTTAAACGTGACATGTCGCGTGCTGTGTCCATTATCATAAAACGTGCTGGCGCGGGCGCGCCGGCATTATGAAGAAATAAAACTTTTATAATGCCAACGTTTTAGGGTAACGCTTTCTTTGCGCAATTCGGAATGTTTCCGCGACTTTTGTTTTGCGATGTGAGTTTTTTGAGCGATGTAAATTAAGGATGGGATAGTATTTATCAGTGAAACAATGCAAATGTGAAATTACGCTTAATTATACTATACTAGTGGCCTGACTCCGCGCAGGCGCGGCACTGTTTAGAAAATATTCTATCGCTATATGTTATATATTCGTCACAGATAATCTAGGATTCTAATGGTGAAAAATTTCAAATCGGTCCAGTAGTTTCCGAGCCTATTCAATACAAACAATAAAACAAATCACTCCTCTTTACAATATAAGGAGGTTAGGTTTTAACACTGTCTATGAATGAGTCCGTTTTTATTTACTAAAAAACTGTATTTAAACTAAATTATATGGATGTGAGAACCAAACTCTCAGACTTTTATTTAAACTTTAATAAATCTTTGATAGCTTAAATATTTCCAATTCCTACTATTATTTAACTTCAGGATTAATTTCGTTTCGGGTTAAAGACAAGTTGGACATTCCCGGAGACACGCCGGGCTTCATTGCTCGGTTTCATTACATTGCGTGCCACTGTTGATCCTGGCTTACAGGAGTTGCAGTGGCGTGTGAGGGCGGGACAGTCTAAATCTTTTAAATATTGTAGTTATATTATACTAGCAGTACGTTCCGGATCCGCCCGGGTGCAGATACACTTTTCAAAATGGCGGCCAAAATGTTAAATTCTTACCATCAATTTGGACTGTCGACCAGTCTAATTATGAGGACGAATACATTTTTTCCCGCGTTTGCTAGTTTTTTCAGTACCTCTTTCCTCCTACAGGTCATAGCGTGATGATATATAGCCTATAGTATTCCTCAGTAAATGACCTATCCAACAAAAGATAAAACAATTCGAACCAATAGTTCCTGAGATTAAAGGTAACAAACGAACAAACTCTTCAGCTGTATATATTATAATAGACTCACATACGACCGGATACCGACCACACATTACTATACAGTACACAGCTTGTCATATGACCAACAGAGGCCTCCCGAAAACCGTCAGTCAATTTACAACTGTAATACAAACTATTTTCAGTTGCAAGCAGTCTAAGACATGACTATCATTGACTAGTTAATATTTACTATCAGATGAAACGTTGTCACTTTTTCTTGCAATTACATCCATACATTCTTCCCAGAAGGGAGAGGCCGCTACAACGACACCCACGTTTAGGTTTATGTATTCCGTCCTAGGATGTAACAAGGGGTTAGGGAATAATTAATAAATATCCAATATCACTTTGCCCGACCCGGTTTTCGAACCCGAGATTTCACCTTTGTAACCATACTGTAGCACAACTACGCCCAGAAGAAAACACGATAAAAAATCAAAAACTTCTTTTATTATAGATACTGCTCAAGCGTCCGTTTTTATTCACGACTCCAATCACAATCTCGACTAAATTCATACGCATACCAGCTATGCCCATTCGTATTCGGCTGCATTTTCTGCGGCAAACTTTTAGATTTTAATCCCAAATAAAACCGTCCTAGTACTTTCCGGATATCCAGAGGCATTAAGTCACTAAGCTATCACAACTCTAAACAAACTTGCGGACGGCAAACCGGGATTTAAAAAAACACATAGAATTTTGGTGAAGTTTCCCCGTAGAGTTTGTCACGTTGAGTTTAGACCTTTTCGTCACTGATTAAGCCAAATATTTACTTTTAACTTGTTAGCGTCGGATTCCGTGCAATTGATTCAATTACGTTGGATTTTTTTCGCATAAAATCTATTTTGACTTTTGTTATTTTTTTAGATTCGTTTGTGAATTGCACGGTTGTACTTTTGGTGTTGTAGATGGTGTTGTCTATGGTAAAATATTAATTGATGTTTATATGAATGTAACTGGCAGATCCTAATCATATAACATTTTTTCAATACTTTTATTAGAGACAAACATACCATTCGCCTTAAGGTAAACAATACTGCATAATTTACAGAAAAAATACATTTCAAAAGATAAACATAATATGCAGATAGTTTATCTGTCTCGTTTGTGGTATGCTGGTAAAGATCCATATCATTACAGCTCTGTACACAATTCGTGAATCGAAATCCGCGTAGAGAGAAATGAAAACAAACAAAACGATAATCCAACAGAAAGGTGAAATACGTAAAGCCAACCCACCGGAGTAAGCCTACTTATAGTTTAAAACAACTGATTTAAAACGTTTTAAATAAAATGTTGCCTGTTTAAGCCCCAAAATCAATCGTTTGAAAAGGCTGAAAACTAACCTACCAGAATAACAAAACTGTGTTATAATTTTGGGCAATTTTTGGTCACCTCGCGTCACGTTCCGTTTTTATTTGTTTATAGAAAATTAATATAAAGTACCTACTTTACTTTGTTTACTTTAGTACTACACGAAAAGTTAAGTTTGTAGGTGGACCAATGGAGTATTTTATTACTTAGGTAGTAAAGCTTGGTCGAACGGACCAACTATAATTCGTCTATACTTAAACCAGCTAAGTATATGAATATCAGTTTATAGCACATTTTAAAAATCTCTCCATTTTATCCCCACCTCGGCAAAATTAAGAAAATATAATAACTAATAAAAAATAAAAACAAAGTTATCAACACGAAGCTCTAACCGTTTTAAATAAACAAAATATGGTTTAAATTCCTTCTTAATGATATTTTTCGTTTTAAACGGCTTGGTTAATTAATATCAGCCATATATCTTTAAGCCTACTTACCGAAATCCCGTTCCCGAAGCTGAATGATCAGCGCCGGCGATGGTAGTGAACTCACAAACACAGCCTTGCACCAAAAATCCAAATAGTCCACTATACACGACCGAATCAGGTGAACATCCAGCTTGAAATACGCGTCATGCTATGCGGGGCGCACGCGACTCTCGATACAAAATGATAACAGCGAATGGCAAGCGATGACAAACTACCCTCTGAATTATAATAAATTTACGATAAAATTCAATTGAAGGGCGTGGTGGCCTGTTGGCAATGGACTAGACGCGGCTGCCAACATGTTCACGGTAGTCGCGGGATTCAAATATATATTGATAGTCAATCACCATGCACTTAAACGGTGAAGGAAAATATCGTGAGGAAATCTGCATACCATATTGATTTGTATGAATTTTAATGGTGTGTTAAGTCCGCCAGCCCGCACTAGGCCAGCGTGGTGGACCATAATATAGCCTAACAATTCTCAATAGTATTGTCGATTGTAAAGTAGGCCCGTGCCCTCCAGTGGGACGTATGTGTATGGGGTGACACAATATAATATTCACATAATATTAAAACTGAAAACTATATTATTATGATAACATAACTATACCAATAAATTATTAATAAAATTTGTAAATCAAATTATAATTCTTTATCTCGAAAAAGAAAAAAAAACTAAACAAATATATACATTTTAAAAATAATATATATCAATATTAACTAGTCAGTATTTCAGTATAAGAGAAATCGTTCTTTATGTCCCAAATAATGAACAGTGTAAGTAATAAAATTACAGAAAGCCGTCTCTATTCACTCCAAAGGGTCTTTTTCATTGTAATGTTGATGAAAAAAGTTCTCGTATTCAAGAGTAAGGTAATGTAGAACACTCTGCCGTCGCAAATTATCTAAACGTCTTAGGTAAGGCTCGACGACTTTGTCTCGAAAATAATGTCATTCATTCTGTTTTCTGGGATATTGCTATTTAGTGTTAAAAGGAGTTTTAATTGCAGCCGATCCTGTTTTCATTGAATTTAGAATTTTGTTTAAATCAAGATATAATTTATTTACCTTGATACAATTTTATTTTTAAATTAAACATGGTTTTGAAAATTGATACTAGTAATTCACTATTGTGTTAATTCTTTTGGTGACTGAATACGCAGATTTTCAATTGACAGCGTCACAAAGAGGTAAGCTGTAAAGTTGATCTTGTTAAAGGATTTAATCCGATGAATTTCATTAAAGCTTCCGTTGCGCAGCTGGGTGAACGCCGGCTATGAAACGTGAGGCCGCGGGTTCGATCCCCGCACTGAGATAAATATTTGTGGGATCTCCAGGTATTTGTTTTGGGTCTGGGTGTCTGTAAGTCCGAAAAGTCTCTTAGTTTCTGATTCATGACACAAGACTCGATCTTAGTGTGGGATCAGTACTATATAATATGTGACTGTTTGGTGTATTTATTTATTTCCCATAGATACTCACAAACTGTATGTTTTATATGTAACCCTGCCTCCTATGAGTTACTGCATGATTTCTCGACCACTACTAGTTACCTCATTAAATACACTCGCTGAATATTACTCAAACCGCATTCTCCTATCTCTAACAATAGAATCCAAAATTCAAATCGTTCTTTGGGTGCACTTCAAAAGTAACGTCAGTTTGACGTCCTTTGATGTCAAGCCAGCAGATTACAGCCATTCGCAGTCTGAATTCAGTCAGCATGGCACGTCACGTGTCTAATGGTATTTGGTGATTACTATTAGATAGAGGAATCTCAAAGGACATTTATGTGGTAATACAGGGAATTTATAAGGAAAGTGTAGTATATAGGGTTTTGTTATAGCACCAGAGTGAGAGCGATTACAATAAAATAATGCGATTTTAGTCAGCCCATGAATATTTATAAAGCTTGTTTTATGCAAATGTGTATTAAGAATTTGTGTGTTCACTTAGATTACATAGATGCAATATTCATAAAAAAAACATTGTTACGAGTTCTATAAAAAGGAGAAAAGAAAAAATAAAGTTTAACAAACTGTCAACAATTGCGGCAGATTCACGGGTGTTTTGTTATTTCACAAATACTAAAGGGTAAAACGGAAAGAAAACCTTTTTCGTATTAATAAAAATTAACGCATTACAACACAAAAAATCTTAACCCTATATTATTCAGAAAAACTGGGCATCATAACGTCCCAGTTATTCTTATACGATGAGAATATTATAATGCGGTAACGAAACGCAACACGATTCTACCATCAGGAAACCTGTGATGTGCGACATCGGTCCGCCTGTTATACAGAGTGTTTCAAAAGTCAAAACGAAAACTAAGGTTGTAATACTAGTTTATACTACTAAAATTTCACGGCAAAACTGAAGAAATGTACATTTTATGCACCATTTAGTTTTGATTTTTGTTGTTTAAAAAAAAATAGAGCTAATAAAAAAATTGTTTGTCAATGTATTTATCTAGGCAAATAAATATGACGATGCGTGAAATATAGAGAAGTGTTGCAACTGTTTGGTTTTTTTTAGAGATATGGTGTATCCAGCCATTAGTATTATTTTTTGTTTTCATGAGACCTATACTGAGCACCCTGTACACCCTACCTTTCAAAAAAGTATGAAAGTCATTCGACATTTTTCATAAAATATTCCAATGAAACCACTCAACGAAGGCAATTTCCTCGGAATAAAACCACCGTTCACACCGTTGTGAAATTGTCATGGTTTGAACTGTCATTTAAATGGTATTTAATGTCGATAGATCGGTAATAATCCCCCTGATCTGATACTTTAGAAAGTAAGTTTTGGATTACAGTTGCCAGGATATGTAACGCTTGTACAGTTTTATGAAAGCAATTTGGATATAGCTAAAGACTAGCTAATGCCAGACCTTTACAATTCCTAGAATTATTTAAGGCCTAGAAATCGTGATTATTGAGATAGGCAGTAAATTCAAATTCATTTAGAGATAGCGTATTCGCCTAGTGTACACCATTTTGTTTTTAAAGACGTTATGGTACGCTAGACCTTGTTCCTTCGGTAGCACTCTTGATATACCCTAGCATATACTCATTTCTTCATGCTAGTATGAATAAACATATAAAAATCAGACAAGTATCTGATGATTGGATCTCTGTATCTGAATCAGCCCACAAGGAACTTATACCACGTCCATTGATCAGTCCATATATGTCCCACTACAGGGCTTCTTCTACAATCGAGAGAACGATTGAGAGCGGTCATACATAGTCCACCACGCTGGCTTAGTCCAGATGGTGGACTTTACACGTGCACATTTCCTCCCCATGTTTTCCTTCGCAGTTATAGTGCGTGGTGATTGACTATCAATATACACACACAATACTTCGAAAATAGACACAAAATCAAAACTCCTGAAGGCAACTATATTTAACTATATAATTCTTAAAAATCACAGGTCATATCATTTGTAGATATTTAGTTCAATTTTTAAACCGTAAAAAATCTTTACACCACGGTGTAAGTTTTAATAGGCGTTTAAACATCGCCAATATATGCGTGTAAAAATTGCCACAGCCGGGATAATAAAAGGTGTTTGTGAGGCCACATTTGGTGAATATTCGCACCCGAAAATATCCCAGTCACGATCTATAAGTTTAGGCTTTCACTGACTTTGATGGCGGACGGCCTACACATTGTAATGTGAAGGCAAGTTTGGAGTTACGTAAACCGCATTTTCCGCGTTAAGCTGGCTTATTGTTGTAGATTTTGTACAGAAACTCCATTAAATGGATAGCCTTTTTGCTATAATTTTTAACACTAAGCATCTGATGTAAAGCTTGGAAAAAAAGAGTCTGTTTTTAATAAGGGCACTAAGATCGAATTTAGTTTTAACATGGCAACCCGATATAATACGACGGAAAATGTTTAGATATTTGTTATCTTCATTTATTGCTGTTAATAGTCTCTTTGTTTATTTAAAATTACAAAACAAACAGAACCGTAAATGTTCAGAAATATAATATGTATAAAATTATTTAATGTACACAATGACATTTATAATAGTGTTGCCTTAATTGTATTTCTGTAATGCCAGTTGTCACCGCATCGTACTCTTTTTTGCCAAGTTATATAGTGATTTTATGACAATTAATATGGCTGATACAGACCTCAAATATATTTATATATGAGACTCAAAATGAAAACGCTTGTTTTGGTACCTTACGAGTATATAGATTTTCCATTTTCCATTGAAAAAAAAAAAGAGTGTGTGTACTCATGTACACGCGTTAGATGCTATACTTCTTTGGCGTATAGAAAAAAAATATTACGCCATTACTTTTTGTTAGTAATAAAGAGATGAAATATAAATTTTCATAGAAAAACACTCACACTCACATACACAATTAATGTAGTAACAATTATATTTATCTGGTTTCTCAAGACACAGGCAACGCCTAATTTGAGAATCCCTGCAATATTCTCCATAATTATATAAAATTGTTATTCAGTTCAGTTCAGTTTTTATTTTTGTGTTATTTTATTAAAGATTTTTCATTTTCAAGTGATATTCTATCTTGAAAAGAAGTAAATCTTCTTACGTGTGAATATTATTTATGTAATTGTCTCTATTTGTGTAGCTTGATATATTCTTCTTAGTTCACATAAAATAAATTTCTGAACGCATGCATTAATATAAATTTGACAACCAATTTAAATGTCAACCACTTTTCATTACTGTCATTAATTTACATCTTTAAAATCTAAAATACGCCATTAATCGAATATTGTGGATATATGTTGTCGATTCGAAACCAATAAAGGTTTCGATTTCGATTAAATACGTTATTTAATTTGAGGGAAGAGTTTACCGTATCGACGGTATAAACATTAAATGTTTGACAGTAACAAACCCATGAACATTTTGTATGGCAAAATGTTTTTTCCTTTATTGTATCCTTTCGTCAATTTAATCGAGATAAAAACTATCTCGACCCTTTAAGTTTGAACAAATAACACATATCTACAAAATTTCATTATAATCAGTTGAGTGGTTTAGGAGCCCATCGCGTACAAACAACGTGACACGTTACGATGCGCGTGCACACCGATAGCGACAACATGAAGTTAGTTCTAATGCCACTTAGAACTAACTTCATGTTGTCGCTATCGGTGTGCGCGCGCATCGTACAAATTCACTCTCATCATTTTTCTCCATCGCGCCAAAAGAAGTATAACTTCAAAAAGTAATAAGTTACGAAAAGCCAACATTTAAATTGTTGTAAATTATGCCAGACTCCAACTTATACATAGAAAAATTCGTGAGTTTCAAATGGCAGTGACTGCACTCGCTCTCGAAAAAAATCGGTTCTTAGGCTCCTAATACCCTGTAATTAAATTGGCTACATTATCCTCCAAGCTACTTTGTGACAGAAATCGGTAAATTGTTAAACCCAAACTACCCTTTGTTCGCCGGGTCTTCTCAGTCAGGGCCGCGTTGGATCCGGCAGTAAGCCTAAACATACGGAACGTTTCGGAAATACTTATGGTTGTTGTCTTAAATTGGACCCAAAACAAGCCCACTGAGTCTTATTTGCTGGATATACTCAGGACTGGGTCGCGTCGCGTAGTTCCAGTGGTAGTGTAAGCCCACTGAGTTTGTTTCGCCGGGTCTTCTCAGGAAGGGCCGCGTTGGATCCGGTGGTAACAATAAACCGCTACGCACCTTTGTAATGATATTCATGGTCCACTAATAAATTTAATTTGACTAACATACATATTGTATTTCTTTGAAAAATAAATTACCATAAAGACATAACTAATACTTTAAATAAAATAAGAATAAAAAGTAAACAAATAAATAAAACCAATTCTAAATAAAAATAAAAATAATTTAGAATAAATAAATTACATAAATAAATTAATTAAACCAAGAAGTTAAAATAAGTAATACTAAGTATAGGAAATATATTGTTTATAGAGATTAAGTTATATGTGTATTGACTTGTCATAAGAGCTTTTAAATTGCCTACGTGACCAATAAATACATTTCATTTCATTTCAAATACATTTCATTTCATTTCATTCCTTCACATGCGAAATTCATATGTAGGTATTTTCCATAAAATTTGCAATTCTAAATTAATAAGCCGTTTTTGTCAAAAAAACTGCAAGGCCCAATAATAAAACAAAACATAAGTCAAGCATAATCGAGTCACCACACCTTGACTTATAAGTAATATGAGTAATAAATCATTATTCAAAGTTCTAGACGAAATCAGGGGTCCTTTATAAGGATAGGTGATATTTTCACAAGGGCCTGTCACAATGTTGGTCTATGCCGTTTTTCATATTAAAGAAGTGCCCTGTAGCGATACGGGAATGATTTATTGCCATTGTTGGCGTTCCCTTCTACCTTTACCTTTAATATTAAATGATAGCTTCGTGCGATTGTGGTTGGAGGTTGCTGAGAAAGTTTTTATACTGAACCCTGGGTTATGTCGTAAGTATTTGGTAGCTTGCCTATTGGGCTTCTGAAAGTGGGCGGAACGCCGATATTGAAAGTCCTTCAGAGGCTCTTCAATTCCGTTCTCCTCGAGGGCTCAACGCCAGAGGCATGGAACGGGAGCGTGGTGGTACTGTTCTTCAAAAAAGGTGATGACACTTTGCTGAAGAATTACGGGCCCATCTCGCTCCTGAGTCATGTCTATAAGTTGTTTTCGAGGGTCATCACAAATCGTCTCGAACGCAGGTTTGATGACTTCCAGCCTCCCGAACAAGCCGGTTTCCGAAAAGGCTTTAGTACCATAGACCACATCCATACGCTTCGGCAAGTTATACAAAAAACCGAGGAATATAACTAGCCGCTTTGTTTAGCGTTTGTGGACTATGAGAAAGCCTTTGATTCGATCGAAACTTGGGCTGTGCTACAGTCTCTCCAGCGGTGCCATATCGACTATCGGTACATCGAAGTGTTGAAGTGTATATACAACAACGCCACCATTTCGGTCCGAGTACAAGATCAGAGTACGAAGGCTATTCCACTACAGAGAGGCGTGAGACAGGGAGATGTCATATCTCCGAAACTGTTCACTGCCGCGCTGGAAAATGCCTTCAAGCTCTTGCAGTGGAAAGGACTCACCTTCGGTTTGCCGACGATATTGTAGTCTTGGCAGAATCGCTGGAAGACCTTAGCACTATGCTCGAAGACCTCAATCGAGTCTCCCAACAGGTGGGTCTTAAAATGAACATGGACAAAACGAAGATCATGTCGAATGTCCATGTTGTGCCCACCTCCATCGGTGTTGGGGGCTCGACTCTTGAAGTTGTTGACGAATATGTCTATTTAGGACATTTATCCGGTTAGGCAGGTCCAACTTCGAGAGAGAGGTCAATCGTCGAATCCAACTCGGTTGGGCAGCGTTCGGGAAACTACGCGACGTCTTCTCGTCCAAAATACCTCAGTGCCTTAAATCGAAAGTCTTCGATAGTTGTGTGTTACCAGTGATGATTTACGGCACCAAGACGTGGCCTCTCACTATGGGCCTTATTAGGAAGCTCAAAGTCACTCAACGAGCTATGGAGAGGGCTATGCTCGGGGTTTCCCTACGAGATCGAATCAGAAATGAGGAGATCCGTGGGAGAACTAAAATAACCGACATAGCCCACTGGATTAGCAAGTTGAAGTGGCAATGGGCAGGGCACATAGCGTGGAGATCTGATGACCGATGGGGTCGGAAAGTGCTCGAATGGAGGCCACGTAGTGGAAAGCGCAGCGTAGGACGTCCACCCACAAGATGGTCCGACGACCTGGTAAAGGTCGCGGGACGCCGCTGGATGCAGGCTGCATCCAACAGGTCTCTGTGGAAATCATTGGGGGAGGCCTATGTTCAGCAGTGGACTTCCTTTGGATGATGGATGGATGGATTTGGTAGCACTGTACCACATATTGCTTCGTTATCTATTTTTAAATCGAATAATGTTGTCCACTTTGAAACTGAAAGTTCGACGCAAATTCCTGAAACATCCAAATTGTGACCTTTTGTAAGTTTGTGTTGAAGCCAAACACCCACAAGAATTTTCTACTTAAAACACGATAACTTTATTAAAGCTTAATAAATACAGGTATATGCAAATTAACAACATATCATTTAACCCTCATGAAATTTAACCCTCTTCCCGTTAACCGATTGATCTGAAATTTGGTATACGCCTTTGATTCTGGTGACAATACAATTATCCATATTCAATATTATTGTGAATCCAAGATGGCCGCCGCTACAAGATGGCGGACAATTTAGTTTTTTTTCAATCTCATCAATATGGGTATCAAATGAACGGGCTTGTCAAGTAAAATTCAGTGCACTATACAAAATCAAAATCAAAGAAGGCCACAGCTACAAAATGGCGGATAATGTATTTTTCAATCCCATCAATATGGGTATCAAAATAAAGGGCTTGGTAAGTATAATACAGTATACTATACAAAATTACAATATGAATCTCCCACCCAAGTCAAGATCTGGTATCCTGTCGAGGACTGTGTGGCGTTAGGGTGGCTAAAAATGATACGTCGCTAGGGGTACACCACCCAAGTTAAGGTAAAAGGTAAAAGCGCGCCGAGAACTGTATGGCATTAGGGTGGATAATAAAAACTTAAAAATAAAAAAGTAAAAAAAAAAATAGGTTAAACGGTTTTATATTGCAGTTAAATGTACTAAAAGCTAAAAAATAATTTCATGGATACAGTCATGGGTACCAATATGTATACATTGTTAAAATAAAATCGTGGGGCACGTCCAATATTTACAATCGAAAGACATGGCATGTGACTTCACCCACTTCAGTTAATCCCAAGGTCATCCAAAATTCATTTAATGTGGACGTGCCCCACGATTTAATTTTAACAATGTATACATATTGGTACCCATGACTGTATCCATGAAATTATTTTTTAGCTTTTAGTACATTTATCTGCAATATAAAACCGTTTAACTTAAAAAATTTTTTTTACTTTTTTATTAGTGAATAATATTAGGTTTTCAAATCCTAATTTTAATGTTCTAAATTTAAATGTTTTGATTTTTTTTATGAGAAGTATATATCGACAATATCTTGTCAATATTAGCTTGTGTTTAGTTGTTTTGGTTATTAGTTGTGTGTTTTCTCTAAACCTTTGCCTAACTCATGTCCGAAGTATGAATCTATTCGAAGCCTGTCTAAGCTATTCTCTATAACCATGAACATCTGCAGTGACAATATTTTATATCATCAAAATGTTTCATAACAACGGTTAAAAGGCCCAAACAGCTCACAATGTTGCCCGCTGAGACCAATTAAAACTCCTACAACTTTGTATAAAATATTTTTTAAAAGGAAACTTTTAGGAGAAATTCTTGTCGAGTCGCTCCTCGGTAAATACGGCGGGCTAAGGGTAAACGTCCACTTGCGCCGATATATTGACGCAATTTAATCCTTTTAGTTCATTTTTTAAGGCTCCGAATTTTCTCACTTGTTTATTTATTTATTAAATCGATACAACATCGGTGCGCCACCGATAAAATTACAAGTTGATTTATACATAGGTATTGAGCAAGGTGACGAGCCTTCATATGTATATACAGCATTTATCTTTACTTATCGAATATAAATAAATTGTAACTAATAACGCAACAAAAATCATAATGTTTTGAGTTAAAATATCACCTCAATCTGGTATGAAAATTATATGACACCAGGGAATTTGCGGTTTCCGTTGCCGTCTTTTGATAATTAATAGAGATTTTTAGAGCTATATAAATCGAAACTATGTTTAACGAATTACTGCATGAATATATATATTTAAATGAGTAGAAGTAAAGGTGATACTCGTTCATAGAAACAGAATATAGTATTCCAAAGAAATATCTAGATGCAACTGCAGCAGTTTAGTGGACTGCAACACTAATCGCGACCATTATCTCGACGAGTTCAAAGGAGACTGTACTTGTACTCTAATTGGTGGACTTCATTGCCAACTATTTTCGCGTAGGTCAAGAAACCTACCCGTCTTATTATTAAGGAATTAAATTTAGCGGCCACTTAGGAGATAATTGCAATTTCGATGAGTTAGGTTTAGATTTTTTTATTTTTTTGCTATGAATGGCGGATATGCTATTCGCCTGATGGTAAGCAATACGACTGCTCATGAACCATATGCAAGAGCATAGCAACACCAAATAACACCATGAGGAAAAAAGAAATGCTCGAATTCTACTAACTATTCATATACATGTAGGTACATGGTATAGTACCTATAAAGACTACTACCGAATCTCGCAAAAGACTATTACCACCCGGGTTTGTTTTCAGGAACAGTCTTAATATACCCTGTATTGTTAGGTTAGATGTCACGCGTATGAGACACGAAGCGTGATAAACTTAGTTTGAAACAGTCAGTTATACAGTACCTTTTCTACGCGAATTTCAATTCAAAGAAATTGTATTGAAAGTAAAATTTTTGTATAATATATCATTGACGATGCCTACTGACATCAGCCAAATTCATAGCTATATAAAAATACATAGGCAAGAACGATGCACTTCTTTGCTTATCACAATTATTGATTTTATAAAATTTCGTAACAACTTAAACATTCCCATAGATCTACCACCTACACACCTAATAGAAGAAAATAAACTTAAAATCAAACCTTCGCCCGACCCCTATAAATATTTTTAGGGAATCATGAATGCATTATTGAAAGATATGAGGGGAAATTTAGAAATCTATCGTATAATTTATGACCAGAGTTAAATTAGTCAACACGAACGTTGTTCGGACGTCGAAACTCATCATATAAGATTAAAGTTTTCTACTTTTTACAATCAATACTATTTTCTATAAAACTTATCATAACACTTCAAATTTTATCTAAGATTACGATGAACGATACAGGATTCGAATATTTGGTAAAAGGGGTAAAAGTATTAAAGCATATTCGTAGCTTTACGTACGATGTTCGAATAATCGAAGTACAGAGTGACTAACACCCCAGAAAAAAAGAACTCAGCGTTCCTAATTGACTTTGATTTATGGAGGAATGACTTTGAAATTTCACAGAATAATTTCTGAAAGCTGGTATGCGTTAGGTGTGACATCTGCCCGACTGGACAATTTTCCCTTTACTGGACAAATGCCAGATTCTTCACCCTACATTATTCATAGACAAGTTTTTTTGAGTAAATTTAAGTTCGAATATTTTTTTCTTATATAATTAACTTTCGTTATTTTTTTGGGTCTTAATTTTCATTGTTTTATAATAAATTATTATAGCATGTATATACACTATGATTTTTACCTGAAGTATCCAATTATGAGCTACTAGGGATTGGAATTTGTCCCTCGTGTGGTGATTTTATTGTCGAGTTAATTATATTTTAAGGCTAAAATATGATCGATAAACTAGAAATAGCTCCAGGTGTTCTTGTGCCTACATCTTGGAGAGGCGAAAGTCCTTGTAAATATGATAAACTTGGGAATATTATTTAATTATATATAATTGATAATTATTATTTCTCTAAATTATATACTAGTACCATATGATTAGAAAAACATTCCCTTTTAGCTAGTCACTTACATAGTTCAGGATGAGTAATAATTGGAATTATTTCAATTACTTCATAAACAACAATAGATTTATACGAAACGCTTACGACTTGTTGTCATAGTTTAAATTACGTTAACAGGTAAATAACAAACTTAATTAATTACAACAAATGCATTAATTAACTTCCTATTCAAGTGTAGGTAATATAAAGGAGATTAAACGTTTGTATTTTATGAAACTAGACGTTTTTTCTGAACACATTGACAATATGAAAAAATAATTATTAATTTAAAATCTCGAATAAATACATTTTCTGACAGTTTCTCACTTAAATTAACCCACATTCGGAATTTTTAAAATGTAATTAGTAATTAATCAGCAATTTAAGTTAATTTTGTAAGAAACAGAATTTCACGGTGGTGCGAACTTCCTTTTCCCTGCGAGTGTCAATGTTAGAACTAATCGTGGTTGAAATTAAAAACAAGGTCGTCACCACGGCGACCGGACGTCAAATCGATAACATTCTGCGCGCGTTCCCATTGCACCGCGATTGAGATTTTTTAACATTTACGTATGTATATGTAAGCGCGTGGTGGCATGTTGGTAAACGGACCAGATGCGGCTGCTAATATGTACACGACAGCTTCAAATCCCAGGAATTTTCGAAGCCATGCGTACGGATAATCAAAAACCACGCACTATAACGTTGATGGAAAACTCGTGAGGAAACTTGCATACCATTGCGATTTGTATGAATTTTTGTACGTAAAGTCCGCCAACTCGCACAAGGTCAGCGTGATGGACAATATGGCCTTACCACTCTCAATCATATTCTCGATTGTAGAGGAGGCTCGTGCCTTGAACTGGGACGTATAATATGGGCTGACACAGATAATGGTATATGTCTATCGTCTGGTAACATCTTATGGTACTAACTAACTTACCCCATATCTCCTAAACGGAACCGGTTGGGGTCAAGGTCAAATTTGTAAGGCTTGGTGTGGGTTCAAGTTATAATCCCTAAAAGTTTCAGCTTAACATCTTGATATAAAATAAAATTAGGACGAAAACAAAATCCGTTTTTATTCATTTAAAATCTTCAGTCATTTTATTAAATATTTGAGATTCCAATCGGTTCAAAATTCTAATATTAGTTAAGGTTACGGTAATAACAATAATACCCCGTATTTAGATTTGAGAAAAATGGTAAACAAAAAAATGAAAAATCCTATGAAAGGGAGCCCCGAAATCCGTCCCACTTCGGACCGTCCGTCACACGGCGTTAGATTAATATACAAAATATAAATTGTATACGTATTGAAAAATAACTCTTACATGAATTCCAGGAAAAACTCGTAAAACAAAATGGTGTATTCACCTCATACCGGGTATCTCAAGACTGCTACCGAAAACGAAGCCGGGTGGTAGTTTTAGTGACTACAAACACAAAGCAACTAAAAATTTCGCAAAGAAACGCGACAGTTATTTTTTATTATTTTTTAAACATCGTCATTTTTTGGTGGTAAATCCCTAGTTTTAGCTAAAATAATAATTTAAACTCTTTTATACCTTAGATTATTTATAAATAAAAGGGTATACACTGTTGTTTTAGGAAAAAATGCATATACCACACAAACATGGTCAAAGGAAAAAAAAATAACAAAAAAAAATTGACGCTTTTTTTGCCACTTTTTCTGTTGCATTGTGTCTGAAGTCGCTTAAGCTACCACCCGGCTTCGTTTTCGGTAGCAGTCTTGATATACCCTGTATAATATGTATTTTTAATAAGATTATCAAAGATTTTTAAATACCGTTCAATATGATTCTCATACCCTATTTTTCGTCCATAAAACACTTTTATAGGACATAGCAACCATTGGAATAAAATCCAGACATGCAAAAATTCAGTCCACTATATATATATTTGCTAAGACAAACCAGTTATCAGAGTTCGATAACCCTTTTAAGAGAAGTTTGCCTAGATTTATAGGCGGTTAAGTTCACTTGGTCCCAAAAGAGCTTTTATTAGGAGTATTACGATGGAAATTCAGCGTTTTAAAGAATAGTTGAAAGATTCATAAATTAGTTGGTCACTGAATCCTACGAGGGCTGTTTATCAAACGTAATGGTTTGAATGATAATTCTCGCATTAACTTGTCTATGACGAGTTAATATTTAAGTTTAAATAGTTTATTTAAATATAATAAGTTCATTTAAAAATTCTAGTAGATTGATAAGATACTATTAGAAAGAATGAAGAAAACGAAAGTGTACAAACAAAATAAAAAAATATAAATGTTATGACTTAATGACAAAAATACCTTATTCTATAATAATAAATGCAGTTTTTAAAAGCCCTCCTAACTGGAAATACCTAAAACATAGATTAGTGCGTATAATATATTTATAAAACACCATTTCTCTTAGCAAATATAGCTCAAGTTACATATATTAAAAATACAATGTTTCACCGAATCACTCATTTAAAAATTTCATAATGCGGGTTGATAAAGTCTAACACGATTATGCCATGTTAATTTATTCAAAGTTTAATTAAGTCTGTGATCATTCGTTTTTTTACAATTTAGTGGTTAGAATTTAACCTTGAAAGATCATTAACCATTCTTTGATATGTTTAACCTTTGTATGATCTGAGTGGCATTTATAAAAATGTAAAATAAATTGACATATTGTTGTAAATTTTTATGCTTTACTATATTGTGACAGGAAATGTGAAAATTGAACTTGTTTTTATTGGTAAGCATTTAAATCATCTTAGATAAGCAACAAATATTTTGATTTCTTATAAAGCTGTGACAACATAATGATTATACATTTTGTAGGTGTACTCATTTGATTAAATTTAAAAAGCAGACCTATTACCTATCTTTGAGGTCTTCATAAACATAGCATTAAGGAAAAATATTCCATTAAAATCAATAATTATACAACAATAATTCAACAACCGTTAAAATATTCCAAAATGCAAAATGATTCTATATTCAAATGAATAATCGAACACGCATGACGTCACCGCGCCGCTGTCCAATGGAAACGTTTGTATACTACACCCGTTTATATTTGCGTTGGTGTGACGCGGGCGCAGTGCCCAACACATCTAGGTTAGGAATACACGTGTTAATTGTGTTAAAATATTATGGAATCGCCCGTGAATCTACTAGAACTTGGAAAGGATGGTGTTAAGAAATTCCTTGATTCCTTTGATCATGTATTCTCGGATTGTGACGGTATGTCTTCATTACTATTACATAAGTTGTAAATTATTATGAGAGGTGTTCAACAAATTCGATAAATTTAATGTTTACATAATTATCTTTATGAGTCAATGTAGTAATTAATGTAATAACTTCTTCGTCGGTAAATATTTTTTTCATTGTATTTTATATGCGTGCTAAATTTAGAAAGAAATAGCTGTGTAATCTGTTAGTATTTTATCGTAATTTAATTTAGCGATTGCCCGCATAATAAAAGAGAGATTTTAAATATTATTTTTTGAAATAAAAATGCACGTATATGCTTGGAATTACTAGTACCTATTATAGTTTGGAGTAAATATATATATTTGTGATGCTACAATGCTGTGTAATTTCCTGAAGATCCGACGTGATGCCACACCGCCATAACATAGAACCTTCGTACATTCAACCTTCGTGTTGATATCGATCGTTCTATCCGAAATCTCAAGGCTTTTTCACATCTCGCGCATTTTAAGCTTCGTTTGATGATCCATGTATAATGCGTTTTAAATAAGAATAGGAACGTCAATGACCCTTAGCTGTCAAATATCACATGAAAAGTATGGTTAGTAACAAAAAATATTTTCGCATCAATATTTATTTTTTCACATAGTTATATTCCTTGACATAAATTAGCTAAATAAATTGAAACAATTACAAAATGTTATATGGAAAAATAAACAAGAATGTTGAGTCATACATAGTTTAAAAAAATACAACTTTTTAATGTTTTATTTACTTCATGGGCAATAATTCGCCAAAAAGTAACTATACGACGACACTGTTCATTCATTAATTTTTTTATGAAATATTAAATATTAAAAATATCATTTTTATTCAACAAAAATATTATTTTAAGATATCTTGTTTTGCTCACCTTACCTAAATTGTGCGATTTGACAGCTACAATGAACCAATATAGCGCCAGGTCAGTCCTATTCTTAGTTGAATCGCATTATACATGCAAACATGGAATAAAACATGGACGCAAAACTAGTTAGGGTATATCAAGACTGCTACCGAAAACGAAGCTGGGTGGTAGTTTTAGTGACTTCAGACACAATGCAACTAAATTTTGTGCAAAAAATTGTGACGATTATTATTTTTTTCTATCGTCGTATTGGGGTGGTAAATACATAGGCTTTTATTTTAAATAATAGTGTACACCCTTTTATTTTTACAGATGCTATGGTACGCAAGGCTTTAATTGATTATTTTAGTAAAAACTATGGATTTACCACCCAAACTCGACGATATTTAAAAAAAAAAAGTCGCCTTTCTTTGCGAAATTTTTAGTTACATTGTGTTTGTAGTCACTAAAACTACCACCCAGCTTCGTTTTCGGTAGCACTCTTGATATACCCGGTATTTTATAGGTCATAATTCACATTACATTAGTGCGTTACATTACAAACAGACCAGACGCGGCTGCCAACACGTTCTCAGTGGTCGCGGGTTCGAATCCCAGGGTTACCTCTGACTTTTCGGAGTCATGTGTGTATTGACAGTCAATCTCCACGCACTAAAACGGTGAAGGAAAACATCGTGAGGAAACCTCCGTACTATAGCGATTTATAAGAATTTCTATGGTATGTATGTACATACATATGTAAGTCCGCCAACTCGCACTAGGCCAGCGTGGTGGACTATATCGCCAAACCACTCTCAATTGTACTGTCGATTGAAGAGGAGACCTGTGCCCACTGGTACGGAGGTTTCCTCACGAAGTTTTCCTTCACCGTTTTAGTGCGTAGTGTTTGATTATCATACACATTATATTATTATATCGATTGTATTTCTCTTTGTCGTACGTTGTGTAAAAATTTGCATGATAATCGTGACCAATAAAAAGAAGTGTTTCAAAACATATCGGTATTTGTGTACGTACGTAAATAAGCAATATTTTATAATTATTATAAGCTGTGAAACAATATAACATTGCTTACATTTGTGTATCTCATTTCAAGTCATTGCATTTTAGTATAAAAATCTGTACTGCCAAAAGTCTCATCTGGGAGGCAGGCCCCCCCCTGACTAATAATACGAAACGAAGTTCGTATGTTCGAACGTGCGACGTCCGGAGTAAGTTTTCCACTTGTAAAAATCAATACTATTCTCTATGATACCTATCATTCACTCACTTAGTCTATGGTTACGACGTACGATAGATAATTCGAACATTTTGTCGATTACCTAGGCACATGCGGTCAGTTTCTGTACGACATTCAAATTTCGAACATCATATATCTAACACAGAGTAACACCCTAGATGGTATGTGATTTCTGCCATCCATGAACATCCTTTAAGCTTGGGTAGTTGGCGCGATACTGGACCCTTAAAATAGAAGGGGACAAGATGGAAAAATAGTATGGGAAGAGAAAAGGAGTATTGGGCCTCTGGCAAATTACTCACCGGATCAAACAGGACAACAAACATGTCATTACACGTCAGTTACGTGTGATTTTATATGTACATTTCTAACAGTGCTGTATTTATTTCGTAGTCTTCAGAATTTTTAATTGAACCTATTTGTTTGCAAATAATTTTCTAGGAATTATTTTAAATATTAATTACACATATATTTTAATATGACTGAAATAAAATTAGTGACAGCTTTGCGGTTAAATTTAGTAGTGTCTGCGTTAGAGATTTTAGTATAGTTAACTCAATAAAACTGAATTTAACTCAAGGCCCGATTTACGCCCGAAATATCGATGCTAACATGATATCATGGAAGAATCCATGAGTACTCTGAAATGTTACCTATTACGGTATATTGTACTGACTCGTAAGTTTTCAATAAATAATTGCAAATATCAGTCAAATGTAGGGGATAAGTTACTCTGGCTCAAAATTTCCTTCAAACTGGAACACAACAGTGCATTTACACTACTGTTTGGCGGGAAAAACAGACATTGCGGTGATACCTACCCAAGCGGCCTCTCACATATGAGAAGGAAATTTACTACATACTCGTAAAAGATCTTTTCTATTCGGACAAACCGCTTCGGGTGAAATAGAAAATAGAAAAGTAATATGAAGTTAGAAAGAGATTTGATTTTTCCTAACATCAGAAAATGGTATGCATTCCTTTATTTTTGTCTTTATAAAGGAAAGTTTGTGCCAAATAAAATAACATTGTTTCTAAGAACAGAGAAATACAAAATGTTTCAATAATTCTAGCTGTCGTCAGCTGTATCTCGTTGGATATCGTTTTTCAAGAATTGGCACTACATAGTTTGCAAATTAGAAAAAGTACTATTTGGCCAAAGTCTATTTTGAGCAGCAAATTAATATATTTCAATTTTGATAGCTAGAAATTCATCATACTGTATTGTATTAGCTCATATACAGTATACAGTAAGATTGAGAGGTACATATATTCCACCGTGCTGGCCTATTGCGGGTTGGCGGACTTAACACACTATAGAATCAGATTACTTTTTTTTTCCTCTTTATTTTTTTGGGACTTTTATCCATGCGGACATGTAAGTCCCATCATACCTTATACCTAGTAAAATACACAAACATATATATATTTTTCAACTTATAAAAGAAACTAATGAACACAATCTTTTCGAAACTGGTGACAGCGGATTTGCCAAAATCCTTTGAATCAATCCAACATCTACAAAATTCAAATTATATTCATCAAAAAACTTATCCCTTCCTTTTTTATTTTTGGTACATTCCATCAGCAAGTGTTGTATATCTTCTACTTTATTGCAGTTAGGTGTTTCCGATTTTTTCATCAAATATGCAAACTTTGCTGATGGATAATGCCCAGTGGTAGAATCAGATTACTTAATATCAGGTGAACCATGCTCGTTTGCCCCTAAAATAAAATAAAAAATCGCTATATTAAGCACGTTTCATAACGATTCTCCTTCACCGTTGCAGTGCGTGGTGATTGACTATCAATATATATGTATAATTATGAAACTACATCATCATCATATTTTCAACAAGATAAAAGTCTACCTGAAATGTCTATCGTATCTGCAAATACCAACAAATAAACCCACAGTACTACAATACATTAACGATCAAAGAGCTAAACCAAGCATTAAAGGTTTATCGTTGCTATCAACGATTCAAATGTTACGCTTTGTGAATATGTTATGGAAATAACCAGAGATCTGCGTTTGAGAACACTAGGTTGTATTTTCTGTTTGATTACATATTAGGTATATAACCTTACTTTATGTATGAAAAGCTATACAAAGAGACATCTACTGCCTTATGTTAATCGTCCAGATAGTCCTATTTCTCCCGCCAAACAGGAGTGTGGATGCACTGTATTGTTTCGATTTGAAGGTTATTGAAGCAAGAGTACTTACTGGACATATTGCGACTTAACATCTAATATCTCGGGAGGGCGAGTGCAGTGGAAAATCAAGCATCGCTTTGCAATTCAAGGTGTTGTTCGGTTTTGCTACTATTGATAAGCGGTCGTATCGCTTACCATCAGGCGGACGGCATGCTCGTCTCGACGATCGCCATTTTCTAGGCAACAATTTCCAGTCAACACATATTATATAAATAGTCGCATTGAAAGACCTCATTTAGTGAACCCAGAATTTCGGGGTTCATTGCCCGTTCATGCTGTCACTATGAGGCACCAAAGAGGCGACATACATAATGTACGGAATATTATAATTCGGGATATTTTTGTCCCAAAGTTTTCCTGGTCTATATTTAATGATGTTTGTGTTATTCTAACTGTGTTATATTTCCATAGTTCAAAGAAGAGATAAATCATGAACATGTTTTGAATTTCAAAATTAATTAATCCATTTGTAATATTAATGTATAATATTAGATGATCAAAAGATATAGCGGTTGATAAGCTAAAGTTGCAGAGAATTCCAGATTAATTACTGAATACCTTTAGTAATGAGTTTCCTGTAGATAAATTTATTATTAATAAAATATTTTTATATTCCTAAACAAAATTTTCCAGGAAATAACTCACAGATTACGCTAACGTTTTGAAATTCATTGAATTTTATACGATATTGCAAATATTATTAGTTTTTTTTTTTAATTTACGAAATATTTCGAGTATACCCATATGGTACAATGTGAGATACTATGACATACAATGTTTATGGAACTAAAAAGTCTATATTTTTAAGCATACACTCCAACGCATTGGTTTTATGGTTTTCCCTACACCACTTGAGTTTCTCATTAAAGGCATACATTTTATGTGAATGGTTTCGATAATGAGGCCTGCGCCATATATCATAACGTACTACATCCTTTGAATTTATGTAAGCAATTCTAACATAGGATTTTAAAATAACAAGGATGCTATAAAAGCAAGTTATAAACAAGTAACTCTCACTTTTTAAAAAACTTAAGGAAAAGTACTTAACACCTAAAGCAGACTTGCGTCAAAATTTATCAGTATCTTCATCAATGCTAGATTCTAGATTCTAGAAGAAGAAAGAAAGAAAAACTATTTATTAATCACAGACGCAACATACATAAAACACACAGTAATATAAAACTTAATAATAAAAATGGCTGGTCGCGACTGTGACCGGTAGGTGGCCACTCAGCTTTATGTTATGATGTGGTGCAAACCACAACACAACGCTGATTTTCAGTGGCCACCTTAAGTGACTTATATCACCACCGCCCCTAAAATCTGTATCACCATTGGGCATAGGAATACGCTGCCGGGCTTTTTGTTGGGAATACACTATATTGAAGATCACCAAGCAGGTATTTGTCCGGAAATGCTGCTATGGGCAATTGGTTTAAGAGATTGCAACCAGCGACTTCTTACCAAAGCCATATTTTAGTCACTTTGAGAATAGTTCCCACTGTGTCAGCCCATATAAGTCCCACTTCAGGGCACGGGCTTCTCTGCAATCGAAAGTACGATTGAGAGTGGTTAGGCCATAAAGTTTCCTCAATTAGTATCAAAGAACCCACGGCAAAATATAATAGAACATGCATCGAAATATTCATTATCTACTTCCAGATAACAGTGGGCCAATGTCGAGATATTATGTTATCACGCTATCTGCTGTCATGATTTAACCAAGTGTTTGAGTGTCTAAAGCGAAGGTCTAAAGTTTTAATTATGTAAATTGGAAGGTATATATTACGGGATAAATTTACTTTTGTCTTAGGACCGTAGTACCGAATTTTGTTCTTGGTGGTATCTTGACTGTCCATTAAAACCCATACAGCCAAAGACCTAAAAAATTAAAGATCGTATAACGTAACACTGAGAACAGTGGAATCGACATTGGAATTTTGCAATGATCGGAAGAGAAAATTCGATAGTATATCATCTATTATAATATCAATAAATAAATAAATACACCCAACAGTCACATACATAGTCCTGAGCCCACACTAAGATCGAGTCTTGTGTTGTGGGAATCAGATACTACGAGAGACTTTTCAGTCTCACAAACACCCAGACTCGAAACTAATGCATGTGGTTCACACAAACATTTGTCTCCATGCGGAGATCGAACCTGCGAACTCTCGTTTCACACCGGCGTCTAACCAACTACGCCACGAAGGCTGTCAAATAATCATCTACAGATAAATAATATCAGGGAACATTTATATATATCACCGTTAAATTGTGAATATCGTTAGATTATAATCTATTTCGCGAGATTGTGAACTGTCGAAAGATTGTGAACCGTAGGTTAGGTTAGGTTAGGTTTAACAGTTACACTTCGATAGATTATAATCTACCGAAAAAATAATACGTTAAATTGCAAGCAGTATGTTACGGTTCACAATCTTTCGATAGTTCACAATCTCGCGAGATATATTATAATCTAACGATATTTACAATTTTGCGGTGACATCTACCAAGATTCCAATTATTGCAAAACATTAATACTAGAAATACTAATGTCCAACGAAACACAACCCACGATCTACCATTTTTATGATCTCGGATGAATCACAATCAAAATAAAGGAAACTCATAACCACGGAAAGCAATTTCTGTTTTGTTCACTCACGAAGTTATTATCCTTCATATATTACTATAATTCGTTACAATCGCGATTTAATTGGACTCCTAATATTCCATATTACTCATTCATTATTATCACTGTCTATGATTCCACACCGGAATGAGGTTTTAGTGTTCATTAATTATAGCTTCGGAATAGCTAATCGGTCTTCATGCGAGGATAATGAATGTTAAATGTTTGATAAATTTCTCGTTTTAAGTGATATTTAATCTGTAAATGAATGAGCTTTGAAAGAAATAGATTACGGTAACATGGAAGATACGGATACAAATTACAAGAGAGTAGTCGGCTGAGAGGAGAATGTGAACAAGTATTTTGATAGGCTGACCACCGGTTCATTAGCTCAGTTGATTGGAGCGTTGTGCTAATAACGCGAAGGGTTCGAGGTAGTTACAATATAATGATTGGAAATGACTCGCACACATGTATAAACAACATAAGTTTGTAAATCAGAAATTCGACATGCTTTCACATGTCGAACCGATGATGAGTCTACTATTTGCCATATACAAATATTTACGTAGTACTTTTTACTGTCATAGGTACATTCCATGACCATAATTGTTACTTAAAAATGACCAAGCCCTTTATTCTCAATATAATTCAACGTGTCGATCAATTCAATGATTACTATTATTCCGAGACGATCTTACATGTTGTACAGTGAAGCATATGCCAAAGAATAGCAAATATAAGATAAGTCATACTTCTCTCAGAAACAGTTTTAAGAAAGATAACTATATAAAAAATAAATCTTTAGATTTAAAATTACCTACGTCTTGGAATAATTTACTTCAAAATTCCGAGAATAGTGTCACCGATGTTTTCTGCTTAGTTTACACGTACTTTCATCCATTAGGATTGTGCGTAACCACTAAAATACTCCAGACAAATTAAAGTGAAGGGCATTGAAGGCTTAGAGGAAAAACAAGTTGATTACAAAGCATAAATTAATGAATCAAAACGTAGCTGTAATAAAAAAGTAATTAAACAAATTGCCAATTGTTTCCTCAAAAAATCTTATAAAAAAAATTAACGTGATGTTTTTTTCTATGTTGACCTTCTAACTTGTCGATAGTGTTTATTGACCCCAGAAAAAGATGACAAGCTTTTATTACTCTGAATTTAGAACTGAATTTAGTACCTACAAAAAAAATGGCTTACTTTAGCTAGGCTGATTTATCATCTGTGCTATTTAGACAGGTCAAATTCAAGAGATGTCTATACTCCTATCTGGATAAGCCTGTCCGAAACTAGATCATGACAATTATCTAAATATACTCCTATTCGCCAGACAGAATGCAGATATTAATAATAAAAGACTATGAAGCTAATAAATTATGTTTATTAATAGCCGTGGCGGAAAATGTTACTGATTTATCGTTTAGATGATGCTAGCTTTTAGGTCACTTCCAAAACTGTCGCTTTGTAGGTCAACTGCTAAAGTTCGTGCAATTTTAAAAAGTGTGGTTGCATAGTTGCTTTAGACATTCAGTTCACAGATTGGATGGCGTGGAGATAGTATGGAAACCGAATAGAGGTTAACAATGTCGCGGTATAAAATGCAAAACGTAAACGAACGAAAAATGAAAAGCGTTTTTTTTAGAAATATAAGAAGAAGTTGTATAATATTAGGAGTTTTCATTTTAAATTATGAAAGAATTTCCATTTATAGAGAAAATAATGTGAATTATCGTCATTTTACGTCAGTAATAAGAATCCTACACTTAGGCTTTCTTCTATTATAATTTTTATTAACAATCACAAAAATACTTGGCTATTACTATTGCAATAATCTTTAAGTAATTTTATATATATTTTTCTTTGTAGGTGTAATATGGTCGAAAGGACCCCTACCAGGAGCGTCAGACTTCTTCAACTTCATGAAGAAGCAAGGGAAGACGGTGAATTACGTCTCAAACAATAGTTTAAGAACTAGAGCTAACTATGAAGCACAGTTTAAGGCGTCGGGAATCGACAATGGCTTTGTAAGTAGTCAGTAATATTATTTTCATGGAACAATATATGAAGTGCGTGGTATGGTAGTCGGAGGATAATCTGTTGATAATTAAGTCTCCAAATCAATCCTAGAACACACGCCTAAAGTAAATTATCGGAAATTTGGAAGTATTATTACGATGAGATCAAAATTTCTGATAGTTTTCCACTTGTGATTTAATTGATTTGAAAGTTTTATGAGTGTACTAACCCTGAGAAAGCACTGGATTACAGTTTACCCTCTTTAATTCTTACAAGAGCCCAATCTACGTTCCTCGATTCATTAAAAAGTCTGACATAATGAAATGTTGTTGTATAAGACAGATTAAGAATCATGTTTCTATTTCACAGGTGAACTTAACAATACCTTCTCTAGCAATTGCAGAATACTTAAAGTCGATAAAATTCGACAAAACAGCCTACTGTGTAACGTGTCCAGAAACAGTCAGTGTTTTAGAAGCGCATGGAATCAAATGCAAAGATGGTGTAAGTATAAAAGAACCTCATCATAAGGAGAACTTTCATAAAGATCTCCCGTTTTAGGTTTTGTATTTGTTGACTTAAGACAACGATTGGCAGAACTGCTATACAATTGCGGTGTTGCAGAAAATATTGCTAGTTTGATTCCGGCCTGAAAAAATGTTTGTATGGCCCATAGATATTTGTTCCGAATATCGCTGTATGTGTGTGTAGCACTTGATTGTAAAATAACTAGCAATGCCTAAGAGGAAAAATTTAGTTTGGCTCAAGAAAAATAAACACTTTATTTACTGTCGGATTTGTCATAACCATAATTGTTATGTTGAGTGGAGGCCACGTACAGGCAAGCGAAATGTCGGACGCCCGCCTATAAGGTGGACGGACGATCTGGCTAAGGTTGCAGGAAGTCGCTGGATGCAGGCAGCTTCCAACAGATCATTGGAGATCCTTGGGGGAGGCCTATGTTCAGCAGTGGACTTCCTGTGGCTGATATGATGATGATGATAATTGTTATATTATAATACATTAAGGATGGAAAGGTAAACAAAACCTGGACAAAAGTATTCAGCAAACAACAGATTTGCATTTCATTATTAGTGCTCCAATAGTATTGTAGATGGCTATCATAATAATTATACCTTTCTTGAGTAAAATTACTACTGGACATACTGAGAATTCACATCTTGTGTCTCTGTGTGGACAACGATCGCATTGGAATGACAGGCATTACTTTGTGATTCAATATGTTGTTTAGTTTTGCTACTGTTCATTCTTGCCTTGACATTCATTGCAATAAAAATATTCAATCTCTAGCAAATTCTATATATAAACTATGCAAATCAAAACATTAAATATTAATCTCAAACAAATTGAACTAGTTTTTGATCGCGAACTTAAATTCGTGTAATTAATATTTAAATTACGTCAACCACAAGTTGCACGACGTGGGTCATTTGCATAATGCTTGAAGCAATTCATTATATCTGCAGTAAAAGCAATACCATTGCATAATCATTATTTCTGGTATTTACTTTACGAATATTAGTTTGGGTTCTTCTGTCTATTTTTGGGGGTAGAAAAGAAAGGGCGCTTGCAGTAGAATCAAATTAATCAAAATAATGTATAAGCCAAAAAAAATACTAGAGAAATGGAAAAACAGGTCGATGGAGACATCTTTAGGGTAGGCCTATGTTCAGCAGTGCTCTTCCTGTTACTGAAGACAGAGAGATAGTAGGATTTTATACTAACTATAGTATTTTACAGCCAGACGTGGGTCCTGATTTCTACGCAGACTACATTCAATTCTTGGAAGACGATGAAGAAATAGGAGCGGTGGTTTTCGACAGTGATTTCAAAGTGAATTTACCTAAACTGTACAAAGCGATTACGTATCTAAAACGACCTGATGTTCTATTCATTAATGGAGCAACTGATCGAGTAGTTCCTATGAAGCCGGGATTATTGGCTTTGGGTGAGAATTTTCCCTTTCTTAAACTATACGGTAGCTTAGGCCCAGGTCAGCCTAAGACTGGACTATGGCCTACGTTCAGAGGATTCCTGTCCTAATCAATGAGTGATTATGGCCCGGTACAGTATAGTAGCATTTTTTGAAGCTGAAGACCCATTTTAACCCATATTATCCTAGCGCCCCATTTAAGGTGCACTAATATTTTAAGGTCTATCGCCGAATATTTGAATATTAGTGGGTAAATTGAAATGCAGTCGTTATTTAGATGCATTTGTCGATGACATAATAAATATTGGTATTTATGATTCGTCAGTTTTTTTTATAGTCGGTGAAAAAAAGTGAATTCCAGACTACACGAGTTTTGGAAAAAGGTAAGTTACTACATCCATGTGTTATTTTTTGAATTTGTATAAATACCGATATTTACATTGTTATACATCAAACTTTTATTTAGTATATTGATGATAACGATATTATATTTTTTTATATATATTTTGCGAGTTTTCCGTAACGCCCCATTTGAGGTGCATTGGGAATAGTAGGCACCATGAACATTTTCCTCGAGAACTTAGATTATGTATATTATTTTATCTTTTAATCGTATTCTTTTCTTACCAGGTTAAATGTTAATGAGATTATATCAATACTGGAGGAAGATAGCCCGATAATTTTTGTGAATATATTCATTAAATCGCCGGCAAACAACGCTTTGAGCGACGGAGATAGCCGAGATGAACATTCAGGACATATTAGCAACTTGACTAGAGGACAATTATTGGCCAATGCTAAGGTGCGGTGTCAGGTACCACTTTTCATGTATGATTCGGAATCTATTTGAAGAGCTTCCGAGTTACTTTCATGTCTACGATAATAACTATCTCCTCCTGACGACAAATTCGCCAAATTCCGACCTCTATGAGATATTATTTTCCTGGAAACAAACATCCATCTGTCAATGGTACCATATTTCGGAAAACATGGAACTAAACAACACACTAATGCAAACCAATCCGTTTGGGCTAAATTTGTTCACTACGTACACGAGTGATTTATAATAACAGTCTCTCAAGAAGAAATTGCACTGATTTAATTAGACTGGATGAAAAAGGACATTATATCGTCAACAATGACACTCAAAATCGACGTCGTCAATGCCATAAAACTCTATATACAGCAAATATGGAGTTGGTATGCCTCAACATCGTTCTCAAACTTCTCATACTATTATATATATGTACATATATTTATGTATATTTTAACTTATTTATTAATTTATATTCAATAAAGTGATTTTTCTAATGTCTTATAGCAATAAAATACTTTGCAAGCTACAGTTTTGTTTTTTTATTTCTTTATACAAAACTCATTGGCATATTTTCCCAGCACCCCATTTAAGGTGCAGTCTGGAAATACATTATGTATAGTATATAAAAAAATAAAAAATAAATTTTTGACTGTTTTGGAAGCCCCTTTTCCCAAATTAGTTAAAAAAAATTATAATTTTTGTGATTTTGATACCTTGGGATAATATGGGTTAACACGCCAACAGGGTGCAAGGACGACCTGGCTAAAGTCGCAGGAAGTCGCTGGATGCGGCAGCTTCCAACAGGTCAATGTGGAGATCCTTGGGGGAGGCTTATGTTGCTGAGATGATGATTATGATGATGATGAAGACACATTTTTATACATTAGTTTGTTATAATTTAAGAATATTGAAATAAGGTGTACTTAATTACAACGCAACTTCTAAAACTTTAAATAAGTAGACTTTGATATACTTTTTATACATAATAGTTTCTTAGATTTACGCGAATGTTACACATTGAAATAAAACTATTATTTACGGATTTTATCGCGAATTTAGTTTAATTTTTTACATTTTTGACTTCCCGACGCAACGTTTCGATTACTTTACAGCTTTCGTGGTCACGGGGCAGACGTACGGCGAAAGCTGTAAAGTAATCGAAACGTCGGGAAGTCAAAAATGTAAAAAAATTAACTAAATTCGCGATAAAATCCGTAAATAATAGTTTTATTTCAATACTTTTTATACAATTTAGAATTAAATTAAGTTTTAGAGGATTTGTTTTTTAGTTGATTTAAGATATTTATAGAAGTTAATTAGTTAGAAAAAGTTATATTAGATACTTTAAATTCAATTCATGGTGAATTCTTCCGTACATAAAATAGTTTAAATCCTCTTTAAAAATCATTAAATTTTTAGATACTAAAACGATTGCAGCTGTAACAAAAATTCATATAATCAAGTTATAAAAACTCGATAGTGTAAATCCACTAAAATCACAGTCTTTTCCACCCAATATGATAAAAAAAGAGTTCAATTAAAAATTTAAGTAACGTGGCCATCGAAATGTGGATTGGAATTTTATTTGTGAATTGAAACATTTTTGGTAGAATTTTTGCGCGGTATTCAGTTATCGAATACCTAACGAGGTAGAATGAAAGATAAAAGTGTTAAAACATGTATTTGTGTCCCAGTACGTCGCGTCATTAATCTTCGTTCTAAATCCGGGATTTGTTTAGTATTAAACTGTATACTGTATTGTACTGTATCAGCCCATATACTTCCCACTGCAGGGCAAGGGCCTACTCTACAATCGTAATCGATTGAGAGTGGTTAGGCCATATAGTCCACCACGCTGGCCCAGTGCGGGTTGGCGGACTTACATACCATAGAAATTTTTATAAATCGCTATGGTATGCAGGTTTCCTCACGATGTTTTCCTTCACCGTTTTAGTGCGTGGTGATTGACTGTCAATACACACATGGCTTCGAAAAGTCAGAGGTGTGCCCTGGGATTCGAACCCGCGACCACCGTGAACATGTTGGCAGTCGCGTCTAGTCCGTTTACCAACAGGCCACCACGCACTTCTATGCGTGCAATGGTCTATTTTTAGACAGTAGTATTAAACTATTGTCTAAAAATAGACCATTGTTATACCGCCCTTTTGTTTTAATATGTAAAAATAAAATTGGTTTTCAAAATTGCCTGCAACATAATTAGTCATATTCAAAATGAGCCATATAGAAGCTGGGATGTAACATCTTATCTGTGAATTTTTTTAAATCCAGTGCGATTTTCAAAGACCTTATAATATCCACAATTCCCATTTCCCATCCTTTTGATTCAGTTTATCCTTCCTTTCATCCTTCCTCCTTAACATCAGACATATTTAAGATTATTAATTTGTTGTGGGTGTTAATGAATACCACTGTCTACTTTTTTATAACATTTCCTTGGTATCTTACAAACCTTGCTTTAAAGAAGTGATCTTTATCAATACCTTTACCTTCCAGTACGATTTATTCACAATTACCTTCATAAACCACAACTTCTGATCAAATTGAGATGATTATTTCCAACAAGCAAATGTCTTTCTGTATTACAGCACAAATTATTTTACAGGAACCGGCATTTTCACCGATATAGTAATTGAACAAGTTGACAGAATACCAATTCAGCTTGGAAAGCCTGGTAAATCATTCGGAGAGTTTGCTATGAAGCGAGCTGGTGTGACGGATCCAAGCAGAGTACTGTTCATTGGTGATATGTGAGTGATTTTATATCATATGCATGTTAGAATAGAGATCATAATCACAATATCATCAACAGCACTGACATTTTTTGTAATGCCACGATGGTGACACGTAGTGATGGAGAAAGGAATGCCTTCAAAATAGAGTATCTATTAGTGAATTATGGTTATCTCGCGCCGTTTTTTACAATTATAATATATTGGTCTATTCAAATCTGAATTTATTAAAGCCAAAGCTAAAACCCGACACACTTGGAGGAGTTACTATTAGATGTTTATTTTTATAATATATCTAGTGACGAAATAGTGAAGTGTATGGTGGCCTGGTGTTAAACAAAACTTTTAGGAGTCATATGTGTATTGATAGCAAATCACCACGTATTAACGGTGAAGGAAAATATCGTGAGGAAACCTGCATACCATAGAGATTTATAAGAATTTCTATGGTATGCAAAGTCCACTAACTCAATTGTAGAGGAGCTCCGTGCCCTGCAGAAGGAAGTATGTAATCTGATACAGATATAATGACAAAATTTGAAGGGCTGAAAAACCCCTTGACAAGTTTAACAATCGTTATTCTAGGAGTTTGCCCTTTATACTGTGAAAAATATTTCTAAAACTAAAATCGTTACTTATTTGCCATTATACAGGGTATATCAAGACTGCTACCGAAAACGAAGCTGGGTGGTAGTTTTAGTGACATCAGACACAATGCAACAAAATGTTGTGTAAAAATTTGTGACAATTTTTTTATTGTTATATTTTTTCTATTATCGTATTAGGATGGTAAATACGTAATGTTTTCTTGAAAAATAGTGTACACCGTTTTGTTTTTAAAGACGCTGTGGTACGCACGGCTTTCAATTATTATTTTAGCAAAAACTATGGATTTACCACCCAAACTCGACGATATTTAAAAAATAATAAATAATTGCCGGGTTTCTTGGCGAAATTTTTAATTGCGTTGTTTTTGTAGTCACTAAAACTACCATCCGGCTTCATTTTCGGTAGCACTCTTGATATACCCGGTACTTTCTCTTTTGATACTGGCACTGCAAAGCTGATGGTTAGCGTAGTCCGGTATTGTCCGGTCCAAATATAAACTACGACTTTTATTTCTATGTTCAGCAGTGGACTTCCTGTAGCTATAACGAACAAATGAAATTTTATACATCAGATATTTTTGAGGCTTGCATTTCTGTAATTTACATAAACCAAGTTTATAAATACAAGGATTTAATAATAAGATTTATTTATGTACAATGTGGAATATATTATTCAGCATTGCGTGAAACATACCTTCCCTGTAATGATCAATTTGCGGCTGCTATTAACTGTCCTCTTTGTAAATCGACCTTCATTAGCGTAATTAGGTAGCGAGGCGGGCCCTAATATAATACGTAATTAAAGTTGACACCTTATCGACATAGAAGAGCAAATTTCTATTCATCATGTTGTGGAGTAAATTAGTAAATAGGCAATATTACAGCGGATATTATACCATATAAATATAATATTATAAAGTAAGTTAACAATTTATCTAAAAGTCATATATTCAAATTAAAATGCTTTATTTGTATATTCAGATTGATTTGCAAGAATGTCGTGTACATATAAAGTTAATAATGTAAGTGTTAATAATGAACTGGTTCCAAATATATTCTATCATATTTAAAATGGTGTGAAAATATTCGTCACAGAGGCAGATTTGATACTATAATATTAAACACAATTTATTTTAATTAAACGCTATGTCCATACCTTGTCCTGATGCCATAATAAAATACTGTAGGAAGGTATCAGACCTGCCAACTTGCACTAGGCCAGCGTCGTGAACTATAATATGGCTAAAGCCCTCTCAATCGTACTCTTGGTTACAGACGTATATGGACTGATACGAACACAGAAGGTATTGAAAACTAGGATAGATTTTTTAGTCTCAAAACACCCAGCACGGAGCAAATATAGATATATATAAATATATATAGGTTGCACAAACCTTTGTCTCGAACTGGTGATCGAAACATCCCTTTCATTTCACAACTAGGTCCAACTAATATTACCTGAATATACTGAATTTCACTACCAACCTTTTTTTCATAAAAACACCCAAACCCGAAAGAAAACTAACAGTCCGACCCGGCTTCACTCGGGTGCAGATAATTTTTAAGTCTCATATTTTTTCGGGTATTGTTTTACATTGGAACTATACTTGCCTGCCGTCTATGATACTTCTTTTCTCGTCTCGTCCCGTCCAAAAAGTAGCCTATGTGTTAATCCAGGGTAGCAGCTATCTCCATACCAAATTTCATTAAAATTGGTTCATCCGTTTGAGCGTGAAGAAGTAACAAACACAAAATTTCGCATTTCTAATGTTAGCAGGATAAAAATATTTGTTCCACAACGGAACTTAAACCATCGCTCTCTCATTTCACACCCTTTTCTCACCCTACTTTACCTATGATAATACTAATGTCAATACACTGAATGTCGCCTCGAACAGCTTCAGTAAGAACTGCATCTAAATCAATGCTTTGTTACGGAACGATGCGTGTGCATTCTCCAGCGTCAGCCAATTACCTCCCTAATGAACTGTAAACTGCCAGATAGGCGGAACTATCAACCTGGAGGCTAGACTAAATAGTTAATTTAGGTACTGTGGATAGAGTACTTCAGTACTTAGAATATTATGAAGTCAATGAAATGAAATTCGTTTATTACCCATGCTATGAAATAGCTCTTATGACAAGTCAATACACATAGCAGTTAATCATGATTTACAAAATATTTTAAGATTTTTTTTTAACCAATACTTAATATATATATATATTTTTTAATGGCCTGGCACAGTGGCGGCATTGCACCTGATGGTAAGTGCCAATGCCGCCCAGGCAGATTATCCATTGACATCAGACGGCAGTCCCATGCCAATGGAAACAATTATGCCGGCCTGCTAAGGTGCCTCTTCACACCACGGCGGAAGGACCCAGGATTGTAGGAAGGAGGGAACACGTGAGACGGCAAACAATTCCACAGCCTGACGGTGCGGCACAAAAACGAATTCGAGAACCATTTGGTTCGCGCCGGGATGGTGTGAACCGTCAAGCTATGGCTTCGCAAGTCTGCATCATTCACAATGCGGATGGCCCGCCGCTGCAATCCATCCAAGGCATCGAGCAGGTACTGGGCGGATCCATCCCAGAGGTGCGAGCAGTACTCCATACCCGGCCGGACCTGCGCTTTATATAAGCGACAAAGGCGACCGGGCGTGAAAAACCGACGCACCCTGTTCAGGACTCCAACCCTGCGTGATGTGGCAGTTATTACGCCCTCGATGTGATTCCTTGGATTGAGATCACAGCGGATATCCATACCAAGGATACGTAGGTCATTCCGCATTGAGAGGGGAGCACCCTGAAGAATGGGGAGGGGAGAGAACGGGGATTTTTTGCACGTGAACGCACACACCTGGGTTTTCTTGGCATTGAACTCAACCATATTCCTGGAACCCCATGTAGAAATGAGATCCAAGGTCCGGTTGAGCTCAATGACAAGATCTTCGCGTCCCTTCACAGTTTCGACTCGGCAACCTGGAGGCCCGCAGTGGTATCGCCCATGAACCGTGCTGTCATCGGCATAGCAATGAATGTTGCCAAGCGACAACATGTCATTGATATGCAGAAAAAACAAAAAAAAGGTGGGTGACAGCACCGAGCCCTGAGGAACTCCGGAATTTACTGACATGAGCGCCGAAGCGTGTCCGTGAACGACTACACGTATTCTACGCCCATGTAGAAAGCCGGAAATCCACGAACACAGGTTGCCGGGTAGACCGTATGCCGGAAGCTTGGACAGAAGACCACGGTGCCAGACCCTATCAAATGCCTTGGCAATGTCGAGGCTCACAGCAAGAGCCTCGCCACGCCGGTCAATCGCCTCACCCCAGCGATGCAGGACAAACGCTAGAAGATCACCCATCGATCGATTATGACGGAATCCGTATTGTCGGTCACTGATTAACGAGTGATCCTCCAGGTAGCGGACCAATTGAGCGTTTATGATCTGCTCCATGACCATACACATCACTGAGGTGATAGCGATAGGGCGTTAATTGGTAGGGTCCGACCGATCACCCTTTTTGGGGATCGGTTGCACATTGGCCTCCCTCCAAGATTCCGGCACAACACCTGTGCGGTAGGACGCTCGGTAGAGGCGAGTCAGTGCTGGAGACCACTCGACTGCACAAGCCCATAAAACCACCGCTGGTATCCCATCCGGACCACTGACTTTCCGCACATCGAGAGACCGTAACTCACGCCGCACATCACACTGCCTGATGCGAATATCTGCCATTGAGAAACCGCAATCAGACAGTGTGGGCAGCATCTGGGAACCACGGTCTTCGAGGCGGGAATTAGCCGCAAAGACATTTGCCAGGAAGGCAGCCTTCTCTTGCGGCTTGTGTGCCAGCGACCCTTCTGGGTACCTCAGCGGCGGCAACGCTGGACGGCAGAAGTTAGATTGAACGGCCATGGCCAACCTCCAATAAACACGACTGCTAGTTGGGTGACCGGCCAACGCACGCCCAATCCTGCTAACGCGCTGGGCATCCGCTCTAACGTAGGCCTTCTTGCAGGCCTTGGTGGCACGGTTGTAGACTTCTTTGAGGGAACTGATATTGGGATCCTTCATGGCGCGACCCCTGATCCAAGCGCGATACGCCGCCTGTTTGTCACCGACAGCATCGGCGCATGCACGATTGAACCAGGAGCGTCCACGGCCCTTACTGGCGATCTCAGAGGAAGGAATGTAATATTCCATTCCAAGTCTGATCTCGTCAGCAATAGCGTTGGCACTCGCTGTGGGATCTTTACCCTCAAAGCAGCGCTTCCTCCAAGAGATGGATGCGAAATATTCCCGCATACCATCCCAATCTGCCGACGAGTGATACCAGACCCTTCGCCTAACCGGCACGGGACGTGGAGGTGATGCGATCGGTACTAACGACCCAACCAGGCAGTGATCAGAAGTGCCCAGAGGCGCACTAACGGTCACACGATACCCGGCTGGGTGCCTCGCCAGCAGAAGATCCAGCAGAGAAGGCGCATAACTCGCCACATCCGGGATCCTGGTGGGCTGGTTCACCAGTTGTGTCAAGTCATGAGTCAGAGCGAATGCATGGGCAGCTCTGCCAGCATGATCAGTCTTGGAGGAGCCCAGCCACAGTTCGTGATGAGCATTGAAATCCCCCAAGACCACCATTTCGGCCGACGGGAACTGCGCCTGCGCGTCATCAGCCGCCTGGCTAAGATACCTGAACAGCCCAGTCGTCTCATCGTCCCTGTTGTGAGACCTGTAAAGGCACACGTAGATGCGGCTCAAGGAACCTAGATCCACGTGCACCCACATAGCGGAGAAGGAGGGGTCCTCCATGCAGTGCACACGGCGACAGCAGATGTCCGACCGAACATACAAGCATACCCCGGCTTTAGGCTTGAAGTTTACTTCAAGCGAATAACCGGGATACAACAGGTAAGAATTATCGGCCGGACAACGAATCTGCGTCTCCGTTAGGAAGAACAAAGCAGGCTGGGCCGTCTCGAGATGGTGGTGGACGGCATTGAGGTTCGTATGGAGTCCGCGGATGTTAGTGAACTCCATAGTGAACGCGGTGGTGGGGTTAAGCACCGCTGAAGGACCTGCTCTGTTTGGTTGTACTGTCATGGTAGAAAGGATGGGATTGGTGAAGAGGCAACGAGGAGCTTACGTTCGGGCACTAAGAAGGCCAAATGGGCACCGGCACGAAAGGGTCGGCAGGAAGCGAATTGATCCGCCGGACGGAAGGGCCCCCGTACCCTCCCGGGATGGGCCGCCGAGACCCCACTTCCGGTCACCAACCGGCACGACGGACCCACCCAAGATTATGCGCGGCATGGTGACGCAGCCTCTCGTGGTGGTTAACCACGATTGGGCCCCTGTACTGTACTGCGGGCGGCCAGCGGACAACCGTTTCTACGGGTCTTCCTGGCCGGCGGGTCAAATCCCCCCCATCGACCTCGAACCAAAAATACTCTCACGGTACATCGTCATGCCCGAACTCAAGCTCCTCAAAAAACCGGAAAATCACGGGCTGTTCCCGGAACGCGTTCCCCGCAGGGGAACGCCCTAAGAATTTACGCCCTAAGAACGGTGGTCGCTGCCCGGTCGGAAAATCCTACCACCACGAACTGTGTCACTCATTTGGCACTACCCAGGGGCCACGTGTAGGGAATCTAGAGTCAAAGCCTACGGACGCGAGTGACGTTAACCCCCAAAATTTACGTTAATCAGATTTTTATTGGACGAAGAGTATAATTAAAACAGTGCGTAGCGGTTTATTGTTACCACTCTTAGAATGTAAAATGTACTCTGTGGTTACCACCGGATCTAACGCGGCCATGTCTGAGATGTACGGGTTAAATATGCTGGTATCCATATTAAACCATGGATTAAATATTGTGTTATTGATATTACCACGTACACATTGTATATGGATTTACAAAATGACCTTTTAGTAAAGCTAAATTAATATATTATGAAGTTATGTAAGTCGGAAAGCAAATGTTACTTTATTTTTGACGGCATTCCATTTACAATAAATAAATTTGTAAAATATAAAAGTAGAAGAAATTGCATGATCAAATTATAGCCTATTAAAGCAAGATGACGTCATTTTTACATAAAAGGTATACTAATGATCAAGAGATAAGTCCCACAAGGACACATTTGAACTAAAACTAAGATTAAATCTAATGCTTTCTTTTGTAATGGCATCTTTAAGCTGCCTTAGTACCCATTAAAAGAAGCTAGGATTATAGTCTTTATTCCTTAGGCTAAGCGTCGTCATCTAATTAATCATTTTACCTTAAAACTAGATCAGGCAAATTACTTAAAACCTCAAGTAAAAGACAGACATTATTATATTATTATAACAAAATATTTTATTCCAATTTTTAATTTCACGTATTTGTGTGAAACCAAGTTGACAAACCCGAAGTTCCTGGTTCGAGTCCAAACCACGTACTTCTGACTTTAGGAAGTCGTGTTGGTCTTAGTAACTATCGCTTTATCGGTGAAGGAAAACATCGTGAAGGAATCTGCGTACCTAAGAGACGCAGCGACTGAAGACTGGTAGACTAAAGCTGAGCTTATAATATCATATCGGTGTTGGTAACTATCACTTTATCCGTGAAGGAAAATATCGTGAAGAAACCTGCATACCTAAAAGACACTAGGCCAGCGACTAAAAACTAAGGACTAGTAGACTAAAGCCCAAACCCCTCTCAAGCGTAAAGGCTCTCGCAGTAACACGTATATGGGCTGATTTATATATTTTTCACATTGTTTTTTCTCTTACAGGATAGAACAAGACATTGGACTCGGAAGAGCTGTTGGTTTCAAGACTTTACTAGTACTTACAAATTCTACTGTCGAAGAAATGCTTGCACATAAAACCATAAAACCTCATTACTACGCAGATTCGCTGGGAGTCATGGCGAAATTCCTAAATAATATGTTTAATTAAGTTATTAGTACAAATTTTCTATGCTACCTCCGATCAGCAGCAGTTTTTTAGCATAGCTTTATATGTCCAATCGATGTTGTGGCCCAAAAATAATTTAAGATTTTAATTTCAGTTATGGATGTATAATTTAGTTATTTCTATCAATTGAGATATAATTGTGCTAACCGCTTTCAATCATACTCTTGATTGTAGCGGAGGTCCATGCCCTACAGTGAGACGCATCAGGTCTGTTACAATAGAGTAATTATTGAGACTCAAAGCAAGACAAACCCATACCATTAGTTTGTTATTTATTTTCATCTATAGGTTCTGAGCACAAATTGTCATCAACATTGGTATTTCGAAATTCAAGATAAAATATTAGCGTGTGGAAACCTGCTTAACATAGAGATTTTAACAAGAATTTCTACAGTATGTAAATTCCGCCATTTCGCAGTTTACCAGCAAGAAAGACTATGGCATAAGCCTTTTCAATCATGAATTAATAATGCATTAACCCATTGCCATATAAATAAATAAATCCACCCTACAGTCACATGCATAGTCCTAACCCCACATTAAGATTAATTAAGTATCGTATCTTGTAATCACAAACATCCAGACTCGATAATAATACTTGTGGACTTCACGAACATTTTTTCTCGGTGGGGGGATCGAACCTGCAGCCTCTCGTTTCAAGGCCAACTGCGCTACGGTAGCTGTCAGGGATACATATTATGTACTATAAATAATTGTACATAAATAAAATAAATGAATCTTTCAATTATGCCATATGCTTACGATTACAACTATAGTCAATTATAAAAGCAATTAAGTACATGTAATTGGAAACATTTCCTATTATTATTTAATTAATACATGCAGTAAAGTAAATGCTAATAATTCTTTTGTAAAGAGCTTATTTAAAGAAATATCACTTATTTGTTTTAAAATTAATTAAATTGTTGTTGTGCTTAAAATTCTACATTTTTGGTCTGTAAGCACTGCCTGATCATTGAAAAATTAGACCTAATAAGTTCGATCAAAATATTAATGTACTGTGTCAATAGCTCTATATTTTCTCCTACTGACCCCCTACATTTTGTACTGTATTCTATTTTCAAAAACTTTTAAAATGGCCCTTTTATTTTATGTATACATGTTATTATGTAATGTAGCTGTAATAATATTAAATATAAAGTAATATATTGTCTACCAGTAAACAAGGATAGTTCCGCTCCATGTTTGTATGGACGTGTTAATGAAAGAATAATAAGGCAAGTTTCCAATACCTCTCGTTTACTTTCCGTGGACCTTGTAGAAAACCGATTGTAGGTTACACGAAGCCCTTATTTTAATTATAATTGGGAGTGTAACTATGTTCCTTTATTAGTTATATTAACAAAGTGGCTTCCATATTTATTTTTTTATTTTCTGAAACCCATTTTACCTGTATTTCCGAGTGTACTTATGTTTCTTGATTAGTTAAAATAATAATGAGGCTTCCATATTTTATTTTTGTATTTTCTGAAATATTTTATATTTTATAAATAGAAAGTTGATGGACATGACGAAATCAGGGAAGGAATATTTGTTAGTAATCTTTGTAATACAGTTAAATTGTATGTTTAGTTGCGATATACATATTTATTGTAAGAGTAAAGTTTCTTAGACTATAAAACAAATAAAACTATTTTTATTAATAACTTAATTCGCCCCAAGACCACGAAAGAAAAAAAATCGCGATGAAATCCGTGAAAAAAATAGTTTTAATTCAATTTTGTAATAGTAGTTTACGTACATAACGTGTGTATTAATATCAATTTGCTCTCGTTAAGCATTCAAACAGAATCAAACGGTAAAAACTTAATTCTGAATATAAAAACAACAAAAAATGTAAAAACAATCTGTATCTGTATCAGCCCATATACGTCCCACTGCAGGGCACGGGCCTACTCTACAATCGAGAATACGATTGAGAGTGGTTAGGCCATATAGTCCACCACGCTAGCCTAGTGCGGGTTGGCGGACTTACATACCATAGAAATTCTTATGAATCCCTATGGTATGCAGGTTTCCTCACGATGTTTTCCTTCACCGTTTTAGTGCGTGGTGATTGACTATCAATACACACATGACTCCGAAAAGTCAGAGGTGTGTCCTGGGATTCGAACCCGCGACCACCGTGAACATGTTGGCAGTCGCGTCTAGTCCGTTTACCAACAGGCCACCACGCACTTTTTTAAAAACAATAGAGGCTACTAAAACGGTGAAGGAAAACATCGTGAGGAAACCTGCATACCATAGGGATTCATAAGAATTTCTATGGTATGTAAGTCCGCCAACCCGCACTAGGCCAGCGTGGTGGACTATATGGCCTAACCACTCTCAATCGTATTCTCGATTGTAGAGTAGGCCCGTGCCCTGCAGTGGGATACGTCCCATATACGTATGGGCTGATACAGATACAGATACAGAGGCTACATTTTTTTTTTTTTCAGTGAATGGCGAGACGAACATGCCGTTCGCCTGATGGTAAGCGATGCGATCGCTCATGAACAGAAGCAAAACCAAACATCACCTTGATTTACAAAGCAATGCTTGGCATTCCACTGCGCTCGTCATCCTGAGACATAAGATGTTAAGTCTCAATATGTCCAGTAGTTACTCTGGCTACAATGTCCTTCAATCTGAAACACAACAGTGCATTTAAACTGCTGTTTGACGGGAGAAATAGACATTGCGGTGGTACCCACCCAGGCAGCCTCTCACATATGAGAGACCTACCACCAGTAAACAAACCAGTAAATAAACTACATTTGTATATTTTAATGTTGATTTAACGACGACAGCCTCCGTAGCGCAGTTGGTTAGACGCCGCCTGTGAAACGAGAGGCCGCGGGTTCGATCCCCGCACCGAGAGAAATGTTTGTGCGGCCCACAAATATTTCTTCCGGGTCTGGGTGTTTGTGAGACCGAAAAGCCTCGCGTAGTTCCTGATACCCATGACACAAGACTCGATCTTAGTGTGGGGTCGGGACTGGGGAAATGTATGTGGATTTAGTTGACAATGCACAATTTATAATTGAATCAAATAATAAATAAATACACCCAACAGTCAAAAACTGTTAAATCTATACTCCGACACGAACTTCGAATGTTCGCCCGTTGAACGTCAACATATAAAATAAAAACTGATTTCACTGGTGGTAGGTCTCTCATATGTGAGAGGCTGTCTGGGTAGGTCCCACCGCAATGTCTAATGCTCCCGCCGAATAGCAGTGTAAATGGACTATTGTGTTTCGGATTGAAGGACATTGTAGCCAGAAGAACTACTGCACATATTGAGACTTTGCATCTTATTTCTCAAGATGGCGAGCGTTTTGTTTGGTTTTGCTACTGTCCATGTGCAGTGGTATCACATATAAGGCGAATGCCAAATGGTATGCTCATCTGGCTTAACCGACATAGGGTAGGGGTTTCGCTATTTGATACGACAACCCACCTTATGTCGGTTTTATGTGTAGGTGGCGGGGATCCAGCCGGCGCTTTACCAACTGCAAGAGGCCACGGAGGCTGTCAAGTTATCTAAGTCATGCAATATTATAAAGGCGATATCAACATAATTAAATCATAAATGCATTGTTTCATCACAACCGACATGTTTACAGACGTGACGACTTTATGTGCAGTGGTAATCCAGTCTACTCATTGTCTGTATGTGCATATAATTATTTATTTATGGTTTTGTTTATACATCACTATTGTTAAGCAACAATGATTTTAATAGGGTATTTGACTATCATCGATTTTCGGTATTATTTTACTTACAAACACATATACGTTAAAAATAAAGCCTTGCTGTCAAAAAAGTATTAAAGTAGCTGTAGCATGAGGCAAATATATCAAATATTTAAAATTAAAGAGTAGAGGTGTATTGGGGACATCTTGTCTCTGTCACACGCGCTCACTATAATGTGTAATAACCCTAGTGAAGTCACTATCTTTGTTTTGCATTTCTTTTCTGTAACTCCCACTACAAGATTGAAAACGTTTCTAACTTGTTTTATTCTAAATGGATTTTTAAATTTCTTTGTTTGTTAGAACATAGCTACTATGGATACGTTTTGATAAATATAATAAATTATTTATTAAAATTTCATATGCTTCCATTACACGAAAGAAGACGCATAGCTGATTTAGTTTACCTATTGGGCATCGCAAATGGCCGAACCATTTGACTGCCCAGAGATGGCCCAGAGTTACTAAATAGGTTAGGACTACGCACATATTCTTTTAACCAAAGAAAACCACAGTTATTACATGTCCCTGTTGTTGTCTCTAAATATCACCAGAACTCCTTTCTTATACGCGCCAGCCGATCTTTTAACTTACTAGCATATGAATTGAACTTAGATCTTTTTCAAACTAGTACTCTCTAACTAAAAAAATAATGAGCAACACCTTTTTGCTCTTAAGCCATAATGTAATGTGATATGAGTGAGCGAACCAAAGATTTATACCATAAGTTGTTCACCTACTATATGTATTCAGTTACTATATGTGAAAACTTATCATTAGCCATCAGTAAGTTGTTTTAAATACTCAAACATGTTCTGTTAGCTGTAAGTTTTTCTTTTCAATAAATAAAAAAATAAAAAAATACTGATTCAAATACGCTATTGATAAATCATAAAGGTTGGGTTTCCATTCTCAAAGCAAGTAATTTTATATTCCCGTGTAGACTCCTGAAACGAGATTTGCCCAGGATTTTTCCGGGTTGCTTTCATGTTAAGTATTTGCAAATGCATGCAAATTACTTTTCTATTTCCTGCATTTTGCACAAGTTTTAGCCTCTCGCCCCAACCTTAGAATATGTAAAGGCAAATACTGGACCAAATAAAGTCAAATTAACTTTGAGCGGTTCCAAGCAAACGTTTTATTTCAATAAAACTTCTGTGTGTCACAAATGTCGCAGTACTGGAAAGTGTATTGGTCTTGAATAAAATTTATACTTGCAAATATTTCCTTTTAGGGTTCCAGTATTAAAGGTAATATACATACTGGTGGTAGGTCTTTCATATGTGAGAGGCGGCCTGGGTGGGTACCACCGCAATGTCTATTTCTCCCGTCAAACAGCAGTTTAAATGCACTGTTGTTTCGGATTGAAGGACATTGGAGCCAGAGTAACTACTGGACATATTGAGACTTAACATCTTATGTCTCAGGATGGCGAGCGCAGTGGAATGCCAAGCATTCCATTGTAATTCAAGGTGTTGTTTGGTTTTACTACTGTTCATGAGCGGTTGCATCGCTTACCATCAGGCGAACGATATGCTCGTATCGCCATTCACAGCAATAAAAATATATATGTGTATTTGTGTGTATAAATTTTGATTTTGCACTCTTGATTGTGAACTTGAAAATAAACATTTTCGAGTTCACAACCTTTGCATGCCACAACTAGACATGGACATGGTTGGAACCTTTGTGTAACAACTCCTCAATAACTCCCGCATCCCTGGTTTGAAAACCTATCTTTTTCCATGAAACATTTTTACCTATCCGTCGCTAACTATAATAAAATTCCTATGACAAAATAATTCCCTTTAAAAATATATTTACAATAATTCTAACCAGAACCCGTGTTAAAAGAGAAAAATCCCCTACCATTGTATTTTTTATTCGTTGGTACATCACTGAAAGCGTTCCGTTCACCGTCCGTTTTATTGCGGTGCTGTGTCATTCAACTTTTTTGCATACATTTGTACGTTTCACAGGGGCTTTTCAGGATATTTCAGTATTTCACTTATTACACCGCTGCTGTCGTACTTTTACAATTGCAAATCGGTTTAGCAAATGATAAATGGTTGAGAAGTAAAAAGAAAATGTTGTGGCAACTTGTTTGTATAGATCGTCTACGATCTTTGAGGAAGTATTATGAACAGTTCTCTCTTCATATTTAACTAAATTGGACATGTTAGTACTATTAGGTTACGAATATATATGCTTGTTATTTATAATATTAAAACATATCTCAAACAGTGCGTTGAACAAATTTTAATTGTAGTTCCAAATTTCGCTTCACTACAATAGAATTGAGTTGATATTATTATAAGTTATTTATTTCTCTTTATTTTAAATCTTTTTTTTACATTTTTATATATATATTAAAAAACAAAATACATATAAAAAGTTATCCAACGATGGCGAGGCTCGAGACCCAAGCCACCGCTGGTTAGGAGCCCAAAGTGAGGAACCGCCTCACAATACGTGCCGTGTCAAGCAATACTGCCTTCTGAATCTGACTCCTGACCCAACAGCCGATTGAGAGCCTCTGTAGATGTTTGTCGAGGCTCTTTGGTATCAACCCATGGGCAGAAACGACAATTGGGATAATAATTGTTGAGTCGACATCCCACATGTCGGTAACCTCGTGTGCCAAATCTAAATATTTAGACATTTTGTCTTTTTCAGCTTTGACAAGGTTATCGTCATGCGGGATGGTGACGTCAACAAGTATAGCCCGGCGCGCCAATCGATCTATTATCACAATGTCAGGCTTATTGGCTAGAATAGTCCTGTCTGTGATAATAGATCGATCCCAATACAGCGTTGCATGACCATTTTCGCGAACTGGTTGGGGCACATACTGGTAATATGGCACTTCAGGAGTCACAAGTCCATATCGAAGGGCAATTTGCTGGTGTATGATCATGGCTACTAGGTTATGTCTATGCAAATACTCGCCGTTAGCAAGATACGAACAACCGGAAATAACATGCCTGATAGACTCGCCAGGACGGTGGCATGCCCGACAGATGTCGACCGTACCGTCCTTCAGGATGTATTTCCTATAGTTGTTCGTCTTAATAACTTCGTCCATAATTGCAAAGACAAAACCCTGGGTTTCCCCAAAGAGGTTACCGAAGCGTAGCCAAGAAACAGACGCTAGTCGGTCCACATCAGGCCCATGAAGGGCTCGATAGAACCGACCGTGCAGCTCTTTGCTCTTCCATATGTCCTCGCGATCCTTAATGCCTACCACCAGAGGTTTCCGCCAGTTCTCAATCGCCAAAGAGAGCGGGGTAAATCCTTTATCTACCATAACTACAACCCTATGCATATCCACATCACTGTGAAGGAAATAATCCCTGAGATTGCACACCTTGCGATTATGCAACTCCTTAGCATTAAGAATGCCTCGGCCCCCACATCTCCGCGGGATGTACAATCTCATCACTGATGATCGTGGATGATGCATACGATGTGCAGTCAGGAGAGTTCGGACTTTACAATCCAGGGCGTCCAATTCGGTCTGAGTCCATTTGAGTATGCCAAAAGAGTACATGAGTACAGGCATAACCCAATCGTTAAAAGCGCGAATCTTATTTCCATCTGACAAAAAACTGTTAAGTACTTATAAGTTATTATTATTGTTTGACTTATGATTACTATATTATTTAGGTTCACTCCATGTTTGTTTTTTAGTGAAAACTTTATTGGCTTTATTGAAATATATTATGTAACGTTTATTTGTAATATTTATGCTTTATGTTTTCCTTAATAAATAAAATAAAAAAATAAATAAAATATTTGTATCAAAATCAACATGTATGTATTTAGGTACTATATAACGGAATTTTATACCTCTATTTTCGAGCTCTTCAAAATGTACAATTAATTTGAAATTTTACACACTATTAGTTTTTATTTTTTAACAATAAAATGGATTTGACTGACTCAATTTTATAATCTTAAACATATTTATAATTTAATATTTATTACTTTTTATTTGGGTCCTTTACTAAAGCGTGTATTCTAATTATTATTCATTTTTGTGCCTGTGTTTTAAAAAAAAAATCCAATGTTGCTAAAGTTTGCAGTGGATAAACTGAATCCGGAGCTCATAGTAAAAAAAAATTACGGTCTGATAAAAAGTACCTATTAAAAATCTTTGTCAGTATTACAACTCTGAAAAAATAAAACAAACAAAGCCATATCAAGTTACTTCAAACATGATCAGTTATGACTCCAGTAGACATGACCTCTATTCACTTACTTAAGGATAAGCTCGTAGATCTAAGCTTAAGTATCTCATGTATGCTATCAAATTACAAATGCCTTCTTTAACTATAATTCCTGGATTACAACAATTATTATACATCACCTATGCCTCATCAACATATACATCATCTATTCCTCCCGCCAAACAGACAGCGAGCTATTGCTTTTGTCTCAACATTTTACCCATCGAAGATAATATTTCAATCGTAACGCGTCAGTTTTACGTCACGACAAGTTTTACCGTAACTGAGCAACCTTACAGGTAGGCTATGAATGATCCGCATTAGGCTGTGGGACATAAATATTTTAACTTGGAACATCATTAAAAAGTAAAACAAAACACCACGATAAAAAATAAACGCAAATACTTCAGAATTCAGATGTAACCTTGCCCATAATATTCTACGCCAACTAATCAACATCTATGAGCTGTACTTCATTATGAACAATAATCAGCCTCACCAAACATACACAAACATAAGCACCCCTAATCCAATACTAAGTCCGAAACTCATTCCAACACAACCCTACCTCGTCTATTCCGTACAAAACAAAAAGGACGGTGGTACAATCAGCCAAATTGCCAACGTAAAGGTATTCTGACCGCGGACTGGCAATGTAAACAAATTCCATTTTGAGGACATAGGTAGATTTATTAGGGTTGACATGCGATGTTGGAATTGGATACGCTTACGCTAGCTTGAGTTGCGTAGTTTTCGTGGTGTGTTTAATTTCTTAAGCGGTTTGGAATATTGTAGAGGTATATTTACTGATATTGCTTCATTGGTGTGGAATTCAATTCAAGGTAGACTAGCAGAGAATGCCTATGGCATTAATTACGCCTGTATACAATGTCGTTCAGTTAAATAAAATAAAATAAATAAATCCAGGGATTAGAAAACCAGAACCCAGAATGTAATTTTTATGTTTTGCTTCACCGTGATACTGCGTAGTAATTGAATATCAATACACACATGACTCAGAAAAGACAGAGGTGTGCCCTTGGATTTAAATCCGTCACGACTATGAACTGCATGCCATAGCAATCTGTAAGAATTTCTATGATATGTAAAGTCCGCTAACCCACACTAGGCCTCCGTGGTGGACTATATTATGATGATTTTTGTAGTATCAAACAATAGAAGAGAAAATAATAGCCCCTACTAAAACAAGTTATTTATTTGTTTTTTGGCTCGGCACAGTGACTGCATTGCACCTGGTTGTAAGTGCAAGTGCCGTTCAAATATAGCATCAAATGGCATCAGACGGCAGTCTCATACCACATTCATGCCTTCCCACTAAGATCCCACTTCACGCTACTGCGGAAGGACCCAAGATTATAAGCAAGCACGTGTGATGGCAAACCGTTCCACAGCTTGACGGTGCGGTAGAGAAAAGAACTGAAGAACCTTTTAGTTCGCGCCGAGATGGTTCTATTAAGGAAAAGAGAGCAAATCAAATTAAACGATTCCTCATTTCATTACAAATTATGAAATTATCTTTTGAAAAGTTATTAAATCTAAAATTAATTCATGAATTATCAATTATCTATAAGTAAGTAGTAATTCCTAGTGTAAAAAATTATTACATGTGATATAATTTGCATTAGCGATATTAAACCCTAACGTTGTATTATCATTAAAGTTTATAATGTATCCAACTGTTGAATACAGAATAAAGAGTCTCCATATCACTCTACTCTACTCATATTTTCTTAATGTATTTGATATATACTCGTAAACTCTTTTAATGTATGCAGATGTGTCAGGTGCTCTAAAGACACATACATACATAATATCATGATAAAACTTTTTGATTAAACATTTTAGAACATACTTTAATAATCTTATTTTAAAATAAATTTGTTGTGTTGGAAAATAGTTGGTGTTATTTTGTTAAATAGTTTTTTTTTTAAACGAAGGGTGTGATGGTATTTTTGAGATGATTTTTAGAAAATTACTAAGTACCTAAATTTATGGTTGATAATCGAATCGAACTTAAGATTTTTTCACAGCTTATGTACATCTCACCACAGAGTTAAAACATTAAAATTAACTGAATATTTTTTCCACAAATAGTAAATGTTAATCACACACCCACCAATCACAAACAATTATAAAATTTCCCAAAGCGGTATAAAAAATCACCACTACAACATAAGCTGACGGTATAAAAGAGAATTTACCTTCAAACCGTGCCAACACGTCCTAACAAAGCCGGTATGTGTAATATTCATTATCGTAAAACTCAGGTGTCGTCGCGCTTGTAACGGCCACTCGATATAAAAGTACTTTGGTAAGTTAACTATTACCTATGCTCATCTTTGCAAAACATAGCATCTGTTGCAGTCTTCTATTCAATTGGTTCTCTTATCTACTAATAGGAATATTTTAGAAAAGGTCGGAGTTTCCTGCTTACTTTTTAATTTTAAAGTTTGAAATTTGAAGAAGTGCGTGGTGGCTTGTTTGTATACGGACCAACATTTTCACGGTGGTTGTGGGTTCGAATCCCTATCCCCCCATTTCCGACTTTTGGGAGTGATGTGTGTATTGATAGTCAATCACCAAGCACTAAAACGGTGAAGGAAAACATCGTGAGGAAACCTGCATGCCATAGCGATTTATACGAATTTCTATGGTGTGAAGTCAACCAACCTGCACTAGTGTGTCTCCAGTCTATATGGCCAGACCACTCTCAATCGTTCTCTCGATTATAGAGGAGGCCCGTGCCCTGCAATGGGGCGTATACAGGAATTTTGATATCTGAGGTAGCTAGTGTCCTTCTCCAATTCGCTGGAAATCACTGTTCTAATATTGTAAATTGGTTGAGATAAGTATTCATGAAAAGATAAAAGATAGTATTGCTACTATAGTGCATTATAAGATATCAAAAGATATGATGATAGACTCGACCTCTATCACATCGTGGGACGGAACATTCACAGATCAGACACATATATTTTCTGTAAATAAATAAAATAAAAAATATGATTTTAAGTCTCAATATGGCTGGACTTTAGTTTATTAGGCCACGAAGAGAGCGGCGAAAGTGATCACAGGTGGTAGGGATTGACTCCCTGATTACAACAATACCACTCTTATTAAAAGGTGATGCATAATTTTCGAGAAATTAATGAAAATATTTTCTAACCTCAAATCACTTATTAGGTAAAACGGAGCGTTATTATTATGTGACTGTTGAGTGTATTTATTATTTTTTAATTTAAAATCTTTACACTATACACTTCACAGAAAAATTCATACTCAAACCGTAAAAGCTACTTAAAATTAAGTCCAATATTATAGTACATTATAAAATACAAACTGTAAAACACATTTTTGAGCTCCCCGAAGTAACAGGTTCAAACGAAATGACAAAAGTTGTCTACGAACATAAACATACACGAAAATGCACCGTCCGCTTATTGTTAAGCTCCGTATTCATATCACGAGGCACAGAAAAATGCACGCCTTAGACTAGAGATTTTAAAGGCAATATTGCACAGACTTCAAGATTTGTTTAAAAAGAGATCTTGTGTTCTCTGGAAGACTTTTGAATATGTAATTTTCTTGTGTGCTAAGCAGCCAGTAGATATTTAATCCAAAAAGTAGTCAGCATTGGCTTCCAGTCTTCTATCGTCGTGAGCCTAAGTTGGAATCGACCCTAAATTTATCATAATGCATTTTATTATTCACTTCACGCATTCATTTAAACAGTGATGAAAAAAAAAAGTATTTTTCTCAAAACCTTCTTGAACATTTTAATATGTCTTCAAAAACCACCTTAACTTACAGGTAAGATCTCATCAATAAAACTCAAAAAATAAAATATCTAGATCCCTTACTATTCCCCAACTAGATTAAATATACCAAAAGCTGTAGATGTTTTCAAAGGAGTCCTTATTCAAGAAATATCCTTTCGGGATGAATAAAATACACAACTGAAATTAAATCAACAACAATCTAGAATATTAAAAGTGAAATAAACAATTGATATGCAAATTTATATACCCAGACATCATACAAATTTTCATATTTTGAATTTATAACAGTAGATAATAAACTTCTAAAAAGTACGAAACGATCCGCCGGGACCTTTTTGCATAATAAATAACACATTTGTGTTTATTACTTTTTTCAGAACTTTTATTTTGGGTGTTTCACAAAGAGTTTTGATTATAAATTAAAAAGTTGCTAAGTGTAAAGAGGAATTATCATGAGGATCCATTTACATCTTGAAACATAAAAAATATGTCTTTTTATATATCATAAAAGTTACTGAAAACCTAGATTTTTGCAAAACATTGATATAAATAGCAGGCCATTGGACTAACTAATCATGCCTATGAATCTTTAATAACACAACACAACCATATTATTTATTAAAACACACACATAAAAAAATATTCACATGATAAAAATTACTGGTGGTAGGTCTCTCGTATGTGAGAAGCCGCCTGGGTAGCACCGTAATGTCTATCGTCTCCGCCAAACAGCGGTGTAAAGGCATTATTGTATTTCGGTTTGAAGACTATTGTACCCAGAGTAACTACTGTGCATATTGACACTAAACATATTATGTCTCAGGATGAGAACGCAGTGGAGTGCCAAGCATTGCTTTGTATTCATGGTGTTTTGTTTTGCTACTGTTCATAGCATATCGCTTACCAACAGGCGAACGGCACGCTGGTCCCACCATTCAGTGCAATAAAAAAACCATTGAAACGCAACATAAGCAAACGCGATGTTTAAAACATCTTTGTTCTGTCCAGTTAGCTTCAACAACACAAGTAGACACGTGCAGTGACACATCAAAACAAAATAATCCGGCATATCAAGACTACGTCTTCCATTGAAACACATTTACATGGGTAAACACGGGATAGTAAGCATGTACGCTTAAAATGATACCGGGTGCCTCGGCAGCCTCGTTCAGTGTAACACCACTTTAATGTATACGTATGTTCGCGCGGAGCAGTTAGCAATATTCATTACCATAAAACCAGGTGTTCCAAGGATTTCACGCAAAACCCCTCTATATACCTTATTTGTGCTAAGTTATGAATTACAACGTTTAGGATCTTCAGAAAAAGGCCAATTACTTGCGCAGGGTATACTCATCTGATGATTCAGAAGTAGCGAATTACGCGCGATAAGTTCCACGCGAATTTGAAAGTACTGAGCGCTAGAACTTCGCGAATGGAAAAATCGCGTAAATTTAAATACTCGCCAGGTAGTTAGCAATACCCATTACTGTAATACCAGGTGTTCCTAGAATTTCACGCAGGTCGGTCTACTCTTTTTCGTGTAATATTTCTAGTTAAGAAATGAACAAATACTGAGACCTTGTATAGGACCAAATATTTGTGCGTCAAACGCTCGCGACTTATTTAAATTCGAGCGATACAACGTGCCGCGGTTCAAAAACATAGCGCGTGTGAATTCGCGCCTTTTGGACAAAATTTTAAATTCTTAAGCAAAGTAATATGTTATCGTTCGTATCGCTGAGTGTAAGTGCCGTAAATCGGATGTTTTATTATAAGAACATGATTTTACTTTTTATATTTTATTAAAGAGCGTTAGGTTTTTAGGGTATTGTTGTGGCCTACTGCAGAGTTGTATATTACTCTTATATTATTAAAAATGTATCGAATTACTTGAACAAGACGGCTGAATACAAGCAGAGAAAAATAGATGATCATGGTTTTTGCATATTTGAGTGGTAGCTAATTCCACGATAACATATTAATTAGTCTATCTACGACTACATGTCGTAGATAGAAATTATAAGCGACTAAAAAAATATATCCATGTAGTTGTTAAAATTTTTGTATTCAAAGAAAACTAACAAAATTCGTAATTTTGTAGACTAAAAAAATCTTACTTAAAATTTGGTAAAAAAATCATCTGAAAAGAAAAGAACTGCTTTCTTAAGCAAGCTTTCAAGAATGAACTTCAATATTCTGCAACACACTGCAAATTATGGTTATGTCTCATTTCACCGGTCATACACGTAAACTTACCAAAGTTCTGGAACAATCTCCACCATACGCAGCTTTCATAACCCAACATTCAAACTAATGGTGCCGGGAACTAACGAGGCATTTGAATAAACTTAATATGAACTGCATTTCCACCGAACAAAGATCCTCGTAATAACACTATCTGCTTGTCATTAAGAACAACGACATAGGCCAACTTACATTGGTAACTTTCCAAATAATTGTTATGCAGGCGAGAATTCAGCCGCTTTTATGGGGGCTGGCCCAATATTTTTATCAATATAATAACGTGTATTTTTTTTATTGCATAGGTCCAGCAAACGAGCAAACAGGTTATCTGATGGCAAGTGATAATTGCCGCATAAGAACGTTCACAACTCTTGAATCATAGATGTCGTGGCAGACTATCAAATCGGAAGAGTCGGGGAAGGAAAAAGTATGGGAAAAGAACGAGAAGGGGGTATTGAGCATCCAGCCATCTCACTCACAAAATGAAACGCGACAGCGAAGTTGTACCTTCACTTCGATCTACTGTGGGATAATGGTGCCGCCCTGAACGTGCTTGCCCATTCATGCTAAGAAATGACTGATAACATTGTGGCTCTACCACTTCCATATTATTGGTTATTTGTTCTACAACCTGAAACATATTTTTTGTTAAATACGCGAATTAGTAAGTACCTACCACAACTTTTTAATGTCATTTGATTTTATCAGTTCTTTTTAGACAGCTATAGAGAACGGTTGCGTCGTACTGTTGCTCTAGCTTGTACTCGGGTAAAGTGCTGACGCAGCAATCACGCCGTCGCGACGGGCTGCGGACCGCGATCGCCGCGATGACCCAGAAAACATTTCTGCAACGCATGCGAAATATCGACAAAAACAACTAACAACTGTTAAGGCCAGGCTATATTAATTAGATCAATTAATATGGCAAAACAGAAAAGCACTATCACCATTAAGACTGAAACGGAACAAGTGTTGTACCAGCTGTACAACGAAGAAAAACATCTGCGTGAAAAATTGGAATGCTTAGTGAATGAGCTTCAAATAAAAGTAGAAAATCTCCAGCAACAACTGCGTAAAGCTGAAGAAGGCAACAAAAAAGAAGCCTGCGTCAAACCAGGAGTCAGTAAAGAAGTCCCCTCTGAAGTTCAATACGAAACAGACGATGAGGAACTCGCGAGAGAAACTGAGTGGATACGACAAGAGAGTAGGAAGAAAAGAAAGCGGAACCTAACACCTTCCCCGTCACAACAAGTCGAGCCCAACAAAAAAGTCCCGGAGAAGCCAAAGGAAAAGAAGGCACTTCTACCACCTCCTATTGTTGTGGAAGGAATCAAGAACTTCCAGAAATTTTATGATTTTCTCAGTGACAGCATTCCTTGTGAATCATTCACTATTAAAATGATGAAAGGCGATATGGCCAAAATTAATACCAAAACCGAGAACTCATACAAGGCCACCACTAAGCTACTAGTAGAAAACAAAAATCACTGGCACTCGTATGAGAATAAACAAGACAGACCGATCAGAGTAATGGCAAAAAATCTTCACCACACGTATGTGCCGGGAAGAATTATTGAAGACCTTAAAACTAAAGGTTTTAAAATAACTGAAGCGGTGAATAAACTAAGCTGGAGGTCTAAAGAACCTCTTAATATGTTTATGCTATCATTCCAAAAAGAAGAAGACATAAACAATATTTATAATATCAGCTCAATTCTCGGCTGCAAAGTGGAAATACAGCCAATCAAAACATCTAAACTGATTCCACAATGCAAGAAATGTCAAGCATACGGCCATACTCAAAAATACTGTAGTAAGGAGCCTAGATGCGTTAAATGTACGGGTAAGCATCATACTCGTGACTGCCCAAAACCAGCGGATGCTAAGCCAAAATGCATACACTGTGGTGAACCACATCCTGCCAATTATCGAGGGTGCGTAGTAGCCAAAGAACTGCAAAATATGAAAAATAAGGTGAAGAATAGTAAAAATACAATTAAAACTCCAGACAGCAATAGACCTAAAAAACCAATAAACACTCAAAGTATTAAAAAAGATGTGACTTATTCACAAATGGCAAAAGCTGGACAGTTGCAAATACAGCCACAGGACCTGTCACAGTCACAACAGAAACCACAATCACAAGAAAATAACATTGAAGACAAAATCAACAAAATTCTTAATTTTATGACTTCATTCGATAATCGCCTGAAAAAGCTGGAGCATAGCACCAAAACTGCTATCATACCAAATACCAAACAATGACTCTTAAAATCATAGCTTGGAATGCCAATGGACTACTTCAACACCTAAATGAAATAGAATTCGTCCTAACCACTGAAAACTTCGATGTCTGCCTCATATCAGAGTCGCACTGTACGAAAGAAACAATAATAAAAATTAAAGGATACAAAGTTTACCATGCCTTGCATCCTTACAACACACCAAGGGGTGGCAGTTCTCTCATAATAAAAGATAACATTTGTCACTACGAACTATCTAAGATAGAGGATGAAGACATTCAAGCTGTGGCGGTTTGTATACAGACAAAACGCTATCCTGTTACTATATCAGCTATATACTCCCCACCTAGGTATTCACTAAAGGCTGAGCGGTATATACATATGTTTAATCAACTTGGCTCCAGGTTTATACTCGGTGGTGACTTCAATGCAAAAAATACCTTCTGGGGATCTAGACTTACGACAACCAAAGGTAGAGAATTATTATCAGCCGCTAGAGAACTCAAATGTGATGTGATATCTACAGGAAAACCTACTTACTGGCCTACGGATACCTCAAAAATCCCAGACCTAATAGACTTTTTTATTTTAAAAAATCTCCCCCTCGATACTCTACATATTGAGGAGGGCTATGACATGAGTTCAGATCACTCACCGATCATCTTAACTCTATCCGCCGGAAAAATTCAAAAGGAGAGCCATCAGTCGTTATCAAATAGATACACTGACTGGAAAAGCTTCAAGTTAGATTTAGAATCTATAATTGATCTAAAAGTTCCGCTTAAAAATTTGGAGCAACTCGAACAAGATTTGAGACAGTTTATAGTGAATATACAGCAATGTGCCTGGCGCAACACACCTGTGGTGAAGTTAAGAGCTAGAGGCAACTCTTACCCACTAGAAATCAGGGACCTTATAGCTGAAAAAAGAAGACAAAGAAAACAATGGCAAACAAACAGATTTCCTAAGGACAAACAAATTTATAACACACTCGCAAAAAGGGTCACAAGAGAAATAAAACGCTTCAAAGACGAATCAATGAATACTTATCTTCGTGGGCTATCTAGCGATCGTATGTCAGATTATTCTCTGTGGAAAGCCACCCGAAATATTAAAAAACCAATTATGCAAGTCCCTCCCATCAAAACACCGAATGGAAACTGGGCCATAAACAATGAACAAAAGGCAAATATATTTGCTGAACACCTGGAGCACATATTTAAACCAAATGAAGGTACTGTATTGGACTTCAGCCTAGACTACGTATCACAAGACAACCATCCAATAAAATTCGTTACACCTGGGGAGGTTACAAGTGAAATTAAAAAAATAAATCAAAAGAAATCTCCGGGTTACGATCTGGTTACAGGAGAAGTACTGAACAATCTACCGCGCAAAGCAGTTGTCAAACTGACTACTTTGATAAATGCCTCGTTCAGACTGAAATATGTACCTGACATTTGGAAATTTGCTGAAGTAATTATGATACCTAAGCCTGGTAAACCTCCTCATGACGTGAAATCCTATAGGCCAATTTCCTTGTTGCCAGTAATGGCTAAGCTTTATGAAAAATTACTTTTGAAAAGGCTTAAGCCTGTTATAGAAGAGCGGAAATTAATTCCAGATTACCAATTCGGATTCAGAGAAAACCATTCAACAATAGACCAAGTCCACCGGATAACTAACTTAATCGAAAAGGCTCTAGAAGAGAAAAAAGTTTGCTCAACGGTATTTCTAGACGTGGCACAAGCATTTGACAAGGTTTGGCACCACGGCCTCATTTACAAACTTAGGAAAATGCTGCCTAAGCAGTTTTCAGACATACTGGAATCTTACATTTCTGATAGAATGTTTCGTATCAAACATGAAGATTCTTATTCAGAAATTAAGCATATAGAAGCTGGAGTACCACAGGGAAGTGTACTAGGTCCGGTCCTGTACTTATTATACACCTGTGATATTCCTAAAATAGAAAACAATGCCATTGCAACTTTCGCAGACGATACGGCAATTTTAGCCACAGGATCGACCCACAAAGAAGCAGTGGATAAAGTGCAAACAGCTGTCAATGTCATCTCCAATTGGACTGAAAAAATGGCGTTTGAAAATAAATGAATCAAAATCAGTTCATATTGACTTCACCAACAAAAGGCCAAAGTATGAGCCTGTGTTCATTAACGGTAAAACCATACCATATGAAAATACGGCTAAATACCTTGGCATGACTCTGGACGCAAAGCTTCGCTGGAAGGCACACGTCAAAAAGAAACGCGACGAGCTAGAAATTCGCTATAGGAATATGTATTGGCTACTTGGTAAACACTCTTCGTTGTCAGTACACAACAAAGTACTATTATACAAACAAGTCCTTATGCCTGTATGGACTTATGGTATACAGTTGTGGGGATGTACCAAACCAAGCAATATGCAAATAATACAGCGATTTCAAAACAAAGTACTGCGGAATATAGCAAATGCCCCATGGTACGTAAGAAATGAAGATCTTCATCGGGACCTCAAGGCAGACTTCGTTAGAAATATTGTAAAAAAGTATGCCGAAGCTCATGAACATAGGCTTCACCATCACGTGAACGTCGAGGCTATCCAGCTCCTCGACAACACGGACTTACTGAGAAGACTGAAAAGGACAAAACCTTTCGAGTTAGTGATGAACAGTTAGTGAAAAATAGTGCAGTGAGTGCTAGTGAAAAAGAACACGCGAACATTGTGTCTTCCCCTTAATAGAGACAATAAGAAACGTGTTATTGGACATATTTTTAGTCGTAGTCTCTTTAGAAGTTTAGGTTAAATTTAAATAACTTATTAGTCATAAGGCTAGATCGTTATTAAAATGAAGTATTATGGCATTCGCCATAACACAACATTTAAAAAAAAAAAATTTGATTTTATGTTTTAGGATGCATCTGAATGGAAGAAAGCTAAGAAGATAATTATAAATTAAAACCAAAATATAATGACATTTAAACGAAAAATTCTACGAGTTTTGGCTCATAGATATTGGGTGTGAGTTGTTCTGTCAACACGGAAATCAATCAGTGAAGTTTTAAAAATATAAAAGTGGCGGAAAAAGTGTCTCTATAACAGTGCTTTATGCACCATTTTCTTCCGCAATATATAGGCAATTAGTATACGTTTTTTGCATCGGCAAATATTGCAATTCAATAGGGAATAAACATTATTTGTGTTCTATTTAGGAACATTATACCCACAAACTGTTTTAAAAATAGACACAGTGTTACACAGTGCCGCTGTTGGAAATAGTCGTGCTCGGTGTCTGTGTGACCCACCGTGCGTACCGCGTACGTCATCCGCGTCCGTATTCTATTACCACAACTGCGGTGTCCGTATTCTGAATAATGCAAAATTATTAAAATAAATCAATTGCATCCCCGAGCGTCTTACGACTACTCGTTGCGCGCTTAAGAGACTCCCACGCTGCATGCAAGCAAATATCGACTTCATTTTATTGTCTGACCAACTAAACGTACGTAAACAAACATGCCACGCTTGCGATCTCCGGCTAATAAAATATGTGCTGCATGTAGTACCTCGATCACCGAAAGAAATGTTACTGCCTGCAACACGGCTACTTGCAAAAATGTCTACCATCAGACATGCGTGCCAAAACTTACTCCCGCAGAAAAAAAGATTTGGATATGTCCAGAATGCTTGAAAATAACAGCTGACGACGCTTCAGATGCATCAGGCCAGGAGGAAATTGCTGACCCAACAGCATGTACCCCCGACGTACCTAAAACGCTGCCAACTTCGGACTTCGCAGAACTTACCTCAGAGTTCCGCCTTCTGCGTCAAGAATTATATTCAGTAAAATCGCAACTTGCACAAGCCATATCGTCGCTATCGCAGTGTAACGAGCGCCTGGATGAGTATGGACTTAAAATGTCGAACTTCGATAGTCGCTTTAAAAATTTAGAAAACCAGAATAAAAACACTGCAGCTCTTGAAAATACCATCACATTGCTACAAGACCAAATACGCATACAGGCTCAGCAGGCATTGAGAAACGACGTAGAAATACTAGGTATATCTGAAAACCCAGGCGAAAATCCTGTTCATATTGCTCTTGTTGCCGCTACAATTATTGGGTCAGAGTTATTGGATGCCGATATTGACTACGCCAACCGTACTGGTCCCCACTACCTAGACCAAGAAAATGGTACACAACTACCGACACCACTTTTTATTCGTTTTACTAGGAGGGCAAAGCGAGACGAGTTCCTTAAGAAGGCAAAGTCTCGCCATAACCTAAATTCCAAAGATATTGTTCCTACTGGGCATACTCGCAAAATATACGTGAATGAAAGACTCACGAGAGATAATAGAAATCTTTTTCGTGACACAAGAATGCAAGCCAAGGAATCTGGTTCTAAATATTGCTGGTCACGTAACGGATCTATCTTTGTACGAAGACGTGAAGGTTCCGGTGCGATTCCGATTCGCAACGCAGAAGATCTTTCCCCCTTGTCTTCTAAAGAACACGATAATGGAGGCGAAGCAGCGGCTGATGAACTCAAGTAATAGTTGTAATTCCGTAATCTTTAGTACAAATATTTTCAATATATCATTCAGTTTTAAATTAGTAGATTGTAACGTATTTTTGTTCGTAAAGGTAATTTGTTTCATTTACAAATTGTGTATGTATAAATTTGATTACTGCTGTTACGCTATCAAAGTTATTTGTTTATTTTGTAAATTTTATACGAGTGCTTTATATAATTATGTAAGTTTTTTTCCACACCTCGCTTCGGAGCTCAATTCTATCGTCAAATTGTATACAAAGATAACTAAACAATTCATTACGTTTGTTTTCTCAGCGGAGTCTAGTTGCTATATAAGGATTTCTGTATACAAATTACTCGGGACTAACCAACATCTAATGAATACCGCTAACTTACACTTTAGATCAAAGCCACACGCAGCAATAACACATTTCTCAATATCCCCGCACACAAATCACATTTACTCTTATATCTACTCCTCACTCATACATACTAATGGCTAATTTTATAATTACGAAAGACCTAGACTGTCTCGAGGATAGTTGCATCAGTGTATATTCACCAGAGGAATGTTCTAATTATCTATCAGATTGCGGAGATCTAACGGTCCTAACATATAACATCAGAAGTTTACAGCACAACCTCGATCAATTCCTTGTATGTTTTCATCGATTACAGCAAGATATTGATGTTATTATTCTGACAGAGTGTTGGTTGAACGATGCTTCAATTATCGCAAATATCGAAGGGTACAGGCACTATGGTACGAAGAAACACATAAACCAATCAGGAGGCGTAGTTGCCTATGTCAAAAATATCTGGAGCCCCAACATCTCGGAGCCAGATATAGAAGACTGCAACTGTCTTTGTGTAAATATCCCTAATCATTTTACAATTTATGGCATATACCGGTCCCCCTCTTTCAGGAATACCGAAAATTTCATTCAATCGCTTTCTTGTGTACTTCACAACCGTCCACACGCCCCTTGCGTCATATTAGCAGGCGATATAAATATTAATATAAATTCGAACAAACCCGACTCAACATCATCGAAGTATCTCTGTTTATTAGCGGAGCATGGACTCAAACCAGCTTTCACCACACCTACTAGAAATGATTCATGCCTAGACCACGTCTTTCTTACTAGTACTTTCTGTGTCCACTCAGTTATCTACAATCCAGACATAACAGACCACGATTTAGTAATTTCCAGCATTAAAGCTAAAATAAAAAAACCACAACATACTAACAAAAAATATGTTAAAGTCGACTACATAGCTGCAGAAAAGGAAATAGCTTCCATAGACTGGACATTCGTGACCAGTATAACGGATATCGTCCTTTGTATTGCAAAATTTACTTCGGCGATATCTGATGTACTTGAAAAAGACACGAAAACTATAAAAACGAAGAATAAGTTTCTAACACTAAAACATTGGATGACCCCTGGTCTTTTGAGATGCTCCAAACATTGCGATAAATTACACATTAAAGAAAAGATAAGCCCGAAAAATACAACTGCGCAAACAATATACAAAAGATATAGGAATTTCTACTTCGAACTAATTAAAAGGGTAAAAAGACAATACTATGAAAGAAAACTATTAGAAAATGAATGTAACCCTAGGCAACTTTGGAACTCAATAAGAGAAATAACGCATACCAAAGTAGCTGATAAGTCAAGCTTTGAGTTGTTGACAAACCGCAATGAGGAGAAAATCCTGGACCGCTGTAACCAATACTTCACCACGATTGGTCAAGATCTAGCCAACAATGTCCTGAGGAAAATTGGAGAGACACAAAGTACGTTAGCTTCAAAAGTTTACTTGCCAAATACACCAGCCAGTTCTCTATTTTTGCACCCAACTGATGAAACCGAGATACTTAGTACAATTTCTGACATCAAAATAAATAGCGCGCCAGGAGATGATAAAATAACAAACCGTCTTATAAAACTCATTAAATTTCACATTACGAAGCCTCTGACCCATATCATTAATCTTAGTATTTCTGAAGGCACATTTCCAGATAGCTGGAAGATAGCTAAAGTTACTCCAATATACAAAGGTGGAGAGAAAAACACACTTAATAACTACAGACCCATTTCACTCCTGAGCGCTTTATCCAAAATCTTAGAAAAGATTGTCAACAAGAGGCTCATTAGTTAATGAGTAGTTACTTGGAAAGGAATAAAATTCTGACGGATCATCAATTCGGGTTCAGAAAAGGAAAATCAACGGAACAGGCTATAAAGACGGTGGTTGATGACATTGTGGCTCAGCTTGACTATAGGCAGCCATGCATAGGTGTGTTTTTAGATCTAGCAAAGGCCTTTGACACAGTCTCTATTCCAATTCTTTTAAAAAAGTTGGAACTGGTCGGTGTCAGAGGCTTAGCATTAAAATGGTTCACCAGTTATCTATCAGGAAGATCCCAATACGTCAATGTTAACGAAAGAAAAAGTACTTGCCAATCTATTAATTTTGGCGTTCCTCAAGGCAGCATTCTGGGCCCTACGCTATTCCTTTTGTACATCAACGACATTTCGATCCAAACTCTTTCAAATGCTAGAACTATATGTTACGCAGACGACACAGCTATTATCTTCAAAGGCAGAAATTAGGAAGAAGCGTACAAGAATACCGGTTTGGCAAAGATTGCTAACTGGCTAGACAATAATCTTTTAACACTTAACATTACAAAAACAAAATTCCTATGCTTTCATAAAACACACAGAACCTAGCCTAGATGTCCACCTGTTATCAGAATTCATAATTGTAGAAACCCTAATAACTGCCACTGTAATTATATTGAAAGATCAGATTGTGTAAAATATTTAGGTATTATTCTCGATGAAAAACTAAATTTTGGCTACCACATTTCAAAAACCACGGAGAGAGTTCTTAAAATGATACATATATTTATTCAACTTAGAGATGTGGCTAGCAAAATTATGTTAAAAAGAATATACACGGCTATTTGCCAATCTGTTCTAACTTACTGTATCTCAATATGGGGTGGCTCAAACATTACCAGAATAATTCTCTTAGAACGCGCACAAAGATCCGTTATAAAGGTTATGTTCAAAAAGCCCTACAGGTTTAACACACATCAACTATACAGGGTATATCAAGACTGCTACCGAAAACGAAGCCGGGTGGTAGTTTAAGCGACTTCAGACACAATGCAACAGAAAAAGTTGCAAAAAAAAGCGACAATTTTTTTTTGTAATTTTTTTCCTATTGCCATATTTTGGTGGTAAATACATTTTTTCCTAAAATAATAGTGTATACCCTTTAATTTATAAATACTCTAAGATATAAGAGAGTTTAAATTATTATTTTAGCAAAATCTATGGATTTACAAAAATGACGATATTTAAAAAATCATAAAAAATAATTGTCGCGTTTCTAAGCGAAATTTTTAATTGCATTGTGTTTGTAGCCACTAAAACTACCACCCGGCTTCGTTTTCGGTAGCAGTCTTGAGATACCCGGTATAAAGAATCTGACTTGCTTAGTGTCCGGAAACTTTTTATATTTACAGCGATATTACATGTACACCGATTCTACACTTTGTACGAACACAAGGAACCAGGTTCAAGAACAAATTATCTTAATAAACCTCGCACGTTAACTTCGTTTGCGAAGCGATTTGGTAAATTTCTTCATCCCCACGTATACAACAGTGCCATAAAATCATGTAAATTAAATAAAAACCTTAGTACCCGTGAAGTTAAATTAGATACAACCCTGGTTACAATCATTGGACTACCAACAAATTGAAGACATGCTAAAAATAAATTCTTAACACACATAGGTAACCTCTAACTTACACAAAGACAAAAACACAGACACACTCTCGCTTATTTGTATACTTTCATTTCCCTTTAATTATTTTTTGTTATCTTCTATAAGCATTCCAGTGAAATCATGGACAGTCACTCATCAAACCATTAGTACTTTATTTTAATTAACTCTTAAATGATATCGATCTTCACAATTCAGGTCTCGAACCTAGCGTGGAGATCACCGACAAAATATTTTTTGTACTTTTTACCTAAAATTGATGTAAGCTCCTTGTATTTTAAGTTTGTCATGTAATATTTTTATTTTTGTCTAAATAAATTATTATTATTATTATTAATAACCATTAAAAAGACTTACACTCAGTACACAAACCTATCAAGAACTTTTCATATTCATTTCGAGCGATCAATTATACTACTACTACTACTTCAATTATTTTTCTGAGGCGATATATCAAACCATTTAAAGTGTATATCTCTCTAATCGTTCGTTCAATGCTGAGGATCGTGACCCACGTCACTTGGTCAAGTCTTGCAGAACTGACTGCCAGGCTGGTCATCCGCCAGATGCAATTGCCTCTGATATAGTCATTGTTTTGCCATCAACCCAACGAGCCGGTCTGCTCTCCTCAACCTTTGTCAAAATATTATATTTACCCCCAAAAGAACCCCTCATTCCGCCACTGTGAACGCCATTCGAGCCGTGAAATGCATCGAAGTTCCATTGCAGTTTCAGAAAGAACATACACGAAGACATCTGCGTCACTATTGATTATGCTCAGCGAACGTTCCGCTCGGATTAACAGAGGAAACTTATGGTACCATTTCAAGAGTTCTGTAATTACAATTTGCGAGATGGTTTATGAGATTATTATTTGTTAATCTACTTTAAATGTTGGCTAATAGCAGGTTTTAAATTAATATTATCGGAAACACATTCGCTTATTATTATTGTTTTGGTCGGTTTTTAAGAATCGTTAAATTATTATTATTATTATTATTTTTTTATTGCATTGAATGGCGAGACGAGCATGCCGTTCGCCTGATGGTAAGCGATGCGACCGCTCATGAACAGTAGCAAAACCAAACAACACCTTGATTTACAAAGCAATGCTTGGCATTCCACTGCGCTCGCCATCCTGAGACACAAGATGTTAAGTCTCAATATGTCCAGTAGTTACTCTGGCTACAATGTCCTTCAATCCGAAACACAACAGTGCATTTAAACTGCTGTTTGACGGGAGAAATAGACATTGCGGTGGTACCCACCCAGGCAGCCTCTCACGTATGAGAGACCCACCACCAGTAAAATGCGCCACGGAGGCTGTCGAGATGATTGTCATGATGAGATTTCAACATAATATCGTTTATTTTCATCTAAAATAAAGTATATTTCAAATGCTGTAACATTTTTATAATAAACGTCTAAATTCCAGTTGATTAGGCGCCGGCTGTAAAACGAGAGTTCGCAGGTTCGATCTCCGCATGGAAACAAATGTTTGTGTGAACCACAAGCATTCGGGTCTGGGTGTTTGTGAGACCGAAAGGTCTCTCGTAGCTCTTGATACCCACGACACAAAACTCGATCTTAGTGTGGGATCTGGACTATGTTTGTGACTGTTGGGTGTAATTAATTAATTGTATTTTTTAAAATTTTGTAAAGACTTGAAAACTACTTCGTCTTATTTTTCAGTTAGTACGTAGCAAAAATTCAAAGACTTACATAAATGTCAATGCTACATAAATAGAACAAGTCTACAAGTGAATTCTACCATAAACGGGATACCTAGAAGTGCTGTAAAGGAGATTTGTGAAAAACGGCATCTGAACTAACAGCTTCACGGAAAACTCTTTTCAATGAAAACCTAGGTAAGTTTATAATCTTATTACATTGAATAGCATCGTTTTATAAAGCTTAAAGTTTAAAGATTCCGAGAAATGTGTTTATGCATTTTTATATTAAAAAATAATGCCATATTAAATAACCTATCTATACAGGGTATATTCAGACTGCAACCAAAAAGAAACCAAGTGGTAATTTTAGTGACTATTGACAGACACAATGCAACTAAAAATTTGCAAAAAAAAACGATGATTTATTTTTGTTATTTTTTTCCTATCGTCGTATTTGGGTGGTAAACACATAATTTTCTAAAATAATAATGTACACCCTTTTATTTTTTAATGATGGTATGGGTCACAAGGGCTTGTATTAATATTTTAGCAAAAACTGTGCTTTTACAACCCAATTTGATGTTATTTAAAACATCACAAAAAATTTATGCGAAATTTTTAGTTGCATTATGTTTGTAGTCACAAAAACTACCAACCGCCTTCGTTTTCGGTAACAGTATTGATATATTCTGTATAATACAACAAAATTTACTTTGAAAACCATAATTCTAGACTTCTAAAACCTTTGGAGTGCCATTAAAGAGATAGTACGTTGCCTAAAATGTTCGCAATAAAGTAATTAAAGCATTAGGTTTGGTTAACCAAGGGTCACACCGCTACACTATAATAAAATTAGTAGTTACACAGACCTAATTGACTATCTTATCGCTACTACATACAGAATATTATTAAATGCATAAATTATGCAAATAAACCTCTCATCAGAAAAATCGATACGCTTTCGTTTTTATTTATTTTTTGTCCTAATATAAAGGAAACAAGTTTTCATTTTTGAAAAAAAATCACATGACTTGAGGTGGCAGTTTGGCAACTACAGTGGTAAGCGAAAAGTGAAAATTAGAATTTAAGTTGTTTATCCTAAAATAAAACGATTCACTGTTTTGACGCAAATGTGTATTCAGAGTTCGAGTATATTCCACCTTTGAGAACTAAAAATTAGCGCTTATCAGAAAACTTGTTTTTTCTTTGTTTATTTACTGTAAGTTTGGGAAGTCTGTTTTTTTTTGTCTTTCTTACATATCGATTCTTCACCCGCAGAAGCCGCCCAAGTGATGGCATAGCAGGATTACTTACTTAGTCTATTCTTAAAAATTTGATTATTTTTCAATATAAGAAATCTGACATACTAAGACCACAAAAATTTTCTCTGCAAAGAGCGTGATTACAGACTTCTATTACGCTTGTATCGACCTTCATCTTTTTAGGTCATAACTTTTGAACTAAAAAATATAAAACTTTTTCTCGTAAATTTCACGTAATTTAATAACACCACTGCTTCGGTATACATCATAAAACATTTCCAGACTCACTTTACGTGTATTAATGAGATTTCGTTTCGTAAATAAAACACGAACAAGTTAGAAAGTTAAGATTTATTTGCAAGGTTTCGTGATATTGAAAAGTTTGCCAGAACCTTGCTTTCGTCACTTCTCGCTTCTGAATTTCCGTACAGAACTCTGAAATTACATTTACTTTAGTGTTTCCAATTTGAATTCAATGTTGATCCACGCATATTTTTACTAAATAGTACAGAATTTCGAAACTAAAATTTATATTATCGTCTAATATTTAATGAACGCGGGGTGGCCTATTGGTTATGATCCGGACGCGGCAGTCTTAACAGTGGACGCGGGTACCAATCCCAGGGCAAACTTTCGACTTTTTGGGGTCTTTTTATTGTAGTCTAGTTAATTACCACTTAAACGCTTAAGGAATACGATTATGGTTTTGAAAGAGATTTACAAAAATGTCTATATGTAAAATCATCAAACCTGCACTAGGCCACCGTGATAGACTATAGCCTAAATTATTTTAATTGTACAGCAGGCGCGCAATCTACCATAGACATACATGAACTAAATTACTCGTTTAAATATTCAACATTGAAAAATATTCATTATTCAACAATTTGAAATTATCGTCAAATATGAGTCTACTTTATCCCATTGATTCAGACATAATTAAAATATTATATTTTATTACTTATTTTACTGGTAGGTCTCTCATATGTAAGTAGCCGCGTGGTTAGGTATTACCGCAATGTAAATGCACTGTTGTGTTTCCGATTGAAGGACATTGTAGCCAGAATTACTACTGGACATATTGAGACTTAACATCTTATGTCTATGGATGGCGAGCACAGTGGAATGTTAAGCATTGCTTTGTAATTCAAGGTGTCTGGTTTTGCTATTATTCATGAGCGGTCCTATCGCTTACCATCAGGCGAACGGCATGCCCTTCTCGCCATTTACTGTAATAAAAATATATAAAAGGAAGATGATGTATACACTATAACATCATCGATGAATTACAGCAACGAAACATGCAATTCAGATCAGGGTCATTGATTAATCGCAGCTCATAAAGGCAATTGTATTCTGCAACAGCTATTGCGATTAACTTATGAGCCAATATTTCTTGTCAAATGGACGTGAGTTAAGGCACACTGAATTTATCATACAACGCGACTTAATTAGCTGTGTTTATTACTTTGGGTTTAATTTTTAATAAGGCAATATACAGGGTATATCAAGACTGCTACCGAAAACGAATCCGGGTGGTAGTCTAAGCGACTTCAGACACAATGCAACAGAAAAAGTTGCAAAAAAAGCGACAATTTTTTTTTTGTTATTTGTTTCCTATGACCGTATTTGGGTGGTAAATACATTTTTTCCTAAAATAATAGTGTATACCCTTTTATTTATAAATAATCTAATGTATAAAAGAGTTTAAATTATTATTTTAGCAAAAACTATAGATTTACCACCCAAAAATTACTATATTTAAAAAATCATGAAAAATAATTGTCGCGTTTCTTTGTGAAATTTTTAGTTGCATTGTGTTTGTAGTCACTAAAACTACCACCCGGCTTCGTTTTCGGTAGCAGTCTTGAGATACCCAGTATGTGTTAATAAATCTAAAATGTAAGTACGAAAATGTAGTTATGGTTTTGTTCTTTAATCATCCAGCAATAGAGAAGTGGACCGATTTTATTTTTAGGAATATAAATTTAGTATAACGAGACGAGCATGCCATCATCATTATTATCATCATCGCCAGCCTACACTGTTGTCCACTGCTGGACATAGGCCTCGTATAAATTGCGCTAATTTACGCTGACTTCGTCTTATTGCATCAAGCATTTGATAATTGTTTTTAATGGAATTTGTGTGTCAATAGAATTTGCACTCAAAATAGTACAAAAAATAGATTATAGTCAAACATCCTATGTATTGAAGACAAAATCAAAATGTTACATAAAGCTGGGAATTTAATACTTGACAACAGACTGCTCTACTTAGTACGTATTCAATACTTGAGACTAACTGCGTAGTATAGGAATTCTACGAATAATGATTACTAAGTTCTAGACGTCACAACCACAAAAGCGGAGCTATAATTGTAATTACTACGAAATACGGTAGGTTGGTGAAATAGGGCAATAATAAATGTCACAAAGAGTTTAAATTCAAAAAGTCATTAAGTACAAATAAGCCTTTTATAGCCTTATTATTTCTAGCTTTCCAATGGATTAAATGTTCAATATTAACTATGAACATAATACAAGGAGATATCGACATATGGTACTTAATTTAAACCACGTTTTCCTAAGGTGGGTATCTTGGTTGCATCCCTGCCTACTACTTATGAGAAAAAGGCCTGAGCTTATTTTTTATTATGTATCATTCAATCTAATAGTAATAGTAAAAGCTGAAGATGATAACGATCTAAAATCATCTCATTTAAATGAATAATCATGTATCAAATGACAGAAGTAGGGAAGAATAAGTTTAAAGAACGTTGGAAAGCCTTTGTCTAGCGTTAGTTGACTTTCAATCAAGGAATAAGGAGACATTGTAGCTCTCGTATAACCGTTCTAGAACATTTTCAATCATGGGAATTGTATTTTTAAACAAGTCTTATCTTATTGCAATAAAGTTACCGTTTTATTGAATTTATTTCATATTAGCCAATGCTTGCCACTTTGATGATTTGTCTACATTGAATGGTTATAAATACATATTTTTTCTTCTGTAATGTTACGATTTGATTAAGAGTGCTTAATCTTATATTATAATCCAACACACTGGCCTAGTCAATGTTTCCTTGAATATTTTAATATTTTTTAATATTTTTTTGAAAAATCATACTTAAAACCTAGACCTCAAGGACCTGAGTTTCAAACCTACGACCCCAGAGATTGCAGTTCCAAATACTACCACTACACCAACAAAGCTAATTCACCATCAAAATAAAGCAAGCCCAAGAAACATAAAACCCCGTACCGCCACGATCGAAAACAAACCAGTAGGTTGCTAACCGAACTTGATGAACGTGCGAATTAATGTTCGGTAATAATTCACGTAACTCAACGCTGATTTACAAGGGTGCGTTATTGCTCGATTATTTCCAGTGGTGAGACGGCTGGATTTATAACTGGTTAGTGTGAGCGCAGCCCCATTCGTGTGTTTTTTTTTTTTTGCTATGATTGGCGAACCGAGCGCGTTTATAATGCCTTAGTATTGAGAATGGCGAAGATCGGGCGAAATGGAGAAGAATTTGCCGGAAGACGGACCCAGGAACCGGCCGAGATGACGCCAGGTGGAAGAAAAAGAAGAAGAGTGGCGAACCGAGCATGCCGTTCACCTGATGGTAAGCGTATCGAACGAATCGCTCATGAACAGTGCCAAAACCAAACCTTAAATTACAAAGCAATACTTGGCATTCCACTGCACTCTCCATTCTGAGACATAAGATGGTAGGTCTCAATATGTACAGTCGTTGCTTTTGCTACCATATCCTTCACACCGAAACAGAATAGTGCATTTAAACTGCTGTTTGGCGGGAGAAATAGACATTGCGGTGGTACGTACCCCGGCGACCTTTCACATATGAAAGACCAGTAAAAAGTTCTAAATATATTGCACTGAATGAACGTATCTTGAGATTCTTGTGATAGATTTCTTCGATTGGAATTGTACGTTTGCTCTTTCATTTCCTTTACTGTATTTTTTTATAATTGATTGATTAAATCAAAATATGCTGTATTAAAATAACATTTTACAAGATGTACCAGCTTCTTGGTGCAGTTGGTTAGACACCGGCTGTGAGGCTGCGGGTTCGATTCCCGCACCGAAACCAAGATTTCTGTAACGCATAGGTATTTTTGAAGTGAAAACTTCTTTAGCGGCGTTGAGCACTTTTTCTGTAATGGGTATAAAATCTTAAACTCGCGTCAGGACACGTGACCTGATCGTAAGACGAAAAGCGTAAGACGGATGGAGAGTAGACAGCTGTCAGTTAGCTGTCAGTTTATAAAGCTTTGATGAATTGCCAATGATTTTGAGTGGAGATTTCAACATAAACTTCGCAGACGATAAAAATCAACTATTAATTGAATTTTTAAATAATGAATTTGGTTTAACTATGTCGAATGATCGCAATCTTAGCACAACGAAATACAAAACTACTATTGATGCGGTCTTTATTAGACATTTAAATAGGTTCGAATCAAAACTGTTCGTTTCTTACTTCAGCTACCATAAACCTATCGTATCAGTTTTAGAGATTGGCGATGATAGTTCTGGTAATGATGATGGTGAAAAAGTCGTTGAAATTATGGATGAAAGTTGATTTTTCGGAGAGATAAACTTTTTAATGTAAAATAATTGTAATAGTTTTAAAATGTTAAATTTTTAATGTTATATAAATTGTCATGTTTGTGTACGATAGCGCAATAAATGAATATTGTATTCTACCACATAAATGATAGTACTTTTATACTGATAAAGCAATTGGTGCAAAATTATTCCCTAACCATTCCAAAATATCAAACATGCTCAACGTTAATAATCAAGTTTTCACTTCTGCCGGCACTCCCGGAGTGCAACACGTCTTTTTTTTTTTTTAGCGCCTGGGTGTTTGTGAGACCAGAAAGCCTCTCGTAGTTTCTGATGTTAACATAAGACTCGATGGTAATATGGGGTCAAGATTCTTTATATGACAGTTGAGTGTATTCTATGTTATGATACATTCACTTAATTAAAAAATGTGTTACAGCAGTGAAAAATAATCGGCATCTGAATTCCCTTAGCAAAATATTTTCCTCTCTTTTTATTCTTTTCCTTTCTATATTTTTTTTAACGGGCGCTGCTTTTATTACAATTCACCCCGAATGTATTAACTGTTAATTTATACAAAGGTCGTAGGCTTGAACTTGCCACTAGACTGAGCCCATACGCAAAATTAATGAATTAAGTGTCCTGTTCACTTCATAAATCTGGCATACGGACGAAAAATCAATCACTACACAAAAGGCAATTTTCATTACGCAAACCACAATATAGATAGCCGGTATTTCGAATTCAGTGAACCGTTCTATAATAGCTACATGATGTTGAATTAATTAACATATAAACGCTCCTGTGGTTACGCTGATTTCAATGGTAAGCGATTAAACATAATGAAATTGTAACCAATTCGATGTGAAGAGAGTAAGAGATGCGACTTTATGGTACGGGAATATTCGCAATTTGATTATTGAAGAAGCCACTAAGTTTCACGCGAAATTGCATAATCATAATTTAGGTGGTGTTGGGAATTATATGGTTGATGCTACTTTTACAGCCAGGCCGAAATAAATCATAGTCTACATTATATTGTTTACCTATTTGTATTATGCCTTTGCTCACGCAATACAGTTTTCTGATGATGTTTATTCAAGAGGTTTTTTAATATGATCAACGTCAAAAAAAAATATAATGCCCCTGAAATATCGTGCCACCAGTAGTAGCACCCACTTGAACTGAATCTAAATTTAAAGCTGTACTATATGGTGATATTGTAAATAGGTTTTGTTGTTTGTTGTACTGGCCCTAATACTATTGTAGTTTATTTTATTTTGATGACGTAGGGTCAGTTTTAGATAAAACGTATAAAAAATTAATACGTGCTTTTCTATGTGCAAACATTATAAATGCAAAGCTCAATTATAAAAAAATAAAATTTTGCCCTCAGTTTAGTAATAGCCTTCAATTGGCTTAACTTATTTCATACTAGATTAACCACATTACCAATTGACAAACTTTTGTTATTTGTTCCAAATAATTTGGGGAGAAATGATTTCAAATCTACTGTATTATTTGTGGGTATATATCAATACAGTGAAATACTAATGATACAATAAAAAATGAAAATAACTACAGTATAAGGAAAGGAAACCAAATATTATCAGATGATCGGGAATCCTACAAATATCGTTAACGCGTTGGCAATTTTGAAGTTTTTTAAATTTTTATCATGGCACGTTTATTAAACCCATTTTACCACAAGATTATAACCTTCAGATTAATTTACTCCTCGAATCGTCAGATTAAAGAAAAATGTTGCTAAGTCAGTTTTATTAAAATTTTCCAAGCAAGCAAAATTAATTTTCAGACACCTCGAAAATTAATTTAGTAACGACCTTTACACCAGAATACAACAGTGCATTTACACTACTGTTTAGCGTTTGAGATATAAATTTGGGTGTTTTGTGACCTACCACCAGTGAAAATAAATAAAGAAATCGAATATCACTTTGCTCGACTTGGGATTCGAACTCCACACCTCACCTTAGATAGTATAGTTGCGTCATCGAAGCAAATGAAAAAGAGTAAAACTTAATAACCTGGTTGGAGTATCATAATATCCACACTTTTATTATTTTACCTTTAATATAACCTACGTGAGTCACTCCTGGGGTTCGCAAAATTAATGTCAATAACATGAAAACTTGCACATCTAATTGTACATAGTCTAAATTAATCATGTCATTTAAACTGCTCTGTTTCAATATTAGATTTCAATCAAATCTATTCAAATGTTTGTGTTAGTGAAAATGTTGAATTAGAATTCAAATTTTGACGAATATCCCCATCTATTGGCAGATTAAACATCCTGTGAAATTCTAAGTCCTGGGTTCGGTTTCTGAGTCAATCACTGCATTTTATGTGAAATATGAAATAGCGAATATGAGTTACCCGAACCTTAAAATAATGCTCAGCGTGGCGATAAGATCACCAAATATTAAATCATGAGACGGAAATACGAAATATGAATTATCAGTTAAAAATGTTTATGTTATTATAGCATTAATGGCGAAACAGGCATGCCGTTCATCTGATGGTAAACAATACGATCGCTCATGAACAGTAACAGCACCATAAATTATAAATAGATTCTTGGCATTCCATTGGGCGCTTCCTGAGAAATACAATGTTTAGTCTCGATTCGTCCTTCAAACCGGAAAATAAAATCACGGCTGTTTGGCGAGAGAAACAGACATAGCGGTGGTACCTATCCAAGCGACCTCTCACATATAAGATACCTATCAGTACCACCACTTTAGATATCTGTAATACTCATTCAATAAAAAAGTTAATAAATACACCAAACAGTCACATACATACGTAGTCCTGACTCCACACTAAGAATAAGTCTCATGCCGTTGGTACCTGGAACTACAAGATACTTTTCGGCCTCTCAAACACCTAGGCCCGAAACAAATACCTATGGATCACACAAATATTTGTGTCGAAGCGGGGATTGAGCCCGCACCCTCACTTTTCACAGCCGGCATCCAACCAACTGCTGCACGGAGGCTGAAAATATGCTCTGGTTATTTGATACAGTTAGTTAATACTGACTGTAGCAATAACTCCTAAACGCATCATGAAAAAATATGGACAATTAGCGACTACACTCCTACTTACCCTTTAGGTATAAAAGCGTGAAAGCCTTTACACATACATAGATACTATTCGACCTCCATTCATACAACAAAGTAATTCAGTCGCAGATTTGGAATCGTAAAACAAAGCTATGCTATCAATAGTGGCACTAAAGCCGTGCATCAGGTTTCGGCAACATTCACGATCCAAACCAAAACAATATGATAGTGTTGTTTATCTGGCCGACCCGTTAACTCTCCTCTTTCACTGTTCAAAGGAAATTAAACCTTATATTATTGTAAATACAGATCAAAATTATGTGCATCATGTCGACGTATTTGAAAGCCGATAGTTTCGCAATATAAATAGAGGAGACAGACTTGATTGGACAACTCGTGGGAAAATCTCATCTAATTCTTTCTAAAGTTGAGTAAGATTTAGTATTTTTTTATTACGCCAGGGATTGGCTTACTATCTGTCACGACAAATCTGGGTGTCCTTTATTTTAAATAAAATATTACCGCGATACCTTTTTTTAGTTTTTCTAGGTTATCTGGCTGGATTTATGTACGCACTTTACAGCTACCTATAAAGAAAGGCGGTAAAAATGTAATGTGCCTCGAATTTTCCCTTTTATATGGATGTTGTTTTTATCTAAGACATGTATTAGGGCTCTTTACCGCGATCTCATACTATAAACCTTGTTAATTGTGGTCTCACAGAATTTAATCCATCCACTAGCTTAACTTTATTTCTCCTCCCTCCCTCGGCGAAATTTTTTTAACAAAGTTACAATTAATACTTTTAAAATACATCTAATTTACAAAATCTAAGTAAATTGTAATAAAGTAAGTAATAAGTTCTACACATAGTTAAAATTACAGGTCACTAATGGTGTGCTAAACATTACTAATACTAAAGAATAACAAATATTCGTGAATATGCGTGAAAAATTGTTACTTTCCTGTTCGCATACCGACGACTAAAACTCTTGTCAGCCAAGATCAACAAGCACATGCACAAAGAATCGGTACCGGATACACTATCTAGTCTTTAACACGCATTGAAAGTTATCGGAAAGAAAAAATAGGAGGTGTCTAAAATAAATACTTGTCCACATCCCTCTACTGAAAATCTATTGACAAAATATTGAGCTAAGAAGTATTATCCTCCGGTATAAAGATATACAACTGCCAAAGTCAGATGTTAAGCACCACGAACAATTACCTGGATCCTACAATGTGAGCTGATTATGGGGCCAATACTACGTAAGTTTAAGTGTTATTGTTTGTATTTCTTTATATTTGATTTATAGTTTGGTACTGGTTCATGTTTCAATTTATATGTTTAAAATTATTAGTGATAAGAATAGTACTAAACTCATTTAATGTAAACGTGTTGGCACATTATGCTGTAAGTTTGCATTGTACATTTTATAAATAAATATAAATATAAATGTAAATTCTTCCAAGAATCCACAATCTCTGTGTGGTATGTCCATGTGAACAATGTGACTATTTACGTTTAGGTACTTATTTTTAATCCTTGTTCAAAACACCTGATGATAACTTCAGAGCATTTTAAATAAAGTATCTATCGCTGAGAGATGATTATATGAGGCAATGTTGGAGAGCATAGAACGCAGTTTCTGTATCTAATGACGCTACTGCCGAACCACTCTCAATCGTACCGTCGATTGTAGAGTAGGCTCGTGCCTTGCAGTGGAACTTATATGGGCTATACAGATACTGCCGAACGCTTCTGCCAATCAGCAGTATGTTATTTGATTTGTTATTTCTGCCTTAGTTTGTAATATCGAACGGTTAGCTGAGCTTCCAATGACCATGAGACGGAAAGTGTTGGTTAAAACAATACGGTAATATACAAAAGAATGAGCTCCACGAAATATCCAGCTCCAAACATGAGCAAAATATCTGCATAAATTAATATATCGGAATAGGCGATAACTCCAAAATTACGCACGGCCACAAAGCCGCAAATCCCCAATTTCTAAATTAAGTTTACAAATAACCCAAATGTGTGCACAGGTAAGTCCACATTGATAACTGACAGGCAACTTGACTCAACAAACAAAGGGCCAGCCCTTCGACTGTTTAATAAAGATACAAGCGTAGCCCTTAATCATCGTAATAAACAAGGACCCGGCGAGATATTGCGTTTAGGGTCTGGTACAGGGACGCATTAGACTGCGGATCTAGTAACCTGGTTTCCCAGAGGGATAGTAGGAATTAAGACAGTAGAATCATAATTTTCAGCTAATTCCAATTTCTTTACTCTGATCTTTTCATGCAATGTAATGCGGTTGCAAACTACACAATTACATCATCATCATCATATCAGCCACAAGAAGTCCACTGCTGAACATAGGCCTCCCCCAAGTATCTCCACAATGACCTGTTGGAAGCGGCCTGCACCCAGAATTACAATTACATACGAGATTAAAATTATCTAAGTTTATTTTTCTATTATAAATATTTTTTATTAAAATTTTAGATGTCCTTTTTTATATTGATCTATCTACATTACAATTAGCTAAGAATGTTTTTCTTTTATTAATATTTTTTTAAAATTTCCGATGTCTTTTTTTACACAATAAAACTGCTTCTTTCTTTCTTATTGTTTGATTGATGATGAAATGAAATGAAATGTATTTATTGATCACGTAGGCAATTAAGGAGCTCTTATGACAAGTCAATACACATAGAACTTAATCTCTATTTACAATATATTTCCTAAACTTAGTATTACTTATTTTAATTTCTTGCTTCTATCAATTTATTTATTAATTTTATTTATTTTTAAATAAATTATACTTTTATTTATACTTAGTTTTATTTATTTATTTAGTTTTTATCCATATTTTATTTAAAGTATTAGTTTTTACTTTATAGTAATTTATTTGTCAAAAAAATACATTATTTACGTTAGTCAAATTAAATTATATTATTTGTGGACCATAAATATTACAACGATGCGTAGCGGCTTATAGTTACCACCGGATCCAACGCGGCTCTTCCTGAGAAGACCCGGCGAAACAAACTCAGTGGGCTTACACTACCACTGGAACTACGCGACGCGACCCAGTCCTGAGTATATCCAGCGACTAAGACTCAGTGGGCTTGTTTTGGGTCCAACTTAAGACAACGACCATAAGTATTTCCGATACGTCCCGTATGTTTAGGCTTACTGCCTGATCCAACGCGGCCCTGACTGAGAAGACCCGGCGAACAAACTCAGCGGGCTTGGTTTTGGTCAATTTACTAAAATAAGTATTTGTGACTTGTCTTACAAAGATTTGCCATATTAATTATTAGTTTTATATGTTTTTTTCGATCGGTCGTCATATAAATTAATTGATTTATTTGAGTGTATATTAGTTAATTTTTGAGTTCACAATTTTTGATATTTTTAATTATTTAAATTAGGTTAGGTGGTGAATTAAGCGAATAGTTCAGGGCCCCAGGAGGTCGCAATGTGCAAGAGAACACCTAATCCCAGGCTTTTTTATCCTTAATATATTCCTTAATATTATAATAACCCCTAGTCATAAGTTTGTTTTTGATATGAGTCCTAAATAGTTTGTCCGGTAGCCGTGTTATCCAATTGGGAAGCTTATTATAAAATTTAATACAACTACCCAAGAAAGATTTAGATGAAGAAACAGTCGCCATATTGAGATATCGTCTTCATTATCCTATATCGTACAAAATATAAGTGTATAATAACCTCCAAGAAACATAATAAAATAGAATTCCAAACAATGCCGAATAAATAAAAGCAATAATACAATTTCTAAGCCCAGAACAATTTCAGAACCCACAAAGAAAATATATTTTAGTTAAGCCTCAAAAATATTTTCATAAAACCATAAGGACATTCTAGCTATCTTCATCAACATTAAATTAAGTTTTAAGATCAACAAAATTCAAGCTAAAACACCCAAGATCTCCAAATTACGCTTACAAACTACTCCTGTTTCAACGTAGATGCTTTTCATTAATTTAGAATCATTTAACAGAGCAACAGATAACATCCGAATTTGTCCACTTACAAACTTAACTCATTAGTAGGAACTTTAGACACATGACAAATGAATGCTCGGTACTCTCTCCTTAGTGATGCACATAGCAGCGTTGGTTCTACGATTGTATAGCTGCTTTTGCATTCTGGAATAGTTATGAAAGATGTGTAGAGTTATTTAGTTGGTGGACAGCGGACAAAGCTTTAAAGTGATTAGCTGGTCTGTTATATTTGTCTATTGGAGTTACAGGATGGCTATTCTACAGAAGACATGCGAGGTATCCAGTATCCAGCTTTGCTGTTGGGTTTTGTTCCGTCAGTCTTTTTTGTCTTCCTTTTCAGTGCCGTATTCAGAGGATGGCACAATTCTGTTGAAATATAGTTATGTTACGCCAATATAATAATATATCAAAATTCATTTTTCTTCACTTCTTTTACTTCTTTTTTTATTATGTCACCTTTCATCCTCCTTTAAACTAGGATTTATTTAAATAATTTGGCTGATACGTTCCTCAAACCGCAAATTTCAATCAAAAATATTAAAATATTTGTCCATTTTCATAATTTGTCCACAGCGCCCTAACCAAATTCCGCATCTGCGCTCGCAGTAAAATGTGCTGAGGTGAATTGAACGAGTAATCTCCATTAAGTAATGCCCAACATAGAAATGAGACTGGGGCATTAAGACTTTACGATTCGGAGTATCCCTGATAACAATAATAAGTTAATAATTAGATGCTACCGGCTCCCTTCTAGGAGATAAGTGTTTTATTTGGGCATTAAGGAGGAGAAATCTGTTAGCATTGCCCCAGTTAACTAAGATCCTATTAACTTTCATTAAAGAAACTGTTGATCTTTTCTGTTGATCTTTCGTTCTCCCTGCCCCATATTTCCATGGTTTCGCGATGATATTTTCTTTTTTGTGTTGAAGAAAAATGTGCTTTATGGTACTTTAACAGTTGCCACTTGTTGTTACAATCATAATCAATAAACAGAGGTAAATTGCTGAACATAGTGTTCTAACAGCAACAGCCTGATATTTTATTTTTGTTGCATGTAACCGGTGATGGTAGATGGTTAGTGATTACTGCCGTCTTTGAATATCAATTACGCTTGGATCATAGATGTGTTGCTGAAAAAAAATCAAAATTAAATCAAAAGGAGAGCGGGAAGGTAAAAGAGGATGGGAAATATATTGAGCATCTGGCAACCTCACTTATCGAATTCAAAATGACAGCAAGGTTGTTAGACTTCACGTCAATCTACTGTAAGATAGTGGTACCACCCCAAATGAGTCTGCCCATTCATTCAGTCATGAGTGACAAAAGTCTAGCTCTACCACTTCAAAAACAGAAATGCGCCCATAGCTCAAATCCTGATATCAATAATTTCAAGAATTATCAATTACTAAGGAAATTGCGTTTCTAAATCCTAAAATTCACGTACACGCTCACGAATAACACAATATTCAGATGTTTTTCCCAAAAAAGCTTACTCCTATTACAGTCAATACATAATTTCATTTCTTCTGCCTACTTTTAACAATGTGTGTATTGATAGTCAATCACCACGCACTAAAACGGTAAAGGAAAACACCGTGAGGAAACCTGCATACCATAGCGATAAAAAAAATGGTATGTAAGTCCGCCAACCCGCACTAGGCCAGCGTGGTGGACTATATGGTCTAACCACTCTCAATCGTACTCTCGATTGTAGAGGAGGCCCGTACCCTGCAGTGGAACGTATATGGGCTGATACTGATACTGAAACTTTTAAAAAGTTACATATTTATGTAACAATATAACTTTAGAAATATATCAAAGAAGAACTAAAACCGGCAATTATATGGAATGCAATTACGTTATTCTGTATTTGACTTTAACTCAACTATTTAAGTTTGCTAGTTGTGAATTTTTACAAACTAGTAAAACGTGTATTCACTTAATCGAGCGTGCGGCGGAAGAGACAGTGTTGCCATCATAATTTAAAATTACAACTTAATTTAGTGTTGCCAATGCAACAGTAGGGTATTTTTATTACTAAACAATATTCTATATATAATAGTATATAATAGTCTAAAAATACAGAGAAGGGTAGAACTGTTGACAGCAAGTCAGTAAAATATCCACGGTAAAAATGATGCTAATTTTCATTGGAAAGTCGTAATTCTTCACCATTAGATGAAACTTGATCTTTTGCTAGTGTACTGGACCTACACAATACCAAACAAAAAAATATACACAAAACAGTGGCTAAGAATGGTATTTAAAATCATTCAGTTCAAAGTTGCCATAACACTAACAAACAACGTCATTCACCATATCATTTCAAGCATAAATGGAAAGAGTTTTTCGAATCACTGAATTCTGAAACTTAACTATAGAGTTTGAATGGATGAATTGCGAAAAAGGTCGTGCCAAGAAAATAAAATGCGCTACAATTTTACCGTTTAAAGCTCGAATTTGCACATTTCCATGATGGCTTCCTTTACATGTCATATTTAAATTTTATAGCTCACTGCCGCTCTCGAGTTTTTACCTTTTAAATAATGAATTTATATTAAATATTAAGCGATCCGGCGGATACCAACTTTTTCGTGTTTTAATGTTTAATGCCTGGAGGAAAATCGTTGTATCTCAAAGATAGTGTATTGTGTTAATGAACTAATTCTTCTTCTTCTGTAGATGCCTCTCCATTTATATTTTGTATTATTTCTCTTTAATTAATTTAAATTAATTCGCCACTTCCATAACCACAGATACTTAAAACGTTTTTCAACTACAGGCGTAACAAAATTAACCTCTCGTAAAGTTTGATGTTTAGGTTGTATTTTCATAATACTGCTGTGAACGACAGACCACATTTGGTACCAATAAGCTAGTCTATGTCAGTTGAGAACAACTTAAAAACTCTTACATAAGACTAGCTACAAGTGATAAGCTATATCAAGTCTTCTTTAGTGTGTGAGGTAATCTAAATTGAAAAGTTTTTATGTCACAGAGAATGTATGGTGAAAATAGCAGGATCTTAAAATGCGCCCAACACATTCGCCATCTCAACGCGGCAGCCTTTAAGAATATAATTATGTCGGCAACAAGCGTGAGCACGTGTTGTCTGCTTTATTTTGGCAGGACGACGACGCAAGAGCTCTGCTTTTCATATTTTTTTACAACATTGAATGGTGAGCCGAACGATGAATGGCATATTCACCTGATGATAAGCGATACGACTGCTCATGAACAGTGGCAAAACCAAACAACCCCTTGAATTACAAAGCAATGCTTGAGATTCCACTGCGCTCGCCATCCTAAGACATAAGATGTTAAGTTTCAATATGTACAGTAGTTACTCTGGCTACAATGTCCTTTAAACCAAAACATAACAGTGCAATTACGCCACTGTTTGGCGGGAGAAATAGACATTGCGGTGATACCTACCCAGGCGAACTGTCACATATGAGAGACCTACTACAAGTGTATGTACCTTCATACCGCCAACAGCGTAATAAAAATGTTCCTTATGTCATGTCGAGCCGCTGAATGGACAAAGTTTTTAGTCTTACAATGAGTGAAGCCGCCAACTAGCCCGCCAACAAAAAAATGCGATATAGGCCGGTGGGTAGGCAGCTTTGGTGCTAAGTGAGTTTAATCTTAAACAAACTTTGTAATGATATTTTGGTTTTATTACTAGTATTTGTAGTATCCATTTGATTTAAGCAGGGCTGCTCCCAATTTTATTTATATTTGCTTACAAAAACCCGTCAAGAAGAAAGGCATAACATTTAAGACGATTACTTGAAAAGAAAACAGACTTAAGAATTCGGAGATTTTCCTAAAATGTGCCTAAAACGCAGCTCTCTATTCAGAAAACAAATAAAGCGAAAATTCCGAGTCTAAAGGGTATTAAAGATACTTGTAATTTAGAAAGTCTACGTTTCATCAGTTCACTTTCGCTGAATGGACAGATTTGGCAAAACGTTTAAAGTACAAACTATATAGACAAGATAAATAAAGTATTGAAAAGTAAATTATTGGAAAAACAATTTCAATCGTTTAGAACTGAAATTATTGTCTAAGACCTAAGTTATAAACAGTAAAAGAACGTCAATGTCACCTTTCGAGATTGCTGAAGGGTTTTCGACCAATGAATGTTACGGGGTGAAAAGCGGAAGACTGCTATCCAATGTATAATATTAAATTTTTACTTGTGTTGCTCTTTTTTGCAAGAAGGCGTGGCACTCGCAGCCACGCAAATAACTTGCTTGTACTCTTATTTACGCAGCTAAAAGAAGTTAAATAATAATCACTACATATTCTTCTATTTTTCTTGCCTTATTTTCTTATTGTTGTTCATTTTAAAAAGCCACCAGCGGGTGTGTATGGTTACCAGAAGTCAGTCATGAAGTTAGATGTTGAATGTTTTGTCTTGCAAGCTTAACCTAAAAAAACACTAAGGCTCAACTGCACAAACTAACTTTGCCAATACCTTTGCCCTTGAAACTGTCAATTCCATACATTCGCAAGGTCAAATACATCTCAAATGTATGGCGATGACGTTTTCATAGGCAAAGGTATTGGCAAAGTTAGTTTGTGCAACTGAGCCTTAAAGTATAAAGGTATATTTTCCTTAAAAACAAATTATTTCAAATATTTTAGACAAAGAACCAATTCTATCACGAACAGGCTCTCGCTTAAATTTCACATAAATGTACAAGAAATAGTTCTCTATTCCAATAGTATTTAAGCCACAACATGTAGTACAACCTATTCAGAATAATCGCACGTTCGCCTGTTATACACTAACCTATAAGCTTCCTCAATTATTATTTGGGCTCTATTGTGGAACGCTAGTTAATCCGGAACTATTACACAATGATTACATATTCTATGAAAGTTAGGGTAAGTGTACCTACTAACAGCGGACCAAGGTTGAGAGTTTATTATTTATTAGTCATACATTTTCTATTGTATTATATTTTAAATCAACCTATATGTCCCACTGCTCTACAATCAAGAATAATATTGAGTCTGGTTAGGCCATATAGTCCACCACGCTGGCCTATTGCGGGTTGGTGACATTTTACATACCATAGAAATTCATACAAATAGCTATGGTAGACAGATTTCCTCACGATGTTTCCCTTCAAGGGTTTAGTGCGTGGTGATTGACTATGAAAAATACACACATGACTCCGAAAGTTACTCTGGCTACAATATCCTTCCATCCGAAACATAACAGTGCTTCTACACTGCTGTTTGACGTGAGAAATAGACAATGCGGTGGTACCCACCCAGGCGGCGTCTCACATATGAGAGACCTACCACCAGTAAATAAAACCTGTTGGCAGTCGCGTCTAGTCCGTCACCAACAGGTCACCACCAACTAACAGGATTAACTGATTTACAATCAGTAAAAATCGTAAACGATCTATAATTAACATAAGTGTTTTTGTTCGATTTCAAATCAATTTTGTAAATAAAAGAGAATTAATTGATTGGCATTCCACTGCGCTCGCCATCCTGAGTCGTACGATGTTAAGTCTCATTATGTCCAGTAGTTACTGTGGCTACGATGTCCTTAAAATCGGAATACCAAATGATTTTAGACTAATGTTTGGCGAGAGATGTAGACATTGCGGTGGTACCTAGCCAGGCAGCATATCACGGACCTACCACCAGTTAAATAATATTTAGTAGTCCTCTACTGGTGCACTCACCCTATTCATGATATGTTATAGATTTACACTGCGATGTAGAATCAAATAACGACCATAAATATAACATTGTGATTAATATACGGGAATCTTCAGAGATTGTACTTGAAGCCTTAACTTCGAACGGAAATTACTTTCAGACGGAAGTAAAACTAACTGTATTCATATAAGCTTGGATTTCATATTTGATTTAACAAGCCTGACTTTGGAGATTTAAAAACGACAGCGTCTTTGAATTTCGCCAACTTTTATAATCTCAGTTCTGTATCAGCCCATATACGTCCCACTACAGGGCACGGGCCTCCTCTACAATCGACAGTACGATTGAGAGTGGTTATGCCATATAGTCCACCACGCTGGCATAGTGCGGGTTGGCGGGCTTACATACCATAGAAATTTTTATAAATAGGCTATGGTACCACAGGAAATACATATGTCGCTCTAGATTTAACAGTATATACCGAACAGGCTGATAATTGCTCAAAGCTAAGGACGCAACGTCTGCAATCTAGAGTTCGACTGACATAGATGTCGTGTTATTGTATTAACAATAACACGTCATTAGACAGTATAACGGAAAGTCTAACTTGGTATTCATTAATAATAAACGTCTTTTAAAACTGACGAGGCAAAAGCTGAAGCATTAAATATGGTACTGGTGGTAGGTATCTCATATACGTGAGAGGCCGCCTGGATAGGTACCACCGCAATGTCTATTTCTCCCGCCAAATAGCAGGGTAAATCCACTATTGTGTTTCGGATTGGAGAACATTGTAGCCAGAGTAACCACTGGACATAATAAGACTTTATATCTTATGTCTCAGGATGGCGAGCGCAGTGGCATGCCAAGCAATGCTTTGTAATTCAATGTGTTGTTTGGTTTTACTACTGTTCATGAGCGGTCGTATCGCTTAACATAAGGCAAACGGCATGCGTTTACGTCGTGCCGTTCATGGCAATAAAAAAATTGGATTAATATAGCCATCCCATGGTTCATCATCAGACACAGGAAGTTCACTGCTGAACATAGGCCCTCCCCAAGGATCTCCACATCAACCTGTTGGAAGCGGCCTGCATCCAGCAACGGCCTGCAACCTTAGCCAGGTCATCGTCCAACTTGTAGGAGAGCGTCCAGCATTTCGCTTGCCTGTACGTGGCCACCACTCTCGAAACTTTCGGCCTCACACTATATTCCATGGTTGCTTGTAAGAAATTACCTAGTATGATAACGCCGTCACATTCAATTATACAATTATTATTAAAAAGATTAAATATATAAATAGATAGGTGTAGGATTTGAATGTATGACGAAAGATGAGTAGAATGGACCGTTAGACGTATTACTGATATGAAATGTGGTTTGTGTGAAGGAGATGACTTATAATAGTACTTAAAATAGAAAGGGTTAGAGGATGAATGATTAAGATGTTGAAGTACGGAAGGACGGAATAGTAGACAACAGTCAGGAAGACCATGGAAGACTCAGACTAAATACTCTCTAGACGTAGCCATGCCGTGGCCGCACAAGAGACAGATATATAATTCTTCAGTGTGGCCATGTTGGGAAAAATTCCTACTTTTGGTGGGTACTAACACAGGCCAACATAAGCGTTGCCAACCGTACGATTTAAATCGTATTTATTCGTATATCATATTTATTATTAAATTATAATGAGTTTATGATGATTTTTTACTTTTTAGTTCGATCTTATATGAAAGCTTGTTTTTTTAGTTTTTAAACTATAATTTAATTGCTTGCACTAAAACATCTATCTTCGTCTGTCTTATCAAAGAAAGACAACTGCGCGCAAATTACCAATTATATAGGTAATATTTTTTCAACAATAATATTTTGTTTATTATTCTGGACAAAATATAAAATAATATCATATACTTTTTAAATTATTGCGTCGTCATCAGTCCTGGATACGTATGCAAAATTTCAAGTCAATCCGACGTTTTGAAGTGCTCGAAAATCGACTTCACAGATTCTGTTACATACATATAGGCGAAGTTAATAAAACGGTGTTAAAAATAATTAATGATCAACTACTTACATGAACATATTTTATTGGGACTGCTTTTGGTTTTACTATAACATTCTTCTTTTTATAATGAAAGGAATCTATCTCGAAATGTATTGAGCAAATTTTAAAATTATTTGTTGGTTGCCAATTTTGGTGTCCATTAGCTTCCACCCATTTAATTCTAATTACTGTTAGTAGGAAACCTAAAATAAGAAGTAATTTTATTTTTTTACGTATGAATAACGCTATGTATGCAAGGAATAACATGCAAGTATTATCTAGGGTAAACCAATTTTCATAACAAGGTAACACTAAACTTTTAAGAAATTAAGGTTATTTAATATTATTTGTAGAATTTCTAAATGTAATCGATATTTCTCTAAGTAAAACAATTTGTATTGATATTAAAATACAACATTATTTACCAATAAACGACAAAATAATTATAATGTAACATAAATGAGTAACTTACGAGTGAAATGTTATTCCACAAATTTTTCGTTCACTGCGGCTTTTGCAGCCTAAAATACTACAACCCACCATTGCATATACACTATAGTCACTAATATTTGTATAAATTGCTGCTTTACACTATCCAAAACTATTAAAATATCGGAAAAACTTATTGACGTATATTTGTTTGACAAACTGCGCTTATTGACAAATAAAAAAACCGGCCACGGTGACAAGGACAAAGAAAAAAACTCTCTGTCTCTTTTACGCACACTAATTTTTAACTTGCGGTCTCACTCTTATTTCTCACGTTCCAGTTATGGCTACGTCTAGAGAGTATTTAGTCTGAGATGGAAGATGACTGAGGAAGACGTGCAGTGACGACGAAATAAAGACGAAATCAAATTGAAGACTACCAAAAATCTTTGTTTGAATTGACCCGGGTCGGAACTATTCCCACATAGATAATATGGTCATATATACTAGGTATGCATAGATTAACACTCAGAAACTCACGTATCAAATTTAATCCATGACTGCATCAGATATACGCTTGATTCCACTTAACGTCTCGTGCATTAGTTAGGATCCTCACATTATTATCATCATGGCTTCCGAGAACGGGTAGGCAAGCAATTGAAAGGACATAACTAATAGGCAGAAATGTCGGCTAAATGACATTTAAGCGTTCGGGCAGGGAGATTTGTGGCCGACCGAGTCTGTCACAATATACCACAATATAACTGGTAAAGGATAAATGTGGTATATTACAATAATATTATAGAGCCCTATAAGCATGGAAACAAAAAAACGGCAAAATAGTACAGAATTTTAGAAGTTGACCGATGAAATTCCTACAAAATATTACTATAATGAATGCAAGATACAAAAATACGGACCTATTTTTGTATCTTGGAGATAGTCTCGTGAAAAAGTTAAAGTATATAGTCCACCACGCTAGCCATATGAGTTGGCGGACTTTTCATAGCATAGAAATAATTTGAAATGCATGCTTTGGTATGCAGGTTTCCTCACGATATTTTCCTTCACCGTTATAGTGCGTGGTGATTGGCTATATCACAGAACAGTTGAATATGGTTAGAAAGGCAATAGCCGTCAAATTGTATGAAAACCAGCGTCGTCGTTTTTGAAACACAAAACCTCTACAAATCCAATATAGAAAGCTTGCAATAGTCGATTTAAAGTATCGATAAAATTATGGAAATATGTTTTTGTTATATGACCGGAATTTATTTTATCGATATGCTTAATTGTTCTTCCTGATACAGTATTTAATTAAAATTATGTTGATAGACGGAAAATAAATGAGACTACAATATATAATCCATCCATCCATCAGCCAAAGGAAGTCCACTGCTGAACATAGGCCTCCCCCAATGATTTCCACAGAGACCTGTTGGAGGCAGCCTGCATCCAGCGACGTGCCGCGACCTTTACCAGGTCGTCGGACCATCGTGTGGGTGGACGTCCTACGCTAAGCTTTCCGCTACGCGGCCTCCATTCAAGCACTTTCCGACCCCATCGGTCATCAGATCTCCGCGCTATGTGCCCTGCCCATTGCCACTTCAACTTGCTAATCCGGTGGGCTATGTCGGTTATTTTAGTTCTCCTACGGATCTCCTCATTTCTGATTCGATCTCGTAGGGAAACCCCGAGCATAGCCCTCTCCATAGCTCGTTGAGTGACTTTGATCTTCCTAATAAGGCCCATAGTGAGAGGCCACGTCTCGGTGCCGTAAGTCATCACTGGCAACCCACAACTATCGAAGACTTTCGATTTAAGGCACTGAGGTATTTTGGACGAGAAGACGTCGCGTAGTTTCCCGAACGCTGCCCAACCGAGTTGGATTCGACGATTGACCTCTCTCTCGAAGTTGGACCTGCCTAACCGGATAAATGTCCTAAATAGACATATTCGTCAACAACTTCAAGAGTCGAGCCCCCAACACCGATGGAGGTGGGCACAACATGGACATTCGACATGATCTTCGTTTTGTCCATGTTCATTTTAAGACCCACCTGTTGGGAGACTCGATTGAGGTCTTCGAGCATAGTGCTAAGGTCTTCCAGCGATTCTGCCAAGACTACAATATCGTCGGCAAACCGAAGGTGAGTGATATACTCGCCGTTGATGATGATGCTGAATCCTTTCCATCAAGAGCAAGAGCTTGAAGGCGTTTTCCAGCGCGGCAGTGAACAGTTTCGGAGATATGACATCTCCCTGTCTCACGCCTCTCTGTAGTGGAATAGCCTTCGTACTCTGATCTTGTACTCGGACCGACATGGTGGCGTTGTTGTATATACACTTCAACACTTCGATGTACCGATAGTCTATATGGCACCGCTGGAGAGACTGTAGCACAGCCCAAGTCTCGATCGAATCAAAGACTTTCTCATAGTCCACAAACGCTAAACAAAGCGGCAAGTTATATTCCTCGGTTTTTTGTATAACTTGCCGAAGCGTATGGATGTGGTCTATGGTACTAAAGCCTTTTCGGAAACCGGCTTGTTCGGGAGGCTGGAAGTCATCAAACCTGCGTTCGAGACGATTTGTGATGACTCTCGAAAACAACTTATAGACATGGCTCAGGAGCGAGATGGGCCTGTAATTCTTCAGCAAAGTGTTATCACCTTTTTTGAAGAACAGTACCACCACGCTCCTGCTCCATGCCTCTGGCGTTGAGCCCTCGAGGAGAACGGAATTGAAGAGCCTCTGAAGGACTTTCAGTATCGGCGTTCCGCCCGCTTTCAGAAGCTCTGAAGTTATTCCGTCCTCGCCCGGCGCCTTGTTGTTTTTAAGTTGCTTCAGGGCCATCTCAATCTCACACAGGCTGATGTCCGGGATATCATCGCTAAAGTGTCGGATCAACTCGGCTCTCGGGTCTTCGGCCGAGCTAACAGCAGGTTTGGCAACCGAGGTGTAAAGCTGTCCGTAGAACCTCTCGATCTCCCTTAATACCTCTGCCCTCGTCGATACTACGCGGCCGTCTTCCGTCTTCAGCCTAGACAACTGGCTTTGCCCAATAGACAAGTCTCTTGCAAACACTTTGGAGCCTCCGTTCCGCTCGATTGTCTCCTTAATGCTCACAGTATTGTGAGCACGGACATCGTGTCGCAAGGACTTCCAGATCTGTCTATTGAGCCGCCGATATGCTTCGGCGTCAACGGAAGACTGCAGCGCTAAAGATCGACGTTCGGCCATGAGGTCAAGAGTGTGGATCGAGAGTTTTTGTGGTCTATCTCTACGGCGAGGTCTAAAATACTTAGATCCCACCGTATGGACAGCTTCTACCAAACCGCTGTTTAGCTCGTCCACTGCAAGGTTTTCTCCTAGACAATCAAAGCGATTTGTCAGCTCGAGTTGAAAGCTCTCGGGGTTTTGGATATGGGCGCGAGTAGGTCGGAGCGTAGATTTCATCAAGCGACGCCTTTCCGATTGGACATTGATATTCAGTGTGCCCCTAACCATTCGGTGATCACTGCCGGTTTTCACCCTGTTGATCACAGAGACATCTCTGAATATCCGTCTATTCGTCGTCAAGATGAAATCTATCTCGTTTCTCGTAGAACCGTCAGGACTCAGTCAGGTCCATTTCCTGTGAGGCGGCTTCTGGAAAAAAGAGTTCATCGCAAAGAGTCCCTCTTTCTCCAGAAAGTCGGCCAGCCTCTGACCCCTGGGGTTCCGTTGCCCATGTCCAAATTGCCCCACTTTCAACTCTGCATCGCTTCCCTTGCCCAACTTTGCGTTGAAGTCTCCCATAACAACATTGAAGTAGGTTTTGGAAGTATGTATGGCCCCACTTATGTTCTCATACATTTCCTCTACTTCTTCATCTAGGTGTGTCGAGGTCGGCGCGTATACCTGTATGATCTTCAACGAATATCTTTTAGATATACTGAGTATAAGGTATACTACCCTGCTCGACACACTTTCGATGGATACGATGTTGTTGATGAGAGACTTGTAGACGAGAAATCCGACACCTCCTCGGGACTGTTGGTCGTCCCCCCGGTAGAAGATCAGGTTACCAGACTTCAGGGTTATCGTATCCTCCCCGATTCTTCGGACTTCAGATAACCCCAGAATGTCCCAGTGTAACCTACTCAATTCTTCTTCCAGTTCGACAATCTTCTCGTCTGTCCTCAATGTGCGTACGTTGTGTGTTACCAGGGCCAGTCGTCGTCGGGGGTGGTAGCCGGGGCCAACTCGGGGATTCTTAGCACCCCCTGCCCCACCGTAACCATGACTGCTACCATAGCCAGGAATAGTGGGGCTGCCGGGGACTGGGGGCCTGGTCTCTATTTGTGTCGCCATTGTGGGGGTATTTGCCGTTACTCGCCACGCTTGGCAGGCGGGTTGGCGAGCGCAGTGGGGGACTGGCGTTAATGACGCTGCTGCCCGCCATTAACCGGGGAAAGGAAATAGGATTTGTGGGTAGAGGATGTTATAGGAAAGGAGAGTATGGCCTGAGGGAGTGGATACTGCAGTCACGGACGGGAAGTTAAGGTGACTGCAGTAGCTCGGGGGCCGAGGTCGCGTACTCGTAGCACCTATACTAGGACAGGCCATGACCACTAGATAGGAGCATCCCTGACCTTAATCTCTGAAATGAATCCGAAATCGGATACAGATCCGGATACGGATCTGAAAATCCGGCTAATCTCTAAAATGGCTGGACCGATTTTGACGGGACTTTTTTGTCAGGTACCTGATATAACAAGGAGTAACTTAGGCTACATTTATTTTAGAAAAAAAAAAAATTTTTTTTTTTTTTTATGCTGGCCTGGCATATTGGCGGCATTGCACCTGATGGTAAGTGCCAATACCGCCCAGGCAGAGTATCCATTGGCATCGGACGGCAGTCCCATGCCAATGAAAACAATTATGCCGGCCTGCTAAGGTGCCTCTTCACACCGCGGCGGAAGGACCCAGGATTGTAGGAAGGAGGGAACACGTGCGCCGGCAAACAATTCCACAGCCTGACGGTGCGGCACAAAAACGAATTTGAGAACCGTTTAGTTCGCGCCCGGATGGTGTGGACCGTCAAGATATGGCTTCGCAAGCCAGCACGCGTGGTTCTGGTTAGGAATGGAGAGAAGGGGAGTAAGTTGAACAATTCTTCAGAGCACTCACCGTGATACAGGCGGTAGAACACGCTTAGAGAGGCGACATCTCTCCGGAGTTGTAGCGACTCCAAGTTGCTCGTAACGTCTGCATCATTCACAATGCGGATGGCCCGCCGCTTTAATCCATCCAAGGCATCGAGCAGGTACTGGGCGGATCCATCCCAGAGGTGCGAGCAGTACTCCATACCCGGCCGGACCTGCGCTTTATATAAGCGACAAAGCTGACCGGGCGTGAAAAACCGACGCACCCTGTTCAGGACTCCAACCCTGCGTGATGTGGCAGATATTACGCCCTCGATGTGATTCCTTGGATTGAGATCACAGCGGATATCCACACCATGGATACTCAGGTCATTCCGCACTGAGAGGGGAGTACCCTGAAGAATGGGGAGGGGAGAGAACGGGGATTTTTTGCACGTGATCGCACACACCTGGGTTTTCTTGGCATTGAACTCAACCATATTCCTGGAACCCCATGTAGAAATGAGATCCAAGGTCCGGTTGAGTTCAATGACAAGATCTTCGCGTCCCTTCACAGTCAACTTTTATTTTAGTCCAGAACCGCGCGCAGCTCACGCACATGCCACCTCTGGGCCGTCACGTCAGGCGCCTCCCACCACTTCTCCCACCAACGAATCAGTATCACATTTGCAAAATATTGTACATAAAGAATTTTTTCAATAAAGTTAATACAAAAGTAAATGTGTTACGGGAGTTTACCACCGCTCGCTAAGAGATGGCGCCACCGTCGAATTAGATCGCGGTATGGTTTCGTTACAAAGATTGATAATTAAAATAAAAATACAAAAAACAAAAAAACAAAAAAATTCAATAAACTAATAAACTTTTTTGTTAAATTCCACGCAGACGAAGTCGCGGGCACAGCTATTTATACATATAAACCTTCCTATATAGGCACGCTGCCGCCGCCGCGGCCGGCCAGTACCGCCGCAAGCGCTACGTCCCGCAATTTTAAATGTGTAATATCTTCGAAAAGGTTCAGCCTGCGTTTGCAATGTAAGCGGAAAAAAATTGATAATTAACGACATCACATTAGAAACCTCAAAAATAACAATATTTCTCCACTATTTAATGGATGTTATTTTACATGTAAACCTTTCTATTTAATCACTCTATCTATTAAAAAAAACCGCATCAAAATCCGTTGCGTAGTTTTTAAGATTTTAGCATACAAGGGACATAGGGACAGAGAAAGCGATTTGTTTTATACTATGTAGTGATGTACATGACTACAACACTGTGTGACTGTGATAAATTTCGAAGTTGACATAACAAAAATGAGTCGTATGCATTGCGTAGGAACTTGGCATTCGCGTGCATTGTATGTACGCGTAATCAGCAATATAGTATATTTCTGATATGTCGTCTATCAAATTATCGAATTCTTCAAAATGTCGTAATTATAAACCTCATATTTATTTAAATTAATGTGAAAATCAATAAAACCGCATTTAATAGTTGTATAAAATTCTTCCTCTATTGATATTCGACGCTTTAGTATTAAAACGGCAAGATAAAATAGCACAAATCTGCATTTTTACTTTATTTCGCAGGAGCACCACGCTCCAAGGCATTTCGACACATTTCGACAACGACTGATTTGAAATCATCCGTTCCGCGGCAGTTTTATGCACTATCTTGCGACGCGCCAAACGCTTGTATTTCCCTTCTAACCATATTCATCTATTCTGTGGGCTATATACACTCACTCCGAAAAGTCAGAGGTGTGCCCTGGGATTTGAACTCGCGACCACCGTAAACATATTAGCGTCTAGTCCGTTACCAACAGGCCACTACGCACTTAAATGAAAAATAGTTACTCAAGTAAATTAACAAATGTTTTTCAAAAATGTAGGTTCAATTTCCTCCTTGCAATTCTGAATAAGGCCAGCATTGCATCCCCAGATAGTCCTTATTACTAAGTAATAAAACATTTCCGAGGAAATAACTGCGCACCTCGTTAAAACTTTGCTCTACCGAGCCAATTATCACGATCTTAGTTTTTTAAAACAGAACTGCAAAATTGTTATCAGTAAATTGCAATATCTTAGAATGGAAGTTCGCGTTTTGTGATCTCAGCTGCTAATAGTTAAATAGCCCTTCGTATTTTTTTCTAATATTGATTTCTATCCTTGTCTTTAGTTTTTTTTCTTTATTCATTGCTGTGGATTTTGTTGATGTTTTTTATGTATTTTGTATGCATCTTTCATTTTGGTGTACAATAAAGCACATATAAATAAAATTTCTAACATTAAAAAGTATCGAATAAATAATGTTTATACAAACACATTGCAAATGTACGTTTCCAACATTATATTTTTGTATTAATAATAGGTATAAAGTAACTACTAACAGTATTGATCCGGTAGAATTTAAAAGCCTACACCTAAAGGATTTATATAAAATATTGTTATTGTACAAATTCTTTTGGGGATTAAATTAATCGATATCAGGCAGACAACTAGTACCAACTAACCAATTAATTATGCAACATAGCTGTTGACATCAATATAGTTAAAAAAAAGAAGAATATATGACAGCCTCCGTGGCGCAGTTGGATAGACGGCAGCTGTAAAACGAGGGGCCGCGGGTTCGATCCCCGTACCGAAACAAATATTTGTGTGAGCCACAGGCATTTGTTTCGGGTCTGGGTGTTTGTGATACCAAAAAGTCTCTCGTAGTTTGTGATACCCACGACACAAGATTTAATTAATCTTAATGTGAGTTCAAGACTATATACAATATACTTTTCACACGTAACGTAAAAAAGGAGTTAATGTCGTAAGGTTTAGGCTGCGGGCACGAAACTAGCGATGGCGGAGCGGTGGCGGGGCGATGCGGCGGCGGAGCGGCGGCGATGCATTCAAAAGCATGGACAATATAGGTGACGCGCACGAAACACGCGACAGCGGGGCGGGGCGATCGAGCGTTGCACAGGCGGCAGGAGGGCGACAGCGGCGCGGGTGTGACGAATAAGATTAATGTTACGGACAAATAGGTAAAAATCGAAGTTTTCGTTTATTTACATACATTGGGAATTGTAAATATATGTTTAAATTAACCATATTTTTTAAACAAAAGTATAATCTAATAGCGTGGTGGATTATACTTATAGCCACCCTCAATCGTACTGTCCAACAGCCCGTACCCTGCAGTGGGACGTATATGGACTGATGCAGATATTCTAGTAGAATACATCAATTATAGGTACTGTTGTTTTTAAAATCTATCTAATATTGTAGCCTTAGAAATAATAAAAAATTTATAAGTTGTTAAACATACATTATCATATTTTGTTTTTATATTTTATTTTACATTATTCTGAAACAGTAGGTAGAAATGTAACAAATATATGATGTGTAGTATCTGCAGCAATGCCGACTTGATCTATATTTCCCTGTAATAACTAATAGACCAAGAGCCCGTGGCCGCCAGACCTTCGTTATTTTATAAAAGCTGAAAGTTAATGGGCGCATGCCTCTGACATAAGCATCACACGGTCAGACGCTGACAAAATTGCATTATGTTAAAGTTTAAAAATAGCGTAATATTTAATAACATGTAATTTTGCCGAAGTTATATTATAAAAGCCGAATTTTTTACTGGTGGTAGGTCTCTCATATGTGCGAGGCCATCTGGGTAGGTACCACCGCAATGTATATTTCTCCCGTGAAACAACACTGCTTAAATGCACTGTTGTTTTTCGGATTGAAGGACATTGTAGCCAGAGCAACTACTGGACATATTGAGACTTAACATCTTATGTCTCCGGATGGCGAGCGCAGTGGAATATTGCTACTGTTCATGAGCGGTCGTATCGCTTACCATCAGGCGAACGGCTTGCTCGTCTCGCCATTCATTGCAATAAAAAAAATTATATATGTTATTAAGGCAACTACAAACAAATATTTCCTTGGTATTCAGACACTTTTGATGGTTCTTTCATCTTGCCAGAAACATTAAAGCTCATAACTTCCAAAGCAACCACGATCGGAACTTCATAATAGGTGATCGTGTGATGCCTATGTTAGAGGCATGCGCTGACAAACTTTCAGCTTTTATAAAATAACAAAGGTCTGACGGCCACGGGCTCTTGGTATATAAGCGACTGATCGACCGTCATGTTTCGTGCCCACGCGAAATACTACTCTTCATCGCCCCGCTCCGCCGCCGCGTCGCCCCGCCACCGCTCCGCCATCGCTAGTTTCGTGCCCGCAGCCTTAAATTCGCATAAGTATTTTTCAACTCCATAATTGACTTCTTTAAAAATATAACCAAATTCACACAACAGTAAATTTTAACTCCCAACCATTCAAATCTAATATCCAAGATTACGTACAAAATACAAAGAAAACATCGCAGAATGTAATACGAATACTTTTAGAACACATATAGGCCCATAAAGAAGTAAAAACTGGGCAAATCCCAAACGTTTCATAAACCACCACAATAAAGACAATGTTGTTACGAAGTTGTTCTTTCTGTTTTTGTCCGTCGCTTTGGGAGTCAGCTGAAAAGGTCATTCGGGTCCAACAGGAATCAAGGTAAGACTGGTATGGTGTGAGTGTTAGCGGAATTTGAGATATACTTCGTCTAATTACTAATGATTTGGAGAAAGGTGATTATATTGTTTAACGCTACCGATCACACCGGTTCATAATCTATTAGAAGCCTGGAACTTGAAACAATACCTAAACCTATGTACCACAATAAAATTATTTGAATTTGAAATCAATTGAAAATTAATTTGGACCGGGTATTCAAATAGTGGAGACAATTACAAGAACTCTTATTTAATTTCTATGTTCTAGTTACAATAATAAAATGTAACAATTCGTACAACAATTATCTACCACCATCGATCTTTGAACGACCTTCCATTGATCCAATAAAAATGAAATAATCCTCAGCTTTTTTTTATAATAGTCAAAATGGCCAACCTGTCAGGCAAGATTAGTCCTTATTAAAGCCATTCTAAGTATTCTCGCAATTTGCTTGATCCCGCTCCAATTTGCTCTTCGCCGACAGACGCGCTACACAGGTGTATCCTCGGGAGGATCCTCTCATCTTCTTATTGCAGAGAGTTTTTCCATCAAATCGGTGCCCTTTTTGTCATGACCCGTTTGTGAATTGTACCCAAAGAACAATGGATACATCGCGCTTTCGGCTGGCTGCCTGTCACACTGATATTAATGTCTTAATCGAAAATACAATGTTTTTAAGTGAACAATATTTTTATTTCTGTTATAAATTAAATTATATTAGTCGTGGGGTGCTGAAGGATAAGTAATTGTTGTAAGCACCCGACGCTTTATAGCAAGAAAATGTATGTATTTTACTCCATTTTCTAATCTTAACTATCAATTATTTTTTACTTTTTAGTTGGATCTTTTATGAAAGCGTATTTTCTTAGTTTTTTAAGCTATAATTTAATTGCTTGCACTAAAAACATATATTTACGGCTATCTTATCAAAGGCAGACAGCTTGCGCGCAAATTAAACACTTTTTTTTTTTCAAAAAAGTCCGAAGTTTGTGGATAAGAAAATGTCATATATTTTTTAAATTATTATATTGTCATCGGTCCTGGATAAGTATGCAAAATTACGAGCCATTCAAAGATTCCATTACATACATACGTACCTACATACATACCTACATACATACATATCTACATATAGGCGAAGTAAATAAAAGCCTATTAAAACGTTAAGAAGTATTCAGGCGTTGAACACAATTATCCATCCATCCATTACCATCAAGTAAATTCAGCTAGCTGAAATGCAAAAAGCAATATAAAATACGTAGAACACGATATTAATGACTTTCCTGAGGATAACAACATAAAATAAATAATAACGCGTGTAGTTCATAGCAATTGGGTTAAGAAAAGGAATGATAATTTCCTTATAATCCATCAGCTAAGCCACAAAGCTCACTTTATAAGCCTCTTCGCCTGATGGCCACATTCTACTCTTGGTCGTCGTTTAAAACTTGTCCACTATAGTTCATTACAGTTTCTGATATTTTTAAGCCTTCACATCATAATCCGATCATACCATTGATTTATAAACTAAGGACAGGTCAAAAGGTCAAAAAGATGACCTTGAAAATCACGCTAAATTAAATGTTAATTTAAATTAATTTAATAGGTTTCGTCTCAACGGTGATAAGTATTGTTGTTTTTATTTTCATTTATCTTTTTGTCACAATACAAACAGACATTTTCAAAATCCTCGTAAGCGATGTTAATGACTATTTCAATAACGCTCCACTAGAGTTAGAAATGTACTGGAGCGCGCGCACCATTGACGTCGGAAAACTCTATGCGCTTTCCACCCTAGTAGCTATATAATATTTATGTCAATGGATCACACAATACAATACGGTGTGATCGCGACCCAGTTTTATTCTACCTGAATATTCCAACTTGTGATAAACCTTTATTGGTGTCTTTAGGTACGGCGCCGCTCTGTTTCCCCGTATTGTCCCCAAAAATTATATTTTATTTTCATACTTTCACAAATACGTGCGGCTGTATGCGGGCGTACACACAAAATGATTGGAACTCGGAAAACAATGCTATTATGCAAATACACAAGCTTTGTTTTACTATCAAAAAGGGGATGTCGGTTTTCGGGAATGAACGCGAAAGCTAACTTCAATTTTTTAATATCAACAAAAAAATTTGCACGAAACCGTAGACTGCTCCATCAATAACTTTTTTATAGAGATAATAAGGTTTGGATGTTTCTCCTTCAGTGCATTGGGGGAAATCAGAAGCAGCCTAAAACCTTTACATGGACCTCGCGGGAAACTAATGATACTCTAAAGAACTTAATAGCCTCATTGATGGTCAGCTTCTACGTGCTCTGTCTTGCTAATTCCCTGGGCTCATCTGTACTGTTTATTATTCTGTAGATATCATTACTCAGGGTTTCAAGTAAAAAGATACTGAGACCCTCACCACAGCACGGTGTTTTTTTTTTTTTTTTTGCAGTGAATGGCGAGACGAGCTTGCCGTTCGCCTGATGGTAAGCGATACGACCGCTCATGAACAGTAGTACAACCAAACAACACCTTGAGTTACAAAGCAATGCTTGGCATTCCACTGCGCTCGCCATCCTGAGACAAGTCTCAATATGTCCAGTAGTTACTCTGGCTACAATGTCCTTCAATCCGAAACACAACAGTGCATTTAAACTTCTGTTTGACGGGAGAAATAGACATTGCGGTGGTACCCACTCAGGCAGCCTTTCACATATGAGAGACCTACCACCCGTGAATCTGAGCAATGTTTTTATGGCTTAATACAGTGCTGAAAATAAGTTCCACTAAGAACATCCATAAAAGCAGCATATTATAAAATATAAAAAAAAAACTAGTATGACGGCCCATTTGACAAGATGGGTAAACGTCGGGAGCTGTCATCGTTGTTTTACACTCTGACGTAACACCCGGCTAGTGCGGCAAGAACCACGACTACCAGCAAGAACGGTGATCGGATCACATCGGACTAACGCGCTACATGCTTGGTGGAGTGTTAAGTGATTTTGTATGCTAAGTTCAATAGCCATCTAATTAACTCTAAATCTCGTATTATTCTCCTTGGCCGAATACGCACGCCTGTCTGAGATGGAACCACTGATAGAGTCCCCTCTGTCATCTCTACAAGTATTTACTGGAGGACTGTCTTGCCACTGCAAATCTTTGAAGCTAGGATCAACAGTGGTATGCATTTTAATGACTAACTTGCCTTAAATCCGCAACTTAATTAATCATGAAGTAAATAATAACAGGACTGGAAATATATTTTGTCCACTTCCCTCCGTAGTAAAACGGGTGAAAAATCAGTAAACTAAAGATGTAAATAGCCTCTAAAATAACAAGTATGTTAAAAATTAATTTCCAATTACTAGCTGTGACATGTAACACTCGGTAGAAACTACATTCGCAATAAATCAAGCTAATTAGCTCCCGCCGCGTCGCGACATCGAAATGCTAAACACGACTAATATTGGAAATTAATTAATACGCCCTTCGCCGAAACGCTGGCAAAAGTATTTAGTAATATAATTTGGTTCGAGTGACTTTGAACAACTATTTGATTGTAGGGAATTCCGACATATTTTGAATTTGAGGTTTATATTTTGACGTGCAATAATGTAGTTGGGTCATACACAAAACGAGGCGAAAATTTGTATAAAAAAAACATGGTCGGGATTTTTACGAAATCAGTCTCATTTAATATGATATTATCAGAATATTAAAATTAAAACATAAAACAAGATCGTTTCCTCGATTAGGCTAAAAAATGAAATTATAAAATATTTTTTTCGAGCACAGAAGGGTGTTGTGTTTACACAAAAGAACAAACATATCAAAAATAGTTACAAAGCAAGTGTCTCCATCGCTGAATTTATTTTTTGCCTTTTCGATGGTGCAATTGAGTTATCTGAATCACTAAAGTTAAAGAATGATGAACGGCATTCACATAATTCGCTATCATATGGAACATGGTTTTATTCCGATACTGAGTAATAATTTAATATTATTATAAGCTAAATACATTACTATCGAGCCCACAGCACTCCACGTCTACGTTTACAGGCAAGCAAAATACTGCTTTACTTGTTAAATCATTATTACTTATTTTTTTCTGTAGACATTGTCTTTCGTGTGGACTTATAAATCCACAGAAAAGATGTCCACAGAAAGGAAATTCTTTAAAAAAAATTAGCAATGCTAATTTAGTTTTGAGGGTAGCCAAGTAGGTAAATTTATTCCACAACTACTCCCCTTAAGCTATTTCGGCAGCATGTGAATTAATAAAACTAATAATTATTTACTCAAGTACACAAGGAACAGAAAAGAAGCACCGATCTTTGACAATAACACTATTAAAGATCTCAATATCTTAATGAAGAACCTACGCTGGGCTCAGTCATTAAATCCAATGTGACCGATGCCACCCGTCAGTGTGGCCAGTTTATTTTTTTTTTTTGTAAAATAGTGTTTTATTCAGGCCAATTTATTCGGTTGAATTTAAGGTCCACAGAAAAGTCGCAGTACCGTGTAACCAACAGTTTATTGAAATTTTTGTGGAGTCACTTTAACATATATTAATTTACTCAGTAAAATTTTAATAGTCAGTATATATACTAATGATATTTAATATAACTTAAATAGATAACGCATATCAAGTATGAGAAATATCTATCAAAATATGCCAAGTGCGTTTACGAACAGTCCACAGAAGGGGACATTTGAGGAAATTTTTGTTGTTATATTAATCATTTCTGAAGATAATTCATTATTTGGTATATGTCTTAATAGTTATACTTGTAAGGCATTTACCAAAATTAAGTCAGAGAATCAATCCAGAAATTTGAAGATAATATTCATTCTGAACATGCGTATGTGTATGACCCAGTTATATATTTGTTTGAAACTCCAAAATAGAATACACGATAAACATACTTATGTGATCAAAACATACACAACGATTAAATTAGCTTTTGTTCTACTATAATAACATAAACAAGAAGACATGCTTTTTAATACAAACTATTTTTTTCCATTGCGTCAGTTTAATAAATCTTGCAGAAAGTTAAGGATTGAATAGTGAACAAAAGTTTTCATGGCTTGTCGGGCATGTACAATAAAATAAAATTAGTCAGCTGTAAATACCAGAAAGATATAACTCCAAATAATCTTAACATAAAATCGAAACTAAACGGAAAGGAACATGACAATACAAAAACACATTACTATATTGTTATTGCGATCGAAAAAGCGCGGTTTATCCGACCCGGCACAATTTATTTCATTTCTCTAAATTATCGGAAGCAATTGTTTTGAGAGGGCGTGCGGTGTAACCGATTGCTTATCTAGGAGTCCCGATTGGCTTCTCTCCAAATAGATTCTTTGAACAGTTTAAGGATAAGATATCTGTAACTTCAGTCATGTGCCACGCTAACAGACTGAATAATTTTTGACTTATTTGAATCTTATTTTTACTAAGAATACAAAAGGGATTTTATTTGCACTAGAGGTGGTTGTCAATTACCAGTTTGTACAATTATGTCGGCCCGCGTAGGTACGGACTGAAATGATTCATGCCCTACTATCGTCATCATTTTGAACGATATTAAGAAAGAAGTAATAAAAGCTAAAATAAAAACATACATTTAAATGTAAACTCACGCGTTTTTTCAGATGGGGTAGGCAGAGGTTAAAGCACGCTTCGCCCGTTCTGTTTTTCGTTCCACAATGTAGTACTGGGCAAACCTGCCGTAATACAGGGCACAAATTCCTAATTCCGGACTGATGACGAATAGAAGAATCCAATATTTTTACACGACAAGGGATTCGAATACGAGACAATAGCTTTGCATACATATTGTAGTACAACTGTACCACCGAAAAACGTTTTCTAAATTACAATTTACCCATTCTCATAATAAAACTCATAGTGATTTGTCAACTACTGTCCACCAAAAATTTACATCGAAGAAAATGAAAGTACCTACACTAAAACAATTTTATACCAACTATCACATAATGTGCATCTTAAACCATACAAAATACCAAAGTCCTAACTTTCTCGTGAACTCTGGAACTTTCCAGCGATCCGTCAATGGAAACTTAGTTTTGCGAACAAAGTTACTTTATCATACGTGGCATGTGTCTTTCTTTGTTACGATTATCATTGAAATGTACAGCAAAATTGAGATAAAACTCTTAGTTGACAAAATGAGCAACTGTCACATTGCGTTGCCTCTTGGATTTATATTAATGAATTAAGAAGGGCTTTTTATTAATTATTTACGATCTAAAATAAGTAGACTACTTGAATAGGGTTAACAGTCAATGAAAAGTACTTAAAGAAAAGATTTTATATTTTATTTCTCCATTTAACAAAATCAGTGAATACGATGATTTTTCTATTCACTAAAATGTACAGAGGATTGGAAAGTTATGATGATTCATAATGTAATCATTTCTGAGTCACTCTATCGCATTAAATTAATTGGATCATTTTGAAAGATTCTTAACATTAAAACAAACTTCTGGAATTATGAAAACAAGTTTCATTTTGTTGTAAAAAGATATCTATAAAATACGCATATTTAATATAGGTCATATTAAATAGGCGCATTTTTTGTAATTACTTTCTATTACTCAGGCTGGATAAAGCACCGCACGAGACCGGACTAAGTTGGATTTTATTTAAGGCTTTCTGCGAACGAATACTCAACTAAAAACTCTTTTAAAAAAATATTTTTTTTTTTATGATGGCCTGGCATAATTGCGGCATTGCACCTGATGTAAAGTGCCAATGCCGCCCAGGCAGAGTATCCATTGGCATCGGATGGCAGTCCCATGCCAATGGAAACAATTATGCCGGCCTGCTAAGGTGCCTCTTCACACCACGGCGGAAGGACCCAGGATTGTAGGAAGGAGGGAACACGTGCGCCGGCAAACAATTCCACAGCTTGACGGTGCGGCATAAAAACGAATTTGAGAACCGTTTGGTTCGCGCCGGGATGGTGTGGACCGTCAAGCTATGGCTTCGCAAGCCAGCACTCGTGGTTTTGGTTAGGAATGGAGAGGCGGGGAGCAAGTTGAACAATTCTTCAGAGCACTCACCGTGATACAGGCGGTAGAACACAAACGCGGTAGAACAAATTGCCTTTCTCAATGGTTGTACTCACAAGTCACAACCACAGACTTTAAAGCTAATTTTCTTTGCACCTTACTCAACAATTAGATTATTCAACCGAACACAAAACTACACTCTTTCAGTCAAAAGCTTTACCTTCTTACCTCACATTCGAAACATAATTTAACGAAACTTGCCATGCAAATGTTCAAACCGATGAAAATCTTTGCCACCGCTCCGTTAGCCACGCTCCTAATAAAATTGCCGCGTAAATCCAACGCTCCATTGAGCTGAGCTATCTCGAGATAGAAATGTTTTCGCCAACGCAAATAGTATGTCAAGTGACGCAATAAGGAGACGTTAGGGGAACAGTTTGCTAGTTTTTGTTGCGAGTCAGGCTTGTATCTTGAAGGGCTCGAATATATTGACTTTTTACAATACAATTGACAGAGATATTCTGAGAAAATTTATGTATCATTTTTTTTTTAATCCGGACTGGTAAACAACTAAACGATTCAACTGATGGTATGTGATCACTTGTTGGATCATAGATGTGTTTTTTGGAGACTTTCCCGCCCTCACACCCACCACTGCAACTCCTGTAAGTCAGGAGTAACAGGTGTAACCGTAGTACGCATTGTAATGATACCAGACATTGAAGCTTGACGAGTCTTCAGGAATGTCTTACTTGTCAACAATGAAATCAATCAGAAAGTTAAGTTAATCAAGAGGAGTTGGAAATAAATTACTGTTTACTTTCCTCCATGATAAAGCGAAGATACTATAGATCATAAATTTGTTGCCGGTCAATCGAATCCAGCAGGGAGTGAGGAGCAAAAAGAATGGGAATACGGAAAGAGGTATTGGGTATCCGGCAACGTACATAATGCGAAAGCAAAAATAGTCGAACTGCCTCGGGCCTGCCCATTCTACTGAGTCTTGACTGACAACAGTTTAGCCCTACCACATTGTCAAAATATATAAAGCCTTTAACTAGAATATAAATTATGTAGAGGAAGTTGTACAAGGATATAGGGTGTATAAGGATATCCCACCGCCTGTTGTACTTATAGCCTCCAATGTGATAAAAAATTATCGCAAGATTGGGTATACAAGCACAAGACCTTTCAATTTACAGCTTATAAATGAAAACCAATGAAAATAAAAACAAGGAACAAAAAAATTGAGAAATCTTAAAGAATTTCAATTGTATTTAAGTACTGCTCCAGTACTGCTCCAGGGATCAAAACTGTGAAAAGAAAACCATGAAAAAATCAGGGGCAATATCTCTTCCATATATTCTGGGGCTATATTCAGGTACCTAACTCATGTGAATATTGTTTCCTAATGCAGGGAAATTACCATAAGGCGCATTGATGTCACGTTGTTGCGACAATATGAAAACATAACATTAAATAACAATAATATGCAATACTTTATTTCTCTCTCGCGCTCTCTCTCTCCAGCCTCAGGCAGTCCATGGGTAAACATAGGCTATCCCAAGGATCTCCACATTGCTCTGTTGGAAGTGGCCTGCATCCAGCCACTTCCTGCAACCTTAACCACGCCGTCCGTCCACCTTGTAGGCCGGCATCGTATTCGTGGCCTCCATTCTGGAACATCTCAACATTATCTATGTTTTAATTTACTTAATAATAAAAAGCTAGCTCCCACGGGTCATCAAAAGAACATTACCAAATTGACATTAAATTACCTGTAATATCATTATCGAATACCCGATTAGTTGTAAGCTATTAAATATGTTAACGCCTGCGAATCCATAAACAATAGACTAAAAAGGCACTAACATCATTTGCCACATTTGGCCTAGAGTCTTTCCGCCAGAAAGAAAGCCCAGATACACTGGTAGTAGGCCTCTCAAACGTGAAAGCTTGGGTAGTTTTTTTTTATAGACCATTAACAGGCAGACGTGCAAGCGGCCCACCTGATGGTAAGCGATCACTGCCGATCATGAACCTTCGCAATGCCAGGGATCCAGCACTGCCAGGTTGCTGCCTACCGTAAGGATAGGCTTGGGCAAGTACAACCGCAATGTCTATTACTCCTACCAAACAGCATTGTAAATGCACTGTTGTGTTCTGGTTTGAAGAACTTAGTAGCTAGAGTAACTACTGAACAAAATGCTACCTAATATCTTATGATTTAAGATAGCCAGCTCCAGGATATCCAGTGCAGTGGAAAGCCAAGGTTTGCTTGGTAAATCGTGTTGTTTTTTGGTTCCACTGTCCATGAGCGGTCTTATCACTCACAATCAGTTGAACAGCACGTTCGTTTCGCTATTCATCGCAATAAAAAGCAAAATTCTAGTTACAGGTAACTCAAGAAAACTCTAAGTGGGTTTCCAGATTTGGAAATCGAAAGCCAGGATCTTGCCGTTTAAACTTTTTACTGCCTATCTGCAGACACATTTAAATCGTATTTAGGACACATGAAACTATTTCGAAAATTCTCAAGATCTTTTCTGGTAACACCTAGAATGTTTTACTTTGTTGTTGAATTGTGATTAAAATACACAAGGAAGCCATTTCAACTCTAGTACATAACAAAAAGTATGTTCGTCGTTCCGTACAGACGATTTATACCAGCCTTAATAGAAAAAGGTACGTCATAAATCCTACAAATGTGCGTTACTCGTCCACAGACAATACAAATATTTGGTTACAACCACCAAAACCGCACATAAAAATGACGTATAACTCAGCGCGGTCGCGGATATCGCGTTATGGCGAAATTGGGCAATTTTTCCCGAATTTAATCCCGTAACAAAACGTAACTCAGAAATATTTTTATTGTTATTCAAAATGGGTATTGGATTTATATTTTTGTTGCCCTTATGTGTTCTATATCCCGCTGATTTCATTATTTAAACTCCATTAAGCCCAAATTCGTTTTGCGATTTGTAATTTTGATTTGGTTAATACATTGTAGGTACTGAGGGAAGTAATTTATATCGGTTTATTCAGATTGCATTGAAATGTTTTAATGGAATGGATTTTTGTGAAAACATAATTAATGTTGGCGTTATATTTTTAGCTTAAAGTTATGGCTGCTGTAATTTAAAAATAAACTCGAGTGTATTCATAAATATGGTGGAAGATACAAAAGTCGAAATAACCCAGATTGCTATGAAAAGTTAAGGAAGGTTACTTTAGTGTACTTGATAATAAGTATAGTACAATCTAAATAGAGTATCTCTTGTCGATAACAATTACGGTGACATAATATTTCAATCCAAAGATATAAGTCATCTCCTATCAGTGAGCGGCAAAGTTTGGGTCGAAAAGTAAAATGAAAAAATATTATTATTTATTATTATTATTTAACACTTTATTGTACACCATATACATAAAAAGACAAAACTAAATGAAATAAAATATATGCACAAGTGGCGGTCTTATTGCTTGAAGCAATCTCTGCCAGACAACCATGGGATGGATAAACGAAAAGAACGAAAGTTGGGGCTTCCGGTGTACGAGTATTACAATTTATAATATTGTTAATTTTATAAATAAACATACATACATACATATATACATACATACATATATATGTTGAATAAACATACAAATACACAAAATACACATATAATATATACACCTATAAATATATAAATATATATATAACAACAAAGTAAAATGTGAACAACTCCAATATCCTCATAGAACCTGTAAGTAGTGTTCTTTAACCATATTTTTGAAGATGGGCAGAGTTTTAGCTCGTCTCACCGTTACTGGCAAAGCATTCCACAACCTGGCAGCTTGTACGGTGAAAGATTTGTCTGTGAAGGAAGTGGAATGCGCGGGGATTTTCAGCCTTAAGTTCTCCGATGACCTAAGAGACCTCGAATGTGAATCATGAAGAAAGTCAAAGCGATTTTTAAGATATGAGGGAGTGAGGGGATTGAAAAGTATATTATAGAGAAGAAAAAGAATGTGTGTATTCCGACGAAGCCTTATTGGTAGCCACTTGAGCTTTGTACGAAAATCGGAAACATGATCATATTTGCGTAATCCAAATATAAATCTGATACAAAAGTTTTGAAGACGCTCAAGTTTATTAAGTTGCTCCTCGGTGATATTAAGATAACTGACATCCGCATAATCAAGGATGGGGAGAAGAAGGGATTGAGCAAGCGATATTTTCGTGGCAATTGGTAGAAAATTGCGTAATCTCCGCAAGGACCCAGCCGAGGCGAATAGCTTCCTACTCAACTCTCGGATCTGTGGACCCCAGGTGAAATTTTGATCAATGTAGATGCCAAGATTTTTGACGCTGTCACTGTAGAGAATACTTACTCCATTACAGATGACAGGTGAAATAAGCGACCAGTTAACTTTAGAAATCAACCTGGGGCTGCCGACTACAATGACCTGCGTTTTGGATGGATTTATCATAAGTCTATATTCTTTACTCCAGTCACTTATCAGTTCAATATCCTTATTAACTGCCGAGACAGCGTAATTTAACCGGTGAAGAGGAGCCTGAGAATAGATTTGGAGATCATCTGCATAAAGGTGGTAGAAAGATCGAAGTTTGGTTGTAATAGAGTTGATAAAAACTGCGAAGAGTAGGGGAGATAACACGCCGCCCTGTGGCACCCCAGCAGACATCGTGTGCCATGACGATACGTTATCGTCGACATAGATTCGCTGCCGGCGTCCAAACAGGTAACTACGAAACCAAACAAGCGCTGTTGGAGATATGTTAAACGAACCTAGTACGCTCAGTAGCACATCAAAATCGACCGTATTAAACGCATTGCTGAAGTCAAGAAGTGCTAAAACTGACAGCTTGCCTACTTCCATGGCCGATCTGATGTCCTCCGTAATATGAACAAGGGTGGTAGTGGTGCTGTGACCAGGACGGAAACCGGATTGGAATGGGTTCAAAAGTTGATTTTTATAGAGGAAATCAGCGAGTTGGGCGTAGATTAGGCGCTCAAGGACTTTGGATAGGAATGGTAGGATAGAAATAGGGCGGAATTCGGAAAAGGTTGTAGGATTACTTTTTTTAGGAAGAGGAATTATGTGGGCCTCTTTCCAGACTGCTGGAAAAGTCCCACTGGTAATGGAATAGTTGAGGATATGGGTGATGATGGGAAGGATTTCATCAAGGATAGGGATAATCATATTACGTCCGAGGCAATCGCTGCCAACAGCATTGGAAGCGATGAGCGTAATGTTCTTTCTAACATCACAATCAGCGACCTGTTTAAAAACTAAAGGGGGACAATCGGGAGTTTTACATGAAGAAAGGTATTGTATTGTTTTACTTTTAGCAGTCCCATCTAAAATTGATGGAGAACAGAAGTGTTGGTTAAGAGAGTTTAAATTAATATTATTAGAAATTGAATCATGGCACGATTTTCCAACTCCCAGTGACTTGAGAAATTTCCAAACTTTCGCTGGATCTGCATCTGCAACAGAATTATGAATAAATCGGCGTTGAGCATCTCTACACACCTTATTGCAGTGATTCCGGATCGTCACATATTTTTCCCAGTTTAAATCGCTGGGACGTCGCTTAAAGCTGGACTTCGCTGATGCTTTTTTTAAAAGCAGAGCTTTTATATCAGCAGTAAGCCAGGGTGAAGGTGGATGTTTAAGTTTGACCTTACAAACTGGCGCGTGCACATCATAAAGTTTCATTAGTTGGTCTATGAAAATATTGACTTTGATATCAACGCAGTCAGAGGCCATGAGCGCACTCCAATCAATGTTGACGGCATCCCTACGAAGATCAGCAAGATTCAAATCCCGAAAATTTCGCTGCAGGAGGATTTTGGGAGAGGCTTTGGGTGGACGGACACGATATAATATAAAATATGTATGTAACGTAAAGTTTAATAAATGGTTCCATAATCTTTTTTCTCGTGGTGTGATAATAATTAACATGTCCAATGCAATAAAATGTGAAGACAGAAAAACTATTCTTATTATTTTGACAACAGCGCTTTCGGCGACAAAAGATTAGACGATCTGTGCATAGACTCAGCGCCCGATAATTTTACATGTGAGTCGTGACAGAGGGCGCTTCTAATGTTGCAACTTGCAAGCGTTAAGAAAATTAAATATTCCTCAAAAATTGGGATTGTGGTAAATAAAGATAATTACGATAACATCATTATAATTCAGTCGAAAGTACGTAATATACTTAATCATAAAAAATAAGGCATAAAATATATTGGAATAGTATTTTTTTTACCCAGTTTTAAGCAAATTTCAAAGATATAACATTATTATTTTCAAAGCATTGTATATTTTAGCCAAAGTTATCTGGAAATATTAATTAATTTGTTTCACCGGCTTTTAATGTCGATTTATTTAATGTTTTGAAATTCTGAGGAATAAATTATTACATAATCGTAAATCTATGAGTAAATCCACTAAGTTGGCAACATTTCATGACGTCAACATTAGTTCCAAATTTAACCGCACGCAAACTTACCGGACGCGACGCGCAGTTTGTACGTCATACTGAACCCAAAACGTGACGCTTGCACACTGCGGATCTCTAATTTATGTTTTTTCACTAATATATGGTGACAGCTATCTCTATCTCTATCAGCTGAGCATAAATGAATATCCTACAACTAGTTAACACAAGCATCCTTCAAAATCTATAATCACAACGAACATCAATATGGGAGACAAAAGTAATGCGCTTAAAAGCAGATAGTGGTAATGAGTAATATGCAACAACAAATACTACTGAGCATAATGAGACTTCACATCTTATGTCTCAGGATTTATAGTTCATTGTGTTGTTTGGTTTTTCTACTGTCCGTGAGAGATCTCTCATATGCGATATGATCATATCGCTTGCCATCAGGCGAATGGCATACTCATCTTGAAATTCAATGCAATAACAAAAATCTTTCAGTATGTTCTTTTCAGTTTAAACTAGCCCAAACGGGGATAAAATCAATTTAGTTTTATCTTTTTGTTGTTTTTTCCGAAACGACCGTACCATTTACAGCCAGCCAGGTTTTATTACTTCAGCGCAGCGTGAGTTTAAAGTGCTCTTCGACAGAAGTTCGAGACAATAAGAGTAAGAGTTTCTACTATAAACATGTTAAACGTCCGCGTAAAATAAAGGATGGGATGGAAATTGGCTAATTTATAAAGTTTTTTGGTAGTGCAATTGCATGTAATTTCCTCTGTGAAATAGTTGAGATGCTGGCTATAAAACTAGAAGCTTGTGTTACGATCCCCGAACGAAAAGATGAATACAATCAGCCTCTTTTTTCCACGTTTGTATGTTGTGAAATATTATTATCTCACGTATTTTCTGATACCCACGACACAAGACTGATCTCAAAATTAACGTCATTAAATTATGTATGTGATTCCAAACATTTCCATCTTTGAGTGAAGTAATTTTTCACGGGAAAAAGAACCTAGCTTCTTATTCATGTTTTGTTTTAATTCTTAATAGAGATTACATACCATGTGTTGACTCGTCACAAGAGCTATTTAATTGCATTAATGACCAATAAAGACCAATACCATTTTAATTCATTTCATTTCTTTTTTTCACAGCCAATGTCTAACGATCTGCATTCTGTGCCTTATTTACTTCTTATTATAAATAGTAATCTGGAGTAAGCTTAGGTACTTATGTGATAGACATGGTAGAAAAATATTAAATTTCTATTTATTTTTCAACAATATTATTCATAAGAAAGAAAAGTCATTTCCGAGAAACGACCCACTATTATTCACCAAGAATAATAATTATGTACCTGAGAAGATCAGGTAAGCAGTTCTTTAATTCTTAGAAAAGTCTGTAGCTACCTGCTTTGTATAAAAAGGTCAAGTTTTATGACCCAGGTACTAATTCTATGAATTTTAAAATATTACTTACTGTGAATTGAATATTCTTGTATTTGGAGCAGTATACCGAGAAAATGTTGAAAACATGTTGTAGCTTATCAAAGATAATTTTTCAGCGATCGGATTGGATACGATGGTAAAAGATGGTAAAAGAAAGGTAGAAAGCCTTTCATAATAAGACACACTTTTGGTCCGCATTAATTGATCGTATGCAGATAAAGAAAACCTGATAATATAACACTGCCTAATACGATATACCACATGTTTTGACCGACTCCGTGGCGCTGTTGGTTTGACACTGGCTGTGGAACGAGAGGCCGCGGGTTCGATTATCCGCATCGAGACAAATGTTTGTAAGGCCCATAAATATTGATCTTAGTGTGGGGTATAAGAACTATGTATGTGACTTTTGGGCGTATTTATTTATTAAGCTTAGTTCGTTAATTTATACTGAGTGTTTATTCGTAATATTTTGATTTATTGTAATTTTTAATATATAGTAGTTAGTTTAATACTCGTAGAATTATGTATCCCTTGTATTCAAAATTGTGAATACAAAATGTATTTAAAGCTCTGAAGTCGAGTCATGAACATCTGTCGACGAAAGATACTCTATTTGCCATGGGTAAAAAAAAACAAAGCTTGTTTTTTTTTATTTCACGGGCAGCTGCATGGCTAATATTGGTTAAGACAAGCTGACTATTCCTTTTGAATAAAAAAAACTCGAAGAATGTTCCTGGCCGATCCGGAATAAATATCGGAATCCGGACATCGCCTATTATTTTTACTACCCACTCCTCTCCCGATTTGATAGGCCGGAAACACATCCATAATCCAAGCGTTGTGAATGTACATGTGTGGCAGTGATCACTTACCATCAGGTGACCTGTTTTTATTTTCGAGTCCGTCCGTATACCTATCATAGTACAGCATGGGAAACCCACGGTGAATTATCTGAGTTTTGTGTTCCTTCTATATATAGTTTTCTTCGATCATGCCGGCATAATAATTTCTACTGGCAAGAACTTTCTCCGTCCCTAGTGTATACCTTATCTGCATTGCACTACTCATTTCATCAGGCACTTTTTTTATTTCAATGAATCGCGAGATCAGCATGCCTTTCGCCTGATGGTAAGCGTTACCTGACTGGTCATGAACAGTAGCAAAACCAAACAACAACTTGCAATGCTTGGCATTCCACTGCGCTCGCCACACTGAAACACGAGATGTTAAGTCTCAATATGTCCAGTAGTTACTCCGGCTACAATATCCTACAAACCGAAACACAACAGTGCATTTAGCACTACTGCTTGGCGCGAGAAACGAATATTACGGTGGCACTTACTTAGGTGGCCTCTTACATACGAGGGACCTACCTGTAAAACCACTACATTCGGTACTTTGTTGTAAAATAATTTAAAAAAAACTTTACAACCTTGACTGTAATGTAATTATGGCAATATTCTATATCTCGTGGATTATTACCCACATATAACCCATTACAAAACTGTAGCCATACGAAAGTAATATTAAGTTATAATTGGCCAACTTTCGCAACTCGGCGTGGGCGTATCATTCAGAAAATGTACGTGGAATTTATAATTTCAATTTGTATTACGTTGAATTTTTAGATTTTTGTTTACTTTTTGAGTATATGTAAGTACTTTCTGCAACTAAGTTATGTAAAATTTTCGATTTTTGACTAATTTTCTCCGCATTGTGTCTAAATTGGGAGCGTCTGTTTGTTTCAGCGGTATAGGCAAAGTATTTTTGCTTTTGTGAAAGTTTTAATTAATTTATTTTACGTCGCAAAATACTAATAATCTCCTGTTGAAAATAGGTCATGGTCGAAATGAAAAAAAAAAGCAAATTACTGAAAGTTAACTAAGGAACGTCTCATTATTGACTGAGAATGATACTAAGAAACATAGGTTTTTTATTGAATACTGATAATTTCAATACTGCATTGCAAAATTTTGGCTCAAAATACGTTTTATAAAAATCTATTGGCAGCAGCCGTGGCGTAGTTGTTTGAGACTCCTATTATAATATATAAGATGCCACGGCTTCGATTCACATACTTTAGTGTTTAGAATGTCCATAAATACTTATGTTTACTAAGAAAATCTCCTTAATATAGGATAAAAAGTATAACCCCATTTTGATGTGACTATTATTTATAAATGCAGATGGAATTCGATCGAATTTCCTAGACCTGTCAGAAATGTATTACATTCTACAGATCCCGTACAGGGGAGTATGTAAACAAGGTCTAGTAATTAATTATTTTCATATTCCTCTATATACGTTGTTCAAATTTAAACTAAACTTATCCCTAATTGGACTCCGATCGTTTTTGCAGAGAATTTAATGGCGCCCATGTTTCAAACAGCCGTTCGATTTATTTCGTTTAGATTTTATTGATTGATAACTGATATGCCAGGAAAATATGCTGCGTATTTTATGATTGACAAGTGGGTAAAAATTTAAAAAACTTAGCCTACATTTTGAATTACAAAAGTCGAGTTTCAAGTGACTTTTATTTTTCTCTTTAATATTGTTGTATTTATTCGTATATTCACACAAATTCTTAATCAACTATGTTATAATAGTTAGAAAAGAAGGAAGTAGTTAGTAAGTGGAAAATTAAATATGACTTGTGTGTAAATAACGTTAACAACTCTTATCACATCGTGGGACAGAACATACAAGGTGAAACGTCGGTGATCTGAAAGAGCCCTTCTGGAAAAAAGGCGTGAGTTTATGTATGTCACAGTTAAAAAAAACTTTAATTAATCTTGAACATAAGATATATTATAGTTTATTTCAATAATAGTAATAGTTAAAACCGAAAGACGAGAAGATTCACACAATTCACCTAATCTCTGCAAATACCATGATGTATACTAGTACAGATTATATTTAAAAACAAATTGAGCTAATTGATTAAAATATAAATAAATAGGTATTTGCTTTCAGTAATATTGTAACACTAATTTATAATAAAAAAATATATAGCTTAAAATATTCTGTAATTATTTTCAATAAGCACAAGGTAATTCCCTACTTGATCAACAAACATCTCGAATTTTTTGAATATTTTCGTTCATATGCAACTTCACTGCATAATCACCACAAAGTTTTACAACACTCGAGATTATTAAACCTGTTTCGAAGACTTGTTGTTTCGTAACGATGCGCCGCGGACGACCAAATCGGAAATCACCTTTTTGTTTTACCTTTACGGGAAGAGAATAATTTCATATTTTGGCATTGTATATTAATTTTTTAGCATTTTCAAATAACATCGTGTTTATATTTCAGCAAATCCAGATGTTACTTAACTGAAAGAATTCTGAATCGCTATTATGGTATAAGTTAAATACCATACCATCAAAGAATATTCAAAGTTAAAATATTGACTAAATTATAATAATATAACCTATTAGAAGCTTTAAATAATTCCGTAAAATATGACACGTACATAACCGCCTTAAATATGATTGTAAATATAAATTACTCCAAATAAATATTTACAACCCGAAATAAATCTAAATCCTCGAAGTTAGAACTGTCAATCCTTACAACAATAGAAATGCACTCGAAAAGTCACGCAAAATTACTTAAAACAAACTAATCCTATTATGTCATAAATAATTAGCAAAAATACAAATTTCCACCAAATAGTGACAATAGAATAGGGGATTAAAAGTTCTTTGTCGGCAAAATGCACGTGTTCCTTCATCTATTGTTATGCGGTTGTATTATTTATCACTTTGAGTTAAGTGCTATATTCCCGTAGCAATGTTTATAGTATTCTATACAATGGTCAGGTGATTAGTAGGAACTTGCACACCTGTCCAGCGTCGTGGGCTGTTCGTTTATTGTTAGTCAGAGTTCGACTATCGATCGGAGAGGTTCTGTACGCAGTGACAAAAAGTGATATTGTATTCATTGGATTTCGCGAAGTTGCACCTGGATCTATTATTGAAAGGTATTATAATTTTTTTATTATTTTTGTTTAGAGAATTACGTTTAAATATAGTACAGTGATTTTTTGTGATTTATATGTTTTTTAAATACATTTTACAATCGTTGAATATAATGATATTTTTGATAAAGTGACTACTTCTGAAAATAATATTAACTTCAGAGTAAATGAAAATTGAAATATTTTTAACTTTATTTTTACAAAGTATAGGAAGTTAAGTAACAGTCAAGTAGAAAACTTAGCGCAAGTGCATTTCGAAACAAGCTTTTGATGACCGATAGCGGTACATGCATTTAACCGCAGCGCCAGAAATAGCTTAAACCGGTTGTGCGCCTTGACAGAATCCAGTGTGCATTGTAGACTTTTGAAAGAACCTTATTTATAAAAGAAATATACTGATTGAGTTTCTTTCATAAGTAATCGGCTGCAATGTTTTGAGAAACCGTGATGATATTTTAAAAGCATTTTCACAGATTGAGATTGTTTCATAAGATAATCGCTGCTTGCGATGATCAATCGACACAATACTATTTGTATTTTCCAAATTATAATTACGAAATATTTTCAACAATGTATTTTGTTTTCTCAAGGATACAGATAGTAATGTTTTGCTTGTGGTGTAGGCATCCATTTCATTTTTAATTTTTCCTAAGTATCGTATGGCAAGCTGTGGTATATTTAAACGATTTCGTTGTGAGCTAGTGTTCTCGAATTTCTGTAGTCTAAAAGACCACGCGGATAAATTTACAGCAAGCCCACCGTTAACTATTCAACAATGGATTCTGGGGCTATAGATCTCGCTGAAAAGTTTAGCAGACGATGATAAACTTGTAGTATAGTTGTCACACTGTCTCGGATTCGAGTCCCGGATTGGGCAAAGTGATATTAGGTTTTTCAATTCATTATCCGCCTGGAGTCAGTAATTTGTGCTCGATGTGGCATTAACTCACTCCCTATCGCATCGTGAGAAGGAACACATAAGGGTGGGTGTCCTCTCTGCCTACCCCTTCTGGGAAAAGGCGTCAGTCTATGTGTCTACATAAAATGTATATTTGTTGTAGACATATCGCTAGCAACATTAATTAATTTTAATTAGTATTATGTTACTTCAACACATTTGAGAGTGAAAGGTCATTGCCATTTGCTTGATGTAATGTCGTTAAGAAATTCCGTAGGCTCGACAGATATTAAGTCAAGAAGATATTTGATAATGTATACTATATATTTTAATAAATAATTTCTTCTTAAATATCTTTAATGTATTATCTTTTAATAACTAGATAGAAAATATTTATGAAGTAAATAAAAGGTAAGATTACCGTGGCCAATAAATGTCGATGATGGCCAAAATTAAAGTACACTATAAAGAATGGAATAAGAGATTTTGTTAGTATAAGGCAATTTATTACTAAAATTGTTGATATCAGTCTGCTTCTTAGTCATAAAATGTTTTTTAATTCTGTTTTTATTCAAAACGTCGATGAAAATTTTGCGTCTATTCGTTTGCATGGACAAAGACAGGTAGAAAAAAGTTACAATAGATACATTTATATAAAATAAACATACATATGTAATCGTCACACCTTTATACCACAGGCAGAGACTGTAGATCACCACTTTGCTCGATCCTGACATACCACTTTCGCTTCATCCATTTTCGTCAACCTCTTCACGCATTCTCGTCGATTCAGGCTACTTTTGACCTGGCCCTTGAGGTTACCACCGATTTGGCGTAGGTTCGGTGAGGTCCCTACTAACTCTTCCATCCACACTCACCTTGTATATTTGCTTGGTTAGTGCCCTTTCTTCCATCATATATACATGACTAAACCAGCGTAACATTCCTGTTTCAATTCTCGTTACTACATCTTTTTATCTCAATCCCAACCCTCTCACCCAAATCTCTTAATAAGAATTTTAATTGGATATCAAAAATTGGCATTAATATAAGCGTGCATCCATAATACAACATTTAAATCGTTTTATATTTCAAACGATCTAAAATTTGCCGTAAAAGGTCAGTGATGATGAATTAAATAAATATCCATTGAATTATTAGAGGTTTGTGAAAAGCAATCGTTTTTAGTTAAATTGTAATTTTAAAACGAATTTATAAAAACAAAAAGTTGTTTACATTGAACTCCAAATATTCAAAGGTTTAATGAAATCATTCATACGAGTATAAAATACACATTCTAATTTGTATTTAAAATTTTCCGACGGATCTATAGTGTCCGTTGAATAACAATAACATAATCATTTTTGTTTTTATTTCGTAAAAATAATATAATTGTATAAACGTTTACAAAAATTGCCAATTACAATTTACTAAAACAAGACTTTTTTGCTAATTAATTCATTTTTCAACAGTATTTTCTGTATTGAATTAATATTAAACACACAAATTGCATATTGGTATTTTATTTCATTACCTTTGTTTTATTTCAATAAAAAAGAAATTAGCGTAAACAATTTTTATTTTTAGAAAAAATAATAATATTTTACGTTTAGCGGAATCGTAAATTAAAATGGTAAATGTCATTTGCACTATGTATTTTCTTCGGAACGGTAAGATTTCTGTATAATAACTTTTATGAGTGTTATTAAGATTTTTATTGTAGTTTCGTAGGTTTTATAAGTGGGCTACTACTTATAAGCTAACCACTTGTGAATGTTAGCTAAATATCAACTATGACGTGGGGTTTTCTTATTCGATTAGGGTCTATTAGATTAGTACAAAATTACAAGACTATTATACATCCTATTACAATTAAGGATTGTGCTATTGGCGAAATAGAACAAAAATTACCGACAACATATTATTTACATAATGTACACATAGTAAATTTTCGCCCGTAAATATTTTTGAATACTTGTCATTTCAGCAATTGTATTACAAAACTATTATCTAAAACGATACCAAGAGAGTCTTACCTAAAAGCTATTTGTCCTATTCATACCTCGGCGTAACTCCGTCAATTGCTGAAAATAGACCTTTAATATTACGACATTCATAACTGTCATCTGTCTTCCCAATCAGTTGCTTCCCAAAATTTCTGTGACATAATCCGTTCATTAAGCATGAAGTCAAATCCCTCCGCCCACATATTCTCCTATCGTCAGTAGCGACACAGAAACTATTAATGAACATTCCACTCCATCAAGGAATTTGTTTTCACCCATTGGAAGCAGTCTGCATTCTGCGACTTCCCGAAACATTTATAACTCCGTCTGTTCTTATATATGTGGACGTTCGAGTCATATTTTCTCCCATACGATCATTAAATTTAATTCATCCTGCGTCGTAATAACTCGTTTTTATTAATACCTTTAAAAAGTCAGGCCATCCATAGGGAATTCTCTATAACGAGGAACCAGTTTTATAGGTTATTGGCTTGCAGCAAAAATGCAGTGAGTCATGTTCTAGAAACTAGTTTTTGCTCAGACTTCATTCCTGAGGAGCATGAGTTATTTTATCCCACGGGAATTTTCGAGGGAGGCAAAACATTCTATGCCATCGCCGGAGGTTTCACACTAGGAATGCAGTATTAAATGTTGTTGTTTGTATTTGGAATATCGCCAAACAGATTTTAGATACGATTGAACTAAAAACGAGAAACTGTTTGGTATCTGAAGATCAGATTATTATGTTTTCAGTAGCTATTCATATATTATATATATTCATATATATTGGCTATTCATACAATTTTTCGTTAATTATGAGAATCTTATAATGGAATCTAACATATAAATCTGGAGCGAAATATTTTGTTACAAAATTGAGCAATATTACGTTTCGTTGACATAATGTTTTTCATGAAAATACAAATTATTTGTTTTTAATGTTTAGATTCTTATTAGGCAATTAGACATTATTATTCATCTCTAACATTACCGTTTACGGAATAATCTTTAGATTATAATATTTGCTTCATATATTTTAGAAAATTCTAGAAAGTATGCCGCATCACTCACGACATTAATTACAACATATAAATGACAAACCATTTTTCACTTTATATCACGTATCAGAACAATCGAAGGAAGGTACGAAATAAAAATATCATAATGTTTTTATTACAAATAGGTTGGTCGAGCATTGAACAATGAGGCAGTGTTATTGTACTGATGTGACCGCGTGCGTGTCAACACAAGTGTGATGGCACTCCAAGGATGAGATCACTATTGTCTATGTTATGACCACGTGTGTGATTTCTATCACTCTATGGATCTACCATAACTTATAGATTTAAGTAATGCCCATTTAAATATTATACGAATAAAATATTTACTAATTTCAATCGAGATATCGCAATTGAGTATGCTAAAGGTAGAAAGTCGGCATTTAATTAACGACCTCTAAAACTCATTAAAAACCCAATTTGCGCATACGAAATTGCCGTTTCATCGAATTTTACAAATTACGTAATTATAGTGTGGATAAAAGAATCGTCTGCTTAACGATAATAGAAGCTTCGAATTGAATAAATAAAACCACAATCAACCGCAGCGTTGAAAGTCGACGATAATTTAATCATTTGCGTTGGTTAAAGTATTTAATCTATTTTTATTTTTGTTCCAGATCCACATCGAGAGCAATAATGTCTGAAAACGTTATTAAAGGAAGTATACTGCAGCCGACGACACTACAAGAGGCAATAAACATTATTAAATTCCTCGACACATCACATAAGCAAGAGGTCGCGCGACTGAAAGAAGCATACGCGAAACAAGCTGAACTCATAAAGAAATTGGAATCGACCAGGAAAAAGGAATTGGAATTCTTATCGAGCGAGCTGCAGAAATACGAAGTCAACTTAGCTTTAAGGACAGAAAGTGTCGCTAAACAGATCGCCGAAAAAGATTTGATCATACAGAAACAAAATGAAACCATCGAAGAATTGAACAACAAACTTAAAATCCACAACGACCTAAATATAAGCGTCCCAGAAATAAACATACTAGTCGATTCGAATTCTGACTCAGGTGTTGCTTTGGAAATCGAAGAAAGTAGCATCAAAGCAGAAAACAAAACAGAAGTCAAAGCAACGAGAAAATGTAGTAGAAAATTTGGTGACACGATCAGCTTTCTACGCAGGGTTGATTTCTCACCTATGAAATACAAACCTTGCAATCGGGAAGGTGGTAAAAAGAAAGATGAAAAGAAAAACAAATTACAAGTGCCAGACCAAGATAAACGAGCATTGAATCGTCAATATAGTGAAAGAAGTGACGATGAGAGGCCGACGACAGATGAGGCGGTGTTCTCTGATGTTAGCATAGAACCTTTAGTTTTAAGGCCAAATAAAATGAATGACAGCATGAACAACCATTTCTCTGACGACGGCAGCGAAGACACCAGTGAGGAAATCTTTGACAAAGTGATGACTCGTAGCAATGTAAGGAGATCCGTCAAAGCAAATCCCAAATATAAAAAAATAAATCGAAGTAAATCAAAATTATTAGAGCAAGTGAAAGTAAATATTGTTGACTGAGTAATGTATCTGTAATAGCTATAAATTTCCTACTTATTAAACCGTGCAATGTTGACAAATTCAAAATAAAATTTTGTATTTCTGCATATTTATTTTTTTATTCAATATCCTCTGATTACTAAGTTAAATCTTCATCTACTCATTAGAAAACAATAGATAAAATTATGCTAATGTCACTTGAATAGCCTCGAAGATACTAAAATTTTAATAAGCTTAGAAATAGTAGATAGAATGCGATGTAAAATTTATCTTTTTATCCTCTTAAAAATAGTTTGCAAGGATTATTTTTAGCTTAATCCATACAAAAGACAAAATGCAAAGATTTTAAATCCCTTATTTTCCGAAAGCATATACAATAAACTTAAATCTTTTGAAACAATATGATTGGCCGGGAAATCCGGTGGATTGTGATAAAACAGATCCATGGGCACATCGGGGTCTCGCGTCGATATATAAACATTGCTCCGGATGAAAAGGTCGGATGGTAGTAAGAATAAATCATGATCGGGTGGCCGGGGAAATAAATAATGAACCTTATGATTTGACGTATGCGGGATAAAATTGTATCTGAAAGTCATCTGGGACAAATAGGTCGAAGTTAGTGTAGACGTTCTTTGTAGGAATCATTTTTCGGAGACAGATTTGTTTGAAGCAAGACATATTGCTCAGGCTGCGGTCTTGTACTTAATTCCAATAATGCAAATTCAATTATTTCTCAATAGTAATGACTTTGATAATGAATCTATTGTATCAGATGAACATGAACGTTTTATTATGAATCTATTATATGTAGGCCAGACAAAATAAGAATAATAAGAATTATAGAAATGCGTGGTGGCCTGTTAGTAAACGGACTAGACGCGACTGCCAACGTGTTCACGGTGGTCGCGGGTTCGAATCCCAGAGCACACCGACTTTTCGAAGTCATGTGTGTATTGATAGTCAATCACCACACACTAAAAGGAAAACAGCGTGAGGAAACCTGCATACCATAGCGATTTATAGAAAATTCTATGGTATGTAAGTCTGCCAACCCGCATTAGGCCAGCGTGGGGGACTATATGGCCAAACCACTCTCAATCGTAGTGTCGGTTGTAGAGGAGGTCCGTGCCCTGCAGTGGGACGTATACAGACAAAATATCCTTTATCTTCTTCTATGACTGCCTGTTTTTTATGGGTCCTAAGTAGGCAGATGAGCTTGCGGCTTGATGGTGCCAGAGATTCAGCAAAGATAAGTTGCTGCCTATCGTGAGGAGAGGTTTATTTTCTGCAAGTGCCAGATGGTAGCATTGCCTTGTCCGTACCAGTCGCTTCCTGCTTTCGCGACAAACGATAAATGTTCATAATTAATACAGTAATCACGAGGGAAGGGCAGCCTGTAAAGTCTATACTATACATAATAGAGACAGAATGTATGATGTATAACTTTAAAATTAGTTTTTGGTTTAGAATAAAATTTACATACCGAATTATACGAGTCTTGTTAAAGATTGCGCGTAGTAGATGCAAGATGCTCAAGACTGGAATGGTTTGCGCTTTCTTAGGGAAGCTGTGGCTAGTAAACACCAATAGTCTTAATATAAATAGTATAATATTTAAATCTCTCTTTTGCTAATTTATTCCGAATTAGTTCAGTTATCTAGTACTACAATACAGTTTTAATGACAGCTGTAAAACTTAACAAGTTGAAAACTTACATAGTTGTTTAAACGTTGAATGCGAATAACGTAATTGCAAAGCATTCCATGTAACCGCCGCGCCGGTTTATCCGAGCTTATCACCTTATTGCTATGTGTTTAGTTCTTGATATCTTACAGCAAGTCTATAATATAAAAGTTACAGCTGTGTATAAGTCTAGTTAGTATTTTTTAAATGCGATAAATAGCGCGTCGGGCATGCCATTCGCTTATTGTTAAGCGATGCGACCTCTCATGGACATTATGGAAACCATAAAAACTATGAATTACACAGCAATGCTTGGCCTTCCAATGCGATCACTGTTCTTAGACATAACAGGTAAATAGCAGGTAACAGGACACACTAATAACAGGTTTCCTGTTATGTTTCATTTTGTTAGATAGCTGTGGCCCCAACCGCCCTTCCCTTACCTTCTCATCCTTTCTTCCTTTCTCTCTCCACTAGTAGGCAGCGTCTGACATTGCAGAGCACAATAGCGTCGGTAGCTTCTTGATATCAAGCGATCCGCTAGCTCGTTTGCTTACTATATCTATAAAGAAATATGAGCAGTGAATCTGAAGATACTGAGTTCGATTTTTGGTTTCAAAATCAATACCATATGATTTCGTCGGTTTTAAAAATCTTATGACTTGCACAGTATTAGTTTTACACCCGGCATGGCGATAGGCTTGTCACCTTTACGTCTCGAGAAGGTAACAAGCTCGACGAACTAGAACCCCTACTAATATGATAAATGTGAATCTAAGTCTGTTACGCGAAAACTACTCAACCGATCATCATGAAACTTTGTACACATATTCTTGGAGGTATTAGAAGTTACATAGAATGCTTTTTATGGAAACAAAAATTACGAAAGAAAAATATATTTGTTGGTATTCAACATGTCGGCCGCCACTTTCAATAGTGTATCCGCCCATATCCGCTAGTAAGTACATAAACTTAATAATTTTAAATAACGGTTAAAGAAAAATGTCTGCGTAATACCATTTATTTCTAAGAAAAATATAATTTAAAGCGCCCAAAAATAAAAATAAAATTAATTAGTTTTATAAAGTGCTATGAAAGAGAAATTAAATACTGTGAGTAACAAAACTAACTAATTCAATTGTTTTCTTTGAGTATCTGTATCTGTATCAGCCCACTGCAGGGCACGGGCCTCCTCTATAATCGAGAGTACGATTGAGAGTGGTTAGTTCATATAGTCCACCACGCTGGCCTATTGCGGGTTGGCGGACTTACATACCATAGAAATTTTTATAAATCACTATGGTATGCAGGTTTCCTCACGATGTTTTCCTTCACCGTTTTAGTGCGTGGTGATTGACTATCAATACACACATGACTCCGAAAAGTCAGAGGTGTGCCCTGGGATTCGAACCCGCGACCACCGTGAACATGTTGGCAGTCGCGTCTAGTCCGTTTACCAACAGGCCACCACGCACTTTTCTTTGAGTGGTATTTATTAATTTAATATTTGAAACACAATAAAATTTTATATTAGCGTTAATATAATTTTCTTACGTTGATCTGACCCTCCTCAATATATTTAAACGATTGTTTATAACTTTGTCAGTATAGGCGTATTTCTTTTACGTACATAATTTTCCTAAATAGTTTTAGCAACGAGTCCCTCGTGAACCCTAGTCGCTGAAATATATTGAAAAGCAGATGGCCTGCCTTTATAACATGATCCTACTTTTATTGAATACAAGTAGTTTTCTAATTTAACCGTAGATGTACAATAAGAGTTGTTTATTGACTTCTATCATAATGAAAAATACTAAAATCCCGCATCATTTAAAAAAATCTTCAAAATTGTTTGTGAGAAATAAATATTTCTAAAAATCATAATATTACCATTTATGAACTTTATGATAATTAAGTTGGTGTAAGTATTTGTTAATTTATTGAATGTATTAATTAATACTAACCGCCCAACCCGGCTTTGCCCGGATGCAGACAATGTTTTAATTCAGTCCACATCGAATACATAATACTCGTATTATTTCACGGAGTACTTGTTTTATATTTAAAATTAACGTGACTGTCTTATTTTGTTTTTTTTTCTCATCCCGTCATCACAAACTTTCGCCTTTATAACATTATTAATAGAAAATAGGATATAAGTCGTACTTCGTAGGTCATTGTTTGCAAAGGTAAGTAAGTAACTCACTGAATACAACGCCTTAGCATTATTAATACTTCTTATAAAAATATTAATATTGCATTAAAGTTTTATCAGGTGTCGTTTTGCTAACAGATTCTGCTTATCAATAATGAACCTTATCATACTTTTATTTAAGCATCGAATATGAGTTCAAGTTTATAAAACACGCAGTATTTTTTTATACTGCCTCGGTGGCGTAGTTGTACTACGATACGGTTACAAAACTGAGGTCTCGGGTTCGAATCCCTGGTTGGGCAAAGGGATATTGGATTTTTTTTTCTATTCATTATCAGCCCAGAGTCAGGAATTTGTGCCCGATATGGTGATAAGCTCGCCACCTATCACATCGTGGGACGGAACATACAAGGCGAAATGTGGGTGCACTGGCACCTCTGCCTACCCCTTCTGGGAAAAGGCGTGAGCTTATGTATGTATGTATGTATTTTTGTATACTTCAGAAAATATATAGGGGCTTGGAAGCCTTGGGTCTTGAGGCTGGAAATTAGTGACAAACATTATAAATAAAATCAAATACTTGCATCATAATATTCAAATTTCAAACTACATTTCAGATAGAAAAGCCTGGTATCACAATATCCCACTAAAAATCCTTTCAACCTATTCCCCAGTTCCAACAAGTATTTGTATCAAATCTCTCGAAGATATTTGGCGCGTTGTTTCAACGTGCCTCGTATATCGCGCTGGGATCCAATGGTCCGTGTAATGCAAGGGGCGACAAGGCGGGAAACTTTCGGACCCGCCTCCTATGATAGCAAACTTTTCAGTTGCTGTATGCTGATTCTCTTATGTATGGTTGGCAAGAAAGGCAGAATTTTAAATATTTTGATAGTCTTTTGTTTTGACTGCCTTGGTAGCATTGTTGTATAATGGTAGAATAGCTATGCTGAGGTCTCGGGTTTAAATTCCAAGTCCGGTAAAGTGAACTTGGATTTTGAGGTTGTTTAAGATTTTGTGCGCGATATGACGATGGGCTCGCCCCAACCATCTTATTATCTTGGGACGTAACACATAAGGTGAAATGTGAGTATTCTATTTTAATGTGAATATTCTATTTGCTACCTTCTAGAAAAAAACTACGTTTATACTCGTATATGTATGTTGAATTTTTTTCAACTGTTTTTTTTTGTCTAATTGAGATTCTATCTAAATCCGTACTTACTGCTCCTCAGGGACGATTTCGATTAGGTCTACTTTAGTTTTTCTCTCTGTTTCTTTTAATTATTTTTTCTATCTGCCTTACTTTATTTTGAACACAATTTAAGGTCCGTATTCTAATATAATATTACATACCTCGGTATCACTTGTCCTTGCTTATGATTAAAGCCCTTATCTATCTTTACCATATCTATTTTTAAAATCATACTAGCACAAAACCATACGCTACTTATGTATGCTCTGTATTGTTTATTCAAAACAAAATCAATATATAATTATCAAGGTATGCTTCTAAATATCATCTATCACCTAGCGCCCCTCACGAGAGACATAAAAGTACTCTCTAATAAGTTATAAAGTACTGTCTCTCTGTCTTTAGCTATAGGAAATCCACTGCTAAATATAGACCTCCCCCAATGAATTTACATCGACTTGTAGGATGGGCCATGTCAGAGGTTAGTTGCTAATATCCAAATATCCAAAAAACCAAGATTTTTATGCGAACCCTACATTTGCAACCTGCACTTGGTAGTTCCCGTCACGGGGCCGGTGTGAGTGATATAAACAGGATTCCACTTCCTACTGAACACGCGACAAACTTTGTTATAGTTGCCTATTTGGTATGCGTCGCGATATTGTGCTAGCCATGGCTGAGTTCACATACTGGACAGTTGCTACTTTACTTTTGTTTTTATTTTATTTCTGTTTATTTAAGTACTAGAATCGATTTAGGTAGATAACATTGGATTTCCGTATATTATCGTCCCATACAAGTGGAATCTATTTCTGTATCAGCCCATATACGTCCCACTGCAGGGCACGGGCCTCCTCTACAATCGAGAGTACGATTGAGAGTGATTAGGCCGTATAGTCCACCACGCTGGCCTAGTGCGGGTTGGCGGACTTACATACCATATATTTTTTTTATAAATCGCTATGGTATGCAGGTTTCCTCACGATGTTTTCCTTCACCGTTTTAGTGCGTGGTGATTGACTATCAATACACACAATATGACTCCGAAAAGTTAGAGGTGTGCCCTGGGATTCGAACCCGCGACCACCGTGAACATGTTGGCAGTCGCGTCTAGTCCGTTTACCAACAGGCCACCACGCACTCATCCAACCTCTATTTAGGTAGGTAAAAAATATTTTTTGTGTTGAATCCTATATACATCTCAATGCAACACACGGGTTTTCTCTACAATCGAGAGTACAATTGAGAGGGATTACTCCATATAGTCTACCACACTAGCCCAGTACGGATTGGCGGACTTTATGATTACATACCATAGATTTATTGACAAACGCTATTCAGGTTTCCCTACGATGTTGTATTATAGTGCGAAGTGATTAACTATCATCACACACATGGCTCCGAAAATTTAAAGGTCTGTCCTTCAAAAAAAAAGTCAAAGCCCTGGGATTTGACCTCGCCGTCACTTTGAATATCCACAGTCAGGTCATAAGTGTTGTCACACAGTAATACTTTTCTTTTAGAATGCTGGCCACAAAAAAGTTTAAGAATTCGAATTTCGAATTGTACATGAAAATAAAAATGTATACTTTTTAGAATCTTACTCATTTTTAAATATGGAGTGGACTTAAAGAAGACCGTTTTGCAGTTATTGCGTTGCATCGTTGCTTTTACGCGCCAATTCAAATTTTTGTCATACTGAAGAATTTGAATATAACCAAAAGATTCGTTTATCGTACCATCAAACGATACAATGAAGACTCTAGTGTAGATGACAGGTCAAGAAGTGGTCGCCCTCGGTCTGTTAGGACTCCAGCAGTGATAAAAGCTGTGAAGGTGCGAGTTCAAAGAAATCCCAAACGTAAGCAGAAACTGTTGGCCCTTCAGATGGGGTTAAGCAGAACCACGGTGAAAAGGGTGTTAAATGAAGACTTAGGGCTTCGGGCATATCGAAGAAAAACAGGACATCGTTTGAATGCTCGTTAATGGACCTGAGACTGAAGAGATGCCGCGCTTTGTTGAAGCGGTACGCGGGAAAAAAATATCGGGAAATTCTTTTTTCAGATGAAAAAATTTTTACCGTAGAAGAGAACTACAACAAACAAAATGATAAGGTGTACGCACACAGTAGTGAAGAAGCGAGCAACTGTATTCCACGTGTCCAACGAAGTCATTTTCCATCCTCGCTCATGGTATGGTTGGGAGTTTTTTATTGGGGCTTAACAGAGGTATATTTTTGTGAGAAAGGTGTAAAAACGAATGCATTTGTGTATCAAAATACAGTCCTGACGAACCTTGTGGAACCTGTTTCTTATACCATGTTCAATAACAGGCACTGGGTATTCCAACAAGATTCGGCGCCAGCTCATAAAGCGAAGAGCACACGAGACTGGCTGGCGGCGCGTGAAATGGACTTCATCCGGCACGAAGATTGGTCCTCCTCCAGTCCAGATTTGAATCCGTTAGATTACAAGATATGGCAACACTTGGAGGAAAAGGCGTGCTCAAAGCCTCATCCCAATTTGGAGTCACTCAAGACATCCTTGATTAAGGCAGCCGCCGATATTGACATGGACCTCGTTCGTGCTGCGATAGACAACTGGCCGCGCAGATTGAAGGCCTGTATTCAAAATCACGGAGGTCATTTTGAATAAACCATAGTGTCATAAGAATCTATGTTTTGTTAAGTTCATTTTGATATATAAATGGTTACATAATGAATAAACTTGTTTCAATTTTACTGGTGGTAGGTCTCTCATATGTGAGAGGCCATCTGGGTAGGTACCACTGCAATGTCTATTTCTCCCGTGAAACAACACTGCTTAAATGCACTGTTGTGTTTCGGATTGAAGGACATTGTAGCCAGAGCAACTACTGGACATATTGAGACTTAACATCTTATGTCTCAGGATGGCGAGCGCAGTGGAATGTTGCTACTACAGGCGAACGGCTTGCTCGTCTCGCCATTCACAGCAATAAAAAAAAATATATATTAAACATGTGACAGAATTTATGACCTGACTTGGTATAAGCCGCGTAAGGTTCGCACCACGCACTTTTAAAAAAGAAATTGGAATAACAAAATGTAGTTCGTGCTTTCAGTAGGTCATCATCTTTATCTATAGCCATAGGAGGTCGATTTCTGATCATCAGTACATCTAAAGACTTCTAAAAGTTTTCAAAGCAGCCATATATTTTAAAATTGAATATCATTAATAGTACAAATGCAGAAAGAATAATTATCCCTAAAATAACATAATCTGGGAATGCATATTTAATTTCCAGCAAATGAAATTTTTCAATATCAATAACGGTTGAAATGAATCCATTAAGCTTCAATATTGAAATGGTTCTAATTACTCACTATATGTATTACATATTAATTATTTTCAATTACAATGTCACTTGGGGTGATGAGAAACATGTGGATTAAATTAAATAGCATACATAAATATTACCTATTATACATCACCACAAAATATTTAATATTTATAACTAACGACTTAGTCAAAGAGACCGCCCCGAACCGTCCCTGGCGAGAATATTCCCATTATACTGGCAACGTTGCCACGTTGGATTGCCAGAGATATATGCTGCACCAGGAAGGATTCGGCACGGTGATCCTGACCATTCCGCCTCAGACGACGCCCCAGTTCACGGACAAAATCCTTAGCCTCCGCGCACCACACCCCACTGACCTCAACCGCAAAGGGAACGAAAAAATAAGCTTGTTCCAGCATGGCATATTTATGATGTTTCTGAGTCGCTGCCCATTCAGCAGCCGACCCGGCTCTTCGAGAGGTGCGAGTTAAGTGAGAGGCGGCGTACGTACTAACACAAGTCGCATCCCACAACAGGCAGCGACCTTTCTCCCACGGTACGAGTGTTAGTCCATCAGGACGCTTCCCATCGGAGCGACTCAACCCCGGCGGTTCCAAAGTGCAAGGTAAACCGGCGGAAACCAAAGCACGGCGAATGACCTCGTTGAGCGTGTGGTGGCGCGGGAAACGACCCGCCGATCTGGAACAAACCAGACCATGGTAACCCGTGGCGTCAACCTGTGCTCCACATCCGCAAACGTGTGGCTCACAAATTTTGCTCCCAACCCTGAGCGCTACGGCTACTCTTAGCGAACCGTCATCGAGGAGGGTACCTAAGTGGGGAGATGGAATGGCATGAAGCCAGGCCCCCGCCTCTGGGATAGAAACCGATTTAAGCCTAGCCAAATCGACTCCTCGTGCCGAATGAAGCAGCTCGGCGTTTCGTGCCGCACAAACCCGCTCGTCCCACAAACGCTGCACACTCGGGTTTTCAGGCTGATCAGCGGCCGGACACAATAGCGACCATGCACTTAAAGCCTCCACTGCGTACGGAATAGCAGAACTGCCACCCTGTAATGGGAGTATGTTAGTGACCAATTCTACAACCCCATGCGCAGACGCCAAAAAGGCCGATACGCTGACATCCCTCACACGCCTAACACCTAATCCACCGTGTCGAATCGGAAGAGATGTTTGTATCCATTGTTTATCGTCGAGGTGTATATTTAAAATACCCTCTAAAGCGTCCTTAATGTCATTATCCAATGCATCAACTTCATCTGGAAAAAGCCACGTGGGACATGTTCTTAGAACGTACATCAGTTTGGGTACAGAGAGGCAGCTACGGAAGAGTGTGAGAGCTACGTGGCCAGATAAATGTGGGAGATGTTGTCGAGCAGAAGCAAGCATTCGTCTCCGGTTACGGAGGCAGTTAGTTAAGCCGTTTTCAAATATTGGAGCGCCCAGAAGCTCAAACGACTGCTCATCAACAATTTTAATGTTAGGAAGTATATTTACTATTTTCTCGATTTTTTCTTCAACGACGTTTCCACAGCGGTACAGCCCACATTTTGCGCTATTTATAGTGAGCCCAATATCCCTCAGCCTAAGAATCAACATCTCCAAATCTTTGGCGACAATATCAGGGTCTCCTCCGATTATACCGTCGTCAAGGTACCATACATTAAGGGGCGCCCCAAGCGTGGCAATTATTCGGTTAACTGTCAGACTGAAGAGTAGAGGGCCAAGTGGATCACCTTGTTGCGCACCCGTTTGTGATGTAATTTTGTGACCGTTAAAATATAAGTTGCTGGGACAGACGTAACACTGGTCGAGAAACGGGCTTAACAGAGGAATTTTGTCTCGGGCCTCGACCAGCATTGCGCCTCTCTCTATACTATTAAAAGCGTTCTTGAGGTCAATTTTTACAATGATATTGCCATCTCGCTGTGGATCCGTCGCGAAAATACGAGTAGAGTGAATGGCTGCCTCGCAACCCCGTGGTGTACCAAACCCTAACTGATGCGGCTGCAATAAGTCCGCAGCCTTGTCGCGTACGGCACGACAACCCAATTTCGCCACGAGGCGACGTATCACGCTGCCTACTGCAATGGGCCGTATACCACCATCTTTTTGTTGAGTGCACAAAGCGACGCTCCATATAAAAAGGGGCACACATCGCTACACAATTTTCCCTCAAGGAGAAAATTGCACAGGCTCGTTAGGGATTCTAGCAGTTTTGGTCCATTGTCTCCAGCAGAAATTGACACCAACTCCTTCAAATGCTGCGGTCGCAAACCATCTAGACTGCTGCTGAACTGCAATGAAAAGACGCGATTGCTTCCACCACATCTTTGGAGGTCACTTGCAATACTTGGAGACAATCCACTGAGGCTGGTGTATAAGACATAGAGCGAATGGGAGACGGATGCTGTTCCCGCAACCTGTCCAGCGTTACAGGGTCCGAGGCAGCCAAGGTACAGTCCGAAGTGAGAAGCCTAACCGCCCCTCTTAAGTCTCCGTCGAACACTTTCGTTTCGATTTGTTTATATAAAGATGAAGTTCTCTGCGGCCTCTGGGCAGGTAAGTATTCAAGAGTGTCCCCGATATTCCTTTTAACTTTACCGGTCAATGACTTTGAGTCGTTGCCGTCCTCTGGGACCCTGAGAGCAGAATATGCAAAAGAGAGCAATGCATACCAATCATTAGGAGAGTTATTTTGAAGGCATTTCACAATAATGGAATTTAATCTACCTGCAGCCAGATTTCTCGCACCTTTCGGAATGTGCTTTAAAACATGCACATTAGCTCTATAATTTGCCAATCTCTCTAGACGAGTCAAATCTAGTGGCGAATTGGAAAAGTTAACTTCATCAGCTCCTGGGTTTTGCGTGGGACTTGGTACCCCAACCGAGGCGGTCGGTCTATGTTTACGGGTGATGTGTATGGACAACCCGCGTTTTGTGAAACAACGCAAATTATTCGAAGTGCAATGTGGACATAAAAGGTTAGCCTCTGGATTAACATCCATTATAATTTTGTAATGAATATAAGAAAACAAAAAAATAAAAAAGTCCCAAATCACAAGCAGTAAAAAAAAATACAAAAGACAAATTACATTTCAATTAGAATTAAAAAAATTAAATTATAATATTACTTACTCACTAAATTATAATATTATTGTGACGTAATTTGAAACACAATAAGCGAATGACACATCCGATTTAGTTTGTTCATAATTTCAAATCAATGCAAAATAATTAATAATAATAAATAAAATAATAAATAACACCCAACAGTCACATACATAGTCCTGACCCCACACTAAGGTCGAGTCTTGTGTCGTGGGTATCAGGAACTACGAGAGACTTTTCGGTCTCACAAACACCCAGACCCGGAAGAAATATTTGTGGGCCGCACAAACATTTCTCTCGGTGCGGGGATCGAACCCGCGGCCTCTCGTTTCACAGGCGGCGTCTAACCAACTGCGCCACGGAGGCTGTCAATTAAATATACTTTTACCAGCAGACACATAATAATATTAGTGTATTGTGTAGTTTCACGTCACTTTTTGTTAATTCTACCATAATGTACAGAAACATCGTAAAATTCTATATAAGTTTTAAGGAGTGTAAAATTATCGATTTTGAAACTGTACTTTTGTTGCTACTTTTTATTCTTATACACAAGTTAAAAGAATAAAATAAAACCTTAGAATTAGCAATCACAATAAAATCTTAAAATGATCAAAATCTTTGAATAAAAATTTTATTTAAAATATCCAACTACTATAAAACCTACGCTACTCTAACAACGAATCGAAGCCATCACACTTCTAACAATGTAATTTAGTCTTTTCTCCAATGAATAATTCTACCCAGCAGAAAACCTAACCTCAACAGAGATACCAAACTCCAATTCATTCAAATGCAAAGACGCCCCGCCACAATTTTCAGTAGAATCAGCAGCGTTTGAGGGTATCATTAAATTTGTAATCCAAACAGTACTGTTTATTGTGAAGCTCTGTATTATCAACAAACAGCAGATTGGACATGACGCTTAACCGTAATGGATATTGCTCTCAGCTCGGTTCACACCGATGGATTTTAATTCCATTTGTGCGGTTCTTGGCTTGCGGAGTATTGTTTTAATTATATATTATGTGTGGGGTAAAAGAGGTGCTTTATTACTATAGTAGCATTGGAGGTGACTAAACTGTAAGCTTGTGTATTTAGTTTTGAATTATTTGCCAAGTAGCAGTGTAAATACACTGTTTTGTTCCAGTTTGAGAGAAATTGTAGGTAGAGTAACTAGTTACTGGACTTAACTCTGACATATCTGGTATACTGGTGGTAGGTCTCTCATATGTGAGAGGCTGTCTGGGTGGGTACCACCGCAATGTCTATTTCGCCCGTCAAACAGCAGTTTAAATGCACTGGTGTGTTTCGGATTGAAGGACATTGTAGCCAGAGTAACTACTGGACATATTGAGACTTAACATCTTGTGTCTCAGGATGGCGAGCGCAGTGGAGTGCCAAGCATTGCTTTGTAATTCAAGGTGTTGTTTGGTTTTGCTACTGTTCATGAGCGGTCGCATCGCTTACCATCAGGCGAACGGCATGCTCGTCTCGCCATACAATGCAATAAAAAAAAAACTCAGGATCGCGAACGCAGTGGAATATTAAGCATTCCTTTGTAATTCATGGTGTTGTTTAATTTTGCTTCAGTCCATGAGCGCTCGGATATCATGCTCGCACTATTCACAACAATAAAAAAATAAGTATTGTTTTTGTGTAAGTTTGTTTTGATAATTTATGCCATAAAACAAATAGGTAAGTGAATAATTTTATACACTTTGAAGAGCAGTATATTTGCAGTAGTATAATACGTCCTTGAACAATCTGAATTACGAATTATCATAAATATATGAACAGGGCGAAGACCGCGTAAAGTATTTGCCTTACTGAAATTAATCGTCCCTCGCATTATGACAGAAAATATAGTGATAAAACGATAATAATTCTTATGACCGTTAAAATACACGTAGAATACATTATATTATTTTAACTATGTTAGTGTATATTATTTAAGCAAAATAATAGATGGCGCGATTAACACTGCCATCTTATTGTTACTACTCCAAATGTACTGACGGGATTATCATTAGTTTTTACATACATACATACATAAACTCATGCCTATATCCCAAGAAGAGGTAGGCAGAGGTGCCGGGACACCCACATTTCGCCTTGTATGTTCCGTCCCACGATGTGATAGGTGGCGAGCCTATCGCCATATCGGGCACAAATTCCTGACTCTGGTCTGATAATGGATAGAAAAATCCAATATCACTTTACCCAGCCCGGGATTCGAACCCGAGACCTCAGCTTTGTAACCGTACCTTAGTACAACTACGCCACCGAGGCAGTCATTAGTTTTTAAATCAATAGAATTACATATATTTTTCATCATAGCCTATGGATGTTAATTGGTCAGTATTCCCAATAGGTACATCCCTAATAGCCATGACATAGCAATATGATTACTATCAATATCAAATGACATCTATCAGAAGCTACGGCATAACATTTGCGAAGCACAAATGGTATGGAGATCAATTACCATACATGCATCATCCAGTTATAATTAGACACACTATTATCAATAATAATCGGGTATTGCATTCGATTAATTCAGTATTAATTGTACGTTCCAGACAGGTATCAAGATTATTCGGCAGACTATGCATTTCTGTAGTAAGGTAATTATGTTTAATCCCTCCCTGGATTACTTATTTTTATAATGAAATACTCGTCTTGGAAACATATTTATTTGTATTGGTAGGTTTTAGGCAATTGCCATTATATTTCCTTTCCTTTTTACTTTACAAAAATATCATGAAAATGACAAAGAAAAATTTATAATTTGTCTGAAAGACTATAATTAGTTGGTACCGTCACAAAGAATCCCTATTTCTAGGCCATTAAGAAGTAAAGAAAAGAGGTTTCAGATAAAATTAGCATCTTATTCAACCTAAGTGCATGTTGAATTGTGGAAATGGTTAAAGTAGCTTCAACTAACTATGTAAAGCCAACGCGACTTGGAGAATTGATGAATTCTGTTTAAAGTAGCGGTATAGATACATCGCATTTGTATTGACACAATTTAAATACATTCCATGTGAAATATGTTTCATCATTATCATCATCTCAGCCGCAGGAAGTCCACTGCTGGACATAGGCCTGCCCCAAGGATCTCCACATCGACCTTTTGGAACCGGCCTGCATCCAGCGACTTCCAATGAATTATGTGTATGTGCAAATAAATATAAACATGTGCGCCCAACAGTCACACATAGTCCTGACCCCCACACTAAGGACGAATTTTATGTGGTGGGTTTTAGAAACTACGACAGATTTCGTGGTCTCAAAAGCTCAAAAACTTAAAAAAATACCTGTAGTTCACACAAATATTTGTTTCGTTGCGGGTATCAAACCCACGACCTCTCGTTTCACAGCGGACTTCTAGCCAACTGCGCCACGGAGGCTGTCATTACGAAATGCTAGATTCAAATTACTATAATAAAAATAGTAAGAACAGAATTTTGATGCAAATCTACTGAGTACGTTAAGTAGGATATTTTTTATCATATTTAATATTATTTGTAAATTATAACGGTTGGTGAGTTATGAATGTTATATCTATGTCTCGCCATTCAAGTTTACTTTATACTGGACTTCACAAAACTGAATATAAAAGATGGATTCCAAAACATCACGATCACGCGGACAAAACCGTTTTAGTTTGTAGAAAGACACTTTCCCGCCATCTTCCCAACCTTTTCCCTCACGAAATTGTTTTCAAAGGTCTGTCCTAAAAAGTGGAAATAAAATACGTGAAGTGCACTTGGGAATTGCAAGCCGTTTTAATGTTTAGGTGATGATCACGTACCGGTAAGGTTTCTTCGGCAAACTCCTCCGTTCTGGAGACAAAGGACCGACGGGCAATTGGCCTTAGCTAAATTTGGGACAAGTGTTAAGTTAATAGCGAATAGGTGGGTTTTTTTTTTATAGCAATTATTGGCGAGATGAATATGCCATTCGATTAATGGTAAGCGATACGATCACTCATGGACAGTAGCAAAACCAGACACCATGGGTTACAAAATAATGCTAGGCATTCTACTGCACTCGCCATCCTGAGACATAAGATGTTAAGTCTCAATATGTCCAATTCAAAAACAAAACCTTTCCTTCAATATTCTTCGAACTGGAACACTGCTATTTGGCGGGAAAAATAGACATTGTGGTGGTACCTACCCAAATTTTATATATATTATTTTATTTATATTATGAAACCATGCATTAAAAAGGGTTTTTTTTTAGATTGGCATTAGAATAATAAAAAAAATAAAAACCGACTTCAAAACAAAAATCCACTAAAACCAAAAATAAATAAAATAATAACTACCACTCCAAAGCAAAAAAATAATATTTATTTCATGGAGCTCGTGCATGTTGATTAATTTGCTTAATGACTTGACTAGCCAACAAATCAAAATATATGAGTAACATATTGAAGGCGGGCCGCCCAGTACCAAACATATAGGACCTATGCCTTATATTAATTTAAATATCTATATGTTTGGTACTGGGCGACCCGCCTTCAATATGTTACGCATATATTTTGATTTGTTGGCTAGTCAAGTCATTAAGCAAATTAATCAACATGCACGAGCTCCATGAAATAAATATTATTTTTTTGCTTTGGAGTGGTAGTTATTATTTTATTTATTTTTGGTTTTTAGTGGATTTTTGTTTTGAAGTCGGTTTTTATTTTTTTTATTAAAAATTTTAGTTATTTTTATCTTTTTAGTGTTGATAGGCATTTAAATGAAAAAGATTTGGTCTCCACAAGGAATATGTTCTTTCCGATGACAATAAAATCGCTAAAATCGGCTAACAACCACTGTAGCCTAGCCTTTATACTGAACTCAATGCAAAAATAACCGTTGAAATCCTATTAAATTTTGAGGAGTTCTACTCTCCAGGTCCGAACATGATAATAAGATCTTAATGTTGTGTTCCTGGGATCAACCTGTCAATACGTTTTTTCCAATGAAAAAGAAATCACTAAAATCGCTTAAAAGCTGCCGAAGATATTAGAATTTACGTGTATTTTAATTTTATCACCCACCCCCCCCTCACCTCCCCCCCTTTTTCCCTCTCTCACTGTATCTTAACTTTTCTAATGAACGTAATGCAAAAAGAACCATTGCAATTCTCCTTAATTTTAAGGAGTTCCCCTCTCCAGGTCCGAAGATATCATCAGATCTTCACCATATTTTTATGGGACCAAACGACAAGCACCAGCTTTCAATCAAAGAAAAAATGATCGAAATCGGTTCACACAGTACAGAGAAACGAGGTAACAAACATAAAAAAAAAAAAAGCAACATATAGTCGAATTGAGAACCTCCTCCTTTTTTTGAAGTCGGTTAAAAACGGTGTAATGGTAATGGTAGGGTAATACAAATATAGTATCTATCAGCCACAGGCAATAATATTTGCTCATTCGATACAATTATACCGGCTACCTTGAACGCACAGACTAACTAATACAAAATAATTATGTTACTCATATACATTTCACTGCAGAGAGCAGGCCGTGCATCCTCTAAAATCAAGAATACGATTGACAAGGGTTTGGTTATAATCCCTCACAACATAATATTTTTTATAATCTCCCCGCTGTCTCCCATCACTTAATCCCCGTTGCATTTCGTACGTGGGCAGCGTCCCGCACGCCCAGACCGGTCAAAGGAGCCTCGCACAATGCTTCTAATATTTTCCCAGGAAATAAAGATTATTCCTATTCCTTTTTCAGCGCTATCTTCATTCTGCAGCATATTAAATATAATTTCGGGGCGTGTTTTAAGCACCTTTGTTGTGTTACCAGTGTGTGCCTGTGGATATTTTACTAACAGAAGCTCAACATTTTCCTGTCCAAAATTATATTAAATACATGTCAGAGACCAACAGTTGAAGTTACGATTTAATTCTGCGACGACAGTTAAATAAAGTCTTTTAAGACGAACTTTATACTCGTGGAATCAACTAACTGAAGGAAGAAATGATCACACATTCTCTTCCCATCTGACACCCCTTTAAGCCCTTTAAACTCCCACCAGGAGCTAAAAATTATACATGAAATATATTATGGGGTATTACATAAAATCGATGTAATACCTCACATTGTAAAGTTTAACTCGGCATCCTACTTCTCAACTCCCAAATATTTTATTTAGAAACATAACCAACTTTTCGAATCTCATATATTTAGACTCGCATGTTCATTTCTTTGAGCAGAATGTACCGCTCCACTCCTCACTAAGCGCGTACAGGATCTCTGAGTCCCTCGGGACCTCGCTGCGTCTGATTCCTTTATTTGCCCTGTTCTCGGTACCTGCTGGCGTTTTTAATATGAGATTACCTTCGTTCCGCTCTATTTGTCATCGCGTTTTTGTTTGTTTCTTAAATTGTGATTTTCCTGAGATTTATGGTTGGATTCTTCTGTGGGACTGTTGGATTTTATACGTATATACTCTTTTTCGAACTGATTACATGTATTTATGTCAATTTATTCATTACAGGTGGAAGGTTTATTAGTGTATGTGTAAGAAGTTGGACTTTCAATTTGGTAATCCAATTTGCACCAGTTTTTTTCTAAAATAAACTCTCAATGTTCGGAAGCGGATAGTATTTAAACAAAATAACGTAGACTTAAGTCAAAAGCTAATGCATTTTGCAACTTTCAACAAAATTAAAGAACATTGGTAAAATCATTGTTAATGCAATCGTAAGCGTCTATAAATTTCATGTATAAAATATTAATAATTAATTTTCTAAGTAATTTTGGTGCCTAGCTCACGGCGAACCTAAGCTTGAATTACGAAAACACATTTTTCGTAAAACTCTATTGATATTTGCCTTAATTTTATTGGAGAGGCGTTATGTCGTTTCAATGTTGCCATTTTTAAAATATATGCTTGACTGGCTTTCTTGCATTATCTTTATCAGAAAATTAATGTAAAAAAATAGAGCAGAGAAGTGAGAACAGCAAAATAATCACTGATTAATTAATGAAGGAATAACAATTTGCTTCTGTCGCCCGAAAGCGCTATTGTGCAAATAATAATATATAGTAGTCCCCTCCTTCCTTTTTATTTCATTGCACATGATATTACTATTAGATTAATGAAATAAATAAGTACTCGATGTTTAAATTGCGTGTAAAAAATATTTTTTTACTTTTATTTGTGGGTCGTAACTTTGCCTCACGCCAATATAAATGGGCCAAAAGAACATTAACTACCCACAGAGTTTGACAAGATATAGAAAATCTGTAAAACTTTAAAGTGGAATATCTTTTTTCCTAGGCTTGCAATAGTAAATCTTATGAAATAATTGTTAAGAAATTCGAAATGTATATTTTAAAATATTTTTCATCTCAATACACACAAAAAAAATTACAACAAAAAAATTATGGAGGTTTATCATTGTTCTTTTGCATACCAAGGTTAGACATATTAATCCAAAACTTGGCTTCGGTTAAAACCACTCAATATCCGAACCTATGACAATATATGCAAATGATTACTGTAAAATGAAAGCCAAACCCCAAATTCCTCCAAATCCTCTGAATTCATAATATCTTTTAAATCCACGACAATCTAAGACAAAACATCCACAATGAAAAATACTTACAAACTACAAAAGCAATCGTCTAAAAACGATTCGATTTTCAAAAGTCCAATCGTTCCGAAACTAATCCAACTAAACGATCGCGCACATGTCTCATAATAGCTAACCGTTCGGCCAGATCGCTAACAGGCCCGGTTTGTGGAACGCATCGCACAATGAACATCGTTAGGGGTACCGCAGAGCACAAGCAATTTCACAAACAGAGATTCTTTTTAAACCACACACACCTGTTTTGCTAGTTCAAAAATGTCGAGGATTTGCGAGGAAATTTCGGAATTACGAATTGCGTGAAATGAAACGTTCTTAAAAAGAAAAACTAGTTAAGAACATAACATTTTATGTTCTTCGGAATGCATAAAATTGTTTCAACTTTTTACATTATGCATTTTCTGATAAGTTTTATTATTTAACATTTACAAATGGCCAATAACAAATTAGCATGCCCACATAAATAAATATGATATGATAAAATTAAACGGAACGTGTACTGTTTAGGGTCCCGCAGTGAAAATAAAGAGTAAAACAAAATATTGAGATAAAGAGATGAAGGTAAGTATGTTTTATGTTGTAATGAAAACAACAGTAAAACATCAAACTTGGATGGAGACATTCATGCACTATATTTTATTTATTCATCATAATAATACAATAATTCATAAAAGTACTATTTATTATGATGCCATCTAGCACTTTGCTGAAACTACCTTGTTACGTTGAAAATAATTAAAATTCAAGGAATGATTTTTCATTATAAATTGCGGCAAACGAATCAGCTTTTCACTTGATGAAATTTCAATCTTATTAGAACCGCCTGAATGTTCAATGTTTTTTTTTTCTATTCTGTTCCCCAATCATGTTTGATTAAACTCTATACTATACTCAGTTCTGTATCAGCCCATACTCCTAAACGTCCCGCGAGCACCGGCCTCGTCTACAATTGAGAGTGGTTAGGCCATATAGTCCACGCTGGCCTTGTGCGGGTTGGCAGACTTTATATGCTATAGAAATTCTTACAAATCGCTATGATATGCAGGTGTCCACACTATGTATTCCTACCGTTATAGTGCTTGATGATTGACTATCAATACACACATGAATCCGAAAACTCAGAGGTGTGCCACAGGATACGAACCCGCGACCACCCTGAACATGTTAGTAGCCGCATCTGGTCCTTTTACTAACAGGTCACCACGCACCTCAGATGTGTAAACTTACCTGATGATAAATAATCCCGCTACTTATAAACAACTTCGACGCTTAAATCGTAAATGCTTAGTAGAAGGAGCATATAAGTGTTAGGCCTCTGGCAATTTGGCGAACCCCAAGTGTAAATTATCGAGTGTAGAATTATTTTATTATGTTTAGCATTGGGAAAGATATTAACGGACCAGTTTCCGATTCCAGCATAAATATAATAATTCATTTAATTACAATTGCCCTCGGTACTTAACGTTAATTCCTGTAAAAATAATAAAACCTTATTTTCCTTTCACGTAGAAAATTAAAGGTCGTTGCCTTTTTAGGGTTGAGTAGTATTTATTCAAACAGGGAATATTTCATATCGAAGCCGCTTAGAAAAAAGATCCTTTATAAGTGGCCCTTATAAAAGGAGCTTTGTGCAAAAAGAAATAATTACGTACTGAATATAAATGTTTTTATTTAAGAATTAAGTGTCCATTTATTTGAGAGGGTCAGTTGTGGATATTTGGTTAGAGTTTTTATTCTTTTGGGCAAAATGTGGTATAGAGTAACGTAGTTTAATTCTAAGAGAGGTTTTGAGAAAAGTCTAAAAGAGAACTGAAAAAATAACTATCAATTTTGTTTACTTTGTTTATTGTAGGTTCAGTACAATTTAAACGAATTATCAACCGATGGGAGGTTATCTGGTCTATCCTATTTTTACATTTACTAGGACGGTCTATTGTTTGACAACCTCTGTGGCGCAGTTGGTTTGACGCCGGCTATGAAAGTAATTGTCTCGGTTCTGGGTGTATATGAGACCGAAAGTCTCGTAGTTTCTGATACACACGACACTAGACTTAATTGATATCAATGAGGAGTCAGGACTACGTATGGGATATTTAGGTGTATTTATTGATTATTAATGTTGTAATAGTTCTCTTGTATTTAATTATTCAGGTTTTGAAAAATTTCCTATCCCAAATTACCATGATTTTTAAATCGATCACAAATAAAATATAGAATGCGTATAGCATAGTAAACAAACAATTGAAAATCTAAATTCACAGAAGGCTGAATAATTTAATGAAACGGAATAAAAAGTGCTTTATGTGGCGTGGCTCTTGCCTCGGCCCTTAGGGCTTCGTGGCCTCGTGACACGTTTCATTTTAACTCTCCTTCCTTATGTCTTATTTTATTATGCCTATCCTCGTTGTCCCATTTTTCTTCCTAAGTTACTGTAAAAAAGTTGTAAAGGCCAGAATGTTGTGGAATTTTACTTATTTATTTATTTACGCTTCTTATGCAATAGTTGTGTAATATAATAACTACAAACGCAATATCTTTTAATCAATCTGAATGACACAGATATGAACAACTAAACGCCTAATATATTACGAACTCGTATTGTGTATATTTAATTTTGGTGACTATTTAATGTACCACGCTATGGTCCTTATTATCGTATGTGTTCAGAAAAGCATTAGGTTAAAGCGTTTATTTATTTTTTAACAAAAATGAAAATAACATTTGAACATAAACTAAGATAATAAAACGTAATAAAAATATTGAATACATTTCATAATCGTTTCGGTCTTGACACAATATTATTTCGATTCACCCGCACCATGCAAAACGCACATACTGCAATTAATTTTTTACCTGTTGCGACGAAAGTAACCAAAACACTGGATTCCATATTTTATTTATTTGTTTCGTGCATAATTACATTAATAAGCAGTAGTTTAAGAAAAGTCAAAGTAAGTATGATATTAGTTTTACTCATAAATAGAGTTTAAGATCACTATAAGATAGCCTCAATATTGAAATTTCTATAAACAGGCTTCAGGTTGTTTAAAGTGAGAACTCTTTATTTAAATTAACTTTTACACTTCTCATCGCTGGGCATAAGTCCTACCCCACATCTAATAAGAAGGTTCATGTCCACTATGTCAATACTCCAATAAATGTTGGTGGTCATATTAATTAACAATAATTTTCAAGCTGTTCATTGCATTTCTCTCGCAGTTTAACAACTTTCGCCGTTGCCAAGGTTAACAATTGATACCAGTGTCTTATTATCTCCTTCGCTGCAAAAATATTTATCTATTTTAAACAATATCATTGCCAAATGGTGATCATGTGATATTTTTAATTTCCCATTTTAGATATAAAATAATCTTATTATACAGGGTATATCAAGACTGCTACCGAAAACGAAGCCGGGTGGTAGTTTTAGTGAATACAAACACAATGAAACTAAAATTTTCGCAAAGAAATGCGACAATTTTTTTTTAATGATTTTTTAAATATCGTAATTTTTGGGTGGTAAATCCATAGTTTTTGCTAAAATAATAATTTAAACTCTTTTATACCTTATAGTCCTTATAAATAAAAGGGTACACACTATTATTTTAGGAAAAAAATGAATTTACCATCCAAATACGAACATAGGAAAAAAGTTACAAAAAAAAAATCGTCGCTTCTTTTTTCAACATTTTCTGTTGCAATGTATCTGAAGTCACTAAAACTACCCCCCGGCTTCGTTTTCGATAGCAGTCTTGAGATACCCTGTATTTCAGCATTACACGTTACATGCCTTTTACGCGCCATCATTCTAGGCTCATTAAGAGATTGTAACTTGTTTAAAATATGACGTAATATGTATTTAATGAATGATATTAGTAGGTACTCCACTGCCATTAACAATTATCAAGAAACATAGACGCATACTATATTCATTAAATATTTCAAGATAGATATCACGCAAAAAAATATATAACAATATTATTTTTCAGATATGTTTCAACATGGCTCTAATATCTGAGGAGAACAAAAATGAACAATCACAAACTACTCCCAAAATAAGCAGAATAAACAAGCAGGAAAAGAAGAAATCAGCAAAAACCAAAACAAAGTTCACGGGAAAAATTCGTGGGTCACGTGGTCACGAAGATCATGTTTACAATCTACCATCACCATTATTCGCACCATACAGCCCAACAATGCTGTCTTCCTTTCCAGTTTATACAAATTTCGTGTATCCAGCTGTAGCAGAATGGACACCTGTAATTCCAGTACAGAATCCTGTTTACAATATCCAATTACCTGTTGTGAATCCGATACAAATCGTGGCTTCACAGGTATATCCGTATCTAAATGTAATACCACCAGCTGTGCCTGTAACTATTACTCCTATTGAAGAAATAACTGATTGTCATGAAACTTTAGTGTTTGGTGAATATGTATTACAAAATAAGGAAGAAGAAATAAATTATCGAAATTGTATGGTGCAGCATGAGGAAATTTCGTTGGGCTATGAACAAATGTTAACAAAGATTGACTATCCCATTAACTTATCAACGGAAATAATTAATAGGATAGTTTATAATGAACCTAAAAATGGTGTAGTGAAACAAAACGGAGAAATAGGTGATCCATTAGAATTCTATCTCACTCTACCGAAGGAACTGTTTCCCTCAGCAAGGACATTAACAGTAGACCCCAATCCAATCATAGACGTTTTTTGCAATATTTCAAATATACAAAAACACGCTCCTTGGATTTTAGATTTGGAGTTTGGTGTTCCAAATTTACCTATTACAAGACCGTTGCCAACATATAATGTTAAATTAAACAGTATTAATTGCAAAAATGCGCCAGACGCCATACATCCAGGGTTTGAGAGTTGTGATCAGGATTTCAAAGAGGCTTTTCTGTTTTATTACGATTGCGTTATATCCACCTGGTACAAAGGCTATATAATTTTAAACAATGACCGATCGGTGGAGAATTTCCAGTCGTGGCTGTTACTTCCAGCACAGGTTTTGGGTATGTGCTGGTCGTAAAAATTTGAATGGCAAAACGTCTTTAGATCTGTAGTTCATAAAGTTAACGAGGATTAGTAAAACTTTATTAATTTTACTGAGGCTGTACATGAAACTTTTGTAATTATAATCTAATTATACTAATAGATCTACCGTTTGACGTTTCTTACTTTTCATACGTTTCATACGTTATTGAAATTGTGTGAGTTACGCCTGTACAAAGTTTTTTAAACTTGAAAGGTATAAAACGTCAATTGGTTCCTATTATTTTATTTGAATGATATGTTGCCATATTTTTATTTTAGGAATTTATAAAATATTATAATTTATACAATATAAAATTTGTATCTAAAATCTTAAAATCCCATATAAATACAATATTTTATCTTTAATTAAGCTAAACTCATAATAAAGGAATCTTGAGGCGGTATTCAGCGACACTAATTAATGTCAATTAAGCCGTTCCTTAGTAAAGATTTTGTATGTAAAATCTACACCAAGTAATAATTTATTTGACACTAAATGTTTCTGAGTGCGGCAGTTAGTATCACTTCAATTTCAATTAAATACTCAATATAATTTATATCATATAAAACAACTTATTACATATCATAAAAAATGCCAAACAAATAAACGCAAATTCCTTTTCTGCTTCCTTTGTAATGTTTCTCCAAATCGCTAATTTTCTTTCTAAGAATTATGTTGTGTTTATAATTTGGATAATTGAAATGTACGTTCGTAATTTATTTTCAGACAGTCGTACATTATCTTTCCTTTGAGGCTTTCATTTGTTTGCTAATTCTTGCTTATTTTATGTTGCTACAAAATTGAAGCCACGTCTATATTATTGCCAATTCATTTGCATGTTTGCATGTTTCTAGTTTGTATTTTTTGTAAATAATAATAATTAAATAAATTTGAATGCTTTATTTATTAAGTGATTGTTAATTATAAATTGTGTTCCTCTTATTTGGAATGTGTTTAATTTGAATAATCACAATAAAGCAAAAATCACAAAAATGTCGAATTGATTTGCACTTCGGACATGTTGATAGACATCAATACGCTGCTTTATACCATTAACTCACACAATTTAAGATGGTTGTATATTTTTTAGAGTTTTTGTGGTACCTACAACTTTTTAAGTTATCATTATTAATCGTCCCTTCGTCCTATTAGTCGTTTACCCATCCCATGGTTGTCTAGCAGAAATTGCTTTAAGTAATAAGACTACCACTTGCTATATATGCTATTTTTTTCATTTAACGATGTCTATTTTTATTTATCTGATGTACAATCAAGTGTTAAATAAATTATTTCACTACTCACCATAAATTCCTTGTAGCCAATTTTTTATGCTAATATAAAGTTTTGACAACAACACAATCTCCAATAAACCATTTCAGTCAATAGAAACAGTCTGTAATCATCGTTAAACTTTACAACGACTATAAAATCGTCATTTCTTACCCTTACATATACTTTTAGCTTCATCGTTACTGTTTAATGTAATTCAGTATCGTATTTCCTCATCGGTTGTGACCTAAATTTAGGGCGTCTAATCGAGGACGCAATCAGGCTATTATGTGGGGGCAAAAACTAGCTTTAAAATCCCGACGCTCATTAAACGTTATTAGCTAGCAAAAGCTTAAAAAACTTGTGGCTTCGAGTTTATCAGAGATGAAGTGCTATAAAATTGTAATAGTATAAAGATGTACGCTTTGAAATAATACAGGTTGTTAGAATCATGGCCATAAAAAAACTGGCCATAATATTTTTATGGGACTGATTTTAGAAGTAATAAATAAATAATTCTTATGGAGTATACTAGGCCAGCGAGGTCTAAAAAACGAGATGTTAAGCAACGGATTTACTATGGCATTTTGTTTTTAACAGCCCAACGATAATTATTTCGTCTCGTTTTTTCACTCCCTTTCTCTGTATGTTTTCAAAGGCTGGCTATGGATCGTGGAACATCAACATTCTAGTTGCTTTTACATAATGGTTGTCACCTACTGTAAGAGAAAGCTAATTGGTTAAAAAAATATTAAGTTTGGCAGTGAAAAGTGTATTAATAATAGTTATCTGACGTAAAATCTTGTTAGGAGCGGTTGGATTCATTATACATACCTCTTACTCATTGATACAGTACACGAAACTATGTCTATGCTGCCAACAATACAGACTATTCGTGGCACTTAAACTGTTTGCTATGTGGGTCAAGGGACCCACTGCTCGTATCTTAATACGCCCACTTGCCTAATTACAAGGGTAGCGGTGGGTCAAAACGGACGCTTAATGTCGCCGACAAGGCTCCATTCATTTGCAGTTATGAGGGATTCTCGCTCATTTTAATCTGGAAAAATTACACAGTGACCAAGGCGAGAGGAATTCACAAATGCCACTTTTGATTGGTTTTTATTAACTGTCCATGTGCGTTATGAGATTCCAGGATTAATTGATTAGCAGTCTCATTTAAGACTGAGATCGTAGGTTTAATGACAATTAGATGGTTTCATCTTCATATTCAATTTTTTAGTCTCATTTAAGACTGAGATCGTAGGTTTAATGACAATTAGATGGTTTCATCTTCATATTCAATTTTTCTCATTAAAAGGCTCAAAGTCACTCAACAAGCCATGGAGCGGGCTATGCTCGGTGTTTCCCTACGAGATCGAATCAGAAATGAGGAGATCCGTAGGAGAACCAAGGTTACCGACATAGCCCATATGATTGGCAAGTTGAAGTGGCAGTGGGCCGGGCACATAGCTCGTAGAACCGATGGCCGTTGGGGCCGAAAGGTTCTCGAGTGGAGGCCACGTACAGGCAAGCGAAGTGTTGGACGCCCGCCTACAAGGTGGACGGACGATCTGACTAAGGTCGCAGGAAGTCGCTGGATGCAGGCCGCTTCCAACAGGTCATTGTGGAGATCATTGGGGGAGGCCTATGTTCAGCAGTGGACTTCCTGTGGCTGATATGATGATGATGATGATGATTCAATTTTTTTAATATATGTTATGTATGCTATATTCTGAACGAAAAGCTTTTCCTTACATTTTAAAATATCTAGCGACTCCACAAATTTATAGCATCAGTAAAATAGGAGAAAAATACAACGAAAAAAATAAAACGAAACTGTATAAATTATTTCAATATTTAATCATTAACAATATTACTGTGCAAACGAACAAATGTATTCAACGTCATATAAACTATCCATTCAAACAAAATGTATATAGAATATACACAATACAAAACATCATCTCAGCGATACATAAATGCCATATAACAATGTATATTTTGGTATCTTAATTACATTCGCTGCATCTCATAACAAAATTTCATATAATTTCCTTTACAATGATCTATATCTAGCTTAGAATAAGTACAAAAATTCTTAAAAGGAACAATTAAAAATATTGGTCAGTGAAGCGATATATACAAAGTAACGAAACGTAAATAATACTGTATAAAAATGCAAAACTCCCTTATTTAATTTAAAGGCAAGATACACGAATATTTACAATTAATCGATTAAATAATAATAATTAATAAAAAATAATCTTATGGATACATGTATTTACATTGGATGTCGTCGACATCACTGCAAGTGCACAGTATATTATCTTTCAATCGAGGACAGAGAATCGATCATTATCGATTGTGCTGCTGCGTAATCGATTACTTTATTACAGTAATTATTTTTCACCATATTTTACAATTCTTTTTTAGTCTGACATTTACAAACTTTGCTTACAGATTTACAGATAGATTTAGTAGCTATATCGATAGTCGATCGCAACTCTGCCTCGAAAGAAACAAGCGGTCGTATTCGGGGCGTTTTTTATTGTTCAAGCCGTTGTAACACCATATAGAAGCTCCTCCTATCTACAGAGGATCGCGGGACGACCTCTGCATAGCTTCAGGTGGACCAGTCCAAATAAAACGCCTCACGAAACGTTGAATCAAATCAACATTTCTGAAGGTAACTGCACTTGAAAAATCGATTTCGTATCGTCCATTATCGATTATCGGTCTTTTCACTGTATATTCTATCACTTAGCACAGGTTAGGAGTTAACAGTCTGTAGGATCCATGGTACGAATTTGGATATCCTGGTGCACACGCCTGGCAGGTTGGCCTCGCCGCATCCGATGCCCCAGCTTATGATACCAGCTAGGAAGTATCTTTGATCTTTGCCTTTGACCTAGAATTAGAAATTAATCATTTTAGGAGTCTCGTAATTTCTATGACGTCATAAATTCTTTGTGGATTTGTGACGCATAACATATTTATTAATTTTTTTTTTCATTTTCAAATATTTCATTTTCATACCGGGTATCTCAAGACTGCTACCGAAAACGAAGCCGGGTGGTAGTTTTAGTGGCTACAAACACAATGCAATTAAAAATTTCGCTTAGAAACGCGACAATTATTTTTTATGATTTTTTAAATATCGTCATTTTTGGGTGGTAAATCCATAGATTTTGCTAAAATAATAATTTAAACTCTCTTATATCTTAGAGTATTTATAAATTAAAGGGTATACACTATTATTTTAGGAAAAAATGTATTTACCACCAAAATATGGCAATAGGAAAAAAATTACAAAAAAAAATTGTCGCTTTTTTTTGCAACTTTTTCTGTTGCATTGTGTCTGAAGTCGCTTAAACTACCACCCGGCTTCGTTTTCGGTAGCAGTCTTGATATACCCTGTATATCACATTATAGAGAATTTTTTAACTGTAACTTCATGATGCAAATTGGTTGTACAGTCCTCAAATATCCCTATCCATCCATCATCCATCCATCCATCAGCCAAAGGAAGTCCACTGCTGAACATAGGCCTCCCCCAATGATTTCCACAGAGACCTGTTGGAGGCAGCCTGTGTCCAGCGACGTCCCGCGACCTTTACCAGGTCGTCGGACCATCTTGTTGGTGGACGTCCTACGCTGCGCTTTCCGCTACGCGGCCTCCATTCGAGTACTTTCCGACCCCATCGGTCATCAGATCTCCGCGCTATGTGCCCGGCCCATTGCCACTTCAACTTGCTAATCCGGTGGGCTATGTCGGTTATTTTAGTTCTCCTACGGATCTCCTCATTTCTGATTCGATCTCGTAGGGAAACCCCGAGCATAGCCCTCTCCATAGCTCGTTGAGTGACTTTGAGCTTCCTAATAAGGCCCATAGTGAGAGGCCACGTCTCGGTGCCGTAAGTCATCACTGGCAACACACAACTATCGAAGACTTTCGATTTAAGGCACTGAGGTATTTTGGACGAGAAGACGTCGCGTAGTTTCCCGAACGCTGCCCAACCGAGTTGGATTCGACGATTGACCTCTCTCTCGAAGTTGGACCTGCCTAACCGGACCACTTGTCCTAAATAGACATATTCGTCAACAACTTCAAGAGTCGAGCCTCCAACACCGATGGGGGTGGGCACAACATGGACATTCGACATGATCTTCGTTTTGTCCATGTTCATTTTAAGACCCACCTGTTGGGAGACTCGATTGAGGTCTTCGAGCATAGTGCTAAGGTCTTCCAGCGATTCAGCCAAGACTACAATATCGTCGGCAAACCGAAGGTGAGTGATATACTCGCCGTTGATGTTGATGCCGAATCCTTTCCACTGCAAGAGCTTGAAGGCATTTTCCAGCGCGGCAGTGAACAGTTTCGGAGATATGACATCTCCCTGTCTCACGCCTCTCTGTAGTGGAATAGCCTTCGTACTCTGATCTTGTACTCGGACCGACATGGTGGCGTTGTTGTATATACACTTCAACACTTCGATGTACCGATAGTCTATATGGCACCGCTGGAGAGACTGTAGCACAGCCCAAGTCTCGATCGAATCAAAGGCTTTCTCATAGTCCACAAACGCTAAACAAAGCGGCAAGTTATATTCCTCGGTTTTTTGTATAACTTGCCGAAGCGTATGGATGTGGTCTATGGTACTAAAGCCTTTTCGGAAACCGGCTTGTTCGGGAGGCTGGAAGTCATCAAACCTGCGTTCGAGACGATTTGTGATGACCCTCGAAAACAACTTATAGACATGGCTCAGGAGCGAGATGGGCCTGTAATTCTTCAGCAAAGTGTTATCACCTTTTTTGAAGAACAGTACCACCACGCTCCTGCTCCATGCCTCTGGCGTTGAGCCCTCGAGGAGAACGGAATTGAAGAGCCTCTGAAGGACTTTCAGTATCGGCGTTCCGCCCGCTTTCAGAAGCTCTGAAGTTATTCCGTCCTCGCCCGGCGCCTTGTTGTTTTTAAGTTGTTTGAGGGCCATCTCAATCTCACACAGGCTGATGTCCGGGATATCATCGCTAAAGTGTCGGATCAACTCGGCTCTCGGGTCTTCGGCCGAGCTAACAGCAGGTTTGGCAACCGAGGTGTAAAGCTGTCCGTAGAACCTCTCGATCTCCCTTAATACCTCTGCCCTCGTCGATACTACGCGGCCGTCTTCCGTCTTCAGCCTAGACAACTGGCTTTGCCCAATAGACAAGTCTCTTGCAAACACTTTGGAGCCTCCGTTCCGCTCAATTGTCTCCTTAATGCTCGCACTATTGTGAGCACGGACATCGTGTCGCAAGGACTTCCAGATCTGTCTATTGAGCCGCCGATATGCTTCGGCGTCAACGGAAGACTGCAGCGCTAAAGATCGACGTTCGGCCATGAGGTCAAGAGTGTGGATCGAGAGTTTTTGTGGTCTATCTCTACGGCGAGGTCTAAAATACTTAGATCCCACCGTATGGACAGCTTCTACCAAACCGCTGTTTAGCTCGTCCACTGCAAGGTTTTCTCCTAGACAATCAAAGCGAAATATCCCTAACTAGATTAAAATTAAGTGCGTGGTGGGCTGTTGATAATGGATTAGACCTGACTACATGTGCACGGTGGGCGCGAGTTCAAATCCTGGAATTCGATTTGTGACATGGTGCACAGCTCTACCTTTTTAAAGTCATTTGTGTATTAAATATTATGAAGTATTAAAGTTTTCAATCACCACACACTAAAGTAAAGGAACAGATTGTGAGGAATCCTGCATACAATAGGGATTTGTAAGAATTTGATTGGTATGTAAAAGCCGCTAACCCGCATTAGGGCTGCGTGATGTACTACATGGCCTGACTACTGAGGTTACAATATGCAATGCCATAGTATACGTAATTATATAGATCGCTTCCAACAAAGAAAGTCGACTGTGACGTTCCTGGGTTTACTTATATTCTGTAGTAGACTTTTTATGTCTACAAATGATATTAAAATTATTAAATATATTACCTGTAAAGGTCCTCCGGAGTCACCTTGGCATGAGTCATGCCCTCCTCTCTCATGTCCAGCACACAAGAATATATCTGGTATGAACTCCTGCCGACCAGCACGCAGAAACATGGACTTGCATCTCTCGTTTGACACTATTGGGACTTGCACCTAGAATGAAGACAAAATTAATTGAAATTTTTTTTTGCTATAAGATACATTATTGCGAATAAAGTAGTGCTAACTAAAGTGGTAGGTCTCTCATACTGGGTATCTCAAGACTGCTACTGAAAACGAAGCCGGGTGGTAGTTTTAGTGACTACAAACACAATGCAACTAAAAAATTCGCTAAGAAATGCGACAATTATTTTTTCTGATTTTTAAATATCGTCATTTTTGGGTGGTAAATCCATAGTTTTTGCTAAAATAATAATTTAAACTCTTTAATTTCTTAGAGTATTTATAAATAATAAATAAAAAAAAATATTTACCACCCAAATATGGCCATATAAAAATAACAAAAAAAAATGTTTCCCTTTTTTTGCAACTTTTTCTGTTGCAATGAGTCTGAAGTCGCTTAAACTACCGCTCGGCTTCGTTTTCGGTAGCAGTCTTGATATACCCTGTATATAAGAGGCAGCCTGGCTAGGTACCACGGCAATATCTGTTTCTCCCGCCAAACAGCAGTTTAAATGCACTGTTGTGTTTCGGATTGAAGGACATTGTAGCCAGAGTAACTACTGGAATATTGAGACTTAACATCTTATGTCTAAGGACGGCGAGCACAGTGGAATGCCAAGCACTGCTTTGTAATTCAAGGTGTTGTTTGGTTTTGCTACTGTTCATGAGCGGTCGTATCGCTTACCATCAGCTGAACGGCATGCTCGACTCGCCATTTAATGCAATAAAAAAATGTTAGTTAATAAAGATTAGTATTAAAACAATTTGGTACAGTCAGCGACATAAGTCGTTACACATTCACGAGATTTGGAATTGTCTTATCATCCAAAATAATAATTATTTTCAATATCGTATGGCACTTCTCGGCATAGATGATTTTACTTGGTTATATTTTAAGACTACAGTAGCACGTATAAATTTTAATTCATAAAAAGGTTATCAAAAAATTTGAATGTGTTCAGCGACTTATGTTGCTGACTGTACTCATTTTGATCGTTTTAGTTAGTAATTAATTTTTGATTGAATGCATATAACTATGTGATAAGACAAATAAGCTATAATAACGTTACAATGTTTAAAGTAATTAAAAGATCTTTATTACTTTGACTAACTTCGTTAAGAGATAAGGTATTTACCAACCAATGTTATTCAAGTAATTATGTTTATCTAGAAAAAGTTTTAATCAAAATAGATATTTTGAATAAGTTTTGAATTAAGCTATTATTAATCTTTAATTTTTAATTAGACATCGTTTTAGATTAATCATTAATTGTTAAATATTGTGTAAAGACAAACATGCAATGTACTAAATTTGACTTAATGTAAAACATATTTTGTAACAATTTTCCAACTATGTTACTAATTTACGAGAAATAACTACAACGGTTTATAAAATATTAAATTTGAGAGAACTTACGAACCTTAATATACTCTCTTTAAAATTACGATGTATAAGTGTCCTGACAAACATTTCGGTAGATTCTGTCTGCAGGGCAGATCTTAATGGATATTACATGCTTATGATCAATGAGAGAAATCCACCACTGATAACAACCAGCATACATTTCCTCTAAACCCTAATATACCCTAATTTCACTACTAAAAATTCTGAACTCACCTCCTGTAAAACCGAAGGCAGTACTCCACCTTCAGACAGCCTTCCCCATCCAGTGACCGTAGCATTCTCTCCCACCAGCAAATCATCAGAAGCAGGCAAGCATATAGGAGATATATGTGGAGCGAATTGTAAAGAAGTTTCTAGTTTCACCAGCGCTAAATCGTATTCATATGTGTAGAAATTGTATTTAGGATGCACCGCTTTTCTCGCTACTCCACGTTCCACAAAAGGAAATTCTTCTGATACTGATGAGAAGTCGTATTCTCCAACGCGTATCCTTATTTGTGATGTTAGGAGACTGGAAATAAAAAGAAAATGTTTATTGCATGAGTTTTATCATCATGATTTTCAATTATAGAATGTCCTTTGTTAAATAGTTTATTTATTTATTTATCCTTTTTGCAGCATTCATAGAACCAGTTACATTAAAGAAATAACATAATAAAAAGTACAAAAGGTGGCATTTTTTCTTCTGGGCAACCTTGGGATGGATATAATAAATAGAAAAATGGGAGGGCTTTCTAAGGAGTTAATAATTAATTAATATTATATTGTTCTATATCACCCGCTGATTGGTATTCAAGGTAGATATTAAATTGACTTTTAAGACTGATTTGAAGACTAATAATAATTAATTTGTCTATAAAAGCTTCGTTTGCAATCGAGCAATCTATACTACACTAATCAGTGAATTTGCATAGAAGAACAATACAACTCAACTACCATATAGACGAAAAGCAATTAAGTACATCGCAATTACATTTAAACATTGAAATTTTAAAATCTACATACTCATCAACGCAATGTCCAGCAGTAGCGATCCAGCCTTCGTTGATGATCGCTCCGCCGCACCGATGTGTAGAAGAGAACCCGAAGAACGATGTGCGCCTCACAGACACCTGCCACGGCCACCGCCCGAAGCTGGAGTCTTTGCCACCCATGATCCGAGTCTCGGGACGAGGCCACATTGCTGTTACTCCACATTCTGAAATTTAAAAAATCCTGAATGGCATTTGTGTGCAGATGATAAGCCGAAGATATTAACTGAGTGCTTGAGATTCAGTAAACGAGAAGCTGGATTGGGTACTTAATAATAAGTAATTACAAATTAAAAATTATATGAAGTATTTTTAATCAACATTTGAACACATTTAATTTAAAAAAATATAGTAATTTGAGATGGGGATAACCTTTAGAGTTAATGGCAAATATTTTCAGAAAGATTACTAGGTAATTGGTAACAAGCAATAATGTTTTACTACTCAGCAAAGCAATTCCATCTTATGTAACTGCTACTTTTCGCTGCGGCAGAAGGAGCCATCAACAGTTGCACGCAAAGAATTGTCGCCTAGCTCCCCGAGCTCAGCGAGTCTGAGGGATATTAGCCAATCTTTAAACCGCATCGAAATTAATAAGAAATAAAAAGATAAATAGGAGGAGTTTGAAACAAGGCCGAGGATGTCGAAAGGGATACACTTGACTAGGAAAACGTTTCCACAGCTTTAATAGCGGTAAAAATATGAATTAGCGAAATTTTTAATTTTGGCCGAGATGGCGTTTGCCACCATACTGTCGCTTTGTAAACCTGCACGCATTGTTGTTATTATTTTAATTAGGACTTTCTAAAATACAATATAATTTTGCATGCCTGTACCATGTGCTTGATGCATTTACAAAGGTACATGCCACGTTTCAAATGCTTTAGAACAAGAAATAACAAAATAAAATATGAGATATCTAATTTTAATGTGCTAGTGTGTAAAAAAGAAATAAAACTGCTATATTAAATAGGTCGAAAAACGCAAAAGCATACATTTTCATGGAGCTTACAAAACCTAATGCATGCTTTTGAAGCATACAAAGTTCTGAATGTATAAAACGCGGCCTCGTAATCTACATATTATCTCCTTTTTATAGAAAACGCGGTTAAGTGTAAGTCGAATCCGCTTCTTTCAGGTTCCGCACTGGATATTTTTATAGTAATATGATATAATTAATAGCCTCCATGGCGCCGGCTGTGAAACGAGGCTTCGGGTTCGATACCCGCTCCGAGACAAATGTTTATGACAAGTATTTGTCTCAGGTCTGGGTGTTTGTTAGACCGAAGTCTCTCGTAGTTTTTGATACCTACGATACAAGACTGAAGTATGTATGTGACTGTTGGGTGTATTTATTTATAATGATTTAGCCCACAAACCTACCGCTTCAATTCCTGTGAAAAAAATCGACAAAATAATTTTTAATAAAGCAAAAAGTAAATATAACATTAAATCAAGTTACAAAATGAGCCAGCAAATAATGTTTCATGATAACTTAAGTAAAAGAAGAAACATCTCATTAAGAGTTAGTATGTTTGGAAATATTTAAAGTTTTAACTTGACATCTAAATTAGTAACTTAAATGAATATTATTGCCTCCTAACAATCTTGTTGTATTATTTAGTTTCCATTGTTTAATTTTTTTACGTTGATAAGACCGCCATTTGTATTTTATACTTTTTCTTTTGTTTCTGTATATTGTATTTTAATTTGTGTGTATAATAAAGATGTAATATAAAAGCTTCCTTATAATAACTTACTACCATATTTCTATCATTACCTAGAAATACACGACATCAGTAAAAAACGTCACAAACATATGCATGGTCCTATCATGATTAATACTAAGTTTCGTTCCAATATTGGCCAGCGTGGTGAAATATACGGCCTAACCACTCTCAATAATACTTTCGATTGTAGAAGAGGCCGTGCCTTGCAGTGGAAGTATATGGACGTACAGAGATTGACAAAAACGACCTAAGCGGTTGCTCTTCCAAACTTGCCAATACAGTTGGAATAGGCGCCTTTTGTAATATTCAGCCGTCTATAGACGCGATTGCTCCAATGTTTGTACGCCCTCTATACGTTTGAGGTTCTGACACTTCACATATTGCGAGAAAAGGCTTTGAGTAATGGCAGTTCATTCTAATCTGTTTGAATTGAAATATAAGGTACTGTATTTCTATCTACTGGCATGACATACATATACTAATAATGAAACTCTCATATTCTGCTACTATTAATACTATTTTCATACTTCTTTTAGGTGTATTAATCAATTATCGGCCCAAAGGCCTATATAGGGCCTACCAACTTATCGCCTAATTATTGTGTAAATTGAACTTCCGGAATCCTCTTTCATTTAAAAATCTTTCTTATTCATCTCTCAATACTAGCATCTTGAAAGGGCATAGTAATTAATATTATGTCCTTCATTGGATGAACTTATGTGCATGCTGCGCTCTTTGAAATTAAAAAATTATGAGTCACGTAAAAACCCCAAATATTGATTTAAAAGGTTAAATAATTTTACTTAAATCCAAATGTAAATACCAAATATCTTCAAAATAGCGAACCCTAAAACCTCGCATTGCACATTACGCGAATCACGAGTTTTAAGTACCGCGAAATACTTGTCAGACCCCATCTATTATTTAAAATACTTAAAAGAAGATTTTAAAAAGTTTTTTTTGTTTTTGTACGCGCAATTCTGCTGAATAGCATTCTAACATAAAACCTCCAATTGCTAATGTTTGTAAATAATTCATATTCTATATTGTGAATATTGATGATGTTTTTATTCTTATGAATACTTTAAAACTTTCTTATTAAAACGAGGTGTTATGTGAATGAAAATTATTAATGTGATTCATTCATAATTAATTCAATGTGTCTCTCAACCAACTCAATCACTACTAGGCTTTCTACCATCTACCTCAAACGGGTTCTTGAGTATTTACTTGGACATATTGGAGATCTTGTCAGGAAGAACTAAAACTTGGGAAACTGATGATCACTGGCAAAGTGGAAGGTAGTAAAGCACGTGGCCGCAACCCAATACGGTGGTCCGATCAGATCCGTACCATACTTGACACCACTGTAAACGAAGCCATACAGATTGCCAACAATCGAGATCGATGGCGTGGTATTATACGACAGAAGTTGGTGAGAGTTCACGACCCTCAGAATTGAGGAGAATGACGCAATGAGAATGATTCATTCACGTTATCTGGTACTTATGTAAGAGCTATAATACAATTTTCAGCGTCTTCAAATTCTTTTGGAGATATTTTTACGACTGGCTTCATGCCTGATATAAATCTTTAAAAGAATATGTGTTTTTGACTCCCGATGAAATTTGTAAGGTCCACATACTTTGGAAATAATTATAAAAAAACTCTAAGGTAAGTAGTTTCCTTTGAAAAATTTTCCTTTGTCGTGATCAAATACACGACATCATAAAAATAACAATTCTATTAATTATTTATAATTGTCCCACTACTTGGAACTCAAAACGAAGCAATTAATTTTAAATATACAAATCAAAAAGTCAGCATTTAAAAAACATGTAAAAACCGTGAAATATGGCTTCATTTTGTCCGGAGCACGCTTGTCGCTTCATTTCATTTTGCACCCAATTACGAGACAAATTGGAACAATGCACAATAGTGGTTTTACAACGTGGACATCTGTGACGCATTCGAGTTTTTAACAAAACATTTCGTCCATTAATTTTTGCGTTTTTAATTTATATAAGGTTCTTAATATGATGTTATTAAGCTACTTTTTATGTTTCGTTCCAATAGAATTGCCGGAGATTCTAAACCTTAGCATCAAACTTCTTCGGCGCCTCTACTCATACTCGCCAAGCACTTATTGTCCCGCTTCCTCATATGCTTAGAGGCCCCCTGTCTATCTTTATTAGTATTTCATTTCAAGGGTTTTCATTTCAATCCTTATTTTGTCTCTTTCCTTATTACTGATCAGTTCTCACTATGCATAATTATTACTGATGGTAGATCTCTCATATATGGGGGGTCGTTTGAGTAGCTGCGGGGTGGGTAAAACCGCAGTCCATTTCTCACGCCAAACAGCAATGTGTATGCACTATTGTGTTCCGATTTAGACAAACATTTCTGGAACTCACAAACATTTTTCTCGATGCGGGAACCGAACCCGCAGCCTCTCGTTTCACAGCCAGCGTCTAACCAACTGTGCTATGCAGGCTTCCCGATCTCACACCCGCCACTGCAATTCCTGTCAGTCAGGATCAACAGTGGCACACAAAGATTTGACACCGAGCTCCGGAGCTCGGCGAGTCTCTCAGGGACACTAGCTTGTCTTTAACCCGCATCGAAATTAATCAGAAAGAAAAACAAAAGGAGAAGTTGGAAACACATAGTTGTCCACTTCCCTCCGCAGCAAAGCGGGTGACAAAAAATATTGAGTCGAGAGGTATTATTTATCCTCTGATATAAATATATACAACTGGAGAAGCCAGATGTATTAAGCACCACGGGATAAACAAATTACACGAGTCCTATAGTTTGAGCTGCTAAATTTGGGCCCAATAATAGGTATGGCAAAAGCGCCGGAAAGCACGGAAGTTCAAAGCGCTACGGAGGCTGTCGAAATATTAAAAAACCTCCTGCAGTATAATTACAGTTTCTACTTACCCACGCTATTGGTAGCCGCAGTGGTCTGCATAGTCGGCGGCGTGGAATCTTCAGTTTTGTTAATCATATTGATAGCAGGGTCTTTAGGCTTGATGTAGTTCTTGTGCGGCTTGGAAGTGGTGGTGGTGAACTTTTTCGTCGGCTTCGGCTTGCCTGCCGGCTTGTCCCACGACGGACGCGGCTTGGTGATGAAGGATGGCTCGGTCGTCGCCTGCCAGTGTATTGTGTTCAGATTGCTTGGTCGCGACATGACTTGAGCTGGAATTATGGTATTGTTGCTTATGGTAAATATAAGTAAATATGTATCAGAGAGTGCATTCCATTATTTACTGTAATTTACTGTGATATTAGTAGCTATATATATAATAATTTTTCGCTATGAAAATCAACCACTAAAAAATATTCGAGTAGCTTAGTGAACTCGGTATGTTCCTAGCCTAGGGCTAAGCTTGTTTTCCTTTGAGGCGAGAGGCAAATAATGTAAGACATGCCGCGTGACCTATGTTGCCATATAAAATCATCACCCCCACTAATATATTTCGGCATATTATCATCTAAACATTCATCATATTGTCAGGACTGTTGAACAGCGCCATCTTTTATCCGTCTTAAAAACAAAATTTAAGTTACACATTTTCAAAGTAGTTCTAGAATTCAAAGTTTTGATGTTATTCGATAGGTGTTGCTGTAAAAATATAAAACTCACCTGAAGGAATACTATTCTCAGCGTGCTGCTCAGACACGGCCATCGGTCGTGCGCCAGATATTAAGCTAAGACTAGACGAAATCTTATTGTGGGGACTAGTTTCCGATTCACCGTTCGGCCTATTTACATTTTGGTACTTATTTACACTGTTGTATGGTATTTTATTAGCTATATCACTATTTGGGCGCATGCTAAGCATAATATCGTTTAATGATATCTGCGGAGGCACGTAACTGTGGGACGTGGGCGCGCCATCTATTGGTTTTGTCATGAACGATGGGCGCTGCGTCTGCCAGTTTGATCGGGTTGTGGTTGAAGGCTCTGGTTGTGGTGTTGTGGTTGTGGTACTAGATGGCGTTGTAAACGATCGGTCAGTGACAGTCACCGGCGGTTGTGTTTCTGAAATTAAATTTTTTTAAACTGTATAATACCTATTCCATTCTGTATCAGCCCATATACGTCCTACTGCAGGGCACGGGCCTACTTTACAATCGAGAATACGATTGAGAGTGGTTAGGCCATATAGTCTACCACGCTGGCCTAGTGCGGGTTGGTATATACTATAGTACCAATTCCATTGCTTACTTTAATATACTACATGGGGGTGCGACTTCGTGCATATTTTTATTGAAAACGACTATTTCGATTCTAGCACCACGTTCTAGCGAGAACGAGAAATTATCGTGTCAGTAGTTTAAATGAAATTGTTAAATGGCGGTAAAATGCCACTAAACCAAGAAATATTTCGACTTGATATTGATGAGAATAACAAGAGATTACGAAAGATACACATTTTAAAATATTGACATATCAAATATAAAATTTCGCGCATTTGACACGCATTACGAAAAATAAAAAAGTAGAGTAGCGCATCTATTTCTGTTTAAAATACTAAAATAAAAATAAAAATAAATCTATGATATACTCATGAGATAATTACGAGTAGACTAATTTTATTATCAGCGAGTAAGTTTTACTAGGTGGCAGAAAAATAAAGCATTTTCATTCTTTTCTTTTCTTTTCATTCTCAGTCTTTTCATGTTTTATTTAGTAAGTTACAACCTTACACGTATTTTTTAAATGTTTTCTTAGATGTATGCGAATGTAACCAATTAAAACAAAACTATTATTTACAGGTTTAATCACGGATAAAATTTTAAAAATGTAGTAATTAAACCAAATCCGTGCTAAAATCTGTAAATAAAATAGTATGTAATATATAAAATAGTTTTATTCCAATTTATTTTTTGTTTAAATATTCACAATCCTTCTAAAACATTGACGTATATCCATACAATTCCCTCACCTTGTACAACAGGTTTGTCGGGTAGCCTGCAGCAGGAACCGAACATGAACCCGTCCACACACACGCCCGCGTGCGACCCGCCGAGCCTGTTGCAGTCTTGCACCCACATGCACGCGCCACGCTCGCCGCGCGCCACGCACGTTTTGCGAGACATTTGGTAACCTGCAATACCAGTAAAAACAAATATTGTTAGGATTGGGTAGTTTAAGAAATAAAACAGTTTAAGTGGATGCCGCTAGATGTCACTATTCTACAGTAGACTAGTTTACACGCACGTCTTGAGAGACATGTTTTCGTAACATTTTTTATATTGTTTGGGCAATACCAGTAAAAACAAATGTTGTTAGGATTGATGGGTAGTTTGACTTATAAAATAGTTCAAGTGCGTAAAGATAGATGTCGCTTTTATGCAGTAAAATAGTTTACACGCAGGCTGATATTTGGTAACCTGCAAAATCTAATCGCTCCCTTGCCAGAGGGCAGAATTCAAATTCCTAAGTTTTTAAATTTAACATGCTTTTTGTCTTATATTTCGGACAATAAATAATTTATGACCAAAACATAAAATTACTATTAATTTGTGTAACAGAGTGCTGAACTTGAAAAAAGTCTAATGCAGTGCAAGAGTAAAATTTAAAGTAGATAAATGTTGGAATTTGAAGTAAATTGTTATACAAAATCCAGTTTGTAGAGCAAATTCATCGGCAACCTGTAAGCGCTTGGTTTTAAAAACAGTGACCTATTTCCAAAAAAATGCATCACGGATAATACTGTGACTGTTCTTCCTCACCTAACTAAACTTGGGATGGATCTAGGAGTTAAAGCCATGCCAGAAACAGTAAAATAATATTTGTTCGCGGTAGTAATGTCAATGATTTATCTCTATCCACTAGATGGCAGTAGTTGTGTAATATTTCAAAAGTACCAGTATTAGCCCGCATAATTTGATAAATATAATTATAGTACGCGTGTCCTATATTTATTAGTTTTTATGTAGTACAACCTTTTGATTCAATATTTCCCCAGTTTCTGATTCTTAGAATTTATTATTAGTGAATGAAAATCACTTCCTTTTTCCCAAAACAATTTTAGCTGGCAAAGGCAAAAACTAAAGTAAGAAAGCCGCTTAATCAATCAATTTGTAAGTGACGGGCGTCCGAAACAGTCTGTACTTGATATTCTTAAGCAAGACAATTTCTAATAGCATTTTCGGGCTTAGTAGTCAGTACCTTTAAAAAAAAGTACTTATAAGATCAGTTTGTTGACGCTCTGTCTAGATTATTTTTCTTAAGAATCTGGGGAAATTGTTATTTATGTAATCTTTAGTTCTTTTGTGCTCTAAAAAATCTAAGGCAAGGTAATAAATACCGGATATATCAAGACTGCTACCGAAAACGAAGCCGGGTGGTAGTTTTAGTAACTACAAACACAATGTAACCAAAAATTTCGCAAGGAAACGCGACAATTTTTTTTATTATTTTTTAAATATCGTCGAGTTTGGGTGGTACATTCATAGTTTTTGCTAAAATAGAAACATAGTCTCGATTATAGAAGAGGCCCGTGCCCTGCAGTGGGATATGTGGACTGTTACAGTTTATTCTATTTTTTATTTTATTTTATTTATTAAGGTTCACCAACAAAAATCACAATAACATTGTTGCTAGTAAGGAATATATATTTGTCACACTTTTTAAATGTAGGTATGCCAGGACGATGAACACAACATGCACATAATTAAATGGTAGATTACTAAAGATAGAATTAAACTTAAAATATTAAAACTTAACAATAATCAAAAACACGAATTTAGGAAAACATAAATGTGAAACAAATCACGATACCTTAATGTGACAATCTCAAGACAATAAGTTATATTTTTAAACAGGAACACTATTAAGACAAATGACTGCTCTATACTGCTATAAATGAAATTGCAGCACTCTACAAATAGACTATCCAAAGGAAAATAAGATGATAATTAATAATATAATTTAATACATAGCCTGTACTTACCAAATTATAAAAAATATTAATGAGTATCTTGTATCTCAATATTTCTTAAAGTAACTACATCAAAAATCTTTTTCCTAACCAAAATGCTGCCTACAAACTAAACCTATATGCTCCAAAGCTATAATTTTCTATTTCGATTTGCACAAAATACTTTACGTCCAAAGTGCAGTGCATAAAATCTAATCAATAAGTTGCGGGCACGTTTCCTCGGTGTATTGTAAATCAGAATGTATAGAAAGGGGGTAGTGAACATAAATTTTCAAATGGTGGCCGGCCTCGCCCGCTTGGGGCGCTGTATGATGCATCTTTGTACCGTAATGCCGCAGTAAATGTGCTTTTAGTAGTTCAAAATTTATTAAGAAAAATTGCAAAAATCTTTTTGGAGTTTTAGGAATATCAGTATTAAGTTATGAAACATGTTTAGGACTACTGATGCAGTTTATATCTGGCTTTGAAGTACTCTGACACGTGATCGTTGCCAAATAACAAATTCATTATCAACAAAAGAGACCAATATTCTTTGAATGGTTGCTTTGTTTAGCTATTATTCTTTTAAAAATAATTATGTTCATTTTACTACGCTATCTTTGTGATTCTTATTTTGTCACCAATCGCCAGAATTTCGTTTGTTCGGCACTGAACCCACCATGAGTAGTTGATGTTAGCTTGTACTCCGGTGGGAGTTGGGTGAAGCATGTTTGTGATCCTAGAGAATTAGGAACAGAAGTATCTACCCATATACATCCCACTACAGGGCATGGACCTCTGTTATCATCGAGAGCATGATTGAGAGCGATTAGGTCGTATAGTCGACGTTTCTGGCCTAGTTTGTGGACTCTTAGATTTTTTATTTTTATTTATTTATTGCTGTGAATGACGAGACGAGCATGCCGTTCGCCTGATGGTAAGAGATGCGACCGCTCATGAACAGTAACAAAACCAAACAACACCTTGAATTACAAAGCAATGCTTGGCATTCCACAGCGCTCGCCATCCTGAGACATAAGATGTTTAGTCTCAATATGTCCAGTAGTTACTCTGGCTACAATGTCCTTCAATCCGAAACACAACAATGCATTTAAACTGCTGTTTGACGGAAGAAATAGACATTGCGGTACACACATAGATACCATAGAAATTCTTCCAAATTGTTATAGTATGCCGGTTTCCTCACGATGCTTTCCTTAATAGTTATAGTACGTGGTGATTGACTGTCAAAGACATGAGTCCGAAAGGTCAAAGGTGTGTCCTGGAATTTTAACCTGCGATCACCGTGAACATGTTGATGGCCAACCAACAGGCCACCACGCATTTTGTCCTGCTATTTACCCTACTACATATACTTGAACTGTGCACTCGCTATGGCGCTAAAGAGCGATAGTTATGAACACCGCGTCGGAGGTGCACGTGAGTGTGATGGTCGGAGCCGCGGACTGGATCACATTGAAAACTCGCATCGTTTAACTGTATCGACAATACTACTGTAACATTTCAACTTCCTATGTACATTAACATGGAATAAAATTTAAGGAAATTTGTAAGAATATACAAATTCGCGATAAAATCCGTAAATAATCGTTTTATTTCAATTTGTAACATTCGCGTAAATCTAAGAAACCATTATAAAGAGATTTAGTTCATTCAGATTTTTTAAAGGTATTAAAGTTACTTAATACAAAAGCTAGCGGTATATACATTTTAGTCACAAATTCTTTAAATATTATCGTGAAGGTTAGGCGGATAACTGCTGGCTTCTGCGCAAGAGAATCTTTATTAAAACATTAGTTCATAGTTTAAGTTGTAGCGGACTAGCGAGCTATATTACAATACAACATAACGTACAAAATAAATATTAACGGCTTTATGCATAGACAGTTTCAAAGCCTATTATAAGTATCGAATGTTTTGTCCCTTTCGATCAACTCTTTAATTCAATGTGAGCGAAAAAGACAAAACATTAAATAACTAAAATAGGTTTGTAAACTTTCTATGAATAAACCACACATTAAAAATCGCACCCCCCCTCCCCCTTCCTCCAGGTCACACCAAATACTTCAAAGGTGGGAATGTGAAAAAAAGTAAAAAAAAATATAATAGTATATTTTTTACAATATTATGTGGTCATTTTTTTTTACAGTAAGTTAAAAGTTGTTATAAGTAATAAAAGCTATTTATCTTGTCTATGTCTTAGCATATCATATTTTTAAACGATGGTAAACTTTAAAACGCTTCTCGTGAAAAGTTGTAATTTTGCATAAAAAATGACAGTGTTGCACATAAACAATACAAAAGTCAATATCAATAAAACCCCGTTTTACATTTGAAAATCATAGCAACAGGTCCGTATTCCGTATCGAGCCAATAACTTAACGCCCTATGTCGAACAAGCTTTAAATCCAAAGATACGGACGTAACAAATGAAATTCATCGCACAATAAAATATTGTCGGTATCACAACGTTGCCCCGATCTGATTTGTTATTTTGATAAACTGCTCAATGTATCAGGGGATATAGGGTAGACGCACAGTGGAACGTAGCTTTGTTTAGATGTCCGATGCTATAAAAACAGGGATACTTCGGTGCTTCATACTTTAGAGTGTTCGGAGCTACATACCATAGTGTATTAAGATTGCCTGAACATAGGTTCAGCAATCGACTTTCAGTGGTTTAAGAGAGAGGCAGAATAAACTGGTTGAGGTATATCTGTATCTGTATCAGCCCAAATATGTACAGTCAGCAACATAAGTCGCTACACATTCACGAGATTTGGAATTGTCTTATCATCCAAAATAATAATTATTTTCAATATCGTATGGCACTTCTCGGCATAGATGACTTTACTTGGTTATATTTTACGACCACAGAGTATTACGTACAAATTTTAATTCATAAAAAGGTTATCAAAAAATGTGAAGTGTTCAGCGACTTATGTTGCTGACTGTACGTCCCACTGCAGGGCACGGGTCTCTTCTACAATCGAAAGTACGATTGAGAGTCGTCAAGCTTATAGTCTACCACGCTGGCCTAATGCGAATTGACGGACTATACATTCCATACTTTCTATGGTATGTATAAATCAAGGTATATATTATTTTTTATTTTAACAGATACAAATAGATTAAGATTAATATTTATTGTATCGTATTAAATTTTATATTTATACTGCAGAATAAGTTTAGCATATAAATATGTATCAGCATAGCTTGCAATTAATGTAGGTTAATTAAGTTTGTGGAAACCATAGAAAAAATTAAACTATCTTGTACATAGTTAATATTCCTCCAACATTCAAACTTCCTGGCATAGCTTTCGAACGCTTAAGTTCAAGATTGCTTAAGCTTAATCACAACCGTCAGAGTATGCTCTTTCAGAATACAAACTTGTGGTATGCCACAAGTTTGTATTCTGAATCACTTGTTGCTACTGATGCGCGTTGGGTTCTATTGGGACTTGACCAAAATATTTCGTATTTATAAGATTTTAGTATTCTATATGGATTGATGGTCTAAACTCTAAGGATTCTAAATTAATTTTTACTTAAGTTGCTATGCTTAGAAACGACCAAAATATTTCGTTTTTATATGTATTTGTTATTTTATAAAATACAAGGATTAATTACTTTTAATTACAATTTATCATACTTATAATACATATGTAGGTATATGTGTCGGTAGAATGATGAATTTTAGTAAATTAAAATAACTAATCGTTCTTAAAACAACACTGTTCATACTTCAAGTAAATTAACATATAGTAGAAGTAAAACAAACCAAAATAGAATAATTAACAAAAGCTGCAATCGGTGAACATATAATAGTAAAAAGATGCAAGTCCTTATGAATTAATTTTAAATAATATAATATTATTTATCAACACCAATAACATACATGCCATAAACCACAACGGAAAATCCTTTGTATGCTAAATAACTGGAATCAAACAAGATCCGTCCACAGCGGTGACAAACTTATTGTCTGAACACTCAAAGGCGACAGAAATACCACCGTGTTGTATTTGTTGGCGGATTTTCATCGAGAAATAATTTTCCAATGGCGATAAATTGTTCAGAATATATCGAGGTACGGACGGCTACCGGTTTCCTAGTGTGTGGTGTAAGTTGCAAGGAATGCGGCTTATGATATATCCGTATGTCCGTCACTGATGAAGATTCCCGCATTTTATATTTTATTGCGTATGGGTTTGCGTGGTTAATGTTTTAATTTATTGCCTTTCAACGTGCGCTTGTTGGGGAATTAAAGGTTTATTAATTAGGGGTAAATGTTGGAATTTAACGGTGCATTCACCGATTTATACGCTGTGAAAATAAATGAATTTTCAAATGATTACATCTTATTTAAGTATAAGCTTTGATGTACAAAAATATTTATTACTACAGAGGTAACTCATTACGAGTACATACATATATCCGTCATTAACATACAACATCATTTCAAAGTGTGTTATATGTGCGTTTATTTTTCTTAAATTAAACAGTCTAAATCAAAATAATCAAATTACCCCCTAAAATCCTACTAGTAACTAGCTTTTATACTACCGATTATAATTAATCATTAAATAAACACGACAAAATAGACACTATTACAAAACCGTTACGAAAGCAAGCGAACCACACCATTCCGACTAACTATCGTAAATTAATGCACCTAAATTACACAGTGGCAGTTAACTTTATCGCTGGCGATAATCACCCGTTTTCACACTAAACTATTTATCGCTATCGCTCATATCTTGATCTGTAATGGTCTCTCAGGCTTAGGAAGGCTTCATCGATGCGATCGCACGCTACTGAGGGGTAAGTGTGGGTACATATTAACAATCATCTTAGCGCAATGTTTATTGCCTGGACATAAAGGCACTCGACGATCGATTGCGTATCGCAATTTGTCCAATACGGTACTGCATTCTGAATATGCTGTATGGATTTATTATTTTAAGCTAATATTGTCGGGAACTTAATATAACCATTTGTAATTATAATGTACATTACGTTGAATAAAGGTATTCCTTCACTTATTGTTAATTATGGATTAATTTTTTTTTTTATTGCGTTGAATGGCGAGACGAGCAAGCCGTTCGCCTGATGGTAAGCGATACGACCGCTCATAAACAGTAGCAACATTCCACTGCGCTCGCCATCCTGAGACATAAGATTTTAAGTCTCAATATGTCCAGTAGTTGCTCTGGCTACAATGTCCTTCAATCCGAAACACAACAGTGCATTTAAGCAGTGTTGTTTCACAGGAGAAATAGACATTGCGGTGGTACCTACCCAGATGGCCTCTTACATATGAGAGACCTACCACCAGTAGGTAGTTTTTGTTGAATGTGTTTTATTTTTGTTGCAACAATTAGGAATTTCATATTCGGCCGGTAAAGACAAATTATGATTCTTTCATGACACTCGCAATTTATTTAAATTCTAAGGCCAAAATAGAGCACGCATCGCATTTTATATTCCATTCAGAACATTATTTGTCAGTGCTGCATGAACTATATTTAAACAAAAATATTCGTTTTGTACTATTTTTCTAAAATCGCCCCCATTTTACATCCCGAACCGTAGTCCAGAAGTTCCCCCGGGATTGGTTAAAGCATCCCACCTATGTTATAAATAAAACTGTCGTATCGATGCACTGGCTTTTAGTAAATTGCAATATTTTATTTGAAGAGTTTAATCTCAAATACATAAACTACGATTTCGTGAAAGATGGATTTTCAGAAAGATGAGATGTAATGAAAAATCCTTTAACTGTCTCTAGATAAAATACAGGATGATATTGACGTATGGTTTTTAATAAATAAATAAATAACACCTAATAATCTCATATATAGTCCTGACCCCATATTAAGATCGAGTCTTGTGTCGTGGGTATCAGAAACTACGAGAGACTTTTCGATCTCGCAAACACCCAGAAACCAATATTTGTGGGCCGCACAAACATTTCTCTCGATGCGGGAATCGAACTCGCCTCTCGTTTCACATGCGATATTCTGCATCTTATAAAGAAAAAAAAAGCATTGATGTTAAGCCTTTACTCGTACGTCGCGTCGTAAGAAACATTCTAAATATAAGGCTGGATGACAGAAATGAACACAAGCTAATTTAAGATTGTCAAATAATAAACATTAAATATATTCAATCGCCAAATAAAACTTCGCCTCAAATACGTCATAACTTAAATTAATATCATGCCTATTTGGACATTCTCATTAATACATCTGTTATCTCTACAGTACTCGTAATAACATTGTATTTTATTTAAGGATTGAAAGACCAGCCCCAAAAAAACATAAACACGAGACTGAATGACAAATACAAACATCAACAAAGGAAACTGAAAGGCGATTGAAGTCGTACGAGAAATGAACACACCCTGTATACAATTTCCACGCGCAAATGGGCTTCCGGCGGCGGGGATTACTTTTTACGGATGTTACCCCCCGCCGGAGCGGATGGGAGGTACTAGGAATTAGTTCACATTGTTGCACTTTGTTTTGGAGGGAACTGTGTAAATTGGATTTTAACATGCGTGGAATCAATTTGTTAATGGCCTAACCCGCATTAGTCCAGCGCGGTGGACTATATGGCCTAACCACTCTCAATCGTACTCTCTATTGTAGAGAAGGCCCGTGCTCTACAGTGGGACATATACAGGCTGACACAGATACAAGTAATATAACATAGAGATACACACATACATACAGGTTCAAAATCTCCGCATTGTAAGTCAAAGGACTCCACATCCTAAAGACTTAATAACGTTATAAGTCCATCTCAATGCAATTCAAAGCCTTATCACAGCGGAGAGGGAAAGGGCAAACACAGGTGTTCCTTATCGCATTACTAATTAAGCTTGCGAAACTGGGCCACGCTGTGCCCCGAGGCTTTCTTGAGGCGGTCTACACGCAAACATCGACTGTGCCCTGACTCGCGACTTGGTTTATGGCAATCTGTCTTTTGTTATTTGATTTTGTTGCTCGATAGGTAGACTTGTATTTAGTGGTTTGACTTGGCTATCGTTCCCAGGATTCATTTTGGTGATATAAATTTAAAATAAATCATAAAAAAAATATTTCTCCTTCTTTTAAATCCATACCATAGTTGACTGTAAGAAATTGCTTCAAACGATTGGACTATTAGACTACTATTAGTGCCTTTTTTTAATAAAATTTGTACTGGCGGTAGGTCTCTCATATGTAAGGGGCTAGATAGTTAGGTAGTCCCGAAATGTCTATTCATCCCGCGAAACAGCACTGTTTTGTTTTAGTATGACGGAAATTGTAGCCAAAATAACTACTGGACATATTGAGACTTAACATCATATGTCTCAGGATGGTGTGCGCAATGGAATGCTAAGCATTGTTTTGTAATTCATTTTCGTTTTGATCTCCATGAGTAGTCGTATTGCTTACCATCAGGCTGCAGGAATGGCATGCTCATATCTCTATTAAATGCAATCAAAAATGAAAATATTAGTCTTTAGGCCCACTGCTGAAAGTAGCACTTCTTTACAATTGAGAGTTTGATTGAAAGGCATTTTATTCTACTACGCTAGTCTAACGGGGTTGATAGTTTGCACATTATTCCGAAATTCCTATATATAACTTTCCGGCATGCAGGTTTTTGACGCAATTCTGACGATATAACAAACAAAATAATAAACATAATTCGAAAAGTCATTCATAGAAATGTCTTGGATTTGAAACCGCGACTCACATACGAATTCACGTTGCATATTACTCAATAGCACTTTACTGCGGAAATAAAGGTTGTGCCCAGTAGCAATACACGTAAGCAGACTTATCATTTTAAAATCTATACATACAATAAAATAACAGTTGTAAAAACCCTCGGTTTCAGATCGCAATCGACAAAGCCCAGTTTCATTCGGATATTATCGCACAAACGTCCAGACGTGTTTGTTGATATATTTCCGCGAAAAGAGAGTAAACACGTAGGCGATTTAGTTCATTACTAAAACCCTAGATTTCAGACTGCGATGAAACTTATCAACTTGCCTGTTGGACTCTCAAAGACATTACTTTACAACGTTCCTCGAACAAACGGACTGGGTACAACTGTGATATAATTGTGCGTGCTTTTTGCCTGTCTAGATTTGTTTAATAATGGTGATTTTGAAATTCTTCTGTGCATGTCAACGTTGTTATCTTCATGAACAGCTTGGAATTAACTTGGGCTGAATCACAGGCCAAGAAATTATTAAATATTTATAATCTTGTATATTGGTAATTTCCATAGTAGGAATTTCTAGACTTTGAACGGTATTTGGAAATTTGTATCAATCTATGATTTTTAATAGAAAAAATGCAAAATTAGCAAAGGTAAGTTGATAGTAATTATTTTTCACAATCAATAATGTCATATGAAAATATTTTAAATGAACAGCCGTAATTACACTTTCATTATTGGATAATAATTTATGCCACACATAAATTATTTTTGCCGACTGTATGTTGCTCGAGCTATTTGTGAATATTGAACGCCAGTCAAAATAAAGTGGGTGCCCTTTGTCTTCAAATCTTACAAACATATTGAAGTGGTTGGAATAGCATGACAATTGTTCGTGCAAATATCATTTCTCAAACGAAACATTTCCTTGGTCCGACACAATAGCCCTATCAATCTGTTCTGTTCTCACTCGGTGCGTAATCATTAAAGCTGTCCCTTTCTTGTTTTACAGATCATGACTTCTATTATTTACGTCACCACTAATAATTTATGCGTGTTGAAAGTGTGTTTACTTCGGTATTGCACGTATTTAAAGTTACAAGACATTGGGAATTAGTTTCCGTGTTTGATTTAAGATTATTCTATTTCTCAAGATAGTATTAATTTATTGTTTGTGATGGCAACATTGAATTGAATACCAGTTATAATTTATGGTTATTTTTTCGTAATGGCAACACCATTTGCAGTCTGTAATGTATATATTTTGAGTAGAAATTGTAACGGGTACAATGTATTAAATTATTAAAATAACAGCAGAGACAAATACAAAGCAATATTGTTGTCCCAAGATTTAATGTAACACGTTTAGTTATTGCACATTTTACAGCGACAATAAGTAATAATGTCGACTAGAAATCAATAATGTAGGCGAAATGCACTCAAATACAGCTAAACTGGCACCAAATTTAATATCAACTGTAAAACAGTATTGAGACATTGTTCAAATCGTATTGTACGAAATTTAATATCAAGATATTGTCTTACAGAACATTTTAATGAAAAACTATTGTTAATTGATTTTAGTAATTAATATAAACTCATTTGCATAAAAAACGGGCACCTAAACAATGAACCATTTCAAATGTTACTATTATTTTTGTTTGATAATTATAGGTAGTTTTACTTTCACAATTTTGTAAATTAATAAGCAAATAATCGTTTTCGTCAGTATTATCATAAAATTTTGATAAAATTTATGGGTTTTAATGCTAAAGTTCACTAGTAGTGTATGCTCGCTAGTAGTGCATATGCTCGTGAAGTAAAAGTTAACAAAGATTTTTGTTTATTTTTTCTTTAATAAAGTAAAAGCAGATAAATGTTTAGTATCGAGTGTGACCCCCTCTAGCTGAAATCACAGCTTGAATTCGTCTGGGTATGCTAGCGAGGATATCCCGGATACTTGCGGAGGCTTCTCGCGGCCAACATACGCAGTCATCGCCCGGCCCGCGGCCCTAAGTTACTCCGTGAGCACAGAGTTGCCAGGCTTAGGTTTGCTCGAAATTGTGAGTCATGGACTCAAGAAGACTGGAATAGGGTATTGTTCTCCGATGAAACCAGGATATCTCTGTTCGGTGAAGATCGACGTCGGCGAGTGCTACGAAGACGAGAAGAACGCTTTGCAGAGGCTTGTTTGAAGAAATCACATCTTATGGTGGGGGCTCTGTTATGTTTTGGGCAGGAATAAATTCAATGGATCGTACAGAGTTAGTCTTTATTGAAAACGGCTCACTGACTGGATATCGATACATAACGGAAGTTCTAATTCCTCATGCACAACCCGCATTGGCCGCTTTAGGCGAAGACTCAATTTTTATGGACGACAACGCTTGCGCCCACCGATCTGGCGATGTGGAAGCGTATGTGCAAGAGGTCGGCATTCGTCGTTTGGATTGGCCAGCTCGAAGTCCCGACCTCAATCCTATAGAGCATGTCTGGGACGTTCTGAAACGACGCGTGAGATCAGTACAACCGGCTCCGCAGACCATCAGAGAGCTGAAGAATGTGATTACCGTGGAGTGGAAACGTATTCCGCAAGCAAGTATCCGGGATATCCTCGCTAGCATACCCAGACGAATTCAAGCTGTGATTTCAGCTAGAGGGGGTCACACTCGATACTAAACATTTATCTGCTTTTACTTTATTAAAGAAAAAAACAAATAAAAATCTTTGTTAACTTTTACTTCACGAGCATATACACTACTAGCGAGCATACACTACTAGTGATAAAGTTCACTTTAAACCCATAAATTTTATCAAAATTTTATGATAATACTGACGAAAACGATTATTTGCTTATTAATTTACAAAATTGTGAAAGTAAAACTACCTATAATTATCAAACAAACCAATAGTAACATTTGAAATGGTTCATTGCTTAGGTGCCCGTTTTTTCTGCAAATGAGTTTATAATTTAAGAAAGTAGAAAGCCATTAGCAAGGTTACAATAATTGATTGTACGCTTCATGGTATAAACGGAAAGTACCTTAATAGATATTTAACTAGCGGCCCGGCCCAGCTTCGCCCGGGTACAAATAGATTTCTGTACAATAATATGTACGTATTATACATATAAACCTTCCTCTTGAATCACTCTATCTATTTAAAAAAAACCGCATCAAAATCCGTTGCGTAGTTTTAAAGATTAAAGCATACAAAGGGACATAGGGACATAGGAACAGAGAAAGCGACTTTGTTTTATAATATGTAGTGATAAGATGAGAAGTAAAAGCAATATACATCGTCATCATATTTGTATAAAATATTTTGATATTTCGATAACATATCTAAATTATCCATACATTCTGAATATTATAAAATCATAGTAGTACAAAGACATGCTCAATGATTAGAAACATAATCAACTTTAAAATTTAAATCAGAAGATGTTGATTCGTGTTTGCGGCTAAATCAAACTCGTTCCTTCTTTCGCTTTTAACTTTGCCCCGCCACTCTATATTCAAAATGTCACTCTAATTTGCCTATTAAAGTTTAGACGTGTAGGTCAGTAATGCGGGCAAAGAAAAGGTTCTCCCTTCGTACCCTTGATTTATGAATGAAGTGGACACGAGAAGAATACCGCCATCTCCTTTTGGATTGCGACTTTCACTTTTAATTTCCGTGAGTCGACTTGCTAGTGGACTTTTTCTTGTACATTATACATTGCATGTTATGCTGTCAAATTATACTATTGCGGGAAATCTTATTTGTAGCAATGCGTATTTATCGGAGCGATTTTATAGCATCTTCAATTGCTGGTGACGTTATGTAGGAAAGCCCTATATATTGATATTTTATTTAGAAACGTCTTTAGATACAGTAAATGCCACTAATTTTATTCTATCAAGACTTTAAATTGGGTATCAAATCTTCTATACAATCATGTCAAGCTAAGGTCCAGGTGTTACATGTTCATTCCATCAAATCCTTAGGAAGTAAATGTTTGTCCTTATGATATTACTTTTTTTATGCTTTTGTCCCTCGATTAAATAATTTAGTACATTATTTTGTCTATGCATCCCGCAATAGCACTATCAATACACTCTGTATTCACGATTCCTTACAATATTTTCAGTCTGTAACATTCCTCGCATAAAAACTACCAGTAAAGCGATCCCCATTAATTTCACGGCCGCATGAACCGTTCTGCCATTCATCAACTTAATACACATTCATTCTTCCCCAGCAATGTAAAGCGAAATGTGCGGAAAAGCAGTGTTAACTCCCGCCGGACGGGGGCTCGATGAATAGTCATGAGACAAATGAATCTTAGTAGGTTTATTGTCACCAAGCCTTGCATAATGAAATAGGTGGGTGTCACTGCAAACCAACAGTTTCTTCGAGGCCGTATGCTTAATTGTGTTCACCTTTAGGTTTTTTTTCTGTAGAATTGAAAGTTCAATCCAAAACGGAATCTTTGAAGTGTTTTATAAATATTCTACTGCACTGAATTGTATTGTGTCTCTCTCTAAAACAGAGTTCGTTGATAGAGAGGAGTTTCTTAATATTTATTAAATATATTAATTTTGCATAAAGTCTATATTAATAACTCAAAACTGATATTAAATTATCATTCTATATTTCCTATATTATGTTTTGTTTCTTCCGAAATAATTCTAAAACTAGCCAATAAGATAATCGAATTTACTAAAAGCAAACTTAATGAAATTAACAAGATAATCCCATACAATGTAGCTGTCCATTGAAGTGATGAAACAATCCAGTGAAATAATTGGGACACCATTGTTCCATGCCCACTGGACGTACGAGGCAAAATGGACAAAAGTTTGGAAAATACCAACAAAAGGAGGGTTTCACAAACGCCATTGTGACTAGAGACAATAGAACGAGATGGTTTTTGAAAAACCTCCGAGTTATTAAATACTATTAGTATGTCACGGCCTATAAATTTGGAGACAATTTTGTTTGTGACTTAATATCCATTGTTTAATGTTTCGACATAATAGACATTGTGAAATTGATGCAGTAGATGTTAGAGATTGTGTACAAGCAGTTACGCCACTTAGGAAAAGTTACGAAGACATTTGGAAAGGAGTTATTATTGTCAGTGACTATATTAATGTAATTCCAGAGATTATTACAGAATTTAAAATCTATGGAATCACATTGCGAAAGTGCGGCGTAGACTGTTATATGGGTAGCGATTTGTATTGATTTCTGTGGTATGTAAAGTCCGCCAACTAGGCCAGCGTGGTGGACTTTATGGCCTAACCACTCTCAATTGTACTCTATTGTAGGTTCGTGCCCTGTAGTAGGACGTGTATAGACTGATATTGGTATAGGTACAGTTAAAGAATTTCGAGAGATAAAAGAACGGAAAGAAAATTGAAAAAAATAAGAAAATTGTAATATTCTGCAAGTAACATTGCAGTATTTGATAACAATAATGATTTTCTTTTTAATACTGAATATGAGTATTGTGTAGATATTTCATTGTTGCACTTGCTCATGAGTGTACTACTTCTCTATTTAAATACATACTTAAAAATATGTAATACAGACAAAGTGCGTAATTCCACATTTGAAGGCAATTCCTTAAATATTGTTATTAATTCATAACAGATGTTAACTTAGGTAAATTCAATACTTTGATCATTGTAGAAAGGTGTTGATAGGTAATTATTATTATAAAAGCTTGTGTTTCTACTACGACTCTATATTCAATAATTACACTTAAGAAACTTAAAGGTTTGAAATATATAAAATAAGGTGCGTAATCCACATTTGAAGGCAATCCCTTACATATTTCCGTGTGTTTATATTTGATATTATCCTCACACACTTTCAATCACATACCAAAACATCTGATTCAACCCTTGTCATACACAGCACAATGAAATCCTGTCAGAACATCCTTGTAATTGGAAATGAAATTTCCCGTAAAATCCCTGCTAACAGAATGTTATTGCTGACCGGAAATTGAACGACGTCAGACGAGATTTGTCCAGATTTGAAGTAAAGGTAGCAACCGGATCTTATGAAGTAAACGAACACACCATTTTTGCACTAGGTTCAGGTAACTTTTCAACAACGTCACCATTGTACTTACGACCTTATTCATACAGTTTTAAAACCTGTTTTAGTTATAGAATGTTTCATCTCTTTTGAGCTTTTGAATTGATTTTGAGCAAGGAAAATAAAACATTCAATCACTAAAATAGGTTTTTTTGGAGAATGTCTCGTTCCAACACCTACCACTGTAACTGTACGCCAGGATCAACGGCGGCACGCAATGTAATGTCACCGAGCATTGAAACTCGGCGAGTCTCCGGGAATGTCTAACTTGTCTTTAACCCGCAACGAAATCAATCAGAAAGTTATTATGAGTTGAAAATAATTTATCGTGCACTTAAAATATATTTTAAATCTTCTATGAATTAGGCCATAAAAATACAACGGTTGGCTTGTAAGTCCTGGTAACATATCCAGGTTGTGTATTAAGAGATAATGAGTTTCTTCGTGATTAATGAGAAATACACAAAAAATATTTTGTCATGCTCCGGTTTACTGCTATCTGAGGGTATAATAGACCAATGGCAATACTGAATGTTGCAAATAACACCCTCTGTCATTTACAACAACAAATGTATTTGTGGAATGTCAAGAATTTCTTGGCATTCCACTGCGCTCGCCATCCTGAGACAAGATGTTAAGTCTCAATATTGGACATATTAGTCGTTACTCTGGCTACAATATCCTTCAAACCAAAACACAACAGTGCATTTACACTGCTGTTTGACGGGAGCAATAGAAAATGTGGTGATACCTACCCATGCGGCCTCTCACATATGAGATACCTACCACCAGTAGCGACTTATGTTGCTCCATTTTATAAATCCTTACGCAAAACAAACATAATACTAATGTCGTTTAGAACAATGGCACGACCATAAGTGCTTCCTTCAAGGAACAATGCACGGAAATTTTGTTAGATCACATTTTGTTCCGTTTGTAAGTAAGCCCATGTACCGTACATTACGGAAGTATTTTACGGTGGAACGCAATGGTGAGCGGCTTACTTTATGAAAATATTTCATCCCAGTTTATTATATATATCCGAAATATGATAGATGTATATATGTACGTATACATAGTTGTATATATGCCTTAGATTGAATATAAATATACTTGCCAATCTTTCATCTTTTCATCTAAGGTATTAATGTTTAAAATTAAAAGTAAATAATTTGTCCAAATTATTATTAAAATAGAATATATTCTCCCGAAAGAGTTACACCGTTATTTCGAAATTATTTCGATTTTTTTCGAAAACGAATTATTTCGAAATTTGAGTAAAAAAGGCGTATTGCCCTATTAGGTCACGGATTTAGACATACAAAAGAAATAAATAAAAAACTGCTACTTAGTAAATATTTTTTAAATATTCTAATACTATATATTTAAAGACTTTGTGCAAACATGTTAATTCCTATTGTTCTGTTATGTTTTCTTATATATTTTATTTCATAGTTTATATATTATTTTTCTATTTCTCTATAGCTATAAATTTCCTATGTTGTAGAATAGTGTTTATGTTTGTAGAGTATTTATAAATGTCTAAACGAATGTTGTGTTCGCCTGTGGCACGTGTACTTGTATTAGACCAATTGTTAAATTTACTTAAGAATATTATGTATACTGTGCTGTTGGTGTACCAAACATACTAAAATAAAAATAAAAAAGTTATTTAAAGACTAAATAAAAATCTAAATCAACTCCACACGTAATATAACAAAAATTAAAACATAATGAAATAGCGTCTGAAATCTGACAGGAAATATCATCCATAATAGTATAACCATAAAACACTGTTAATAGCTAATTGTTATAGTAATAACAGTTGAAAATCGCATTTACTGATAACGCGTCATTTAAGCGTACATGGGCGCAATCACGCCAGTTGCTCCAACTATTTCTTGGTCAACTTGTGGTCATAATTTTAATGCGTCAAAACCAGTAGCTATTAAGATCCTGGATACCGTTAAATACCAAGGATGCACAGTTTATTCAGTGGGATGAGTACTATCAGTTTTCGAAGGAATGTCACTCCAAAAATTTGGAAGCGAAAAATTTGTGAGGTAAAATTAAATTTCTTAAAAACATTGAATTTGTTGTTTAATTTGAAATAAATGATATTGGGTTAATAATAATAACTTAAGTATATATTTTTTATTTTTATAATGTTATATCGGAAGCTTTCTCTAGTTATTATGAATTCATCAAGGGGCTAATGATAAAAGACTCTCTTTTTACAAAAATCATGGCTTAGAATTAGGTAATAAATAATATGAATGTATTGAAACGCATCTATAAGACGCGTTTGAATACATAGTTATTTACAATAGTTATTTCAATTAACAAAGTGAAAGGGGCGAACCTATCGCCATGCCAGGCGCATTCAAACCCCTCACAATTCAAAGAAATTTTTTTCAAACAGAAACACTCGAACTGTATTCCCGTTCTCTTTATTTCGCTCACTTCAAAATTCCCAATCTACCGAGTAAGCACAACAAAACCAACGGTAGCGGACAAAGTTGCGGAATTTAAAACGTAATAGTTGCCTCGATGGATGGGCGAGCATCTGTATTCGTAATCAATATGATTTGGCTTGGAGCCGTTGAGCACGGAATAGGCCTCCAGGAGGTACATTATTCCGAGTCTAGGAGGCGGGTGTAGGACGACAGAGTGCATAAATAACGTCTGTATTAATCTGTGTTAGTTGAGGCGAAACGAGGAAAAATGGCGAGCTATTTGTTTCTGCTGATGCGGTGTTAGTCCTCGTTTTAGGTAATGTTTGGAGATTTGTTGCTGTGGTTTTGTTAGTTCTTTGAATGAGCAGTTATATATTTGTTTTCGTTAAAATTGGTGACTATTATTAATGCCAAAGAATATCCTAGCGTTTTCAGATGTAACAATATAATATCTGAATAATTAAACCGAAGCCAGCGTCTTGACTGAATCTTCCGTATTTGTATTTAATTATATTTTATAGGTTTGAATGCATTCGTAAGTTTACTTTGCTGTATCAGAAAATAAATGAAAGAAACAGCCGATTTTTTTATATAATTAGAGTTAAACATCATTTTTAATTCTTATACTCGTATTCTAAGAGTTCGCTAACCCGCACAATTAGTATCCATGAAAGGTTATCATACTTTTACAATACCATAAAATGCCGATCATTTCGTATATTAGAATTAAAATGTATTTTTTGCCTATACAATGCAAGTCTTCCTTTACCGTTCACTCAATGTTGGTTTAAAAGCACGAAATCATTAGTGGTAATAAGCCACTTATATTGGGTAAATACGTTCGTTATAACAGAACAGACGCACAAAGGATCATTACCTCTTTGTGGGCCCGAGTTTTTGCGATATGACTCATTCTATCAGGCCACATATGATTTTTTTCGGCTTTATTCACTATGAATAGAAAATCCACGGCAATCTGCCGGAATGAAGAGATTAATGGCAGTGCGGGGAGCGGAAAGGTGTATAAAAACAATGTTTTTATCGTCGTGTTCATTTCGTGCCAAATGTACCGTAGTGGCTAAATAATAATATAAGCCTTTTATTTCAGACGAATAAAACTTTTGCAATTATTAACTTAACCTAATGCCTCTGGCGAGTCAGTAACATCGACAACTTGGTCTGTTTGCCCTATTTTGGCAAAGGCCTCCTCCATCTCTTGCCACTTCGTTCTATTTAGCACCGTCCTTGTCCATGTTTTTCCTGCTGTCTTTTTAATTTCATCTTCCCACCTTCGGAACTGCCTGCCTCTATTTCTTTTACTGTTTCTTGGGTACCAAGACATTATATTTTTGGTCCACTTTTCAGTGCCTCTTATGTGACCGGTCCAGTTCCATTTTAGTTTCCTAATTCTTGTTGTTACGTCTTCGATTTTTGTGCGTTTTCTAATTGTTTTGTTTCTTATTCTATCAGATTTCCTTATATTTAACATTCCATTGCTGTCTGACAGGTTCTCAGTTTGTTATTTTGTTCTCTGGTGAGTGCCCAAGTTTGGCAACCGTATGTTATTCGCCATGACAAAAGTGGCTAAATACATAATGTTTATTTGCGACATTTTTGATTTGTTGCGGTGTCATAGCTGGGGAATTGTCAAGCTAACATTGCGTAACACATATACACACGACAATGTATTGAAAACATAATATGGCTAGGTAATTACTTGTGTCGTTTGGGACGAAATCTAAGCAACATTCAATTACTTTTAATAATGGCAACCCAAATTAGATCTAAGGTATCACTAAAGCAGAAAACAAAGCGGATGTAAAAACGACACCGTGAAGAAACATAATGGCTAACGGCATAAACGTTTCATATTTGAACGTCAATTAATTTTCGGATGAAATAAAAAAGGCCGTCACGATACGGACAAAAAAGTATAGTAATATCAATTAACAAGATGCTCTAAACGATATCAAAACACCCTTAACAATGGAAACTGAACTTAAAAAAATAGATCATAAAACCCAAAGTGGTAGCAACAAAGATGTTTCGGTTGTGAAGGATGAGCTACCGTTGAAACAGAGTATAAATATCGGTACATTTCCTTTTGTTATATCAGACGGACAAACAATAGAGTTTTTTGCTGAAGAAATGCAAACTGATAATCTAGATTAAAACAATAGTGTTGGTCGTTGGCTTCTTGGTTACGTCACTAAAACAACTGTAATACCTAAATTAGGATTTGCTCATTCCATACCAAATATTAGAGACATACTCAAAAACACTCAAAGTGCGACGTCATTAACGTCACTATCAGAATATTATCCAAATATGGACAAAATATTACAAATATATCTAATTATTATAAGCAATTGAGTTATCTAGGTACATTACAAGAGTATTTGGATACAAATAATATATAAAACTTAAACTTTATTCCAAAACATAATAATATCAAATGTTAATATTCCCAGTCTAAAACCCACAGGAACATCTGTATAATGTATTTAGGAAAAGATAGGCGACTGACATAAAACATTTTAATAAAAACTGACATAAATGTTAATCATACATAACAAAATAATAACTAAACATAACAAATAATAAAGATTGTTTCAAATGATTTTAGGCTTATAAAAGGTTTTTTTTTAATTATAAATTCTGAAGGAAATAAGGAAAAAATAGCATATATTATTGTAAATAGTTCGTTTAGTAAAATTACGCAACGTAGGTACTTAAAGCATTAGTTCTAAACATAACCGCTAATAAGTTAATTATAACTGCATTTAATTCGTACCAGCTATTTAACGCACTGAACAAAATAACCATGCAGCGAAATGTTACGCATTGTTAATACAAGTAAGCATCAGGGTTGGAAGGTCAACGAACGATGATATGTAACAAATTCTACTTAACAATATTGTGATTTTTATAAGGTTGGAGGTAATCCCTCTTATTCATAAAACCCGCGAAACAATCACATAAACTTAAATTAGTTAAGTAATGTTAAGAGGAGATAAACTTCTATGGTATGTAAGTCTACCACCACGCACTGGGCCAGCGTGGTGGACTAAATATATGCCTAACCACTCTCAATCGTACTCTCGATTGTAGACGAGGTCCGTGCACTGCAGTGGGACGTATATGGGCTGATACAGACAGAAGAGGACATAAAAGTAAGTTAATTATGTTTTACCATTAGGTTTTTTTCCCAATATGTTTTTTTCTACATATTTTAACAAATATTGTTACTTCACAGAATAAATAATTGATTTATTCACTATACGTGAACAGTAATATCAAACGTCCAGGTGACAGACTTCGTCATTTTTCTGCTTAAAATTTGCTAAGGTTCTTGGCCATTTTAAAGTTAATGAGCTGTTAAATAGCTGATTAGTAATTTTTGACGTCTACGTATAACGCTTTTGAGTAGGCTCATATTAACGGGATTTGAAAATTGCGTGAACACCTTATAAACAATGGGAAATGACTTTAAAATTGGTAACAATGATAAAAGGATCTATACAGGGTATATCAAGACTGCTACCGAAAACGAAGCGGGGTGGTAGTTTAAGCGACTTCAGACACAATGTAACAGAAAAAGTTGCAAAAAAAAGCGTCAATTTTTTTTTTTTTTTCCTATGACCATATTTGGGTGGTGAATACATTTTTTCCTAAAATAATAGTGTATACCCTTTTATTTATAAATAATCTAAGGTATAAAAGTGTTTAAATTATTATTTTAGCAAAAACTATGGATTTACCACCCAAAAATGACGATATTTAAAAAATCATAAAAAATAATTGTCGCGTTTCTTTGCGAAATTTTTAGTTGCATTGTGTTTGTAGTCACTAAAACTACCACCCGGCTTCGTTTTCGGTAGCAGTCTTGAGATACCCGGTATAACTAATGAGAAGCATGTTGAAGGATGTGCAACGAACTGCAAAGATTTCATAAAAGGCACATATTGGGATTTAACATGGTATGTCTTAGGATGACGAGCGATGTGAAATGCCATGGATTGGTTTGTAATTCATGGTGTTTGGTTTTGTTAAAGTCCTTTATATATTACTAGCGGTCGGGCCCGGCTCCGCCCGGGTGCATACACGTTTTAAAATGGCGGTCAAAATGTTTAATTCTGACTATCAGTTTAGAATATCGACCAATCGGACCACGAAAACGAACAAAATTTCCTCGTATTTGCTAGAAATATCACTACTGCTTTCCTCCTATAGGTCATAGCGTGATGATATATAGTCTATAGCCTTTCTCAATAAATAGACTACCCAACACTGAAAGAATCATTCAAATCGGCCCAGTAGTTCCAGAGATTAGCGCGTTCAAACAAACAAACAAACAAACTCTGCAGCTTTATAATATTAGTATAGATTATTAGCGATCGTATCGCTTACCATCATGCAAGTGGCATGCTCGTCTCGTCATTTATTGTAATAAAAACTTATCAGAACTAAATATAACGTTAGGCATCTATTAAAGTAATTATCTTAAGCCCGCTTAATATTTGAACCGGTTTGTGGTAAATCTTCATATAAATTATAAGAAATACAGAGACTATGGTTTTTAAACTGAACACACGAATTCTTTCCATTCCGAGCAAAATATTGTGAAATTTCGATGAGTCCTTGAACTTTGAAAGATTAAAGTCTTTGTACCACAAATAGCGTAATATTCATTTTTTATCACAAATCTTGCCAAATTATAAACGGCCCACCAAGAGTAATTACAAAGAGACTCGTTTCGCGGGCCCTCTGGAGCGAATCTCGATTTGTAACACAATTTCACTTCACCCGCAGAATGATACTGTCATTAATAATTTAGAAAGGAAAACGGATTTTGCATTTTTTAATTCGTTCTGCTACTTGATAATGAGAACTGTTATTTGTATCTGTATCAGCCCATATACGTCCCACTGCAGGGCACGGGCCTCCTCTACAATCGACAGTACGATTGAGAGTGGTTAGGCCATATAGTCCACCACGCTGGCCTAGTGCGTGTTGGCGGACTTACATACCATAGAAATTTTTATAAAATCGGCTATGGTATGCAGGTTTCCTCACGATGTTTTCCTTCACCGTTTTAGTGCGTGGTGATTGACTATCAATACACACATGACTCCGAAAAGTCAGAGGTGTGCCCTGGGATTCGAACCCGCGACCACCGTGAACATGTTGGCAGTCGCGTCTAGTCCGTTTACCAACAGGCCACCACGCACTTTTATTTAAGTGTTTAAATGTTTGTTTAAAAAAACTGAGTTATCCATTTATTCGTTTTTCAGTATCGTAGTGACACTAACTGTAATCCAATAGAGATAAAAGCCTCTAGACGAAGCCAATTCATACATATGTACATACAAGCCTGCACTGTGCCACTGCAGGGCAAAGGGCTTTCTACCCTCCTTTCATTCGTCCCGGTTCGGGGTTCGATCCTGCCAGTCTCTGTCCCACCTATCCAACTCGTCTCGCCATCTTTTTCTGCTCTCTCGCAACAATTCATCAAACTGAAATTTTAGAAGGAAAGTCTGATTAAATTTTCAATTAACACGTTATTTGATGAATCTTTCCTTTTCAACGTAGACAGTCTTAGACCAAAACGATTTTATAATTTCTGTCGCTATTATCATGTAAGGGAAGACACTATCAACTACAATATCGAAAGAATTTTAAGTTGATGCTCAAAAGGAACAAATTTTATCGATATACAATTCAATACCAAAGTGGGCAATCCAATAACCAATAAAACGTATTTAAATTATTTAAATCGCCACATATTTACCTACTTCTCATATCAAAAATTAATAACCTCAATTAATTGATATTACCTCAGTTAATTTAAATAACATTTTCAACATTCAGTAATAATTTATACATCTTTTTAAACGTTAATTGAACGTAAAGATGTCATTATGTGGAAAACACGCCGACCTACACTTGCAAAATACTGGTTCGGCGAGCAAACTTAAATATTTCAACAAGCTTAATTTAAGAACAGTAAAAAGCAGGGAATATGGACAAAGCAAAGATAAAATAAAACTTATTGACGTTTGTATTGCTCAAGTTGCTGCACACGGCACGACACGATTTCAATACGACTTATCGCATTGATTATATAAATATGCAAACCCTAATGTTATGATTTTGGCGTGTTCTTTCGTGTAAGCAGAAATATAATACACAATTTTCATATCAAATATTTTCTTTATTTTAGTAGGTACTAATAGTGGGAACAACAGGTATAATTTTTCTAAAATCTAAAAGAAATAAACTTAATTGTAAGTTCGATTAAGAGGTTTTTTCACTAGAGAGAACTTACTATGATTAAATATAAATCAATATTAAGACATCACTATTATAAATACGGTGGCATAAATGTCGTTTCATGTGAATCGGACTTTTTCAATTTGCTTTTGTAAACGGTACATTGAATCACGTTCCGGTGGAATTTAATTCGGACATAATGCTCCAAAAGGGTAGGGTATGGTTTTGGGAGATTGTTTCTCAACTTTGTATCCAACAAACTAGATATTTAAAATTTTATTGATATTAAATCGTTATGGATATATTAAATAATACCTTCTAACTATTTTATATAATAAAAAGTTGTATTTAAATAATTTGATTTTAAAACTTTTTTTAACGAAAAGCTTTTTTTGGACTCTCATAATTTAAAAGTGATGTCACAAATTTCATTTATGATTCTTAAAACTATGACAGGAGTTAATCGGTTATACCTGCCAAATAACTTCAAGAAACCTTGGTTTAGGTATATAAAAACTCAAATTAATAATCATGCTACAGACTTTACAACTTAGGACCCGATAAATAAAACAAATTGAAAGAGATTGCCGAGTCCTGTAAATTTCTTACATAATTTACATAATAAACAAAAATAATGGAATTAAAAGTCACTGGCCCCAAAAAATTTAATTAACTCCAAAAAGTTTTTATACCACTGGCCACAAGTCACTTTTGAGAGTATAATTTTGCATTCATCGAGATGCCTGCGCAATGTTTCACTCAGTTAATTGAAGTGATTCCAGTAATAATAACATTAAAGTACATAAAATATTTCCACCGGCCACTGCGCCAAAATCATTGTAGTTTTTAAGATGCCTAAAATAACTCATTATTTTGAAAATTTATTTAAGAAAATATGAATTTAATCTAAATAATTAGATTGATTCAATTTGGCACACAAAAGAGGGACCCAATTAATGTTTTGACGTAACTGAATTTATTTTCCTTTTGACAAAATATTTTATTACATTTAATTTTTAACCTTTAAGCCGTGATTCGTTCCAAAAACATGTAATTACTTGTCGTAATAATCTTCTAAACCGTTTTGCTAAATGTCTCATCCAGAAATGAAATTGTGATTAATTTACATGCTTTTATTTTTAATTCTTAATCATAACTCTGAAGAAGGAAAGTAATGTTAGGTCAAAAAATTAAAAAGATGTATAGAAGATATTGTAGTTATGTATTAATTTTAATAACCGTTAGAAAAGAAGAAGAAAATAAACGTAAGATCAATTAATACGCGGAATAAGATTTGTTCTATAATATTATTTGTAATGTGATGCCCAATAAAGGTCTTGCAAATAAAAACCTATCATCATTACAAATGGATACCATATGGAGAAGTTTAACTATCACTAATCAGTTCTTTTTAATAAAAATAAAAACTTAGTGACTCATTCTAAAAATAAATGTATAAAGAATGTATTTCCATTCGCAGTATTAATATCAAACGGCCAAAATCTAGCTAGGAGCGAATATCAAAATATTCTTCGGTTTAAAGAATCTTTATTGTCTTAAGAAATTTTAATTTTTTTTTTTAAATTCTTGCTATGAGTATAAAATTCTTAGCAATATATAGTACAATTGATAATGAAATCGTCTGTACACTCGTAATCGTCGAAACACGATATCACTGAAAACGACACTTCAAAAGTATGAAGCAGTAAATTTGCTTCTAATAGCGCCGAATTTTCCTCCGGTTTTATTTAAAAACTATCAAAGGTAAGTAAAACGTCTACTGGGGATAAAACGGCCGGCATTTGAAACTTGCCCCGTAAAACTCGCGGCCATAACGAGTGCAATATTCAAAGACGCCGGAGAGCGATCCGAATCTTTAATATTCATCCCGACTGCTATCCACTTTAAAGTTCGGCGCGGCATTACTTTAATCTTTTCTTGGGAGACGCCGAGTTTCAAATGGAAATAGACTCTGAAGATTAATTTCTGTGGCAAAGGGTAATTTATTTTTGCTTTTTTAGGCCGGATTAATTAAGATTTGTCTTTTGTTGTGCGGATTTATTTTTATTTATTTATTTAATCCCTTTTTGCACTTTGTATAAGTAGAATTACAGCAGAAAAATTACATAATACTAAAAATCCAAGAGGCGGCCTTATCGCACTAGGCAATTTCTTTTGGGCAACCTTTGTATAGGAACCTAGGAATTTACAATTTGTGTGCGACTGGCTTGTGGACGCTTCTTTGCGTGGAAGTCGAAATGTTTTATAAAATTTTACATTTGTTTACATAATGTATTATTAAAATGTTTATAAATTGTCATTTGTCAAAAAAACTATTTTTATGTCTTCTGAATACTTCCTGAAAACATTTAGCAAATTGATTACAAGTTGCATACATTATTATTTTCGTAACTTATGAACTACAATTTAAGTACCCCACCACTAATAACACTTATTTAAATCTTGCAAGAACCTGAATACTGCAATATATATTTTTTATTACAATGAATAGCGAGACGAAGATGCCATTCGTCTGATGGTAAGCAATACAACCACTCATGAACAAGTAGCAAAACCAAACAACACCATGAATTACAAAGCAATGCTTGGCATTCCACTGCGCTCGCTATCCTGAGATGTTAAGTCTCAATAAGTCCAGTAGTGACCATGGCTACAATATCCTTCAAACCGCAACACAACACTGCATTTACACTGCTGTTTGGCGGGGGAAATATACATTGCGATGGCACCTACCCGGGCGGCCTCTCACATATGCGAGAACTACTACTAGTAATATTTTGGCAACATTCAAAGTACAGGTGTTGGAACGTCGTGTTTTTCTTTATGTAACGAATAAGTATCAATTAATTATCGATGTAGTATGAATAGACCTCTCCTACTCGCACGTTATTGGACCGTGTTGGATTGAATCCCAAGGCGATACCGAACTAAGGCTTGTTGATTTTGATGAGATACCACTATGAAATTCGGGAATAGTAGATCAATTCGTATGAGAATTTGTCGATTTAATGTGCCAATAAGGAAAGCCGCAGATTTATAGTTATGATTTCATAACATTTGGCATTTTCTTGGAAGTTACCGTAAAGCTAATAAAGGAATTTACTAAGCCGCTGTGGAAAATAATACTTTAATAAATATATTACTGTATTGATTAATCATGTCGCAATACTTAAATAGACATCATGAAACTTTTTAGAAGTGTATTTTTTCAGCAATGGATTTCCTACTGAAGAAGATTAAAGTAATTGTATGACAACTGATTACTGCATTGCAAATAAAACAGTTTCAGCATCGGTACAAGTGTATCTGTATCAGCCCATATACGTCCCACTGCAGGGCACAGGCCTCCTCTACAATCGAGAGTACGATTGAGAGTGGTTAGGCCATATAGTCCACCGCGCTGGCCTAGTGCGGGTTGGCGGACTTACATACCATAGAAATTTTTATAAATCATTTTTTTTTGTTTCTGTGAATTGCGAGACGTGCAAGCCGTTCGCCTGATGGTAAGCGATACGACCGCTCATAAACAGTAGAAACATTCCACTGCGCTCGCCATCCTGAGACATAAGATGTTAAGTCTCAATATGTCCAGTAGTTGCTCTGGCTACAATGTCCTTCAATCCGAAACACAACAGTGCATTTAAGCAGTGTTGTTTCACGGGAGAAATAGACATTGCGGTGGTACCTACCCAGATGGCCTCTCACATATGAGAGACCTACCACCAGTAAAAATGTAATAAATCCAGTAATTGCTATGGTATGCAGGTTTCCTCACGATGTTTTCCTTCACCGTTTTAGAGCGTGGTGATTGACTATCAATACACACATGACTCCGAAAAGTCAGAGGTGTGCCCTGGGATTCGAACCCGCGACCACCGTGAACATGTTGGCAGTCGCGTCTAGTCCGTTTACCAACAGGCCACCACGCACTGTCGGTACAAGTAAAATATTAAAAACCAAATTCCATATTGCCAAAAATCTATCATTCCCAAATTAACCTACGACAATCCTTTCTATACCCAATTCCACTACAAGTGATTTATCGGTCCTCCCTGATCGAGAGGCCATCAAGCAACAGAACTGAAGGACGTGCCTCAGGAGTGCCGTTGATGCTAGCTGTCGAAACATCCTTGAACTGATCGGGATTACCGGCCCTCCAATTACGCCGTACGTTGGTCAAGGGATGACCGAGTGTTCGACTTTAAGTAGTAAATGAGAATTTGTTTTGCGTATATTGGTCAGATATTGATTGAATTTGGGTTGATGTAGCTTCCAATAGTTATGAGACGTGTTTTTATATTAATATTTTTTTGTTAACAAGTGGCGTGATTGGCCTTCACGGTCCAGACGCGGCTACTAACATGTTCATGGTGGTCGCGGGTTCAAATCCCAGGGCACACTCTGACTTTTTGGAATCATGTGTGTAATGATAGCTAGTCAATAACCAGTCACCGCGCACTGTAACAGTTAATGAAAACATAGGGAGGAAACCTTGCACACCACAGCAACGAAGAAAAAAATGTATGTGGTATATAAAGTCCGCCAACTCGCATTAGGCCAGCGTGATGGACTACATGGCCTAAGCCCTCTCAATGGAATTTAAATTGTAGATGAGGCTTCGTCCTTTACTGGGACGTATATAGACTGATACAGTACAGAGTGTACTAAAGTACAGGCATCTAGCTTCTTTGATTGTATATTAGTTGTAAAATAAAACAATGGTTATTAGTAACTAAATAATTAGGGACCCATGAAGGTCGTAAATGTATTTTAACCCTTTTCCACAAACGGAAAATAAAATGCATAAAAGCGAAATGGGTGTTTCTTTTATTTCTGTTTATAAAATAGTAAAACTTCAGTTTTAGTGACAGAAAGTCGCTGCAATCCTACCGAGTGAACATCTTGAGAGTTCGCTTAATGAGTTTTTACCGACCTAAAATATATTCTGGAAGAGGTGCCGTCGAAATTAAGATGTAAAAGTTAATTTCGTCGCGTGTGGATGATGACACAGACGTAGATCTGTCGCAGTGTCTGGAGTTTGGATAACTTCGATAATATTTACTGTCTCGCGTATCTTGTTGAGTTTATATATGTATACTTCATTTTATTGTAATAAATGGCGAGACTAGCATGCCGTTCGCCTGATGGTAAGCGATACGACCGTTCATGAACAGTGACAAACTAAACAACACCTAAACTATAAAGCTTGGTATTCTACTGCGCTTGCCATTCTGAAAATAAGATGTAAGTCTCAATATGTCCAGTAGCTACGCTGGCTACAATGTACTTCGGACCGAAACACAAAAGTGCATCAATTAATTTGACGTTGGCTATCATATCGCCGCTGATATGTGAATATCACAGCAACACTACATTTACATACATTTTAATCAGTATTTCATCAAAATCCGGCTAATCTGATTGAATAAATTTTATTGTGAGAATCGGTATAAATCTTTTTATGATACAGAGCGGATGCGAAATCGATGCTACCACCAACTAATCTATCTTCTCTAAGAAGTGTAATCCTTATTTAGGTACGCGAATTGAATGGACTAGACCTCACATTCTATGAATACCCACTTCAAATGTATTGAAATAAATTAACCCACTCCCTAACATTCAGCAACTGCAGTCAATACAACCAATGAAAAATCTATCTTCCAATCGCATAATGGAAGTAATAAACGAACTGTTATTACAACATTAGCTCGGATAAACGCGTGGTTAACTAGTCTCGGTCCTGTTCACGTATCCGAGGAAATCTCTTTGAATACCATCGTTTAATTTCACGCTGCTTGCAGTTGCGATCTGTTTCCATTAACAAGTACAAGTCGGGTTAGTGTTGACTGTTTTCAACATCGAGGATTTTTTATTGCTAGCGGATAATTTAATGAAGGTTATTTATTTGTTATTATCTGACTTAACACCTAGTTAAATAAAAGAGAAAGTGGTTATTTATCAATTTTGGCGTATGGTGTGTATGACGATAATGAACACATACATACTAATCTCAAAATTCATAATACTATCTAATGTCTCATGCTGTTGTTAAGTAAAATAAATGATGTTATAGGCAACCGCTGGAGGTGAAGGTCTTTGGGGTAGATCTATGTCGATTCTCTTGGCCAAAAAGGATAATCTATACATATAAATAAAATTGACGTGTCTGTTTGTAAAGTGAAAATAAAAAAAATTCTAACTACATATCGTTAAATACACGATACGTATAACGAAAATGACCTTAGTTTTTTTTTTGTTTGTATGTCTGTCCATCTGTCTGTCTGTTTGTTCCGGCTAATCTCTGAAATGGCTGGACCGATTTTGACGGGACTTTTTTGTCAGGTAGTTGATATAACAAGGAGTAACTTCATTTTAGAAAACATCTTTTATTTTAGAAAAATAAAGTTTTTGTGAAATTCCCCGCGGATGAAGTCGCGGGTACAGCTATTTACTATATGAAGAAACGATTTACTTATGTAGGTGAAAGATGAAAAAAATTGACGAAACAATACAGATAATGAACGCCAGCCTAAAAAGTTTCATTACCGGAATATTGTATGCTTATTCTGTAAATTGCAATTGTCACGCAAAGTTTTTATAACTGCAACAGTAAATAAATTACTCCGAGAAAAAAGCGGCGATGATTTCATAAATAATGACACAGATCAGATGTGGTATTTTAATGAAAGACAATTTTATAATAAACGTAATGAAAAAATACGCAATTAATGTCATTAAAATTAATACAGAAGATGACACCTAATAAGTTGATGATGATACAACAAATGACAATTTTATAATTAATAAATTATATAACACGCAATTTCTAGCAAACACAGTAAATAATTATGAAATAAATACAATTATAATTAACACAGAAATGATAAAAGCCGAGGCGGTTGAGTGATATCGTGAGCGCTGGCAATGAAAACCGTACGAGAGTTGATTTACACCGCATCAGCTTCTGACTAAGAAGTGGAGTAAGCAAACGAGCAATGTTTTCACTTTCGTCCGGCGGTACAGTTAGATGGGTGCCCCGTTGTCGAGCCAACGACATCTTGCCAAGGTTACGGACACACCGCGTCGGCTGACCATAAATATTATTTGAAAATAGAAGCTTTGCATTTTTATTTGTTTTTTTTTATTTATTTTTTTTCTTATTGGTTTCGGACTGGCTGGAAACGACAACGGTTGTTTTCAATTCTGGATTGGAGTTAAAATTTGTTATTTTTTTCATCAGTAATGTGAAAGTAAATCTTGGTTCTTTATTTGAGGTTTATATAAAAATCTAAAATCAAATTAAAAGTAAGTAAAAAACCTCTGCCCTTTTAGATAGTAATTTAAATTATTATTGGTATAATATTGCTTAACAATATTCAAGAAAAGATAATATTTACAGAGTAAATTTGCGCTTATTTAATCCAAAGTCTCGACTTAACAAGTTTACATATTAAGACTCACTAGACTTGAAACAAAATATTTACCCGCTGTAAATCTAACCTAACATTTACATATCAAATAAAACATCAAGATTCAGAGCCCAGTGTAACAAAGCCCTTACTTTTTTATTCAAAAGATCAAAAGACAGCCAATAAAATTGTAAATTGCGTATAAATTATGCATAAAATGGGCTGAAAAATATTCAAATAGCCCCAAATCCGCTCAGTGTCACGTACACTCTGTGTAAATCTTAGAAAATCTGATTTAAGAACCGACTTTATATTTAATGCAAATTGAGGTTTTAATACGAGCAAAATTTGGTGTTCTCGTTAGAGGCAAAACCGTGACCAAACGCGATTTGGAGGTTGGAAACTTTGAGGTCAAAAGTTAGACTTTATGTTCAATTTGGAGGGATTTGGATGTATAAATGATCTCAGTGCCGAAGGGAATTCTGTGGATTCCAATTATTGATTTGAAGTTGGTAATCCTTTAGAATACACTGAATACAGTAACCATCTATGTGAATTACGTACACAAACAAGGGCAGTTGAAATTAAAGCAGATGCAATCCTCAATATAAGTAAGAGAAAAATATATAAGTAAGTAGAACCAGCCAAAGACCAAAGTTAAACAATGATTTTATAAATCCAAGAGATCAAAACCGTAGTTTTTTTTACTGATTGGCAATAAAATCATTGCTTCTAATAGTTGACACTGTTCGTATATTTATGTATGTCTAAAACCTCGAAAGATTTGCGGATTTCCAGTCTTCCTTTGAAGGTAAGCTAAGGTAACCCCATTTACATAAAAGCTCCTTGCAATATTTTAATATTGTTTTCAACTTCCAAAGTTTACGCTATTTCAAAATTCCGTTTGAATAACATTCTGATCAAACAATGTGCTACCGCTCTTCGAATTTCATTAGTTTGAAACTATCAAAATTTAAACGCGCTCGTAAAACTTTTCAGACGAGCTCGCCTTTTATCTTCACGCTACAGCTACGCTGAGAAATAGGTTATAATAATAATGTATTTTATATTTAAAGTTTCTTATTCTGGTATTGAGGAAGTGGATACTTTTCTTTTCGATCGGTTTCTATATTCAGACCAATATTGTGTTCTTTATAGCATAATTAATGTTTGAGACACTATTTTTGTGTTTTATAGCGTGAAGTTATTTAATAGAAAAAGGCACACTATAACAACGACTTCTGCTACTCATGAACTATATTATCATTAGAGGAATGAAATGTCAGCTACCAACTTTACAAATTGCAAGATTTTGCTCAAACTAAAGGTAAGATAACTGCGAAGGTTTTATGGCACTAGGTTTTTTTTTTATTTCCCTGAATGGTGAGACGAGCATGCCGTTCGCCTGATGGTAAGCGATGCGACCGCTCATGAAAAGTAGTAAAACCAAACAACACCTTGAATTACAAAGCAATGCTTGGCATTCAACTGCGCTCGCCATCCTGAGACATAAGATGTTAAGTCTCAATATGTCCAGTAATTACTCTGGCTACAATGTCTTTCAATCCGAAACACAACAGTGCATTTAAACTGCTGTTTGACGGGAGAAATAGACATTGCGGTGGTACCCACCCAGGCAGCCTGTCGCATATGAGAGACCTACCACCACTATGAACCAAAAGGAAAATTGTAATTAACCCAGTATATTAACATACGTACATAAACTCACGCCTTTTCCCAGAAGGGTTAAGCAGAAGTGCTACCAGGACTGTCTTAAGTATTCCGTCACACGATGTGATAGCCTATCTGCATATCGGGCGCTAATTCCTGAAGTAAAGACCGTTGAAAACTCTCCTTTGACTCGTGAAACTTTGATCACTCATTCTTAGAATTCTCTATCACCTCAGCTTACAGAATTAATTGACACGACTTGAGTCGGAGATTCTTGTGCCTACTCTTTAACTACATTATTACGAGCAGGCAAATTATCATTTATTTTCCATAATATTGAAAAATTGGACTGCGTAGTTGTACGGTTACAAAGCTGAGGTCTCGGGTTCGAAACTCGGGTTGGGCAAAGTGATATCTGTATCAGCCCATAAACGTCCCACTGCAGGGCACGGGCCTACTCTACAATCGAGAATACGATGGAGAGTGGTTAGGCCATATAGTCCACCACGCTGGCCTGAAAGTGATATCGGATTTTCCTATTCATTATTAGCCCAGAGTCTGGAATTTGTGCCCGATACAGCGATAGGCTCGCCACCTGTCACATCGTGGGACGGAACATACAAGCCAAAATGTGGATGTCCTGGCAACTCTGCCTATCTCATGTGGGGAAAAAGGCATGAGTTTATATCTGTATGTATGAAAAATTGGAATATAATTTTAGAATAAGCAGACACGACATAGAATTTACCGTGTATGTGTTTTAGCGCATATAAAACAACCATACTACTAATGAATCTGGGCACTATAAGAACCAAACTATCCATACACTTCCCCCGCAACACAATGTAGTAATGAAGTACGAGGCAAACTGGGGCAGCGATAATGAATGGCCGCTGCAAATTTGTTTTCACACGTACCAACATTAACTTGATTACACTTAGTTTTACGTCTCAGATGATTGCTGTTAAGCATTGTGTTTCTAATTATCATTTAATTCGTCTCGTGTTTTGGCATTGTTTTAGCATTTCGTAGTTATTTGGCTATTTGCGAATGTTGGTTGGTGGTTATATCTGGCAAATATACTTTCTTAAATATTAAAGCAATCTTTATACTTTAAAAATAAAACATCTGTATTCTGTACCTTGACGGTATCGTAGCAACATATAAGGCATATAATTCTACGATTATCCGATTATACGATTATAAGGTTATGCAGACTCAGTCGAATTATTTCTTACACGCCCCGTATTCCTCATAGGAACTCAAAAATATTTACTAAGAAACATCGTTGTTTTTATATCAAATTCGAATCTACCATCTGATTGGTGTCAACAAAACACACCCACATACCTACAAACCTCAAGTACAATCAAAATAAATTTCTAAACGCATCGCGTGCGCCATCTCACGGATCTAACGATAAGTACACGTGCGTACGCGGCGCAAGTGAAAGAAAATCGCAGATGAAAACTGATATATTGAGATAAGCCGGTACAAAATGTGTAACAAATGCACGCTCGCGTGGCCCAGATGGCAGGCGCATGTCTGTTGCCGTGTAACATAACCTGTGGGAGGACAGACTCAAGTATTAATTTTGGGGACAAAATAACACTGAAATGCGGGATACCCTTCTCCTGTTCCCATACTTTTCCATCCCACTTCCCTATCCCAATTTGATGGGCTGGCAACACATGCATCATCCAAGCATTCTATTTTTTACGGGTGGCAGTGATCAGTTACCATCAGGTGACCTGTTTGCTCGTTTGTCGGACCTATCTAATAAAAAAAACCGCAAAATCCCTGAAGAATTGTTCACGCTAGTCTCCAGCTCTTCTTTCCTTCTAAAATGATCCTGATTGGCGGAGCCATAGCTTTTGGTACCTATCGGGCGTCAAGGGCGTCCAACCAAGAGACTCCCTAATTTTAGTATTTTCCGTTCCATCTACGGCCCATGAGTTTTCACCCCCACACAATTCCAAATTCTTCCATCTTAGCGTGAAGAATGAGATAAGAAGGAATATCTGTGTCCAATGAAGAGAGTTCACATGAGTGTATCACCGCTTGATTCGTTTTCTGGACGGCATTGGACTCCCCCTTACATGCATTAGTCACTTTGCCAAACAAGTCAGAGAATAATGTGCATGCTATCACCAAAGACGTTGACATAAAAAAATACACTAGGGGTCTGTACCCCCATAATTCTCTGCACAATCCGTCACCACAAACGCAACAGAACCGGCATAACGCAGTTATGTTTCCAACCACTGAATAAATTAATGAATCGTATAATATTGTGCAACACGCGGTGTCACTTAATGATTAACATAAATTATTTCATTATACGGAAGGTTCATTTATCGCGATTTAATATGACGGATCATTGACTTAATCGGCAGCTAAGTGGACCGATGGCGGATTGATCTACTTTTAAATGAATATTTGTAAAGGCATCGACCTTTTGATGTGGCGGCATAAAGCCGTTTCGCTTAGATGGTGATTGGAGCTATTTTTGGGGAAAAGACTTATTTTATAAATTACAAATGCATTTAAAGATTGTCGCTTTCAGAAATGATCTACAAAAACATCTACGTATCTAAAAAACTGAAAATAATTTTAACTGCATCTGGAATCACCAATCTACATGAGCCCAAAATGGTAGATTTTAGGCTGATACTTCATCCGAAAGGACTATAATCTGTCTAATTGAGAAATCAAATTATACCTATCATAAACGATATAAAATATAATCGGTAAGATTACGTCTCCGCAGTTCTAAGAAAGCTTTAAATCGGCGATTCTCTTTGAGTTCCAATTTTGGGCGCGGCCTAACATGAATTTTAATAGTGTTAATTATCACGCCATAACTTTATTTCACATTCACATGTGTTTTATCAGCATTTAAATATGATAACATCAGCATCACACTTTGGGACACACAAATGGTACCGACAATTTCTTTGCGGGTCACTTTTGCGATTGAGGTGGACTAAGGTCTTAGCTATTTTATGTTCATGGTAACCTCTTTTAATAATATTAATCATTAACATCTCAAAATGCAGGTTATTCGCTTATATGAATAAGATGAAATGTAAAATATCAAAGGGCTAGATGATGATACTCTCAACACCCTTTCGTATTCATTGCTACCAGTGCAAAATACCGTATAATAAAAACACAAACGATTTGTCATGCTATAAAGATCAAAGGGTACATCATCTTCAACATATTATAAATGTTAACAGTAAAAGTGTAAAAATATATTTCTCGTTTTGTCGCACCACGCTCCGACGTCCAATATAAATATACGATTAAACATCGACATAAAAATCGTAAAATGTATCCATAAAAAAGTTGCCGCTCATTAGAGAACAATAAAATGTAAATTCGGGAAATTATTATCGAACGTGTTGGCGGTACGTCAATAAAATTTTCACATCGTAAACAAATCAGCATCGGCCGTAAAGAGGGTTGCCATATAAAAAGCATTAAATGGGAAACGACACTTTGAAAATAATTAATTGAAAGGAGAATTGCAAAGCCTCATTAATTACCTATTGACTTTTACACATCCAAGTGCTACGAACCTTTGAGAAAGTACATCTTAGCACACCAAAAACTGCCCCAAACTCAATAACCTATTTAGGAAAATATGATTTAGTATAATACGAAATATTAACAATATACTTCGCGCTAACATTTCTTAAAATAAAAACTATATATTAAATATGACGTAAAATATTCTTAATATTATTAATTGCCGAATCCCTGCCAACCCTAATTTAAGATATGGTTGTCACTACGTGATTGAGATATTGGACTATAATGAGCCAATTTAATTGTCCGTCATGGATTATTTACGACATTAAAAGTTCTATTTTACGACGCATTTAAAACCGGATTTTAATGCCATTTTAGACGCAGGACCATATAGATGGAGAGATTGATAGATATGAGACTAGATCGGCTAAGATAAACCTATATAAGATACTCAATGTATACCGACCAAGATAAGATCCACATTTTATAAATTACCGCAATTTTTTTTCCTAAAAATCTTAAGGATACGATCCACAAAAAGTACATTAACAATTATAAAGGTAACAACCTTTGCTGGTCATAAAAGACAGGTCCTTCAAACGCAGTGACTTCATTGTTTACACTGGCTTTCTTCGCAACAAAAACTTGGTTATGTGACAACCCTGAATCTTATAAATGGATGTCAACAGACGTGATTCAATATAAAAAAAGAACATATATTTAAAAAATGTTATTTAAAATACTGTTGTTTAAGATTTAAATAATAATATATTAATAAATTGTTTTTCCAAATGGATTCATAAAATTACCAAGCTTCTTTTGTAGATAAAATGCAGATAGCATAGACTACATATATTTTATGTGCCCTGGTGCCTCGGTATATTGGACAAATAGATCTAATGATCAAAACACGTTGCACTGAAGGGTACGTATGTACCTCTTCCTTAAAATGGCTTACATCTACTACGGCCTATCAGAATTAGAACTCAAATTCTAGAAATTATTATACAAATCTGTATGCCTAGCATTATTCTCCATGAAGTACCGTTTAAGTTTGTACTTTCGTTATCTGGCATATTTTAAGTTGTTTTTTTTTAAACATTCCGGTAAAAATCTCTACGGCATATTGGTGCCAGATACGGAACACTTTGTCAGGGATCATTGGATTCCTGACAATTTTACTCTCCTATAAAATTTCGTGGCGTAGCCCTACTCCAGTACGACCATAAAGCGGGGGCCTTGGGTTGGTCTCGGGTTCGAATTCCGGTTCGGGCAAATTGATATTGGATTTTTCTATTCATTACTAGCCCGGCGTCAGAACTTTGTACCCGATTTGGCGACAAGCTTGCCTTTTATCACATTATTGAACCGATCAAGCATAGCCAAATTTGGATGTCCTAGTATCCTCTGCCTACCCGTTCTGGAAATAAGGTATGTGTATGTATAAAATCTACATTATGAACTTTTTTGCTGATATATTTGAGTCTAAAGTTTCTATCATCTCCACCATTTTGCGCAGCTCGATTATCGTCTAGGTCAGCGGTTCGCAAAGGTGCCGTTTCTTTGCGGCTATCGACTGGGTTGATTCAGTGAATCGTATAACTCACAGGCAATTGGGTATAATAATGCTGGCTCAACATTTCCTCTATTTTCTTGCTCCTTTTTGTAGTTAAAAAGGACAATTTTGAACAGTTGGATTTTCATTCAATCAATCGTCTGTATTTGCAACCGAATTGAATAAATGAAATATAAAATTCTGTAATAATAAAAAAACAGATCATTTCAATTATATTCTATTTGACGATATATTATTAATTGCCATGGTCCACCTTCTTAATCAATCTTCACTCAATATATTGTAGGTCGTATTAATATATCTAATACAACTTTAAATCTGAAACAAAGATTGAAAAGAATGACTGCCGAAACGTTCCATTTTTCTACCTAATCTTAAATTGTATGTTTTAATCACATCACCCAACCAACTTTCAAAAACAATTACTAATCAAAACTGTATAAAACAAAACCCTTTTAAGCAAAATATCTCACATTACGGACATTCTCACGGCATCTTCTATTTTAATATTGTTTAGATACTTTAATAACTTAGTTTCACCGAAAATAATTGGTCTGTAATCTGCGATATTATACTGGGTATCTCAAGACTGCTACCGAAACGAAGCCGGGTGGTAGTTTTAGTGGCTACAAACACAATGCAACTAAAAATTTCGCATAGAAACGTGACAATTATTTTTTATGATTTTTTAAATATCGCCATTTTTGGGTGGTAAATCCATAGTTTTTGCTAAAATAATATTTTAAACTCTGTTATACCTTAGAGTATTTATTAATAAAAGGGTATACACTATTATTTTAGAAAAAAATGTATTTACCACCCAAATATGGCCATAGGAAAAAAATAACAAAAAAAAATTGTCGCTTTTTTTTCCAACTTTTTCTGTTGCTTTGTGTCTGAAGTCGCTTAAACAACCACCCGGCTTCGTTTTCGGTAGCAGTCTTGATATACCCTGTAAATATCAAATTGCCCTCCAATTATGGCTAAGATCAGTCGACTTTCTACAAGTGTACGGAAAGTTTGATGTCACGAAATCGCGTGTGAGCTTTGTTTTTGGGAGTTTACTAGTTTTTCTTAGCGTAGTTAAGTTAATTACGTCATTAATGACGTAATAAAAGAGACGGAATTTGCTAAGCAAATATTTTTTATTTGACGAGTGTATACGAGTCGAAAAAATATTTATTAGCTCCTGTATTTTTTGGACCTGTGTGTGCTGGGATAGAAAAGTCTCTTTTAATTTCAGATATTCTCTCTTTTTCTCTGTCCTTCTCTCTCTCTCTGTGTATGTGTGTGTCACTCTCTCTTCAGCCACAGGAAGTCCACGCTGAATGCTGAATACAGGCATCCCCTAAGGATTTCCACATCGAATTGTATCTCTGATACCTCCGATACATTATTTATTATTTTTAAAACAGAAAAATGATAATAACTAAAACAGTGATACAATGTTTATCACATTGTATCTAACACTTCTTCATTCATCATTAAACAACATTTTCTGCTTCCCAAACTATTCACAGTATATTCTAACTACTTAACATTCTAAAATACTTTTACAAAAGTACCTCCACATCCTCTCCAATTCCAGTAATAGCACACAAATATTAAATTCTTAATTAAGCAAACGCAAGGTAAATTAATTTGCAGATATTTAGCAAAAAGGCCCGCAATTACGCGTACAATAATTTCTAAAACCAATTCACACACAGTTGGCAACGACGGCCAACATTGTATCTAGATATTAATGCCGCCGTCACATGTTCAGGCACAATGGGCAGCTGAAAGTGAAGTGCGTCTGATCTCATTGACACAATAGGGCGCCTGTAATTGTGCGTTTGTGAGGGACACACGGTTGGGTAGTTTGGGTGGCGATTCATCTAATATTTTTATTTTAGTTACAAATCAATAATTCCATAACAAATCAAATATAACACTTGCGAAATAATATAATGTAAGGCAACGTTATTAATTGTCGTCGCTCTTAACTACCCAACAAAATAAATACTTAATTTAGAATTGTTATAAAAAATATAGCTCCTTGGCACTACTTTTGTACATGCCTAGACAGTGAAACAAATCCTGAGGCTCAGATTTGGCAGCACACGTACCCAGGCATTTCACGTATGAATGCTTTAAGTATTTCCACCTAAAAAGAAAGAATTATGAATTATTTTCTAGTAATCACAATTTTGATTACCTACAAAGCTTTTTACAAGTTTAAGGCATTTATGTTTTTCTGGAAACATAAACAATTTACCACCCAAGTACAGTCTAAATATACGTTATGATAACACGTACAGAGTTTATTAACAGCCGCGAGAGAAACCCAGTTGAAATGATCCACTTATCAAACAACTTAATACCGCTGTATACATTAAATGTAACGTTTATTTTAATTTAAACATTTTCTCGTACGGCGGTTGTTCTTATCTAGTTTAGATCTGTAAGCCCACCGCTTGGTTGTAATCCGATGTTGTGCCACAAAGCGCTAGTTTTACAACAATTAAATTATAAACAAGAAAAGCTTTGTCGTGGTTGTATAAAATGAAAAAAATATTTTCGCTTGAATTACAATTTATAGAGCAATGTTAGACTGTAAGAATACTTATATTTGTGGTTCGTTAAGTTTACGTGGCGGCATCGAAGTAAAATATACATCTCATCAAAATAAAAAATCAAATTATTAATAATCAAATCATCAATCAAAAAATCGATACACCTTGCAATTTTACAGTTTGTATCATCAGAAAAATGTGTAGAAATTTAATTTGTATTTAGAACATCAACATTAGGATTTGAAAACCTCATATTAAAAGACATTTGATATAGGTATATTCCTAAATCTTCACATTTTCTGATAATCCTTATAAACCATATATGTACGTGCAAGATGTTTCGATTTTTCTGATAGGAAGTATATAAATATCTGTCCTGCCTAGCCTGCCTAGTGCCTGTCTGTCCAAAGCTTTTTTTTTTCCAGATTCACACGATTTTGGTCATTTTCGGTTAGACTTTTCGAAGCTGATGGTCAATAAAAAAACATAATAAGAACATAATCAAACCAAATGCTTCGTCACATATCAGCTAATACAAACACATCACGAACACTGCCCGTTCGAAATATCCATGTGTAGTGCCCCCAAGTCCATTGCTTCGGCAATTTTCTCCTTTTCACCTTAATGAACAAAACAATTGAGTGGTCTATACGATGCGAAAGAACCGGTTAATGTAGGGAAATCTTTTTACGACGAGAAATATTTTGCTAAATTATATCTGAGTATTTAATTTCTCCACTTAAAGTTCGCATTGATGATTAAAATTTACATTGGAATAGCGTAAGCTAAGTAATTCTAAACTACTTTCTTGAAGAGTTTGTAAGCTATGAATTGAATGAATGAGACTATTCTACTGGTGGTTGGTCTCTCATATATGTTAGGGGCCGCCTGGGTAGGTAGTTAGGTACCACTACAATATCTATTTCTTACTATAATATTAATTACTTTGTTATTAATTATTATAATTTTAATTACTTTGTTATGTAAAAAATACGGATGATGGATGATGATTGTAGATGTACAGAAAAACTTATTCTAGTTTATGATACATTCTATGGATAATTAAATGTATTAATTTGTTTTTTGGAAATAAATAAAAAAAAACAAAAAAAAAAAAACGCAATGTTGTGTTTTGGTGTAAAGGACCTTGCTGCCATAGTATAGCAGTATTTTAATAAAACATAATGCTAAAAATAATTTCCTTTATCAAACATATATTTCAAATATCATTATTTTATACAAGTCCGTCAAACAAGCAAACCGCTAACCAAATATTACCATATTTAGGTAATTTCCTATGCCTACAAATAAAAGAAGATTTACGAAAACAATTTCATTAAAACATTAATACTATCAGAATTTCAATTTCAGACATTTTCAATGGCTTTGACAAAGCACTTAAGATTCAAATCAATTTTCACTCGAATAATTTTATGGGCACATTACACTATTTAATTATATTTATGAAGAGATTTATTTCATTTCTGTTAAGGACCAAACGCTTTGTATTTAATTAAATATTTAAATTTATTGTCAATAAATCTGCTGTTACATTGTGACGATAAATTGTATTAGGTATCTTAGATGATTACAATCCTTTAGGCCATATATATTCCACCGCAGGGCACGGGCCCCCTCTACAATCGAGAGTACGATTGACAGCGCTTAGGTCAATATAGTCCAGCATAGTGGCGTAGTGCAGGGGAGAAAAACTAAAACGAAACGGGAACACAAAACTATTATTTGTAATTAAGACTTAAAATAATGGCATATAAAATTTAAAGCCGGTGAAAAAAATGTTGAAGAATATAGGACTGCTAAAATTTTAACTTTAAAATTAAAAATACACTTAATGAGTGGCATGGCAACGGAGACACTAAACTCAATGCAAAAAAAATATGTAGCCAATCCCATAGGACTTAATATCATATTTTTTTTATTTTTATGTCTATAAATACCGAGACAAGCATGCCATTAACCTGATGGTAAGCGATATGGCCGCACATAAACAGTATCAAAACAAAACAACACCTTGAATTAAAAAACAATGCATGAAACATAAGATGTATGGTCCCAATGTATCCAGTAGCTACTCTGGCTACAATGTCCTTCAAACCGAAACACAACAGCGCATTTACGTAATTGTTTCTTCATCTCACATAATAGTAACTAAGCTTAAGTCCAGAAAGGTCTTAAATTACAAAAGCCGTAAAGAACGCAATAAGCAAAACGCACCAGATTGTATAAAACGGGATACATAAAATAAGGGTTTCGATTCAGTGTTTTATGTAAAGTATATTCTTATAAGATACGAGAAAAATAAACCAAAACAATTCCTCATGTATCCTTACTTATATAAAAGTATGTAACCGTATGTTTGTTCTCGTATGATTAAAAATTTTAAAAATAATTGCCAAAATGAAAAAAAGGGCAGCTGTAAGTGTAGAGTAGTTATTGTTGTAATAATAGTCCAGCCTCTTCGGCTATTCCTAGTTTTTTCCTGTTTTTATTTTATATTGCGTTCTTTATCTATCCACCAGGCTACAGAGCATCCTTCATTATTTTCCTCCAACCCTTGTATCTTTAGCCATAATTATTCTATTGCTAAAAATAGGCCTTACCTAAAGATATCCACATTTTGGAAGCGGCCTGCATTTAGTATCATACATTTATTTATTTTTTATTGCAAGGAATGACGAGACGACTACTCCATTCGCCTGATGGTAAGCGATACGACCACTCTTGGGCAGTAGTAAAACCATACAACACTTTAAATAACAAAGCAAGCAAATTATATTCCTATCCTGAGACATACGATGTTAAGTCTCAATATGTCTAGTAGTTGCTCTGGCTACAATGTCCTTTAAACCAGAACACAACAGTGCATTAACTATTTAGCGGGAGAAATAGACGTTGCGGTTATAACTACCCAAGCGGCCGATCACATATTTTGAGACCTACCAGTAAAACAAATTTAACAATACGTTACCTTCATCATCATCATCATATCAGCCACAGGAAGTCCACTGCTGAACATAGGCCTCCCCCAATGATCTCCACAATGACCTGTTGGAAGCGGCCTGCATCCAGCGACTTCCTGCGACCTTAGTCAGATCGTCCGTCCACCTTGTAGGCGGGCGTCCAACACTTCGCTTGCCTATACGTGGCCTCCACTCGAGAACCTTTCGGCCCCAACGGCCATCGGTTCTACGAGCTATGTGCCCGGCCCACTGCCACTTCAACTTGCCAATCCTAGCCATACTTAATCGTTACCTTCAGCCATACTTAAATCACCCAGACAATAAATGGCTGAACATCTACAATCTTTGCAGAATGACTTGCCTCTTCTTAACATCGTTAAGTTGTATCTATTCGGAAATACCACAGATTCCCCGAAGTGATAGTATGAGGAAAATTCCGCACAAAACATACCATCTTTGACTGCCATCCGTTTGAATATTGATGGATATTACATTGCTACTCTTGTGTCCACTTTGACGCCTAATGGACTCATCATGTTACACTCAATAAATTTAAATTTTGAATTGCTCACTAAGACACCAGATAATGAGACACTAGTGAATAAAAATAATTGCACTTTAGTTGCTTCATTAATTTAGTGATACTGAATTTTTGCCGTAAAGGGTCACAAATTAGTGATGCCAGACAAGCAGATAGCAATAAAAATATAATCCTTATAATTTTGCAATATAGCTTACGGCAAGTATGTTTTATGTGAAAAAAGGATAATGAATTTTCTCTGATTTTAGAAGGTATAGGGTCAACTGCCAATACGGACAAACCAGTGATGTCAGGCATTTGGCTATAAAAATATAAGCATTTTGCAATATAGCTATAGAGTTTCTTTGCAGCGACGCATATGTGCAAGGTTTTTGGATAGAAAATAAAATACGTACAACTGTATAATAAACGCCTAGATAGTAGCACTGTTCTAGAAGAACATTCAAACTACCTTATTTATAATAAATGTATGTAATTTAATTATCGAATGTTTTGTCTTCTTCGCTCGAATTTGAATTCAAAAGTTGTTGGAAAGGGACAAAAACTCGATAACTAAATAGTTTTAATAATTATCTACGGATAAGGCCGAACATATTTACTAATACGATAAAAGCAGCGGGCAACAACGAGTATATAACGTATGAGAAGCAACACACAGGGTCGTCCATAAAAGCAAATTCGAAATACATTTATAAGATAAATCATTTGAATACAAATGCTTTTATGCTAAACGGTCCGCATTAAACTCTCGCTTCTGTATAATTTGTCTGCATTCGCTTTTAAATCATTCTTTTAGGTCGTTATACATTTACAGATAAGAATATGGGTAATGGATGATATTATTATACATTTTCGATATAACTTTTTACACTTATTGTTACGTAACAATATTTTATGATATAAATAAATAAACATTACTTAACAATAAAACATTTGTTGAAATCTCTTTTTTTATAAAATCATAGGACCTAGGAACAAGGAGCTAAATCGGTAGTAAAAATCAATACAGTGACTAAACGTATTGAGTGAGTGCAGAATACGGACTCACTTATAAGCATAATATCTGTCGATACTATTATTCCGAATCAAATGACAAAATCAAACTATACTAAATAAATATATTTTTGTTACATTTATCACAAAATATTTACCTAAACCCACCGCAAAATAACTTTCAATAAATTTCAAAAGAATTTCTCCAATAACACACAAATATGAACTAAAGGTGTTTCCACATTGAGGTTGATAGCCCAAATCAATATTAGGCGAGGCGTTCCAAACAGCTGACTTCAATAGGCTGTGTACACACGAGAGTACTCGAGTACAGCCGGGTCAACGAAAGCGACACCCGCCTCGTATAGAGCAGTGTAATGCAAATATTATTGTTTATCGAACCTTTCAATCGAAAGTTTTATTTGAATTTTGCATTTGGAATCTTGGAGTGAGAACGTTAATAAAAAGGAAAAATATATAGGGTACTTTTTAAACATTTAAATATTTTAATAAATTATAACGTTTTTAAAACTAAATTACCTTGTTTTATAAATAATAGTTATATATTTATTAGGTATGATATACAGGGTATATCAAGACTGCTACCGAAAACGAAGCCGGGTTGTAGTTTAAGCGACTTCAGACACAATGCAATAGAAAAAATTGCAAAAAAGAGCGACAATTTTTATTTTGTTATTTTTTTCCTATGACCATATTTGGGTGGTAAATGTATTTTTTTCCTAAAATAATAGTGTATACCCTTTTATTTATAAACAATCTAAGGTATAAAAGTGTTTGAATAATTATTTTAGCAAAAACTATGGATTTACCACCCAAAAATGACGATTTTTAAAAAATCATAAAAAATAATTGTCGCGTTTCTTTGCGAAAATTTTAGTTGCAATGTGTTTGTAGTCACTTAAACTACCACCCGGCTTCGTTTTCGGTAGCAGTCTTGAGATACCCGGTATGTGATAAGAAATAAGATCTAATACCATTAAGATTTTAGATCTTTGATATATTATGTACATGCATAAGCCCTTGATTGTACACAGGTTCAAAGCTACTGCGGTTCGTTGAATTTATTTTTGTCAATAGTATAAGAAAGTACAGACTTATGATCATGCTGGGAATTTAGAGATTTTCCAATATTTTGCCGCAAAATACTAAAGTTGTTCATATTTATAGTCCATTAACATCAAGTCAATACTCTAACAATAACTTGTCGACTTGTAAAACGTCCACCAACAATACAAGCTAACTAAACTGCTCACAAATGGACGTGTTAGTCAGCCCATTCCATGTCACCATTTTGTTTTCCTCAACTTTCCTCGACTAGAGAAACTGCGCGGAAATCCTATAGTTACGCCCTACAATATACAGGGTATAGATTATGGAAACGCTATAGATGTGGTTAAAAAGAAAACTAAATAAATCTTATTTTTAGTCACTTGAAGTGCGCTGCTGAAAATAAGCTTCTGTGGCGAATAAAACCTTTTTATAATTGTATGTTTTTGTAATTGACATTTGATATAAGGTTCATTCTAGATTTTTCGTGCCAAAATTTTTCCTTTAACATTATTATTCTTAGGTCAAGCTACAAATAATATATATATTTTGCCTGATTTTTCTATTCATAATTGTAAATATTTTTCTGTTTTAGTAAAAAAAACTATATTCTGATTTCTTTCAATGTATACAACGATCTTTTAACTATACGTGGAATATAAGCCTCGTTGGCAAGCTTCTTTCACAAATTTCCACGATGACCTTTTGAAGTAGAGTTCATCCAAGACACTGCTGGGATGATTCATCCATGATACTGGTGGCTGTATTTAGTTTAATCGATACGGGTCGTAAAAAACCACGGGTGTTTCAGATTTTATTATATCTATAATACTACACACAAATATCTTACGAGACTATGCGTTACTCATAGTCTCTTTTTATTTTTTTTTATTTTTTTGAGTTTATTTAAATTATGAAAACATCACCCCCGTTATCCAATACGGCTACATTACAATTATATTTAATTAATTAATATCACATTAATATCATAGAAATACAAAATCAAAAATTATTTTAATTGTCGAATATTTTTTCTTCGTCGCTCAAATTGAATTCAAAATCGTACGAAAGGAACAAAATATTCAATAACTAAAATATAGGTAGGTTTAAAAATAATCTGTGAATTAGGCCGTATGTTTTAAGTGTTTTTACCCAGAAATATTTTCCAAAATAAAAAGCTAGTATGAAAGCCGCAAATATGATCAATATCTACGATACAAAACGAGTTATACATCATTATGTCATTTCCGATGAGAGTATCAACCCGTCCCGATTCGGACCACCAGCCAGTCAGATTTCACTTGCAATCCAGACCACAAGCTACATTGTAACTTGTTAGTACTGGCTGGATATGTTTTTTTTTTATTGTTTATGTGACTTGGTAGAAAGAAGGTGGTGTGTGAATGGTGTCGATCAAGGAGGTTGATGGAAATTTTGAAATTATTAATTGGATTACATTTTTGTCGAAGGTAAATGTGATTATAAGATTGGTCGATAAATAAATTATATTTAATTTCAATGTGTTATTTAAGAATTTTTGTCTAATAAATTGACCTGGTCTTCTACTTCACTGCCTACTGAATGCTGCGATAAAAGTACTTCATGTAAAAGTTTTCGCTGCTAGTATATTTAATCAGACATTTCAAGTTTCGAACGATGAATTAGTCAACGTTTCTTATTCCCTGTTTATTCGAACTGGATTATATTACCCCACCTATCCATACTTCATAATAAATATCATTCGATCAAATATACACTAGATTATAAGTAACGGCCTAAAAAACAAGAGAAATAAGAACACAAATAAGGGTGTGCTCTTATTTGATGTTAGTATGGTCCAAAACATAATAAATCTTAATTTAAAGAAACAATGTTTATTGTTACCTAACGTTGATCCTAATTTAAAACTTTTTGCTATATCACATAATTCGAAATTCAAATGTATAAGTTTAAGCAATCTCGACAATTTTTAACGTCTGATTTTCTTCCGGACCCGGTATCTACGAAGAAATATCAATAATTCCCGTAACTTTCATAAACTATCCTCACATAAAATTCAGATCAAGCCGTGACATTTCAGCTAAATATTCCGGGGGCATCACCGCTCGGTTTCAATTTCCCCGGTCCGATAGGATTGATCGCTCGTGCGACGCAGCGAACCGGCATGTAGACACATTTCCATCTCAGTAGGTTCGTTGGATTGCGATTTTGTGGATTTGTAGGACTTTTCTATTTGGCTGGGGAAAACTGTTTGTTTTTTAAACTAGTGCTAACTAAGCCTGTCTGTATCGCACTAAAACAGAAGGAAATAGTATATTATATAGTGAAGAACCTGCATACTGTAGCGATTTACTATTTGACAGCCTCCATGGCGCAGGCGGCTAGACGCAACCCGTGAAACGAGAGGCTGCGAGTTAGATCCCCGCACGAGAAAAATGTTTGTGCGGCCGACAAATATTTCTTTCTCGGGTCTGGGTGTTTGTGAGACCGAAATGTCGTTTGTAACGTATATGGGCTGATACAGATTCAGTTAGCTAAGTCTGTGCCAAATTCAAATTTTTACTCTATGCGACGGCTTAAAAACGAATTCGAGAATTTAAAAACGAAGACTTCACGGTTGATGTTTCATATTGTTGCTATTTTAATCTTTGATCAGCTTGTCTATAAGGCCATATAACATCCATAACGTATAAAAATATTTAATGGCATCTACCGGTGAACCATGCTCGCTATACTAAAGTAAATCAGTGCGCGCCAGATTCCAATCAGACCGACGAAATTGAAGGAGCAGACCTGAACCACATCTATACGGTTCTGAGTTTTGATTCGGAAAATACGAATCAAATGTCATTGCTGCAGAGTGCAGATATACGCAACTTCATATAAAATCTATATTTTCAATTGATAAAATTTACGAGGCAATACTGATAAAGATGATTAAACCATAATAGGATTGACATCCTCGTTGGCGCAGTTGGTAAGGCGCCGGCTGTGAAACGAGAGGCCGCGGGTTCGATCCCCGCTCCGAAACAAATATTTGTATTATCCATCGATATTTGTTTCGTGTTGTTGTTTGTGAAACAGAAAAGTCTTTCGTAGTTTCTGATACCCACGACACATGACTCGATCGATGGTTGGGTGTATTTATTATTATTTATTAATTAATTAACTGGGAAACAGCAATTAAAGTGTAACTTATGATAGATATATGAATAAATTCGATTCAAATTATTAAGTTTTAGCAAAATTTTAACATTAAATAACAATGAAAAGAAAAACAAAATAAACTTCGAAACGAACATAAATATTAAGTATATTTGTTTATTATGATGGAAAACCAGGAACATTCGTGGTAAATATTGACGCAGACATAAAAGCGCAGATCGCACAAGTGGCACAAGCAGCCAAAGTAAAAACACCTGGGAAAGACCGTAAGAACTATGGTGTGAAGGATCAATTTAAATTGGAGGTTGTACCGCTGGCAGATGAGAGCTCGATCGAAAGTGACGAGTGGTTAAACAACTTAAAAGCTCTGCCACATGTGCCGACAGTACATGGTGGCCGCGCTTCCATATAAACAAAATATATTATTATCTATCAGGTATGCATTGCCGCTAAATTAAATATGATTCATACATACACACATGTGAATAATAATAATAATAATAAGGTAGTCAGACGACCTGGATAAGGTCGCGGGATGTCGCTGGATGCAGGCTGAATACAGACAGGGTAATGTGGAAATCAGTAGGGGAGGCCCATGTTCAGCAGTGGACTTTCTTTGGCTGACGGATTGGATTGGATACACACATAATGGTCACGCCTGTATCACATAAGGGTAGGTAGAGACTATGGACTGCCAGTTTGCTCTGACATTGCGGTATTACCCACCCAGGCGGCCTCTCACATATAAGAGACCTACCACCAAAAGGTAGGTAGCGGCTTCAAAATTTCTGCATTAGATTCATATTTGGTCTACGCAAGTATGATCACATCTCTGAGTTTCGTGCTAAGCTCAAGTGGTTACCTATACAACTTGGTCGAAATACTCATATTCTCTGTCCTTTACAATATTTTGTTCAATCCTGTCACACATTCTTATCTTAAAGATCGATTCTTATTTCTCCATGACTCACAAACAAAATCCTTGAGGTCGTCGGAGAACCTAAAATTAAGGATGCCTGAGCATTCCACAGCATTTATGGACAAATCTTTTACAGTCAATCCTGTCCGACTGTGGAATGCACTTCCAGTTGCGGTAAGACGGGCACGAACTCTAACGTCATTTAAAAAAATGATTAAGGACTATTTTCTTTCTCACTAGGAACTTAGGTGTGGAATATTTTTGCGCGTTCATATCTATTGGTAATTGTATAAGTATATGTGTATGTTTGTGTGTATTCATAAATAATGTAGTATATTATTAATTGTAGATTATCATTATTTCATTTATGCCCTTGACTGCCTTTTCTTTCTCCTATTTAAATATCCATCCCATGGTTGCCTGTAAGAAATTATCTAATGTGATAAGGCCGCCACTTGTACTATTATTATTATTATGTGATTTGTTTGTTGTTTCTCTGTACAGTGCAAAAAAGAATTAAATAAATAAATAAAAGGTACAATGGTATTGAAAGAACTATCTCTCGCTGATAAAAATTCTATCCCACTCCGTACACAACATTCAGTGCACTAAATTTCATTGCCAATATCAAAAACGAAGATATTTTCAAGAAACACCAACTCGATTTCACAACGCAACAACATAATCCCAAATATAATTTCCACAAGCGAGAAAGTTACTATCCATCCATCAAAGGGCACGCACCACATAAACAACATTTTGTTGATGCCACAGTAAATGATATGAAAGCGAAACCACTTTGCTTTCATACGCAATACATCCTTTGGCACGCGATCGCGTTATCAACCATAAAGCCATAACGCTTTACGACCTCTCTGATTTAGATTAAACGTCTCGAGATTACTGTTGTGTAATTTACTTTGTTGCTGGTTTTCACTTGGTTTGTTTATGTTTTGAGCTTGAAGTCTCTTTTTATGTACTTGTGAATATTCTTTTTTCATTTATATTAGCTCATATACTTATTTTTGTAAAGAGTCTCATATTTTTAAGGGGTTTAAGGTTCCTTGGCCGCAGTTAGAGACGTTCAATGACAATTAAAATTGTACCTTAATAAAGATTATTCGTAAAATCTACACTAAGTAATGATTTAACTGACATAAAATGTGTTGTTTTCCATCATTCCGGTAGATTTATTTGTTGTTAACTAAAATATACAATATTTTTGACCGACTTCAAAAGAGGAGGTAATCAATTCGACTGAATTTTTTTTTTTTTGTATGTTTGTTACGCGATTACGCCCGCAATTGTGAACCGATTTTGAAAATTTCTTTTTTGTTGGAACGCATGATATACAGGGTTGGTCCCATATAAAATTGGTGAAGACCTGATGAATATCTTAAGATCTGCCGACCAGAACTCCTCAAAATTAAACGGTCCAGCATTAATTCTTTTTGCGTTAGATTAAGTATAAGTATATTATTACAAAGGGTGGGTAAAAATGGGAAAAGGGTGGGGGTGGGGGGTGAGGGGGGTAGAAAATAGGTACAATTGTTAATACTCAATATCTCCGGCAGTTCTTAACCGACTTAAAAATAACTTTTTTGTCAAAGAGTATTATATGATAGGTTAGACCAAAAAAAATATTGTGAAGACCTGATGAATATCTTTGGACCTGAAGGGCAGAACTCCTCAAAATTGAACAGTACAGCAATAATTCTTTTTACATTAGGTTCAGTATACGTTTATTACTACTACAAGGGGGGAGGGGATGGAAAGGGGCGTGGGAAGGGGGGGGGCGAATATATACAAAGATAAATACTAAATATCTGCGACAATAAATAAATGATTTTAAATAACTTTTCTTCGGAACGAATTATACAATCGAAACGAATTATATAATTAACATAATGTTGGTCACATAAAATATGGTGATGATCTGATGAAAAGGTACATATCTGGAGAGCAGACCTCCACAAAACTTTGCAGAAACGCAATGATTTTTCGTCCATTAGGTTAAGTATATGTGTTTTATAACGGGTAACGAATGATTACCACGCATAAGTGTACTCAATATCTCTAGCAGGTTGAGCCGATTTTAGTATTTTCTTTATCATAAAAACGAAATGACAGTGTAGCTTCCTTAAAAATCATAAAATATTAATTTTCGTTTTTGAAATCATAAAGGATCACAGTGGTTCATTTTTTGTATACATTGATTCCAGTTTTTCATTATATGATTACCTTTGGCATTATTGCAATGCTTATGAAAACTAAAAAGTAATAAATAAAATAATTTAATTAAAAATTAAAAGACCGACTTCAATGTGCACTACAAAGTAATAAATAATATATATTTCATTGTGCTAGCACACATTGATTAATTTTCATATTGACTAGACTAGCCAACAAATCTTAAATACGTAATATTTTGAAGGCGGGTCGCCAAATGACGAACACGACGTCCTACACTTAAATTTAATTTGTGTAAAACATCCTAGCGAAAAATACGCAATTTTACACGCAATATTAATTTACCTTAATCTATATAAACTCACGCCATTTTCCCAGAAGGGGTATGCAGAGATTCTCCTGGTATCAACCAGGACACCCACGTTACGCCTTGCGTGTTTTGTCCCTCGGTGTGATTGGGGGCGAGAGTCTATAGTCATATCTGGTGTAAATTCCAGTCCCTGTCCTGATAACTACATAATAGAAAAATCGCCCGTCCTAATATATCAGCTCTTAATTAACATTGTTGAGCATCGGACTTATCTACAATCGAGCGAAACATACAAACTTAACAACCCTTCCCTTTCTTATACATTCCTCACTATGATTCCTATCACTGTTAAAGTAATTGTATACACATATAAATATGCAAGTGACTCCAATAAGTCAATGGTGTACCCTGGAGTTGAAACCCTTGACCACTATATCTTTGATCATATGCAATAAATTAAAATTAGACCACACATATGACACATATTAATTCTATTAAAATTTCAACAAATGTATACGTAGGATCAATATGTTAAATTAATTTGTTTCTAGTATACATATGGACCTAACTGAGCGCCAACGATACATCTACAAGTAGGTAATATTCAACTGTGTTACATTACTTAAATTTGTTCTCGATTGGCACTTGGCGACCCGTCTTCAAAATATTACGTATTTAAGATTTGTTGGCTAGTCTAGTCAATATGAAAATTAATCAATGTGTGCTAGCACAATGAAATATATATTATTTATTACTTTGTAGTGCACATTGAAGTCGGTCTTTTAATTTTTAATTAAATTATTTTATTAGCGAAATAAAACATAATAGAAATCAATAAGTATTGTTAGCAGTCAATTATATTTATATCTGCTTTATTATTCTCACGGTTGTGTCTTATTATTATAGTCATTGTAAGTATTTTCAAGCCATTTGTATGTAATAGACTATAAATAACATTTCATTGATTACAAAAAAATCTCAAATTCAGTGACACCATTATTTATTAATGGAATACTAGCTTAATTTACTACAATGAGTCTGATTTCGTTTTCGGTACCTATCAGCGTAGTGAATATACAGGGTAAATCAGGGTAAATAAAAAGGCAGAATACAAAACCTTCCACCAGTTTTATGTCCGCAAATTTACTGAAATAAGATATTAAAGCAGGGAAAACACTTAGCGCTCCCGAAAACAACTTAGTTATAAATTAGGACCATATGCTCCGTTTCCCTCGTGAAAAATTATATCCTTTGTCCGCACCCTCTTCTCAAACACATAAATAAAGACGGTTTCGACGTTATTTAGCGTAATTTATGGCATTACCCTCACCTTTGTGATACATATATTTTCTTTGTTTGATAAAATATTGTTTTTCAAGTGATAAATACCAAAAACTTAAATGGATAATTTGCTAGTCCCCCGCCGAGCCTAAAGACAGTATTTCACAATCGTGTTGAGTTCACAAAGTATTGCATATACATATTCTTGTATGGAAAATAATGGTTTATGACATTACCGGGGACCAAGGTCAACCCTTATAGAAATAGATAACTATATAGGACACTCGACATAATAGGCCCGCTCTTTTAAGATATTTAGCCTTAATTTTAGAACTTTTTGATTTCTCGAAAATATAAAACTTTTTCAATATTCCAAACTCAGTAGCTTAGTTGTCTATATTGGTCCTTAATTTACAATACCTAGCAGTAAAAATAATATCAACACAAATGAAATTTGAGTTACAAAACTCTCAAACTTGTAATTGAATTGAAAGACACTCCGTCTCAAAACTCTTTGAGAATACCTACGTAAACTTATTTGCCAAGCTCATCACAGCACAGCTCTGCTAAATTCAATACTACTTTGCTCTCAAACAATTTTCTCACAGTTCCGTCGCTCCCGAGTCTCCTCATGAATTTTTATGCCAACAAAAGCGTTTATTTAAACGAAATTTGACGTCATTCCCTTGAGAACTTATAGAACGCTGAAAATCTGCTGAGACCCTAATGGTAGCAAAATTATATTTTTCGCTTTGGCAACCTTAATAAATAAAAATACATTAAAATGAGAGTAGAAAGCTTCTTGGGAAATGTATCCTGTTTTTATGCCGTGGATAAATTCCCAAGGATTTGAAAGCACTTTGTACTGTCAAAGGAATTACATAAACCATTCCTTAATTATATTCTCTGCTAAGATAAATTGTTTTTTTTATTGGAGAAAAAATATTCAATCAACACAATAGATCTGTAGCAAAGCCTTGTCTTTTGTAATTTATTTCTTTTAGTAAAGATAAAAGTCAAACGAATTTTATTTGAAGGAGAAATAAAAAAAATCTGACATAACTGTTTTATGTATAAAGATAATATTATTTCAATCTAACTTATTTTAGGTATAGTGAAACTAATAAAAATATATTTACATGACCATTAACAAAACCCACAGTACGCGAGGCTTATTTTTATACAATACCCATTTATACAATACTTTAAATGTTATAACACCAAACACATTTTTTCTTTTTCTCTCGAGATACAAATACACCATTCTATTTTTAAAACTTCTAATCTTAGCAAGTTCCAACGCATAATCATCAATAAAAATAAAATAAAATTCCTATCGCGAAGATATAACAGATTTATACGTTAACAAACGATAAAAGATACAATAGATGGCTGAAGATACGACGTGCATTACAGTGATATAAACGCGCAGTCCAATGGTTCGCAGTTAATGTTTGTAAACGATACTATGTTGCAGTTTGGGCTCTGTTCACATGGACAAGTTAAACACGCTGCGTTTTATTATAATAAAAATGTATAAAAATAATCATTATATTATTAGATACATAATATTGGATTAAATTATGATTAATTCTTATATTATGTCATTATATTTAAAGATTATTGCAAAGGGCTCTTCAAAAGAGGAGTTAAAAGGTTCTAAAAATGCCGGCCACGAGCGAGTGACAACTCTGGTGTTGCAAACTTCTATTAATGTTGTAATGTACTATTCTTGGATAACTATATTTTTAATCAAATAATCTTTATTTATTTATACACTTTATTGCACAAAAAATACAAATAAAATGAAAATCACAATCATAAAAGTACAATTGGCGGTCTTATCGCTCAAAGGCAATGTCTTACAGACAACCATGGGATGGATTTGATAAAAGGATAATTAGAGGGCAGTCTAAAGTGTAAAGCATACCAAATATCTATGTGTAAATATGCACTACTGTCAACTAATAACCAGCAGTAATACCTATAAGTTGAGTGAAATAACTAGTTATTTAAATTAAAGACTTAAGCGTAGTATCACTCTTAAAACATAAAACCTATCCATTACAATAACCAAGCCAGGCATCATAAAATCGTTTATCAACAACGGTAATTTTTAACCACACATAAACCTTAAAGCACTTAATATTTTTTATGGATATTAAATAATAAGAGAAATCCTCGTGTCATTAAACGTCGTGAAGGACGGTGACATAAAAGTACCGCAATCGTGGGTATTGTGACCGAGCCCTATGTTGGTCCCATAAAAACGGATGTAATCCTGGATTTACGAGCAAATCCGCGATAAGGGCGAGAGTAACTGCCTAGTTTGTTGCATGATGAGAATAAGCTTCAAATTTATTCGGAGGCTACCCGCAGACTTTTAAACCGACCATTATGAGTTACTCTTTGCAATTTTGTTTACATCGACATTGAAAAATTTGTTATTGTACAATACTTTTCTGATATGTTATAGAAATAAGAGCACGCAAGCCTGCAGTAGTGCGATTCACGTAACTTTTTGACGCGCCGATCAAGTTGCGGTGCGGTTACAATTAAGCTTACGCTTTGGTACAAAATGGTATTCTTGTAAGTGTTTAGCTGCGCGTGAACTGCGCGTGAGCTGCGCGTCAACTGTACGTATGAAATTTGTTTGAGATTGACATATATCACGCGCAGCAGTAGAATACGCTAAAACGTTTGCGTGACGCGAACTTGACGCGAGCGTATTTGACAGCGGTTGTCAAAATTACGAGAATACGAAAAGGGCTGTTTTGATCGAAACTTAACCGCAACTGCACTGCAGCTGAACTTATTAAAATACGTGAATCGCCCTCCAGTTCGCATATATCTTATTTACTTCGTACATTTCTTATTTGTTACTTTAAGGTTACTTTCTTACAAAATACGAGTACAGACTGAACGATAAGTGGCTAAGTGCTCTTGTCGTACCTAGTTCACAGAAGTTTGTTTACCAAAGTTCCCCAGAAAATCTATTGTAACCACATTATCAGGCTCCAAATAATCTCCTAAATCGGGAAGAAAATTTGAATTATATTAAAAACGTAGAATTGACTTCTTCATTCGTCATACACATTTGTATCGTGCTTTACGAGTTACCCTTAAACTATTATATCGAGTATTCAATAAACCTATCATTGTCGTTATCTGACACATAGACTTACCCAATAGAAAAGTACATTGAAAGTCAAAAAGATGTGCATTTGAAAGTTTGAATCCAACTGTACAACAGCCGAGGAACCAAAGTCCAGTACATTAGATCAGTGTCCGCATATTCCAGCGGTAGAAATGAAATAGTGCAAAGATGCTTACTGTAGAATTGCTCACCGTTGCCGGAGCGGGGTGCGGGGCGGCCGGGCGCACACAGCGCTAGCAGCGCCACCGCCCACCACCATGTCATCCCAACCACACCTTGAACAACAAAACACATTCATTATCATCATCATCATCAACATCATCATTATCATCATCATCATCATCATCGGCACCACCATCATCCTCATCAACAACAACAATACCATAATCACCATCACCATCATCATCATTATCAACAACAATGCCAACACCATAATTATCATCATCATCAGCCTTTTGCTGTCCACTGCTAGATATGGGTCTCCTTCAAATTGTGCCATTTCAACATGTCGAAAAATCATTAGAATATTTTATTTCTCAACCAGATCGATGGCATCCCAGAAGAGTCAGGCCGAAAATACCCTGAATCGAGGAGAAAGTATAAAGAGATTGATGAAAGTTGACTTAACGATTTTAGTATATACAAGGATCTAGCAAAATAGAGATCAGTATGCTAATCCAGCGGGAGATAGGCGTGACGTTTATGAGGGTATATTTCTCGACCCTAAGGACCTACTCTCTTTCTCTCTCTCTCTCTCCTCAGCCTCAAGAAGTCTACTGCTGAATACGGTTACTCCCCAGAGATCTTAATAAACCTAGGAATGAACTTAAACTTAAAAGTGTTATTAAATAAATTATCGCGTGTAGCCAGGATATTGTCAAACACTGGGCCTCTTACGGCAGCTATCATGATGCAGTTGGTTAGTAAAATAAGAAGCCGCAGCTTTGGTACCGTCATTGATACATTTGTAATGTTTGTAAGTACTGTATTAATTATTTCGCACATTGTGGAACTATAAACTCTTTTGTAGTTTCTGATATTCACGACATAGGACTAAAACATATTCTATCGTACTGTAGGGTCAGGACTAGGTACTATGGAACTGTTGGGTGTATTTATTTATTCATAAAAAGCCTTAAAGGTTTTTGAAGAGCTTGAGAAGGTGCTTAAGGTTAGTATTTCTCTACGAAGAGAAATCATATTTTCCAACTGTCGACTCGGTTGTAACATTTTTGAGGGTAATCAAAACCAATTTAAAAAGGATTAGTAATAAACACTTACTATTATCCTGGGATTTACAACCCTATTTCTTCAATTTTAAAGGTAATTTTCTTTAACTAATTTCATGACGCACGCTTCAACTTCACCTGCCACCATTATCTTTAAAAGATAAATAAGTGCTCGCAATGTCTTTATTCGTTGTAAATTGCGGTAGGGTTACTGCATTACCGTTTGACAAGATAAACTAAGTTGTGTCCTTATTCTGATAGTTTCCGCCATTTCTATGTTAGAATAAAGGTTATGGGTCGTCTTAGTGGATTTGAATTTATTGCTTTCATCACGGGCATCATCTATGACGGACTACCTGTCTAATTAATGTTGCAGGCCTCTTCCAAATGTCGATGTGGAAATCCTTGAGGGAGGCCTACGTTCAGCGATGGACTTCACGTAGCTGAAATCATGATGTGTGTCCTCTACAATCTTTTGCATAATTAAGACGAGGGGTTGGACCTAGTGACCATACACTGGCCTAGTATGGATTAGTGGACTTCACATACAATAGAAATTCTTATAGACCACTATAGTATGCAGTTTCCCTCACAAGGTTTTCTTTCAGCATTAAAGGTAAGGATAGTAGACTTTATAAATCAATGATCTCTATTTAGACATGAGAAAATAGGTGAAATATTTTTAGAAAAACAATGGAACAACGACTAATCATTCCCAAAGTACTTGTGAGGCTTCATTAGTGCATAGTTTATAGTAGGCTATGTTTTGTAGAGAAAACACGAATTTTGTTATATCGAAATTGCAACATAATACATAATTTTCCTTGTGTTAGGTCTCGGCCCGGTTTGAAGCATATTGCAGCCAAAGTAACTACTAAACAGTCTTACCATCTTGTGCCTCTGGTTAGCGAAATGCCAAGCATTGCTTTGTTATTAATGGTGTTACTTGGTTTTAATTCTGTCCATAAGTGTTCTTATAGCTTACCATCGGACGATCGGCATGCTCGTTCGCCAGTCATTGCGAAAAAACTGCTCTAAATCAGCATATTTCCAGCAAAATACTCAAATAATACCTTGTCCTTCGCCATAAATCGTTTAAAAAGTACTTTGGCGTTTATATTGCTCTGTATACATTTTTGCTGGCCCACTTTTGATAAGGTTGTGGCCGTTAAAGTGGCTCCACCGATAAAGTCCGAGTAAGCACCAACCTCGTATTTTACGATTGTGTCGCGACAATAAATTATATATTTAACAAATCGTTGGCTTTGTTTTAAAGTATTCCAAAAGGTGTATGTATAATTGAAGTGATCAAATCGTGGTACATTAATGCAAATTGATACAGTTTTGGTTATACAATATTTTTACATATTTGAATGCCCGAATTTATACGACTAATGTCTTACTTTATTATTATTATTATTATGACACTTTTTATACAAATAAAAATAAAAATGAAAATAAAAATAAAAATAGATTGAACCTACCAACTTTAAGACTCACTATGCATTCTTCTAGCCCATTTGTTATGTCCATTAAAATATATAATAAACTGCCAGACTACATAAAAAATGCAAGTAATGAAACATCCTTTATTAAACAATTAAAACAATTATTACTTACAAAGACTTACTACACAATATCAGAATACCTAAATGAAAAATAAATAGCTAACTTTAATAAATAAAAGACTGACTCAAATATATTATACTAATTAATGAACCTAAATACATAATGACTAAACTTGTACAGAATTACAATAATTATATAACAGCAAAACAGAAACATATAACAAATGAAAATAAAAAATATGTCATTAAAATAATGATTCTATTATATATAAAAGTGCATGTTAAATACGAATATGTTCACTAATTATAATTTATAACGATTCGATATACTAAACATATTAATACATAAAATTAATAATATGGCTTCCTCCTCTCTCCTAAATTGTTGCCGTGCCCAACAGGGTCCACATTGTACCTTTTATAAAATGTTAACATCTTTATAACATGTGGTGTGCAATAAAGATATTGAGTATTGAGTATTGAGTATACCTAGATAAAGGCGGACCTAATGCTTGAGGCACTCTCTACCAGTCAACCTATGGGTGACGCAAAAAAAAACTTGGAATTGCTAATCATTTTTGATTGAAGAATGTTCAAAACACATAACGCTGCAATTCAAATGAGTTGTAAAATGTGCAGCTGATTTTTTATTGAAGAAAAATCAAAACACATGACGCTGCAATTCAAATGAGTTATAAAATGTGCAGAAAAAATACAATACATATAATTCCCGATTCAACACAGATTCAAAGAGCATAGCTAATTCATTACAATTATTGATATTATTTCTAATCTAATCAGGTTATGTGAAGTGGTAGAGCCACACCCGATCTAATTTCGCGTAAAGCTCGACTGGTAACGCTCACAGAATACTGAGTGCAGTAATAGCTTTGGTTGGGCTGTAGTTTTATTTCAATACTATGCATTTCGGTCTGAAAATATTTAATTTTGAATTTTCAGCAACATCTACGTTGATACAACAAATTTATACTTAAGTCGCCTTAGTTGTATACCTATATAATGCATAAGTAATATAATGGTATCTATATCAAAGAATGTATGTACGTTCCACTGCAGGGTACCGGCTTTCTCTGCAGTCGAGTGTAGGTACTACTGATGGGTTAGACCAGTCCGAAACGCTGGGCTAGTGCGGGTCGGCGGACTTTACATACCATTATAAAAATCTTATAAATTGTTTTGGTATACACTATGCAGATTAAGTTTCCTTCCGATGTTTCCTTCACACTTATAGTGTGTGGTGTTAAGCTATCAATACACACAAGACTCCGAAAAGACGTATTCCCTGGGACTTGTACTCGCGACCACTATGAACATGTTGGCAGCCATGTTTGGTCCGTTGCCAGCAGACCACCACGCACGATCGTATTTGGTGAACATATATTGAGTTAAGTAAATATATGTTTTAGAACATCCAAAACTCGTTTGTTTTCATTAAAATCTATACAAATATGAACAAATTCATCACACTAATGGGCGAAGTTGTGATTAAATAAACAATAATAAATAATCAAAATTTCACAGAACTCGTACAAATAGCTTCAGTGGTGTTCTTGGTAATTACGTCAGAGTTTCCGACGAATGACACGTGCCAGGGCTTGTTACACGTGTCATACTGTTGTTTAATTAATACTGTTTAATGAAGCTCCAATTAAAATTTATTCCATTTTCAATGTACAAAATTAATGTACACCGAAAAATATATAGTTTATTTTTTTATGGCGATGAATGTCGAGTCTAACTTGCCGTTCGCCTGATGGTAAGCTATACGATCGCTCATGAATATTGGCCAAACCAAACAACACCGTGAATATCAAAGCAGTGCTTGGCATTCCACTGCACTCGCCATCCTGAGACATACGAAGTTAAGTCTCAATATGTGCAGTAGTTTCTGGCTACAATGTCCCTCAAACCGAAACACAACTGTGTATTTACACTGCTGTTTGGTGGGAGAAATAGATATTGTGGTAATAAATACACAGGCAGCCTCCGACAGAAGAGAGACCTACCACCAATTATTTAAATATTTAACGAGTGACTTAGTGAAGTATCCAATATGAAATTCAAACCAAAGACGTCGTAGTTCGTAGCTTAATATATAAGACAAGTAAAGGATTAATAAAAGTATTTTATTAAACAAATAAAAAAAAAGAAACGAAAGCAAAAAAGATAAAAAGCAAATAATACACGACACAAGATCTGAGTAACATTCAGGTTAATTTGATCTTTTTTGCTTGTGCCAGTACCCTTCGGAAGCCTTCAACAAAATTCGCTTACGTTTTCCGGTTGATCTAATTTATTGAGTTTTCGATTCGGCCGTCACCTGAAATTGGCCAGGATTTCAGCAAATGAGCAAGATTTTTTTCTTTTTATATATTTCTTTACGTACATTCTATTATTTTGTATTGAATTTTGAAAGATTCATTAAAGATATTTGAATTTCTATTTAAGTTTTTGCTAAGTTGAATTAACTGAAATATACTTTTTGAAGCACCTTACTTTTTAGTAGTCCAATTTGTTTAAATGGAGTTTAAAAATAACATTTTATTTGTCTGCTTCGTAAAGATTTTACGCTAACTAAACATAATTTTAATATGTTATATTGGTGAGAGTTCAAACCAAACTACCAGAATTTTGCTGTATTTACACTTCTTGTACTCATTACTTATACTCCTAGTACGTTCCCTATATCATTGTAAATAAAACAAATCGGTTCGACCTGGAACTCGAACCCAGGACCTCTGGTTTACATGATACGACCATCGTGTATAGTGCTTTTATGTGGCCATAACGTGTTATTGTCACTATTTCCCTGTTTCGTTACAAGATTCATGAACTAAGCGTTGGGCCATTGAAAAAGCGATATGAAGAGTGATAGCGATTAGAGAATTTATACATCTATACTTACTAATATACCGGGTATCTCAAGACAGCTACCGAAAACGAAGCCCGGTGGTAGTTTTAGTGGCTACAAACATAATGCAATTAAAAATTTCGCATAGAAACGCGACAATTATTTTTTATGATTTTTAAATATCGTCATTTTTGGGTGGTAAATCCGTAGTTTTTGCTAAAATAATAATTTAAACTCTTTTATACCTTAGAGTATTTATAAATAAAAGGGCATAAACTATTATTTTAGGAAAAAATGTATTTATCACCCAAATATGGAAATAGGAAAAAAATAACAAAAAAAAATTGTCGCTTTTTTTTGCAACTTTTTCTGTTCCATTGTGTCTGAAGTCGTTTAAACTACCACCCGGCTCCGTTTTCGGTAGCAGTCTTGATATACCCTGTATAAAGCTCAAGAGTTTATGTTTGTTTGTTACGTCTAATATCAGAAACTACTAATTCAATTCAAGAAAATATTTTTGTGTTGGATAGGTCATTAATCGAGGAATGCTATATACTATATATCATTTCGCTATGATCTATAGGAGGGAAGCAGTAGTAAAATTTCTAGCTAAATAAATTAAACGAGGAAATTTTATTCGTTTTTCGTGGTCCGATTGGTGCCAAAATTGATATCTCCAAAACGATATAAATTAGCTTACGCTCTCTAATTCAAAGTACTCAAAACCCGTTATCTCCTCACCTTATCACCATTACTCTCCTTATCACCCATGACCAACCCGTTTTGAGGCTCGGAAACTAATCTCTATCAATAAGACTTTTATTAACAAAGTGGACCAGGATTTCCAATTTAACAACACTCCAAAACAGAAAGCCGAAGACAAGGTGAAATTGCGCAATTTGAAAGAAAGGCTTCTTTCAAATTGCGCAATTTTACCAGGTCCAGCAGTGCACATCAAACCTCTGATGATTATGATGATGACACTCCAAAACGAGATAAATAAGCTTACTCCCACGAAATCATAGTACTCAAACCCCGCTATCTCCTATACACCATGGCCAACCCGTTTTGAGGCTCGTAAACCGATCTATCTGTCAATAAGACTTTTATTAGGAGAGAGTGGGGCGTCGTCTTCACACGTAAATACGTCTCCACAATCCGTCTGTGGAATTTTTATTGAATCCCGACAGCCACTTACTGGCTTGACATTTCATCACATATTAAGGGGAATTTTATTGAATAAATAAAGCCCAGCGCAGAGTTGGAAAGGGTGGCGAGAAAGTAGCATGAATTTTTCGATAGAATTGAAAACTTTATCATGAAAAGTTTTGTTACAAAAATCCTGTAACTTTATGAATAGCAATATTTATCCATCGAAGAATTAGACAATTAGAAATTATAAATTTTCAAACTAGTTTGATGTACATTGAAATATATAGTCCGCCCCGTGACCACAAAGCTGTAAAGTAACCTTACGTCGGGAAGTTAAAAAATTAAAAATTAAACCAAACCGCGATAAAATCCGCAATAATTGTTTCATCTCAATGTGTAACGTTCGCTTAAATCTAATAAACCGTTATACTCTGATGTAATCGTCGTTCAATGATTTAATCAAAACGAATAGTAGCATATATCAAATCAAGAATTAACACTAAAAAAGCCCTTACAAACAATACACAAATTAACAATCCAAAAGCATTTAACAATCCAACTTATAACAATACTAATACTTAGCAATTACACACACGTTAACACTTTAATATCGCCATTATAATTCATGAAGGTATGGCGCTCAAACCTGCCTAGAATTTATTATATTAAACTTTCATGATGTATAAATAATACAATACATAAGCCACTTACCGTGTAAGGCGTTAAGACGGTCCGAAGATCTGACCCAGTTCCACACGCTAGGGAAAACCATAGAAACCTTGCTGAGCAGGAATGCGAGCCGATCAAGGGAACTATGATTTAGTAATGCATTTGTTTTGCTTAGATTATGGTATATGGGTTGTTCGTAACATAAATTAATAATTACTAACAACTGCCAGAAAATTCTGGTGGTAGGTCTCTCATATGTGATGGGCCGCCTGGGCACCACCGCAGTGTCTATTTCTCCCACCAAACAGCAGCGTAAATGCACTGCTGTGTTTCGGATTGAAGGACATTGTAGCCAGAGTAACTACTGGACATATTGAGACTTAACATCTTATGTCTCAGGATGGTGAGTGCAGTGGAATGCCAAACATTACTTTGTAATTCAAGGTGTTATTTGGTTCATTAATTCATTCATTCATTGCAATAAAAAATACATTAGAGTAGAAATTTTATAGTATGATTCTTAGATTAATTTATTGTAGCATTTCCCCTGAATATATTGCAATGGCTATGACAAACTTTTTAGAGGAAAGTACAGAAAGAATAAATGGGTCTCCAACAAGCACTCTAGCACAATACTGATATCAACACCATGAATTACAAAGCAATGCTTGTCATTCCACTGCGTTTCTATCCTGAGACACACGGTGCTGAGTCTTAATACATCCAGTAGTTACTCTGGCTACAAAGCACTTCAAATCGGAATACAACAGTACATCTATACTGCTGTTTATCGGAATAAATAGACATTTCAATTTTAATCTGAAGCATGTGCTATTAAAATGATGCGGAAAACTCTCGGCCACTTAGGTTTCAGCTAAATATTTCCTCATGCGATAATCATTGTGATACCTGCATAATACATAATGCTCATTAGCCTTAAACACTCATTGAGATTACACTGATACAAGCAATAATGTCAGTCAGTCTATCTAACGCTTCAATCGATAACTATTTTCTAATACAGTGTAAAAAATAAGCTGAGAGAAAAGCAACCAGTCCAGCCACCTCGTTAACACAAAGCACTTGGATTATTATAACTCGGTGCTTGGACGTGGCAAAAACATTGGCGTGGATGTCGACCGTGTATTTGTAAAGACACATTGTATAGGGATATTTATTTTTCATATTTGGCAAGGCAACATGCAACGATTTAACAATTTTATTTCAAGTTTGTTGTTTTGGTTTAGTTTTTAATTTTTTGGATTTTATGGTTTGAAGTTATCTGATTCACATGATAATTAAAAAAATATTTCTGTATCAACAAGAAACGAAACATTAAAAAAATGCCATCATAATTGCCCTAGTTATAACTGTGTCGCAGTTATAAGGCCCTGCGTATAACATTAGATTTCTTATAATATCACAGCTATTGTTTATCCCCAAAGCGGAATTCAGAATTTCAAATAGTACCACCTATTATTCGTTCTTATTTCCATACCAAGACGTTTAGAGCAAAACTATCACTATGCCGGACTCGAGTTCAAATAAAACTTTCCAAAAGAAGAACAGAATGGCTACAATGTAATTTTTAACTGTAATCATATCAACAAAATTCTAAACTTGTTGGAAGCGACCTGTATCTAATAAAAATACAGTAGAGTATTAAAACATATTATCATAGAGGGGACACTGCATACAAAATGTTTGTAACTAAATGAACAGTACCGTACCGCTCCTTCTGTTTCTGTCTCTGTCACGCCTACGCAGTAACATCTTCGCTCTCACTTCACTGGGTTCCCGTGTGCACGCACAATACGCATAGATTTTGTTCCCGGTGTCCGCTTTAGTATAATACCTCAATGATTAAAAATGAAAACACTAAATAGTCAGTGATAAACCACGATACAAACAGTTTAATCGAACACCGTGAACGGGTAAGTAAACACGATCAACCCAGCGCCAATTACACCAATTGATTGTGATTGCCAGCTAGGGCATCGAGCCCGGGTTTACCCGGACCGAAAAAACCCGGGTTTTCCCGGTTCTGAGGATTATAAAAAAACCCGGGTTTGGTTTTTAAAACTCGGGTTTTTCGGGTTTTTTTAAAACTTTTGTTTTTGTTATTAATTAAGTTTAAGCCACTTCGAATGCAATAATAAGTAAATGGAATAAAAACACGCTTTGATAAATTACACTGGTCAACATGAAAATTGCCTTTTACTTGAAACTGCATTAAATCTTTAGTATTCGACCCCCTTAATCTAAATATAGAACTTAAAATTAATATTTAGCCATTGAGGTATTATACTAGAGCGGACATCGGGAACAAAATCTCTGCGTAAGGTGCGTGCGCAAGGGTACACATTGAAGCGAGAGGGAAGATATGTTACTTTGTAGGCGTGACAAAGACAGAAATAGAATGTACCCTTCATCAAACGGTTTTATTTAGCTCACCCCGTTTGTTTGGGTCAAATTTAGTAATTGAAATTTAACCCTCTTCCCGTTAACCGATTGATCTGAAATTTGGTATACGCCTTTGATTCTGGTGACAATACAATTATCCATATTCAATATTATTGTGAATCCAAGATGGCAGCCGCTACAAGATGGCGGACAACTTAGTTTTTTTCAATCCCATCAATATGGGTATCAAATGAAAGGGCTTGTCAAGTAGAATTCAGTGCACTATACAAAATCAAAATCAAAGATGGCCACTGCTACAAAATGGCGGAAAATGTATTTTTCAATCCCATCAATATAGGTATCAAAATAAAGGGCTTGGTAAGTATAATACAGTATACTATACAAAATTACAATATGAATCTCCCACCCAAGTCAAGAACTCAACGAATTGAATAGAATGAGAAATAAAAACTAAAAACTTAAAAATAAAAAAGGATTTTTTTTGTTTAATTTAATCGGTTTTATATTGCAGATAAATGTACTAAAAGCTAAAAAATAATTTTAAACATATGCATTGATTAAACTAAAATAAAATCGTGGGGCACGTCCACTTTAAATGAATTTTAACCACTTTAAAATTGGACGTGCCCCACGATTTTATTTTAGTTTAGGTAGGTTAGTTTTTTTGGGTCTGCAAATGGGCTACACCAAATACTGGTGCTTTTTGTGTGAGTGGGATAGTCGGGATAGATCGTTACATTACTTAAAAAAAGATTGGACTTCAAGAGAAAGTCTGTGTCCTGGAGAAATGAACGTTAAATACCCTCCTCGAGTCAATCCTCATAAAATCCTTCTCCCTCCATCGCATATAAAATTAGGATTAATGAAGAACTTTATTGACGGCTCTCAACAAAGGTGGACCAGCCTTCTAATACTTGTGAAGTGAATTTCCACATCTAAGCGACGCCAAAATAAAAGGGAATTTTCGAAAATTACCACGAGCTTGGGCTGCAATATGTCCCCAAAAATTCACTTTCTTCATTCTCATCTTGATTTTTTTCATTCTAACTGCGGTGATATGATTGACGAACATGGTGAACGATTTCACCAAGATATATTGACAATGAAAAAGAAATACAACGGTCGATAGAATCCGTCAATGTTAGCGGACTACTGCTGGAACTTGATTGAAGATTTTCGTAAAAATAATTACAAAAGACAAAAGATAAAAAGAGAAATCCTTGATTAGAAAAGGTTAAATACTTGGTTAATATTTTAAAATACTCAGTTTCATGTGAAAAGTGTATTAAAAAGTAATTAACATATCTTTACTCTTAAGTCAGTTTTTTCGATACTATCAATATTTTTAAAATAAGAGCTAACTTTCAAATTTGGTTTATATTTTCGTATTCAGTGACCCCGTATTTAAATTAGTCAAATAACAAAGCATTTATTTTAAAGGCAAACAAAAAGTCAAATTTTGTAGACCAGTGTTATTATTTATTACGTTATTAAATATATATAATATATATAAATTTAACTGTTTTTGTAATTTCGTAAAGTACTGTTTTATTTATTTAAATTCTTCCTCATCCTTTATATTTTGTACTCATTATAGGAAATCGATATATAAACGCAGATTAGTGTATTTTAAAAAATTACAATAAAATGATCGAAATGCTCGAAAAAACCGGTCTACCCGGGTTTTGATTACTCTTAGACCCGAAAACCCGGGTTTTCAAAATTGACCCGAGTTTCGATGCCCTATTGCCAGCCCACATGTCAGTCAGATGCGGTGATTAGGCGCGCCTGTTGACATCGACGGTGTGTCTGGTCTCTTACTACTATTTAAGACTTGTGTGAGACGTCACTAGAGATGCCAAGTTTTTTAATATGGTGAGACTTAAGCAGCTTGCCGATTGGTTAATGATACGACCGCTCATGAACAGCGACAAAACCAAAACACCTTCGAATAACAAAGTAATGCTTGGCATTTTACTGTGCTCGCCGTCGTGGGATATGAGATGTTAAGTCTCAATATGTCCAACACAACAGTGCATTTACACTACTGTTTGGCGGGAAAAGCAGACATTACGGTGGTACCTATCCAGACGGCCTCTCACATATGAGGGACCTATCAGTAAAAATCCACAACGGTATGATCATAAATGTCTTACCGGCACATTAAATTTAATCAAACGATACATAAAAACACTTGTTAACCAAAGTAGGTTACAATATACTAACAAGTCTACAAACACTCAATATTTGACAAACACAACTCGCCGCAAACTGAATTTAAGGAGTCTGTACAGTGGAACAGAGCGATAAATCCCAAACATAATTCAATCTAATGAGTTCGTGTCCCGACGACATCTGTAAATTGACGGCTTAACGTGTGTTTCTCTCGGCCCTCGAATGTATCTGTGTAGGCTGGGTGGTCCGTACTACAGTATTGTGTGGTACCCACTACATTGGATATCAATCTAGAATTAACGGAAATTATTACTTTATGATACAAAATAACGACAGAAAAACTTATTCATGAAATAAAACTCACATTTATAATATAAATTAATATACTTAAATATTGGTTCGGTTTTATACAATTTTGTTAGTCAGATATTTTTAAGGTACGTGGGTAAAAAAATTACCTTTAGGTGAGTAATTAAGAGTAATAAGGAGGAACAAAGACCCTAAAGCTAATTAGCTGTGACTTAAGAGTGAAATCTAAAAATTATGACAGTGAAAAAGGAAATAGACTAAATAGATTACTGTAACTTGTAAAGACAGCATCCGTGGCTAAGTTTGTTACACGCTGGCTGTGAAACCTGGGGCCACGGATTCGATTTGCGCCCCGAGACAAATATTTTTGTTCCACAGGTATTTGTTCCGGGTCTGGGTGTTTATGAGACCGGAAAGTCTCTCGTACACAAGACGATCTTAATATGGGCTCTGGACTATGTATGTGATGTATGTGTATGTATGTGACTGTACTTATTTATTTATCCATCTTTAACAAGAAATTGCGTTAGATATTTCGATGCATCTTATGGATTACACTCTTCGGTGTATTCATTTATGTATAGAGTTTTATTCCCAGTATATACTTACAAAATACCAACCTGCATTAGGCCAGCGTGGTGGACTATATGGCCTAACCACTCTCTCTCATCTCTCTCACCTGCAGTGGGACGTATATGGGCTTGTAAAAAAATACTGATAAAAAAAATAACGTTACATGGGCCAGACCCCCATAAAAACCATTCCGCTACGCCCCAACTATCACGTCATACAAACAGCACATGAGAACAGTAATTACACGTCCATCAAGTGAAACCATACTTTCGATCATTGGAAAACAAACTGGAAAATCGGAAGCGTTGCAAATTGACGGCTCAACGTAAAATCATACCGCGCCCGGCGTGTCATTAAGCGCTGTAAAGCAACTAATATGCATTTAAATATCATTTAAACAAGCATTGTTCCGTTGATTTGAAGCGATGCAGCGGCTGAACGGTACGGATGAAAGTAGGGTTAATTCGGTTACGGTGAATTTGATAGTAAAATTGATGTGGGGTGTGGCAAATGAAAGGATGTTGTAGAGATTTCTGAACACCCTAGTTTTGGTATACCAGCTATGATTTTTTTTCTGTACACTTAACACCGCGAATTGAACACTGCCAAGAAACGTAAGTGTATAGAATATTATCCAGGTATCCATTTTCGTAGACTTTATTGTTAATGTTACAAAGTGATATAAATGTGGTTTTATATATGTAACAAAGACACAATAAATTTTTGAAGTATTAATTTTAAAAGACAGAGAACCAAGGTGACCGACATAGCCCAGCGTATCAGCAAGTTGAAGTGGCAGTGGACTGGTCACATTTGTCGGAGAACCTACAACCGTTGGGGTAGACGTGTTCTCGAGTGGAGACCGCGCCTCGGCAAGCGTAGTGTAGGACGCCCTCCAACGAGGTGGAGTGATGATATCCGAAAAATGGCTGGTAGCGGTTGGAGACATTGGGCTGAAGATCGAGCCCAGTAGCGTGCCATAGGAGAGGCCTATGTCCAGCAGTGGACGCGAATAGGCTGATGATGAAGATGATGATGATGATGAATTTTAAAAGTATTTAGAAGTAAAATATAATCGCGTGTCACTAATTACTAATATAATCTACCTAAACGGAATTTATGGTCAACTCCACTACAGTTATTTACTTAGCATAAATGACAGAAAATATTCAAAATATGTAGTGCGGCGGACAAAATAGCCCATATTTAGCGCGGCTTAAAGTGGAGTAAATTAAATATCGTACCAGCACCGCAAAGCCTTTGTCCGAGTTTTACTTGACGCTCAATATTTTAAAACCTTTTGTTCGCGCCGTTTTAAACCGGATGAAAATTCTATGGTGAATATATTTTATCTTCGGTGCAAAAATGACAGGCGGTAGATACATAAAAGTCTCTTCCACCACATCACTACAAAACCTTTATAACATCCCTCACAAACATCCTAAAGAAGGCGTTAACGATACAATCTAAAAAGGCAGACAAACAGTGTCAACTTTTCTCCAACTTCAAGCGAAAACGAGTTAGCACACATGCGTTCACGAGAATACAAATCGGGAATGATGTTGTCCACGTCAAACACCCCGCTGAGACGGACGGAACATCAGTCATTATCATAATAGAGCCCTGCACCCTACATTGCGTTACCACTGGGTCAACTGTACTTTACAAGCTTTCTGAACACCCGTGACAACCAATGAGTAAGTTTGCGCAGATGTGACAGATATTGATGAGTCAGATGCGGGCGGCGTGTTTGATGCCACTTGTTAGTATGCGGAAGTCGTAAGGTGCCATTATGGATGGACTTGGTTCTCATGAAAACTAGACTCGAAATGAATGGCGATTACATAGTTTTTGAGATTAAATTAAACTTATTTTAAACGAAAGTAAATATTTAAGGAATTTAAATAATTAATTTTTAAATTAGTTAAACAACTTATCTGATTAAAAATTAATAATTTAAAAAGTAAATTAAAATTGATCACTTACTTTGTCTCAATTTAAAAAATAGTGTTTGAAATACACACTACAACATTATAATAGCAAAGACCAGAGTGTTGGTTCTAGATGCAATAGCTTTTGAGAAAAACATTTCCACGAAAATGATAAAGCCAATAGGAAACCAGCGTTGCTTCGGAAAAATATATTGGTGAAATATGAATTCACTTGTTGCGTTACCTACAGGTACTCGCCTCTAACAATCTATGTAGGCATTTGTATGCAAACGGTAAAAGTGAAACCTAAACATTCTCAACCAATTAAAAACCTTACACACACAAACGTCATTTCAAACAATCAACTGTCAAACGTCAAACTGACAGATATCGACAACAGCATCTGCGGGTATTATCTCATCTATGGCCTGGAGCTTTCTTCGAATTCGTCATAATGTTTTGACAAGTAAATTTGCGCGGACCACTCGAGACAGACGCTTTCTCGACGCATGACTGACAGGTAAGTATCAATAGCGCACAGCTGTTACTTTCGCCCGTTGATGGGACGACAATTGGCTTTGTGCCTATACAGAGTGCGTCTCTCAGATGACGCGGTAACACGGCAATTAATGTTTTAACGATTGACAGCGTCTCGTGGATTTGTCACGGCTGATTTATTGCTTTGCTTGTAATTGAATGTTAGTGGACAGTTTTTATGGTAGAAAGTCATGTGATAGTACGGAGCTGGCAGTGATTAACTATAGCTCGGGAAGGTTCCCGGAGGTCTCATCAATTTATAAATTTGGCTTTCATTTATCCACTCGCTTATATTATTTTTTCCCAATAACGATGGGTGATAATTAACCTTTAATTAAAGAGTTGAATTCAAAATACTACGATCCAACAAAATCTGTGACTATTAAATTCTTGCATGATTATTTTTGTATATTCTTTGTTTTTTTTTTTCTATATACTGCAACCACCTATTACTTCTATGCTTCCGTTCATTCCAGCCCATCTTAAGGTTGTTTAGAAGAAATTGCGGACAGCGATAATACCGCCGTGTTACACATATTTTAGCTCTTTTTGTATTTTTTTTTTTTTGAAAGTATGGTGTACAATACAATATGTATGAAATGATTTCCATGTTTTTTTATTGTATCCAATACGAAAATCCTGTTGGTAAACGGACTAGACGCGGCTGCCAACATGTTCACGGTGGTCGCGGGTTCAAATCCCAGGGCACACGCACTAAAACGGTGAAGGAAAATATCGTGAGGAAACCTGCATACCATAACGATTTATAAAAAATTCTATGGTATGTAAGGCCGCCAACCCGCACTAGGCCAGCGTGGTGGACTATATGGCCTAACCACTCTCAATCGTAGTTTCGATTGTAGAGTAGGCCCGTGCCCTGCAGTGGGATGTATATGGGCTGATACAATACAATACGAAAATAGAAGATATTAGGATTCAACGGACTATCTTATCCATTATTTTTGTTTTGAAACGGAAGAGGGTTTATGAATATGGAATAAACTGAAAGCTATTGAAAGAACGTATCTATTGAAAACATGAGGGGCTAATCCTTTTGTAGAGCCAGGGGCTATCGAGTATGATGTAAGCGAAAACATATTTGGTTTATATTTTCACGTTTTTCAATAGCCAGCCATATCGGTTCGCGGTTAAACGCAACTGAATGAGACTTTTGGTTGTATTGGGTATTTATGTATAATATATATATTCATATAATTGATTCTATAACATGGCAGCTAACACAAAGTTTGTAAAATTCTAAACTGTAAGTTCGTACTTGAAATGAGACAATAAGGTTACCAAGTGCATGAATTATGATCTAAATTGATGCTTTTATACTAGAATTACCTTCTTTAAAAAATCGTAAAATCTTAACCAAACATTTCTACTTCATTCAAACAAATAACAAGACAGAAAAACTTTCAAAAGATAACTAAAAAACAGTTTAAATTCCCAATATACACGCCGACCCAAACATAAAAACTACGCGAAAACATGAAGATAAAACACGCATAACACGCCAACGCGATGTACCCAAGTAACATAGATAGGGAAAAAGGAAATTGCGTCAAGAGAAACATTCCCAAAAGGGCAGCCCGCGATTGATAACCAAGGAACGGGTACAACATCGCTCCCTTTTATACAATCGCGTTGAGATATTGTCTGTTAGGTCATCTTGGAGAAATAAGGGAGAAAACTTACGGGATGTTGAATTGAGATGATTTATCGCTTTTGCTGTGTTTGTTTAAGACCAGATGAAGTATATCAAATTACTGATGGTAATAATAATAAAATAGTAAATATAAATAGTGCAACTGGTATTAAGGTACATAAAGAAGAAAGTAAAAAAGAAGAAAAGAAAGATGACATAGCAGATGCAATCAATTTAGCCTTTCATGATATTACTAAGCCAATTTCTAAAACAACTAAATCAAGCGAACGAAATCATAAGTTCAATCCAGTAAAAGCATAAGTAATCCAATCTCCGTCTGAACTTTCATTAAGCGTGTTATCTCCAAATGTTACAATTGATCCAATTGGAACGGTCGAAACAAAAATAGATCCACTTTCCATTTCAGTAAATGTAAGCGTAACAAAATTCCACGATCTCCTTGCGGTCGCAGACGCCACTCGCTTTAAAAGCCATGAAAGTCTTATGAATAAATTATAAAATCAATACAACTTAATATTTTGAAAGTGTTTTAAATTATGTATGAAATCGATTGCACTTCATTATTGAAATTAATAAAATAATATATTTGTTGTTGAATTAATTACAGGTTTGTTAACCGTGGAGAAATAGTAGTGAAAAATCTACTTGATTGAGTTTGTGATACGTAATTGTTTAATAATTTCAAAAAGTATTTCAATAAGGAAGTTTTTTGGAAAATGCTTCATTTTTGGTAACTACTCGAGTAATGACTCGATAACAATAAAATTTACACAAGTAAATGCAAAGTATTTGTTCAATTTAAATCCAGAATACCAGAGCAAAATTCCAACAAACGACCTTCACACGCACACCGATGTAAGTCAAAGATTTTAACACATACGAAGAATTCCTAGCGCTCATATTAATACCAACCATATAACATTTAACCTTGAGCAAAGTATGCGCGTAATTTGACAAGTTTTCAGACGGAATGCTTTTAGCAGAATTACACATGAAGTCACTTAGAAGCCGTACAACCCTTCCACTCGACTTCACGGCATTATGAAGCACGTAAGATACTTTAAAAATGACTTTGAGCTATTTAGGCATTATGATTTTAAATTTCGAAACTATAGGATTCCGAAGGTTCAGAGTACCTCATAAAATCAGTCAAGTAAATATTACCGATGTATGATGGCGTGATACCCTGAATGCAGTTTCACCTAAATTATTCAATTATGCAAGATTCATGTCTATATTTTCCTTAACTATTGGAGCACTTCACTTCCAGAAGACTAGTTCCTTCCATGCATTCTTCGCTAAAATAAGCGACTCCATCTTAACCCTTCTTTCCACCCCAAATTGGCTATAGCTATATACAGCGACTTATTAATCTAACAAACTCAAACAGCAAGACGTCAAGTGATCGTCCCCTGTCGTCCAATATCCTTACACCCTCATCAATATCCTAATACGTTATTGCCGATTCATTAACAATAGCACTAACAATAGCATTTTATCATAAGCAATAATGTATACTAACTATATGGGCTATTTGGTCTGCAATAAAAGCTTTTTATTTATTTATTTATTTATTAACTCCGAAAGTTAGCCAAACATTCATTGTTCCGGATTATCTTAGATCGTAACTGGCTTTACCGGGATTTCAGAGGCTGAATACGATCAATTTGTGTTTTTGTGTTTTACTGGTGGTAGGTCTCTCATAATGTGAGAGGCCATCTGGGTAGGTACCACCGCAATGTCTATTTCTCCCGTGAAACAACACTGCTTAAATGCACTGTTGTGTTTCGGATTGAAGGACATTGTAGCCAGAGCAACTACTGGACATATTGAGACTTAACATCTTATGTCTCAGGATGGCGAGCGCAGTGGAATGTTGCTACTGTTTATGAGCGGTCGGATCGCTTACCATCAGGCGAACGGCTTGCTCGTTTCGCCATTCACTACAATAAAAAAAAATAGTTTTACAAAATAAATGTCGGTTTCAATAATAAGTAATAGGTAATAGTGTGCTGTACCAAAATTATCTTCCCCAGATTGTATAAACATTCAACTAAGAGAAAAAATATTGATAATGAGTTAAATGTCTTAACCAATATCGCATCTGTATTTGATAATTAATCTTTACTGTAAAATAATTTAGATACATATTTTACATCAGTCAAAGAGCTTTTCGCCTCTCCACAATCCATAGGATGCATCGATGTACCTCTTTCTTGGCCAAGATCTGAATCTTTTTAGGAGACTGTCCCGCCCTCACACCCGCCACTGCAACTCCTGTAAGCCAGGATCAACAGTGGCACGCAAAGTAATGACACCAAGCATTGAAGCTCGGCGAGTCTCCGGGAATGTCTAACTTGTCTTTAACCCGCAACGAAATTAATCAGAAAGTTAAATTAATAGGAGGAGTTGGAAATAAATAATGTCCACTTCCCTCCGTGCAAAGCGGGTGACAAAATATTGAAACTAAAGAGGTAAATAACCTCACAAAAAGACATTTACAGCCGGAGAAGCCAGCTGTAAAGCACCACGGAATTCATTATTACATTTAAATGGGACCTATTGTGTGAGCTGTTATACTTGATTCCAGTAATAGGTATGGCAAAAACGCCGGAAAGCACGGAAATTCGTCCTAGTCTCCACTAGGTCCATGTAGTATACGACTCCGGATGATATCTGCATATTATCAAACATGATTTTACGCTCATTTTGCCAAATACTACACTCCCAAAGTATATGATGCGCGGACTGTTCATACTCGCAATTAGGTGTTGAACATGGGCATGCAGGCGAATCAACGAGCTTAAAAGAGTACAGTTTAGACTTAAAGTTACCATGGCCCGTAAGGAACTGTGATACGCAATAATCGACATCTAGCCAAGTCTTTGTCAAACGATCACGCACGCAAGGAAAATATTGATATAAATGACGTCCCTTCAAAGATACCTCCCATCTATTTTGCCATTCATCTAATAGTTCGCTATATACTACTGAAAGCGGTTTAAATAATCTGTCAACTTTTAAAAGTTCACGTGGAGTTAAAAATCTTTTATCCATATTCTCCCTAGTAGAGTAATACATGGCGGCGCGACGTTGCACCTCCAGATCGACTGGAAGTACACCCGCCAGGACAGGCAAAGCTTCGGTACTAACAGTTCTATATGCCTTACACAAGAATATCAACGCCAAACGTTGGCTCTGGAGCAGTTTTCTTCGCACAGCACCGATAGTAGCCCTATCAGCCCATACGGGGGATCTATAACATATACACCCTAAGTAAGTTGCTCCATAGATGATTTTTAATGTATTAAAAGATAATCCCCACGTTGATGTCGATATTCTTGTCAAAGCGAAAAAGTTCCTTTTCGATTTTTTCCCCGACGTTCTTAATATGCTCAAGAAAAGAAAAATTCCTTTCCAAAAATAAGCCAAGATAGCAAAAAGATTCCCTTCGCTTGACAGTTGTATTATTAAACTTGATACGTGGTGGCGATTTTAAGATCCCTTTAAGAAGTAATTGGAACGTTTTTTGTGGTGCAAACTTTAAGCGATTTCGGTCACCCCATTCAGATATTAATTTTAAACACGTCTCAGCCATACTTTCTAGTCCCGACCTACTATTAGACTGTATAAGTAAGAGGCCATCGTCAGCATAGCCCGTTAGTGAGCATCCTAATGGTAAGGGAATAGACAAGAAGTCGTCAAAGCTAAAATTCCACAAATATGGACCTAGAACCGAGCCCTGTGGGCAGCCCATTGTAAGTGGCTTCGACACGGCATGGTGGCCAAGTTTTAATTTAGTTGTTCCATGCAAGAAATACGAGTAAATAAGCGAATAAATATTCCTAAAGCAACCTCGTATTTTCAATTTAAGAAGCAGCACTGGCCACCAGGCATTATCGAATGCACCGGAAATGTCAAGAAAGATACCAAGTACATACTTGTGTTCAGATGTGCTCACCGCCCTACGGACCGATATCGCCGCGTCTACGGTCGATTTACCGATAGTAAACCCGAACTGCTTCTCGTGGAAAGTTGGACCTCCCGGTAACAGTCGAGGAACAATAAGGCGTTCGAGGAGTTTTCCTAATGACGGCAAGAGCGTAATGGGTCTGTATGATTTAGGATCTTGAGGGGATTTATCCCCTCCTTTAGGTATTATTCGTATAAAACCAAAACGCCATACGCGCGGAAATACACCCTCAACAATACATCGATTAAAAACGGCTAATACGGCATCACCGGCAGATTTACACGCTTCTTTAATCATTCTATTAGATATTTTTTCCTCGCCGGAGGCTTTATTAATAGGCAATGATCTAACAATGATAAGATGGCTTTATTAATAGACAAGATCTGAATCTTGTCTACTATCCAACTAATAGCCAAAATACTCGTTCAGTCACTGGAGGTAAGTACATAATACCAAGAACGAGTAACTACTATGCTGACGGAACATTAAAAAAACGGTTACCGTATATTTTTAATAGCCTATCTTCTGTTATCAGTCATGATCCGAAGTACTGAAGCTTCAACGCAAAATTAAAAAAACATCTATTAATGACTCCTACTTTATACAATACTGTTTAGTTATTTTGTTTAATTGCTATTTTAATTTTTGTTTAATTTTATTCGAGCTACCCTTATTGTTTAGAAATATTTTTTACGTTTTTATTTTTTCCATTATTTTCTATTATTGTTTTTTATGTTTAATTTTACAGTGAGATGTTGTTGCTTTGTTTTTACATTCTGTAACTCTTCAATTGTTGTCTAATGTTTAAGTAAAAGTGAGACTCACAAGTAAAAGTGATTCCATGGTTAAACCGAAATAGGGTTTCGTGGTACCTATGCATAAATTTGTAATTATGTAAAGGCGTAACTCACACAATTTAAATAACATGTTCCGCCTGTACGAATTTATTTAAACGCCAAACGATACCTATATAAGTTTAGTTGGATTATAGTGACGAAATATTCAACCCATCTCAAAATAAAACTACTGCACCAAATGTTTCACTGAATACTGTAAAATGCAGCACTTTAACATGTGCCGTTTATTCCTACACAAGTACCCTTGTAGTACATGTGAGATTTAAGCATCGTTCAGACGCCCATTAAGCTCGTGACTGATTACACCTATTCAAAAACTGTACGGCAAAGGAAAGTGAGGAATAAGTATGAACCATATGTTGGAGTTTGCAGTAAATTCATATTGTATTTAAACTCTATTTCAGGTGGATTATGTTGATGGATTTTTACCGTTTAATCTTGAGGTTAAAGTACGTCCAATTCTGAATTTTAAGACGTAAACAATGACGTAAAATACAAATAGCGTTTGTGGATAAATATGCGAACAAACCAATATTTTTTTAAATTTCTTATAATAACTAGGCATGTTGACTTTTGTCAACAAATAACCGTGACTTGGTGGAAACATTATAACCATGTATAATATTTATTGGTATAGATTTAAGAGTTGAATGAACAGAGGGTATAATACATCGTTTGGTAAATAAAACATAATCATACCTTGCGAAAACATCTCCTATGTATAGTCTGGTACCAACAAGGCCCATGCTCCATATAGGCGTGCCACTTCCCATGGCCACGTGAGCCTCGCCTTATTAAGTGCAGACGTATCGACGCTCCATCGCATTGGAAATCGGACATCGAGCCGATACCCAATTTATATCTGATGCTGCGATAGTATGGCTGTACGCTTGTACGCGTTGCAAATTTATGTGTTTTCGTAGTTTATTATAAAAGATCAAGTGGTAAATAAGAGTAAATTATTGAACAAATATCATTGATATTAATCGGAAGTAATATAATATTAGGCAATGTTAACCAGGTAACTTTGAAATGGATAAGAATTATGCTATTGGCTGCGGATTCGACGCCCGTACCTAGACCAATGTCTGTGATCTTCAAATATTTTTATGAGAGGAAAAAATATTCCAGAGTTTCTAGTTTCCACGAAACAAGACCTTATTATAATTTAGTCTCAGAGTTACACGTGCGATTTTTGGGCCTATTTTGATGTTATGAAATAATATAGTAATATATACCAATGTTTGAATATACGTCTGTATATTTACTTTGGGTATTAAACACATGACTATAATATTTTTAATTACAAAAAAAAACTTGATTATAAAACCCAACAATATGTTTTAATTTATTTATTTATTTTTATCAAAAGACATCACAACGAACAATGGCGAATTTTTCATTAATCTTAATTTGAGCGTCTTAAAGTGGCATATATACAACACAATTTCCAATATTTTTGTACATTTTTTCAAATAATCATATGAATTATACAAAGCGGGTGAAAAAAAAACCTTCAAAATGGAAAGCCGTTTGAGTAATTCCGGATTTATAAACTATTATTGGCTAAGTGTTGCCATTTTATATTTTTTCGACTTAAAATAGTTTGCTATCTAGTAAAGTACTGTTATTCGAGATAACTGTGTCATTCAATATAATATTGGCAAACTCCGGAATTTGTCAGTTATTTTAATTTTGTAAATAATTATACTTCATTGATATTTTATTTGGTTAAATAGTAACAACACATCATATTTTTTCTGTATTAAATAATAAGTAAATTCAAAGTATGATATGAGCCTGGCCAGAAGACTCATATACTTAAAACAATCGATTGACGATTGACATAGATAACCCAGCAAAAAAAATGATAGACTTTTGATGTTTCCATTGCGTGAATTGTTGATAAATATTTAATCCGGACTGAGTCAAAAATAATTGAGAAATAAGGAGCCTGATACCGCGTTGTGTGATCCGTGCATTGTTACGGACTTTTATATTTACTGTGTGTGATATGTTATATTTGTTATGGTCATCGATCTTATTTTAATGCTTGGATTGATTTATAGTAAATATGTTGAGATTTGAAGATAACTGTCAACTGAGACTGCGGCAGATCAACTGTAATTACTAATTATACGTGTAAATATACACTTTTTAAGCTAATATAAATAAAAACACAAGATACTAATAGAACGGGTATCTTATTATACGTTTTATTTATTACTAGCGGCCCGGCCCAGCTTCGTCTGGGTGCATATATTTTTTGATTCCACTCCACACCAAATACATGTTATTTTTCGTATAAACTCTTGTATACCTAAACTTGACGTAGCTGTCCTACTGTCCGGCTCAATCCCGTCTCATCCGTCTGTTCAGTCTCTTCCCAATCCATCCCGTCTTATAACGTGCATTTATATTTCGTCCTATCAAATCTGTCAGCTATCCCAGCCTTCTCCCGTACCTTCCACTCTATTATATCCCGTCTCTCCATATACATGTACATAATATAAAGATTGCCTTATGAAATTTTTGTGCAGCAGAAATCGTAATATTTTAATTTCACCACAACTTCAAAACCAAACGTCCAATTTTAATCATTCAAAGACCAAATATTATCAACATAAACTGTACTTATTGATGATTTTGATAAGGATTAATAGCATGAGTAAAATAAACGCGTTTAAATGTAGTCCAAAAAAAAATTCAAGATTTTTGTGAAATAATTTTTAAAATCGGTCCAGTAGTTTTTGAGCCTATTCATTACAACCAAACAAACAAACAAAGTTTTCCTCTTTATAATATTAGTGTAGATAAAATTATATTCCTGACAACACAATACTTTATAGCACGGTCAGCCATTTTACTCGTAGTGTGACGTAGGTGTATAAACTAGGTATAAACACAAAAATTCTGAAGTGAATATAAATTTTTCCCCTGTTTCTTTAACAACAATGATTACACATGTTCAATTAGAAATTAACCCTCAGGCTAACGATATTTTTTTCATCTTAAGACATTTAATTTTAATGTCAATACAAATAATGTATGGACAGTTGCAATTGTTCTTTGGTAATATTACGTGACTTGGTTACCCAAATAAATCACCAACAAAACAAAATCAAAACAAAAGGAAAATTAAATTCTAGAGCACGAGCGTGCGAAATAATTAATTAAATTAGGGTTGTTTACAATATATTGCTGATAAATAATGTATAATGCGTGCGCTAATCAGAGGATTATCTACACCCGATTCGCGAGACATCAATTAGGATTCGTGGCACGTTCGTATCGATCGGAGGTTTCAGGTTGTTAATACAAAATCACGGGTTAGAGCGGGTAAGGATTTTTATTATATTTAGCGTCTAAAGTATTTCAATTGCTATAAGAGCTAAGTAGCATATTGTCAAGGATCAGGTTCTAAATTCGTTTCCGAAATGAGATCAAGATTTTGAGAAATTTCGGCTTATTAATAATTGTAATGAGCTCCACAAGACGTGAATTGTTGTCCGTTATGGTGAAATGCTTTTATTCCTTTAAATCTTGACCGGAAAACGTTCCTTGATTTTGTACAAAAAATACACGTAAAATTATTTTTATAACAAAAACAATACAAAAAACCAAGTCATATTCCCTGGAAATATTGTTACACCAATAAGACGAAAAGCAACATTGAAATTCAAATATCCAACGCTTTGATGTAGGAACCTATGTGAATTTCATATTAGTTATATAAACCTCTACCAGAAAGGAAAAAACAGACCCTTTTCCATTAAAAAAGGTTCGCAGAGACACAAGTTACTTTTACAAAAATCAACTCACAAATTCAGGCCCCGAAAGGACTGGAATGAAAGAAGTCGCTAACAATGTTTCTTTTATTCTGTGCAAAGTTTCTCTAACTGCGTTGGCTCGTCCTTTAAAACTTTTTTAATGTAACTTCTAGTGGAAATAATCGCGTCTTGAGATGTGACTGTAATAATCATTCTTTATAGTACGCTCTCTCTATTAAAGTACAGGAAGTCCGCTACGGAAAATAGGCTACCCCTGACAATTTGTAGAGATAAATAATAAATAAATAATACCCAACAATCACCTACAGAGTCCTGATCTCACACTAAGATCGAGTCTTGTGTCGTGGGTATCAGGAAGTACGACAGAAACAAACCTGAAAGAAATATATGTGGGCCGCACAAACATTTCTCTCGGTGCGGGGATCTAACCCACGGTCTCTCGCTTCACATGCGGCGTCTAACCACCTGCGCCACGGAGGCTATCAAAATATATGTTGTCAGATATAAATTGGAAGTGACAATCGTTTATTATACAGCATACAACATTTTAATATTTACGGCCCTATTCGTTGACAATTTTGAAACCTATTTTAGTTAACCAATGCGTCGGTGGCGTAGTTGCATTACGGTACGGTTACAAAGCTGAGGTTTCGGGTTCGAATCCCGGGTCGGGCAAAGTGATATTGGATTTTTCTATTCATTATTAGCCCTGAGTCAGGAATATGTGCCCGATATGGTGATAGACTCGCCCTATCACATCGTGGGACAGAACCTACCTCTTCCGTAAAAAGACGTCGACTTATGTATGTATATTTAGCCAACGAATGTTTTCCTGCTTTAGAACGACTTTTGCATTCAGTTTGAGTGTGGACGATAAAAAAATCGATTAACAAAATAGGTTTTAAGCTATGTGTGAATAAGATCGCAAGAAATTATATGGGTGATCTCTTTTGCGAAATATGATATGACCAAAATGTATCTTAATCAGTGATACCCATATATTTCGGTTATTATCCGCTAAGGACTAAGTTAAGACTTGTATTAATTACAAATTTCATCCCAATAAAACAAGGCATTATTGCCAACTACACTAAAAACTATTTAACCAATCAATAGAGAACACGTTTAACTACATAATTGCTCACCTTATGTAGCACATGTTGTATTATACATTTCTAATACCATCTTAGGTAAACGATACGGATTAATTAAATAAAGAATTTCCTGCCGCTTTTTCCCCATTAATTTGTAATGGTAAATTGGAAAATATAGGATGGTAACACCAGTTTACAGTTAAACGTCATAAGTTGTCCTCAAGATTTATTTCCCATGAATCCAATTCGCATTCTATGAGTAGAGATGTATCATTACATATTTATTACAACGTACATGGTTATCGGTGATCTTTAGAACGGTTTGGAGTTGATAAAATTAATATTAAGGTAGTGTTATTTCTTTATGGAATGCTACCTATAGATGATTTTCGAAATAAGGACTGACTGCGCCGACTATTAATAATTTTTTTTCTTATTGCTCTGAGTGGTGAAACGAGCATGCCGCTCGCTTAAAGGTAAGCAATACGACTGCTTATGAAGTGCTCTTCAACGAGCAAAAGCACTAGCAAAACTACACCACACCTTGAATAACAAAGCAATGCTTGACATTCCACTGCCCTCGCTATCCTGAGACATAGATATTTAGTCTCAATATGTCCAGTAGTTAATTTGGTTACAATGTCCTTCAAACCGAAGCACAACAATGCATTTACACTACTGTTTGGCGGGAGAAGAAGACATTACGGTGGTACCTATCCAGGCGGCCTCTCACGCATGAGAGACCACCACTAGTAAATTAAAGAAAAAGAAAAATCCTTGGACGTAGATCTATTTCAACTTTCATTGGTACGTAGTATTTGACATAAATATAGTTTGTTTTTAGTAAAAATATCAATCATCCTACTAGCTAGAAATTGGTTACTGCTGTTCATGAAATACCTAAATTCGTAGCTGTAAAAGATTTTAATAATGACGGATAAGGCATGTAAGATATGGAGCATAAAAGAGAATTGTTTGATATAGAAACCTCCGATTTTATCTAGCTATTCCACGTATTTACCATCTATTCAATAAGCACCTGCTTCTGTCTGTGCACCCTAAGGTTGACTGGGAGAAAATTTCCTTTGGCATTAAGTGAACCTATTTAAACGAGAATGCCCATCACTACATAGTATAAAACAAAGTCGCTTTCTCTGTCCCTATGTCCCTTTGTATGCTTAAATCTTTAAAACTACGCAACGGATTTTGATGCGGTTTTTTAATAGATAGAGTGATTCGAGAGGAAGGTTTATATGTATAATACGTACATATTATTGTACAGAAATCTATTTGTACCCGGACGAAGCTGGGCCGGGCCACTAGTTTAACTATGAAACTTAGTATCGGTGGGAAGATTTTTGTGCCTCGACGAAACCTACTTTTGTGAAGAGTTTTTTTTTTTTTTTTATTAAATATAATTGTAATAATTGCGACCTATACCCGGAGCTCTTGGAGAAATTAAATTGAATTCCAATAAAACATATTTTTTGTCTTCGACTCTGTGAACAAAATATATAATGTGATGATAATTATTTTATTTTAAAATCTGTCCCGCGGGATAAAAAAATGAGTTGAAGATCACACTATAAAAAATGATATTAAGATAATTTTAGCGATATTATGAATGGGCATTCTCTTTTGTACAAAGTGTTAAATAAATAAATATTCTCTACGAATTCATTTAGTAACCAAAACAACTACATCAAATCAAATTAAATTGAATCTAATTGGCACTGAAGCAAAGGTCTGATATAAAACTGGATATCCAGATGGACACTAAAAGCTAATTCGCATTATCTTCTAACACTGAGTTCGCAATAAAACACTCCATTAAAACTGTACCGGCGCATCTATACAATGAACTAGAATTCTCCAACAGTCTAAATAACATTATCTTGTGAATTAATGGCGGGTCTGAGCGTGTATCTTGGTATCGACATCCACTGGCTTAACGCTGCTAGTTCAACTTTAATGAATAATAAGTATTTTTAGAGAAATACTTATTATTATGATTAAGATTTCTGGTATAGGGGTTATAAACATTCAATTTTCAACGTCAAAAGTCACTTCACGACAAGGATGAGTGCCAATTGGTAACAGATAAACATCTTCTGGAGCTCGCCATGGTTATGTTATTTTACACCTTCTATAAGTAATTTGGCAAGCTGTTAAATCTGGATGAAGTGTAAACCGCGCAAAGTTAAATACCTGAATAAAATGATAAGATATTTATTGAAGGCAAGTAGGGGGAAGTTATGTATGAAAGAAATAAATAATTATTTATTTTTGTTTTAAATTGTATGTCTTTATCGTCAGCGGATTACTTGAATACACACTCGAATATACTTATTTCACACACGTTTTGGCACCACTTAATATATTCATAGTATGGTAATTGGGTTAAATAACAAAACTTCGCCTTATTTGTCGTATACCAACACCCGCATTTTTCTTCATCCACCCCAACTTACAATTCGCAAATACATTTAACGAAATAATAAAGTCTTTAAAGCTTCCAAGAAAAACGCTGTGTCTTTAAAAAATTTGTAAATTGCAGAAATAAACTTCAGTAATTGCCGTGAGTCTTAAACAGCAAAAACGGGTAGAAAGTTGTCTCCGTCAAATTAATTATATCGTCATTAAAAAGCAATTAAGCTACTGCGCTCGCGGCTCGTTTACGGTAGCTGTCACTACAAATGTTCGCATCGGTTGCTTAGTGCGGTTCATAGGTTAAGGAGTGTAGGTAATTTATTGCTTATACACACGCTTTGATGTCTTTATTCGTTCTTATTTGCATGTGATTTTTTAAGGTTTTAAACTGGTAAAGTAATTGTTGTATCTTGTTTTATATATTGTTCAATCTTGGGTTTATTTAAAACACAGGAGTTTCCAGATAGATAGGTTTTATTAGGCAGTCGTCTTGCACCAGAATAGTGAGAATAAATAATCTTAATCTAAAAATAATATACCAACATACAACAGTCACAGTATTTGTTTTGGACCGAAAAAGTTGGTCCGGTTGACCCGGGTAGTGTATCAATCTATATTTATATTAATAATCTTACATAAAACGAAGAAAAATACGGCTATGATGTCCTGTTTTGTTCATTGACTGAGATTACCGCGGTCGTAGAGCCTCTTTCCTCTTCCCGTCCTTTCTTCTTTTTTTATCAGCCTTTTTAAGAGGCTGGTGATTCAATTTTGGTCCATATGCTTGTCTATCTTAGACTAAGTTTAGAGTTTTTTTCAAACTTGCTACTACATTTTTACCTGGGGTGGCTAAAAACAAGTGGTATAAATTAAATATCATATATAAATATTATCCTGTATAAAATGTGTGATTTATTATTATTATATTTACCACAATCTTTATCGTTCCGAATGTCTGATACGAAAGATATATTATGTAATCTTTATTATGCTTTTGTATTTTAGTTCCTCAGCTGCGTCGTAAAGAGCCATTAGAATGATAAAAAAAGGGTTTTGCAAATGAATGACTAGTGGAGATTAACATCATCATTTTAGAGTACGGTCATAACCTCACGCCTTTTTCTGAGAAATGGTAGGTAGAAGTGCTGCGTGCAACCAGTACACCTACATTTCGCTTTGAGTGTCCCGTCCCACCATGTGATAGGAGGCGAGCCTATCGCCATATAGTACGTTCGCGGTCCCCATTATTACAGCAATAAGGAAATAATAAAGTGTTACACGTGAATATTGTGATATTATTCACGACATGCTACCTTTCAGTGGATTATCATATAAATCGAACGTAGGCATACCTGAACTCTTATGTTTGACTGATCATGCCATTATTTTGGATTATCGATGTGGCCTGAATGTCTTTTGTGATGTGTTTCATGTATGAGTTATGACGCAACGGCAGTTTCTACTTAAATATTATGTTTCGGAATATTTGCGTGGTATATGTACTTTAATGGCTAGGTGTGCGTATTTCTAATTTCAAATGATAAACATTAAAATTTTTTTGTCTCTCAGATGATTAAGCCAGATGTCAAACCATTTAAGAAGGTGTAGGTATGATAATTCCACGGGCCATTATTCACCAAGCCGTTAAAAACTACATTTGCTTCTAAAATGTATCAATCAAATGATGTAAGTGAAAAAGACGATAATTCAAGCTACCGTACCGTAAGCTACCGTATTTCAATTGAGAACTAGCTTAAAGACGAAGCCACGAGTTCACCAAAAACAAATATATGACTCAGAAATTATATTTATCCCAGATCAAATCATTACAAGCCTGAAATATCTCTTTAAAAACCCACAACAAGAATATCTTGCCACGGATACTGAACCATGAGTATGGCTACCGGGTGTATTAGTATTCATATCCAAGTCTCCCATAATTTACTAATTCTCAATTACTAACAATGAAAATACTTTATTAGCCTTCATAGTTCACTGTTTGCAATATTTCCAATGTAATGCTACAATGCGGGAATAGATTGCCTGTAATGTCCTATCATAAATCATTGGAGGCCGTTTCGTACTATGGTTTATGATAAGCGAAGTATTTTGCCCGCATTAGCATATAAAGTGATATTTCCTTTGGAATCGCTTTGAATATTTTTGTATAATTATTAAGATAACTTTTCATGAGCTATTTATTTTGTATTTTGGCTCAAAGATTCCCATATGAATTGCTCATGTTTGCAATCTATAGCCGACATTGCAAAGCGTCGAATTTCTTCCTACAAGACTAACGGTAAGATTACAGAAAGCCGCTGGATCCAGAACAATTCCAAGTTCAAGTTGATATGTTGATGTTATTATGTTGATAAGTCTTTGAGAGAAGCCTGCATTCAACAGTGGGCCTCCTATAACTGAAGAGAGAGATAGAGATATTGATAGGAACGCTATCAGACTGATTTTGCAATTGATAAATGGCGAATTATATTTTAGCACCAAAAACTCCTCCGTTACACCTTTTGTAATACAGGCGAAAGGATATGTATATGTAACACATGTTATAGTCCTTTAAAACACCGTGATCATGCACAAAATACATATATTAATAAACACGACTGAACAATACCAAATTAAATATTCAAACTGAATTCCCGAATACTTAATTCCGTAAACAAAAGAAAACCGCAAACACACGGGTCCCGTCGAATACTTCGTGATAAAATGCCTACCGAACTCGAATTAATTGCTACCACACAACCCGGGAACAAAAGGGCTTTTCTCAAAGGAAATCCGATTTGACCGGCGGCCCTACTTCGTAATATTCGCGAGCTCTTTTTAAAAAGGCCAAGTATTCAATAAAACCGCATTTATGCCGCGCCTGACCCGAAAAACTCGTAACTTTTTCATCATACATACTTTCGTACGTCGTGGACGGCTTATAAAGGTCCGGGCCGTAACTTTTGCACTAAGTAGTGACGTACGAAAGATTTGAATGTAGAAGGAAGTTTTGCTTGCCTAAAATACTTTTAATGTACGACAGATTATATACCCAACATTTATTTATTTTTCGATATACACATAGTATTAATCGACCAGTAGGCATAATGGTAAATAATTCGCCTTTAACTACAAAAAAACGGGAAATTCACAAACAACAATTTTAAATCCCCTATTTTTCTGGTATGAGTGTGCAGTTTTAGGACATAAATAATCTTAGTCCGATAAAATTTATGTAAACCCTAAATCTGTTCGTTTACCCACAAGCTGGAAAGTTCAGCAGTGGACTTCTTGTAACTGATGACTGATGAAACTTCTTGACATCCATTACTTAAAATAACGTGAATATAGTAACATCACTACAAAGTTTTGCATACCAATTGTTACATTCGAGGTAGCACTAACCCTTGGATTTATTACAATGTGTGAGCGAAATTTTCGGCAATGTATCGTAAATCAATCTTTGCATATAGACCAAGAGCCCGTGGCCTCCAGACTTTCGTCATTTTATAAAATTTTAGTTTTTCTGCGCCTGCCTCTTACTTAGGCATGACAAGATCAGCTGTTATGAAGTTACGATCGTGGCTACTTTGGAAATTATGATGAAAATCAATATGATAGAAAAATCAAAATTGGCTCCTAGTCTAATATGTTGTTAAGCATTCAATAACGTGTTTATATTTAATGTTGTAACTATGATGCGGTCATTTGCATGCGGTTAACGTGTTAGGTGACATATTTATTGGTATTATTCAACTGTATGTTTATAATGGTTTTGATAGCCATGTCGTAGACTACAATAGGTAATTTAGATCAACTTAATGTGCATATAATTAATGTTCCACTGCTGACTTCAAGTTTCTCCCACCCAAGGAGAAAAGTTTGGATCATAGACAACTGTGATTGTTTTTTTATTGCAATTATTGGAGAGACTGGCATTCGCCTGATGGAAAAGGAGACAAATGCCCATGGACAGTCGCAAAACCAAACAACACCATGAATTACAAAGCAAACTTTGGCATTACACTGCGCTCGCCATCCTGAGACATAGGATGTTAAGTCTCAATATGTCCAGTAGTTACTCTGGCTACAATGTCCTTCAATTCGAAACACAACTGTGCCCTGTATATGTTATGTTAATGTCACAAAATACATATTGATTTAAATAAAAATTGCAAATTACCATAATTACGTTATTTTATGTTATTTGAAATAGTTAATATTGTTAACAAGGTCCTTTTACAATATTTCTTTTTATATTTTTATCTTTGGCGTAATTAAATTTCCTTTTTTTCCTCTAGTTGTATACGTTTTCAAATATAATGGGAGGGTATTTATCATAAGTTTTAGTATACTAAGTTTATTGAGAATCAGTAGCACAAGCTATTGCACTAATTTTAACATACGTTGTATATATCGTCTCAAAAACATTCATAGTTCGTCAAGTGGGTTTCGTCACTTGTCGATATTACATTTACTACAGCCGCCGTCAGAATTCAAGAAACGGAATAAGTTATTGTAGCCCTTTAGGGCGTGAGGTTTAGTTATTTACTATTTCATATTTTCTGATCTTTTCTATCAACACTTAATTTGGGTATTTCGCCATTATGGTATACAAATATACACGGTGAATAATAGAAATAAAACCGTTACATACTAAAGTATAAATCGTAATCCTATTTTATTCGTAGTTAGCGGTTGCCGGTTGGTATAATTTATCAGATCAGGCCGGTGAAAAAATATTATCAAACATTTAACAAGTTGGTAATTAAGTTATAGAAGCGATCATAACACATGAATTTACTGGCAAATCGAACTATCGATACATTTTTTTATTTATCGACTTATGCCTCATCTCTCCAGTGAAGTCCACGTGACCGCGCTGCAACCCGCCCACTCCCCGCGCAGTTCCCTTCGTTGGCGTTTTCGGTTCAAAACAAAACTATCGTAATGCGGTATCTATTGGAAGTGATCTGTGACTAATATCGACATGATAATACACTGGCATTGGCCACACAATTCTCGGCCGGAACAAGCTAGTTTAGCTAAGTGGTAACTAATAAGTAATACTTCACATTTGAATGGCAGCTAGCCAATTAGGCTGTCATTTTAGTTGATATATAGCCGTCGAAACGACTTATTCGCAAAAAAATATGGCATTATCAGACGCAGAGCTTTCAAAAAGATCGCATTGATTGTCAAAGCTTAAAGTTTAGGACTGAGCCGTTTCTCTCAGCTGTAAATTTAACTAGGGCTGTCATTTTCGAGGTTATTGATCTTAATATGTTTACTTCTTAATTACAGTTATACTTGCCAACTCTTGTCATTACTATGTTAACGACAAACATCTCGTAACGATAATACAAGTGCCTTCCTAGTTTCTCAGACGCACACTTACAATTAAAATACATTTATTACACAAAACCCTTTTTTTTCTGTCAAGAGGAAAAGCTGTTAAGCTACCCTTTCGGGGCCTCTAGGCTGGCTTCAGATTGACAGAATTTCTTTATTATCTTGTTGATGAAATTTATAAGCATATTTAACTATTTGTATATCGGTAAATAAAGTAAAAAAGTGTGTTCACAAATTACGGCTGTAACAAACTTTAAAAAATCATTGTTACCAATTCGAATATTGAAATCTGACCGAGTGTTCTGACAAGAACTATATGACTTACCCCGCCCGTGGTTTAAAAGACGGATCCGCCCTAGGAAAGGGTAATGAGCTTCACTGGCCTTCCAGCCCGGCACGGCAGATAGTTTAACCTTTCTAAACAAGAAACATTATGACAACAATCTAAGTTCAATCAGCGATCATCGTATCGTATTTAAATTTATTGGCGAGTCCAGTCAGAATCACTTTCACTTTAAACGTATTGCCATCACGAACTAGTATGGACGTTTAAAAATTATTATAATAATTTTGTATTCGTGTCATGATTTATTACTAACGTTACAAGTTGTAATGTTTAATTAAAAATCATCGGCGCGATTTACGTTCGAAGCATAGAAAGAAATAAAAATAATATTTAAATAGTATATTATGTTTCTGTGCAAATACTTCACATTTGTATAAGAAGTTATAAGACATTTAATCTTTGTGATTTATGATTAGTAGTTTTATAAGAAAAAACATAATATTATTACGAGATTACTTTTCTGATCGCAAAATTCTGTTTTTCCCGGCAAGCTTATATATTTTTCTTACATTATGCAGCAAATATTTTTAATAAACCAAGCTTACAATGACTGTAATGTATGCCCAGTATAAAGATAAATAAATAAATAAATAAATAAAAAGAATAAAAAATCCAACACTCCACAAACTTTAAAACTTTACCAGCAAACCGTCCATCACATGAAGCATCAATTCTAAATGCTTGCAATCGCAAAAACAAACAAAATGTAGGCAAAAACACGGCACTCGGGAGTTTTTTCCTCCTTTATGAATTTTTTAAGCATCTCTCGGTTTTGTGACCACAAACATACGTGGCTTAACGCTACCTAAATACTTTGCTCCCGTATTTTTATATTCTACTTTCGACGACACATAAAATATTCTTTTTACCACATATTTTTATATGGGTTTCACTTTTAAGTATTCTAGATGTTGTTATATATTCAAGACTTTTCGGGGAAATATATCGTGGCGAGGACAATGTTTAATTTAAAATGTATGGTTTTACCGACTGCAAAACACAGACAAAGAACAGGGTTTTTTTCCGAAATCAATTTATTTCTTTGTCTATTATAATGTATAAAATTTACCCACACCCGAGTTTGTATAGAACTATGCACACTCTTAAGGGGTAGGTAGATATGCCTCTAGAGACTAGAGTTTACAATTTTAACAGTTTACGGCTACAATTTATTGACATCATAACATAATATTTTTATAGGAGTTGCAGCTATCGATTCATCTTTATTCGTTAAAAATTTATATCATTAAAATTAAATAAATTCGTCCCATTTTTCACGTTAACGAAAAATATTATAACATTTAAATAGAAATAAAACATGAAAGTACATGCAAATAAATAAAAGAATTTAAAAGATAATTTTTGAAATAAAAAATAAAATACTCAACAAAGTCTAGATATTATCTCAATCATGATATCTCCTATAAATTTTGAAGATTTAATGTCACCTGGATTCTAACAATGTTAAAAGTTCACTATGTCAGAAGATTTCCAACAATCGAACCAAAGACCCGGCGCTTCAAATACTACAGACTTTATCTTAGCACGAAAACGAACACATTTCGAAAGACACGACGCCAGACATTTTGGCAAAGGTTTTAAAACCAATCAATGAATCAACTCGTGACAGTCTCACTTTCACATTGGATAATCTAAATCAAAGTATTAAAAATTAAGGCATTGATTCCAAAGAATGGTGTCTCGATTTTATATTCTGGCATGACGAACAGTGCTATCTAGATAAACTTTTCGCTGGCGAGAAATTTTGCTTATCGTTAGTTGCCACATTTCCATCGGCCTGATAAAAAGCAGATATGGGTAGACGGAGCCCAAAATGTGATATGTGAATTTTAGTATGAAATAATATCTAACCATCACCCGATGGATAAATAATGTAACAATAATATACTGTATGTTATAATCTTGATTCACCAAGCAGGGCTCTAAAGGAAAGATAACAATATATTTTGTGTATTATACAGTAAAGAAAGAAGAGTAAAGTATTTCAAGGCTCTGCAACCCGACAGACCATATTGTAGATTACTGTGAGTATCTACTATTTTAAAACTATCTTCTTCTTCTTCTTTATCAGCCCATATAAGTCCCACTGCAGGGCACAGGCCAATCGAGAGTACGATTCAGAGCGGTTAGGCCATAAAGTCCCCCACGCTGGCCTAATCCGGGTTGGCGAACTTTACATAACATAGACATTTTTGTAAATCGTTATGGTATGCAGGTTTCCTCACGATGTTTTCCTTCACCGTTTTAAAACTATGCTCCAAATAAAATATTCCGATCCTCGGAATTATCGTATTAAATGGATATAATCGTACGCTTCCTTAAAATGATGTATCTGGCCAATACTTGCCATCAAAACTATTGATTTTTTTTCCGTGACCGTATAAAAATGTGCTCTGAAAATATTTATGTGATTCAACACCCCTTGATCTAGGTGACCCGGATTTGTGACACACGACTGCGTTCACTTCACTGCGTTGAATAAATTATAAAATGGCAGAGATAGTTCTAAGCCGTGGTTTGACTTTGGTTTTATTACAAATACTTCATCTGCCCGTTCTTCTCTAGTGAAAACCACTTTCCGAACCGGGTGATAGATAAAAAAATTACTGAATCTAAATGATGTTGAACATTTTAATGGATTCAATAAATTATTTTCATTTCATTTCAATACTACTGGTGGTCTGTCTTATGAGAGAGGCCGCATGCAAACACTGACTGTCAAACAGCAGTCCAAATGGTCTGTTGTGCTCATTTGAAGGATATTGTAGGCAGAGTTGGCTGGACACATTGAGACTTAACATCTTATGTTTTTTTTTTTTATTGCTGTTAATGACGAGACGAGCATGCCGTTCGCCTGATGGTAAGCGATGCGACCGCTCATGAACAGTAGCAAAACCAAACAACACCTTGAATTACAAAGCGATGCTTGGCATTCCACTGCGCTCGCCATCCTGAGACATATAGATGTTTAGTCTCAATATGTCCAGTAGTTACTCTGGCTACAATGTCCTTCAATCCGAAACACAACAGTGCATTTAAACTGCTGTTTGACGGGAAAAGTAGACATTGCGGTGGTACCCACCCAGGCAGCCTCCCACATATGAGAGACCTACCACCAGTAAAAAAAAGTTATGTCTCAGGATGGTGAGCGCAATTAAATACCAAGCATTGCTTTGTCATTTATGGTGTTCTTTTGTTTTGCTAATGTTTATGACCAGTTGTAATGGTTACCATTCGGAGAACAGCATGGTCGTCTTGCCATTCATTGCAGTAAAAAAATGCATTACATTTTCGACAGTGCAAAATATTCAAACAAAAAAACTCTGCGATATGCATCATACGAAAGATTATGAATATCCCATAAATTATGAATTCTGTATCAGCCCATATACGTCCCACTGCAGGGCACGGGCCTACTCTACAATCGAGAATACGATTGAGAGTGGTTAGGCCATATAGTCCACCACGCTGGCCTAGTGCGGGTTGGCGGACTTACATACCATAGAAATTCTTATGAATCCCTATGGTATGCAGGTTTCCTCACGATGTTTTCCTTCACCGTTTTAGTGCGTGGTGATTGACTATCAATACACACATGACTCCGAAAAGTCAGAGGTGTGCCCTGGGATTCGAACCCGCGACCACCGTGAACATGTTGGCAGTCGCGTGCGTAAAAAGTGCGTGGTGGCCTGTTGGTAAACGGACTAGACGCGACTGCCAACATGTTCAAATTATGAATTAATTTGTGTTAATTCGTATCGGTAGAACGATTCGCATAAATATGTAGATTAGGATCAAAAACTGTACCGTTGCAACAAAGGTGATACTTAACACCAGATATTGCACACTATTTTACAAAATAACAAATATAATTGTGTAGCCAGCAGATTATATCAATATTTATGCAAAGAAAATATATTCATACCATCGAAGATATATTAAGACTTATAAAAGTTTACTTTGAAAATAAAATCTGTTCGTGCTTGCCATCATAATCTTAAACTTAAAACATGGATACATTAGACTATTACTCGTGGCCATCGAAAAATATATATTACAATACAATAATTATGAAAATTATTTCATTTTTTTGCACTATACAGAGATACTATCTTTAACTACACAATTAAAATAGAAGTACAAATGGCAGTCTTATCACACTAAGTAATTTCTTAGAGGCAACCATGGGATGGATATATAAATAATAAATAAGAAATAAAAGGAATTCTAAGGCGTAAATGAAATAATAACAATTTACAATCAATAACTAAAATCTAAATACATACAAAGACAAATGCTTGACCACGTCACGCATGTTAGAAAGAGACAGCACAACGACCGGACGGAAAAATATTTTCACTTGATTTCAATAATTTACCAGCGGCGCTGCCCGTTGTATTGCCGATGTTCGCAATGTATGATTTCTCTGTTTGCTAGGCATTTCTAATGCATGTTATTAAGGTCAGCGGATCGCTATGCATTCTAAACTTTATTATTTTACTGTTTAGATAAGGCGAAACGTAAGCATTCTAAAATGTGATACTTGGTTGAGAAACTAATGATAAAATTATAAGGAGACGTGTTAAGACGCCGGGTATATGTTTTTTGTACACTGATCAAATCTTTACCACCAATCGAATATTCAATATAAGAGTAGCCTTGCCTTGCCTCTGTAGGCAAGACTAGGAGCACATAAGGCGATTTATCAAAAAAATATACCTTTCTGATTAACCGATAAGTCATGATAAATCTCATCAGAAATACCACAAAAAATGAAAAAAGAAATTTCTTAATTAAAAAAAACTATAGGCACTTAATTTAAAATAAATGAACTTAAATTTGGCTAAAATAAGTTTATAGTTATTCCACTTTCCCTGCTTCATTCCACTGCTGCAAGCTTAATTACCGCAGATATTAACAAAGGAAAACCAAACAAGGAACTATAGACTAAATAATGTAAAGTTCACTTAAATAATGATTCCCTTCGTGTCCGAGTGTACAGGGCTTCTAATTAAAAACCACTTTGAGATTCCAAGGCGTTAATCTTTCAACTCTGACCTTTGTTGTTTAGTTAAATTATAATTAACGCGGTCAAATTTGTTTGTTGTACCTTTTGTATTATAAAATTATTGAAATGTAGTATTTAGATGTGGTGGTGGTCGCGGGTTCGAATCCCAGGGCACACCTCTGACTTTTCGGAGTCATGTGTGTATTGACAGTTAGTCACCACACACTAAAACAATGAAGAAAGACATCGTGAGGAAACCTGCATACCATAGCGATTTATAAGAATTTCTATGGTATGTAAGTCCGCCAACCCGCACTAGGCAAGCGTGGTGGACTATATGGCCTAACCACTCTCAATCGTACTCTCGATTGCAGAGGAGGCCCGTGCCCTGCAGTGGGTCGTATATGGGCTGATACAAATAATGGTTTATTAAATTAACGCAAATGTTACACATTGAAATACGAGTAAAACTATTTTTTACGGATTTTCTCGCGAATTTGGTTTAATTTATACGTTTTAACTTTCGACGTTTCGATTACTTTGCAGCTTTTGTGATCACGGGACGCACTGAGGTATTAGTCATCTGCTCGTTACGAAACCTGTTAAATGACGTATTAAATAAAGGTACTTTTACGCCCGAATATATTTTATTTATTCGGGTGTTAGTGACAAAGCTGCAAAATTATCATTATTAAAAAAAATATAAATATATATCAAACGGTATTCGCGATAAAATTATTCATTTTATTATTTCGATTTAGATACCACATACTGTTCTTAATTGCAAAAATGAATAATAATATTTACACAAACGTCGAGTGCAAACATAATGATTACAAAAGTAATACCTGTAGGTATAAGACACGTTTCGACCACATGTGTTGCTCACATTATCATACGTTTATAGTTTCATTGCGGGAATCGAACATATCACTCAAAGGTAACATTTCGTTGAAAAAACTGTAAAGGTTAAAACCAAATAATCATAACGCTGTATTTACAGACGAAAAACTAAGTGCAAAATGCACTGAAACAGTCTTTAAAATAACATAACGTAACATACAATATACCCACTAAATAATCTTGAAAACAAGATATCATTTCGTCACGAAACAGAAATCCTCGCAATCCGCCTTAGAATTCCATTTAGTCCAAGCCTCAGTAAATGATATCCAGTTGGCATTCTCTTAGATAAAGATATTAGCAAAGCTCATTCATTCTGCGCGGATGTAACGCTGCGTCTCGATAGATATCGCTTGGTTCTCCGCTGACGACTCCGCGACATTAGTATCTGATGCTGTGGTACGACACACGAACAAGAGGAATAACTAATTATTGCTTACGTGTATATTAGTTTACGTGAATGTTACTCATTGAAATAAAACTATAATTTACGGATAATATCGCGGAAAATGTAAAAATTAAACCAAATCCGTAAATAATAGTTTTATTTCAACGATGAATAACTATCTAATTTTAATACATTGAGATGTTATACTAGAGGGGGCACTGCAAACAAAATGTTTGTAACAAAATGAACGCTATTATCGCTCCTTTTATTTCTATCTCTATCACACCTACGCAGTAATACATCTTCTCTCTCGCTTCACTGGAATCCCGTGTGCACGCACAATACGCAGAGATTTTGTTCCCGATGTCCGCTCTATCATACCTCAATGTTTTAATACTAACTTTGGGCTTTGATCATTGAGATTGTTGACTGTGTAAACCAATTAAAATTCTGTCAAGATTTCTCTTTTTATTTCATGTTTTAATAAACGCATCTTTGTCCGGCGGAGTACTACCAGAATATGACAATTAAATGATAAACTAGTGAAAAAAATAACAAATATACTATTTTACTACCGCCCATAAACATTTAAAGTATTGTGGATTGGTATATTAATTAACTTAAGCATCACCAACTTCATAATTATAGCAGGAATTGTTAAATAATTACATACATATATACATAAATAAACTCAGGCCTTTTTCCCAGAAGGGGAAGGCAGAGGTGCCAGGACACCCACATTTCGCCTTGTATGTTCCATCCCACGATGTGATATGTGGCGAGCCTATCGCCATATCGGGCACAAATTGCTGACTGTGTGCTGATAATGAATAGAAAAATACAATATCACTTTGCCCAACCCGGGATTCGAAACCGAAACCTCAACTTTGTAACCGTACAGTAGTACAACTACACAGATGCAGTTAAATAATTAAAGTTGATAAAAATGACTAGGAACAGCTAATTCTTTACCTAGTTTCAATTAAATTACCAAGCAGTTACGAGGTTACCGCGCATTATATCAAGTGCACTGAGACAGCTGCAGCGTTCCGTTTTACGGTAGCGGCAAAGTTTTGCAATGATTACAACTCGCGCTTATCTGATCTCGGACATCATGTAGATGGGCGGAAGATTACACGACGGGAGATTTTGTTCATGTTTTCAACACAAAGTATAAAATAAGCGTAGAACGAAACGGTAAGTTGAAGTTAGGGACTTAGAGCTAAAATAATATGATTTAGAGTGAAAAAGAAAATAATTTTCATAAACGTTTCCTAATCAGACATAGTCTGAAAAGATGGTCCAACGAAATTACTTTGTAAATATTGTACCTAGTTAACATATTTGTCCGTTTACAATCATAGATTTTGTTAAAAGACTAAGAAACTCTAGTGCGCCTGGTATTGGTGGCTGTTATCCGCCCACAAGATGGTCGTATAACTTAATTTCTAGAAATTGCTGGAACCAGGCTTCTACCAAAAAGGTATCCTTGGGCCTATTTTCAGCTAAAGCTAAAGACGATAGAAATGATGATTGCTAAGAACTCTAAGGGATTTAAAAGGCTTTAAAATCGATCGAGACATATTATTTAGTTCATAAATATCTGAATATAGTATCTTAAAAATAGCTTTAGTAACTGAACCCTTAATTCTGAACCAAAGCTGTAAAATTATATTGAATAAGACCCCTTTCACACGGCAACCTTCCGTTTTTTGCAGGTACAGTTTTTTACAGGATCCTGTTTAGTAGTGTAGGTACGTGCTGCAATACTAGCAACCACACGATTATCCTGTTTACAGTAATCCTGTGACTGTTTGTGACCTGTGAGTCTATGGTGCCATACCAGACGAGCCTGCCCATTTATGGCTGACAACAGCCTGGCTCTACAACAAACAGCTTATTAATTTAAAGTTGTATAGCGTTGCGAGCAGTGTGTCTCTTGGAAGTGGGCCGGCTGCGCCGCGACATATTAGCTTACTTCTGTCCCCAGTCCATGGCACGCGATAACCGACGCGCGATGCTTCGTATTTTTACCCACCATTTATACTCGGCCTCGTCCGTTCGTGCATGAATTTATAAAGGAAATTATTTTCTAAGTCCATGTCTTGTTGATTTAAACTTTAAACTGTACTTTAAGACAACGTTTGCTAGTTAAAGGACGGAATTTATTATACTGAAGTAATATGCTATGGGCTTAAGAGCGGTGTTGTCTCTGAAATCCGCCCTTGTGATCAAATTTGGTTTCTTCGAAACATCGGAATGTTAAACCATAAAATTTATGACATCTGAAAATCAGCTTTATATCAATATGTGACTTTGGTGTTAATATAAGAAACGGTTATGAAAAATATAAAAGAACTTTTGATGGCGTAATCATCATCGGTAGCTGTAGGAAGTCAACTGCAAAACATAAAATTCCATTTGATTTCCACAATAATTTGTGTCCAACTATTCCCTCAAATAAACGATATATCGAATAACTTTGTAATCCTATATAAATGTATGCAATTACATTTGCAGTTAATGAATCATTGTACCCGTATGTAATGGAATAATATTATAGTTGTAGATAGGTATCTATATATGAGACATAATAGGAGGGGGCTATAGAGAGGGAACTGGTGTATTCAGTCCATGTACAACATTCCTCTAGAAAAATATAACGAAGAAAAACTTGCAAATAAATAGACTAAATAGCTCAAAATTATCAATTACCATGAAAGAAAGAACACTTATAATCAAATCCGCTATATTTGTGATAAATTGATACCTAAAAATTTAAGAAAAAACCATAAGACAGAGGCTTTAAGAAAAATCGTTTTATATATTCTGGAAGTAAAAAGTAGCGAAAATGAAAAAAGTAGTAGTATTATCATATCAATATTAAAAATTCTTAATAGATCGACTTGGCCAGCAGCATTATGTATAAATTGTACGATACATTATGTTTTTATGCGATGGCCAAGTCGATCTAGTTATTTAAAACGTAAAGAATTTTTAATATTGATATGATAATAACTTGCGTAATAACTTTATACAGAAGCTCCCTTAAGCAAGGACTAAATAAATTAATCGTCTTGGTATTATATGGATCTCACAACTTTTTGCGGCAATAAAACTGAGCTGCGAGACTTGGAATTTTTTTACAGGATGTTTTTGATGGGATCTGTTCTTCTAAACGTAATTTTATGTAAAACGAGAATATTCTTTTTTATTTAAATTATTAAATTCCATAATTTATTACTCGATTGAATTAAAAATACTGACCCTGATATAAAAATGGAGTAAAAACAAATCTTTCCATAACATATATTTCGATTTCAATTTGCTAAAGACGTGATCAGTAGTATAGTGAACACACATATGTATTAATTTGAAGATTAATATTCTAAAACAGAGCATACATTTACATATTTTATGAAGATAAATATAATCGTAGTTCATTTTATTTCACCGAATTGATTTGACTTGAAAATGTTAGCTCATTTAAATATTAATTTTGCTTTGGAATCACGTGGCATGTTTAATTCCACTAATTTATTTTAAATTCTAAATTTAGGGCTATTTTAATAAGTGAATATGTCGCCCTAATTCCACTATTTGAAGACTGTAAGCATATTAAATTAATTCCCAAATTATGATTATTAATAGCTTGAACTTATTGTATTCTAATTGTTTCGGTCTAAAACAAAATCGATCTAAAAATAAACAAATAATTATTTGGTTTCGGTATTGTGAAATTATTTTTGTCCTCGTTATTTATAATAATTTGGCATAAAACTGATATTTGGGTTACAGTTTAGGTAGATATGTATGTAAACATGAAGGGAAAATGGACAAATATTTTCGGCCTTATTCATAAATAATTTAAAATCTATTTTAGCTATCGAATGTTTTGCCCCTTTAGAACGATTTATGAATTCAGTTCGAGCTAAGAAGATTACTAGAATTGGTTTTAAAACTGTTTATGAAGAAGTCCGATCTACTTTCCAATATGACAACCAAATGTAGTGATTCCAACTTCATTGATTCATCAATCAATATCGTAATAATAAATAATATAATAGATCATCCTACGCAATGTACAATAGATAAATTACAAAATTATGCCACTCCAATAATCGAGGTTTTCCTTAAACAGTTTAAATGTGGGCGACTCTAATACTCAACTGATTCAAAGTACATCTAGAAAGTGCTCCAATAACATGACAAAATTAATATTTCTATAGACAGGTGTCAGCCGATTGATTTTCGGAGTCCGCCCACAAATGTAGAACGAAACTAAGGCGCAATAGAAAGTGCTCCAGTCAATACAAAAGAAATAGATAACACCGGCTTTATAGTCAAATAAGAGGCTCTAAATCTCGGCTGAGCTGTAATTGAAATACATAAATATCACAGCTTTAATGTCAATACAAGCGAGGTAATTGGAACTATTTATGTAGACTTGGGCGACAGATCGTCAAACAGCCGACTGGAAGTGATAAACTTTTATCTGTAACTTACAGATCGATGGAAACATGACAACGTTTCATTAAAACACGATCGCGACAGGACAAATAAAATACAGAAATTAGGTATCACAAGAATTTCTAACACTAATATTGTAAGAAACCAGAAAAGATAACTTTATTCAATAATAATGTATATTTTTAGTACATATCCAATTATACCGTAAGTAAAATGTTGATGTGTTTTGGCAGTACGAACCGGTGACGAAATATCTAATATGATATGAGATATTCTCGTCACAAGTTATTAGTAAAGAATTGGTCCAAGCCAGATAAGTTTGTGATATAAAACCAGTAAACAACAAAAACCTGCGACATTGAATTATATAAAATTGAAGTTGAGTTTCAGTTTCAGAGAATTGTGAACTTTGCCGTGTCGGAGGCAACTTTTCTTCAAGTTCTGTACCCACCAATAAGGCGATACTAAGAAACATTAGAAATAACTATATCAAATATGCAATTTAAAAGTATAGACAACGGAAGATAACAAAGGATTTATCTACAAATTGAAAAACTCAAATAGATTTAGCATTAGTAATTAATAACCCTAATATTAAAACATACTGGAGTCTATGACACTCGACAGCCGTGGCGCACTGGCTGTGAAACGAAAGGCCGCGGCTTCGATTCCCGTACCAGACAAATATTTGTGTGATCTACTGATATTTGTTTTGGGTCTGCGTGTTTGTGAAACTGAAAAGTCTGTTTTAGTTTCTGATATCCACGAAACAAGACTCGATCTTAATGTGAGGCCAGGATTATGTATGTGACTATTACGTGTATTTCTTTATAATCAAGACGATGAAGGACAATGTCATAGCATGTATGTGACTGTTGGGTGTTATTATTATTATTATTACGAATAATATTGCAACTTATGAATTGCAAAATATTTATATCATCATAACCCTTAACTAAAATAAAGAAGTCGATTTAATACCCACATCACGTGGGCACGACTTAAATCAAGCCGAGAAATAGATCACAGCTCATAAACAACCAAGGGTTACCACATGTCATACAACAAATAATTAACATTGATAATCCGGGGCTAAGATCGCGATCTCGGGCTATAATTACCCTTAACCCTTCCTTTGATCTCGGGCCTTCACTTGAATATGAAAGACAACACAACTGTATCTGAGATTAGTATTCATTTAGTATGAAATGTCTTTGCAGATGGATTGAAAGTTTTAATATTAAATTGCCCACTGAAATAGGCATGAGGTAATGAGGTACTGAATATCTGTCTATCGAATTATATTAGGTATAAATAACACCAAATATTACAATACAAGATGAGTAAATAAAAAATGCCTTCAAAAATAGTAAAGTTATCATATCATATCACTTTTATATTTAGACAAATTAAAATTCATGTATCGTTAGTCACAAATCACTACATAGTATAAAACAAAGTCGCTTTCTCTGTCCCTATATCACTATGTCCCTTTGTATGCTTAAATCTTTAAAACTACGCAACGGATTTTGCTGCGGTTTTTTTTTCAATAGATAGTGGTTCAAGAGGAAGGTTTATGTGTATAATACGTACATATTATTGTACAGAAATCTATTTGTACCCGGGCGAAGCTGGGCCGGGCCCCTAGCAATTAAAAATTGAAAAATCAGTTCTAAATCACCGAAATGTTGACAATAATTGTAAGCAGACCTGTTTATGCCCGTCACATGATAAGCTTCCTCGTTATTCCTGTTATAAACCCCACAGAGCCTCCTATTAAAATCAATATACATAAAACCAGATTCTCATGCATCCCAAACACTTGTAATTTAATCGAAGCGCGCCGATAAAATGTCACCAACTGGTTACTGTTGTAATAACTGATATTCTTGATGATGTCGGATTATGCGGTACAAGACACGTCACCTGCATGAGAATTTGCTTTCGATCTTCTTATTTTGTAATATCTAGAATATTTGGAATTATGCCGTTAATGTTTGGCCTTAAATGGAGTTCTGAGACCTGTTAATTAAATTTCAATAATTTCGGAATGTTATTCTATACAACGCGACGTGTGACGAACTATTATATCCCATCAAAAACATCCTGTAAAAAAATTCCAAGTCTCGCAGCTTAGTTCTTCTACCGCAAAAAGTTGTGAAATCCATGTAATACCAAGTCGATTAATTTATTTAGTCCTTGATTGAGGGACGTTCTGTATAAAGTTATTACGTAAGTTATTATCATATCAATATTAAAAATTCTTTACGTTGGAAATAAATAGATCGACTTGGCCATCGCATGAAAACATAATGTATCGTACAATTTATGCATAATGCTGCTGGCCAAGTCGATCTATTTATTTAAAACGTAAAGAATTTTTAATATTGAGATGATAATAACTTACGTAATAACTTTATACAGAACGTCCCTCAATCAAGGACTAAATAAATTAATCGACTTGGTATTACATGGATCTCACAACTTTTTGCGGTAGAAGAACTAAGCTGCGAGACTTGGAATTTTTTTACAGGATGTTTTTGATGGCATCTCACGTCTTTTTGTAGAGTCCTTCTTTATTCCTTTTCGGTACTTTTTATTTCTAGAATATATATAATGATTTTTCTTATAGCCTCTGTCTTATGGTTTTTTCTTATTTTTATAGGTATCAATTTATCACAAATATAGCGGATTTGATTATTAGTGTTCTTTCTTTCATGGTGATTGTTTTCGAGCTATTTAGTCTATTTATTTGCAAAGTTATCTTTGTCATGTTTTTCTATAGGAATGTTGTACAGTTTAATGGGCTGAATACACCCTTTCCCTCTTTATACCCCCCTCCTGTTATGCCTCATATATAATATATATAGATACCAATCTACAACTATTATTCCATTATATACCGGTACAACGAATCATTAACTGAAAATGTATCTTTGTAATCCTATACATTTATATGAGATTACAAAGTTATTCACGCAGTTGGTGTATCTAGAAAACTAGACAGAAATTATGAAATGTTTGAATTTTTCCTTACTTTAGACACTAAACACTAATTATATTCTAAATTTGAAGGTTCTATGTCTGCTAGAAGTGCCTTAGACTTTTGATGATCGGTCAGTCAGTCAGTGAGTGACAAAATTGCGAAAGTTTGACAAGTTATAATTCTTAAACTACTGGTTCAAATTGAATGAAATTTTAAATATACCGTGTTTACACAATGCCTAATTAGTAACTGAAAATTCAGGCTTCTTGCTTTAACCACAACGAAGTTATGGGGGGTTGAAAATGGTCTGAAGTGCTTCGAGAAAAGGATAGTACGGCTGTGCCGCTTTTTAGCTCGACTTGGAGGGGGCACTGCCGTGCCCCCAGATATTTTTGTAGAAAAAATTTGGAGTATTATTGAGTCACGGAAAAGGTTTTGATATTGTAATCAATAACGTGTACTAAAATGAACTCGAAATAAATGAAGTAACAAAAAATATTAAGTTTTGAAGATAATATTGATGTTGAATTTCCTGATTTGTAGGACCTAGTATAATTGTTCTCATATTGACACTATTTTATATTATTGTGTTGCTGGGATATTTTCTATCGTACAAAGCAAACACTACTAAAAGACTATATGCATAAAAAGTAAATTCATTTAACATTCAACTTCTTTACAAACCTTAGTTACAAACTAAAGACTTTGAAATTCGAATCTTTTGTTTATTTTCAGCACAATTCCTATAGTCATTGAAATACCCAAGCACTGGCTGTAGAGACTGAAATATTATAAAATAAAAATACAGTGTGCAGGCTTCTTTTCAGAGTGCCGTTGTGGTTGTTGACGTTTTTACAATGCCGGTACAAGCACTTATCACTGAGTGGAGTGGAGCCAACTTAACACCGGCGCCTAGTGCCCTGTTACCCAATTGTGCCTATTCTCTGAATTCTTGACATTGCACTAAACACTAAAATAGTTTGAGAATTTCATCTTGAAACCTAAGCTGTTTTGACCTTAGACAATCAATGGATAAGTAAGAAGTTAATTCTATCGTGAAACTTCATGCCTCTAATAACAGTTGTAGTAGTGAACAAATGTTTTTTTTTTATATTAAGTCTTGTTATCTTTATACTTATTTTGCCCTAATTCATTTATATATTCATGCATTACCTTCTTACGTAATATAAACAACGGTACTAAGAATTGTATCTTCAAGGCCATTGACATAAATTGTTGGTCTTCGTTCTTTAACACAGATGATCCAATTTTTTCTCATTATTTTTAAAGGAGGTTTTCAAATCATGAAAGCATCACCCCCGTTATTAAAACAGGCGATCTTATTTTAGTAGACTTCATTGTTTAGTAAATTACTAAATTTAGACTTACAGAGAGACGTGATCAGATTGCAGGTCACTCTGATCCTACCACCGTTAAATACAAATCGGAGCCAACACACGCATGCGCAATATTATTCTACGTCGATACACACCGGTCTAATTGGACTGGAGCCTTTACTGAATGCAAATGTTAAAATAAAAAGTAGATTTGTCTCTCCGTGATAAGAAAGGTTGCTATTTTTCTCATTGTTATACACTTCGGTTTTAAAGCAAAAGGGAAAAAGACACAAAAAAATTGCCCCATGGCTGAAGGAACCACACGTTGTTTGTAGCTTTAAGTATTGAAACCTTTTCTTTTCTTAAAGAAGTTGACATGTTGCAAGTATTAAAAAATATCCCTTCACTAATATCTGTTATATAAGTATTCACTACGCTGATTGCAAAAAGCTTTTATAATCTTAAATAGAAAACATGAGCAATACGTACGATAAAATTAACAATTAATTTGCGCATTACAATGGAATACCTCATTTTCTACCTAAATAAAACGCTCGGTGATCTATATAATATGTATGTATGGGAATGTTGGGTGTATTTATCTCGTTACAAAATCAGCATTTTGGCCACCCCAACCAATTTTACATTTAACATCACCGACAAATTCAACTATCATCAACTTCAATATCAAAACACAAAGGGATTCAGAGCATATTTAGCTAGAACAAGACAGTAATGCAATACCGCACGCCAACCCCTAGTGAGTGAGTCCGCATTCCGGACATTTTTGGAGCTCTGTACAAACCACAGGAACGCTGTACAACAGTTAATTAACAAGACAATGTAGAATGCCGAGTTGCTAGAGGTTCGACTGAGCTATTCGCTGTGTCTGGACTATTCGGAGAATTTAGTATATCTAGGTCGCTTGCAGTTTGGTGACGGTATTTTGATGTTGTTATAAGTATTTTTCGGATTGATGCTATAGGCAAAGTTAATGCTTATAGCAAAAGCATGCTTAAGGTTATAGCAAAATATATAGTTTTAAATTCTAGGTTTGAGGTATTTTTGGAATTGATGCTGTAGATTTTAGTGTGAATCTACAATTATTTTACATGTTTTTTCTGTTCTTATCAAACTTATATGAATAAGTTTTGATTTAAATTGTCTATTTAATTAACTCTGGATTTTTGAATCAATGCTCTGTGCTTGATACATGTCCTCTACAAAAATCTAATCGTAAGCATATTGATTTGTTTTGATTTTTAATTAATAATTTGACTAACAGTTAGAATCATCCCAAATATTTTAAACTTATTTTCGTAATACTCAACAACAGCATTTTCCTTTCAGTATTCGAAGGTAGGCAAGTTAGAAGTCCGTTTTAAAGGCTTTGTTTATCTTTCAATTCTCCTTTGTACACTGTTGTTCAGTATCTGCCCAAAATCTTAAGTTTGTTGTTTGTTGATAAAATTCCTTAAGGAAAATAAATACGGAATTTGTTTGTGTAGCGGTATCCGATTATGGAGGTCACATCGTTTTTGGCCAATATGACTCAGGTACGGAAAATTTTGTTTTTTTTTTGTGTCTGTCTTACTGTTATGTCAATCCTGCCAGTTTTTAGGTTACGTTCCGTCTAATAATTGGATGCTCAATAGACCTTACGTCCCTTGCCGCATATCCTTTCCTTAATCTTTATAAAATTATAATACTGTTTTAGTCCTCAAGTGCTGTAGCTGGAAGGCCGTAATTAAATATGAAAATCAGTGGACAAATGCTTCGGGCAAATGTAAAAATGTTCATAAGTGACATAATTACTCATTATCAGACTATTGCAAACAGCTTGTTTTTAGAAAGCTTGCAAGACACTCCAATATTTAATGACAGTCTATTTTACTAAAAGTAAAATTGTTAATATCAACATCAACATAATATCTACCCAAACTGATTTTTGTATAAGCGTTAATAACAATCTCAAACTGTCAATATTGTTGATATCAAAATGATTTCAAATTCAAAACTTAAATAAACAGTTTTATATCTGAAGTTATGCCATTACCATGCCCTTTACAAGACAGCCCTTTAGGCAAATGTCACCATTAAATCGTAGAAAATCTACTTATAAAGTTAGTGGTTAAAATAATATGGGCAATTCCCTTAGATGGCGTTTATTATAGCGTTTATTGGAAACAACACTTTCCACCTGAATCGTGGGAATGGAACGTACACACATATAATGAAATTATATTCATTTATTATATTGCTTTCATGACACTTTCACTTGAATGTAATTGTCTTTGATGAAAAGGGTAGTGATGTCAGAAAACCTACGTCATTTAGTCGAATTCCTGAGGTAAAGATAATCATGAAGGATACGAGTATACTCAAGTCATAAAGTTTACAAAATGATGATAACAGATACGATTTGAAGCAAACACGAAAACATAAATGGCCATACAACATCCCACAAATATTTTGTATTTACTTTTGAAACTTAAGGCCGAAGAGCGTCTAACTCCACAATTTAAAAGAATTAAAACGACACATGTTGAAAAAAAAATATACTGCAACTAATGGTAGTCTCATCACTAAATCTCTGTTTGAACATAAAAGTTTAAATAACAAACAAATAAAACAATTTAAGACATATGGGAAGACATAAATAAATTAATAATGATAAATAAGAAGAAAAATCAACGCCGAGTCTCAGATACTTATTCAAATTAATCCTAAGCATTCGAACAACAAGTGTCAAGATTCGAATCATCTTCAAAATATTTAATTAATCAAGTAAGTATTATTAATTCTGAAGACAGTTTCCACGAACGACTCGAGATTAATTAGAAATTCTATAGCATCAAAATGTAAATTAAGTAGGATCTTATTAATATTAGATTAATATCTTGTAACGCATATTAAAAAAAAACAAATGTGACTTCTTTAATTACAATCATGATCATTTATACCGGGTATCTCAAGACTGCTACCGAAAACGAAGCCGGGTGGTAGTTTAAGTGGCTACAAACACAATGCAACTAAAATTTTTGCAGAGAAACGCGACAATTATTTTTTATGATTTTTTAAATATCGTCATTTTTGGGTGGTAAATCCATAGTTTTTGCTAAAATAATAATTTAAACTCTCTTATATCTTAGAGTATTTATAAATTAAAGGGTATACACTATTATTTTAGGAAAAAAAATATTTACCACCAAAATATGGCAATAGGAAAAAAATTTCAAAAAAAAAATTGTCGCTTATTTTTGCAACTTTTTCTGTTGCATTTTGTCTGAAGTCGCTTAAACTACCACCCGGCTTCGTTTTCGGTAGCAGTCTTGATATACCCTGTATTTTGAGGCCAGATTCATTGAATTTATCTTTTATATTGAAAAGACTATGATTAAGACTGCTAATGGACTACTTACCTAACAGGAATTTCTATACATCTTGTTTGATCTGTATCAGCCCATATACGTCTCACTGCAGGGCACGGGCCTACACAACAATTGATAGTATGATTGAGAGTGGTTAGGCCATATAGTCCACCACGCTGGCCAAGTGTGGGTAAGCGGACATACATACCATAGAAATTCTTATAAATCGCTATGGTTTCCTCACGATGTTTTCCTTCACCGTTTTAGTGCGTGGTGATTGACTGTCAATACACACATGACTCCGAAAAGTCAGAGGTGTGCCTTGGGATTCGAACCCGCGACTACTGTGAACATATTGGCAGCCGCGTCTAGTCCGTTTACCAACAGGCCACCACGCACTTTACTTTACTTGTTTGATAAACATAATATATTCAGTCATTGATTATTCTAACTCTACGCCTTAGAAAATTATAGAGTTTATATCGGCTAATATTGTAGTTGGCACTGTTAATAAATTAGAAAGACGACTGCGTAATAACAGTCAAATTATTAAAATTGATTCAGAACCCAGCCAAATCATCGATAATTAGAAAACATACATTCTTCAAGACTCAAAAGATCATAACGTTGCTTTTAAAATCCAATTTCGTATGAATGCAATAATAGAATATCTTGGAAAAACTTGTACCCAATTATCATACTTTGGAGAACACATGAAGGGAGGGAAGTGCACAATAATTTATTTCCAACTCCTCCGTTTTATTTAACTTTGTGATTGATTTCGTTGCGGGTTAAAGACACTTTAGACATCCCCATTGACTCGTCAAGCCTCAATGCTCGATGTCATTACAATTTCAAACTGTTGATCTTGGCTTACAGGAGTGCTGGAGGTGTGAGGATCGGAACTACTAAATGGCACTAGCAGCAGTCTCCAAAACTACTAAATGGCACTAGCAGCAGTTAATCTGGCATGGAAATTCTGACGCTATAATAACTTATATGAGTCATTCAGCAGTCAAATTAGGATTCTTAAACATCATTAAGATAAACATAATTAACAGAAAATAACCATACCCAACTGAGGGACATATATGGGCAGATATAAGTAGCGATAAAAATAATAACCACATTAAAAAATGCATCTCATAGAAAGTGTTGGCGCTTTCTACACGACCGAAGCATGTAACGAAACCTAGTGGACCACAGGTAATTGTACCAACAATAGAATTTCTAATAAAGGGCCCGATATTCGGATGGCGAGTGAATATTATCTGTAATCGATTCACAGTAGCCCGATAAATTGTATTTAAACTGATAAGCATCGGTTAGGAATTGACGGGAGCCATTGTGTGCATGGGAACTTTACGGATGAATTTTATCATTATCACTGGTATTGGGGACGCTATTGTTTATTAATTTAATATTTTAGGTAACTTTTATTTATCTATGAGAGCATCGGGAGGTGTGAGATTGGTATGTGACATTGTGTTGTTGAAGAATAATCACAATAAATACTTTTTTTTTATAGCCATGAATGACGAGACGAGGTCGCCATTCGCCTGTGTTCGACCGCTCATGGACAGTAGCAAAACCGAAAACACCATGAACAAAGTAATGCTTGGCATTCCACTACATCGTAAAAGTCAGCAATAGACTCGAACCCGCGGCTTCTGACTTCTTATTATTTCGTAACCACAATTTGAATAATATCAATTTACTTCAGATAAGAGAGTATGGTTGTTAGTGTTCATAATTATACATATTTATATCTATGAAATTCTTGTGAAGAACTCTCCGACCTGCACATTTCTTCATAAGATTATCCTTTGCTTCCAAAACAAACAAAAACGAACTAGAACATATTACCAAAATCAGTCAATAGTATTTACCGCTCGCAAAAGAATCAAGTTAAAAAAATACATTTATAAAATAAAATGCTTAAAGAAACCGAAAAAATCAATCCAATTACTTACAAAGTAAATATTGTATTTATTACTTATAGTTTATACAGTACGTGATTCTTTCGAAATAATAAAGCTTTCAACAAAATCATTTAAAACTTCACGAAAAAATCCATTACGTTCGACGTATTTAAGGGTAAATCAAATATTTAAAAAAATACTCAATATACTTGACCCGTTTATAGCTGACGATATACAGTCGCGTAGAAAAGCCTTTGTCTAAACTAATGTTATAATGAGCAAAGATTTGATTGGTTGCATTTAATAGGCTCTGAATCTACTGGGCCAATTTGAATTATTCTTTCACTATTAAAATTCTACATCATCCCTGATGAACGAAAACGTCAGAATATTTTCAAAAAAACTTAAGTGCACCCGGGCGAAGCCAGACTGGGTCGCTAGTGTTTTATAATTTAATAAAATATGTCTGTAATATTTTGCTATTGTTTTCCCATGAGTTTTATACAATCATAAACAATTTAAAAGACTTTACTTATACATTTGTTTCCGACCACATTCCGAATCAAGAATAATATTATTCGCAAAACAGGTATTAATAACAATCTTCAAAGTTAATACAAGCAAACAATGGTTTAACTAAACTATATTATTTCCGGGAATAAATTGCTTTAATTCTTTAACATTCAATGGGCATTTTGCCTCTAAGCTGGTTTTTGTATTGTAAATCATACATATATTTTAATGGTATGGAGATCAAACCTACGATCTCATAGCTGGCAAATAGATCTTCTACACCACGGAGGCTGTTCCTAAATCCACATCACAATCTCGCAAAACCACATGCATTTGACGTCGTGGATATGCAATTACCTAAAGGATATGTGTCGCCGACTGTACCGACGGCAGCGCCACCGCGGCCGAAAGTGAAAACGACCTTAAAACACAAGTCTATCAGGTGACAAAAACAAATATTAAACTCACGTACAAAATAAGAGCATGGTAGAAAGTGGACTGAGCGAGATGCGGGTTTTTTTATCATTTTTTCATTAGTTTCCATTATGCCGGCCAGCGGGAAAATTGGCGAATAATGACGGCCACCGAAAAGAGAATGCGTTGAATGAGTTGCGCTTTGTGCCGGTAAGTGGCTGGCGGATAAAATCGTTTTAGAATAATCGCCACTGAGCGTGTTATTAGAACGTGAATATTGAAAGGTCGTGGACGATGCACTGGTGTGGATAGTAAAAAAATATGAAGTAACAATGTTCTAAAAAAGATTGACTTTACGTATACAATATGTCATGATTTGAAGTATGTTCTGCAATATTATCATGTTGTGTATATACAGGGTATATCAAGACTGCTACCGAAAACGAAGCCGGGTGGTAGTTTAAACGACTTCAGACACAACGCAATAGAAAAAGTTGCAAAAAAAAGCGACAAATTTTTTTTTGTTATTTTTTTCCTATGGCCATATTTGGGTGGTAAATACATTTTTTCCTAAAATAATAGTGTATACCCTTTTATTTATAAGTAATCTAAGGTATAAAAGAGTTTAAATTATTATTTTAGCAAAAACTATGGATTTACCACTTAAAAATTACGACATTTAAAAAATCATAAAAAATAATTGTCGCGTTTCTATGCGAAATTTTTAATTGCATTGTGTTTGTAGGCACTAAAACTACAACCCGGCTTCGTTTTCGGTAGCAGTCTTGAGATACCCAGTATAGTTAGGAATACATCCTGCATCATATGACTAACCTATTTTTATATTTTTTTAATTGGCTGTATTCTGTTTTGTGTACTATTACTAAATAAATAAAATAAATAAATGTTGCTGAGGCACCATCAAAAACAAAAGTATTATATTTAATATATTCTTCGGAGGTTGATTATATTAACATAAGATTTGGTAACATTTTATTTATATCCTAAACTAAAGTACTTTTATAATCATAGCCCATGTTGGTAGAGGATTTTGGATCAGACTATAAAATCACTAATTTAATTTTTTATCCTCAGTGCTCTTTGATCGCAGTGTTTTCATACAAATTATTCAAAATCTAGCGACAAAATAATTCATAAATCATGCAAAAGAACAGCATGACACCTTTACACTTAACAAACCAAAATAGAAACATAATGGATTCGATTCCAATTTCTTGTTCAGTTATATATATCCGCATCAATTTATAATTGGAGATATAATATTTATACCGGGTATCTCAAGACTGCTACCGAAAACGAAGCCGGGTGGTAGTTTTAGTGACTACAAACACAATGCAACTAAAATTTTTGGTAAGAAATGCGACAATTATTTTTTATCATTTTTTAAATATCGTCATTTTTGGATAGTTAATCCATAGTTTTTGGTAAAATAATAATTTAATCTCTATTATACCTTAGAGTTTTTATAAATAAAAGGGTATAAACTATTATTTTACGAAAAAATGTATTTACCACCCAAATACGACCATATAAAAAAAATAACAAAAAAATTATTGTCGCTTTTTTTTTCCAACATTTTCTGTTGCATTGTGTTTGAAGTCGCTTAAACTACCACCCGGCTTCGTTTTCGGTAGCAGTCTTGATATACCCTGTATAATTTAAAGGGTTTTGTATCATGAGTTTTTTGATAAAGTTAGATAATTAAATTTACATTATCCTATTGCTTCTATTTAGGTAAGTTCGCAAATAATGTGACAAATAACTTTTCTTACTAGTAGATTGAGGCGGAGATCCCGACCCTATAGTAAATTAAGAGCGTATACACCTCAGTGTTGCCAACTTAGCTACTTTATAGCTAGATTTAGCAACTTTTTGATGTCAGGCAGCTACAATTTTTTGAAACTTGTAGCTAAACTTTTTAGCTACTTTGTCTGGCAACTTTTGGTTGTTGGTCAGAGCGCTGAAAATAAAACGCGCCGGCTGGGAACCCCCGAAAAATATAATTATAATTCATTTGATTCCGAGACTTCAAATGCCATAAGACTACGCTGCGTCACACTTTTAATGCGCCTGGTTACCGAATTACAACAAAGACTTCCAGATAACTATAAACAATTAGAATCTATGCAGTTACTAAGTCAAGTTAAGTCCTGAAGAAACAGTAAAACCCGTGAAAATAAACGATATTATGAACCTTACTGAAATTTTGGGATTCACACCAGAAAAAATAGATAAGATAATGCAACAGTGGCATATTCTTCATTCGTTCGAATGAGTGGAAGTTAAAAAGTATAAAAATGCTTCTGGAGATAACATACTTGAAGATATAAGCGAACTTGCTATAGCATGTCTTTCACTTCCACATTCAAATGCTGAGGTAGAAAGATTATTCTCCCAAATGAATTAAAATAAAAAATAAATAAAAGAATAGAATGAGTTTAGTAACTCTTAATTCTATCCTCTGTATAAGAGATTCACTTAGGAAAAGCGGCCAATGCTATCACAACTACGTCTTTTCTAAGTCCGTACTTGACAAAATGGGTACTGTAGAAAAATTGTCAAAATCAAGTGGACGAGCTGATTCAGTTACACAAGATTTATCATTATTTTCCCAGTGTTCACAACCTTTTACATCTTCCTCTAGTAGTTAATTGAGTTATGTGTTTCTTTTTTAAATTGTCTTATATAATGTAAAGTCTAATATTACTATTATAGTTTGTTTTGTTAATAAAATTTTAAATGCAATAAGTATTAAAGCCTTTAATAAAAGATAGTTGTGTGATTTCTAATAATCATGTAAAACGGCATTTAATTTTACTGAGAAATTTAGCTATTTCTAGCTACTTTTCAGGACGAACAAATTACTCAATCTAGCAACTTGCTCTAAAATTCCTAGCAACAGGCCTTCGGTAGCAGTTGGCAACACTGATACACCTTGCGCGCAAAGTCAACTATAGGTATTTCTTCGTTAATTTCACGCACACATAAGCGACCAAAGCTGTGTGCGTAGAGCTGCCGCGTCGGCTCGCTATACAATCGGCTCAAACAACTTTGATCCGTGCGCTTCAAATATTCAATTGAAATTTAACTGTAATATAAAATCATAAAAATATTTTATTTGCATTATAAGTAGACAAATATTACTGTGCAAGCAAAGAATAATACAAATTTTGGATACTAATCATATTTTCGTTATTATTACATTGTTAAGTTGCATTCAAATCAGTGTTCAATCAGTAGACACTACGGACGTTTTATTAATCATTTCGTGTTCGAACACATAAATAGTGTTAGGGGCCTTACAACCCCTTACAATTACGAAATATATTAAATTTTATATTACAATGCATAACAAAATTTAGCCTCGGAATTACGTCCCATTATATTACCTGAAACATAATTTATACTCACTACAAAATCATTGTAGGTAATAAAAATAATTAAATATTTTACTACCAAAGTACTAAGATGTGGTAATCGCATTCCGGGCGTGGCTATTTTTACTACGCGCGGCATAATCGACTGCAGCCAGGCCGGAGCGACGAGCGATACGTCCTCCCTCTAGAAGGCCTTGCGGCGGTCTGATTTGATCCACGTCGGACAGCGTGTTTTATAGTGGTTTTTAAAATATTTGTAGAAAACATGAAAACTAATTTTGTTGAAATATAAAAATGGTAATTTATTGATAAGATGTTCTTCTATTATAATATGCAATTGTTATAAAAAATTATGTACGATAAGTTGGTGAAAAAAAATATGTTCTTGACGAGAGTTCCTGAATAATTTCGCATTGTTTAAATTTTTATTTTTCAGGAACTAAACACAAAAAGGTTATTTTTCTCAGCAAAATCCCTCCATAAGGGTCTTATTAGTCTGATAATATTTTTATTTTCATCTTATATTTAGTGGTTAAGGATATCTTAAGCTTCTAAATTGCCATTTAAAGCCTAAATAACGAAACTTGTGTTCAGTAATCCGTATAGTACTCACAAATTATCCATCAATCTATAATGTTTTCCACCAAAATCCCTAGATGACAACCTTTTCTAAAATTAGTAATAATTATTTTTCCTTTAAATTGTTTATTGGTGGCTATTAACTCATTTGAAAAGTCCTGTTTTTAAGCCAAAAAGCGCGTGCAGGGTATAAACGCTCTTAATTTGTTAAATGAAGAACTAATGAATTCCTAGCAGCGAAACTATAAAAAATAAGTATTTTGTTATGTCCGGATATAGTGCGACATCGCGTTTATTTGTATATAGATAAACAGAGAGCTAAGCCAAAGTAAGATATCAATTATTACATTTTCATACAAATTTAACACGCACTAAAATGAAAACAGTAAATTACGCAAAACCTTTCAAAAGGGACATTTAATCACAATTCCCAACGCGAACTTTTTCTACAGTTATATATAATTTATTCATTACGAATTAACACTTCTAATTTCACTACGTACGTCCACGTTTTGGAGTAAGAACATGATCTACATTATTCAGAACACGTTTGTGGCGAAGAATTAATACGTAATTATATATTCTCGAAGCGTTTTGTTACGCAACGGGTGACAGTTGGATTGCGTAAAAGGCTTTTTGGAAAAATAAAACGTTTCCACTTTCACTTTGTTCGAGATAATTGCTTTTTGTAATTAAGCTGGCTGCAGAGTTACTGGTTAGATTGTTCTTTTTTTAGTTTGATAGTTGTCTTTCTTTTAAGCTTATTGGATTGGCGCAACTGTACTAGCGAATAATAGAGAAATAGAGTCAAAATACCAAAATAATTAGACAACCTCCGCGACATAGGCGGTTCGACGCCACCTGCGAAACGAGAGGACGCGGTTTCGATCCCCACACCGAGAGAAATATTTGTAAATATTTACTTCGGGTCTGGGCGTTTATGCGACCGAAAAAGTCTCTCGTAATTCCTGATACCCGCGACACAAGACTCGATCTTAGTGTGGCGTCATGATGTATGTGACTATTGGTAGTTATATTTTAATTAATTTTCGTTTTGTATTTCTTTCTATTATTGTTTACTTATATATTTTATTTGTATAATAATTAATTTTACTAATTAATTTACACAACTGTTGAATTCAATAATCACTGATCTGCGAGACGAATTTTATGTAGTAGTTCGTTTTGAACTAACTGACATCAACAGAAGGTTTTTTTTTCATTTATTTCGAGGAGCAAAAAACTATTACACTATTATTATTAACTAATCTTAAATATTTGATTTTTCACATTCAGTTATAGCACAACCAATCCTAATTAGGAATTACGTATCAAGATTTTATCGAGTCAAAATGCCGTGTTTAGATTTAATACACTACTTAAAAGACAAACCTGAAATTTAAGCAGAAGAAGACTCAGCCACACGCTTTAATGTCAACCTTTTGATACAGAACCCTAAAATTACAATACAAAGGTCATCCCGCCCTACTTATTTCAACCCACATAATCAAAATAAAACCACTTTCTAAGAAGTATTATTGAGTTGTTTGTAAACATACAATTACTGGCCAACAAGCTACAATGTTGCGGTGCCCTACAAGACCATCCGATTATTATGTCTTAGTTATTGTGATCTTCGGATAAGATTCAACTGAATGAGAATTTAAAATGACTTTGTGGGATTATTATTGGTCGATACTAATGGAAGATGATTTAAAGTAATAATAAATAAATAATAAATGCACCCAACAGTCGCATACATAGCCCTGACCACACTAAGATCGAATCTTGTGTCGTGGGTATCAGAAACTACGTGAGACTTTTCGGTCTCACAAACACCCTGACCCCAAACAAATATCAGTGGTTCACACAAATATTTGTTTCGTTGTGGGATCGAACCTATTGCCTTTCGATTCATAGCCGGCGTCTAACCAACTGCGCCTTGGCGGCAGATTTTTTAAAATAAAATTTAAATATTTATTGACATCACTTAAGTATATACCTTTGTCAAACTATTTAGACACTGTTAATTTATCTTCTCAACAAACCAAATATTACTATAAGTATTATAATAATTTCATTGATAGAATATTGCTTTAAAACCATATGCAATATAAGGATTAAGTATATGATCAATAAAAATTACAATGTAGTAATATTTTAGGTAAAATCATATATCAATAAGCTTTATACTAATCGTTTTAGTAATTTGATAATAACATAAAGTTGCAATGTAAGTCGAACAAATCTCGGGACCTAGAAACAGCGTCTGTGTCAATATTAGATATCTTTTGTTGGCGATACCTTATTATTTAATTGTAAGTAGTACTTTTTCAAATAATTTAAAATCATTGATCATTGATTTTTTCATAAACTTTGAGGCTGTAAATTCCCCGTTTTCATACGAAGATAGCGTCTCTAACAAATTTTAGTGGTACACCTGTAACTTTTTGGTCTACTATTAATATTATTGTTAACTGATAAAAAATATAGGGATTTTATGAGGAAATCGCTTTGGAATACTAGTGAAAGATAGGGTAAAACCTATTTTTCACCAGTGTTATATCACAGCATTCCAAAGCGATCTCCTCATAAAAGCCTTTATTTTCACAGGCGATTTCACCACACGCTTGGACATTTTGATAACCCTATGCGCAACACGTGTAATATTTGCCCGGGAAGTAAGAGTTCCTTAGGGATATTAAGCCGGGAACATGAATACTCAAACGCACGTGTGAACAAGGCTGTATACACACGTGTTACTCGACGTGTGTCCAGCTGTTTTCACTTTTTATTAGGGCTATTTCAAACGGAGCTATTAATATTTATTACTACATAATTACTTTCCTGTCATACACTATTTATTATTATTACTGTAATTACGTAAGGAAAGCCAAGATAGTTTTACGATAAAATCGATACTGTTTCGGTACTTTCTTGATTATTCGCATTGATTTCTAATAAATTGTAAATTAATTAATTTTGTTATTGAGTTCTTATAGATTTTATGATTGGTAATTGGTTCAGTACATAAATGGCCGGTAAATATGTTGATTTTTATACATAATACAAAATGTTCGGTTTTTTTTTTCAGTTTCGTCTCTACGTATTATTCGTATTATACCCGAATGGAGAATAGAACCTAGGCGCGCATGAAGATGAGTCTCATAGGTTTCGGCTAGACTTATAAGAATCACGTATTATGTATATGGGTTATGCAGCTAAATTTAAAACTTTTATGTCAAGCTATTTGTTTTAACTTTAGGGTTAAAATATTTAAATATGATTCTAGTTCATAACGCCCAGCCATAACAAATAACTCATAAGTCAACCCAAAGACCTCTTCGATCTGTTTGTATTCTCTCTCCTCTCTCTCTCTCTCTCCCTCTCTTTCTCTCTCTCTTTCTGTCTCTCTCTTCACCCAAAAGTAGTCTACTGCTGAACATAGGCCTTCCCCATGGATCGCCACATACACCTGTTTATATTCACAACACAAACCAAACATCAATCAGTTTAAATTATTTAATCAGTAGCACGGTATGTAGTTATAAGCTACAGATGCCTTCAGCCAATCATTAACTAACATTTACATCTCAAAGCGGAGTAACCACTCCTCTGGACTATTAAAATGAAATGCAAACACAAATTATTAGGTTAAGAACCCCGTTGTACGGCGGTGTTTAGTTTCAATTACTGACTGGGGGATTTTCTTTGGTACTGGTAAAGTTTCAGTTGAAGTTTTAGTGGATTGGATAGAATGTAAAGTAGTTTATTTTCAGGGTTTTATCCATTATAGGATAGACCAGGGGTCGGTAACCTTTTGAGTCGGAAGAACCAAAAATTACAATTTATAACTTTATTCCCTTTCTTTCTCAACAATCGCAATTCGCAGTGGAATTCCAAGCATTGCTTTGTAATTCAAGGTATTGTTTGGTTTTGCTCCTGTTCATGAGCGATCGCTTACCATCAGACGAACGGCATGCTCGTCTCGCCATTCAAAGCAATAAACAAAAAACAAGTTTTAAAAAAGCCTCAATTTTTTTCTGTCTTCTATTGCAACGCCTGTCACGGGGGAGGGATGCGGTAAAAAGTGACGATAAGTGGCTGAGAGATATAAATGGCTTAATCCTTATGAATAGATTCAAATTTATTTTTTAGTATTTTTTGTATAGGCGTATGGAATTAAAGGGCCGCAGCTTCACATCCAAAGACTACTAGATAGCTGAAGCAATAATTTAGTATATTTACTATACCTAATAAAATAAAATCAATAAATAATAAAATAAAAAAGTGCGTGGTGGCCTGTTGGTAAACGGACTAGACGCGACTGCCAATGTTCACGGTGGTCGCGGGTTCGAATCCCAGGGCACACCTCTGACTTTTCGGACTCATGTGTGTATCGGTAGTCAATCACCACGTACTTAAACGGTGAAGGAAAACATCTTGAGGAAACCTGCATACCATAGCGATTTACAAAAATTTCCATGGTATGTAAGTTTGCCAACCCGCACTACTACTATATCGCCTAACCACACTCAATCGTATTGTCGATTGGAGAGAAGGACCGTGCCCTGCAGTGGGACGTATATGGGCTGATACATGCATACAAAATAAAATCGCGTAGACAGTAAATTTTCTTCAAGATCAATAAGAATATATCAGTATATTCAATTACTAAAACTGGAACATTTAATCACAAATTGTGTTATTACGGTTGTAAAGTTTATACACTTCAACACTGATTAAATGGAATTCAGTACGAACATGCATTACCCGACCATTTACATGAGGCATCGTAAACTTACTCGTCGACCACCGTGGTATAGTGAACCAATTGCCTTGAAACTATAAGATCAAATTTCAATTAATTTGTCATTATAAGACCTTTATATATAGACCTACTTAAACATTACGCCTTTTTACCAGGTGGGGCAGGCAGAACTGCTACAAGTTCCAATGTGTAACAGGAGGCGAGCCTGAATCCATAAAAAAAACTTTTAATCTTTTTACCTCTGTGCCATTGAAGCACCTCTGCCTACCCCTCTAGGCAAAGGCGTGAGTTTATCTATTTATATAAAATACTAGGTCATCATCATCGCAGCCATAGGAAGTCCACTCCTGAACATAGGCCTCCCCCAGGGATCTCCACATCGACCTGTTAGAAGCGGCCTGCATTCAGCGACTTTCTGTAACCTTAGCCAGGTCGTCCGTCTCCTTGTAGGGTAGTGTCCGATATTTCTCTTGCCTGTACGTAAATACTAGGTATGTGTATAAATTATACTAATAAATTCACATACTAGAAATCCCTAAACAATACCACTAAACATTGCAAAACAAGCGGGTGCACTTTCCAGTGATAATAGATATACATATTTCATGAACGTTGCACTAAGAGAAAATGCAGGTTTTAATAAAAAAAAGTGTATTAGTACAGGCAACGAAGCAACGGGTTACTCTTGTCCGCAATGCATAATTTGCCAGGAGTTTTTTTTTTTCATGAAGGGGTGGCATATGACCCCACTAAGTTAAAAACCCAAAATACTTACAAAAATGTCGTCCGCTAGAGCCGCCATTTTGGAAAACGCGTTTGAAGCCATATCTCCGGAACCGTCCACTTTAGGCCCATCATGCTGAGGACCTTTCTTGTAGATAATTAAATTTCCCATCTTTTTTGTTCAATAATTTTTTTTGTACCATTAACCGTTCGCGATTTACAATGTTATTAATTTTCATTTTATACCTATTTTACAATACATTTTACATGGATTTTTAACAAAATTTACTATTTCCTCTTTGGTGGTTATAAGTGTAGGTATTAGAATAAGCACTCACTTCCAGGAACTAACTATTGTATATTTTGTAAATTAACACTTAATACATTCACAGACAGAGTAAAATTATAATTATGCGACTCGGAGCGAGATGTGCTCGTGACGAGAGATGGCAGACTGTCTTCTTCATCCAAATAAACCGACCCTTTTATAGGACTACCCGAATGAGGATCGGTGGGGATAAACCTTCAGGAAAAATATTTAAGCCATAAAATAGGGTCTATCCTTTCAACTAAAAATGCCCAAACATCTGGGCTATTGTCCAAACCGAAAGGTTTTACCCAAACATGTGTTCTATTGTCTAAAAAACATAAATTTGTTGCAAAGGATTGCCGCCACTAAAGAACTTAACTATAATAATACAGTTTTATTGCCCCGGCATGAACGGGCCATTACAATTAGAAATCAATAATTTAGAACAGCATCTTTTTAACTAATATTATACAATAGGGTACACAAAAATTCTTATTTTAATAAAACGACTCGCAGATGTTTTATGGTTAAACATCTGCAGTCATATTTTAAAATGAAATGCGTGTTTAAATAATGTTCAAATTACAACTAATAAGCGTGTTATTTTAAAAGCTAAATATAAGTTGGCGTATTGCAACCGCTTTAAAAGCTATATCTAAGTTGGCGTATTGCAACCGCTTTAAAAGCTATATCTAAGTTGGCGTATTGCAACCGCCACAGCACCCCCCTACCAGTGAATGACAGTTCACGAAAATCCACTTTGGAAATAGTCCGGGAAGCGGACGCGCCTTCCGGACCTTGTTCGCTGGTGTGCATCTGTTTCGTGATGTACATCTTCAGTGTCTTGAGTTGTCCGTTGCCTTGGTGCTTGATGTTCGTCGTCAGCTGAAGTGTTTTCAGGGTCAGCTAACACATAGGCTGGTTTAAGACGGTCAATGGAAATTGTAACGTCACGACCGCGGACGTTAACAACAAACGTCTTCTCCCCTCGCATGACAACCTTGAAAGGGCCCTCGTAAGGACTCTGCAGGGGCGCTTTTGGACCCTCGCGGCGTACGAAGACTTGGTCAGTGGTGCTGAGGTCTTTAAAAATGAAAGTTCTTTTCTCGCCATGCCGAGATACTGAAGTCGGTCGCAGCTCTTGAAAGTATTGCCGTAGTTGTTTCACAAAGTCCGTTGCACTGTTACTGTCGGTGATTGCCGTCTGTTGCACCAAAAACTCTCCTGGAATCCGCAGTGGCTGACCATATACCATCTCGGCAACCGTAGCCTCTAAATCATCCTTCCAAGCAGCTCGGATGCCCAGCAGCACGGTAGGGAGAATTTCAGTCCACCGTGTATCCTGATGACATTTTATAGCCGCCTTCAGCTGACGATGAAAACGTTCCACCATACCGTTGGACGCCGGATGATAAGCCGTAGTCTTGAAATGCGTCGTGCCTGCCAGTTGATTGAGGTGCCTGAACAGGTGCGACTCGAACTGTCTACCACGGTCGGATGTGATCCTCAATGGTGTGCCAAAGCGTGAGATCCAATGGTTGTAGAACGCTTTAGCCACCGTTGTTGCTTCCTGGTCTTGGAGTGGTATTGCTTCTGGCCAACGAGTGAAACGATCTATCATTGTGAGACAGTACCTGTAACCTTTAGATATAGACATTACGATTATGTCTATATGGATATGCTCAAATCTGGATGTCGGTGGAGAAAATGATCCAACAGGGGCAGATACATGTCTTGAGATCTTCGCACGTTGACAATCGATGCAGCTGCGAGCCCATTTTCTGCAATCGGAGTTTATTGACGGCCAAATATAACGCTGGGTCATAAGTTTGACCGTAGCATTGATTCCGGGATGCGAAAGTCGATGGACGGTGTTAAATGCAATTCTCCTAAACGGCGTGGTGATGAATGGTCGAACAGCTTGTGTAGATACGTCACAGGTTACGGGGATATCCGTGCCTGGAATCAGTATACGTTTCAATTGCAAAGACGTATTTTCTTTTAGCAATTTTCGAAGTTCTTCGTCGTCCGTCTGCGAGTCAGCGAGTGCCTTGAAGTCTAGAGTTGTTTCGAGCTCTTCTACGCGAGACAATGCATCAGCGACAGGGTTATCTTTTCCAGCAATGTGACGAATATCCGTTGAAAACTGGCTGATGAAATCTAAGTGTCGAAATTGGCGTGGTGAGCATTGGTCTGATTTCTTCCAAAATGCGAAGGTAATGGGCTTATGATCAGTATAAATAGTGAACTTTTTCGCTTCTATCATGTGTCTGAAGTGTTTGACAGCAAGATATATACCTAGGAGTTCGCGGTCATAAGCTGCATATTTCTGCTCGGTGGGGCTCAATTTCTTCGAGAAGAAGCCCAGCGGTTGCCAATGATTATCCACAAACTGCTGCAGCGCTGCGCCGACGGCGTAGTCCGATGCATCACACATTAATGCTAACTGTGCGTCGGGTTGAGGATGAGCAAGCAAGGTAGCCTCCGCGAGACTCTCCTTGCACGCCTCGAAAGCCTTTGTAGTAGCTGGTGTCCAGGGCACAGGAGCATTTCCTTTAAGGTTACCCTGGAGTAGGTCGTTAAGCGGTGCTTGAGTTGCGGCTGCACCTGGTATGAACCTGCGGTAGAAATTAATCATACCGAGAAATCCACGTAGCTTTTTGACTGTGTCTGGTAATTTAAACCGTTGTATATCGACAACTCTATCTGGAAATGGTCGAGTACCAGTTGCAGTTACCATATATCCCAGGAAACGAACTTCTTTCTGACCAAAGATACACTTGCTGGGGTTGATGACGACGCCATATTTCTTAAGATGATTAAAAACAATTTTCAAATGCTTGAGGTGCTCTTCATGTGATGATGATGCAATTAAAATATCATCAATGTACACGTAACAAAAGTCCAATCCCAATAGCACTTCGTCCATGAAGCGCTGAAAGGTTTGGGCTGCGTTACGTAATCCAAAAGTCATGTACATAAACTCGAAGAGTCCGAATGGAGTAATGATGGCTGTCTTAGGTATGTCTTCCTCTGCGACTGGTATTTGATGGAATGCTCTTACTAAATCAAGAGTGGAGAAAATGTTCTTCCCGTGCAGTCCTTGTGCAAAATCCTGGATGTGACGTACTGGGTATTTATCGGGTTCTGTCCGACTATTGAGTGCCCGATAGTCTCCACATGGTCTCCACTCATCTCCTTTCTTGGGAACCATGTGTAGTGGAGAAGCCGATGGACTTTTTGATGGCCGACACAATCCTAGTCGCAACATCGCCTCGAATTCCCTTTTAGCGGCGGCCAACTTGTCTGGAGCAAGACGACGGGGTTTGTGCGCAACTGGTGGGCCTGGAGTCGTAATGATGTGGTGTTTTGTGCTGTGGCTTACTGTTTTAGGTGCGCCATCCTGACGAATAATATCTGGGAACTCCTGCAGAAGCTCATGGTATGGTGATGAGCCATTAATGACTTTGATGCTTGGTTCCTGACACTCTGTTATCTCCGCTTTGTAGGTAAGCAGGGTGGAGGAGTATATCAAACGTCTACGTTGCAGATCTGGTAGGAGTCCATAATATGCCAAAAAATCAGCACCTAAGATTGGCTTGGAGACATCAGCTATTATGAACCTCCAAGTAAAATCTCGTCTTAGGCCAAGGTCCAACGTTAAATTAGCAATTCCATATGTAGCGATCACTGTCCCGTTAGCTGCAGAAAGCTCGTAGTTTGACTTTTTATGCGGGCCTTGGATACGATGACGAGGAAATACGCAGATGTCAGCTCCGGTGTCCACGAGGAATTGGATTTTGCTGGCTCGGTCACAGACGAAGAAACGGCGTGATTTCTTAGGGCAGGAGTCGTTAGCCGTCATTAACGACTGCCCGGAGCGTTTCCCGTAGCCTTGCTGCATGGTGGAACACATTTTGTTGCCTTCGTATCAAACCGCCAGTGATACCAACATAAATCACGCGGCCGTGGACCGCGGCTTCTGGGACGTGAGCGAGATCGTGATCTGTTTCTATCTCGCACTCGCGCAAGTGAAGTGGGATCATTGATTTCTCGACGTAGCAAAGCAATCTCGTCCTTTAAACTGACGTACATCTTTTTCATGTCTTCCGAAACCGATTCCTCTTGTTTGGTGGAAGTAGGACGAATTCCGGCCTCTGCAATAGCTGAACGCATTGGCAAGTATTCTAATGCTGCATCTGCAACTTCCGCAGCTTTCTCCAACGGTTGGTCCTTAACGGTTGCTAGGATGGGCTGTAAGACCGTTGGCAATCGTCCTTGTCAAAGTGTACGGACAGTAGATTCCGACATATTCTCACCAGCTAGGTTTCGTAGACGTCGAAGAAACTGTGACGGCTTATCATCTCCCAGGTCCTCGCGTTTCAGCAGCTGACGTGTTCGCTGACTCTCCGATGTACCACAACGCTTTGTCAAAATCGTCTTGAACGTTGTATACGGAGCGTCTTCGGGCGGGCTTAAAATGACATCACGCATTGTGTCTATGATGTTAGTTGGTATCTTCTGTATTATCATTGCGTATTTTGATTTCTCCGAGTTGATGCGGGCGGCAGCAAACGCAGCTTCTGCTATGGCGAACCAAACTTCTAAGTCTTTCGATTTGCACTCTGGTATAAATGGAGAACACGACGCAACCTCCGGAGCAGATTGTTCGCTAACGCTTCCGGTGTTCATTATACTGCTCACTTTTTCTGATGTGTTATTCAAAAACAATGTCTCTTCCACGGAAAAGTCGCGTACTACAATTTAACTTTAATACACTACACTCAAATCACTCTTTTTGATTCGGGGTCACCACTTTGGTGGTTATAAGTGTAGGTATTAGAATAAGCACTCACTTCCAGGAACTAACTATTGTATATTTTGTAAATTAACACTTAATACATTCACAGACAGAGTAAAATTATAATTATGCGACTCGGAGCGAGATGTGCTCGTGACGAGAGATGGCAGACTGTCTTCTTCATCCAAATAAACCGACCCTTTTATAGGACTACCCGAATGAGGATCGGTGGGGATAAACCTTCAGGAAAAATATTTAAGCCATAAAATAGGGTCTATCCTTTCAACTAAAAATGCCCAAACATCTGGGCTATTGTCCAAACCGAAAGGTTTTACCCAAACATGTGTTCTATTGTCTAAAAAACATAAATTTGTTGCAAAGGATTGCCGCCACTAAAGAACTTAACTATAATAATACAGTTTTATTGCCCCGGCATGAACGGGCCATTACAATTAGAAATCAATAATTTAGAACAGCATCTTTTTAACTAATATTATACAATAGGGTACACAAAAATTCTTATTTTAATAAAACGACTCGCAGATGTTTTATGGTTAAACATCTGCAGTCATATTTTAAAATGAAATGCGTGTTTAAATAATGTTCAAATTACAACTAATAAGCGTGTTATTTTAAAAGCTAAATATAAGTTGGCGTATTGCAACCGCTTTAAAAGCTATATCTAAGTTGGCGTATTGCAACCGCCACACCTCATTGCTTTGTTTCCTTATGCCATCAGTATTTAATTAATTACGTGATAATCATGGAGAAATCATTGGATTTCATAATTAAGCTATGCATCCTTCGTTTCCATTGACCTTGATTCGGTAGTACACCATTCAACGCGCGATAATTCTAAAATATTGATTTTAGAAAAAAAAAGTATGGGTGAAAATTTGTTAAGAATTTATTGATTTAAAAGTTTAGTCATTAACAATTTTTTGTTTAAACAATTATTAACAAAGATATCGGCAAAAAGGCATGAAATGAATATTAATAACATTGTAAATCGCGAACGGTTAATGGTACAAATAAAATTTTTGAACAAAAAAGATGTGAAATTTAATTATCTACAAGAAAGGTCCTTAGCATGATGGGCCTAAAGTGGACGGTTCCGGAGATATGGCTTCAAACGCGTTTTCCAAGATGGCGGCTCTAGCGGACGCCATTTTTGTAAGTATTTTGGGTTTTTAACTTAGTGGGGTCATATGCGACCTCTTCATGAAAACAAAAAACTCCTGGCAAATTATGCAGGAAAAAATGCTTCGTTGCTTGTACTAAATTACTCAATCGTACTTAGATCACAGGAAAGAATATTGATACAGATAGGAAATTCGTTTGTTTGAAACACGCGAGTTACATAGTATTACAGTTTCAGAATTATGGTATAACAATGTGTATGATGCCTTCGTAGCTTTGAATTTTGTACAGGTAAAAAAGTAGTGCCGCACGCCCGCCAACAAGGTGGACGGACGACCTGGTTAAGATGGCAGGAAGTCGCTGGATGCAGACCACTTCCAACATATCAAAGTGGAGCTCTTTAAGGAGACTTGGGAGGCCCGTGTTCAGCAAGGGACTTCCGTGGCTTAAGAGAGAAAAGAGAGATATTATGTACGATAGTTCCTTAGATATAGATAGGCTCTATGTCAATCGTTTAATGATGGGACACATAGTTCAGTTGGGACTACAGATTAACAAATTAATTCGAAAATGAGAGTCCACATTTGGTAGATAGTGAAATCACGATAAAATCACACTATTGTGGACATAATGCCTCAAACAAAAAAAAAATAAAAAAATGTGTTTACAGTGCATTATGATAATAAGCGGATATTTACGAACCGACATATACGATACCTATACATAATTTGTATAAATTGCTATGAATGTAGTACATATGTTTCCTGTGACTCAATTTCATTATACGTAATAAGTTTGAAGACACACCCACACGTTAATTAACGTGAATTATCATTAATTACACTACAAACAAGATCAAACTAATCCAACATACTATTCTAAAAAGCCATCAGCGTGAAATTATTAGGCGACAGAACGATCTGCTTTAATTAAAGTTTTAACGATGCCATTGGGTCAACGAGTGCGAAATATTTATATTAACATATTCATAAATATTAATCACGAGAAAGTGTTTTTGTTTCCAACAATTAGGGGTAATAACACGATACTTTGAAAGTCTGGGTAAATTCAAACGTTACGCCATTATGAGTTGGGAAGAGTAACGGTAGAGTAATTTAAGTTCCCAAGTGATTTCGTTTTAATAATGGCATTAGTTTTATTAGTCATGTAATGTGGATGACTTAATGATAAAAACTTTTTGTTTTTGTCTAAATAATCACTAAACAACCAGTTTTTATTGGCAAAAACATTGTTTAATAAAAATCCTATGTCATGGACCTGAACGTATACTGAGCGGTGGCCGGGTTAATCAGAAGAATATTTTATAATATTGTATTATATCAGCCCATATACGGTCCACTGCAGGGCTCCTCTTTAATCGACAAAACGATTGAGAGTGGTTAGGCCATAATTATAGTCCACCACCCTGGCCTAGCGCGGTTTGGCGGACTTTACATACCATAGAAATTCTTACAAATCGCTACGGTATGCCTATTTCCTCGCGATGTTTTCCTTCATCGTTTTAATGCATGGTGATTGACTATTAACGCCACGTCTCGGTGGCCTATGTCATCAGATAGTCAGACGACCTGCTAAAGGTCGCGGGACGTCGCTGGATGCAGGCTGCCTCCAACAGGTCCATATTCAGCAGTAGACTTTTCTGAGTGATGGATGGATGGATGGATTTATAGTTTCATATAGGCTAATCATTCGCTTTACCACACATTTAAGAAGCGAACCAAATCCAAATACAGCTAGTTTCTAGGGAAAAGCAAGATTTTTCAAAGGTTGCTGATTGTTCAAATGTTTTGAGCTTTGAGCCCGCTTTATATTATTGTTCTATAATATGAGAACAACCACAGAACAGTTGAATATGGTTAGAAAGGCAATAGCCGTCAATTTGTATGAAAACCAGTGTCGTCGTTTTCGAAACACAAAACCTCTACAAATCTTATATAGAAAGCTTGCAACAGTCGATTTAAAGTATCGATAAAATTATGGAAATATGTTTTTGTTATAAGACCGAAATTTATTTTATCGATACTCATAATGGTTTTTCCTGATACAGTTATTTAATTAGTATTATGTTGATAGACGGAAAATAAATGAGGGAAAATAATATCTAATATTGAAAGTTAATTTTAATTTGTATACTATTTTATAAATCTATATGTAGAGGATTTTCAAGATTTTCAGCTGTGTGTGAGATATTAACATTTTTTATTGGATAAGCAGATATATGCAACGAAAATGAATATTTATAACAAATTGTACTGGATTTTGTAGGAATTCAGTTGTCTCTACCTGGTGCCTTTATCGACTCACTCTCGGAAACCTACAAATGAATGAATTAATATTATAAAGTATATTCAGACACAAATATATGTTGTTCTTGAGTTGGCGGAGTTATGACATTAGAACTTATTTATTTATTATTTATTTAATTCTTTATTGAACACAATAAAAAGGAATAACAGTTTAGAGATAATACAAAACAACAAAGTACAAATGGCGGTCTTATCGCTATAAGGCAATTTCTACCAGACAACCATGGGATGGATATATGAGCAGGAAAAAGATAGGTCAGTGTAAAATAAAGATAACGAAAGCACGGAGACATAAATAAAATCATAAAATACATATAAATACATTATACCGGGTATCTCAAGACTGCTACCGAAAACGAAGCCGGGTGGTAGTTTTAGTGGCTACAAACACAATGCAATTAAAATTTTCGCATAGAAACGCGACAATTATTTTTTATGATTTTTTGAATATCGTCATTTTTGGGTGGTAAATCCATAGTTTTTGCTAAAATAATAATTTAAACTCTCTTATATCTTAGAGTATTTACAAATTAAAGGGTATACACTATTATTTTAGGAAAAAATGTATTTACCACCCAAATATGGCATAAAGAAAAAAAATAACAAAAAAAAAATTGTCGCTTTTTATTGCCACTTTTTCTGTTGCATTGTGTCTGGAGTCGCTTAAACTACCACCCGGCTTCGTTTTCGGTAGCAGTCTTGATATACCCTGTATATATATACATATACATATTATATATACATACATAAGTATTATACATATACCTACTTATTTACATTTATAAACGAATAAACATACGTACATATATTTATATATATATATATATATATATATATATATATATATATATTACTATTTACTACTATTTGTCTGTTTATAGAGAAAGGTAGTGTTCTTTTAATCTTTTTTTAAATGAGCCTGCCTCACCACAAAAGGAAGTGCGTTCCACAAACGAACAGCTTGAACACTGAATGATTTATCCATAAATGTCGTGGTGTGGACGGGCATTCTTAACTTTAGGTTCTCAAAAGACCTCAAGGACCTCGTATGTGACTCGTGAAGAAAAAGAAATCGTTCTTTGAGATAGGAAGCAGTGATAGGATTGAACAAAATATTGTATAGAAGAGACAGTATATGAGTATTCCGAAGAAGTCGTATAGGTAACCACTTGAGCTTAGCACGAAACTCAGAAACATGATCATATTTGCGTAAACCAAATATAAATCTTATGCAGAAATTTTGAAGGCGCTCAAGTTTATTTAGTTGGTCCTCGGTGAGATCTAGATAGCTAACGTCGGCTTAATCAAGAACTTAAGATAGGTCGTCAACGTTATCAAACATTAAGAGTACAACAATTTAAAATTACTAAAGGATTTGATTTAATTTTCTTTGTTTAATGCTTATGAAAACTGATTTACGAGTATACGAAATCTATAACTACATCGATATAGTTACTATGTACATGACTACAACACTGTGTGACATGTGACAAATTTCGAAGTTGACATAACAAAAATGAGTAGTATGCGTTGCGTAGGAACTTGGCATTCGCGTACATTGTATGTACGCCTAATCAGCAATGTATATTTTTGATATGTCGTCTATCATATTATCGAATTGTTCAAAATGTTGTAATTACAAACCGCATTTTTTGGAAATAACGGTGAAAATCAATAAAATAGGATTTAATAGTGGTATAATATTCATCCTCTATTGATATTCGACGCTTTAGTATTGGAACTGCAGGATAAAATAGCACAAATCTGCATTTTTACTCTATTTTGCCGGAGCACCACACTCCAAGGCATTTCGACAACGACTGATTTGACAAATCATCCGTCCCGCGGCAGTGATGCTTTTTATGCACCACCTTGCAACGCGTCAAACGCTTGTATTTCCCTTCTAACTATATTCATCTGTTCTGTGAGAACAACAAATAAAAGAGAACTTTAAACAATTGTCTGGGCGTGTGTAATCTAACACATTGCGTGTTTCAGTGAATGTAGTGTATTTTCTTTTGACATTTTCACTAGCTTCCAACACTAGTCATCCGATATACGTGGGAATGAGCAGAAAAGCAATTAATCGCCTCCGATATTGGATTCCGATCGAACGGACTTGGTACATCGCGCTCGTTCAGACTTTTTTTTACTTGTACGCTTATTTCGACAAGGTAGGGTTGGTGCTGTCATTTTAACTTTTTAAGTTAAGAATGTTTTTTTTATTTTATATACAGGGTATATCAAGACTGCTACCGAAAACGAAACCGGGTGGTAGTTTAAACGACTTCAGACATAATGCAACAGAAAAAGTTGCAAACAAAAGCGACAATTTTTTTTTTTCCTTTGGCCATATTTGGGTGGTAAATACATTTTTTCCTAAAATAATAGTGTACACCCTTTTATTTATAAGTAATCTAAGGTATAAAAGAGTTTAAATTATTATTTTAGCAAAAACTATGGATTTACCACCCAAAAATTACGATATTTAAAAAATCATAAAAAATAATTGTCGCATTTCTATGCGAAATTTTTAATTGCATTGTGTTTGTAGCCACTAAAACTACCACCCGGCTTCGTTTTCGGTAGCAGTCTTGAGATACCCAGTATAATTGCCTTTACCTGCTGATTTTTAAGCCAACGTCTCAGCTTTTCAGTGAACTTCCTGTGACTGAAGAGAGAGAAAGATCATAAAAACAATGGAAGTCAAACCAGTCGTCGCACAGTCTATGAAATTTTCACTGCTGATCGCTTATAAAATACGTATACTTAATAATGAAATGTAACATAATATAAATGCCAACGTACAAACTAATTATGCGCTATACCGGGTATCTCAAGACTGCTACCGAAAACGAAGCCGGGTGGTAATTTTAGTGACTACAAACACAATGCAACTAAAAATTTCGCAAAGAAACGCTACAGTTATTTTATATGATGTTTTAAATATCGTTATTTTTTGGTGGTAAATCCATAGTTTTAGCTAAAATAATAATTTAAACTCTTTTATACCTTAGATTATTTATAAATAAAAGGGTATTATTACTATTATTTTAGGAAAAAATGCATTTACCACACAAATATGGCCATAGGAAAAAAAAATTGTCGCTTTTTCTTGCAACTTTTTCTGTTGCATTGTGTCTGAAGTCGCTTAAACTACCACCCGGCTTCGTTTTCGGTAGCAGTCTTGATATACCCTGTATAACTTACTTAATTAACATCTCATAACAGACATCAACATGAAAGGATGGCAACATACTCAAGATTCTTTGTATGTTCATTGACTATAATGATGACCTATTTTGGGAAAATAATTTCTATAATTACCTCCTCTTTTACAGAAATAAATGACAATTCAACAAACCGTCCAACCCTAAAGTAGAATCTGTAACTAACCCAGTTTTTAGTGCAATCCAATTTGTGAGGCATTCGCTGGTAATTGTGGCTTGAACGTCTAAGTGTTTGTGTTTCAGCTCGCCGACGCTAACTACCGTATCAATATAACTATCATACACTAAATACTTGCTTTGTCTTATGTCTCTAATAATAATATGTGTTAAGAAACGTTTTATTATCATAAAAAATAGGCCCCTAAATGATGACTTATCTGTGGCCAATTCTTTTCTGAATACGTTTCCTCTAAAGGCTCAATGACCATCAAATATATATGATTGCCTGGTTTTGATGACGGCACTTTCAATTAGATGAACCCTTTCTTACCAAAATAAACAAACATAAGGGTATTATAATAAAACTAAAAAGAAGTAGTAGTTCAATTAAAGTCCAAAATGCCAAGAGTAGAATACATAAAATATTTCAATGGTAAGACAATAATGAAACCCAATCCCCAAACATTTAAATTTAGAACACAAATCGAAGAGCATAAACAAAACGCATTAAAAATTAAATATAAAGCGCGTCGCTCACCGGATACGCGGGCGGCATGCATGTGTCGAGAGCGGGCGCGCGCCGCGCATCACCGCACCGCAGCCTCTGCTACACACGCCCTGCAACAACAAAATATACAAAATTATACAACAGAATAACATTATACCGAGTATATCAAGACTGTTACCGAAAACGAAGCCAGGTGGAGTTATAGTGACACAATGCAACTACAAATTTTGCATAAATAGCGACAATTAATTTTTGGGTGGTAAATACATCGTTTTTCTAAAGTAATAGTGTGCATATTTTGATATATGTTATGGTACTCTTGGGTTTAAATTATTATTTTATTTGCCACCCGAACGCAAAGTAATTTAAAAAATACAAAAAAATTCGACGCGTTGCTTTGCGAAATTTTTATCAGCACTGTGTTTGTAGTCACTAAAACTATCACGTGTCTTCGTTTTCAGTAGTATATATATATATATACCGGGTATCTCAAGACTGCTACCGAAAACGAAGCCAGGTGGTAGTTTTAGTGACTACAAACACAATGCAACTAAAAATTTCGCAAAGAAACGCGACAATAATTTTTTATGATTTATTAAATATCGCCATTTTTGGGTGGTAAATCCATATTTTTTGCTAAAATAATAATTTAAACTCTTTTATACCTTAGATTATTTAAAAATAAAAGGGTATATACTACTATTTTAGGGAAAAATGTATTTACCACCCAAATATGGTGATAGGAAAAAAAATATTTAAAAAAAATTGTCGCTTTTTTTTGCAACTTTTTCTATTGCATTGTGTCTGAAGTCACTTAAACTACCACCCGGCTTCGTTTTCGGTAGCAGTCTTGATATACCCTGTATATATATATACTAGCGGCCCGACCCAGCTTCGCCTGGGTGCATATATTTTTTGATTCCACTCCACACCAAATACATGTTGTTTTTCGTATAAACTCTTGTATGCCTAAACTTGACGTAGCTATCCTACTGTCCGGCTCAATCCCGTCTCATCCGCCTGTTCAGTCTCTTCCCAATCCGTCCCGTCCCTTCTCTTTATTATCCATCCCGTTTTATAACGTGCATTTACAGTTCGTCCTAACAAATCTGCCATCTATCCCAGCCCTCTCCCGTACCTTCGATTCTATTTTACTTTATGTCCCTTCTCTCCATAAACATCCATATACATCTTATATATAAAATAGGAATTATTAAAATTTAATATGAGAGTTACACTGAGATAGCAAAATAATAATTGTCAACGTTACTACTACACTTGATGCATAAACAATAATCGTATTGTGTGAGAGAAACAGGAGACCGGCTTTGTTCTCATCCCTACTCCGTGCTGTTTACTGGGTCAGAAGTGACACCTGTAGACATCTGGCGGGGATAACTAATTAAATGACGATTGATCAGTTTTCGACCGGAGAGGAAAAATGATTAAATTACTAAAATGTCTATTAAAAAATAAGGGTTGATCGTAGAAGGGTGAAAATTGAGGATTGTATGTATTTTTGTATGTTGTATCATAAAAAAATAGAAATTAAAAATTTTGTCTAAAAAATAAAAATTTAGGGGTGGACTACCCCTAACATTTAGGGGGATGAAAAATAGATGTTGGCCGATTCTCAGACCTACTCAATATGCTCACAAAATTTCATGAGAATCGGTCAAGCCGTTTCGGAGGAGTTCGATTACGCACCCCGTGACAGAAGAGTTTTATATATTAGATGGCTTGTGCGTGTATGAATGAATTTCCCCGCGAATACTATATTATGCTATTGAATCGAATGTCGCAACGTAATTAAAATGACACACAGCACTGCACGATCTAAAATTAACTCTTGTGAACTGGTTGTAAAACCACACGTTAAGCAGATTATGAGAATTTTGTCACAATGAGTCTCATTTTGTAGTGAATTTTAATCGTTGCAAATATATAATTTCATAATTTTTATACATAAAATTATGACGTAAAAGCCAACGGGTTTGAACACAAACAAAATATATATTTAAGTCATCCCATTATTACGTATCTGGAGTCTAGGTTTTATTTGTCCAAAAAGCTGATTAGTGTTTTTATCACTTTAGACTAGCATTTTACTATGGTCTCACAAGATTTATGTATAAATGTCATAAATATTTAATTAATTGTGTATATAATTGACAAAACGTTGTGTGTTGTATTTTTTATTTTCGTTAGGAAACATCAATAAAGCAAAATATTAATTACCATGGTATCCATCAACTATTTTTATGCAATATCAGAAGCAACAACAAAACGCAATCGATCACAGAAAAAGTCCACTTCAACGGCACAATCTACCACAGTTGATGAATCAATCAGTGGAACAATACACTTAAAAAAACGAGCAACATGTATGCGTTTTGTTGCAACAATTTATCGACGAACTGTAATCAATGATCTCTTATAACTATAGGCAATGGTTTTTGCAAGTCTACTCGCAACAGTACAAAACAATTATTTTGTACATATAAAAAATCGATTTACGACGTTGTAAATGCTTTCTGTTTATTACTTTTTAAGATAATATGCATGTACGCCCGATGGTACTTTGGTTGCGAATCAGAAAATTTAATAATTTTATTTAGAATCAAATATTAACCGTTATTTCAAATTTATTATTGTCATAAACACAATTTTCATTACTACTTACCAAAATAAATTTATATAGCGTATTAGTGCTAACAGTTAAACAAATACACATAAAACTGGATTGTTAGCAAATAAGCTAAGTGTGCAAAAATTAACGCGCAAACTCAATGTGACGTAACACAACGGTATCAGAAAATTAAAGATCGGTGCATCAACAACTGCAAGACAATTCAAGACGCGTTCATTTAGGAGTACAGTTCAATGGAAAAAAGAAGATAATAAATTATATAAGTGAAATAATGTGCGTATCATCTGTATGCTGATGACTTGCAGTTATACTATCAGGCTGGCGTCGACTGTGTACACACTGCTGTGGATAGGATTAACAGAGACCTCGAACATATCAAACGTTGGTCACATAGTTTCGGGCTATCTGTTAATCCGACGAAATGCCAGGCCATCATCATTGGCAGCCCGAGAATGATTAGCAGGCTGAATTTTTTAAACATCCCTTCGGCTATTTTTGATGGCTCTGTCATACCTTGGTGCCCTAGTGTAAAGGATCTCGGACTACACATCGACGCTACCCTGAGCTGGCGACCCCAGGTGACTTCTGTCAGTCAGAGAGTGATCGGTACTCTTCGTTCTCTCTATCGCCTGAAGAATTTCCTACCATTTAAAACCAAGGCTATGCTAGTGCAAACCTTAATCCTTCCGGTTATCGACTATGGTGATGTGTGCTATTTTGATCTGAATGCAGATTTACTCAACAAACTCGACCGTCTTCTAAATAACTGCATTCGATTTGTTTTTAATCTTCGCAAGTTTGACCATATCTCTTCCTACCGATCGCAGTTAAAATGGCTTCCCATCCGGCAGCGCCGTTCGTTGCGTGCCCTCACTACCCTTTTCTCTATTCTAAAGTCTCCTTCCCCTCCTTCTTATCTGTCTCCGCAATTCATTTACCTCAGTGATACTCACTCTAGAAATCTGCGCTCGTCTAGCAATCTCCTTCTAAAATGTCCTCCTCATAGTTCTGACTTCCTTCACTCTTCCTTTACTATCCAATCCATTCTTCTCTGGAATGCACTCCCACTCGAAATCAGGTCGTGCACAACACGGCAGGCTTTCAAGATTAAGGTTCGACAATTACTCCTCGCCGAAGTAGCAGATTCTCACCACTAATGTAGGTATTTATTTATTTACTTGTTTATATATATGTATGTGTGTGTATATATATATATATATATATATAAATATATATATATATATTATATGTATGTGTATGTATGTATGTGTAGGTATATATATAATTGTATTGGTAAATAATAATAATTAAATAGATATATATTCGTATAAATATTATTATTTATTTATGTTTTATAAATATATATTCTCTTCTCATTTATTTCCTTATAAATTAATAAGCACCTGCTTCCGTCTCTCTGCACTACCTTAAGGTTGGCTGGTAGAAAATGCCCTTAGGCATTAAGTCCGCCTGTACTATTAATATGTACAAAGTGTTTAAATAAATAAATAAATAAATAAAATGAAAATAATTTATTGAAACTATAAATGTAAGAATAATTTCATCATCATCATCATCATATCAGCCACAGAAAGTCCACTGCTGAACATAGGCCTCCCCCAAGGATCCCCAATGACCTGTTGGAAGCGGCCTGCATCCAGCGACTTCCTGCAACCTTAGTCAGATCGTCCGTCCACCTTGTAGGCGAGCGTCCGACATTTCGCTTGCCTGTACGTGGCCTCCGCTCAAGAACCTTTCGGCCCCAACGGCCATCGGTTCTATGAGCCATGTGCCCGGCCCACTGCCACTTCAACTTGCCAATCCTAATAATTTAGATTCAATATTTTTTTTATTCCAACACCCGTTTCGGAAAATGGTTGTCAGTAGAGAACGGGCAAGAAACTCTAGTGTTGCTCTTTTCACAACTCATTCACAGTATTACCACTGATAAGCAAACATTGTAATATATGTATTATACATATTTATATATAAAAATATGTTACATTGCTGGATGCAGGCGGCTTCCAATAGGGCTATACGGCGATCCATGAAGAAGGCTTATGCTCAGCAGTTGACTTTTTGTAACTAAAGAGAGGAGAGATTGTGTTTATTTAGCCATTGTAAATATACTGCAAATCTGAATGAAAAATGTCCGTTAGCATATTTCGTCTATGTCTGCCATTACGGTTAAATATCAAATATTAGTTCAATAATTTAAAAAAACTCTTGCCTTTGTAAGACAAGTATATGCGCCATATTACTATAGCCGATAAATTTTAAATATCGTGCAAAATATTTGAAATATATCAGGTAAAACAGTTTTGACAGCCTCCATGGCGCAGTCGGTTAGACGCCGCCTGTGAAACGAGGCCGCGAGTTCGATCCCCGCACGAGAGAAATTTTTTTTTCGGGTTTTTCTCGTAGTTCATGATACCCACGACACAACACCCGATCTTAATGTGGGGTCAGGACTATGTATGTGACTGTTGGGTGTAATTATAAAATATAACTCTCTTGAAATTACCCGACCTAGAAATCCAATCCAAGACCTTACGACCCATTTATAAACGCAACAACGCCAATGAGGTGAACATAAATATCTTCTACAAAATTTCAATTCATTTGTGTATACGTAAGTTTATCTATTTGATTAGCCTAAAAGCCATCGGTTGAATGGAGTAGTTTTTGTTCCGTCCCATTGTGGCGACTACACAATGTCCGTAATAGTGGCACGTGCTCACTAACTGTACGTGATATTCATTAAGGCGCCGTCACACTACAAAGTTGCTTGTTTAGACATTTTCTTTCACTTTCTAAATGAGTAAGACGGCAGCAATTATAATTTAAGTGAGTTTTTATGCAAATTGGTTGTTACGTCATATTTATAAAATAGTCCCGATAACAACCACGGTACACAGTGGATTAGAGCTACACTAATTATCTCTTGCTTTTACCTGCCGTAAAAAATTAAGGGTTTACAACCTGTTTCAATTATACCGTATTTTTTGTAATCAGCAAACCTAGTATTATATTTATCGCAATAATTGGATTGTTTCGGTTGAAATATTCTTTTGAAAGCGTTGTCATTACACCGAAGATAAAATCTACGGCATACAGTAATATTATTTCACTATTTCTCTCTCTTCAGGCTACAGGAAGTCAACTGCTGAACATATGTCTCCTCCAAAGGACTCTCTCTCAAGTCAAGTCAATGTTTTCCACATTGACTTATTGGAAGTGACCTGCATCCAGCGACTCCCACCATAAGCAGGTCGTCCATCATTGTAAACCAGGTCGACCTTGGTGGGTTGCGTCCGACGCTGTTGGTCTGACGCTGACGGTTGCCTGTAAGTGGGCTCGAATCCAGAACCTTTCGGCCCCAACCCATCAGTTTTTCGCTCTATGTACCCAGCCCATTACCACCTCAACTTGCTAATCCTAAGCGCTATATCGGTTCTCCTACGTATCTCCTCATTCCTAAATCGATCTCGTAGGGAAACACCGAGCGCTCTCCATAGCACGTTGATCAACATTGAGCCTTCATATGATGTTCATAGTGAGACGCCACGTTTTGGTGCCGTATGTCATCACTGTCCACACATAGCCATCAAAGACTCGTCTTAAGGCACTGAAGAATTTTGACGAGAAGACGATTGATATAGTTATTAAGTAAATAATTACTGAAACTAGATGGAAAATTAATACTATATTGGAGTATCGCATCGCATTTACTGGTGGTAGGTCTCGCATAAGTAAGAAGCCACCTGGGTAGGTACCACCGCAATGTCTATGTCTCCCGCCAAACAGCAGTGTAAGTGCACTGTTGTGTTACGGATTTTCGCATTGTAACCAGAGTTAATACTGGACACTGTTACAGACAGATATTAAAAATTAACATCTTATGTCTCAAGATTCCGAGCGCAGTAGAATACCGAGCATTGCTTCGAAATTCAACGTGTTGTTTGGTTTTGCTACTATTAATGAGCGGTCCTATCTTACCATCAGGATAACGGCTTGCTCATCTTGTCATTGATAGCAAAAAAAAACATCGCTCAGCTCTCACAATACGTTAACACCTTTACAAATATTTGCAAGTGAGCGTCCGTGAAGATTTCTGAACATTCCACGAGAGATGCGAATATTCACCATCTTTTGTGATTCTTTCATTATTTCTGTATTGTCTCCGAATGAAAGTGTTATGCTTTGTTGCCTCCCAAAGATAATGTGATTAGTCTGTAATTACTCTGATGGTTATATAAGAAAGTTATACGCAAGTAACGCTTTCTGAATTTGTTTTTGTTATCTATTTGTTTGATCTTGGAATAAAAAGATGGCGGAATGAATTTTTTGATACACTGTTTTTAAATTTAGATTTATTGATTTAGATCAGTTTGGGTGACAAACATTGTTTGCTGTCTTCTAGAATACTTTTTATTATTAATGTCAGTATTTGTCTTGGCAATCGCAATTTTTTACCTCTTTTACAGTGACATAATAGTATAGATTGATTCCTTCTCCTGCTCATTTCAGTCTATCTAAAAGGTGTCTGGAAGAGATTGCCGTGAGCGATAAGACTGCCATTTGTACTAATATTTAGATGTAAAACCCCTGTTAGTGTTATTCCTTTGTTCATGTTCATTTTGTGGAGTATCTAGGCACATTAGTTAAGTTTTACGTACGTCGTCCGAACATTCGAAGTTCATATCGTTTTTATAGATTACCCCCCATAGATATGAGGGCCGAATGTCGCAGCGTCTAACAAGTCATCCTTTTACATTGAGGTATTATACTAGAGCGAACATCGGGAACAAAATCTGGGGCCCTACTATATAAATCCGAAATTCGAATCTTCGTGACGTTTTTCGTTTCGAAACCTACTCTGTAACACGAAATTCGAACATCGGATCGAAGAATGAATGATTCGAATATATCGGCAATCCGAACATTTACATTTTTATTTACTGTATTCATCCGAAACGAAGTTCGAAACTTCGGACGAACGAAGCTTGTGACGATACGAATGTACCTACTCTGTAAATGTTCGTATTGCCGATATATTGGAATAATTCATTCTTCGATCCGAAGATTCGAATTTCGTGTTACAGAGTAGGTTTCGAAACGAAAAACGTCACAAAGTTTCGAACTTCGTTTCGGATTTATATAGTAGGTCCCCTGTGCGTATGGTGCGTGCACAAGGGTACACATTGAAGCGAGAGGGAAGATATGTTACTTCGTAGGCGTGACAGAGACAGATATAGAATGTACCCTTCATTCTGTTACAAAAATTTTGTTTGCAGTGTCCCCCCTAGTATAATATTTCAATGTCCTTTTACTCTGGAAGCAGCTAGTTTAAATCGAGTAATTTTAATGTAGGCTATAAAAACACTAATAACTTATTTGACTTACTATTCTTATTAAATAAATAAACACCGACTCAAAATAGTAGAAAATTGCCCCTATTACACGCTTAACTATATAAAAACACACATAAATTAAGTCATTATCTCAAATATTAACGTGCAACTAACGAGTGTACCAAATAACAAGATAGAAAGTAAGAACTAGAAATCACACTTAATCGAAGAGAGTACGGAATATTTCGACAATTTGTAGACAATTTGGAAATTGTACAGAATTCAGACTCATAGTTGAAGTTAAAGTTATTTTTTTATTAAAAGGTTGATATGGGTCGTAAAATTATCAGCTAAATTATTTTTCTATGGTTTGCATTAATAAAAAATCATTTAGTACAGACCCATCATGTGTATTAGATATATGAATTCCATGTGGCAAAATATTTTAATGCACACAAAGAATTTTTGATTATTTTTCCGTCTACCGAACAATTCTATTTAATTCCATTAATAACTCCAGAAACAATGTTCTTAATGACACAAACAATATTACCCTCACTTCCTAACATAGCCTTTGAAGTATTTTATCTACAAAATGGAAGTACAATAAATTACCAAAGACAATAGTTCTTAACATGAAACAATTCATTTAAACCATTTATTTATGGTATTCGTGACACGCGCTCATTAAGTTTTGTTCCGGGTGTGTATCGCAATTGGCTAATTTAAGAACACAGTTTATGTAAACAATTATAAAAATACTAGCTTTAACGACATAAAGTACTTTATTCCGCAAATGGTGGGAACTATTCCAAGACACAACATCCATACTGTATCAGCCCATATACGTACGTCCCACTGCGGAGCACAGGCTTCCTCTAGAATGGAGAGTACGACTGAGTGTTTTTTTTTCATTTACTTCCCATGCTTAAGAAAACATACAATATTTGTTAGTAGATAGCATTGGAAACCACTAAGGTTTATATTTATGCTAACAGTGTTAAGCCATATAATCCACCACGCTGGCCTAGTGCGAGTTCATGGACTTTACATACCATTATTCATATATTTTTTTAAATCTATAGGGTATACAAGTTTTCTCATGATGTTTTCCTTCATAGTTAAAGTGCGTGGTTGTTGACTATCACTACACACGATTAATACTTGTTTACTAATATCTTAAAGAGGATTACAACAATTTGATTGTATGCATTGAATAGGCTCTGAAACAACTGGCCCGATTTGAAAATTCTTTCATTATTAGAATCCTACATTATTCCTGATGAACATAGGCTATGGAATAATTTCAAAATAGTGTATCTGCACCCAGGCGGAGCTAAGCCGGGCCGCTAGTGACTGGATGTAAAAATATTGCTTTCATTCTGCGTTTGCTGCATGATAGAAGAAAAAAAGCAACATGGAGAGTTTGGTGTTTGTAATATTAAAAGATATTGTGGTAAATTGCGATAAAATTTTCAAATATTTTCATTAAAAAGAATAGGCTAGTTTCATACATGCCAGCCTCCGTGGCGCAGTTGGTTAGACGCCGCCTGTGAAACGAGAGGCCGCGGGTTCGATCCCCGCACCGAGAGAAATGTTTGTGCGGCCCACAAATATTTCTTCCGGGTCTGGGTGTTTGTGAGACCGAAAAGTCTCTCGTAGTTCCTGATACCCACGACACAAGACTCGATCTTAGTGTGGGGTCAGGACTATGTATGTGACTGTTGGGTGTTATTTATTTATTTATACATTTTTATTTTTGTTTATAACGGAAGGTTACGTTACGCATAATCAAAATCAGAAAGAATTTTTAAAATCCGTTAAGTAATAAGCAAGTTACAAATATACCGGGTATCTCAAAACTGCTACCGAAAACGAAGCCGGGTGGTAGTTTTAGTGACCACAAACACAAAGCAACTAAAAATTTCGCAAAAAAAAACGCGACAGTTATTTTCTATGATTTTTTAAATATCGTCATTTTTGGGTGGTAAATCCATAGGTTTTGCTAAAATAATAATTTAAACTCTTTTATACCTTAGATTATAAATAAAAAAAAGGGTAAACACTATTATTTTAGGAAAAAATGCATTTACCACCCAAATATGGTCATATGGAAAAAAAAATTGACGCTTTTTTTTGCAACTTTTTCTGTTGCATTGTATCTGAAGTTGCTTAAACCACCACCCGGCTTCGTTTTCGGTAGCAGTCTTGATATACCCTGTATGAAAGTTGGTGGTAGGAGTGATAGAAAAGGATGCAACATGCACGGCGTGACGTCATTTTCCATAAGGCACGCGTGCGAAACAGACAACGAGTGTCCCCACCGCACTATTAAATGCATGATTAAATGTATTAATATCTCAGTCATTTTATATTCAATTTTGATGCTGTTTTCAAATTCGTTTGTTTTTATAAACGATGCTTTTAAGGAATGATTACTTACTGCTCAAATAAAATCTTGGACACAACCCTATTGTGCAACAACCTGATAAACTAGAAATTAAACAGAATGTATTAAACACCTTAATATATTTAAAAGTATAGCGATTGTACACTCATAACCGGTTTGTTAAGGAGCATAGGCTGACTGAACAATAAGAAGTCCATCTTATCATGAATTAAATTTCTGTACAATTAAATATCCAATTAATTTAAGCACCACTTCGCACAATTACGCGAAAAGATCCCTAGTGTTTATATTTAATTTAATTTCAACGAAAAAATAATGAAATAATAACACGGGACGTATAATATAATTATATCTGTTTAAAATGAAAAATACTGCGAATGTAATGGTGAACCCACACAAGACAATACGTGCCCACTTTAGAATAATAAGAGCCATTTGCGGTGTGCAAATTATGCTCATTTTCGCGTAACGTGATACACGGACGACGCAAATGACCAACAAATATGGAGGCTATAATTTACATATAATTTATACATTTGGAGAACATTAGGGCATTCATCATCATCATATCAGCCACAGGAAGTCCACTGCTGAACATAGGCCTCCCCCAAGGATCTCCACAATGACCCGTTGGAAGCGGCCTGCATCCAGCGACTTCCTGCAACCTTAGTCAGATCGTCCGTCCACCTTGTACGCGGGCGTCCGACATTTCGCTTGCCTGTACATGGCCTCCACTCGAGAACCTTTCGGCCCCAACGGCCATCGGTTCTACGAGCTATGTGCCCGGCCCACTGCCACTTCAACTTGCCAATACTATGGGTTATGTCGGTAACCTTGGTTCTCCTACGGATCTCCTCATTTCTGATTCGATCTCGTAGGGAAGCACCGAGCATAGCCCGCTCCATGGCTCGTTGAGTGACTTTGAGCCTTTCAATGAGGCCCACAGGGAGAGGCCACGTCTTGGTGCCGTATGTCATCACGGCATGTCATTAGGGCATTATCTTTAATTAATTTGTATGACACAAGGGGTGACCACACATTAATTCCTTCTGGATTAAATGTAGGGCTATCTCATTTCCAAGTTCCTTTGGCCCTTCATTAATAACCGCAAAACATTCTTCCAGTTATTTCCAAATTAGCACGCTTCAAATACTACGGTAGAAATTCGGGGTTCATGTTAATTTGGGGAGACACAAGGGGCCAACCAATATTTTTAACTAACTCTGATTAGACTCGCCAGGAGAGGTAAGGTCCAATCCTAGCTACTTACCGTAGTGTATATCTATATAAACTAATTTTAAGATATTACAATAATAAAAGCGAAGTAAATAAAAAAACATCACAAAGAAGATTATCTTACGTCTTAGTGTTAACCTTTGTCTTACACTAAACAACTTTCTACGGAGACCATCGTATCAGTAAATCAAGTTCTCAACAAAATAAAATGTGGAATAATTGTTACAAGTCTCGCTTTTTATCAAGGCCATCTAAGCTGGTTTCGTGTTAAGCTGCATTTTTCATACAGATAGTACTCGACGAGTCAGACAACTGACATGCAATATCTTGTTTTATCACCTTTCTTTGAATATTCATTTCAAAGGTTTAATGACTCAGTTCTTGACAGACGGTCGAAAAAAGATCCTTTATACGAATAGAATGCGTTAGATAATAGCCGTTTCTGATAGTTCGCTGTACAGGGTATATCAAGATTGCTACCAAAAATGAAGCTGGGTGGTAGTTTTAGTGACTTCAGACATCAAAACTACCAACTTTCGGTTATGGTAACAGTCTTGATAAACCCTGAAGAAATATCTTGGAATAGACTATGGTCATCAATGAAATTGAATAAAAAAATTCGCAACTTTGTTTAATAAAAAACTGATGTAACTGATGCCACCTAAGCAGCAAGAACCCAAGCCAATTCAGAAAGTCGTACACCAAACATGTTCGCCAACAAGCTCTCTTTCCTTACCGACCGTATATCCCAATCACCACTCAGCCGGTCAAACAAAGCTCTTACTTGGCCGCGGTCGGCGCAACTTGCAACCAATGCATCTGACACGCCGCGTTTCAAATTTCACCACATTATATACTTGTACAATATTAAAATTCCACACCGAGACATCGATTTTAGATCTTAGGTCAGTGCTTTTCTCACAGATATATGGAACGTTATTTTGTTTTTGAGTAGACTTCTGGGTTGCATGTGTAAATTTTCACGGTATATTATATTATGTATTTAATCTTTTAACAGCCTCCCTGTCACAGTTGGTTAGACACCGTCCGAAACAAGAGGCCACGGGTTTTATCCCAGCACCGAGACAATTTTTTGTGAGGCTCATGTTGTCCCATTTTTCTCGAGTCTGGGTGTTTGTAAGACCATAAAAAGGTCCCTCGTATTTTCTGATACCCACGACACAAGACTTAATTAATCTTAATGAGGGGTCAGGATTATGTGACTGTTGGGTGTATTTATTTATTTATTTATTCTTATTTTATATACATTGTACTATATAGTTCAAATGTCTTTTTAATAAATTCGATTTTAATGAAAGCTCTAATAAAAGGAATATGAGTTTTTATTTTTTTAGAAAGTAATTTGGCCAAATAATTTTTCAATCACTAACCGTATAATGGTTAAGACTTCTGCGCGAGGTCGCGCTGGTTGGTGCTTACTTTGGGAAGGCCTACGTCCAGCAGTGGTTGACGATAGGCTGAACATATAACTACATATTACTACTACTAAATACCATATATTAATAACACATTGAAATTTAACTATTTTTTACGGATTTTATCGCGGTTTTGGTCCACCCTGCGTCCACAAAAGCTATAAAATAATCGAAACGTCGCGTCGAGAAGTAAAAAAATTTAATAATCAAACCAAATCCACGGTAAAAGCCGTAAAAGTAGTTTAATTTCAACTGTATTTCCATTATATTTGCTTTTGAAATTATATTAATAACTAATAATTACACAACTAACAACAATTCAAACAATTGTTCTACACTACAATGAGTCGCAAAATTACATATTATATTTCCATTATATCTGCTTTTGAAATTATATTAATGCCTAATAGTTATACAACTAACAATAATTCAAACTACAATCAGGTTCTACACTACAATGAGGCGCAAAATTACAATTTCAAAATTCCCGATAGAGCCGATCAAATCACCGAACGGCAAATATTGGAAACATTAAAAGCGATATGCACTGATTAAATATTCACGAGCAAAATGCGTACAATTGGTATTAATCAAACGAGCTGCCGCGCCTGGCAAACATTAATGTGAATAGGTGCTCACACAAAATGAACTGTATTCATCTGGGAATAGTTCCGATAATCTTAAATATAATTTAGGAGCTGAATATTAAAAAGAGACTCCCTGTCATCTGTAGGGAACGTATTTTCAGCTTCTTCTGCACATGGTGCTATGAATTAGAGAAGCTCCTAATACTGAGACGCATAGATGGCAAGGGCGGCAAGGGCAGAGTACCAGCCAAATGGTCAGACGTCGTGAAGAGGGTAGTTGCTGGTAGCTTCTACTCGATCATGAAACCCAGGACCGAGCGTGATGGAGGAGCATTGCATGCGTTCGCGATCCTCAGCAGTGAGGGAACGAGGATAAAGAAAAAAAAATATTTCGTCTTCTGTTTTCGTCTTTTTATTCACTTCTTCATACTCTGTTCAAAATGTCTTCGATCGTCTTCCAGACTGTCCTCTATCCCGTCCTTCCGTACTTCAACATGTTAATTATTCATCCTCTATTTCATCATCTCTTTTCATCTTAAGTACCTTCATTAGTCATCTCTTTCACACAAACAACTCTACTCATCCTTCTTTATTACATTCAAAGTCTTATCAATAATTATTTTTATTCGGTAACTGAATCCATGGAACTTCAAACTTAAGTCCTAACTTTATACCGGGTATCTCAAGACTGCTACCGAAAACGAAGCCGGGTGGTAGTTTAATGACTACAAACACAATGCAAATAAAAATTTCGCAAAGAAACGCGACAGTGATTTTTTATGATTTTTTAAATATCATCATTTTTGGGTGGTAAATCCATAATTTTTGCTAAAATAATAATTTAAACACTTTTATACCTTAGATTATTTATAAATAAAAGGGTATACACTATTATTTTAGGAAAAAATGTATTTACCATCCAAATATGGTCATAGGAAAAAAAAATTGTCGCTCTGTTTTGCAACTTTTTCTGTTGCATTGTGTCTGAAGTCGCTTTAACTACCTCCCGGCTTCGTTTTCGGTATGTCTGTATACCTAAGTTAAGTTATTTTTGTATGCTTTTACCGTTTTAGATTAAATATATTTTTAATTACATTTATTTTACCATCGGGTGTTTTACAGTCAGTTCATCGCGCTTGTATCATAATATATGTAAAAAATAATAATTTCGTATATTTCTGGATATCACGTAAAATATCAAATAGAAACGAATATCCAAGACTGCTTTCAAAGAAAATTTGATTAGATTTCTTCTCCATTACAATTCTGTCTTCGCGACGAAGCCTACGAAATCAATCCAATCAAATTATCCAAATCTAAACTTTTGCCATTCAGCTTTGTTTCCAATCCATGAAATGTAGGAAAATAAAGAAAGTAAGATTTTCTTTACTTACTTACTAGATTGAGACCAATAATTAATTTGATATTGTTTTAATACTATTCATTCGCAGGCAATAACAATGACTTTTAACATTGCAAAATGTTTAACATAAAAGTCACAATATTTTAATACACAATGGGCCTTATTAATAAACTCGGATGAAAGCGGGATTAACTTTAGACCAAGGATTTAAACTTAACGCGCTAATTTGAATAGCGAAACAGCGAAGTAATCACGACATTCCTGATAAAAACAGATTTCCTTCGTCCTAACATAACAATCATTTTATGGCAACCCATCGGTTTTAACAGTAAAGAGAATGGACGAAATAATCAAGTCAATTCTAATATAAAGCCTTGGGCTAAAGTTGATCCCTCGCTAACCCCGAGATTATTAATAAGGCCCTATATGTAACTGTTCACTATATACACAATAAAAATAATTGTTTTTATTTTTCTAGATTTTAAATTAAAATCGTACATTCAGTTACAGTCACACGCTCTGCCTTGTTCTTGCACGGTCGTGTATCAATAACGCATCAATACAACCATTAAACGTGTTTCCTGCTGCCGTCAGCTATACACTATTCTGGTTTTATGTTTTTATGCAATGAATGGCGAGACGAGCATGCCGTTCGCCTAATGGTAAGTGATACGACTGCTCATGAACAGTAGCAAAACCAAACAACTAATTGAATTACAAAACAATACTATATTCCACTGCGATCGCTATCCTAAAACATATGAAGTCTCTGAGACTTCAAATACTATGCTACAAACATTTTAGCCAAAAAAACACGTCTATATTTTAATTATAACACGCTGTGTTTGGGTCGTAAAAACGTTGTTTTACCTAAAATAGTATGTTGTTGATTGTAAGGATTTAAATTGGTATTTTATCTAAGTATTTACCACTCAAAAATGAATGATACTTACAAAATTGTAATCAAAATCTCCTTTTATTGCGAAATTTCTTGATACATAGTGTCTGTCTGTAGTCACTAAAACTAACCATATCATGTATAACAGTTAAATAATACTGCCTCTATAATTTGTTTAATAGTTATCCAATAACATACAGGAGTTCGATCCTTATATTTAGTAGTCATAAATAACTTTTAATCAAGAATATATTTCGCAAAAATGAACAATTATTTTAACAACTTGCAAATTATCCGTACGTGTTTTAATATTCGCAATGACTGGTCAAAAAAAACAATTAGATTTTTTATTAAACCATTACTTTTTACCCGCTAAAAAGTCATAATTGTTGATAATAATGTAATTTATTATGATCACGGGTAATTTTAATGAAAAACCCTGAAGACACTCAAGTTTTTTTGTTACAGACGTAACGTTGTCTGATGGACACATTATTGTCCGGATAGCTTAGGCTAGCTATAATTTAAATATTATTTTACAACCGAGGTACCATATATGAAATATAATGGCGGAAATCCTTTTTCACTAGTTTCATCGTCGTCAAACCAAGAACGTCTTGCTGGGCCTTCCATAAATATATCCACAGAAATCTCTTGTGAATTGTATGCATCCAGCTGCCATAAGGCGAGCCTTATCGTCTATCTGTATATCATTGTAATTTTTCTCACACACACACATATATAAACTCACTCCTATATTGTCGAAGCAGTAAACAAAGGTTAGGATTACTATCATCCACAGTTCACTATGCTTCCGACACAAGTTGGAATAGCCGGATAACTCTTCGTTATGCAAACAAAAATTCTAGAAATACCGGTCTCGGACAAAAGTATGACATTGAAATAAAATTATTATTTACAAAGTTTATCGCGGGTTAAACCAAACCCGCGATTATAGTCGTAGTATATTTAATTAAGGATGGTTAAACTAACAGTCACTGAGCGGATGAATAATACCTCAGTTCGCCCCGTGACTACGAAAGCTGTAAAGTAATCGAAAAGTTGATAATTAAAAAAAGTAAATATTAAATCAAATCCACGATGAAATCCGTAAGCGATAGTTTTATTTCAATGTGTAACATTCGCGTAAATCTAAAAAACCATTGTGCAATATTATGACTTCATGACTGCACCAATTGCAAAATTCAAAATCCGGTAACACAATATACATCACATAAGGCTCGGTTACATCAAATCCGGGTTCGTCATCACAGATGTTGCAAATGCGTGAGTCAATGTTTATGTGTCCTTGTGCCCAAACGTATTCCCTGATTACACAACTGCATACTGTTTGTACAGCTGACGAATGTGGACAAATTTCACTTGTGTACTTAGAAAACATTAGCATTCTTTGTTATTTATGGGTTTGTAAAGGTTAATTTTAAGCCTATGTTTTTGTTTTTGCAATGTTCGCATGGAAAGTGTGCTTAAAATTTGTACGATATTGTTATTAAAATGCTAGTAATACACACTTTTGCTTGTAGGATAATTATGATGCGTTCTTTGGGTTTTAAACATACTGAATCATAGCTATTTCGTTTAAACTGCTTGCAAAATATACCTATATAGATACATTTCCTGCAATCCACACGTACTAATAATACATTACTGTGCCAATGAACCAGATGAGTAATTTGCAATCTATTGCAGAGAAAAGATCATTTTGTAACGGATTTTATTACAAAACCAATTTGCGTGGCAAATTATCCTAAGCCCAAATTTGAAAATACATATTGCTAATATTTCCAATAAAGTACATTCACAAATCGACAGACGATTTAAATTTAAAATAACAAAAACTCCATCTAAATCGGTACAGTAGTTTTTGGGAAAATCGCAATTAAAAAATATACAAAGATACACAATTGCGAGTCTCATAAATACCTCTCATCAAATTTTTGATAACAAGGTTTAAAAAAATCCTTAAGAATTTGCAAGCTATATAAAAAAAAGGCTATCAGAATAAGGCTGCGCATGACCACCGCTTCCAAGCCCTCCAAGCGGAAGTGAGCGTCGTGTGCGGCGCCGGATCCGCTAACAGTGTACACCGGCTTAAAATTACTGAACACATGCTCCACTATGTAATTACGCGAAATTTATCCTGGCTTTCCATGAAATATATTTATGTATATTTATTTACAAAACACTGAATAAGTTGGTTTAAAATTTTATGAATGACTATTTTCCTGCTAGGCAAAGCGTTAGTAAAATGGTTTTTCTTTACTAAACTCGGACAAAAAAAATATACAAAAATGTGTCCAAATACTAGGCTTGATTGAGAGCGGAAAGACCATAGTCTACCATTCTGAATTCTAATGCATGTTGGTTCTCTTTACAACTTCATCTTCAACTGCATACCACTTTTGTTTAGACGAGCATTTTGCTGTAAAATGTAACACAACATTTACCCTAAATTTTAAATAAATGTATTTTATTTTATTTTATTTGGAAAACAAATAGTTCTATATCTAAGTAAAGTACAATATTTAAATTATAATTAACAATTTACATGTTTTCACATTTGTAAACTAACAATGAATGTGACGAAAAGTCAAAGACCTATACACCCAGTTCTACGAATCTAAAGCCTAATTTTAACTGCATTAATCTTAACAATTTTAATGATTGCTATTACAGTCATATAATTCCATTTGAGAGCTGATCATAATAATAATAAAATGATAATACGCTTTATAATTGAACGTTTAAATACATCACTTGAAACCAATATCGCGACGCGAACACGCGAACTAAGGAATTCAATCCTACCCATTTATTTATAAATAAGAAAAAAAAAAGTTAATACACTCATAAACGAATGCAAAAGCACGCAATAATTCTCAGTCCCTACAGATTGAGATACAATAATGCATATTAAGACACGCGAGCGAAAAAGCTTATTTAAAAGCTGCCTCGTTAAGCTTTGGCGGTGAACTTCGCGCTTTCTTTTACTTTTTACGATCATGTATCGTGTCCCCATTAAATGAATTCGGGTTATGGACAATGGTTTACGGCTCTGGCTTTGGGTATTCTGAGAAATTAAACAATTGAGGCATAAAGTCTTCGCGGAGGCTATAAAATGTAATTCTTGTGACGTTGATTTTAATGCCGTAATTTTTTGGGGCTTCATACTAATAACCCTATGAGTTATTTTGTACTCAACAAGCTTACATGAGCAAATAAGAACTGCCATTTATTAACTTGGCAAGAACTGATGGTTAAGTCATTGAATGTAATTGTTTCACAGATTAAATATCACTTGAGATGTATGAAAAACTACACGAGACTACCTCCAAACATTCACATAACTAGGAGCATTTGTGAACACCTCAAACTTCTTAGATAGACTTATTAGGTGAACCTAAAAACAACTCCGTTTTCCTAACTCCATTATCATATCCCGCCACAGAATTTTGCACAAACATTTGATTAACATTCCACCAATCTGCCATTTATTTTTAACGCAGAAGGCAACAAAGCATGATGCCATTGTGATAGTTAACAGAGCTCAGTGGAAGCTGCTGAAACACCTCGGTGTTTGTATTCAAAGCTTCTTAACGAGATTGGTTCAGTTTGCTGATGCATGCGGGATTTAACTTCACGTCCATTTAATGCACGCAATATAGGGACGCAATTAGATAACTAACTTTCGAAGAAATTACTAATAGTTTGTTAAATTATTTTCGAAATCATTAAAAAAATGTGGAAGCAGTAATGGTTTGGTTTTATGTTATTTTCACAGTTGTAAGCATTTTATGTCATGGTTTTACGATTAAATTGCGTTTTTAAATATTACAATACGTCAAAAACCGTTGCATATAACAAAATCAAAGGAAAAAGGAATAAATTTATAACATTTTTACATGCATATCACAGTTCAATTGTAGCCATTTATTTAAATCTTATTTTTCTCAAGAAACGAGCCTAAGAATAACTTTATAAAATGCAATGTATTTGAAAATTATCATGACTTAATTTATCAACGACGCCATCGCCACTCGTAATTCTTCTATGAATAATTCATTTATTTTATAAGCCTGTAAGGCAAACGCGACCGACAGTATTTTATGAACCTCGTTTTCTATCGCCATTTTGAAATTGAATAAAATTTCCTTTCTGGGTACAATCGACCCTGTACTAAATAAATTCACCCAAGTGTCACACATAAAACTTCCTTGTTAGACTAAAAAAGAAGTCTAAATCCTACAACTAATATTTTAATGAGACAAAATACACATAGGGCCTCGTCTCAAGACCGAATGTCATTACACTGCAAAGGGTACAAAAGACCCAATAAAACAAAACCATTTCAACCCTACCATAACCCTTCACCACGCCTCAACACGTGCGTTAGGACACCACGATGACATTAAGATATTAATCGTCCGTGTCTTAACCCGTGCGGTGCACGCGAACCGGGACCACGGGCTTAATAGGCCCTTCAGCAAGTGGTGAATGTGTGATAAATTGAACGAATAAACCCTCCCGAGCTTATAATTCATGGATCTATTACTTGAAACGGTTTTTATCAATGCTACGTTTAATGGGAGTGTCAATACTACTAAGTACTGACCATTGTTTAATGAATAGTTACAGGTTAAATAGACGTTGTTTGTGTAAGTAATATGTTCGGTGTTTTGATAATTGATAAATTATGCTAAAGTAAGAATCGACTGTGTGATAAATATTTGATCTTAGTACTGAAACTTAAGGGTGATTGTTTGTTTACTAATTATTTTAGTCAGTTAATCAAGACTTTTGGTATTAAATATGGGGGGTGCTAACTTAGTCAAAAGATATTATAACAAATTAATATAAACTCATTTGCAAAACAAACGGTCACCTAAGCAATGAACCATTTCAAATGTTAGTATTGGTTTGTTTGATAATTATAGGTAGTTTTACTTTCACAATTTTGTAAATTAATAAGCAAATAATCATTTTCGTCAGTATTATCATAAAATTTTGATAAAATTTATGGGTTTTAATGCTAAAGTTCACTAGTAGTGTATGCTCGCTAGTAGTGCATATGCTCGTGAAGTAAAAGTTAACAAAGATTTTTGTTTGTTTTTTCTTTAATAAAGTAAAAGCAGATAAATGTTTAGTATCGAGTGTGACCCTCTCTAGCTGAAATCACAGCTTGAATTCGTCTGGGTATGCTAGCGAGGATATCCCGGATACTTGCTTGCGGAATACGTTCCCACTCCGCGGTAATCACATTCTTCAGCTCTCTGATGGTCTGCGGAGCCGGTTGTACTGATCTCACGCATCGTTTCAGAACGTCCCAGATATGCTCTATAGGATTGAGGTCGGGACTTCGAGCTGGCTAATCCAAACGACGAATGCCGACCTCTTGTACATACGCTTCCACATCGCCAGACCGGTGGGCGCGAGCGTTGTCGTCCATAAAAATTGAGTCTTCGCCTAAAGCGGCCAATGCGGGTTGTGCATGAGGAATTAGAACTTCCGTTATGTATCGATGTCCAGTCAGTGAGCCGTTTTCAATGAAGATTAACTCTGTACGATCCATTGAATTTATTCCTGCCCAAAACATAACAGAGCCCCACCATGAGGTGTGATTTCTTCAAAACAAGCCTCTGCAAAGCGTTCTCCTCGTCTTCGTAGCACTCGCCGACGTCGATCTTCACCGAACAGAGATATCCTGGCTTCATCGGAGAACAATACCCTATTCCAGTCTTCTTGAGTCCATGACTCACAATTTCGAGCAAACCTAAGCCTGGCAACTCTGTGCTCACGGAGTAACTTAGGGCCGCGGGCCGGGCGATGACTGCGTATATTGGCCGCGAGAAGCCTCCTCCTGACCGTCTATAGACTAATATGCACATTTCTTACTTCTTCGAGGTTGTTCTTAAGGTCCACATACGAAGACTTGCGATTTCTCAATGCGCGACTCACAAGAAAACGATCATCCCGTGGTTGGGTACATGGTTTTCTTCCAGAACCAGGCTCAATCCTATAGAGCATGTCTGGGACGTTCTGAAACGACGCGTGAGATCAGTACAACCGGCTCCGCAGACCATCAGAGAGCTGAAGAATGTGATTACCGCGGAGTGGGAACGTATTCCGCAAGCCAGTATCCGGGATATCCTCGCTAGCATACCCAGACGAATTCAAGCTGTGATTTCAGCTAGAGGGGGTCACACTCGATACTAAACATTTATCTGCTTTTACTTTATTAAAGAAAAAACAAACAAAAATCTTTGTTAACTTTTACTTCACGAGCATATGCACTACTAGCGAGCATACACTACTAGTAAACTTTAGCATTAAAACGCATAAATTTTATCAAAATTTTATGATAATACTGACAAAAACGATTATTTGCTTATTAATTTACAAAATTGTGAAAGTAAAACTACCTATAATTATCAAACAAACCAATAGTAACATTTGAAATGGTTCATTGCTTAGGTGCCCGTTTTTTTTGCAAATGAGTTTAGATAACAAAAAATACAGAAAATAGACAAACATTTCACGCCTAAAACGGTTTATGGCAACTTAATTAAAACTTCACATACATTACATGCATACATAAACTCACGCCTTTTTCCCAGAAGGATAGGCAGAGGTGCCAAGGACACCCACATTTCGCCTAGTATTTTCGGTCCCACAATGTGATAAATGGCGAGCCTATCACCATATCGGGCACAAATTCCTGACTCTGAGCTGATAATGAATAGAAAAATCCAATATCACTTTTTGCCCAACCCGGGTTTCGAACCCGAGACCTCAGCTTTGTAAACGTATACTAGTAGAACTACGCCACCGAGGCAAACTTTATAAATATTACAAATTAGGAGAACATAATCAAGTTTACTTAATAAAAACTAGACTACGCGACGCCCAGACGAAACCTACTTTATAATATAAATTAACTTCACAAGATCATCTTATAAGATAAAAATAATATCAAACTTGTATTTATCATGTTTTGCGATATAATCAAATTCAAATTTATAAAAGTTGCACATTTTATCTTTTAATTGAATCGGCAATGCGCTTTAAGCGGATGTTGTACACAACTTCGAAGTTTTTATACGAAAATTTCTGCTTTTCATAAATAAAATACGAGATTAAGTTCACGCCAGTATGCTTGCAAGGGCAGGCAGGAATTGACGAACTGTTACAGTTCGTCAATTCTATCCTCGTCCGAAGATATGATTCACTTTGTATATTCCGTCCCACGATAGGTAGGAGATAAGCCTATCTACCTATAGGTATAGCCTTATCGAGCACAAATTCCTGATTCAGGGCTGATAATTAATAAAAAAATCCAATATAGCTTTGCTTAACCTGTGATTTGAACCCAAGACCTCAGCTTTGTAACCGTACTAGTACAACTACGCCACCAAAGCAGTCTTATAAATTATATTATAGCTTAAGGTTATTGATTGCTGAGGTAATTGTGGTCAATTGTGAAAATGATTCAGCATACAACATTATTCAATGATACTTGTGCTTTGTGAATGGGTTTTCATTGCTGTTTAAGAATATATTTATACATTACGTCATTAAAACGGTGATATACGGTTATTTGAAAATTGCAATATTCATTATGTGAAGTAAAAAACTTATAAGGCGTCACTTATACCAAACTGTAAAGCTAAATCCTCTTTGACAAAACATATAAACTCTTCAGACTATCGATCGTGAATATAATACTATTTATTATTTTTTAAGATCCATAAGAACTCCCTGAGGTAAGCAATAAGCATAAAGGCTCATCTATTTTCCGCTAGTCATAACCTGACTTTAACTGTTAAATCATTATCATTAAATACACGAAGTCCAACGCTACGATAGACCTCATCCAAAGATGTATTTAGTGACCTATTACTAGCTTGTTAGACGCAGCCTTATAAAATAACTATAATATAAATAATAATAATTCTCCTTCTTCCAAACCACAGTGTAAAGGACTGTGCTGCTCCAGCTTAAAAGACATTGCAGCCTGAGTACCTACTGGACATATTGACACTTAACATCTTATGTCTCAGGTGGTGAGCGCAGTGGATGACCAATTGATTTTTAATTAATGGTGTTTTTTTCCTTTTGCTACTGTTCATGAGCGCTCGTATCGCTTATAATCAGGTGAACGGCATGCTCGTCTTGCCATTTATTGCAAAAAAAAATTCTATTTTTTCGGATTACTATTATCACAGCTTGTGCTTTCAATCTTCGCCGTTTCGACCAGACTTTGATAAGACCATAAACGAATGATAACATAGACAATATTGAAGAAAAAATAATAAGAACCCAAGCTCAGATAGCAATGAACACGAATATCACGTTCATTTACCAAGGATTAATTTAGGATCCCTCATAAACCTACAACCGACAAGCGCTGTTCATAATAAACTTTGCATTTTGATTAACGCCGAAGTCAACTTTATTAGCAGCTGTGACATTTTATTGGTTATTCATAATCTGGAGCAGCGCCCATTACTCGCTTTTCCCTCCATTAAAATTGACATAAACGCAATGATAAAAAACAAGATGATTTTTTACTTTAGACGGATAAATAAATTTACAGTTACGTCAAAGCTGTTCGTAGCATTAATTTTGAACCGGTACATATTATTTGTTTGAAAATTTAAGTTGTTTTAATAATATCCTATTTTCAATATAACATTTATGATTTTTGTAATCTTGCTTGAACCGTGAATTAATATTTATAACATCCTGCAAGAACAACGCAAGGCACTTTGTGCTACAAAAATGACTATCAAAGCGGAGAATACGCTTTTCATAAATAAAATAAGGAACTTCGTTCCAAAAATAAATATTTTGTATACTGTAAAAGCCGACAAATGAGCATACAGTTGAGCTGATGGTAAGTGATACTACTCCACTTTGACTTCTATATAATTCTCATCAAGGGAAATCTTACTTTAGAATTTAAATATCAACTACCCTACCTAATTTTACAGTCAAAACAAACAATATTCTCAGACGATAGTTAAGACTTAAAAGGATATTTGATGTTCGTCATACGTTTGATGAGATTCCTCGAATGTGTTGGTCATTAAGCTAGCGAAGCGAAAAAATTAAAACGATAAGAATGAACGAATGCGACCTGCGACCCCGAAGAAAAGTCAAAGATCTCGGCTAATTAAACCCGATATATTGTGGAACAAATTACATGACAAGAAAAAGGCAACATAAAAATGTGACACAAGCCTTATATACATATAATGTTTAAATATTTTTAAGCGATAGATATTAGAATTATTTCATTAAACTTTTTATTTCGCGAGCTTATCAAATTGCAGAATTAGTGGCTAAATATCTATCATTCAAACACATTTTCAGAATTATTATATTCATTAGATATTTTTTTATTATTGGTGTTCTTTAAAATGACTACTCATGTAATTGTGAAAGATAAATGTTAAAATTTTCGCCCATGTACCTCAAATGTCAAGTCAATACTGATTCAACAATTATCGTTAATATATTTATTTAACTACCCCTTTATGAAATATGCTTGTTACTTTTCTTTTAAGCATAACACCTTTAGTTTCATCTCATTTCCAATCACAACTCTTATCTCGCTGACTTCTAAAGTATTTAAAATAAGTATTCCCACTTTCATCCATCGGGTTATCACAACCATTACTCATTGTCATTAAATTGATAATACTAATACATTTTTATCGTTTTTCTGTGTATTTGATTTGCCTTTGAGCTGTCGGCTTGACATTTATAAAATACCTCCAGCGTATAGGTTAAGTGCATGATTCAATTTATTACTTAACGTTATTAATAAGATACAATTAAGGTAATGAAAAAATATGGAAAATATTTATCATTTCGTTTAAATTTCGAACGTTGGTGCTGGATTTTTATTTTAGCTCGATAAATTTCTTAACTATAAAGTTAGTACAATAACAGCCAATAACATCGTATATTAAAAAATATGATCTACCAATGAAGCCACAAATTTATCAAATAACCTTACATAAACTCACGCATTTTTCCCAGAAGGGGTAGATAGAAGTTCTCCACGTTTCGCCTTGTCTGTTTTGTTCCACGATTTGATGTGATACATTCTTACTCGAAGCTGATAATGAATAGAAAAATCCAATAACACTTTTCCCGACTCGGGATTCGAACCCGAGACATCAGCACATTATTCCTATATTGAAAAATATTTTCTACCAATTAAGCCACAAGTTTATCAAATAATCAGTATCAAAATATTCAATTAATAAGTAATGAAACATTATACACGGCTGGCCAGCGACTAGCAGTCATCTCGATTCTCGGTGAAAACACGAGGCGTACTAGACTCGCTTCTGCAACTTGCGTTTTAGGAACAGCCTGTTGCCATGTTATGTTGGCCGCAAAATTATTGAAACTAGTGGGAAATTTCAAGTTATTTCCTTGGTAATTGTTTATACGTATTTATAGGAAAGTTGTTTGTAAAATTATTTTATAATTGCATTTAAATTTCTAAGACAGAATATTATTTATAGAACATTATTGAATATTACGTTAATTAATTATAGTGGGGGCAATGAACCGTTTTTCTGGATTCCACCTTTATTCCACGTTTTATTGACACGAACGGTAACAAATTTCATAATTTTACGAATCAACTATATACACATAATATAAAATATCTGAGATAGCTTAGTCTCATTTGTTTTTTCCTTTGATTGTTTGTTATCCCATATTTTATTTAAATGTTTTGTTTTTGTCTGTTCGATTGTTTCCTATATTTTATGTAAGCTGTGTCCTCCTATAATTTAAGATGCATAATTTTTATCATTGTGTGTATTCAATTAAATGTATGCCATGTGTAATCTTACTTGGAGACCGATAAATAAAAATATAAATAAACTAGTCACTATGATGAATCGCCCAATTTGAAAATGTCATTAAACTAACGTATGTTTAAGTAAAAAATCACATCAGATTAATCATTTCTCCGTCCCTTAACCACGAAAGGTGAAAACAATTAAACCAAATCCACGATAAAATCCGTTTTTTTTCTAGATTAATATTAATCAAACGCACCTCACAACATTCAATTAATAAAAATGCTAATTTATCCCACAGTTCGTAATAGAACAATGGATATTAATACATTAGTGCTGAGCGCTTCGTACAATGCTCAAACTCTCACTACACGGGCTACTGACACACTCACAGTCATCTGCTTATGTGCCGTTGTACAACATTTTTACATACATAAGATGACATGAAATAAAATGAAATTGGTTTATTGACTATGTAGGCAATTAAATAGTTCTTATGACAAGTTAATACATAGTACTTATTCTATATTTATAAAATAATTGATTATATCATTATGTAAATTAAATTTATTTAGATAGATACTACCTTGGTGGCGTAGTTGTACTGCGGTACATACAACGCTGAGGTCTTGGGTTGGTTTCGCTTTGGGCATAGTGATATGAGATTTTTCTATTTGTGCTAGATATGGCGATATACTCGCCCTCTATTATATCGTGGGACGAAACACATAAGGCGAATCATGGATGCTATTTGAGCACTTTTGCCTACCCCCTCTGGGAAAAAGGCGTGATGTTTATGTATGTATATGTAATATACATGTCAAGTAAGATAGTTTATAGATATACGCGTATTTGCTCGGATTTTGACGGATATCGTATACGAATATCGTGCACAATGACCAACCTACGGTAACCAATGCAAGTGGTTTTTGTTTCGGGTTTTACCTGTATATTCGGTTTTAAACAGGTTGTCAATTGATGAATGAGATTAAATCTCTCCGCCGTGGCTGTATATTTGTACTCACATTGTTTTTCAAATATAAAAATCATAATGGATGATACTGAAGTTACCATTCATTAATTATCTCTTACAGATATTGGGGTATGGCTATTTATGTAGAACTATCGAAAATAGCGGGAAGGTTGAAGAAAAAAACGTATTATATAATACGCGTTCTTTTTTTTTGTACCTTTTTTAAAATGGGACTATTTATGCCAACAATTTATATTTTATTGAAGTAGACTTACGTATGTATGGCATAGGCTTGTATATTCATTTCCCAGGCCTTACTTTACGAGTTTTTAGATGTATTCCACCAGCGCAACTAGCTCGGCGCTACTCCTCCCTTATCATGTTACGGAACTGAGTTGACGAAGTATGGACATCAGGGTTTGTCTATCTGCTCCTTCCGATATGTATATGTAATAGCATACCATTATGACATATTATGTGATGGTAAAAATATGTAAAAAGCAACTATTTATTATTTATAAATACACCTAACAGTCACATATATAGTCCTGACCCCACATTAAGATCAATTAAGTCTTGTGTCGTAGGTATCAAGAACTACGAGAGACTTTTTGGTTTCACAATATGAAATACCCAGACCCGAAAGTAATATTTGTGGGCCGCACAAACATTTCTCTCGGTGCGGGGATCGAACCCGCGGCATCTTGTTCCACAGCCGGCGTCTAACCAACTGTGCCACAAAGGCTGTCGAATTAATATAAGTTTTGGTATAAATTAATCATACACCTTTCACCAAACTGTATTTATAAAAAAATATAGACGCCAAATTATGATATGTAAAATTAAAACTTAAATGAAAGTTTTCAATCAAAGTTATCCAACCATATTTACAAAATACTATTATGATATTCTTAGTTATTTTTATATCATACCATACATACATTTGAAATCGTCAAGCCTGTATCCCATAGGGGTAGGCAGAGACTATAGACCGCCACTTTTTTCGACCCTGACATATTACTTTCGCTCCATCCACTTTCATTAACCTCTTCGTGCATTCTCGTCGGTTCCGGGTACTTTTGACCTGATCATTGTTGAGAGTATCACCGATTTGGATGGTGTAGGTGCGGTAAGGTCGACGCCTACCGACTCTTCCATCCATATATTAAAACAAAAACATATTCAAAAAAATGCGAAGTTATTACAACATATATTTCACGAAAAATTGTATTGATGAAATTCCAATATGTTGCGAAGACGGCAAGATTGCTGTAACAACATTTGCATCTCTCCGGTGCATATCGAGAACGATTCTCCGGTGAAAATGTATGGAAATCGTTCGATTTTAATACCAAATCGTTGACAGCTCTTGTGCACACGTTTTGAAAGAATATTGGACTTGTATATACATTATTTTTATACGAAAGAGTATTTTTTTTTTTGGGTGTTGATTGAATTATATGATAAGATTTAGAATGAGTTTTCATATCTGTCAAACAGAATATTCAAAATTTCTTATAAATAGTCTTAATTATAAACATTGAAGATTATTTTATTCCAAACATATAGACTTCATATTATATATTTAGTTTTATTTTAAAGTTAAGACTTTAACGTATTTATACTGTATATTATTTTACACTTAATAATCATAATGAATGTACATTTAATATATTGACAGTAACAGACAATTTGTATATGAAATTAATTTAAACAGCATAATAATTTAAATGCTTAATTTCTGAACACGATCAAGTAATAAATCACTGTGACACTTATTGAATTCGCGACAATTCTGTGATATTAATTACCACATTTCACATTTATAACTTTTAAGACAATTTTACTGCGGGATATATTATTACTATACATAAAAACAAATTTGTTGTTCATTTAATTATCAATGTTTTAGTTTTTTTATTATATTTGGAGACTGAGAATGCCTAGACTTTAGCCCAATCGTTGCGGAATAATATCAAGCTGCCTACTAAGTCGTTGATTTAATTGCTTTGATTCAAAATTAGATCAGACGAAATAATGATTCATCTTTTGGTGGGACATTCGTATCTACTCGAATAGCTCAATCACCACATACTATAACGGTTAAGGAAAACACTATGAAGAAACCTGCTTACCATAGCGATTTGGAAAAATATTTATGATATTTCAGAGTCCGCCATCCCGCACTAAGCTGACATGGTGGACTATACGACCTAGAACCCCTTTCAATTGTACTCTCGATTGCAAAGGAGGCTCATGCCCTTTAATATATCATAGAAATTGATACAAATCGGTATAGTATACAGGTTTCCTCACTATGTTTTCCTTCCCCGCACCATTTGACTATCAATACATACATGACTCCAAAAAGTCAGAGGTGTGCCCTGGGATGTGAACCAACATGAACATGTTGATAGCCGAATCTGGTCCATTTACCAACAAGCCAAGACGAAATTATTGGGAATGAACCACACTATCTGGTGTTGGAAATGGAAGAAAATTCTTGTAAATTTGTTCGTCTGGCTGTTGAAGAGAGGAGAAACGGAAGATCACTATTTTGACGTTTAGCTATCAATACTAGTTGCCAATGGCTACGTACTAGCTATATATATTCACTTCGTTACCCTGAAGGGAGAGAAGAGAGAATCTTTGGAAATTCTTATACCTCTAAGACTCTGGGTTCCCTCACGATGTTTTCTTTCATCGTTTCACTGTGTGTAATTCCCTCCTAACAATATCTAAGAGTTAAGTTTGAAATTCTAATCATAGAAACCGGTAGTAGATTTACTACGAGCATCAAAGATAAGCTGGTTAGCTTCGATATTGTTTGTAAGCATCCATCATCCGGCAGAGGCGGTGTTTATTAAGTTTCCGCTAATATCAATTTTATAACGATGCAACTTTCTTAACGGTAACCATAAATGATATAACTGCAGATCTGTCGTAAGTTTTAATGTAACTGCTGGTTATATTTGCAAATGTTACAATCAGGGGAATGGTGTTGACCTATACAAGTCCCGTAATCAGCCTTTACTGCTGACGAATTTGGCTTGATGGATCGATCTATGGAACGGGATAGGTGCTGACGATTTTGAATTAAGAATTTTAGTATACGGTTGTAGATTATCTGTCACCTCTTGAATCTCATTTATGATTTGACTAAGTGATGTAAGGATTAACCCATCTAGACTTAGATCTATAAGTAATCGATACATTGAGGTATCCTCAGCGATCATTCCGTATGTAGGTCAACCTTAAATTTCACACATTTCACAGACGCGCGCGCGGTGCGTCGCATCGTCGAGCCGCTTCGGCGATTTCGTGCATTTTTTTTTGCTCATGTGACGATACGGTTTTCTAAATAATTTAAATACGCTCACGCATTACAGAGCGTGAATTAATCGAGGAATTAGGTTTGTGTGTATTCGCGTGTCGGCGTGCCGTGCTCGATTGTTTTGCAGTACGTAAACACGGTGTTGCGATCAAGTAGGTTTGTTTTTTTATAGACTTACGATCGTTCCAACGGTCAAGGTATCCAAACAGAACACAGAACCATATCACTGTCACAGTTGGTGCGGGAGTCACAGCGCGAGATCGCGATGGTGTCGAGGCGCGGGCGTGCGTTCAGTACAGTCACGCCAGAGGAACTGAGTGCCGGCGGCGAGTGCGAGCGCCCGCGCAACACAGCTGCGGCCCGCGCGGGAGAAATGATCCGCTCACGTTCATACGCGAAACGAAATCGCATAAGTTAAATTGTTGCAATTTTACGAGGGACGAGACGGTAAACGGAAAACTTGCGCTAATCACCTTAACTGCGCTTTGACTGCAACATCACTTCTAATTAATCTCAAATATTGCATATTACACAGATTTATAATTAAGCGTCTTCGTAGTTCATTTCACTATCTACGCACATTTAATAATTCCGCGTCAATTAAATAAATTGTGCGGGAATGAAACGCACCGCGACAGACTTTCTTATTTATAACGCGAATGGGTATAGTCGCCGATCATATGTATCAACTACATGGTAATTGGCTAGCTCACTTTCCATTTAATTTATTCCAGTGTAACAAACGGAGTCGGCTTTTTTCTCTCAACACCTTCTTTGAAGGGAAATCGAGAACGGTTTTAGTATTCTAGATTTTTATGCTTGGACATTAATTAAGGTTTTTAAAGGTATTTACTTGGTGTCTATTATAACCTAGTATGTACATCAAACATACCTACTCATGGTATATTTAAAGTATAATATGAGTGTGTAGGATATATTTAGATATCGGGATATTGACATGTTTAGTAAACATTGACATAATTGTCTCAACTTTTAGCTTTAAACCCAAGGAGGAAAAAAATAATTACAGGCATAGCATATATTTAACAATCTATAGCTATATATTAAAAAAATCTTTATGGATATACATGGATGAACAGTAAAATTTTCATTTATATAGTCTTCATATTCCATAGAATAATATTGACTAATAAACATTTTGTTCTAAAAACATGTGACGTCACAAAAAGGTTTTGTTTTTTGAAAACCATAATAAATGCGCAAAAACAAGGTGCACAGGCGGGCCATTAAGCCCGCGTGGTGATGCACATAAAATTATTTACGGCCACACTCTGCGGTCGCGTTGTATTAGAACGATGCGACGCGTCTCGCCACTGTTTGATTTTGCAAAAAATACACTTGTGCATGTTTGTCATTTTCGAACTTTTTTGTTGGTGGATTTTTTATTGGGATTTCCAAATTATGACTATATATATCTTGATATATCTTGATTTAGTTTTTTTTATAGTAGTGTAGAATAGCAAGCAATTTTGAAAAATCATCTTTGCAGGCCGACATAATTTTTCAAGCAGCATGAACCACTATGTCTGGTGAACTGAACCATTCGTTATTCTGTCTAGACGGTATTTTTAATTATCATCAGGTGTAGTGCGGTCACTATGCCGTGTCATAATTTAATAAAAAAACTGCATTTTCGAAATACAGATTATTTTCCTTTATTAAGTTTTCATTTTTTTAGGATACTGAAATAATGAGAAGTTAAATTCCGGAAATATTATATTTACTTAAATAAATGTAATAGTAGTGGTTCTTCTTATTTCAAATTTTATCAACATTAGATGAAATTAACATCTTAGGTATTCCATTTATTATACTAATTTTAAACGTTTTATCAAAAATATAGGAATATTCATAAATATAACCTAGATAAATATATTATACTTTTTTGAAACTCTAAAGCCTGTTTAAAAATTCTCAACTCACAATTGAAACCAATATCACTATCAGCGCGAAACATTTTTCCTTCAAAAGACATAAACGTGCGCATGCGCATAAATGTTTTGAATTATCATACATAATGGAAATTCGAATATACGTTACACGATCGGTAAAATCGATCCATTTTTTATGTTATCATGCATTTGAGTATGTGCAGTGCAGTCTAAATAGAATATCTACCAAGAAGATATTTTTTTTTCAGTCGTCATAATTTCACCGGCCTACTCTGAATCGAGTATACACTTACTAAATACGCAATTAATTGGCCTGGTGATTATTATGATAAATAATTTGAATGCCTTGGTGGCGCAATTGTACTACGATATGATTGCAAAGCTGAGGTCTCGAGTTCGATTCCCGGGTTGACCCTAGTGATATTGGATTATTCTATATACAATTATCAGCTCGCTGCAGGAATTTATACCCGATATGGCGATAGGCTTGCCCCCATCACATCGTGGGACTGAATATACAAGGCGAAACTTGGTGTCCTGGTAACAACTGCACCTAACCTATCTGATAAAAAGGCATAAGTTTATGTATGTATGTTTATTATAAATTTAAATTCATTATGGTTTCTTAGATTTACGCGAATGTTACACATTGAAATAAAACTGTTATTTACGGATTTTATCGCGGATTTGATTTAATTTTTACATTTTTTAACTTCCCGTCGTTTCCATTACTCTACAGCTTTCGTGGTCACAGGCTTTAATATTATAGTTTTATATTGGTTTCTTAGATTTACGCGAATGTTACACATTGAAATAAAACTATTATTTACGGATTTTATCGCGAATTTAGTTTATTTTTTTACATTTTTAACTTCCCGACGTTTCGATTACTTTACAGCTTTCGTGGTCTCGGGGCGGACGTCGGGAAGTTAAAAATGTAAAAAATTAAACCAAATTCGCGATAAAATCCGTAAATAATAGTTTTATTTCAATTATAGTTTTATTTAAACTAGTGGTCGCCTAGTGGTCGAAATTCGACCAAATCAAGAAGAGATAAAGTTTTTACCTGTATAATGATGTTGTTATTCCGATAATTCGTGCACATTTAAATGTACGTATCTCTCAAAATCACTTATCCTGAAGTATATGCAATTACTGAAATCGTAAACTACAATAATTGCTTTGAACCAGCAATAGCAAATTATATTTTTTTGTACCTGAATGTTGTTATTGCAGATTGCTGCTACAGAACTTTCTTTATGCATATAATGATAGCCCGTATCCATTTCAATGTATCTTACTGCTACACAATTTGTATAAGCGCTCAGTATTTCACGTAGTATTCGTCAAATAAAACTTTTCACAGCATCTTTCACAGTAAACAAACTTTTCTGTTTGACATTCAACTATGTCTATAATAAACAAAAGAATTTTTTTTACCAAAGAGTATGTATACGTGTACAAATGCGTGCGTCAAATGCATGCTGGTTTGTGTAATGTTTTATTTATTGATTTAATGTACTTTTTATGCATTATTATTAAAATCTTTTGGAACGTAGTTCCTTATTTTTATATTAAATGAGGCGAATAAAACCTTTTTTTTTTATATGTCTATGTCAGAAGAACAAAATGAAAAAGAAAAGAAACAATTTGACACCAGAGTATGTATGCGTATACAAATACTTGTGTATGTATGTGTGTGTGAAATGCATGGTAGTGTGTGTAATGTTTTATTTTTTGATTTAATGTACTTTATAAGCATTATTATCGAAAAATATTAGCATTCTGCACTTCTCCTACACATAAACTATAAGTGTGCCAAATTTTATGCTCCTGCGTCCGCGCAATTTTCGTAAAAAAGGGTCCAAAGTTTTTGCATCACGTATTAATATATAGATACATAAGTTTATGTTTAACTACGATCAAAGTTAACTTTGAATACAAGCAAAGAGAAGCTAATTAAATTATTACATCGTAATCGTCCGCATCTAAAGCGTGTACAGGAAGCATACTCATAATCAGAACTTTTACGCTCAGTGCTCATGTATTAACGCATGCATTTAGGTACATGCCGTGTGACCGTAGCTTTGAACTTTACATTAATTTATTCATTAATATACATTTAGTATGAGAAATTGTATTTTTTATATAAGAATATTATAATTGGAATATATTTTTATATATCTGACCATATTACGCGCCTACTTCTGTACACTTTAGACTGCCCTATATTTATTTTCCTTCGCTTATGTGGACATAAGCGGGATGTGGGATAGATCCCATGGTAGTCGGTAAGAGATTGCCTTGTGCGATGCAACTGCCATTTGTACTCTCATGTTTTTTTTTTTATTTCAATGAATGGCGATACGAGCAAGCCGTTCGCCTGATGATAAGCAATACGACCGGTCATAAATAGTAGCAACATTCCACTGCGCTTGCCATCCTGAGACATAAGATGTTAAGTCTCAATATGTCCAGTACTTACTCTGGCTACAATGTCTTTCAATCCGAAACACAACAGTGGATTTACACTGCTGTTTTACGGGGGAAATAAACATTGCGGTAGTACCAACACAGATGACCTCTCACATATGAGAGACCTACCACCAGTTATGTATTAATTTATTTTAAGATTTATTTGGTGTACAAAAAATAATAAAAATTAATATAATAAATACTTCTGAGAGAGTTATTCTATATTGAGGCATTTAGTGGCGTATCTTGGGTAGCTGGACGTGACATATAATAGTATACTTTTTTGAAAATACCTCTATAATATGTCAGGTCACGATATATTCTTTCAGAATTAAAGGGTATGAAATTCAATTCATAAGATTCAGAGATATTCTCTAGAATTACCATGTTGTGTTCTAATTTGAAGGACATTGTAGCCAGAGTAACTACTGGATATATTGAGACTTTATATCTTATGTCTAAGGATAGCAAGTGCAGTGGAATGCCCAGCATTTATTTATAATTCATGGTGTTGTTTGGTTTTGGTACTGTACATGAGCGGTCGTGTCGCTTATCATCAGGCGAATGGCATCCGTCTCGCCATACTTGCAATAAAAACGACCAAAATGTCGTCAAATCGAGTCAGTAGCTAATAACCACGTACAACACACAGTCAATATACAAGTCAGTAGAACAACTCTGCACAAATGTTATTTGAGTCACAAGGGACGTATAAGCAATCTTAGATCGTTCGATAAGGCTCTGACTAACTGTGTGTGGGCGGAACCGTGTGCCACAACTAGTCGATGTAAACGAACTTTAACTTAGATCTTTGGATTAGTTTTTGCATGTAATTGTGTAGTTATTAATGGTTGCCGCGCCTTTTACCGATTTATCAACGAGCTAAAAATGGGTCCAGTATGGTGTAATCCCATCAAAAACATCCTGTAAAAAAATTCCAAGTCTCGCAGCTCAGGTTTTCTACCGCAAAAAGTTGTGAGATGCATGTAATACCAAGTCGATTAATTTATTTAGTCCTTAAGGGACCTTGTATATAAAGTTATTACGTTAGTTATTACCATATCAATATTAAAAATTCTTTACGTTTTAAATAAATGGATCGACTTGGCCATCGCATGAAAACATAATGTATCGTACAATTTATACATAATGCTGCTGGCCAAGTCGATCTATTTATTTAAAACGTAAAGAATTTTTAATATTGATATGGTAATAACTAACGTAATAACTTTATATAGAAGGTCCCTTAAGGACTAAATAAATTAATCGACTTGGTATTACATGCATCTCACAACTTTTTGCGGTAGAAAACCTGAGCTGCGAGACTTGGAATTTTTTTACAGGATGTTTTTGATGGGATCTCACGTCTTTTTGTAGAGTCCTACTTTTTTCCTTTTCGGTACTTCTTACTAACTTATATCACTAACGATTTTTCTTAAAGCCTCTGCAGTGCGATTCACGTAACTTTTTGACGCGCCGATCAAGTTGCGGTGCGGTTACAATTAAGTTTACGCTTTGCTACAAAATGGTATTCTTGTAAGTGTTTAGCTGCGCGTGAACTGCGCGTGAGCTGCGCGTCAACTGTACGTCAGATGTATGAAATTTGTTTGAGATTGACATATATACGCGCAGCAGTAGAATACGCTAAAACGTTTGCGTGACGCGAACTTCACGCGAGCGTATTTGACAGCGGTTGTCAAAATTACGAGAATACGAAAAGGGCTGTTTTGATCGAAACTTAACCGCAACTGCACTGCAGCTGAACTTATTAAAATACGTGAATCGCACTACTGTCTTATGGATTTTTCTTATTTTTGTAGGTATCAATTTATCACAAATATAGCGGATTTGATTATTAATGTTCTTTCTTTCATTGTAATTGATATTTTCGAGTTATTTAATCTATTTATTTGCAAGTTTTTCTTCGTCATGTTTTTCTAGAGGAATGTTGTACAGTTTCATGGGTTGAATACACCATTTCCCTCTCTATATCCCCTCCTGTTATGCCTCATGTATATAGATATCTATCTACAACTATTATTCCATTATATACGGGTACAATGATTCATTAACTGCAAATGTAACTTTGTAATCCTATACATTTATATGGGATTACAAAGTTATTCACGCAGTTGGTCTATCTAGAAAACTAGACACAAATTATGAAATGTTTGAATTTTCCCTTACTTTAGACACTAAACACTAATTACATTCTAAATTTGAAGGTTCTATGTCTGCTAGAAGTGCCTTAGACTTTTGATGATCGGTCAGTCAGTCAGTGAGTGACAAAATTACGAATGTTTGACAAGTTATAATTCTTAAACTACTGGTTCAAATTGAATGAAATTTTAAATATACCGTGTTTACACAATGCCTGCTTAGTAACTGAAAATTCAGGCTTCATGCTTTAGCCACAACGAAGTTATAGGGGGTTGAAAATGGTCTGAATTGCTTCGAGAAAAGGATGTTACGGCCTATAGCTCGACTTGGAGGGGGCTCGGCCGCGCCCCCAGATTAAGTAGATTTTTTTTATATATTTTTTTCCAAGAATACCTATTTATAAATATGTTTTTACTGTGTGTGGCTCTGAGAATTCTGTGTGTGTAATGCAATAAAGCAGTCTAAAAACATAAATAAAAGTTCTTTCCTACCCAACTGTGAAAATTAAAAGAAAAGTATATGTTGTCTACAAATACTCATAAGACATAAAATTTTTAATAAAAAAATTAAAAACCGACTTGAAAACAAAAAACCACTAAAAACCAAAAAATAACAAAATAATAAGTACCACTGCAAAGCAAAAAATTATATTTATTTCATGGAACTTGTGCTTGGTGATTAATTTGCTTAATGACTTGACTAGCCAACAAATCAAAATATATGCATAACATATTGAAGGCGAGCCGCCAAGTACCAAACATGTAGGACCTATGCCTTATATTAATTTAAATATCTATATGTATAGTACAGTACAGAGAGACGAGGTAACAAACATAAAAAAGCAACATACAGTCGAATTGATAACCTCCTCCTTTTTTTGAAGTCGGTTAAATTGGAATCATATTATGTACCGTTTTGTATGATGTACACTACAAGCTCAGAGAGTAACGTAACATCAAAATGCAAACTCGAAACACGAATAATTATGCAAGTATTAAAAATCATCCGAACATGAACATCGATATAATTAATCGCAGGAAATAATCAATATTCTTACAGTTGTCAGTGTAATAACAGTTGTAACGGCTCGCGGTTATAACGTTATGTTACATTTTGTAATAATTTATATTCATTTTTATGTTTCCTTTTATGACTGTATGATGATGGTAAGATTTTTAAATCGTCTCTACTGAAATCTTTTTATCGTTGTGATATTTTTTTCCTCTATATGTCGTATATTTTGACAGCCTCCGTGGCGCAGTTGGTAAGAAGTAAAAATCGCCTAGACTGATAACTTGCACTAGTATTTTTGATTTTTGCTGTGTCTACGATTGTGTACAATAAAGACCAAAATATTAAATTGAATATCAAACTTTGAATGAGCGTTTTTTTAACAATCTAAAGCACTGACAAGTCAAATACAATGCCTCAATATTTCGTCCAAGCACTTTCGAAGGCACAAATCATAAATCTGTGAATGAAATCATTGACGAGTGAAAGTGGGTGGATGAGCGGAGAGCGCGGTGTCACACCAGCGCTCCGTATCGCTGAAACATCTACCGGCGCAGACACACTGTCGCCACTTTGTATCCTACTTTAATAATATGATAAACACAAAAGTCTGTGTTTTTTACCTCTTCACCATTGCACCGTTTTTTTTATTGCTGTGAATGGCGACGAGCATGTCGTTCACCTGATGGTAAGCGATACGACCGCTAATTACAGTAGAAAAATGAATAACAAAGTATTGTTTGGCATTCCATTGCGCTCGCCATCCTGAGACGTAAGATATACAGGGTATCTCAAGACTGCTACCGAAAACGAAACCGGGTGGTAGTTTTAGCGACTTCAGACACGATTTTTTTTTTGTTATTTTTATCCTATGGTCGTATTTGGATGGTAAATTCATTTTTGTCCTAAAATAATAGTAAGGACTCTAAGGTATAAAAGAATTTAAATTATTATTTAGCAAAAACTATGGATTTACCACCCAAAAACTACGATATTTAAAAAATCATAAAAATAATTGTCGCGTTTTTTTGCGTAAATTTTTGTTGCATTGTGTTTGTACTCACTAAAACTACCACCCGGCTTTGTTTTCGGTAGCAGTTTTGATATACCCAGTATAGTCTCAACATGTTCTAGTACACAACTCTGGCTACAATGTCCTTCAATCCAAAACACAACAGTGCATTTAAACTGCTGTTTGGCGGGAGAAATAGACATTGCGGTGGTACCCACCCAGGTGCCCTCGTACATATTATGAGAGACCAGTAAAAAGAATATGAGAAGAGCTGTGTGTGTGACTCAAGTGTTTATTTATTTAGCAATAACAATTGTATGGTAATTCTTCCATAACCATGCACGTAAGCATTCGGTTATTCTTGTTATGCAATAAAACAATGGTTATAATAACAATTTATATGAATGGTAATGGGAGAAAGTTTTTTAATTGCATAATAAAAACAATTTGTGTTATAAATTATTCATTTTGGTCATAATTGTGGCTGTTATGAGTTGCTGCGATGGTTAGTATGACGCTCCTTAATTTCCATACTTTAATTAAAATAAATACGACAAAACTCTTTAGTTTTCGATTTCTTTAATTGACTGCCTTGGTGGCGTAGTAGTACTACGGTACAGTTACAAAGTCGACGTCTCGGGTTCGAATCCCGGGTCGGGCAAAGTAACATTCGATTTTTCTATTCATTATCAGCCCGGAGTCAGGAATTTCTGCCCTATGTGGCAATGGGCTTACAGCTATCACATCGTGGGATGGAACGTGCAAGGTGAAATGTGGGTTTCCTGTTTGCACCTCTGGATATCTCAAAAAAATTAACGGAACCTCTAAGAAAAATATAAAATACGTTTTTTAACAATCTCTGAAATGTTTTTTTTAGATTAACGTAAATGTAAAGCATTGACACAATCAAAAATTACGGATTTTATCGCTGATTTATTCTATTTGTTTTATTTTTTACTTCCTGACGACGCGACGCGACGCGACGTTTCGATTACTTAAACTAAATTCGCGATAAAAACCATTAATAATAGTTTTATTTCAACATCACTGTAAAGTCATACATTATTATTTATATTTTGATTTGTTGCTATTTTAGTCAGGTGTGAAAATCGCGATTCATACCCGCTAAACTCGTTCTTAATGACAGGAAGGTATTAATATCATCGCTTATAGTAAGTAGTTATTGAGTATAATATTCGCATTAAACTTAGTACGTTATTAAATAAATGACTATAAATAATAATCTCATAGCATAGAGAGGAAATAAAACTAATCAGTTATGAACTTAAGTAAAATATATTTATTTGTTAAATGAGCATTTCAAAATAGCTTATGGCTAGTTAGTTCAAATACAGAGTATTATTAATAGAATAGGTTTTAAATAGTTGGAGTTTTGATTTGGTTTCTTTAATTTCATAAATTTATAATTTCAAGTGAATAATTGTTAATTAATTTTGTCAACAGGAATTGCGAGCGCCGCAGAACTATTTCGCCTCGCACGAGAGAAGGGACAGTATGCTGAGCTGACTGCAAACCTTCACTAGTTGGAGAGACACTACAAGAAGAAGAAGAATTTTGTCAAGGAAATATCTTAGAGTATTTTTACGTTTATATAGAACGTCTGTGAAACGAGGATTTCCATAGCTGAAATAATAATTGAATTAACTTACCTATTGTAATTGTACTAAGTGTTGAACCTTTAATAATATAAAGTGAAATTCACCTACGACAAAATTCTCATTTCACTTTACAAGTTCCTGAAATTATTGAAATTTCTAATATTAAAACGGGTAGTTCGCAGTCGGATGCGACTCGCGAATGAAATTCTGGCGGGAAGCCAACTTCCGCCGTGTGTCAAAATGAACACGACAGGCCATAATTCAGCCTAAAATATGATACCGTTTTGAGATGATAAATGGAACTTGGTACTCGAAATGATTTCAGAAGTAATACATTAGCTAATGTGCAGATATGTGTAAGTGTTGAAATAAAACTATTATTTACCGATTTTATCGCGGATTTGTTTAGTTTTTTACATTTTTTAACTTCCCGACGTCTTGGTTACTTACTTATTACTACATATTTCGTGGTCACGAGATGGACTGAGATATTAGTCATCCACTCAGGGACGATTAAAGTTCAACTGCCCTTATTTAACATATATAAATTAAAAAGTTCATTTAAAAAGTTTGTTGGTTTTCATTAAACCAAGTTCGTGATAAAATCCGTAAATAATAGTTTTATTTCAATGTGTAACTTTCGCGTAAATCTAATAAAACATTATCTGTCTAAGGGCTTCAACGAATTATTCTACATATTATTTTAAACAATCCGGAAAGTATTTATACATAAATTCATCAGAAAATGAACTTACAAATAGTGTGCAAAAACTGTTGTTACTTTAAACTTATGACGGAATGGGCCAGACCAAAGGTGGTGCAACTTGTTTCAAAATCAGATGGCGTATTCTCTAAATGTAATTACCGGACGCCCAATACCACTTTTCTCGCCATGTGTTCAAAACACTCACTCATAGCTACATACAAAAAGACAGCGATAATACAGTGCCACAATCAATAACCTCAAAATTTTTAACTATATATTTATAGACTTCATAATATGCAGGTAGAACCCATATATGTCTGCAGATAAAAAAAATATAAAAATTGTGTCATTTCGGAGCTACAATTTCCACACACAAAGACTTTAAACGAATAGCACCAATTTTGCGTCGGAATTTAAAACAGAAAATCGCTGTGTGAAAATCAGGACTATACATTTTTAAACTATACCAAAAAAAATACCAAAACTATATATCGCCTGAATATCTGCAACTACTTTGGAAAATGCAATAGGTACTTTTTTATCACAAATGTAAATTCTTAAAGGTACTTAAAGGGCTATATTTTGCTTCCAAGAACACTGCATTTTCGATGCAAAAAATATTTTTATACACATTTTTTAATAATAAAGATTAATTTTATAACTTGACCCAAGCTCACGAGTAGAGATGGACCTGTGCCTTGGAATCGATTCATCTGCCGGTAAACGAAATCGAATTTCGGAATATTTCATACGTTGGAAGGACGACCTAATAAAACTGCCAGATTATAATGTTCAAAAACACAAACTATTTAAGTTAACTAACTCAAATTATGTACACTTATCGTGATATTTATAAGTAATTTTCTATCACATCTAGAAATGCTTTATCTGCCGATGAATTAACACCAACTACCTACATGCCAAATATTAAATATAATCGAAAAAAACATTCTAGTACCTACCTCTAAATAGTATGTACGAATAAACCCAATCAAATATGATAATTATGTACAATAAGTTAATATAATTTTCTCATGTAAGTGACTGTAAATTCTTATGGGAAATAAAGTTCTTCTTAAACCTCATTATAGGATTGAGGCCGACTCAAATAGCTAAACTCTCCTAACAGCTATATATTGGTAGAAAGTCTCCATATGAGAGGCCATCTGGACAAGTACCACCGCCCTGTCTATTTCCCTCGCCAAACAGCAGTGTAAACGCAAAGTACCTACGACCTATTGAGATTTAACATCTAATGTCTCAGGATGGCGAGTGCAGTGGAATGCCAAGCATGCAACTATCGATTTGGTATCGAATGCGTGCTCGTCTTGCTATTTATCCTGCTCAAGCAACCTAGCTTTTTAACTATAAAATGAATGTATTACACTCCATTTTCTAATCTTAAACTGATAATCAATTATTTTTAGTTAGTTTTAGAGTCTTTTACTAAAAAGTTTTTTGTTTTATACTACTATTTACGTAGGTAATACTTCAAAGGTAATATGTCAGGATCGAGAAGTGTCAATCTATAACCTCTGTCTACCTCTATGGGATATGGGCGTGACGATTACGTGTATATATTAATTATAAGATAAAATACAATCGATACTCATGGCTTATTCAATATTACAGAATCACCAGCAAAAAATATTCCGAATCAGAAAACACAGTCCGTCCCTAAAGCAGGAGGCCAGACGGTGCGAACGTACAAAATCGTGCGTTTATTGCGGCAGATATAAAAAATGTAATTGGACACCGCGTTGGATGCAGTAAATCTGCACCGTTTTATCCCGACCCGATCGTTCGCCCTTTACGGCGTCTTGATGCGTTTACATGAGCTTCGCACGGTTTTTATTAAGTAGGTTATATGGGTAATGCCGTTTGAGGACTGTCGCCAATGCAATAGTGTGATGTAACGTTATATTGTTTACAAGTTTCTTTGAGATTCATTTTGATGCTTTTTGAAGTTAGAAATATTTATTGCAACAATAGCGTGACGAACATGCCATAAATCTGATGGTAAGCGACCGCTCCTAGACAGAAGTAAACAACACGATGAATTAAAAAGCAATGCTCGGCATTCCACTACGCTTGCCATCATGTGACATAATATTTTAAGTCTCAATGTGTCCAGTAGTTTCTCTGGCTACAATGTCTTTCAAACCGGAAGACAACAGTGCTTTTACACTGTTTAGTAGGAGAAATAAACATTGCTGTGGTACCTACTTATCTCACGTATTATCGACCTTCCACCAGTAATCGATACTGGTTTATCGAAACTGCAAGTGAAAACTTCATTTGATCGAGATTGAAGCTGCAAAACTAGCTTTAATTTAACCAGTCTTGGTAAACTAATTAAAGCAAACTGGCAGCCTCCGAGCGCAGTTAGTTAGACACAGACTAAAACGAGAGGCCGCAAGTTGTGTGATCCACAGGTGTTAATTTGAAGTCTGAGTATTTTTGAATCTGAAATGTCTCTCGTAGTTTTTGATAACCACGACACACGGCTCGATGTGTAAGATGAGGACTGTAAGTGACTGTTGGGTGTATTTAAATAAACACATAAACGCACCTGATGTATAACGTCGTTCACATAGACTATAGATATGTTATTTATATATATTATGCGTTTATACATTTTGTATTATAGTATATGAATGTATAAGTCATTTCTGTGTATAATTTTAGGTCATGTTTGATAATCTTAATACACCTTCTTTGCTTCACCACCGTAAGGTAGACTGAAGGTGCAAGAGAATGCCTCAGACATTAAGTCCACCTGTATACTTTTGACAATCTCGATGGCGTAGTTGTAGAACGGTACGGCTACAAAGATCTCGGGTTCGAATATCGGGTCGGGCAAAATTATATTGGATTTTTCTATACATTATCAGCCCGTAGTTAGAAATTTGTGCCCAATATGGTGATAGGCTCGCCCCCTATCACATAGTGGGAGAAAACATACAAGGCGAAATGTGGGTGTCCTGGCACCTCTGCCTACCCTTCTGGGGTAAGAGGGGTGAGTTCATGTATGTGTGTGAGTATGTATACTTTCGGTATATGAAGCTATAAATAGATGACAACTTTGACTGACTCTATTGTGTGTTGTATCTCTATGTGTGCGTTGGGTGTATTTATTTAAACTCCCTATTGAATCTTCTTCAGGCTACCATACCGGAATATACCTAGAATTTGCTACGTAACAAAGCACAGTCGTCTCATGCGATTTACGAGTAGATCTATGAACACAAACAACTGGCCACAAATATTTATTGCGCACATAACCCACAGAATTTACATGCGACTGGATACAAGCCAAACATCCACACCAAACTGATGTATTTATCTCCAACTATTGAATACTACTATGTGTAGGATTTGATATCAGAATATTTAAGAGTAATTCGATGTACTAAAAATTATAAAATAATAAATATCTAATTATGATTGATGGTGCGTGGCGGCCTGTTGATAAACGAACCAGACGCGGCTGCCAATACGTTCACGGTGGTCGCGGGTTCGAATCCCAGACCACACCTCTGACTTTTCGGAGTCATGTGTATTAATAGACAATCACCATGCACTAAAACATCGTGATGGAAAACATTGTGAGGAAACCTGCATACCATTGCGATTTATAAGAAGTTCTATGGTATGTAAGTCCACCAACCCGAATTAGGCCAGCGTGGTGGACTATATGGCCTAACCAGTCTCAATCATACTCTAGATTGTAGAGGGGGCCCGTGCCCTGCAGTAAGACGTATATGAGCTGATACAGAGAAATATTAAACGCCGATAGTAAAATTAGTATTTTTTTAATTATTGCTTAGGTCCCATAAACAAGTAAACAAGTCCACCTGATAGTACCGATGGTAGGTCTCTCATATGTGAGAGGCCAGGTTCCACCGCAATATCTATTTTTTCCGCCAAACAGCATTGTCAGCGCACGGCTGTGTTCCGGTTTGAGAGACATTGTAGCCAGAGTAACTACTGGACATATTGAGACTTAACATCTTATGTCTCAGGATGGCGAGCGTAGTGGAATGTCAAGCATTACTACTTTCCATGAGCTGTCGAATCACTTACTATCAGGCATATGACACGCTTGTCTCGCCATACATAGCAAAAAAAAACGAAATTTAATGCAGAAATCTGGACATACTATATGCAAAGAGTTTTAGCACGCTGTATATCGAGCTACATATCGACAAATGCTTTTATGGCTCATTTTCCATAAAGCAATGCAAACCTATCCTATGAATGGGGACTAATGAAATACCAACACCTGTACAGCGATTCTTTTCTAAGGTCGCATTTCTAAGGTCAACCAAGAAAGTGGACCGCGCACTCGATGAGAAATATGCACATGCCTTTATTAGATTCTTACAGCGAAAGCACACCACAAATCTCGGGTAAAAATCCCATCAATCTGCTGAAGTAGGCAGTTCAGTTTCTCTGCGCGCAGAGCTGTGAACTGACCCGGCGACCTGTTTGATCCACCGCACCTATTGTGACTTGAAAGGTATAAGTTTTCAGTGTATAGGGGACGTTGGGGTTTTTTAAGGGCGATTGTTTTTTAAGTTTATTTATTTTAGCTTCATATACGGACTAGTTTATGGCAGGCTTAATGCTTGAGGCATTCTCTTACAGTCTATATTGGGATGGCGACGAGATGAAGCACACTATGTGTTTTTAGTATAACATATAATTTACACTAAGCTGATATACGCCTGTAGCTCTCTGTATCGCCTTAAGAATTTCCTACCATTTAAAACCAAGGCTATGCTAGTGCAAACCTTAATCCTTCCGGTAATCGACTATGGTGATGTGTGCTATTTTGATCTGAATGCAGATTTACTCAACAAACTCGACCGTCTTCTAAATAACTGCATTCGATTTCTTTTTAATCTTCGCAAGTTTGACCATATCTCTTCCTACCGATCGCAGTTAAAATGGCTTCCCATCCGCCAGCGCCGTTCGTTGCGTGCCCTCACTACCCTTTTTTATATTCTAAAGTCTCCTTCCCCTCCTTCTTACCTGTCTCCCGAATTCATTTACCTCAGTGATACTCACTCTAGAAATCTGCGCTCGTCTAGCAATCTCCTTCTAAAATGTCCTCCTCATAGTTCTGACCTCCTTCACTCTTCCTTTACTATCCAATCCATTCTTCTCTGGAATGCACTCCCACTCGAAATCAGGTCGTGCATAACATGGCAGGCTTTCAAGATGAAGGTTCGGCATTTACTCCTCGCCGATGTAGCAGATTCTCACCACTAATGTAGGTATTTATTTATTTAGTTTATATACACTCATTTGCAAAAAAAAACGGGCACCTAAGCAATGAACCATTTCAAATGTTACTATTTGTTTGTTTGATAATTATAGGTAGTTTTACATTCACAATTTTGTAAATTAATAAGCAAATAATCGTTTTCGTCAGTATTATCATAAAATTTTGATAACATTTATGGGTTTTAATGCTAAAGTTCACTAGTAGTGTATGCTCGCTAGTAGTGCTAGCGCTAGTAGTATATGCTCGTGAAGTAAAAGTTAACAAAGATTTTTGTTTGTTTTTTCTTTAATAAAGTAAAAGCAGATAAATGTTTAGTATTGAGTGTGACCCCCTCTAGCTGAAATCACAGCTTGAATTCGTCTGGGTATGCTAGCGAGGATATCCCGGATACTTGCTTGCGGAATACGTTCCCACTCCGCGATAATCACATTCTTCAGCTCTCTGATGGTCTGCGGAGCCGGTTGTACTGATCTCACGCGTCGTTTCAGAACGTCCCAGACATGCTCTATAGGATTGAGCCTGGTTCTGGAAGAAAACCATGTATCCAACCACGGGATGATCGTTTTCTTGTGAGTCGCGCATTGAGAAATAGCAAGTCTTTGTATGTGGACCTTAAGAACAACCTCGAAGAAGTAAGAAATGTGCATATTAGTCTATGGACGGTCAGGAGGAGGCTTCTCGCGGCCAATATACGCAGTCATTGCCCGGCCCGCGGCCCTAAGTTACTCCGTGAGCACAGAGTTGCCAGGCTTAGGTTTGCTCGAAATTGTGAGTCATGGACTCAAGAAGACTGGAATAGGGTATTGTTCTCTGATGAAGCCAGGATATCTCTGTTCGGTGAAGATCGACGTCGGCGAGTGCTACGAAGACGAGGAGAACGCTTTGCAGAGGCTTGTTTTGAAGAAATCACACCTTATGGTGGGGCTCTGTTATGTTTTGGGCAGGAATAAATTCAATGGATCGTACAGAGTTAGTCTTCATTGAAAACGGCTCACTGACTGGACATCGATACATAACGGAAGTTCTAATTCCTCATGCACAACCCGCATTGGCCGCTTAAGGCGAAGACTCAATTTTTATGGACGACAACGCTCGCGCCCACCGGTCTGGCGATGTGGAAGCGTATGTGCAAGAGGTCGGCATTCGTCGTTTGGATTGGTCAGCTCGAAGTCCCGACCTCAATCCTATAGAGCATGTCTGGGACGTTCTGAAACGACGCGTGAGATCAGTACAACCGGCTCTGCAGACCATCAGAGAGCTGAAGAATGTGATTACCGCGGAGTGGGAACGTATTCCGCAAGCAAGTATCCGGGATATCCTCGCTAGCATACCCAGACGAATTCAAGCTGTGATTTCAGCTAGAGGGGGTCACACTCGATACTAAACATTTATCTGTTTTTACTTTATTAAAGAAAAAACAAACAAAAATCTTTGTTAACTTTTACTTCACGAGCATTTGCACTACTAGCGAGCATACACTACTAGTGAACTTGAGCATTAAAACCCATAAATTTTATGATAATACTGACGAAAACGATTATTTGCTTATTAATTTACAAAATTGTGAAAGTAAAACTACCTATAATTATCAAACAAACCAATAGTAACATTTGAAATGGTTCATTGCTTAGGTGCCCGTTTTTTTTGCAAATGAGTTTATACCGGGTATCTCAAGACTGCTACCGAAAACGAAGCCGGGTGGTAGTTTTAGTGGCTACAAACACAATGCAATTAAAAATTTCGCTTAGAAACGCGACAATTATTTTTTATGATTTTTTAAATATCGTCATTTTTGGGTGGTAAATCCATAGATTTTGCTAAAATAATAATTTAAACTCTCTTATATCTTAGAGTATTTATAAATTAAAGGGTATACACTATTATTTTAGGAAAAAATGTATTTACCACCAAAATATGGCAATAGGAAAAAAATTACAAAAAAAAAATTGTCGCTTTTTTTTGCAACTTTTTCTGTTGCATTGTGTCTGAAGTCGCTTAAACTACCACCCGGCTTCGTTTTCGGTAGCAGTCTTGATATACCCTGTATATAAAAGGTTAAGTTTTATATATTATAAAAGTTTATCATTTTATATATTATTAAGTTTTATATATTATATTTTATATATTAGGTTTTATATATTATAAAAGGGCCGAAAGGTTCTCGAGTGGAGGCCACGTACAGGCAAGCGAAGTGTTGGACGCCCGCCTACAAGGTGGACGGACGATCTGACTAAAGTCGCAGGAAGTCGCTGGATGCAGGCCGCTTCGAACAGGTCATTGTGGAGATCATTGGGAGAGGCCTATGTTCAGCAGTGGACTTCCTGTGGCTGATATGATGATGATGATATATATATATATATGTATGTGTATATATGTATGTGTAGGTATATGTATAATAATATTGGTAAATATAAATAATTAAATTGATATATATTCGTATAAATATTATTATTTATATATATATATATATATATATATATATATATATATATACAGGGTATATCAAGACTGCTACCGAAAACGAAGCCGGGTGGTAGTTTAAGCGGCTTCAGACACAATGCAACAGAAAAAGTTGCAAAAAAAAGCGACAATTTCTTTTTGTTTTTTTTTCCTATGGCCATATTTGGGTGGTAAATACATTTTTTCCTAAAATAATAGTATATACCCTTTTATTTATAAATACTCTAAGGTATAAAAGAGTTTAAATTATTATTTTGGCAAAAACTATGGATTTACCACCCAAAAATGACGATATTTAAAAAATCATAAAAAAAAATTGTCGCGTTTCTAGGCGAAATTTTTAATTGCATTGTGTTTGTAGCCACTAAAACTAACCCTGTATATATATATATATACCGGGTATCTCAAGACTGCTACCGAAAACGAAGCCGGGTGGTAGTTTAAGCGACTTCAGACACAATGCAACAGAAAAAGTTGCAAAAAAAAGCGACAATTTTTTTTTTGTAATTTTTTTCCTATTGCCATATTTTGGTGGTAAATACATTTTTTCCTAAAATAATAGTGTATACCCTTTAATTTATAAATACTCTAAGATATAAGAGAGTTTAAATTATTATTTTAGCAAAATCTATGGATTTACCACCCAAAAATGACGATATTTAAAAAATCATAAAAAATAATTGTCGCGTTTCTAAGCGAAATTTTTAATTGCATTGTGTTTGTAGCCACTAAAACTACCACCCGGCTTCGTTTTCGGTAGCAGTCTTGAGATACCCGGTATATATATATATATACATATTCTCTTCTCATTTATTTCGTTACAAATTAATAAGCACCTGCTTCCGTCTCTCTGCCAACCTTAAGGTTGGCTGGTATAAAATGCCCTGAGGCATTAAGTCCGCCTGTACTATTAATGTGTACAAAGTGTTTAAATAAATAAATAGATATACCAGGAGTGCAGGAAAATGGAACATTTCCTAATTTTGATACCATTTCTTTGGACACTCTGTATAAATGTACATAAAAATACATCCTGGTGTCATAATTTGTGCCCGATCATAATTATCGTGTAACGTAATATTCAAGGCAAAATGCGGGTGGTCTGGTAACACCTCTGCCTAGCACTTCTGGGAAAATGTTCGTACTTGTGTATTTATGTATGTATAAACTAATACGGAGGACATCAGATCGGCCATGGAAGTAGGCAAGCTGACAGTATTAGCACTTCTTGACTTCAGCAATGCGTTTAATACGGTCGATTTTGATGTGCTACTGAGCGTACTAGGTTCGTTTAACATATCTCCAACAGCGCTTGTTTGGTTTCGTAGTTACCTGTTTGGACGCCGGCAGCGAATCTGTGTCGACGATAACGTATCGTCATGGCACACGATGTCTGCTGGGGTGCCACAGGGCGGCGTGTTATCTCCCCTACTCTTCGCAGTTTTTATCAACTCTATTACAACCAAACTTCGATCTTTCTACCACCTTTATGCAGATGATCTCCAAATCTATTCTCAGGCTCCTCTTCACCGGTTAAATTACGCTGTCTCGGCAGTTAATAAGGATATTGAACTGATAAGTGACTGGAGTAAAGAATATGGACTTATGATAAATCCATCCAAAACGCAGGTCATTGTAGTCGGCAGCCCCAGGTTGATTTCTAAAGTTAACTGGTCGCTTATTTCACCTGTCATCTGTAATGGAGTAGGTATTCCCTATAGTGACAGCGTCAAAAATCTTGGCATCTACATTGATCAAAATTTCACCTGGGGTCCACAGATCCGAGAGTTGAGTAGGAAGCTATTCGCCTCGGCTGGGTCCTTACGGAGATTACGCAATTTTCTACCCATTGCCACGAAAATATCGCTTGCTCAATCCCTTCTTCTCCCCATCCTTGATTATGCGGATGTCAGTTATCTTAATATCACCGAGGAGTAACTTAATAAACTTGAGCGTCTTCAAAACTTTTGTATCAGATTTATATTTGGATTACGCAAATATGATCATGTTTCCGATTTTCGTACAAAGCTCAAGTGGCTACCAATAAGGCTTCGCCGGAATACACACATTCTTTTTCTTCTCTATAATATACTTTTCAATCCCCTCACTCCCTCATATCTTAAAAATCGCTTTGACTTTCTTCATGATTCACATTCGAGGTCTCTTAGGTCATCGGAGAACTTAAGGCTGAAAATCCCCGCGCATTCCACTTCCTTCACAGACAAATCTTTCACCGTACAAGCTGCCAGGTTGTGGAATGCTTTGTCAGTAACGGTGAGACGAGCTAAAACTCTGCCCATCTTCAAAAATATGGTTAAAGAACACTACTTACAGGTTCTATGAGGATATTGGAGTTGTTCACATTTTACTTTGTTGTTATATATATATATATATATATATATATATATATATACCGGGTATATATATATATATATATATATATATATATACCGGGTATATCAAGACTGCTACCGACCATGATTTTTAATGATTTTTTTAATTTCATCATTTTTGAGTGGTAAATCCATAGTTTTTGCTAAATTAATAATTTTAACTCTTTTATCCCTTAGAGTATTTATAAATAAAAGGGTACACACTATTATTCTAGGACAAAATGGATTTACCACCCAAATAGGACCAAAGAAAAAAAGAACAAAAAAAAATTTGACACTTTTTTTTGCAACATTTTCTATTGCATTGTGTCTAAAGTCGCTTAAACTACCACCCGGCTTCGTTTTCGGTAGCAGTCTTGATATACCCTGTATATATATATTTATATATTTATAGGTGTATATATTATATGTGTATTTTGTGTATTTCTATGTTTATTCAACATATATATGTATGTATGTATATATGCATGTATGTATGATTATTTATAAAATTAACAATATTATAAATTGTAATACTCGTACACCGGAAGCCCCAACTTTCGTTCTTTTCGTTTATCCATCCCATGGTTGTCTGGCAGAGATTGCTTCAAGCAATAAGACCGCCACTTGTGCATATATTTTATTTCATTTAGTTTTTGTCTTTTTATGTATATGGTTTACAATAAAGTGTTAAATAAATAAATAACTAATCTGAAAGAAACTAATATTCCCATCACCTTTATAAATCCACTTAATCCAATCCGATGTAAATAAAACCCAGCAGAAAATGAGTTAACAAACTATCAGAGCGCGTCTATCAAAATGCAAAGTTCACGGTAGATTATGAAGTACATACAAAAATCAACGGCTGCGTGGCGCGATCACTCATCGCGTATTATTATTATTTAATCTGCGCGTATCGGTGCGTTGTTACATGAGCACGCATAATGCCTTGCCGGTGTCACAGGGCTGCCGCACATATGTATCTGTATCAGCCCAAAGGACAGCCTCCGTGGCATATTTGGTTAGATGCCGCCTGTGAAATGAGAGGCCGCGAGTTGATCCTCACAACGAGACAAATTTTTGTGTGAACCACAAGCCTCTCATAGTTCATGATACCCACGACACGAGACTTGACCTTAGTGTGACTGTTGGGTGTATTTATTTATTTATGTATTATTATTATTACTATATACGTCCCACTGCAGGGCACGGGCCTCATCTACAATCGAGAGTATGATTGAGAGTGGTAAGCCCATATAGCCCCACCACGCTGGCCTAGTGCGGGTTGGCGGACTTTACATACCACAGAAATTCATACAAATCGCTATGATATGAAGGTTTCTTCACAATGTTTTCATTTTTATTTTTTGTTTGACAGACTCCGTGGCGCAGACGGTTAGACGCCGGCTGTGAAACGAGAGGCCGCGGGTTCAATTCCCGCACAGAGACAAATGTTTGTGTGAACCACAAGCATTTGTTTCGGGTCTGGGTATATGTGAGACGGAAAAGTTTCTCATAGTTCATGATACCCACGACACGAGATTCGACCTTAGTGTGGGGTCTAGAATATGTATGTGACTGATGGGTGTAGTTATTTATTATTATTATACTACGGAGACACAGGGCTCCTACAATCGAGAGTACGATTGAGAGTGGTCAGGCCATATAGTCCACCACGCTGGCTTAGTGCGGGTTCGCGGACTTTACAAACCATATAAATTCTTACAAATCACTATATGCTGTGTTCCTCACGATGTTTTCCTTCGCCGTCATAGTGCGTGGTGATTGATCATCAATGCACACGTGCAGTATTGGAATAAATAGAAATAGCAATCACAAATAGCATGTGACATCGATAATAACATTTCAGAAATTATATTAATACGCTAAATTTGGCCATGTGCTATTGTGATTCACTAAGCCGACCGGTTAATATTTTTCTACGATATTCTGTAGGCTGTGAAGGAGTGAGTTTTTACGTTTGTTTTTTTACGAACCCATTTAAAAATAATAACAGAATAGTCAATTGTGTGTGTAACTTTAGATGTGACAAATGATTATTATAATATAAGCTAAGGTTATTGTTTACATATTCTGTGGGGGCAATTAGCAATAGCAGAAATATAGAGCATGCTAAGGCTTCAAAAATAACAAGGTGGTGATGTTAATTTGAAATATCAATAATTTCCATTACTACACTCGACTCCGAAATATCAGTGGTTGCCGTGGAATTTGATCTCGCGACCACCGTGAGCATGTTGGCAGCCGCGTCTGGTCCGTCCGTCAAGAGGCCACCACGCACTTATGTCAAGAAAACACATGTCAAAAGTAAAAGCTTTTTGTCATTAGTTATTATTTCATCCAAAGGAAAGATTTCCAGATGCTGACCTGTTGGAAGCAGTCTGCATCCAGCAACTTCAAGCAATCTTGGCATGTCGTCGTCTGACAATTCGCTTGGCTGTACGTGGCCTTCACCCTAAAACCTTTCGGCCCCAACGGCCATCAGTTTTAATAACATCAAAACCAAGTCCTTAAACACACCACGATGTAAAGACATCGTCAGCGACTAAAGAATGATTTAAAAGGTTGTCAATTTATTGCTTATAACTTTGTCATTAGCAAAACCAAGTCATTTAACACGCAAAGCCATGGGCATTCTTTAACTGTACCAGTACAAATGGTTGTTTTAGATGAAAATAAGCAATGAATGACCCACTATTCGAGACTTTTAAGGAGGTGGAAAGCCTAATCGTTTTCATCTTCAGCGATAGAATTTTTAAACTTAACATGTGCCTGGTAAAAGTTATAAAGAAATAAAATGAATGAAATAATAGCAATACTTTATATATAAACCTGCATTACGTGTTCCGATCACAAACCAAAGTATGAAATGGTATAATTGTATAACTCGCAAAACAAACCACCACTCTGTACTTGACACCTTCAGGGTTGCGCCACTGACATCCAAATTTATTAATGCTACTGCAATATCTCAAAATTTCACATATTATGTCAACTCACCTCTGCAAACATGTCACATATACGATGTTCTGTACCCGACAGCCCTGCAGCGGTTAGCGGTGACCTAATTATATAGCAGTTTAATTAGTGCGCCGCCCGCAAACCGCTGGATTTTCCCGTTGCGTTGCGCTTTACATTTTTAAAGCGACGCATGACAGCGGGCCGCAGCGTGTCAGAGCTGTCGCTCACGCTGATCAACATGCATTAAATATTATATACGTTGTTTTGGTGGCTAGAATTGTATCCACAATGCAATGAACATAAAGCCAGCTGGTTAATGCAATCTGGAATATTATGTATGTAGATTTCTCGGATTATATCTAGTGATTGTAGAATATTGTGCACACAATTATTTGTACTAGTGGTCACCTAGCGGTCGAAATTCGACCAAATCAAGAAGAGAAAAAGTTTTTATCTGTATGATGATGTTGTTATTCTGATAATTCGTGCACATTTAAATGTACGTATCTCTCAAAATCACTTATTTCCCCTGAAGTATATGCAATTTCTAAAATCGTAAACTACAATAATTGCTTTGAACCAGCAATAGTAAATTATATATTTTTTTTGTACCTGAATGTTGTTATTGCAGATTGCTGCTACAAAACTTTCTCTATGCATATAATGATAATCCGTGTACATTTAAATGTATCTTACTGCTACACAATTTGTATAAGCGCTCAGTATTTCACGTAGTATTCATCAAATAATACTACGTGAAATACTGAGCGCGACTATAGCAAGTGTTTCGATCGTATTGACCATAACCTACTTCTGGAAAAGTTATTAACAGCTGGAATCCACGGTGACCTTTATCGTTGGTTTTCTTCCTATATCGATAAGCGAACACAAGCCGTGGTACTTCATGGGTACACTTCTGGCTGGAGCATTATTCCCTCGGGAGTACCTCAAGGTTCCATATTAGGTCCCCTCTTATTTACCTTATTTATAGCTGATGTAAGATACTGTTTCCAACACTCGTACATTCTGCTTTACGCTGATGACATGAAGGTTCATAAAGTAGTACGGACTATCTCTGATGCACATGAATTACAAGAGGATTTAAACAGATTCGAATTATATTGTATAAAAAATAAACTTCAACTTAACATCTCAAAGTGTTCTCATATAACTTTCACACGTCAGAAATCAATAATAAGTGTAATGTATACATTAAATAACCAACGCATTAATAAAGTAAATTCTATTAAGGATCTAGGTATTACAGTAGACAGCAAACTTTTATTTGATCAACACGTTGAGAATATTGTAAAAAATGCATCAAAATGTCTTGGATTCATTACTAGAGCAACGGCATCTTTTCATTCTCTTAAGCCAATAAAAATATTATACTGTTCAATCGTACGCAGCCACTTGGAGTACGCATCCCAGGTTTGGAACCCCCAATACGGGATCTATAAGTCTCGTATTGAGGGCGTCCAAAGGAAATTTTTACGTTACCTGGACTTTAAGGCGAAACAATGGTCCGATGATTATGACCATCGTTGCAAAAAGTACCATTTCTTACCCTTGGACTACAGACGGAACATTAATGATCTTTGTTTTTTATTAAACATTGCAAACTGTTCGATTGACTGTCCCGATCTTTTGGCAAAGCTCACAATTCGAACTAATCTGGTCGGATTTCGACAAAGACCATTACTACAAGTACCTTTTGCAACAACAAAGTACAGGCGTAACTCTTTTCTCCTGCGCAGTGCACATAATTTTAATATAATTTCTCACGAGTCTAATATTGACCTATTTTGTACCAAAGCAAGCACAGCAAGACAACTATTAGCTAAAACCTTTTTTGATAAATGAGTATAGTTAACGGCATCTACTCACAGCTGTACTCAATACCTACACTATATAGTTATTTGTTCAGCTACAATCTTTTTTGTGATAACTGTATTTTTTTATTTTAACTTTTTATACTTGTTCTTTATATATATATATTTTCTTAGCCTTATTTATATTGTTTATTTTTTTCTTTTTTCAATTATGTCGACATTAGTTTATTATTTATATGTGGTGGCTTGTCATTAGCAATTAGACAACTTAGTTGAGTAAATTTATATAATGTAATTAGTCTGTAAGCCTTCTTAAAATAAATAAAAAAAAAAAAAAATATTTTCTGTTTGACATTCAACAAAACCACAAACCACAATAAACAAATTTTTCTGATTGACATTCAACTATGTCTATAATAAACCAAATAAACAATTTGACCAAAGAGTATGTATACGTGTACAAATTCTTGTGTATGCGTGTGTCAAATGCATGCTGGTTTATTTATTGATTTAATGTACTTTTTATGCATTATTATTAAAATCTTTTTTTATATATTCAATTTAATATTAGGCCTAATATTAATATTATTGCCTCATTTAAAATTAATATTCTCTTTTAATATTAATATTATTACCTCATTAGGCAAATAAAACTTTTTGTTTGATATGTCAGAAGAACAAAATGAAAAAGAAAAGAAACAAATTGACACCAGAGTATGTATACTTGTGTATGGAGGTGTGTGTGAAATGCATGGCAGTGTGTGTAATGTTTTATTTTTTGATTTAATGTACTTTATAAGCATTATTATTGAAAAATATTAGCATTCTCCACTTCTCCTACACATAAACTATAAGTGTGCCAAATTTTATGCTCCTGCGTCCGCGCAATTTTCGTAAAAAGGGATCCAAAGTTTTTGCATCACGTATTAATATATAGATGATTCTTATGATTACTGTATTTTATACAATCCACCAACCAACACTAGGCCAGCATAGTAGACTATACCGGGTATCTCAAGACTGCTACCGAAAACGAAGCCGGGTGGTAGTTTTAGTGGCTACAAACACAATGCAATTAAAAATTTCGCATAGAAACGCGACAATTATTTTTTATGATTTTTTAAATATCGTCATTTTGGGTGGTAAATCCTTAGTTTTTGCTAAAATAATAATTTAAACTCTTTGATACCTTAGAGTATTTATAAATAAAAGGGTATACACTATTATTTTAGGAAAAAACGTATTTACCACCCAAATATGGCCATAGAAAAAAAATAACAAAAAAAAAATTGTCGCTTTTTATTGCCTCTTTTTCTGTTGCATTGTGTCTGAAGTCGCTTAAACTACCACCCGGCTTCGTTTTCGGTAGCAGTCTTGATATACCCTGTATAGCCTAATCGAGGCCGGTACGACAGCCAAGCTGTCGCTTCACGTCGATATCCTATGAGACAGTGCTACCGCCCCAGACGAGACTCCCATTCATACTGAGTCATGACTGAAAACAGCGTGGCTGTACCATTTTTAATAAATCATACATACATTCATCAAGTTTTATCCATCGAGTTTTAGAGGTCCTCTGACTACCTTGTGGGTGGACGTCCTACGCTGCGCTTTTCCGCATCCATTTTGATTTTTGATCCCATCAGGACAGCAGTTATATGTGCCCCACCCATTGCCACTCCAACTTACTAATCTGCTGGGCTATGTTGTATGTAATCCATATATCGTTATATTTTATTTAAGGCTAATCTATTCCCCCATTCTTATCTTCCATCCTGCTCGTCTAATTCATGCTCTAGAGTCTTAACAATTTAAAACACATCTTTAATTCTATAATTCACTGTTCCATGAAACTATTTTACATTTTGTTAATTATTTTAATTGTGTGTTCTGGCGACTGAACCCATGTTTGCTTAGATAATTAGCCTTATTAGCTCGTAAAATATATGCGTTTGCGCTAACTGTTCTCATTTAGGAAAGTAATCTTTGTTTAACACTGGAAAGGTCTTTGTCGGTAGAAACTTATTTAATAGCCCAAGTAGTTTGATTTTATTGTAGTAAAAATTATAAAATTACCGGTCGGGCATCACGTACCTTCTAATAAACCGATTGGGCGTCAGCTTCTTTTAAATATTAGTACAAAAAGGCTGGAAAAGAAAACGTGTAACGTGTTTAAAGGTATTTTTATTGCAATGAATGGCGAGACGAGCATGCCGTTCGCCTGATGGTAAGCGATACGACCGCTCATGAACAGTAGCAGAACCAAACAACAACTATTATGCCCTTCAATCCGAAACACAACAGTGCATTTACACTAATGTTTGGCGGGAGTCACAGACATTGCGGTGGTACCTACCCAGGCGGCCTTTCACATATGAGAGACCTACCAACAGTGAAAATCACCTACAAATCCTATATTTTTTTATGAGGTTTTACATGGCCAAAGTTATAAAATTACCCATCGGAGTTCATGTACATTCTAATAAACCGTTTAGTCTCCTGCTTTTTATAAACATACAAACAAAAAAAATCGAAATTAAAAGATGTTATTAGCAAAGAATAGGTTTAAAAAGGATGGGAGGACGAATATAGCACAAGGCCATTTAGTCCATTGAAATGTTACATGAGCTTTGCATTTTTTAGAGGACGCAATTTTATTTTTGGGATATATGTGGGCGGTCCATAGAAGCTTAACCTCAAGTTTGTGGGGTCGCCACCCTTATCCCCCGGCCGCCATTTTGGAAAAAGGGGTGAAACCACTTTTTTCGCGTTATCTCGGAAACTATGCGTCTTACGAAAAATTTGTAAAAACATAATTTGTAGCTAATTGTATTGCCTACAAATACGTTTATATAACTTTTTGCCCTAAATTAAATATTAAAGAAGTTATAAGCAAGAAAGTGAGTAAATATTTATAAAACAATTATTTTTGCTCTATAACTTTTTATAAAAAATATCTCACTATTTTGCTATTTTTTTATTTTTATTAACCTATTCTGTGCTACTAATGGGTAAAGGTCTTTTTTTTTTTTTTTTTTTTTTTCCTCGCGGGGAAAATCCCTTTACGGACCATCCCACCCCCGAAGGGGCGAGGGTGTGTCGGACTCACCGGCGCCTTCCGAGCCCAGCGAGATGTTGTGCCGCCCGTGGATGTGGACGGGCGGCCGCTGGGTCGGGTCCCTACCACAATACGCGCCGAAATACCGACTAAAAACCCCGCGTCGGCCACCATCGGTGCACTTGAGAGACGGCCCCGGGATACCGATGAACGGACGCGCCAAGACCGCCTCTTTGTGCACCGCCGCTTAGCGACGCGGCATGAGACGCTTGTAGCGTCACGTCTCGGGGGCCGCCAAGGTAGGGACGGCGGCCCCGCGTGGCCTCTGCGGCGCCGGGTTAGTTGTTGTCCCGGCGCCTCCTACGTCTCCTGTGGCGACGAGCGGGATCGGTCTGCTCCCGATCCCGCTCAGCGCTCTCCTTCTGCGACATGACACGTTCGCAGAAGGAGAGCATGGCTCGCCACGAACTCCGGCTGCCGACCATGGCGGCGACCACGGCCGGCAGCGAAAGGTCTCTTCCGACGACCGCGATGAGAGCGCTGCGCTCCTCGTCCCAGGCTGGGCACTCCTCTAGCGTGTGCTGGGCCGTGTCCTCACGGCAGTTGCCACAATGGTGGCACACGGCGGACTCCTCCGCTCCGGCTATGCGACACAGGTACGCACCGAAGCAGCCGTGCCCGGTGAGCACCTGCGTCAGCCGGTATGTCGGCGCGCCGTGGCGCCTCTCCAGCCACTGCTCGAGGACAGGTCGCACTGCCGCGACGGTCCTCGTACCAGCACTAGGGTTCTCCAGCCTGGAACGCCACTCCTCCACAGCGGACCTGCGGAGGGAGGCCAACAAGGCCTCGACCTCTCGGGGGACCAACCTCTGCCCACGCCCGGACGCCTCCTCTCGCCGGAAGAAAGCCGACGAGAGGGTCCTCGCGTCCAGCACCCAGGGCAGAGTTCCCGCCAATACGCAGGCCGCCTCGTGCGAGACCGTGCGGTAGCCCCTGATTATTCGCTGCGCCACCATGCGCTGCGGACGATGCAGCAGGCGGACGCAACGATCGCCCAGGGACCCGGCCCAAACGGGACACCCGTAGAGGGCCATGGACCGCACGACTCCAGCATACAGGTTTCGGCAAGGGATGCCAGGACCATCAGTGTTGGGCAGCAGGCGCCCCAGTGCGCCCGCCGCCCTCACCAGCTTCGGCGACAACTCCGCAAAATGCGCGCGGAAATCCCATCGACTGTCGAGGACGAGACCGAGGTATTTCATCCTCGAGCCGACGGGAATCCGCACGCTCTCCACTGTGATGTGGGCCCCAGGCGGAGGCCCACACCGAGGACCGTGGAAACACACGGCCTCGGTCTTGTCGAGGGCCACCGTGAGGCCCAGTCGCCGAATCCTGCTCACCACCAGTCCAGTACCGAACGAGGCGAGCAGGGCGGACCTCTGGAATGTCCTGGCCGTCGCTGTCACTAGTGTGTCGTCCGCGTAGCAGACGACAGCGACGCCCCGAAGGTTGGTACCACGCAACACCCAGTCGTAGCCGATGTTCCACAGGAGCGGCCCAAGAACCGAGCCCTGTGGAACAAATGGGTAAAGGTCTCCCTCAACTTCCACTTATCTCTATCAGTTGCTGATGCCATCCAAGTGCTGCTAAATTGGTTGACATCGTCGCGCCACCTTTTCCGAAGCCTGTCGCGTGGCCTCTCGCCATCCTTAGGCATCCATCGATTGGCAATCTTTGCCCACCTCTTCGGGTGCATCCGGGTGACGTGGTCCGCCCAATCCCAGTTTAGTTTAGCTGATTTCTGTGCAACATTCTTGACTCTGGTTATGGAGCGCAAGGTGTTAGTGGGTACTCTGTCCATGCGTGTTACGCCTAGCATCCCGTGCTCCATAGCTTTTTGACAAACCTGGACCTGGACCTTCGAAGTTCGGTCAAAGACCAGGATTGAGCACTGTATGTTAGAATTGGTAAGATACAAGTCGAAGAGTCTACTTTTAAGAGAAATAGGAAGATTTCCCTTAAGAAATTTCTTCTTCACTTTTTTGCTTATAACTTCTTTAATTTTTAATTTAGGGCAAAAAGTTATATAAACATATTTGTAGGCAAAACAATTAACTACAAATTATGTTCTTTCAATTTTTTTGTAAGACGCATAGTTTCCGAGTTATCGCGAAAAAAGTGTTTTCACCCCTTTTTCCAAGATAGCGGCCGGGGGACAAGGGTGGCGACCCCACAAACTTGGGGTTAAGCTTCTATTGACCCCCCAAACATGTCCCAAAAATAAAATTGCGTCCTCTAAGAAATGCAATATGCGGTCCTTAAATTGTAACATTTCAATGGACTAATTGGCAATCTCACTCACCAAGTTAAACAAGACAGCGCAGCCACTTCACGTCAGTTTCTTGGAACTGTAACTGTAACTGTATCAGCCCATATACGTCCCACTGCAGGGCACGGGCCTACTCTACAATCGATAATACGATTGAGAGTGGTTAGGACATATAGTCCACCATGCTGGCCTAGTGCGGGTTGGCGGACTTACATACCATAGGAATTCTTATAAATCGCTATGGTATGCAGGTTTCCTCACGATATTTTCCTTCACCGTTTTAGTGCGTGGTGATTGATTATTATCAATACACACATGACTCCGAAAAGTCAGAGGTGTGCCCTGGGATTCGAACCCGCGACCACCGTGAACATGTGGGCAACCGCGTCTAGTCCGTTTACCAACAGGCCACCACGCACTTAATTTTCGCGTTTCTTGGAACACCGCTAATTTAAAATTTGTAAAAAACTATTTCCGCGTACAATCGACACAGATTTATTTCCGAACGGTCTCCGAGAAGCCCATAAAGTCCAACGGTTGATTTATTATTCAATTTATCAGTCACATAGCTTCACAGTTATACGTATCCAGCTCTTTTGAATGCTGCACTTCAATATACTACTTGTTAATGATTTAATAATCATAAAATATTTTATGAGTGGAGACTTCCTGATTATTGATGAGAGAATCACTTCTTAGTATAAACGCTTACGTAAAGTTAATTTTAAAGTATTCTACTATTATTCATCACGCCTTCCCAGAAGGGGTAGTCGAGGTGCAACCAAGACCCACATTTCGCCTTGTATGTTCCGTCACAGGATGTGAATAGGTGCAAGCCTATCGCCATATCGGCCACAAATTTCTGACTCCGGGCTGATATATACAGGAAAATCTAATAAATATATTTAATTATATTTACAGGAAGTCCGATATTAAGAATAGGCCTACAACTTTCTGAAGCGACGCGGCCTGCATCCAACGAATTAATTTATGACTTAGGTTACGTATTAATATGCCTTCAAAAACAATTGCCTTAAAGTTCTGCATTTTAATTTGTGAGGATAAAATACGTACACAAAATAGGTTATTTTTAGGCTTCCACAATATACATATCAATTACATATTGTAAAAATTATTGTTATTAGTACAGGTTCCCTAGAACAATTTTCATAATGTATTACTAACAAGCTGATTTTTTGTGAGTAGCTTCCTTTCGACTAGACGCCCAACTTTTTCCTTACAGTAACGTTGGTAAATGGTAGCTTAGTAGGGTAGCAAGGATAAAACATGTCGATTTGACGAATTTTTAAAATTTATTAGTAATCGAATTTTTCTTTTTAATAATTTAAAGTTAATTATCGAGATAATTATCTAAATAACGTGAAAAAATATTTGTCCTACTAAATATAATAATAAATAATAAGGTTTTGTTAGGGAGTTGCCCCTCTCCAACATGTATCATAAACAAGGTCATGGAAAATAATTACTTACCAGCTGATTTTTTTTTTATTGGTTAGCTAACATTTGTATAGTTTACTTACCCACAATGTCCTACAAATTGCGTGGTATGTCATCTTGGTCCTACGCTCAAAAGTTATCAATACCGCAGGACTTTTTTTTAATTAGTAACTGTAGGACAAATATATCACGTGATAGGTTAATATATTTTTCATCCAAATAAAACAATGTCCTATAAAAATAAAGGTATGTTATATTAGTCCTACAAAATTTGTAATTTTTGATTATACAAAATAAAATGAAATATACATATATACTTACGACGCGCAATGTTTTTTTTGCACAACCTATGCACCAATACCTCGGTGCCCCAAATTTACCCCGCCCCGCGCGCTCACCTCTCCTTATTAGCGCGTGAATCCATGCTTAGTGTTTGTCACTTCTTAAGACAAGTTCTAAAAGCTCGACAAAATAGTTATTTCGGTAAAATACCGATTTTCAGCTCCGGTGCGAAACGCATCTAAATATTTACCGGGTATATCAAGGGTGCTACCGAAAACGAAGCCGGGTGGTAGTTTAAGTTACAAACACAATGTAACTGTGGGTTGGCCGTCTGTATTTTAGTCGTCTGTGGTCCACAGTAAACCATGCTGTGCGGATGCGTTTGTGAGCAAGGATAGCAGTGTACTTAAGCTCCAATAGCAAAATATACAAAATAATATTTTTAATTTCATGAATTTCAACTATGTAACTGGAGGACTGGAATAACGTACCACGCAATTTGTAGGACATTGTGGGTGGTAAACTATGCAAATGTTACCTAACCAATAAAAAAAATCACCTGGTTAGTAATTATTTTTCTTGACCTTATTTATGATACATGTTGGAGAGGGGGGACTCTGATAAAACCTTATATTTTGTAGGACAAATATTTTTTCACGTTAATTAGGTTATTACCTCGATAATTAACAAAAAAATCGGTTAGTAATATTTTTTTTAATTCGTCAAGTCAACATATTTCATCCCTATTATCTTAGTTATAAACCACAATCGAGAATTTTCGTACAAGAATTACTGGGCGTCTCATTGAAATGAACATGACATGTTTTATCCTTGCTACCCTACTAAGCTACCATTTACCAACGTTACTGTAAGGTAAAAGTTGGGCGTCTAGTCGAATGGAAGCTACTCACGAAAAATCAGCTTGTTAGTAATACATTATGAAAATTGTTCTAGGGAACCTGTACCATATTCGTTAGCCTTATTTTTGCTATATCAAACTATATTATGTTCCACTGCTAGGCTCAAAGGTCCTAGAGAAGTCAGAAATTAAGTCTTACTCCACTAATCTGACCTAGTTCTAATAAGCTGTTGACTTTCACATCCTTATAACTCTCTTACAAATATCTCAGATGTGGAGGTTTCATACATTTCCGCTTTTACACTGTGCAAAATGTCTCATACAAAAGCAATGAATCCTACAGTCTTCCAACATTCCTAGAAATAACCACAGCTTTCCACCAACTATAAATACCTAGCAATTTTGCTTTCAATCAATAGGGTACCTGTAAATATTTAAGTCGTATAGGAATTACAAAGTAGGAACTCAAAGGATATGAATCTCGGGCTCATTTGCTAACGGACAGCGTAATAGTATTTAATAGATCACCTTGATACTAACAGTCCATGTGAGGGGCGCGAGCGGAGAAATGCAAGAAGAGCTCTACAATAGTCACCAGCAGACCGGCCCGAAACTAATAAAATTTCCTCGTATTTGCTACATTTTTCACTACTGCTTCCCTCCTTTAGGAATAAAATGAATGAATTTCTATGCTATACAAAGTCCGCCAACCCGCACTAGACCAGCGTAGTGGACTATTAGGCCAGAGCCTTAAGTGGGACGCATATGGGCTGATACAATACAAAAACATAGGTTGAAGAACATTGGATGAAAGATGTTATTTTTTACTAAATTATGAAGGACTTTTATCAAAGTTCTAAACAAATATCGTTCTACATTTAACAGGTGTGGTTCCATGATATACAGCTATAATTATGAAGTTAATAAATGATATTAGACGTTAAAAACATCAAAACCATTAAAACAGAACAAGCTTGTAGTGTCAATAAAATCTCATTAATATCAAACAGTATCTTTCATTAATTATTCATTTTATTGCACACGATTAAGTCAATGAGATGCGAATATTCTCCTAATTATATCCTGATAACGGTCACATAGATTGATTACAATCAATATTGTAATTGAACTCTAGTATTTTTAATTAATATTTTTTAATATCTTTTATTAGTTACTTGTTTCACTCGCGACTTCGTCTGTGATAAAAAATTTTACATGATAAAACAGCTTCACTGTCCTGTTTCGTACGATTAGTGAGATTGCCAGATGCCCAATTTATTCCCCTTGCCATCCATTTTCCTTACCGCTCTCATCCAACAGGATTAATTATTCATTAAAAGAATCGAGACTGACATAAAATTTTTAGTAAAATCTGACATCAATATTCATACATTACAGATGGACTGGCAACAAGTCATCCAGCGTTATGGATGTTCAAGGGCGGCAGGACGTTTACTGGACCTATGCAATAAAACAAATAATAAACGTACACTCGCTATATATTTCCCGGCGATTAAAAATATAACATGCCTCAATTATTGAACTATCCAATACTATTTGTTTTTAACAAAGAAATAAACAAACTCACCTTTAAAACTTAATATCAAAGTATAGATTAACAAAAAATGGCATTTTGGGAGGTCTAGAATTTTTAATATATTCATTAAACTTACTTATTCAAGCAACGTGGAATACTCTTTGTATTACCAGAACAATAGAACTGCTAATAAATCAGAGATTTTCAATCTTAACCTAGTTTAAACCAAGGCTAGGGCTTTGGGCTTAAAAGACCTAAATGTTTTGCAAGAATTCAAAATACTATACAATATTTGAGGAATTTAAATCTAAATTCTACATCAGCCCATATACATCCCACTACCGGCTACGGGTCTCTTCTACAATCAAAAGTACAATTAGGAGAGATTAGGCCATTTAGTCCACCACTCTGATTGGTGAACTTTACATACAATACAATAAAATTGCCACGGTATACAGGTTTCCTTATGATATTTTATTTCACCGTTTTAGTGCGTGATAATAGACTATTAAACACACATGACTGCAAAAGTTCAGAGGTGTGCCCTGGGATTTTAACCCGCGACCACCGTAAGCTTGTTGGCAGTCGCGCCTGGTCCATTATCAACAGGCTAACGCACTTAAATCTGTATGCTAGACTTCTTCTTTTACTTCTGCCTTTTTCAATCCTTTATTTAACTGCATAAGCCTGGCAAAGGTGCAAGTGCCTCACCTGATTCTAGATGAATGCCACCGTCTTTCAACACTCACAGAACTTGGATTGTATGTGCATTGCCGGCTACTCAAAAGAGGAGGACTATAGAGGTATAAATTATTTATTTCTTTCTACAAACATCCAGCCTTCTCATTAACCTAGCGAAATATGTGAGCAAGGCAGACAGACGACACTTATCATGATTTGTGTCTAGAGTTACATTTAGATTGTTCTTGAAGAAATGGTAAATTTATTCACAACCAGCTGCTCTTCTAACTTCTATCTCGGGGAAATATAATTTAATCAGCCTCCGTGGTGCAGTTGATGATATGCGGGCTATGAAACTAGTGGCCGCAGGTTCGATTCCCGCACCGACACAAAACCAAGACAAATGATGATCTACATGTTTTTGTTTCACGTTTGGGTGTTTGCGACACAACAAATTCTCTTGTAGATTCTGATACACATGGCACAAGATTAATCTTAGTGTGAGTAATAATGGTAAATATTTAAAACATATTTTCTATTTTTATGAACTCAAATAAAGTTGAAAACTATTCGCATCATCAGCTTTGTCTATAAAGCATCGCTACCTCTCCTAACTTACTCTAAGGCCCTATAAATATTCCATAGCTCCACTACCCTTGCTACAAGTACGGAGAGAAACACTAGCATTAATCGTCTTATCTAGCTAACGAGTCGCTACTCGCAATCTGTCTCGACGATATAATCGGAGACTGTACCGCTGGTTCTCGGCTGGAAAGTGCGCAAACTCATACGTGAAAATGTGACGTATTACTTGGCGTATGGAGAAATATTGTTATCATCTTAGGGATATACTGTAGAGCGAAAGATATTTAGTTAAATATATAACACCCAACATTCACATACATAGTCCTAACCCCACATTAATATCGAGTCTTGTGTCGTGGGTATCAGGAACTACGAGAGACTTCGATCTCACAAACACCCAGACCCGAAAAAAATATTTGTGGGCCGCATAAACATTTCTCCCTCTTTGTTTCGAGGACCAAACCCACGGCTTCTCGTTTCACAGACTAGCCTCTAACCGCCTGCGCTACAGAGGCTGTCAAAGTTTTATTTGGCTTTCATTTCATTTGAAATCAGTAGTTATAGGAGTTTGCCCTACCAGTACATACACATAAGGATTGATGGGCGATTAAACTTAAGTTTCTAAGCTGCTATTTAGAAACTTGAGTTAACTTAAGGTTACGAAATTTTATCTAATCTACAAATATTTTTCCAGATTCAAATACTTTTAAATTTTAGCAGTTTTCTATAAATGTTTTAAAATAAAACAGGGCGTGTTACGAGAATTGGACTATGACCTAAAATCCTGCCAGAACACAAACAATGCCCGAGCTTAAAAATAGGCGTATACAATAGGCCTGATATGTTATTTTATGTTAAAAAATCCACTTCAGTATATACCAGCTTCCCGCTGTCCCCAATCCGTAAACAAAAACACCAACACAACACAAAGAACCTAATTTGCCAACATTCAGTTTCGGACAAATCCGCATCCCGAATGAAACGAGTTACTAACTTTCATGCTTTAACTTTCCCGGTCCTCGAATACATCAAAACCAATAGATTACCCACCAAAAGTGACGTAACATTTGTTATTTAAATTAATTCAGTACCCGAGTGTAATACATGGACCTGACCGTACGTAGCATTCCTCGTGTCGCGACTATTAGAATATACGAGGGTATATCGTCTCCAAGGACCGAATAATTTGTGGATAACATAAACATATCCCCTGGGTAAAGGAGTATATTATGAAAGCAGGGCCTAAACATTAACCATTCAGTAGATGTCCCTTCTATATGATTCTATCCATGTTTTCTCCCACTACTGGGTGCAGAATACATTTGTATACAGGGTATATCAAGACTGCTACCGAAAACGAAGCCGGGTGGTAGTTTAAGCGACTTCGGACACAATGCAACAGAAAAAGTTGCAAAAAAAAGCGACAATTTTTTTTGTGTTATTTTTTTCCTATGACCATATTTGGGTGGTAAATACATTTTTTCCTAAAATAATAGTGTATACCCTTTTATTTATAAATAATCTAAGGTATAAACGTGTTTAAATTATTATTTTAGCAAAAACTATGGATTTACCACCCAAAAAGACGATATTTAAAAACTCATAAAAAATAATTGTCGCGTTTCTTTTCGAAATTTTTGGTTGCATTGTGTTTGTAGTCACTAAAACTACCACCCGGCTTCGTTTTCGGTAGCAGTCTTGAGATACCCGGTATAATAGGGTGTTTGACAACATTGAAAATATACTACGAATTCTGGTCATCCTGCAAGATAATAACATAAAAAAGCATATTTCACGATACTTTGAACTAAATTAAGTTTATTTTTTGTAAAATACAAGAAATAAAATTCATAAAAAAAAGACATTTTCTCTGTGACCAGAACGCTCTGTGATTGGTTGCAGCTCTCGTGACGTCATTGCGCAGTAAACCGTTTCGTCAATTCATTTTAATAAGTAGTCAGGACTTGTGATTGTAGATCTAAGTTACTTGTGGTTGAAGTTCGCCATTTTTAGAAATAGTTTTCAGACTTTATCTAAGAAATCTTTAGACTTATTAAGCCATTACGGGGGCGAGTCTCAGAATGGAGTCAAATTTTGTAGCAGCTGATTGCAGCAACCTACCTAAGAGAGATGCGTTGATGGTTGCACATTTCTTTAAAAATAACGCTGATTAATAATCAGCGTTATTTTCATAAAAAAAACAGCACTTTAAGTAACACTATTTATTTATAAAATAATCTTATTTTACATTATGTTGAAAAACACTTAGAAATATATTTTTGTTTCACATATCTGCAAGGGAATCCTATGGAGACGATGCGATTGCGACGGTTATGAACTTATCATGGTATTTATTTTAATGAAAACAAATAATTTTAGTTACAATTGAGAATATATACTACGTTAATTAATATTTACATCGAAATGATCTTCACACATAAAAACGTGCCCATAGGATGAAATGCTTTTTGGGTCTCCTCGAGCTAGTTCTAACCACAGTTACATTATTTTGTCACGTTTATTTAACCGTCTTATTTATGAAACCTATGAAAGCTAATATTATAAGGAGGAGCCTAATAACTGCGACACAGTTACAACTATTGCAGTTATTATGGCAACATTTCTATTGTTCCACTGCTTGTTGGTGCAGAAATAAACATTATTTTATTTACAGTTTACGTCTTTTTGGATTCGTTGGAATTGAAGCAAAGAGTTTTTTCGGACCTTTTATACTCTTATTTGTGCATTGTTACACTACACACCATTTATAGTATTTATACACCACTTTATTTAATAATAATGAAGAAAACTGACAAAAGAAGCTTCGTCGCTATAGTATTAGTAAACAGTTCACTGCGCTGTGACGTTATACGTCAAACAACCAGCGCCATCATTAAAAACAGCGTTTTTGGCACACTTTTGTAAATTTAAATATAATCATTGTTTTTCTTCATAATGCAGTAAAATATTCCGGAAATGTCAATGTAGTGAGCTTAATATGCGATACAAGATAGTTTAAAACTATTATTGAAAATTAGTCAAATACCCTATTTCAATGAATTGCTCGACAAACATGCCATTTTCCTGATGGTAAGCGATACGACCGCTCATGGACACTAGCAAGGCCAGACAACACCATGGATTACAAATCAATGCATGGCATTCCACTGCGCTCGTCATCCTGAGATATAAGTTTTTAAGTCTCAATTTATCCAGTAGTTACTCTGGCTACAATGGCTTACTCTAGCTACATTAGCTGACTGGCCAAACTGTTTGATGATTTTAACTTCTTGACAGTAAGCGAGAAAAACCTCATCAAAACGCATGTAGTAGGGGATAAGTGGATAAGCGGTGCGTTTTCGACTGAGCGCTCGTCACGGAGCCACAAAGCGCGCCGTGGAGCTAGCTTTAATTGCCACTAATCGAGAACACTATCTAGATTCTTTCGCCGCTCGTTAGTGTTAGGTCTAGGAGATAGCATCTAGATTTATTTAATAATGCGACCGTGCCGCCGCGGCATAAAGGATCCAATGACATTCGCGGAATCGACTAATTAATACCGATTCAAAACATACGCTTTGTAACTGTTTTAAAAATGTTATATGAAGTCTTTTTTGGGTTGTGAATTTTTGGAATTAAACATTTTAAAAGTTCACACGTTACTCACCTCTATTCGTGTTAAATATATATAATAAGTATTGTAATGGTTGTTCATTGTTCTCATGTAGGTACAAATTTCTTCAAATTACTCTGTAATATATATTTATATTGTAATACTTACTCTATTTAATAATTAAAGAATGGAAGAGACAAACATTTTACACTATGCAAGTCATGTTATGATAAAGCAATGATATTCAATTTATAAAACAATTAATCAACTGTCTATAATTTATTGTAGAAATACATAGGCTTATAACTTTCAATTTATAGCAGAAATTGGTAGACTTATTTTAAGCAACTTCTTGAGGTTTAAAGGCAGAATAATCATAAATCAATTCAAATTACTGTATTACAAATGCCAGGCACGTCTCAGAATATAAGTGTGCATCATCATGTTAAATAAAGATATTACAAATATAGCCTTAGATTTTTTGCTCTTCACATCCTCTCTAATGTCTTAATGTGTTTCGTAATAAAAATGCAAATGATAAACGAGTGAACATCAAATTAAACATCCGCTGTTACTGTTAAAACTTATGTTGTATGTTTATGTTTGTTGTTTTATTTAGACTTATCAAGATTGTAGGACTGCCGACCTGTGGAGGTAAATGGATGAGACTAGCCAAGTAATTTTATTTCACTCTAGTTGTAACTAGTTCATAAAGGTTTTATTAAGACTACGACCTGGTGGTAGTTTTAGTAACTACATACACAATGCAATTACAATTTTCTGATGATTTAAATATCATAGTTTTTTCGTGGATAATCCATAGTTTTTGTTAAAATAATTTATTTCTTTATTTGATTTAAAGTATATTTTATTTTATTTTAATCCATTCTATCTATACCGTTGATTGTTTATTTATTAAGTTTAAATTGTGAGATTGTAGGTTTAACTCTCAGGTCAAGATTACGACTTTGTGTTTGTTGTCGGTTTAAAAACTCAATAATCGCATTCCTTAGAATAAAGGAAGATGTTACGAGTATGTTAGATTTTACATTAGAATAAATACCCTAAACAATTACACTTCAACCCATAGTCTCCAAACCATAGATTTATACTCATCACCACTTCTACTCAAACCAAATTTTTCCCAAGTTCGTATATTTACCACAAAACCTAGGTATGAAATAATTTACTTACCCACCTCTTCCATTTTTCTATTACTCTGTGTCCTTATATCGAAATACAACATATCCAAAGGAAACGACTTCTAATGAGTCATATAATACTTACATAATTTCAATTGCGCTACACCTACCAATTACCATCTGATGCAGTATATTCACTGTACAGTGAAAAAAAGAAAATTCTTATACATTTAATGTGCATTAAGTTGGCAAATATCATTTTTCATGTTACTCTTATCACAGTGTTACAGATTGTTAATTTGTGACCACGCTTTCTTCACGCCGCGCTGTTTGAGAAAGCGACGCACCCTGTATACGTTTCTATGATTGAATGTGTTTGTATGTAAGTAATTAATTGTAGGAGTAATTTTGAGCCATTTTAAATATTTTATGGCTTGGAGAGGAAGCAGAAACAATGAATTGGCTAGAAAATAATGTATAGTATTTTGTGGTATTATTAATCCCATCAAAAACATCCTGTAAAAAAATTCCAAGTCTCGCAGCTCAGGTTTTCTACCGCAAAAAGTTGTGAGATGCATGTAATACCAAGTCGATTAATTTATTTAGTCCTTGCTTAAGGGACCTTCGATATAAAGTTATTACGTAAGTTATTATCATATCAATATTAAAAATTATTTACGTTTTAAATAAATAGATCGACTTGGCCAGCAGCATTATATATAAATTGTACAATACATTATGTTCATGCGACTTAGTATTACATGCATCTTACAACTTTTTGCGGTAGAAAACCTGAGCTGTGAGACTTGAAATTTTTTTACAGGATGTTTTTGATGGGATCTCACGTCTTTTTGTAGAGTTCTACTTTTTTCCTTTTCGGAACTTTTTACTTCTAGAATATCACTAACGATTTTTCTTAATGCCTTATGGCTTTTTCTTATGTTTGTAGGTATCAATTTATCACAGATATAGCGGATTTGATTATTAATGTTCTTTTTTTCGTGGTAATTGATATTTTCGAGCTATTTAGTCTATTTATTTACAAGTTTTTCTTCGTCATGTTTTTCTAGAGGAATGTTGTTCATTTTTTCATGGGCTGAATACACCCTTTCCCTCTTTATACCCCCTCCTGTTATGCCTGATATAATATACCTATCTACAACTATAATTCCATTATATACGGGTACAATGATTCTTTAAATGCAAATGTAACTTTGTAATCCTATACATATGAGATTACAAAGTTATTCATACAGTTGGTGTATCTAGAAAACAATACAGAAATTATGAAATGTTGTAATTTTCCCTTGATGTAGACACTAAACACTAATTATATTCTAAATTTGAAGGTTCTATGTCTGCTAGAAGTGCCTTAGACTTTTGATGATCGGTCAGTCAGTCAGTGAGTGACAAAATTAAGAAAGTTTGGCATGTTACAATTCTTAAACTACTGGTTCAAATTGAATGAAATTTTAAATATACCGTGTTTACACAATGCCTGCTCAGTAACTAAAAATTCAGGCTTCTTGTTTTAACCACAACGAAGTTATAAGGTAGAAAATGGTCTGAATTGCTTCGAGAAAAGGATGGTACGACAGTGCCGCTTTTTAGCTCGACTTGGAGGGGGCTGTTAGTAATATTGTGGTTTATCGACTAAGTGCGGATTTACCGATATTAAACAAACATTGTCTATACTAGTTCTATTGTATTGTCTATTAGTTGTTACTTCCGTTCCTCTCTTGACACTGTCTGTGAACTGTATATTATTTGCATACGAGTATTAAATCTATGTTAATCCTGTTTACCTCTGCATATTATTTAGTCAAAACCTAATAGGTTATGCGCCCAGCACGCCATGCAAGCATAAATATTAATATATTCTAAAAACAAGAAAATACGAATATAAAATAAAAATATGGCGTGCTCTCCAGCAACGAACAATTTTTCTATCGAGAAATTAAAGGGCATAGAGAACTTCAGCTCATGGAAATTTATGATGAAGATGTTATTAATACAGGAAGAACTATGGGAATGCGTAGAAACGGATGATGGTAATAGCAAGAAGCAACAAAAAGCTTTGGCAAGAATCGCATTAGCTGTTCAACCGTCAGTAATACCGCATATCAGGAATGCAAAAACAGCACACGAAGCTTGGACAAATTTGTCCAAAGCCTATGAAGACAGTGGACTTTGTCGCAGACTAGGGCTTCTGCGAACATTGTTTGGAACAAAACTGAATGAGAGTGAGAGTATGGAAACTTACATCAATAAAATTACCGAATTATCACAACAGCTTAGTGAAATAGGATCGCCTTTGGAGGACGACTTTGTAGCAGTAATCATGTTGAGCGGATTGACGCCTGATTATGATCCTCTTATAATGGCAATTGAGAGTTCGAATATTAAACTCACCAGCGAAAAAGTCAAAGGCAAACTATTACAAGAAAATATTCGGAGAAGTGACAAAAATGATCCCGGTACATCTGCTTTATTGATTCAAAAACAACAAAGATGCTACAGATGCAAGAAAATCGGGCATTATATCAAAGATTGTCCTAAGTCTGGACATAAGAAGTTCATGAAGACTAATACAGACAAATCAAAGGCCTTATTAACTGCACTGTCAGCGAACACACATAGTGGAGTTTGGTATATTGATAGTGGTGCCGCTGCACATATGTGTGGAGATAAAAGTATTATGAGTTGTTTTGTAAGTGATGGAAAGTCCTTGGAGGTGAATATAGCCAATGGTGATAAGTTGTATACAGCTGGACAAGGTTCTGTGAATGTTCATTTGAAAAATGGTAATATAAAGACAATAAGTAATGTTTACTATGTGCCTAAGTTAACCGCAAACTTATTATCTGTAAGTGCCATGGTCCAAAAAGGTTATAAAGTAGTGTTTAGTTCTGGTATGTGTCACATCTATGACAATAAAACTGTGACAGCTACAGCTACGCTGTGTGACAATGTATTTTTATTGGATACCAGAACAACACCTATTTCAAATTTTAATAATATGAAATATGATAACCTAGTTGTAGATAATGCAGGATTAATGTCTCGTGGAATGCGTGCTGTCACCGAGAAGGGAGAAAGTACTTCTCAGCAGGTATGGCATCGTCGTCTTGCACACCTCAACCATCGAAGTATGGAATTGTTGAGAAAAGGTATGGTTCTAGGAATTTCTTATAGTAATACTAGTTTTGATAAATGTGTATCTTGTATTGAAGGAAAGCAAACTCGTGTAACCTTTCCAAAGAATTCTTTCAATAGAGCCAAAGCTATATTAGAGTTGGTGCACACTGACTTGTGCGGTCCGGTCCCACTACATCATTCAGTGGCGCAAAATATTTTCTAACTTTTATAGATGATTTTTCTAGAAAAACTTTTGTTTATTTTTTGAAAGCCAAAGATGAAGTTTTTAATGTTTTTAAAAGTTGGAAAGCTCTCGTGGAAAACCAAACTAATAAGAAAATTAAAATAATACGCAGTGATAATGGCACTGAATATATTAATAATAAATTTCAGGAATACCTGAAAGAGTACGGCATTGTACATCAAACGACTGTGCCGTATTCGCCTCAACAAAATGGAGTGGCAGAGAGAGCAAACAGAACTATAATGGAGAAAACGCGCTGCATGCTGTATGAAGCAGGCCTGAATCAGAAGTATTGGGCTGAAGCTGTCAATACAGCAGTTTATTTGAAAAACCGTTCGCCGTCATTAGCTGTTAAAGGTTGTACTCCAGAGGAGAAGTGGACCAATAACAAGGTATCAATTTCACATTTACGTGTTTTTGGTTGTATAGCATATTGTCATACACACAAACGGACTAAACTAGAACCAAAAGCGAAGAAATATATCTTTGTTGGATATTGTGAAAATTCTAAGGGCTATAGATTACTAGACCCTGAAAATCCGAGAACTTGCGTGAAGGCTCGAGATGTAACGTTTTTAGAGGATAAGTTTATTAAAAGTCATAATGTTTCAATTAATGATAATGAAGTGAATACTAATGGTAATAAAACACCTACAGAACCATCTACTGTGGAATATATCCTCAATGAGGTTAATACTGATAATACTACTGTAACTCAACCTGAACAGAGATGTAGTGTTATAACAGTTAATGATTCTGATGAAGAAGAGAGTTTTTATTCACGTGATTCTGCGGATGAAACTTATGTTCCAGATTTAGAAGAACAGTCATCATCCAACTCAAGCTTAGAAAATGAAACTGCTTCAGACTCCTTGATGGCTCATTTTGTCAATGAAGTTTCTTACACCAACGACATTGGTGACCCATTGACAGTGAAGGAGGCGCTGAATGGTCCAGACGCAGAGAGCTGGAAACAGGCAATGCAAGATGAATATAATTCTTTTATTATTAATAAGTGCTGGACACTTACTGATAGATCTTGTGATCAAACACCTGTAAAATGTAAATGGATTTTTAAAAAGAAACGAGGTGTTGATGGTAAAGTCTGTAAATATAGGGCTAGATTAGTAGCTAAAGGATTCACACAAAGATTTGGAATCGATTATAATGAGACTTTTGCTCCAGTTGTTCGACTGTCGACTATACGAACATTATTAGCCGTTGCTTCAGTATATGATATGGATATACATCACTTAGATGTTAAGACTGCTTTTCTTAATGGTGATCTTGACGAACTAGTATTCATGGAACAACCTGAAGGTTTCATAGTAAAAGGTGAAGAAAGGAAAGTCTATAAGCTAAACAAAGCAATTTATGGCTTGAAACAAGCGGCTAAGGCATGGAATGAGAAAATCAACAAAGTTTTGTGTAGTAAATTGAACTTTAAGAAATCTTCATTAGAAGCATGTGTTTACTATAGACACAATGAAGATAAATTGATACTGATAGCATTGTATGTGGATGATATATTTATAATGTCAACGCCGAATGCATCTAAAGAGATGGTTGACATAAAACAAAAACTCAAAAGTGAGTTTCAAATCACAGATTTAGGGCCAGCCAGGCATATCCTAGGAATCAGAATCTGTAAACAAAGGGATAAGATTACTTTAGACCAAACAAGTTACATAGAAAAGGTATTAAAAAGGTTTAAAATGGAAGACTGTAAGCCTGCAGTAACTCCTATGGAAACTGGCTTAAAACTCGAAAAATCTAGTGAAAAAGGATATGAAAAATTAGAATATAGAACTTTAATAGGGTCATTGATGTATATCGCCATAGCAACACGACCAGATATAACTCATGCAGTCAGCTACCTGAGCCAATTTAATGATTGCTATTGTCAAACGCATTGGAAAGCAGCGAAGAGAGTACTTCGTTATTTAAAAGGAACAAAACATTATTGTTTAAAGTTTCCAAGAGACAAATTAGTAATTTCAGGATATGCAGATGCTGACTGGGGAAGAAACGAGACAGATAGGAAGTCCTACACTGGATATATATTTCAGGTGGGTAAGTCTATAGTATCTTGGGAGAGTAGAAAGCAGCGTACTGTTGCATTGTCAAGCACCGAGGCTGAATATATGAGTCTATCTGATGCGTGTAAGGAGGCTATTTTTATTAAGAACTTTTTACATGAAGTTTTAGGTGTATTGCTTAAAGTTACAATTTTTAATGATAACCAATCAGCACAGAAGTTATGTAAAACTACTGTGTTTCATGCCAGAACTAAACACATTGATATTCGGCACCATTTCATTAGGGAACATATTGATAATGGTTCAATTAATATTAAGTATTTATGTTCAAATGAAATGTTAGCTGATTTGTTGACTAAGCCTTTAACAAGTTATTTACACAGTAAATTAGTAATGAAATTAATGTTAACTTAAAAGGGCAAAGTTTGTTTTATAGAAAATGATTTTATTTCTATTAAGTTTAGTGTTAAAGTTTTGATGGAAGTTAATGTAAGTATTATTTGTTTGTAGACAATATTTGTTTAAGGGCCAGTGTTAGTAATATTGTGGTTTATCGACTAAGTGCGGATTTACCGATATTAAACAAACATTGTCTATACTAGTTCTATTGTATTGTCTATTAGTTGTTACTTCCGTTCCTCTCTTGACACTGTCTGTGAACTGTATATTATTTGCATACGAGTATTAAATCTATGTTAATCCTGTTTACCTCTGCATATTATTTAGTCAAAACCTAATAGGGGCACTGCCGTGCCCCCAGATTTCGGCAATGAGAACTTAAAAATTGAAAGAATTGTAGAAGTATTGCCAGCTTAAGTGCATGGCTGAAGGATGTCAAAAGGAAGCACTGTGGAGTCTTCTGCTGCCCCGCTGATCACAAAGCACTGTATCTGTATCAGCCCATATACGTCCCACTGCAGGGCACGGGCCTACTCTACAATCGAGAGTACGATTAAGAGTGGTTAGGCCATATAGTCCACCACGCTGGCCTAGTGCGGGGTTGAGTTGATCACAAAGTACACTACAGAAAAGCTGACACTTTACTATATTTTCTAAGAGACTGTAATACACCGGTCGAACCCATCCTTTCGTATTTCAGATAAACCTAGTTGTTCGTTTGCCAATGCAAAGAAAAAAGTATTTTGTATTCCACATTAGAATGCTTGAGCTTCTAAAACACTAGCTCGTAAACAACATTAGAACATCTTGTAAAAATAAATGCAAATTGTTGCTAATAACCCGAGCTGACAGATCTCACTTTCTAGATGCTATCTTAAAGTCGGAACCGCTAATATTTTTGTTTCCTGCACTCTAAACAGATGTTATCTTGATTTTTTTTATGTTTTTGTTCTAATATCCATTAACCAAATGATATGCGAAAGCTACTGGGCTTTAATGTAGTATTTAACCGAGTTAAAAAATCGGAGGAGGTAGTCAATTCGATTGTATTGTTTTACTTTAGTATATCAAGATATGGCTGTAGAATCTATTGATTTGTATTTTCAGAAATATATTCAAAAATTAACAACTATTCATGCAAAGTTTAAGATCTTATATAAGTATGTATATCCAGTACTGTTGATCCTTTGCGAAATGAAACTGAATCGGAAGGTCCTTTACCAGTACGCGAACCTATTTTACGTTTAGTTGAGTCCGAACTATTCTAATAAAATTAATAGCTTGTTGAATTTGCAGCTGGACTAACTAATTTGGAACTAAATTGTATTATTTATAATAAAAATACATTGATACAGTTATATTACTTAGTCTTAGGTGGTTGGATCTTCACTTGTTTCATGATGTATAGAATCTCGTTGGTTCGCCTAATTGTCTGCTCGACAGTTTGTGGTCGTCATAATGATTGCAATTTAGAAACACTTCCTGCTTACCTGCATCTTACTACGTTTACGTTACCGCATCTCATACTGCTCATCAAACCATCGTGTAATAACTGATATAATATAATGTATATATATTCTTTATACGTGCTTGGTGGCCTGTTGGTAAACGAACTAGACGCGGCTGCCAACATGTTCATGGTGGTCGCGGGTTTGAATCCCAGGGCGCATCTCTGACTTTTCGGAGGCATGTGTATATTGATAGTCAATCACCACGCACTATAACGGTGAAGGAAAACATCGTGAGGAAACATGCATACCATAGCGATTTATTATGGTTTTCTATGGTACGTAAAGTCTGCCAAGCCGCACTAGGCCAGCGTGGTAGACTATATGGCCTAACCACTCTCAATCGTACTCTCGATTGCAGAGGTGGACCGTAGGAGGACCTGTGACCTGCAATGGGACGTATATGGCCTGATACATATTCTTTATACAGGGTGTCCCACACCGATGCCACACGGAATGGAAATACCTTTAATATATAGCTGAAAGAAGGTCATTGTTGTCTGGCTTTTTACATATTAGCATGTTGCTTAAAGCCCAGGGGGTTACTCTATGAAACGATACGAACTTCGATTGTTACGATGTTCGACGTTCGGAGTAAGTATATGTTTTCCACTTCTAAAAATCAATACTATTCTATATTCTACTGATCATTTTCTCCGAACTCAGTCTATGGTTACGACGTATGATAGAGGAATCCAACATTTTGTGGAGAATCTACGCACATTAGTGAAGTTTTACGTACGGGGTCCCAACGTTCGAAGTTCATATCGTTTCATAGAGTCACCCACCTGTATATTTATATTATTCTTTTTGTTTTTATGTGTTAACCCTGCGACAATAATTTATGTGTATATTGATAGGTATATACTATTTTTAAAGTATCTCTATAATGTGTCTCTCGAATCTATTCATGCTCTAATATTTATTCATTCTAATGCCTGCATAAAGTCATCATAGGCATTCCCGGCGACTCACGGAGCTTCAATACTCGATATCACTAAAACGTGTTCTTTTCTTTATACTGAATCCCAGAATTACAATTGCATGTATAAAGTCTAGCCTCCGTGGCGCAGTAGGTTAGACGCCGACTGAGAAACGAGAGGCCGCGGGTTCGATCCGCGCGCCTTGACAAATGGTTGTGTGGTCCACAAGTATTTGTATCAGGTCTGGATTTTTGTGAGACCGAAATGTCTCTCCAAGTATCTGATACTCACGATACAAGATTTAATTGATTTTAATGTGGTGTCAGGACTATGTAACTATTGGTTGTATTTATTCGTTCATTTATTGTATAGACGTCTATACACAAATCAAAGAATCATCAAAATTGATTAATCAACTTCTCCCATGACACACCCTACAATCACAACTATTGGAGCAACAGGTAACAAACAGGCTTGTACATCAAAATGCCAGCACGACTGATAAATACGTCGGCAATCGGAATAATACGTCATCGAAACAAGCTGGCGTTGATTGATCATCTCTACTCGCAAGCCGTAATTTTCAGTCTTGCTAACTGCATAATGATCGTGCACAGCATAGTCTGTGTAAAGTTGTAAACAATTATGTTGGCATGGTGATGAGGGAAACCGGTTGATTCCATTTTATTATCGCTCTTTGTCATGTGTTTGTTTTCTCTTGCATGATTACTGGTGATAATAATTTCTCTATGGAGTATGACCTCATACGACTTGGGACCCTGTAAGGCATTTGTTCATTTTTAAGAATATATAACAAGCTACATATATATATACATATATATATGTCTGTATCAACACATATACATCCTACTGAAGGGCACGTGCCTTCTCTACAGCAAGAGAACGATTGAAAGTGTTAGATCATATAGTTCACCAAACTGGCCTGGTCTGGACTTTATAAACCGTGATTTTTTTTTAAATCGCTGTGTCATCCATATTTCCTCACGATGTTTTCCTTCACAATTATAGTGATAATCAACTTATCTATTAACTATGCCTTTTATGAGTAAGTCATTTCTTGTTACATCACTACTGTACTGGCGTTCTTCACGGACGAAAGACAAGTTATAAAAGCCAAGAGCCGAAATGGAACTAAAAGACGATCATCATTGGTCCTTTATCATTCATTCATCATTGAGGCGAATCGTAATAATTTTGGTGACATTGTACGTACATTATTTGCAGCACAGCGTCCATGACGCAGCTGGTCAGATTTCGGCTGTGAAATGTGACGCCGAGACAAATATTTGTGTCTCTCGTAGTTTCTGATACCCACGACACAAGACCCAATCTTGGTGTGGGGTCAGGACTATGCATGAGACTGTTGAGTTTTTATTTATTTGTTGTTAATTTATATATACCGTCAAGTGGAGTGCCAAGCGAGACTAAAACAACAAGATTTGACTATCGACAAAATTAACCAGTAACATGTTTTCAAATGTCATATAATTAAGACTAATAAAAGGGACTCTTCCCAAGCTCTCTCATTGGCAGTGAAACCACAATAGCTAATCATCAACACGTAATTAAAGAAGGCGATTATTATAGCCACTCCTCGAATCAATGTCGTTCTTGCAGCTACGTCCTCGCGGGACGCCCATGCCTATTTTTATGCTCCAACGACCCGTTTAACAACTTTCTATACGATTTCTTTCGAGTTTTTGATCATACGTTATACTACGTTTCCCGTAAAAGCGTGATCTTGGAGGTGCCCATAAATCCGTTTGAAACTTGAATTATTATCATCATAAAAGTACTGATATGTTTTAAATGGAATGGGTTTTTAGAGCCTCGCTGCAGCTAAGACTACAATATAAATGGGTCGACTCAACCGGGGTACCAATGTCTCACAGGAAATCCACGATAAATCATATTTTACTTTCTTTTGGTAAGTGAGATTTTGCGGGCCCCAATTGGGTTGTAGTAGGGTATTTATTTATATCCGCCCAGATAATACAATAATATAATGAAATATTGGTAAATAGCGATAATACTTCTATTTGTTAATTTTTTTTCTGTATATTTTTTTGTGTAAAACAAATATTTAAATAAATAATTAATTCAAGACTTCAAGTTTAAGTAATATTGTAAGCAATGCATTTAAAAATTTGGTGTTATTAATTTGCCAGCCTCCGTGGTGCAGTAGGTTGGACGCCGACTGAGAAACGAGAGGCCGCGGGTTCGATCCCTGCACCGAGAGAAATGTTTGTGCAGCCCACAAATATTTGTTTCGGATCTCGTCTCTCGTAGTTCCTGATACCCACACACCCCACCCATACACAAAACTCGATCTTATTAGGGTCAGGACCATGTATATAGCAGTTTGGTTTTATTAATTAATTAATTTTCATTTGTTTGAAATAGAAACAGTTTGGCCATTAGATCATACTGACATTTCTTGTCACTTTCTTTGTTTCGAAACAATTTCAGCGCATACATTCAGATCGTAAATTACCCCGGTTATTCTAGAATTTCACGGTTGTAATTCTAAGTAATTTTAGTTGCCAACTCGCTCACAGTGGTACCTCACGAAATATCTTTCAGTTACATAGTTGAAATTATTTAAATAACATTTTGGGAGATAAAGGCGGTCGCATAGTTTATGAGCCATATTAATAAAGGATAAACTATACTCATGATTTACATTATAATTACCCACATGATAATAGACGCCTAGACAAATTATGCAAATATATTCTTGGAAATTTTCTCAGTGCCGCTGAAGAACTGAAGTGACGCAATTTTTTACGACTGAGTTTGAATATTCAATTTATATATTTATTTATTATGCACGTCCATATAATGAATATTAACAACATATTATAAATTATTCTAATGATACACGATAGCTATGGAACCCATAATATATTTTTTTAAATAAATGCCATGCTTATTTATTTATATTTTACTTTACCCATAAAAACATAACTGTTTTTAGCTAGAGATAGCTAGAAAGCAGTTTTGCAACCTAATACTTTTCAAAACGAGTCAGGCAATGTAAATCAGACCTAATGTCAAAGAGGAGTTGTTTTAAATTGAAAAATGATCAATTTATAAACATTCAATTATATACAAATAACCTCACGCCTTTTTCCCAGACGGGGACCAGGTAGAGGTGCCAGGACACCCAAATTTCGCCTTGTACGTTCCGTCCCACGATGTGGTAGGGGGCGAGGCTATCGCCACATCAGGCACAAATTCAAGATCAATTCATAATCTTATACTAACAAACTTCTTCGTAATAATACTTATTTATTTCATAACACCCACTAGTACACAACTTGTTATCAGTCATTGGTAACATATCTGAGCGGTTTATCCGTACTCAACTATACAGACACACGCGCGATATTGTATATACCGGGTATATCAAGACTGCTACCGAAAACGAAACCGGGTGGTAGTTTTAGTAGTCACTACTACTACTTTGTAGTCACAAACACAATGCAATTAAAAATTTCGCAAAGAAACGCGTCAATTTTTTATTATCATATTATCATTTTTGGATGGTAAATCCATAGTTTATGCTAAAATAATAATTTAAACTGTTTTATACCTTAGAGTCTTTATAAATAAAAGGGTATACACTATAATTTTAGGAAAAAATGTATTTACAACGCAAATACGACCATATGAAAAAAATAACAAAAAAAATGGTTGCCTGTAAAGTCGGTTTTACGGGCGAAGATTTTACGTGACAACGTCTTTTTCTCGGTAGAATATTTATTGATATGAATATAATTAAATTGCACAATAGGAACAAGGAATTGAATGAAAATAAGAATTGCACAAATTTTAACTATAGAAATATATTTTGTTTACTAAAACATTGTACATGTAATGACGAATCTAAGCACTCCATATTTTCACTACAGACACAGCTGACGATACTTTAACCACACGTGTGAACTTGTATTGTGACGCTTTCTTGTTTTTCCAACGCCAAGAACGTTCGAGAAAGACAAAGACAGAGACACAAGCATGCGCCGATTCAATGCGCCTAATTCTCTAGTGCTGCGCGCGCGGCAGACCGATCATAGTTGAGTGGGAGAGAGACGCAAGGCATTCGGCGGGCCTCTCTCTCGTTCGGTGACTCATCGTAACGTTACCGGGCGTTACACTCTTTCATAAGTGACTCCCAGCCGCAACCTAATTTAAGACGTTGTCACGTCAATAAATTTTTTGGAGGTAAAATATTTTTTTTGGGGGGGTAATTTTTTGCGTAATTTGGGATTTCTGGCGGGGTCAATTTGTAGCCCTCACCAAGACGGTTCCGAGGATACCAAACTCGGTGGGTCTACGACCTATGTTGGCCGAGATAGGATTGGGGGGGGGTGAGGTAAATTTTCGGGGTGGGGGTAGGGGAGGGGGGGGGGGGTTAGGTTTCGTGGGGAGGCTAATAGGCACTATTTCGGAATAAGGGTGGGGGAAGGCAGGGGGGGGGCTATGGGACAATTTTGGAAAAAGTGGGTGAAACTGAAAAATAATTCTCTAGTGCTGCGCGCGCACCGTTACGTTACCGGGCGTTACACTTTTTCATAAGTGACTCCCAGCCGCAACCTAATTTAAGACGTTGTCACGTCAAAAAATGGTCGCTTTTTTTGCAACATTTTCTGTTGCATTGTGTCTGAAGTCGCTTAAACTACCACCCGGTTTCGTTTTCGGTAGCAGTCTTGAGATACCCAGTATGTATGAATTTTATTTGATTTCCAATCCATTTCTAAATTATATCGACCGATTCTGATGGCCTAACGTGCTCTCCAAGGCACAAGAGTACTCGTTTGACGTCATATATCTCTATATGTTATTTTAGTCTAGTTATAAGCCTGTAATTTGTAGTAATGTACAAAGCCTAGAAACACATAATATTTACTACATATTACTAGCCTCGTTAACAGGTAAGGATATAGTCATTATAAAATTTTTATTATTATACAGGGTATATCAAGACTGCTACCGAAAACGAAGCCGGGTGGTAGTTAAAGCGACTTCAGACACAATGCAACAGAAAAAGTTGCAAAAAAAAGCGACAATTTTTTTTTGTTATTTTTTTTCCTATGACCATATTTGGGTGGTAAATAATTTTTTTCCTAAAATAACAGTGTATATCTTTTTATTTATAAATAATCTAAGATATAAAACTGTTTAAATTATTATTTTAGCAAATACTATGGATTTACCACCTAAAAATGACGATATTTAAAAAATCATAAAAAATCATTGTCGCGTTTCTTTGCGAAATTTTTAGTTGCATTGTGTTCGTAGTCACTAAAACTACCACCCGGCTTCGTTTTCGGTAGCAGTCTTGAGATACCCGGTATTTTTATTTTTAATTATTAATTGTAGATTATTATTATTTCATTTACACCTTAGACTGCCCTTTCTATCTCCTGTTAATATATCTGCTATGGGCTAAGTGATTAATCGGGCATTATTCATACTGCCCTGGCAATATGAATACTGCCCAATAAGAGCGGGCAATGTGATTATAACCAACAAATTTATCACATTGCCAGGGCATTATGAAAAATTCCCAGTGCCTATTGGGCATAGTGATGTAAAGCGAATCGAAATCAAAACAATGAGCCGAAGTGGCATCGTGCGGCTATTGCAAGGTCACGCACCTTCCCTGGTACCACTCCCATGAAGAGGTAACGCACCATTCCTGAGAAATATCAATTATAGTAACCTAACCTCAAAACCCTTGTTGTCAATACAAATTTGCTTCTGCAACGTCTGCGGCGCTACGGGAAGTACAGCCCCTTCGCCCTTGCGTAACAAAAGATAGGCACCCATGTTGCCTATCCTTCGTTACAGCGGGCGGGGGCTGCTCTCCCTCCGCGCCTCCGGCTTTTTATATACACTCTAGGGTCGGTAGCCAAAAGACTACGTGAAGTCGGGGTCTCCCGAGTCGGTTTTCGGGCACAGTCGACCTAACTGATCCATAAAGTGGGTACATTAATTTCCTTCTGAATATAATGTTTCGGACGTTAAAAAACAACTAAACATAAGCAGGTCAATTCAACCTTTCTAATTTATGGGTCTATCGCAGATAATTTAATTTTAATTGCATTGTGTTTGTAGCCACTAAAACTACAACCCGGCTTCGTTTTCGGTAGCAGTCTTGATATACCCTGTATGTGAGAAACCAACTGGGTAAATACGACTGTCTATTTCTCCCGCCAAACAGCAGTGTAAATGCACTGTTGTGTTTCGGTGTGAAGAATATTGTAGCCAGAGTAACTACTGGACAAATTGAGACCTAACAACTTATGTCTTAGGATAGCAAGCGCAATGGAATGCCAAGCATTGCTTTGTAATTCAAGGTGTTTGGTTATGGCACTGTTCATGAGCGGTCGTATCACTTACCATCATATGAACGGCATTCTCGTCTCGCTATTCATTTCAATAAAAAAAAAGTATATTTCAAACTAAATGCATATTTTACGGTGGTAACTTTCATTCCGTTTCGCCTCGTTGATGTGATTTGTTGATATTCTTAAAAATAAATAAAATAACGCGAAAATGAAGGCAATTCGTTTATGTAGCAAATTAGAGAAAGCCGTGCAATTCGCATTGTAAGAATGGAGTTTACGACGTAACGCGGCAGCTCTTACTTTTGTGTTTGCGAAGCTAATTGGTGTGAAGTCTGCCAGTTATGGCACGTGCCTTCCATATCGGGGCCTAAGTATGAAACGTTTCGAGTCATTCATTCGTATATACGAATGAATGACACCGTGAATATTCACGGCGGTATTGAATGGGATAGGCAGTGATGTCTGCAATGCCGCTCACAATACGATGAACATATTCCCGTATCAATATGTGATGAAGAGCGTTCACCATTCATCAGAATAGTGATCGCGTATCGTATAAATAACCTCGATCGTCCGAAGTTACGAACTTCGTTTCGGATGAATATAGTAGGGCCCTAAGTACGTATTGTGCCGAAAACAAAATGCCAGGAAACTTATTTACAACGGAATACACCAATTACAGCTATTAAAAAGACAATATTATTTATTATAACTCAAATTTAAAAACGAAAACTGGAATACCTAGCCTGGGAATCGTACCCAAGAACTCGCTGTTTACAAACCATACTTGATTCCACTACACTAATAAAACAACACAAGTATTAAATGAAATAAATTTTCACGTTTCACCTGCTACCTGAAGCCAATCTGTTATTAAACTACCGGGTATCTCAAGACCGCTACCGAAAACGAAGCCGGGTGATAGTTTTAGTGACTACAAACACTATGCAACTAAAAATTTCGCATAGAAACGCGACAATTATTTTTTATGATTTTTTAAATATCGTCATTTTTGGGTGGTAAATCCATTGTTTTTGCTAAAATAATGATTTAAACACTCTTATACCTTAGATTATTTATAAATAAAAGGGTATACACTATTATTTTAGGAAAAAATGTATTTACCACCCAAATATGGTCATAGGAAAAAAATAACAAAAAAAAATTGGTCGCTTTTTTTTTGCAACTTTTTTTGTTGCATTGTGTCTGAAGTCGCTTATACTACCACCCGGCTTCGTTTTCGGTAGCAGTCTTGATATACCCTGTATATACCACGATGATAAAGAAAGGTAAAAAAAACAGTATTTTAAATAGGCTTAAAGGTGTAAGGTTTTCAGTTCAGTTTATTAATAACAGTATAATGTCAAACAATAGCGCTGAATATTATACAAACAACACTAAGTTCTAACATATATATTTTCAAGATTTTCAAATATTCATTTCATTCATACGCGTGTTTATCTCACCATCTCTCTATATCCATTCATTTCTAACAACCTGTATCATAGATAGTTTTAGTTAAAACTATGGTTAAAACCATTGAGGTATTATACTATAGCGGACATCGGGAACAAAATCTCTGCGTATGGTGCGTGCACACGGGGACACATTAAAGCGAGAGGGAAGATATGTTACTTCGTAGGCGTGACAGAGACAGAAATAGAATGTACCCTTCATTTTGTTTGCAGTGTCCCCTCTAGTATATTATCTCAATGGTTAAAACCTATTTTAGCTATCGAATGTTTTGTCCCTTTCGAATAACTTTTAAATTCAGTTTGAGGGAAGAAGACAAATAATTCGATAAATAAAATAGGGTATAAAACTGTCTAAGAAGTCCATAGTTTATTAAATCAAGACTTCTGCACCACTGCGACGATTATCCAAGTCAAATATGGTTATCTTATGTCTCTTTTATACTAACAAGTACAGCTTGGCAAAAAAGAGTGTTTTTAATGAGCGCGCTAAGATGAATTTAGCAACCCGATATACTACGACGGAATATGTTTAGATACTTGTTAGTTTTATTTATTTTTGTTAATACTCTCTTTGTATATTTTAAATCACAAAACAATCAGAACCGTACGAAAATGTATAGGAATACCTGCCTATAAAATTATTCAATACAATGACGTTTTTAAAGTGTTGCCGTAATTGTTTTTCTTTAATGTAAGTTGTCACCGCATCGTACACTTTTTTGCCAAGTTATATACAATCCCAGAAAAGAAGCTGATAATCATAGCGGATGTCAGAAAAAATTGCTCTCTAGTCTGCCGTATATGGTCTGAAGATGTATCGTGTCGGGTCATCCACCTGAAGAAACTCTTTTAATTTCAAACAAGAAGAGAAAGTCTCGTAATCATAAAATCTCAGTTTAACAGCAATTGATTCTGAATAATTACATTCAGTATTTATGATAAAATTAATTGTACGTTATGTAAGGTTACGTTGGATCTTTGATTACTATTTTATGATTGAAAGTCTTTTGTAAATTATCTATGTTGTGCAATTATTATATCAAAAGTAATTTCGTTGCGTCTCCATTTTTATTATCTCCTGGAATGCCCAAGAATACTTACTATACGTGAATTTAATCCACTCGAATAAAAATATATTTAAATTACGCATGCGGCTTACTACATAAATAAATAAATTAATATCATTTCGAATTTCAAGATCAATCAATAAAATCAGACAGTCAGTCTTCGGGGCAAGTCTATTATATTCATCATATCATATCATATCTGTGTATGTGAAATAATAGACGGGCGAACAAATCTTCTCCTTTTTATTCCGTAGGTCCGGCTAAACCTGATGGTAAGTAATCAATGCCACCTCTGAAAATCCACAACGCTTGGATCATAAAAGTGTTGTGAAGTTGTAGAGAACGGGTCGGAAAAATGATTGGAACACAAATAGGATATTGGGCACCTGGCATCAGATACTTTTTTAGTGCATTTAACACCAGGTATAATGTAGTAACTTTGTCATCCCAGCTTACAAAAAACACTCGAATAGATGTTTAAAATTACCAGCTTTTTTCATCGCTTCATGAATAGGTCGGGGTGTTTCATGATGTGTTAATAACGAGTTCAGCGAGCACTCTTCTGAAGAATATTCCGAAGCAATATTTCATCTCCATTAATTTACTACGGTGTTTATTTTCAGGCCCGGATCTAGGGGGGGGGGGGGGGACAAGTGTCCCGGGCGGCAAGTTCAGGGGTTGGCATATTGAATCTTGGGAGACAACTATACAAGACATCAATAATGTAATACCACTTACACGGACATTGCAGAACTTTTTTTCGCGGGGCGCGAATATTAATAAATATACGATAGGGGCGCGTGAAAAAGAGTTGAAGCTATATTTGGGAACTCCAAAGTCGATCTCAACGACTATGTTTAGTTTCAAATATTCAATTTGTGTTTCCTAGTTAGTTTTGGTTGATTAATCGGACAAAGAAGAACGAACATCTTTTATGTGATTGTGTTCTATCTATGTTCTATGTGTCATAGCAATGAGTGTTGCCTAGAACAACATATCATTGATATGCAGAAAAAACAGGGTGGGCGGCATTATCCATGACATTATTAAGCCGGAAACCCACGAACACAGATTGTTGGGCAAACCGTATGCCGGATGTTTGGAAAGAAGACCACGGTGCCAGACCCTATCAAAAGCCTTAGCTATGTCAAGGCTCACAGCAAGAGCCTCGCCATGCCGGTCAATCGCCTCATCCCAGCGATGCAGGATAAACGATAGAGATCACCCGTTGATCGTTTTTGACGGAATCCGTATTGTCTGTCACTGATCAACTAGTCATCCTGCAGGTAGCGGATCAATTGAGCGCTTATGATCCGCTCCATGACCTTACACATCACTGAGGTGCTAGCAATAGGGCGATAGTTGATACAGCCATGTTCAATCTTAAGGGGAAAATTGAGTATTAATTAGGACAACATACTTGGCAACCCTCAAGTTAAGTTTTATTTTATTTTAACGATAACAAATTAAATTAACTCGCTTTCGCTTAGAAGCGAATAAAGAAAATGTAAAACTACTTAAACACGGCTAAGCTAATTACAAAGTATTCAAGTTGCAATAACTTTAATAATTAATTGGTTAAATATATTCGTTATAAAATAACAAATTTACCTATATTAGTTTATGTATTTAGCCCCAAGCCAGTGGCGTAACAATAGGGTGGCATAGTGCGCAAAATGCCACGGGCCCCCGACCTTAGGGGCCTCCGGCGGCCCGGTCCCTTAGGCCCGAGGGGCCGTAAGCAGAGAAAGAACCTAGATAATTTATTACCAACAAAATTGATAATCAAAAATTATTTTCTTAATTTTTATTAAAGATACCAAGGTTTATTTGAGGTACATAATAAATAATAATGTTTCTTTAGATTTACGCGAATTTTACTTATTGAAATAAAACTATTATGTTCAGATTATAGCGCCGATTTGGTTTTAAAAAGAATTAAACTTCAATATTAGGCCTCTGAGGGGGCCCTATCACCATTGCTGCGTTTGGGCTCCGGCCACGTAGTAAAGATATTACGACGACTAAATGGTCTCGTTGTGGAGTTTTTTTTTATATGGCCTCCAGGCATACAACCCTTCTGATGGTCAACGGTCACCGCCGCTCATGGACTTTCGCAGATCCAGGGATCCAGCAAAATGAAGTCGCTTCCTACCGTAAGGAGAGCACTCTCTTAAAGCCTCGCTTAAAGAAGAATAGGCTATAGCGCTCAGGGAATACCGAAGCAGGGAGTTCATTCCAGAGCTTGCACGTGCGTGGTAGAAAAGAACACTGGAAACGTACTTTCCGGTAACGGATAATTTCCAGGTAGTAAGAATGAACTCTACTGCGGTGGCGGGAAGTGGGATGCGAGAATAGCAATAGTGGCACCATCTTCCTCAGAGCACTTTCCGTGGGACAATCGATATATCACACAGAGAGGCCCCAAGTTTCACCGCAATCCTAACGGCTCCATATTCTCCGTGAGATCGGGATTATCGACGATTCGAAGAGCTCGGCGCTGTAAGGAGTCAAGTAGGTCGAGCTGGTATTTTGGGGCTCCTTCCCAGAGGTGAGAGCAGTACTCCACGTGGTGCCAGATCATCGCATTTATAGAGCAATAACCGATGATCCGACGAGAAGACCCGCTTAGCTCTGTTGAGAATCCCTAACTTTTTGCTGGCCAATTTGCCCTTGTCTTCCAAATGACACCTAAACTGCACTTTGCTCAATATTTCGATTTCAGGAATACTCTCGGATGCTTAGAGAGAGTGTCTCCATGACAAAAGGGGTCTTGTCGGTTGTAAACGAGCAAACTTGTGTCTTCGTAGGGTTAAACTGAGCTATGTTCAATCCACTCCATTGGGAGGCGCGGCCCAGAGAGGTCTCGACTTCTGACAAAAGTTGAGACCATCTTTCCTCAACGGATCCCCGATAGAGATTCTGTAGTCCGATGTATCTTGCGTCACTTGCACTAGCATCTACATAGCAATGCTAGCTGGTGATAGATAATATATCATTGATATGCAGGATAAACAGTGTCGGTGAAAGCACCGAGCCTTAAGGAACACCAGAATGAATGGTCTTGGTCTTGATGCAAAAGACGTTCAATACGACTTTTATTGTTCCGATCATCCAGAAAGCTGGCAATGTACTTTCAGAGTTCCTTAGGTTGAAATACCAGACAGGTAGCTTCACCAGAACGACGCCATGCCACACTCGATGAAGATCAAGACCTACCGTAATCGATTCACCCCCACTATCCAATGCGGAAACACTGATGGTGTGTGGGATAAATGAGATATTCACCATCCGAACGACACTGATGGAACCGTACTGACGGTCACTAATCAGTTGATGATCCTCAAGATACTTCAGGAGCTGCGTATTTATAACTCATGACATACGACAGCAATCGGCCTGTGATTCGAAGGATCCGATCGGTCACCCTTTTTGGGGATTGGATGAACATGGGTTTTATTCCATGAAGCCGGGCCTGGGTTGTTTTAATAGAAAAGAAGATATAGGCGCGTGAGTACCGGGGCTATGTCAGGGGTGGACGTCTTAAGAACTACTGCGGGGACACATTCCGACCCACTCGACGATGTCGAGGAGCTTGATTTGGGGTGATGAGCGAACTGTGAGTATTGGCCGTGACTTAAGGTTATGCGAGAACGTGATGTCGCGGTTAACGATTGCGATTGTGAGCGGAACCATTCCACTCGCCGCCGCCTCCAAAGAAGAAAACGTCAGGTCACGATCTGCTTAAAGGACGCCTCTATCTTATAGTTAGAGGGCCTCAGAATTCCAGCATTGTCTCCCAAGCAAGACTGAGGAGGCTACCTATAGGGGCCGTCGGAGTAACTGTTGGGGGCGTACTCTTCCTAACTGTGATTCCGACATGGACGACAGAGCACGTGGCTTTGCGTTTATCGTGGACGCCCACAAAATCTTAAAGGGGCGTCAAGATCTAGACATAATTGGACATCAACTTCCATCCCCACTGAGAGAGACCTGCGTTCAGGTTTTGCGCCGGGCGATCACTGTGAAGGAATCGGGGCGCTTTTCGTCCTGAGATTATATTCAGTACCGCCCAAAATGCGGAAGACAGGGTTTTATTCGGTATGCTAGCTTAACAGTCTTCCTCTCCATACAAAAAAGAGGGGTCCCATCCGATGATTTTGCCACGGGCCCCAGATGGTGTAGTTACGCCACTGCCCCAAGCGTCGAGACTAAACCGATTATTAAATTTTTGGCAACAAACTTAAGGTGAGTTTAATTAACTGAACTGAAACAAAAACTAAATTTTGGTAAAGTTGTAAATACCTAATATTTTGGGTATCTATGTTTGCATCTAATATTTGGTGAAACATCTTTTTTTCAAATAAGATTATGAACGATTTCTGCATAAATATTTAAATATATATAACTCAATGGTGTTTATATATACATATGTATATATAACTATATATGTTAATAGGTCGGTCCAGCCGTTTGAACGTGAGGAAGTAACAAAAACACAAATTTTCGCCTTTGTAATATTAGAAAGAAGAAGGATTAACGAATAGTACGTGCTTTTGATTAAATTGTTAATCCTTTCTTATGTAGTTAAACATAAGATTAATCTTAGACCTTTAGGACATTACAGCTACCCAATTTTACCTACCGTTATAGGGTAAAAAGCATAAATGAATACTGATATAAAAAACCCTGCAATATTATAAAATATTGCAATGAAAGAAATGCCTCCACTCTTAATTACAAAAAGGAATTCCATTTCAAAGGAATCAGTTTACATGATCACGATCAGCCGCCTTATCTTGAAATCCGACGTAACTTTGCTAATTGGAGATTTAAAGTTATAACGAAGGGAATTAATTTGAATCTGCTTTGTCCTGCAGTTTCTCTTGCTATACGGCCATGTGCCGGATATTGGCCAAATTATCCACCTTTGCCTTTACTGAATCATGAATAGCTGAAAGGCCAAAAGATTTTAACTTCATTTCCGCTCATCGTCTGTTAATGCGGAAAAATGGTTTTACAGTTCAGTTTTCAAATTTTGACTTCGCTTCAAAAGAAAGTACCGAAAAATCAAAGTTGCATGTTAGTCTGCAATAATTAAGTCGAAATGTAGGTACCTACTTCTAATTTTAAATTTATGCACTAATACTTTCTCTACACCATTATCACTCAGTTATTGAAATGCTGATAAAGGTAAAAACCACTTTACATTAAACATTTCAGTGAAAAATTTATATTTAAAACCGCTTACGCCTACTTATTAAAACTTTCGTTACGTCCAAAACTTAATAGCAACTGGCGAATATGAAACTTGTTGCTATAAACTCCCGTCAGGCGCTCGCTCAACAAACTATCGTCCACAGAGTACATTTTACATACTAAGACTATCGTCATTATTTAAGGCCCTGTATCAGAACACGAAGCTAGTTACTCAGTTTTGACTTCTGTTGACTTCCACCTTACCATAAGAACCTATTAGTGTACTTAGTATATGGTAGTTGTTTCAAGGAGACAGGTAGAGATTAAAGTTATTTCGAATATCATGACATCTCATACGAATGGTTAAATTACATGATAATGAGTGTATATGCATGTATGGCACGACTTGTTGATACATGGTAAAGTAGGCGTATATTAAGACTTTTAACATGTACAGAGAGATGCCTATCACATTAAGTGCATACAATCCTTTGTATCAGCCCATATACGTCCCAGTGCAGGATACGGGCCTACTCTACAATCAAGAATATGATTAAGAGTGATTAGACCATATAGTCCACCACGCTGGCCTAGTGTGGGTTGGCGGATTTTACACAACATAGGCATTTTACAAATCGCTATGGTATGCAGGTGTCCTCACGATGTTTTCCTTCACCGTTGTAGTGCGTGGTGATTGACTATCAATACACACATGACTCCGAGCGCTCTGGGATTTGAACCCGCGACCACCGTGAACGTGTTGGCAGCCGCGTTTGGTCCATTACCAACAGGCCACCACACACTTTATACATTCGTTTAATACAAATCATCTTATTTTTTTATTGTCTTATTATTCTTACTTTGTCAAATCTTTTATGTTCATTTCTTAGAGGACATAGAATACGGTTTGTGGTTATAAATACATTAAGCTGAATTAGCTAAGTTATCAAATGTTTGCCTACTCAATAGACTGTAATGAAAAGTTAGTGTAGAAATTAAATAAATTTTATCTGAAATAGTAATTTAGCTACTAAGATCTCGATACTCATCTGTTTATATGGCAGAATATTATCAGTCTCTGCGATTATGAGAACAACAATCAAGATACTAAAGTAATATTGATTTTGAGTATAGCTAAAACAGACACATTTTTTTTATTAGTTTATTGAACCGCCATGTCTCGTCATCTACAAATCTTTAATATCCTTAATCTTAATTTTTGCCTGAACATGTATTTATACAAAAATAAAACTACCACTTTATTTATGTATAAATACATGTTCTTATTTATATTATACTTTATTATACTTTTGGTAAAAATATTTTAGGTAGTTACCCTAATACATAAAAATGTTCTTAAATAAAGTTAATATTCTTATAAGTAGATGTTCTTTATTGAAGGGTTTGTTCACCTTTGTCTAGGTAACTATCTTGGTTCATCGTTTTTTATCCTACAATACAGTGACTCATTTATCAATTGTCACCCAATATAATGCTTGGACGGTAACCTTATGCGAGCCCTCGACATATATTTGAACCGTAAGAAAACAATGACGTGAAATCGTCCGAACAAAATCAAGGCCATGTTTAATATTTCACGGAGAAAATTCATCAGCTGTTTAATAAACGTTACGAAATATTTTTCAATTTGTTACAAATCATTTCTGCAGGCTCGTTAATTCGATTAGATAATTGATAAGCTTGGTTAGACCGATTAACGTTTTTGCCCGGCTGTTTGGCCGCGATTCTCGCCGATACAATTGAATTATCACCTAGATTGAGATTTCGGACATTAGTCATCCAGATTTTCTTTTAGTTGTATAGGAAGAAGAAGGAAAGATTTTTATTTTTATAATGCATCCAAAAATGAAAAAAAAAAATGCTTGCATATGTCCATTACAAAAGAAGTTATAACTTTTAACCCTGTAAATCATATTTTTAAACATTCGATTTCGTCACGTATTTGTTATTAAGTAGAACAATATTTAACGTACATGTGTGTCAAATGTTTTTCTAGAAAATACCGGAGCTCTCTCACAGAAATGTCTAATAAAAAGTGTCACCCATAGCGGTCTGGGGAGGTTGCGTAAACGAACGCCCCACTGCCGCCACCAATGAACTGGAAAGCAAGGTCTTCGACCACACTTATTGTTTTATTTCAACTGTACTGTTCTCATTAGACTAGTCTAAACAATACTACAGGAAGGAAACGACCGGACGCGGGCCCCAGCACAAACCGTGAAAACTATCACACTCCGTTCCACCGAATTCAAACTCACTATAAATAACCGGCGCAACAGCAAAATGTCATCAGTCGGTGTGTAATACATTCCAAGATGTTGTCAATTCTAATCCTCGCTTTCGGAGTGGCTACGGCGAGTTCCCACAAAGTCGAGTTGGCTGAAGAGAAAACTCCCTACGATCATGTGAAAGAACGGTTGGACAAAATGGCGACTGATGCGGATTCAGGAATGCCTCTATCAAGTAGCTACGAAGTTGAAGAGAGTTTGGACTACCCTGAAAATATTGAAGGAGCTGCATCTACTGTGCTGAATACTGTGACTGGTGTTGGAGTTGGTGGACTCGGTGGGGTTGGTGGCGTTGGTGTTGGTGGCGTTGGCGGACTTGGTGGAATAGGTTTGAACCAAGGTTTGGGCCTTGGTAGCATAGGATTAGGCGGGCTTGGCTTAGGCCAGGGATTGGGCATCGGTCTCGGCGGCGTTGGTGTTGGAGGACTAGGCGCTGGCGGTGTTGGCGTCGGAAACGTTGGACTTATCAACCAAGGCGTTGGCCTGGGTGGTTTTGGACTTGGCCAAGGTCTCGGAGGTGGATTACTGTACCACCCATACTTAGGTGCTCAAGTTGGAGGAGGATACGTTGATAAAAAGGCATATGACGCCGCTCAGAAGAAAGGTGCCGATGAAAACATAGAAAAAATCGAAAAAAAAGCGGAGGAAGAAACTAAGCATGGTCAAGAAGGATTCCAACAAGGATCCGCCGCCGCTAAGGCTGAGAAAGGAGAATCTAGCTTCTATAAGGATGAGGAAGCTAAGAAGAAGGCTGCCGGTGACGAGAAATTCTACGCTGGAGGACAGAAATTCGATAAACATGGTAAAGTAATTTAGTAACTTTTCAATATCCAGTTTTGCAAGTTTAATACTAATTACTGATACTATGCTTTACCTTAAACATATTTCCCTGTTCATCTCACAAAAAAAATGAAAACTTAATTCATTAGCAAGTCTTTTTATATGTATATTGTGCATATAATATATGTTTAATTACAACCGGTTTTGGTATTTGGATTTAAACTTTAAAGAAAGTCTTAAGAATATGCGGTGAAACCCATAAATATCTATCAAGAGATTTTAAAACAGACCATACATTTTGTACATACAACTAATAAACAATTTTAACATTCAGGTGCCAACGAGGAACAATTGAAAAAAGCCAAGAGCCACAAAAAGGGTCACGTAAGCAAAGGCTTCAAGTCTTCAAGTAGCAAAAATGAGGAGGAAAAGTCTGAGAGTTTCTACGATGAAGCGCATGATGAAGCAGATCATAAGGTTGCTGGACAGAACGCAGGATCCTTCGGTGAAAACTCACAACAAGGCTTCAAGGGCGCTCACGAGGAGAAGATCTTGGATGCCAACGCTCACGGCAAGGAAGGACATCATGTATCGGAACATAAGGTTGATGACAGCAAGGCTAACAAGGTAAGCAGTTTTACATACCCACATACTTGAAAGGTCATGACTGCATTTTATAAGGGTACGGAGAGATTATGGATATTCATTTTGCTTGATCCTCATATAACATTTATAATATCTGCCCTCAAAATCAACAATAGTCTGTATGGCCTGATTAATCGTTATTCATAGTATTTATTATGCAATTTTATATATGGGAAAAGAAAGTCAATCTGAACATGAAATTATCATTCGAATATGAAGTTTATAACATTCTAGTGATTGCTGGGTAGGCTTGCAAAATAATTGGAAATGGATAGATTGATCACGAAACGTAGCTAACGTGAATGTACGCCTATGGCGGGCTTGCAACATATATATGATTACTGTTCAATCGGGTACACAGTACACAATACTTATCTGACTAGAAATGCAGGAAATCTCTCAATCGCTTCTTACATCCTTTACAAGGACTGTGGACTGTGTATTAATGAATAATATTATACATAATGTGCTTTGGGGTAACAACGCCATAGTAAAGCGTACCTAAGGGATAAGAAAGTAAACTCATATAAAATCTAGGAGTTTACGTCCTTACCCCTTTCATCTTTGTACAATGATCGTATCACGGTGTGACCCCAACGCACCTTATCTATATTATTATTCTACTTACTTTCTACCAAAGCATTGCATGTTTAAGAGAGATAGTCATGTTATACCGGAGGAATGTGTAATTTTGGGCTGCATTGCACTTACCATGAGGTTAATCGTTACTTTTTCTAACAATATAAAATAAATATAATATAATATGATAGCCTTTTCTATCTTTACCTCGTCGAACAAATTTTCTCTTGTCTTATAACATGATCTAATATTAACCAACGGATACACTGATTTAAGTATATACGCATCTTGTTTCTCGATTTAAAATAATAAATAATTATTTTTGAAACTTAAAATAATCAGAATTCAAATTAATGAATAAACAGGTGCTTGTAAATGCGTCTACTAAAGGCTCTTGACTCCAAGTCTCAGTAAGCACATTTTAAGATGCTCTTGAATATATTGCTTTTATTTTTATTCATTTCTCTGAATTCATTTGTCTTATATTCCTAAATATCATCAAAACCCATGTTTTATCGCGTGAAAAATAAATAACTATTTACGACCTTTCGTATAAAGTTTTATAACCAATATCTGTCATAGAATATTTTGTCTTTTAAAAATGTAATTCAAAAGCCCTTCGAAAGAGACAAAACATTAATTAACTGAAATAAATTTTAAAACTGACTATGAATAAGGTCATTAGTTAATAAAATAATAACCTTTGAACCTATTTAATAAAGCAACAATATATTTAAATTGAATACTGGATGATACAATAAATAAAACTGGACTGCATTCGAAATACAGCTTTAAAAAACTTGACAAATTCAGACAGCATCTGTGTCGACTGGTGTTTTTTCGGCGTAAAGCCTATATTTTATGTATGGATGTAAAGCCGTTACGCATCTGTGCTTAGGGAATCCACTAAAACTCTGTGAAATATTTACGTTATGCTAAAGCGACGTCGTGTATTTTTCGTGAATATTATAGTCCTTTTTATTAGCCATGTGTATGTGTCTCTATTAATTATATGTGTATAATCAAGTTAGATTTCTGGGAGAGATAGACATAGATGCTAAAAAGGTAATTCGTTTATCAATCGGATAGTTACCGATCCTATTGCCATCTTTTTTATACAGGCCAAATATTTTCTATTGCTGCTTCGCGATGCTGACCTATCACCTACCTACTCTACAATTCAGGAGATGAAATTAGAATATAATTAGGATCATTGGTACTTCAACGTGATTTGGCTATATTTTTTTTTATTATATATTTTTTATATATTATCGCGAATGAATCTACAATCTTTCATACCCATAAACAACTTTACTGAAATTTTGAAAATGCTCCATTGTCCCCACCCTGAAATAACTTGCTTTACCATAGCTGTATATCAAAACAATGTTAACAGTTTGTTTATAATAATTAATAACTTTGTATTATTCATTTAAATACAAGTCAAAGAAAGTAATGTTGAACTAAGGTTTTTTGTAGTTATGTTGGTAAACATTAACCTTATCTAACTTGAGAATAGTATAGGCATTCTCGTTGTAGATCCCCTGTTATTACTTGTTTGTTATTAATATCATGATGTTAATAAACTTATAACCTAAATTGCGGTACCTACTTTCAAATTTCTAATGAAAATAACTACAAAATTAAACATAACTTATTAAAACGAAACTCACCAAGCAAGGCAGAACATGCATCAAATTCTGTGCAGGCGTTCCATATATGATAAAAAACATATCTTCAAAATGAAAAAGAGGACGTGGAAATTAAGTTTTTGATCCCTCTATACACTGACCCCGAGGTAATATTTAACGATTATACCAAACATTTTTTTTTTATAATATCAGATAGCCGGCTGTAAAACGAGAAGTCACGGGTTCGATCCTAGTCGATCGTATCTAGGCATATGTTTATGTCTATCACATACAGGGTATATGAAGACTGCTACCGAAAACGAAGCCGGGTGGTAGTTTAAGCGACTTCAGACACAATGTAACAGAAAAAGATGCAAAAAAAGCGATTTTTTTTTTTGTTATTTTTTTCCTACGGCCATATTTGGATGGTAAATACATTTTTTCCTAAAATAATAGTGTATACCCTTTTATTTATAAATAATCTAAGGTATTAAAGTGTTTAAATTATTATTTTTGCAAAAACTATGGATTTACCATCCAATAATGACGATATTTAAAAAATCATAAAAAATAATTGTCGCGTTTCTTTTAGAAATTTTTGGTTGCATTGTGTTTGTAGTCACTAAAACTACCACCCGGCTTCGTTTTCGGTAGCAGTCTTGAGATACCCGGTATATTGATTCAGGTCTGGATGTTGTAAAACTAAACTTTACTGGTGTTAGGTATCTCATATGTGGGAGGTCGCCTGGGTAGGTACTACTGCAATGTCTATTTCTCCCACCAAATAACAGTGTAAATGTACTATTGTGTTCCGGCTTGAAGGACATTGTAGCCAGAGCGACTACTGGACATATTGAGGCTTAACATCTTATGTCTCAGGATGGCGAGCGCAGTGGAATACCAAGCATTGTAATTTATGGTGTTGTTTGAATTTTCTACCATTCATGAACGGTCATAAGCTTACAATAAGGCAAATGGCACGCTAGTCTTACCTTTCAGGACAGTAAAAATGTCTCTCGTAGTTTCTAATACCCGCGATACAACTCTTTGTATCTTACTGTGGGGTCAGGTATATATGCTTAATTACTAATATGTTTAGTATTTATATTTATTTAACTATTACTAAACACGAGCAATCGAACTTAATCTCGATTGTGGACGAGGCCCGTGCCTTGCATACGTACATGGGCTGATACAGAACAGTATATTAATTTGCCTCCGCAAGAAGAAAGAACAGTTTTTATATTTTTATACTATAGCCCACTTCTTACTACGCCATGAAAGCAGTCAATAAACCGCACGATGTGTGACGCAAGACAATAAGGTTTCTACATGATGAATTAAGAAACAAGAACTGTTCCGTTCTGGTAAATAATGGAAAATTAATTGCCGTCAAATGAAATAGTATAATAATACATTTACTCATAAATTGATGCGTATGGGGCTATATTCTATATATAGAACATTGATGTTTAGTAGATTATAAACCGAATGGCTTGGTTATTTTTTTTATTTTATATTTAGTTTTGTACTTAGTCATCCCAAGCGAAAATACAATAATAGCTGAATATACAACTCGAGCAAAAATAACCAAAATGGCTGTATAAGAGCAGCCTGTATACGATCCTACAGTCAGTCGGTAACAGCCCATATACGTCCCACTGCAAGTCACGGGCCACCTCTACATTCGAGAGTACGATTGAGAGTGGTTAGGACATATAGTCCACCAGGCTGGCCTAGTGCGGGTTGTCAGACTTTACATACCATAGAAAATCATACAGATTCACTATGGTATGCAGGGTTTCCTCACAATGGTTTCCTTCGTCATTATAGTGCGTGGTGATGGATTATGAATACACACATAGTGCCTTGGTATTCGAACCTGCGACCACCGTGAAAATGTTGGCAGCCGCGTCTGATCCGTTTACCAACAGGCCACCACGCACTCAATCCTAATATTACTTAATTTCCTCAGGGCGAGTTTCTACAAAAAGGCTACAAGGGAGGGGCTGAGCAATTGGAGAAGTTCAACAACCTTGGAGCTCATGCTGTCCACGGCCATCAAGAGGCTACAGGAGGCTACCAACAGAACAAGGGCATTCTGCCCATCCACCGCTAGATGGCGCTGGAAACATCACGTTGCCGACAAGATCGAATGAATAAATCAACTTGATAAATAATTTTGTTTTATTTTACGAGTGTTTTTATAAGGAATCTTTAGTTTTGAAATTGATTGAAAGTAACGAATGCGGCTATTTTTAGTAAAATGACAGTTATACACTGATAAACACTAAAATATAGTTAGTAAGAAGTAAGTACAAGAATGTGTGTATGGCATGTAATAATAGGAATTTACCAGAGTAGAATCATAAAATGAAACTCTTTATGTAATCTATAAAAAATAAAAAAATATGTAGTGTGGTTCAATACAAAACAATGGACCATACATCAATAACACCTGGAGGAAGTTCTATTAAACCCATATTTTAGTGTTTGGATTCCTATCAAACAAAACCTACAATAGATGCAAACAAAACTAAACATCTTTGACATTATCATTTTTTGCTTCACATGAAAATATACGCAGCATTTTGTATTAAATTAAAAATGTTTTTTAATCTATATTTTATTAACCAAATTACAATTATGAAATCAAATTACATGCATATTATAGTTATAACAATTCAAAGTAACAGTTAAATCAATTCTAAAAGTCATAATCTTAATTCTACCGTTGGATATTCAGTATTTCGATGAATAACTTGACTTATGACTGTAATATAATAATTATTTTAAATTAGTAATCCTTGTTGTGAATTTTGAAAGTGATAATGGATTTTCTAAGTTATTATTTACATCACTATTTGTCTGACACTACTGTCTACACAAAATAGTTTATTTTAAAATAATTAAATACATTTTCTTCCGTCAGTAGCAAACACTAAATATCTTTTCACAAGTAAATTTTAATCTCACTCCAATTTCTTTTCGCTCCCAATTCACGAAAAAATATATAAAATTTTAATGCGCCCTCAATTTAACACAATCAGTAACACAATTGCACCCAAATTGTCCAATTGTAAACAAGCAGAATAATTGGGCTTCGCCTTTGTAAAGGAATTATTTTGTAAAAATGTAGATAATTTCGCATTAGCGTCGCCAGCGATTTGGGATAATTTGGTATACCATTAGAGATCCTTTAAGAACTTGTTGTAACCGGCTGACTCTGGGGTAGGCGGTGTGAAAACTGTTGACGAAATTTTATTCGAAGTGTTTGATCTCTGAAAGAATAAAAACTAAACTAAAACTAACTGCATTATCTCAACGACCCGAAGCGGGTCTTGGCCTCCGAAATGAGAGCTCTGTAAATAAAATTAAGAAAGAAAATTGAATAAAATACAAATAAGGAAAGAAAAAGGTGAAAAGAATAAGGTTTTTTTGATTCTCATCATCTTCAGCCATATGAAATCCACCGTTGAACATGATCGTTAAAGAGAAATCGTCTTTATATATTTTTTGTCTGTTAGAACGACGTTCGATGGTAACTTTTCAGCTTCATAGGACATATTATGTTTTTTGCTTCAATATTGGGCTATGTTTTAAATTCGTTTAGATTAATTCAGCCCGACTTGTACTATTTTCTCTCAGACAACTGAATCTTTGATAATGCTGACATTTGCCAAGTTATTCTAACCAATATACCGTTAGCCTGTAAATTGTATATTCCGAATCTAGTGTGATTCTATTTAAACGTTAATTATCATTAAATTACCTATTAAATTAATGATGAACTAATACCACAGAATACTAAACTAACAGAAGTCAAGCTCCCTACAAAGCGCGCCAAATCAACGCACACATTAACAGCGTTCACCGACACGATATTTCAAACCAGTCGAGACCACTGCGAACGCGAGTGTCACCCGCTTCGGGCACGCAAATAGTGAGATGTTTTGTGCAAAGATGGAGCAAATGAATAAAAGTTATTACATTTGTATATACAACACCAGATTATAATAATTGAATATAAATTTCATAAAAAATAGGTATATTATACAAATACAATTTAAAAAAAAACTTAGATTAATGACATACACATTCTCAGCGAGTTCATATAATAAAATTAAAATTTATTTATTGTATTATTGTGTGTTATATATTTTATTTTAGAAAATTCAGTCAAACGATACGAGTGCTATTAGCACGATACGTGTTTTCGCATAAGCCAGAGTTAACAACCCTAGCGCGAACGCCGAGCGTAGTGTGAGTGTGGCAACAAAAGTGAAGTACATACACAAGCTTGACTTCTGTTAGTATTCTGTGCTAATACTTTAAAGCATAGATCACAGCGAACAATATATCACAGGGTAATTTAAAGATCATCTTTCTGTCACCTAATATCAATAATAAATAGAATTGTTATGTGACTACGTAAAAGAATAATGCTTCCTACTCATAGATTATCATTTATCTGTTCAGTGTTATGCTTTGCACATCTTATTTATAATTATATTGTGATAATTACAATTGTCAATAAAAACGGGGATTCACTGACGCTCGAAGTATCTTTTTCGATTTTTGATAAACTCTAACCTGCTTATCAGTATTTGTGTTGAAGGACAATTATGAAAAATAAATAAACTGTGTTCTATTTTTGAAAACGAATCAAGGAAGAAGGTTAAATTACTGAAGGAGATCGTATATAAAAAAAAACAATTGTAATTAAATTATAATATTCGGTGGAAAATCCCAAAAATTCGGATCAAACGAAACGAATTTCAATTGCCCTCGACTTTGGCTGTTTCCTTTAATCCGAAATACTTGAGACGCTCTTCAATAGGTTGGAAAATTGGATAATTGAAAACCAGACTTTTTAATTTTTTAATCACGTTTATATAATACGTAAACAAAGATAAGTTATTACTAATCGCGTCAGATGCGAATTACAAATCATAATATACATATGTACATTAGAAGTATCTCAACTGTACCTATCATTGTATTATCATTCAGTCAGCTTATTCATCCCACTGTAGGACACGGGCCTCTTCTACAATCGAGAGTACGATGGAGAGGGGTTAGGCCGTATAAATCACCAATACCATAGAAATTCTAGCAAACCGCTATGGTATATAGGACTCCGACCTCCGACTTTTCGAAGTCATGTATTTTGTATGTATGTGTTTTGTATGTATTACGCACTAAAATGGTAAAGGAAAACATCGTGAGGAAACCTGCATACCATTGCGATTAATAAAAATTTAAATGATATGTAAAGTCCGCCAACGCGCACTAGGCCAGCGTGGTGGACTATTTGGCCTAACCACTGTCAATCGTATATGGGCTGATATATGTAGATACATGCTACCTCACGATGTTTTCCTTCAACATGTATTAGCATACTCTGTGTAAATTTCAAAACGGGATAAATATGGCTTCCCGGTTTTATGTTAAGTAGGTCACACGGTCACAGAATCTTAAGCCAACCCTCATATGTCGAGATATAAGCTGCGTACAGCGAACAAGGTAATGGTTATGCAGGGGAATATTTAGCACGATTAACTTTTATTAAAGAAATCTCGAATCAAAATAAAAATAATAATTTTATCCTTTACTAAATAAAATATATGTCCTTTTTTTTCAACCATAGTTTATTCAATATAAATTAAATGTAAAAAGAACTCATAAAATAACTTTCCTACTACTTAAATAAAGTACTACTTCTTAAATAAAACATAAACTTTCATAGTTACACTCTCAGACAGATGATGTGCAGGAAAAACTTCATATATTTTTTTATGATATTCATCATTCATTGATATTTAATTGTGTTGAATTTTCTTTAAGTAAAAATAATCATTAAACATGTATAATAATCTTTAACCAAACAGACTTGCCATTCAGATGAGCCTTAGCATAAAAAAGCAACAATTATAAAACCATTTAGATCCCTTCTTTCCTTATCGATTTGATCATTAGGTATCTTTGTTAAAGTCAAGTATATTGTTCGTCAGTACAAATTGCGTTTGAAAACGTGACCAATTTATATTCCAGGTACAGTTTAGGTATCAATTCTTTCAAGCAAGGTCTTCTCAGACAATTATCCTTAAATGTATAGATATTATTATATTATTTACACATTTAGGCACTATCCTACTAAGCTATTTATTTTAAATACGATACAATAACATATATAATTGCAGATAAAATATTTTTTTTCGTAAAAGAACAAAGTTCTAAACTTTTAAAGAAATAGCACAAGCTGAGCAATCTATTGGAATTTCTACCCCATTGTCTCTATGCAACTTAGTGAAATTTTAATGCTCTGGCCGACTAATATTGGGACTTGAAACATGAAATAATTCGTTATAGCTAAATATACACTAACAGCCGCTGCCAATAAACAATCCCAATCCAAAATTTACCGTTTAAGATTGACAGCTCAATCATTTTTCTGATACTATATTGCCAATAATCAATCTCAGTAGTGGAAAAACTATGGCAACATGGTAAATGAGAAATCGAAAAGTAGAAAACAATCCAGATTGATTTCAATCTAATTTTTTCGATTGATTATTGGCATCGGCCGTAAAACGGAATATGAATCATTCATACCGTCATCATAGTATCGCCGTCATTTTCGAAGACTAAAAGCATTGACATATTATGTAAATATATGGACAGGGCGGTAAACGCGTAAAGTGTTCCGACTTAAGTGGTGCGCGCGCTCCAGTACATCTCTAGTGGAGCGTTACTTAAATAAGTCGTCGCTCGCAACGATTTTGAAAATACTCTCTTGAATTATGGCAGAAAGTTTAATAAAAATGAGGATAATATTTTTATCACCGTTTAGACGAAATCTATTAAATTAAGTTGATTACTTATTTATTTTGACCCAATTTTGCACGGTCATATTGTTGGAACTCCAAATGTACTATAAGGCCTATCGTTCGTTTTTAAATCAATGACTAAAAGTACATGTTTATGTTCAAATCGTAGGTAGCTACCTAGTAGATAATGATATAAATAATATAAATTGCTGTTACCTGGCTATTAGCGCTGAAATTAGCAGATCTTTGTTTACTCAATCGCGTCGGGGTCACGAGGTTCGACTGATACGGCTATTCAAAACAATAAAACTTTATCATAATATATAATGCTACATTTGTGACATTAAAATAAATTCAAACAAGGATTCCCGTGGGCAAATACGTTTTTTTAACAAGGAAAATCAATAGACAATAGTCAGTTATTTTTTATAATCTTGTGTTACAGACACAGGGTTATTGTTCTTTTGAAACAAACAAAACCCAATTATAATTTAAAGATAATTTAAAGATAGAGAAAAGGCAACGTGAAATTGACTTTATTCATCTTGACTTTTACACTTTAAACATAAAGTCACGCCTCTTTCTCAGTAAAGGTAGGCAGCGGTGCTACTATTTAGGACAACCACTTTTCGCCTTGTGAGTTTTCTCCCATGATATGGTAGAGGTCGAACCTATCGCCATCACTTTGCCCAACCCGAGATTCAAACCCTCAGATTCGAGATATTCAAGACCTCAGCCTTCCAATCATAGCGTAGCACAATTACGCCACCGACTCTAAAGAAGTTGATAATTATCATTATTTTAATCGTAATAGAAATTTAAGAAATATGTTATGATATTCGAATTAAGTTTTCAAAACGAATCGTGTTTTTATGTGTGAGATATATGTTTGAACATTGTTGGATACTTGCCGTGAATGGAGTACTTTTGGCTGGTCTCTTCGATGCTATTGTGCTTTGTATGAAACTTGGAGATATATTGCTGCCCGGCGATATCGGAATGTTGAATGGCGATACTTGTTCTAAAAATATTTACTTCAATATTATACAGGGTAAGAAAATGAAGCCAGGTTTTAGTGACATCAGACACAATGCGAAAAAGCTATTATGTAATTTGTAAAGTAGTTACTATGAACTTATTGATTATCCACTTATTTATTTATATATTCTTTACTACACAAAAAAGAACAAATAGCATACAATATTTTACAAATAAAATTAAAGAGTACAGTTGGCGGTCTTATCGCCCTAGGCGATTTCTTACAACCTTTGGATGGATATAAGAAAAGGATAAGAAGAGAGGGCAGTATAGAGTTTAAAGAAAACATTCTCCATTGAGATTTTACCTACAAATGACCACATCTTAGCATTAAAATCGATCTATTTAATCCAAGTTCAAGAACGTGATATCAAAGGTGAAATGACAATGTATTGCGTACTTGACTGATTAGCGAACTTCGCTTCCAGACTCTTGATAATTTTTTGATACTCCTTCAATTGTTTGTGTTGTTGCTGACACAACTCTGTCATTCGCTTTAATTCATTTCTCGCTGTGTAGAATTTCTTTGTCTGCAAATTATTGTGTCTTATTTACTGGTGAACAGTTGGCTTAGAAATAGTTATTACCTACGTTTCTTCTGTAAACAGTTAAAGTCCTATAGCAACTAATATTAGTATACAAATTATCCACTATATCCAGTTTTAAGAAATTGTAAGATAATTTGGTTTAAGATTATGCATTGATGCATGCATATTATTTATATGTGTATTATAATCAATTTCATAAGTTAGACAAATTGATATAAAAAATGTTGAACAACATACAACTAAAGGTGAGATACTTGGTACGATTCCTCAATCGGTCGGAATAATTTTAGAAGTAATATTTATGAAGATTGCCATCGAGGAATTTTAGTTGGTATGATGGTGTAGGATTTGTTAGGGACTTATTTCGGCCGCTTAATCTACAGCATGCCGGGCTGGAAGGTCAGTGACACTAATATAGTTTGACCTCATCTGGAGTAACCTACTTTGATCTCCTTGATGACCTTTGACCTCCTCCTCCTAAAGGAGAGCTTGACATCTTTCCTCTCAACGCAAAAATACTCATAATAAATGAGATGCTTTCGGCTAGAATGATAATGCTATCAAAAATGAATAGTGAAAATGTAGTATTTTCTTTTCATCTCTATTAGTAATTTCTATACCCAGTACAAACTCTGACCCTAAATTATGTTAGACGTAAATCACTTTACTCCACTTTTTTTCCAAGGCATTTTATCGTCCAATCTAGAAACGTACCAAGCTACAAGTACAGATCCCTTAGGATGAACAAAAAATGCTAAACGCTATTAAAAAGGAAATGAGGTTCTGACCCTTCGGGAAAGGGAAGTTATAAACAGAACATTTTCGCATACGAAATAATATTTACACATAAATCTGAATTGACTAATGCACCTGATGGTAAGCGCAGAGTAACTTAAAAAGAGTATCCACTGACGAAACATGGCTGTTTCTCACCGATCGACAGTATTCAGCCGGCCTGATTGACACCCATGCATTAATTTCATTTATATTATTAAAGTTTTCAATCTGTTCGATGGAATTTTTTTTTGATCCTGGGAAAATTGTGTTTTTCAGATCACAAAACGCGCGCAATGATTTAAGTTATGCCAGACTCACATTTGAATAATAATTTAGCATTGATGATTTCCAATGTCACTTTTCTAATTAAATAATTAACCGTATTATGACTGAAAAGTGAAAATGAAAAAAGCTCTTTACGACTCAGTTTTTTTTTTTTTTTTTTATTCATTTAAAAAAGGGCTTTATCGCTAATGCGATGATGTTGCCCGGTACAACAAATTACAAAAAATATAAATTACACTAAATGGATACAAGAAAAATAAAAGCTATTTTCTATCGACAAGCTTAAACAATTTTCTAGCCTGAATTGACATTGGATTCGCTAAAATAATGTTACACTCACCAACTTGTCCAACATGTAGTCCACAATTAGCTCTAATATTTGCATTTTGCCCACATTCCATCAGCATATGGTAAATATCATCGACAATACCACATGTAGGACAATTTGGTGTCGAACTTTTACGCATCATGTAGGCGAATTTGTTGCATGGAATGTGTCCAGACCTAAGTCTCAAAGCTGTAACTATCTCCTTTCTATTTAGTGTTGTGGTGTCAATCCAAGGAGCATTAAACAGGTGGGGTTGGATAGTCCGATACCATATTCCATTCTCTCTTGATCTTTCATTAAAATATAATTTCCATGTGTCATGGCATTTTTTTTAAGTAACGGAATATGACTCGAATACGAAGGAGTAACGTTTATCAAAATACCATCAGTAATTGCCTGTTTAGCTAACGTGTCGGCATATTCGTTGCCATTTATACCGACATGCGAAGGGATCCATTGCAAAATAATAATTTTGGATGCTGAGTATAACTGAGATAGGAGCTTCAGTATCGTGTAGGCTACAGGCAACCCTCGAAAAGTCGAGGTACAGCGAGCCAAATGTTGAAGAGCGCTTTTAGAGTCTGTCAAAACTACAACCTTCTGGTAGTTTGTTGAGCTTATGTAAGACAACGCTTCCGAAATACCGATCAGCTCTATTTCCATTATAGATAAATTCGATTGAATTTTAAATTTTGCAAAGCAACTAGAATGTACATCAAGAAAAGCGGCTCCAGCATCATTTATATCTTTAGAACCGTCTGTGAAGAAATGGTAAAATGAAGAATATTTTTCGTTTAAATAATTTATAGTAATATTTTTTATTGTTAATGGATGGTATATACGTTTTGATTTCGTTAGTCCTTCGATATTCAAATTAATAAAATTCGACAAGTTTATGTTTGTTACCCAGGTATTTAACGAAAACATCTCTAATTTATCATTGATTGCAATGGAGCAAGAGGAAAAAGCCTGGTGAATTAATGTCAAACAGGGTTTCTTTTTATTATACCAGTATCTGAAATTCATATAACTAACTAATTTTTCTACCAAATTGATTGAAGGGTTGTTCAAAATGCATCTACTTTTAAGCCAAAATTTTCCGCCTAGGTAATACTTTCTCACCTCTAATGGACACAGATATAGTTCGTTTTGCATCACATGTATAGGAGAGGTTCTTACGAAGCCCCCGATGATCCTCATGGCTTGATTTTGTATGATATCTAATTTAGCTAATTTTGTTTTGCAACTATTATCGTATAAATAGGAGGCATAGTCAATTCTACTTCTTAATATAGATATGTATAATCTACGCAAGTGCTTAGGGTGAATTCCCCAACCCGACCCGGCAAGGACTTTAAAATGTTAAGAAATTTTAAAACTTTTTGAGATATTGTGTCTATATGTTTGTTCCACCTGAGAGATCGATCCAGCCACATTCCTAGGTATTTCACAGTATCGACAACTTCAATATTTGTACTATTAATATTAAGATTAATATATTTTCTTTGATTTCCTTTCGTAAAAATACACACTTTGCTTTTTATTGGTGATATATCTAAATTAATATTATGAAACAAATTATTTATTACATTAAGGGCATTTTGAATTTGTATTTTGGCTTCGCCTAAGTTATTGGAGGAATAATAAAGCACAAAATCATCAGCATACTGTGAAACACCTATTTTACATAAAGTTGTTACAATTTTACAAATTTCTATTGTCGCTACATTAAACAACAAAGGTGATATAGGATCGCCCTGTGCAATGCCTTGTCCCGTATTTCTTATAAATTTGTATTCGTTGTATTCTAATATAAGTGTTCTATGCTTAAGGAATTCCCATAAGTATCTACAATATACCGATCCTACGTTTAACTGGTCGAGTTTAAGTAACAGGCTACAGATATCAACATTGTTGTATGCATTGTCTACATCTAGGAAACACCCCACAGTCAATTGATTACACGAAAAACCAAGTTGAATATTTGTAACTAACTCAGTAAGGCAATCTAAACACGACTTACCTTTCCGAAAACCTTTTGTCTCCGGGCTAAATAATTTATTACTTTCAAGATACTATTCTAATCTTATATTAATAATGGAGTGAAAGATTTTACATAGGCAAGACATGAGGGAAATAGGGCGGAATTTGATATCAGAACAATTATCATGGTTTGTTTTAGGGATAGGTATAATTCTCACATATCTCCATTGAGTAGGAACGAAGCCTAGAAATAAAAACATGTTATACAAATTTACCAGAACATTTTTAGCCACGTCGGGAAGATTCAGTATCATTGAATATGATATTAAATCATATCCTGGAGCTGTGTCTTTAGATTTTAAAGCCTTATCAAATTCTTGTCTGGAGATTTTTATGCCTAGACTTGGATTAACAGATATAAAAGTGGGTTGAGGAGGTTCCGCAAAGTCAGGCGTAAGATTATTCAATAACATTTCAGCTTTTACCCTATCTATACAAGGCTTCGAATATTTTTTACCTTTAAGCCAACGCATTCGCCGCCACATATCGCTCACCGATGAACTTTCATTCAAGGAAGAACAAAATTGCTGCCAATTTTTACTTTTAGCATTTCTTATCATTTTTTGAGACTCTTTTGTTTTTTGTTGCAAAATATGTAAATTACCTGGGGTAGGATTCCTTCTAAAACAAGCCAACGCTAACCGCCTCTCAGCAATTATTTTTGACAAAACAGGAGTCCAATAAGGTTTTGGGACAAATTTAATATTAGGGTTCTGACATGTTTTAATATAGGGTATACAAGTATGTGCAGCTTCATTTAAAATATTAATAAAAGTGTCGTAGGCTTTTTGAGGATCGGAAGGTACAACTAGGGTAGCCATTTTATCAAATACTATTAATCTATATTTTGCCCAATCAGCTTTTTTAAAATTATAATTTATTTTGTAAGAAGGAATATGATTATGGGAACTGCTAATTTTAATCATGAGATGGTCACTGCCTAAACATTCATTTAAAGTCTTCCAGTAAAATAATAAGGCCAAATCAGCAGATACAAATGTAACGTCTGGTGAAGACTGTTGCAAGTTATTACTAACTAATTTGATTCGAGTCGGTGAACCATCGTTTAAGCTTATAAAATTATGATCGACCAAAGAATCAAAAATTTGTGTACCCCTGGAATCTGTTCTGTTAGACCAATTCGTATGATGGCCATTAAAGTCACCAACTATTACAGTTTTGCGGTTAGCTATGGAAAAAATACTATCCCAGTCTGCAGCAGTAGTGTTAATATTCGGCGGACAATACACAGAGACGATATATTCAACTGGCTCGTAATTTAATATTTTCATAATCAGAACTTCAATTCCCAAATTTATGTTGGTTAAAGGCAATGATTGCGCATTAAAAGACTTGTGTATCAATACAGCGACCCCCCCGTAAGAATCAAGTCGGTCACGACGAAAAACATTGTAATCCTTTAAGTTAATATTAAAATCAGGGTTTAACCATGTCTCACTTAATGCTACTACACTTATTTTTTTCTTGCAAGAGAATTTGTTCCAAAGCTATAATTTTTGATTTTATTGATTGAGAATTCCATTGCAGAATGTTAAAGTTAATCTTCCCCATAATGGTACTTAAATATATTTAACAAAACAGGCAAGTTCGGAATATAGTTCATAACACAAGAAGTTAACCAGTCCAGAATCATCAGTACAACATTTCTAAATTTATCTTTCATAGGTTCATTATTTAGAAATATAATATCTTTAATTTGCTGAAGTAGCTGCGTAAATGATAGGTCAATACGTGTTCTTTTATTCTTCTTACCCTTCTGTCCAAAGTTAGGTCTGTCATTATTTTCGGAATCTGAGGACTGCTCATTTTCGGTCCTGGTATCTTTTTCACTACTTTGACTATTAGTTGTCTTTTTCTTCTTGTTAATATTTCTGTTTTTTTTATCTTTCGAGTTTTCTTCGTGGAGGTTATTTGATGGAGTCTTCGAAGTTGAGGCAATAGAAACATAAGTTGGAGTTTGTTGCATTACAGTAGTATTTAATTCTACCGGATTTGTATATGTATGGGTTGGAGTGTGGTTGGTGTTTGATTTTGAGTCACTGCGAAGCGGATATTCAGGAGGCACGTACATGGTTTTTGCTTTTCTGTAGGACACATTGAATTCTGACATAATTTCACGTATTTTCTTTTCTTTTAAATATTCAGGACATAGTTTATTCAAAGCCATATGACTATTTGTACAGTTTATACATTTGAAAGTAGTTGTTTCGCAATTCTCATGTTTTCCTCCGCATTTGGGACAATATATTCTCTTGGAAGAACATGTCTTGTGGTGGTGTCCAAATCTCCAACATCTCGAGCATTGCGTGACTGGGAATACATACGGTTCAATATTAACTTTTAGCTCGAATATATATAAATGGGGTGGCAAATAAGGACCTATGAATCCCACACGCACCGATTCATTGTCAGTCCACCCTGCTTCGCCGTTGGTTCTACGCTTGAGACGTTTTACATTGAGCACCTCGCCATCAGTTACCGTGATCGATTCCATTAATTCTTTTTCGGTCAAACCTAATTCAATATTTTTTATCACTCCATATGACAGATTTACTTCATATGGACGCTGGAATCTCCATCCCAGGTCGCGAAAATATTGACAATTGAACTCATCTGCACTTTCCTCATTTGAAAATTCTACCGATATTTTATAAGGATGTATGTATTTCAATTTCGTAATATTACTAATGTTTTGATTTTTAAGTAATTTTGCAAGGGCGAATTGTTTGGGAAATGTTTCTGTTGACGTTACAATAACCTCTATTTGATTACTTTTTTCTTTCATTCGGTCTTTTCTTTTTTTTACTTCGATCCATGCAGCCGATTCTTCTTCTTCTCGTCCTCTCTTCTGTGGTTTTGTGTGCGTGCTGCACAGATCTTCCTCATCCAAACCTTGTAATTCAACTTCATCACTATCCATTATAACATCTTCAATATCATCTATTCGTCCACGTGATAGTACACCGCCATCCGAAAATGAATCTTCAGCCATAGCGTATAAGGTTCAAAAATCGCACACGACTAGGCCGCACGGCCTGGCCGGTGCAATGGAGTAAACAACTATTTCGTAACACGGTAAGTGAGATATTAAAAAATGCACGACTAATCACTTCGACCGCTCGCGACGAATCTCCCTTGCTATTTTTACGACTCAGTTAGTCAGCCAGCTGTTAAATACGATCTTAACATATTTTACAATGATTTCCTTCGTCCAATTTAGTTACACGGGAAAAAAATGCGTTAATAACATGTAACGATCATTGATTTAAAAACTAAGGATAGGTCCTGCAGTACAAACCGTGAAAATCGCGCTAAAATAAAAATCATTAATTTAATAGATTTCGCCTAAACGCTGAAAAATAATATCTTCATTTTTATTAAACTTTCTCTCATAATAGTAACAAGCATTTTAAAAATGTAGTCATAATACTAATTACCGACTGCAAGAGATATGACAGCAATCTCCTTCTATGCTGTCTCTGAAACTGTAACACTTCACACGTCTTCTTTATAATCTCCTCAGGGTCTGTGAAATAGTCTTGTATCTCCTGCTTCATCTGAAATTAAAATGCCAACGAACGTACGCATTGCGTTAGAACAAAATACATTAGCAATGCGGCATTGACAGCTATTTCTTTAAATGTTTCTGTAGATATATTTGATCTTACTTAGATATATTTCAGTTAAAACAATTTAGTGCTGTTAATAAGTGTCGTTGTCTTAATGTCATTACTTAAAAATCGAATTGGTGCGTTCGAATCACACTAAGGTTGTATCTTCTCTCGCGGTTATACTAACTATGAAAAACTTTTCGGTCTTACAAACACCTAGACGCGTCTTTGCAACCGGCATAGAAGCTCCGTCACATCCCAGCAGTGAATATATATTATTATAGGCGAAAACACAATGAAAGTGGAATAGACTCGAGTATTTTACTAATCTCGTAATCATTTTTGTATATGCAAGGAATTCTAATAGAGTGTATTCTAAGAAGTAATATACTATTTAACAATAAGGATAACTTACGTCTGGTACCAATTTCATAATAGAACATGGCATGCGGCATACTAAGCAAGTACTTTCCTTCAAACCTAAAGACCAAACCATAAGAAAATATTAAAACCAGCGCTTATCAAACTTTGCAGCTACCTATGTCTATGTTAAAATTTACCATTGCTAAGGCAGTTGTTGCAAAACATATGCCCGCATGATGTTAAATGAAGAGTTATTCCAGGTTCCAGTTGTGCAAAACACTTATTGCAATGAATCCAGTCCATTATTAATTTTAACTAAAATAATCACTACATATTTACAATTAATTCAAGTTGTTATAATTTGATGTCGAGAATAGGCACAGATTTTTGTGTCATAATGCCTTGTATATTAATAAAATTTGTGGTCATTTAATTCAGGTTATTAAACATTAATATGGATAGTTATTTTACATACAAATAGCATGCAATTTCCGAATATTAACGTAACAAATTATGAAATGGTTGAATGTTCTAATAATTAATCACTTTAAAGACGTCACAGCAAAAGTAATTATTAATTAAGGAAGTCTATTAGTATAAAATAAAATTAATATATTCATAGACGAAAATGTTACAACTGTTTGACTTTGTATGTAGGTTACTGTATACTTTTTTATGTGTTCGCCTTCACTTGAAATAATAAAATAAATTAATGTGTCTCAAATTCAATTGAGAAAAAAAGTATAACAAAGATGATTTAAATTTAAAGAAATAATTAAACAAAGTATTCCAATTCCTAACTTCATTCTTAGTTATTAATTTTAAATTTTCAAAATTCGAACACTTTAAAGATTACCGGCCAGAAATCTGCAGACAAATTCACACACGGCTTCTACATTTAAACGATCGGAACCTGTCTATCGGCTTTGCACTGACCATAACGTATTCCAACTATGGACACAGAATATACCGTGTCGTCTGTTTGGTGTAAATCTTGGCTCGACGAATAATCTTGTCCGTCTCTGTGACTGTAGGTACGTGTGAATAATAATCACAATAAAGATAGCACGCAGATATATAAAAGAAGTTGTGGGCCCATTCGTCAGTAGTGTTTATCGTCGACCGAACGTCGGTCGCCTTGACAATGGCTTTGAAACTCCTGGCTTTGATAGCCCTGACCTGTGCGGTCGCGAACGCTGCTAAGTCTTCATGTATGTTGTATATTTTTTTGTGCATGCAATTATTAATTTTATTACTGGATGTGACTTGACATTTCACACTTCGACGATTTGCTGTTCGTAAGTTATTTCGAATTATTTTATTGTTTTATTATACGTAAATAAAATTGTTGTTTTTATTCGAATTTTGAATCATGTTGCCAATTATTGGCAAATTAGATCATAACTAGTGTTATTATTTTGTCCATGGTATTTACATAAGTGTTGAATTAAGAAATAACTTTACAGAAATCACTAGTTTATTAATAAAAGCATATTGATTACGGTGTGAAAATAGCGAGATCTATATCGACCGCAGCTTCACTGTATATAAATCTATTTCTATCCGTCTCTGTCACTCCTAGTCAATGGTCTATAATTTTCGAGTATATGTTTTTATATGCATAAAGCGTAATGTTATAGAGAGATATCTCCTTAATATTCGTTCTTATTATACAATTGTAAGATAAATAAATGTCTTCAAATACATTGAATATAATTTTATGTAATAATATTTATTTTAACCCACTGTTTCACTATTCAGTTACTATGCAAATTGGTTTTTTTCTTCTACTATGGAATCTTTTTTTTTGCGAATTCCTTGCGAGTTTTATTTTTCTTTTGCAGTATATTTACCTACCAGTGATAAGTAACCTTAGATTTCTTTCTATTAAATTATTTACAGTTTCAGTGGCGCAGTTGGTTAGACGCCGGTTATAAAACGTAAGGTCGCTGGTTCAACCTCGAAAATTTATGTGAACCATAGGCATTTGTTTCGAGTCTGAATGTTTGTAGACCAAGAAGTCTCTCGTAGTTTTTGATACCCACGACACAAGACTCGGGTCTTAGTGGTGTGGAGTCAGGACTATGTCTGTAGATAACTGTTATGTATACTTATCAATTTCAATATACTTTGATTGTTACGATTATCAAATTGTTTAATGCGTTAAACGAATTAAGTATTTATGTATAGCTGATGTGATCTATAAAATCAAGATCATTTCATTTTTTACCCTGTATGTCGCGCTTTCATTATAAACTTCCTTGCAACTTACGGCTTGTGATGGACTGAAGAATTACTGCCAGTGAAACGACAATAGCCTTAGATACCAACTCCTGAGTTATTCAATTGAGTTATGGTTAACAAAAACCAATAATATTCAAATACCAACTCCTGAATTATGGTCAGTCGACCTAGTATAGGTCGCGGGACGTCGCTGGCATACGTTCAGCAGTGGACTTCCTTTTGACTGATGAATAGATGGATGGATAGCGTAATTCAAAGAGTCCAATTCTCTGTTACTGAATATGGTGACTTCATCCTGCTACTGCAATACCAGGAGCTTACAAGTAACATCTTCAATGAGTCCATATGTCTTCTTATTTCGTGCATCTTCAAGATCTAAGCTCAAATCATTTTGTAACTATGTCAACTGACAAACATATATACACCTATCTATGGGTATCTAGAGTAAAGGCTACATTCTTTCCACTATTTACCACGAGTTTTCTCTTTTGTAAATTTTGTAGCTTAGATCACCATGCTCGCCTAGTACTAGGAGAGTCTTAACAAACGTACTTTATATTATTTTTAATGTTTTAGATAAAATATGCGTGCCATCACAATACCTGAAAGCATGTGAGGCTATGTTAGAAGTGCCGACCAAATCGAAGGTGGCGTTGACATGTGTACCAGCCAGAGACAGGTAAGAAAACACATCAATCCATCTAAATTATTATTTTAATAAATAAATCTGAAGAGTTTGTTTGTTTGTTCGCGCTAATCTCAGGAACTGCTGGTCCGAATTATAAATATAATTTAGTAATGGATAGGGCAATTATCGACGAATGCTACTAAAGGATACTTTTTATCTAAAAAAATTATTACACGCGGGCAGATCCGCGAGTAATACTTATCGGTGATATAACAGTTAAAGAATAAAATCAATGCAATATACTCATAATATTGCTGGAACAATTGAGAATTAGTCCGAAAGGACATGAAGGGTAATGACTACACCGGATGCTCCCAATCAGGAAATATTTGATAGGAACAAACACGAAAAGTGATCCAGATATTATTGAGGCTCACAGATTGTATTATAGATAGATAGATAGTTATATATTAGACATTTTGTATCAATAAGATTACCAGTATAACTGCTTATTGTTTATATGATCAAAACATATCTTAAAAAATATTTGTTTTTCCTAATTTCGTCACTCGCCAAAAGAAAGATAGACATATATGACTTATACTAAGCTCGTTAAAAATTTATTTGATGCTTTGGGCATAATTTTTAATTCAAAGATTCTGTATCAGCCCATATACTTCCCACGTTTCCTCACGATGTTTTCTTTCACCGTTTTAGTGCGTGGTGATTGACTATCAATACACACATGACTCCGAAAATTCAGAGGTGTGCCCTGGGATTCGAACCCGCGACCACCGTGAACATGTTGGCAGTCGCGTCTAGTCCGTTTACCAACAGGCCACCACGCACTTATTCAAAAGAAATTCAAAGATTAGTATTTCAATTTTATCCTGCAAAATAAATATTCATTCTCCGATAGCTTGTGAATAAGAACACTTTTAGAAACGACAGCACGATGGTACATTTAAGAGCGTTTATACCCTGCACGCGCTTTTTGGCTTAAAAACAGGACTTTTCAAATGAGTTAATAGCCACCAATAAACAATTTAAAGGAAAAATAATTATTACTAATTTTAGAAAAAGTTGTCATCTAGGGATTTTGGTGGAAAACATTATAGATTGATGGATAATTTGTGAGTACTATACGGATTACTGAACACAAGTTTCGTTATTTAGGCTTTAAATGGCAATTTAGAAGCTTAAGATATCCTTAACCACTAAATATAAGATGAAAATAAAAATATTATCAGACTAATAAGACCCTTATGGAGGGATTTTGCTGAGAAAAATAATCTTTTTGTGTTTAGTTCCTGAAAAATAAAAATTTTAACAATGTGAAATTATTCAGAAACTCTCGTCAAGAACATATTTTTTTTCACCAACTTATCGTACATAATTTTTTATAACAATTGCATATTATAATAGAAGAACATCTTATCAATAAATTACCATTTTTATATTTCAACAAAATTAGTTTTCATGTTTTCTACAATTATTTTAAAAAACACTATAAAACACGCTGTCCGACGTGGATCAAATCAGACCGCCGCAAGGCCTTCTAGAGGGAGGACGTATCGCTCGTCGCTCCGGCCTGGCTGCAGTCGATTATGCCGCGCGTAGTAAAAATAGCCACGCGCGGAATGCGATTACCACATCTTAGTACTTTGGTAGTAAAATATTTAATTATTTTTATTACCTGCAATGATTTTGTAGTGAGTATAAATTATGTTTCAGGTAATATAATGGGACGTAATTCCGAGGCTAAATTATGTTATGTATTGTAATATAAAATTAAATATATTTCGTAATTGTAAGGGGTTGTAAGGCCCCTAACACTATTTATGTGTTCGAACACGAAATTATTAATAAAACGTCCGTAGTGTCTACTGATTGAACACTGATTTGAATGCAACTTAACAATGTAATAATAACGAAAGTATGATTACTATCTAAATTTGTATTATTCTTTGCTTGCACAGTAATATTTGTCTACTTATAATGCAAATAAAATATTTTTATGATATTATATTACAGTTACATTTCAATTGAATATTTGAAGCGCACGGATCAAAGTTGTTTGAGCCGATTGTATAGCGAGCCGACGCGGCAGCTCTACGCACACAGCTTTGGTCGCTTATGTGTGCGTGAAATTAACGAAGAAATACCTATAGTTGACTTTGCGCGCAAGGTGTATACGCTCTTAACTTGCAATCTCAACATAAAATCGCAGAGATTTATTGATAAACATGCAGATCGCGATGAGCGTCCAACAATACGCGAACACTGCCAAGTTTCCGACATTGAAACAAAAAAAAAACCGAAGCGGAAAGCAGAACAATACACAATAGTGTGTCATCCGAGATCTGTATTCAGATACCGTGTTCCATCGCGTCTAGACTCGGCTAATAGCAAAACATTATTTTACTGTATCAGTCCATATACGACCAACTGCAGGACACGAGCCTTCTCTACAATCGAGAGTACGATTGAGAGTGGTTAGGCCATATAGTCCACCACGCTGGCGTAGTGCGGACTGGCGAACTTTACACACTACATAAATTCTTAAAAATCGGTATAGTATACAGATTTCCTCACAAGGTTTCTTTCTTAAAGTGCGTGGTGATTGCCTTACAATTCATATATGACTCCGAAAAGTCAGAGGTGTGCCCTGGGATGTGAACCCGTGATCACCATGAGCATTTTGGCAGCCACATCTCGTCCGTTTACCAACAGGCCACCACGCATTTCATTGTTTTACATTACACGTATAACATTTAGCACACGAGAACTCGTATTTACAAAGTTATTACCACGGGATAATATAAAATTACTAGCTTATTCCACAATGGGTAATTACCACGGAAAGCTCTCGTGTTTATTCGAAACAGAGTGCGGACTGGCGAACTTTACACACTACATAAATTCTTAAAAATCGGTATAGTATACAAGATTTCCTCACAAGGTTTCTTTCTTAAAGTGCGTGGTGATTGCCTTACAATTCATATATGACTCCGAAAAGTCAGAGGTGTGCCCTGGGATGTGAACCCGTGATCACCATGAGCATTTTGGCAGCCACATCTCGTCCGTTTACCAACAGGCCACCACGCATTTCATTGTTTTACATTACACGTATAACATTTAGCACACGAGAACTCGTATTTACAAAGTTATTACCACGGGATAATATAAAATTACTAGCTTATTCCACAATGGGTAATTACCACGGAAAGCTCTCGTGTTTATTCGAAACAGAGCGAATATGAGTGGATTAAGCAAAATTATTTCGTAGTGATAATGTAATGGGTGTTTTTATTGCATACAATGTTTTGAAACAGAATATTACTATTATAAAATACATCTCTTTATTCGTTTATGGTTTTTATTCTAGACAGTCTCCGTGGCGCAGTATAGATGCGAGAAGTCGCAGGTTCAATCCCCACATCAAGAAAATGTGTGGGTAAACCACAAGCATTTGTCTTGAGTCTAGGGGTTTATAAGACCGAAAAGTCTATAGTTCCTAATACCTACGAAATTAGACACTATCTTAGTGTGGAGTCTATAAGTGACTTGGAACTATATACATATGTATATGACTGTTGAGTGTGTTTACTTTGTTAATAATGTATCAGTCTATGATAGCTTACTTTTGTTGACTACAAAAATCGAAATTTGATTGAGAAGACTACCACACTGGCTTATTGCGAAATAGTGGAGTTTATATACTTTTGGACTTATATAAAAAATCGTCAATTTTACTTATTTTTTTATACTTAACCATGTTCAATTATTAATGTCTTTTGTTTAAGTAAACATGACCGGTTTTTAAGCGTCGGTATATTTACTTCCGTATACATAAATAAAAGTGCAATTTACAATGATTTTCCTTGTATCAAATACCTTATTGTTACTTTGTACACAATATGGAACACTAAAGATTTAAAATAAATTAAAAGTGTCCAAGCCTTTATATCTCACTGAAAGGTTGTCCATACTGCACGCAAATACCACATATGAAAAGTTTTATTAAAAATATGATATATTTATATGAAATATCTAATATTTAATAGTTACCCAAACATCACTTGATACCATTATTAAAGTAACATTAATTATACACATTTCATTGAGAAATAAATAAAAGTAATTCTCCATAAACTTTAAGATACATTTTTCTTTTAAATCATCGATCACGAATTCAGTTTCAATCCGCCATCTTTTTTCCCAGGGTGGAATGCCTCAGCTTGGTCCAGCAAAGGCAAGCGGACTTCGTTCCCGTGGATCCTGAGGATATGTACGTGGCCTCCAAGATCCCTAACCAGGACTTCGTCGTCTTCCAAGAGTACAGGACTGATGAAGAGCCTGAAGGTTAGTTTTAGACCACATTGATAAGGTTTTTGATCCATGTTTAGTGATGATAGTGCTTAATCTGATATTGGACATAGGTTTGGTCAATAGAACATTTATGAAAATGTGATTAAAAGATATGGATACTGTCTAGCATTTTTTTTATTGCTCTGAATGGCGATACGAGCATGCCGTTCGCCTGATGGTAAGCGATACGACCGCTCATAAACAATAGCAAAACAAAAGAACACCTTAAATTACAAAGCAATGCTTGGCATTCCACTGCGCTCGCCATCCTAAGACATAAGATGTAAAGCCTCAATATGTCCAGTAGTTACTCTGGCTACAATGTCCTTCAATCCGAAACACAACAGTGCATTTTCACTGCTGTTTTGCGGGAGAAAGAGACATGGCGGTGGTACCTACCCAGGTTGCCTCTCACATATGAGAGACCTACCACCAGTAAAACCCATTTATTGAGGTATTTTAATCTAAGTCTCTTATTAAAATCTTGGAGTCCAAACCCCGAAATCCAGTAATAAATCACTGTTCTCGTGAAATTGAAATTCTCAATGGTATTGTATTGAACTCCAACCAACTGGCAACACGAAATAGTGAGGGCTACTAAATTATTTAATTAAATGTTCAGAAGCTTTAAATTAAACGCGATGGTAGGACTTCTTAATCTCACAAAAGGCATGTCATCAGCGTTTTGGTTTTGCATTTCAATAGGACCGCTTTTAAATTATGCAAAGAAACTCTACTGTTTTCAGCAACCATCCATCATGGATATTCCAACATCACGATAAAAGCAAGTGTGTCGTGTATCAATTTCAAACTTTCACGAATTGTTTCTGAAATGAAATGCGTTCACTGTTACATTACAAAAATATATCTATACAGGGTATATCAAGACTGCTACCGAAAACGAAGCCGGGTGGTAGTTTAAGCGACTTCAGACACAATGCAACAGAAAAAGTTGCAAAAAAAAGCGACAATTTTTTTTTTGTTATTTTTTTCCTATGGCCATATTTGGGTGGTAAATACATTTTTTCCTAAAATAATAGTATATACCCTTTTATTTATAAATACTCTAAGGTATAAAAGAGTTTAAATTATTATTTTAGCAAAAACTATGGATTTACCACCCAAAAATGACGATATTTAAAAAATCATAAAAAAAAATTGTCGCGTTTCTAGGCAAAATTTTTAATTGAATTGTGTTTGTAGCCACTAAAACTACCACCCGGCTTCGTTTTCGGTAGCAGTCTTGAGATACCCGGTATATGCAAAACAGGACAGCAGATAATTCTTAAAGTATATACAAATTATATATAGAGTAAATTTTTTTTAACAATTCATGTTCTCAAATAATTCTCGTGCAATTTGTAAAATGGTGCAAATGAGACATTCTGTTAAGTTTGCCTGCGCGGCTATATTTAATATTCATTGACAAACGGAAGCTTCCTTTCGTATTACCCATATTAAGTATAACCTTAATATTTCCTTATTTAAATTCACCAAGACAAATTGGGGTAACTCCTTGAGAATTCTCCTTAATTTATTTGAAAATATGTTATGTAGATCTAGACGAGAAGTCTAAGTCTTAGGTACTTAAGGGGCTAGTAAAAGTTAAACTGATAGTCAAAACTATGGTAAGAAAGTTTGGTTACTAAGACCTTACGACTCTCCATCACTGTCCTCTTCGGTCCAATTATTTGTAGGAGCGATCAATCGCTGGATTAATAATATTATGAAAGCATCTAACTTTAAATTTTCATTAGGTTTTGGCGTCTAAATAAATGTATAGCTGTGATCCAAAATGTTTATTAAAATACATTCAAAATTCTAATACAAGTCACGCTTTCGAAGTATAATAGAAAAATATCTAAAAAATAGAATTAATAAACACTTTCAAACTTCCTATCGACAATCGCAGACGCCGGCTTACATAACATTTTATAGAGAGAAAGTCTCTTGTAATGGCTTTCGTCTATGGACTGTTTTTTTATTCCCTATGTCTAAGCGTCATTTTATTTACCATAGATAGTGTAATGGCCTTTTTAATCATCAGTTGTTTTGAATTACGTAATTGTTCCGATATTTTTTTTCTTATGGGACACACAAAAACATTCAACTCATATCAACATCATACGTATGAATAAGTTTTTAGAGATTATGAAACCATGAGGCATAACAGTGCATGCTCTTACCAGTTTTGACAAATAAAATAATCCTACACATCGAATTTGTCTGGACGCCAGAGTCGAAAATATACACATACTTTTATACGTTTTTTGGAAATGATAGAGCCACCCTGTTGTCATTTACGACTTAGCATTAGTGAGTAAGCTCGCCCGTGGTGGTACCACTGCCTCATAGTAGGTCGACGTGAAGCGACAGCTTTGCCGTCACGTTTAATTTGGTGAGTGGGATTACCGGAGACCCCTTTCCTTCTCCCGTTCTTTTTCCTTCCTCTCTGCTCTCCCGATTCGATGAGCCGGCAACACATCCATGATCCAAGCGTTATAGAATTTTATGGGCGGCAACGATCACTTACCATCAGATGACTTATTTCTCGTTTGCTGGACCTATGCAATAAAAAAACTTGACCCGTAAGTCCAAAAAGTACACATCCCATCAAAAACATCCTGTAAAAAAATTCCAAGTCTCGCAGCTCAGGTTTTCTACCGCAAAAAGTTGTGAGATGCATGTAATACCAAGTCGATTAATTTATTTAGTCCTTAAGGGACCTTCTATATAAAGTTATTACGTTAGTTATTACCATATCAATATTAAAAATTATTTACGTTTTAAATAAATGGATCGACATGGCCATCGCATGAAAACATAATGTATCGTACAATTTATACATAATGCTACTGGCCAAGTCGATCTATTTATTTAAAACGTAAATAATTTTTAATATTGATATGGTAATAACTAACGTAATAACTTTATATAGAAGGTCCCTTAAGGACTAAATAAATTAATCGACTTGGTATTACATGCATCTCACAACTTTTTGCGGTAGAAAACCTGAGCTGCGAGACTTGGAATTTTTTTACAGGATGTTTTTGATGGGATCTCACGTCTTTTTGTAGAGTCCTACTTTTTTCCTTTTCGGTACTTCTTACTTCTAGAATATCACTAACGATTTTTCTTAAAGCCTCTGTCTTATGGATTTTTCTTATTTTTCTAGGTATCAATTTATCACAAATATTGCGGATTTGATTATTAATGTTCTTTCTTTCATTGTAATTGATATTTTAGAGTTATTTAATCTATTTATTTGCAAGTTTTTCTTCGTCATGTTTTTCTAGAGAAATGTTGTACAGTTTCATGGGCTGAATACACCATTTCCCTCTCTATATCCTCTCCTATTATGCCTCATGTATATAGATATCTATCTACAACTATTATTCCACTATATACGGGTACAATGATTCATTAACTGCAAATGTAACTTTGTAATCCTATACATTTATATGGGATTACAAAGTTATTCACGCAGTTGGTCTATCTAGAAAACTAGACACAAATTATGAAATGTTTGAATTTTCCCTTACTTTAGAAACTAAACACTAATTATATTCTAAATTTGAAGGTTCTATGTTTGCTAGAAGTGCCTTAGACTTTTGATGATCGGTCAGTCAGTGAGTGACAAAATTACGAAAGTTTGACACATTATAATTCTTAAACTACTGGTTCAAATTGAATGAAATTTGAAATATACCGTGTTTACACAATGCCTACTTAGTAACTGAAAATTCAGGCTTCTTGCTTTAACCACAACGAAGTTATGGGGGGTTGAAAATGGTCTGAATTGCTTCGAGAAAAGGATGTTACGGCCTATAGCTCGACTTGGAGGGAGCTCGGCCGCGCCCCCAGATAGGTACCTACTTATTAAAAAAAGAAACAAAAAGATACTACTAAAGAGGTCAATCACTGGCAACATTAATAAAAAAATATATTTCAATTTTGGAACACATTTCCAGCCATTTGTTGAATATCGCATGATGATGAATGAATCCGGGTATGATTGATGATGCATTTTTCAAACAATGCCACGATTCATGAATAGCTCCGTTCATTTGTTTCAGCCCCGTTCCGCTACGAAGCTGTTATTGTGGTCCACAAAGACTTGCCTATCAACAATCTGGACCAGCTGAAGGGATTGAAATCTTGCCATACTGGAGTCAACCGTAATGTCGGGTATAAGGTAAGCTTTATTACTGTTAATAATACCTTACTCAAGAAGTATTTTATACAAATTAATAATTCACAAAATAAACAAAGGCAACAAAACGAACTCGTAGCGAATATTAAACATAAAGTACTAATTCATTTTAAAAATAAATGTTAAAGTAAATACTGTCATGTTAATAATTTAAATCAGATAGTGAAGTTTCATTCAAAAACAATATCATGAACTTTGATAAAAAATGCGTATAAACACGTTAGATAATATGCTTAAAATAAACTTTCAAAACTCTTTAAGAATATAAATTTTGTTTGAAATCTAGTATCAGGCCAGAACATTCTTTATATAGCAAATAATCTTGTAGCAGTACGCTGCCTTGAAACATCGATTACGATATTATAATTCATTAAACACGTTGCAAAGTCGAGCAAAAAGATTATTGATTTATCGCATCTCAAGATCTGACTAAATATTTAATAGGTAAACTAACACTAAAGAACATGGATTAAATAGTGTTTATGCAATACAAAATAAACTATAAGCTGTTAACCTAAAACTTAACTATATATCTGATGTTATATTGAATCTATATCGTCCATATAAGAAGTTAAACATCGGACAGTACCCCAGTGCCGCAATCCCGTTTTTAATTAACAACGTAAACAGAATTTGCCTTTAAATTCCCGTTCCGAACTGTATTGACTTTAACACCAAGCGATTCAGTGTAAAACCAACAATCTGGGACATGCAGAGGCCAGTTGGCTCGCAACGTCACTGTTTGTATTCCGATGATTGGCTATTGTTTGGTCTGTTCAGCCTTATGTAGGCCAAAAGCAACATAGCAGAGATGACTGATTGGCACTAGTTGTGAAACGTTTCTGTTTTGTTGCATCGATACAGAAAACGAGCAATCGCAGTCAATGAACATCTACAACACGAACTGTATGCGCTTAGAAGGTATTTCAGACTGGAATTGGAAAGGGAAGAAAAAAGACTGGTGGAAGTTAGAGGTATTGATTAACTTGCAATCTCACTCGCTGGAAAGATAGGACAGCAAAATTGTTGCTTTACATCGGTTTCTTTTTGTTTTCGTTGAAACAGTGGTAGCCTAATGTAAATTAATATTCAATGGCTGGTCATCAAACTATAATAATGAATATTCATAATTCACAAATGGATCTTTGAATTCCTAGGGTAATTCATGAAAATCATGATACCTATGGAGACATGTATAGTTGGCCAACAACAATCCCTATGTGAAACGTAGACAATGTTCAAATCACAAGCCACCTTTAAAATATGATTTTGCAACATCGTGATCGAGTTATTCATGATAGATATACTGGTTTTGCGACCCAAGCTTTAAAAGTGACAAGTTGAAAACTAAATTATCTCTCGATACAACAGTACCTACATTTCTTTGCAATTCCTCAGTGCATTAAAAACATTTGAGCCATCTATCTAAATAGACTAAGCTAGATTGGAAACTTAGAAGGGAATTTTTCAACCAAACAAAGAAGATCCAAGAACCAATGTTCTAGGTAAGATATGAGGGATCTCGGAAATTTTGTCACCACAGACTTATTTTAAAAACTCGACAAAGATGCAACTTGCAGTGGGAACATTAATCTCCTTTATAGTGGCAACAGCAATTTCAAGTAAATTAACGTTCTATTAAAAATTAACTTAGCTGCCTGATATACTAACGGCTCTATAGATATTTAAATAAAATATTCCTTTTCAATGGTACTCGTAAATAATGCACATGTGAATGGGTGGTTTTATGCAAACTGAACACCGGGAAGCACTTGCAGAATGCAGATAATGCCGTGGCGGGTTCAAGGATGACCGGGTCCAGTTTCATCTGCCAAGGAAGTTTGTAATTTCTCAACTGCTGTTAACTATGCGGTATATGGCTTCATAAAAAACATGGTAAATGAATATGAGGTTGGTTTCAACTTTTAAAGTGATCTTTAAGTTTATGATAATGTTATACCAACATGATTTTGTGGTAGCTACGATAGACTCTTAAACATATTGTTGATTAATTTGGCCATTGATCTGAATCCTAACGACCTGCCTAACACTACAGTTCTTCCAAGCAAAGATTAAGCTTACTCTGGTCTTTTAAATTTAGATCATAAAATGATTGATTGACTTTCAAAATTATTACTATACTGACCTGAGCTTTAGAATCCTAAACTCTTAAATAGAGGAATACATAGAAACTTGATCTCAATGATTACTTATATTGATAAACGAGTTCAAGCTTCATCAGCTCCAAAATTCTGGAAACAGCAATTGTATAACATCAAACAAAACAATCCAAGAAGTTCAGTAGAATAAGGCTTCGAACCGCCTACATTACTGTCTCGATAAAGACGGATGGGCCGAACTCAACCGAATACATTTATCAATGTCTATTTACGAACACATTTTCAGATAACTCTTTTAGGGTTTTTGTTCTGGGATCAACGAAGTTTTACAACATGGCTCGCTCTTTTAGACGGGAAATTGTCCATTATTTTGTAAGTTTGTCTGGCCTTGTGATGATCGATGAAGTGGAAGAACAGTGTTGTACCAGTCGGATTGACAGGTGTAATGTTACGAGTAATTTAGAACAAAAGGACTCTTTATATCTTTCATTATCTGTCTGTATCAGCCCATATGCGTCCCACTGCAGGGCACGGGCCTCCTCTACAATCGAGAGTACGATTGAGAGTGGTTAGGCCATATAGTCCACCACGCTGGCCTAGTGCGGGTTGGCGGACTTACATACCATAGAATTGGTATGCAGGTTTCCTCACGATGTTTTCCTTCACCGTTTTTTAGTGCGTGGTGATTGACTATCAATACACACATGACTCCGAAAATTCAGAGGTGTGCCCTGGGATTCGAACCCGCAACTACCGTGAACATGTTGGCAGTCGCGTCTAGTCCGTTTACCAACAGGCCACCACGCACTTATCTTATCTTTCATTATCTAATTATCAGTAATCATTAGTGAATCCGACATCCAGACTAATGTATATGAAAATCTTGCTATAAATGTTTTCTCCTGCCTTGTATTGATGCTATCTACAAATAATAACAATTGTCACTTTAGTCAAATTAGCATAGTTTAAAGGTGAATAGAAAATTCTCTTTCTTATATAACTTACATACACATAAATGAACGGCATGTAAAAAGTTAGTTTTGTATTACACGATCTCACTATTTGGCTGCATAGAAAGTCTAATGCAAAATTTATTTGTTATCATTTATAATAATTTACCTTGAGTGGGGTGTATTGTTTTATCTAGGGAAACTAATGTAGGTTATTTAATTTCAATTGTATTGTTTTTTTTTTCAATTCTATATATTGTTTCCCAAGAAAATTAAATTAAAAGCTCAGTTCATATAACCCACAAACCAAGAAATTGTAAACAGAAATAGGTTTGTAAAGTTTTGTTACTTTGACATGACAAACCTCAAAATTGCGAAAGGAAAATCTTTACATTTGTATAGCCTACGAATAAAATATATTTCTCAAAAAAAAAGAACTAAATTAGACCCTTCAATCACTCTGTACACGTTAATTTGTCTTCGGCACAAGATCTACACGAAATAAATCACATCTCGCATCGAGAGAGATGGGACGTTCTCGAACGAGACTTATTATTAACGCTAGTCACGAATACATCCCATTTTTCGTCTTGATCCCCTTTTAGACTGAGACGTGGTACAAATTATATTAAACCTCGACGTTTTTTTTTCATTCTGGCTACAAAGAATACATACACTATGTATAAATATAAAGGGTGGTACTGACATATTATGGTATTTACTTTAACCGACTTACTCCCCGCCTCAGGTGACATTGTACAAAATTAGAATAAATCTGAGATGTTTTTGTAAAAATCCTGATTTCAGTTTTCACGAATTTGGCCACCGGTTCAGGAACTTATCTGAGCAGTAAAGATTCATAAGTCGTTACGGAATGAAAATCGCGATTTTCGACTAAGTACTGGCAGTTTAATTGATAAAATATTTAATAAAATGTTACCTTTGGTACTTAAGTTTGGTGGTTTACATTAAAACCATCATATATAAACATCACCCAGTCACCAATACCACGTATGCTAACCACGCTTAATGCTCTCCTGCACAGACCTCTCCTGGATATAAATTCTAAATGTGACTTGTTTGCTGATGAATAGGCGAAGATATTAACCGAATGCTTAAGGTTCTGCGAGCGAGAAGCTTGACTGAGTGCTTTAATTTTAAGTAAATAATGAAAATGGTGGTAACCGTATTAATTAATTAAATAAATATTAAAAAAGTATATGTGATGAGGCTGGCGTAATTTGGGCAACTGGCAACTGGCTAGAAATAGTAATTTTAGGTGGTGAATACACTATCTGACTGCACAACTCTTACCCCTAGGTGCATTATAATTACCTTGTCATCCCTAAATAACAACCTATATTTTTACAAGCCGAATCTAAATATGTATAACAATTTTCCTTATATCATGTAAAATATTCCTATCGTAAAAGAAAATTAATGTTTTCCAGTCCCTTGTCTGAATACATCAACACATTTTGTGAACTGATTGTAATTCAATAAGCAAAAGGACGCCAGTGAATCGTGTCGCGAAATAGCAAATGTATGGAAAACAAGAATAAAATCATATAAAAAAAATAATGTATGCCGACGATGCGACACAAAGGAATAATAAAGGCATTTCCCACAGGCATTTCCTTTGTAACACACATCGTTACATAAGCAAATTGGATACAAGACGAAATTTAACACTAGAATAACAAGGAGGTTTTTAATTCTAACAAAGTTTTATTATGTACGCAACTTAGCTTCGTTATATTCTATTGCAAAAATGATTTTATCGCAAATCAACAACAGTAGTTTTCGCGGAAATAATAAAAACAAAATAGCAATAAAAAAGTGTTTGAAAGACTGAACATAGTGATATTAACTATCAAATATTATCTTATGTTTCTTAAACATTTTCAATACTTAAACACCAGGTACACAAAACTGTAAACAAATTTCAAGATGCACCCAAACAAAAACTTATTTGAGTATATAAACAGTAAAACGAGTTTGGCAAGGACCTCCAAGTTAATAGTTAACTGTGTCAACAATAACCTGTTTGCAAGCCGATTGCGTTTGCCCGTTGCCGATTGAAAGCAAAAGTTCCCCTCTGAACACAATTTCCGACTTCACACGGCCAAAATAACTTACTATTCACGAAATATGGAATTTATTTTGTATAAAGTCGTTCTTATTTGAAATGGAATGGAAAACAAATTTGAAATTGGAAAATCTTTTAACATAGCCGTAACTTCCTTGGAGCTATATTGAACAAGACGTAATAGGAATCATAAAATCGAACCAATAAATAAAAGTAATGCCTGAACAGATATAAAATTAAAGACGAATTTTAAACATAAGTGGTATCTTGTAGCGATAATAAAATACAATAAACCTAATCATTACGCAACCTCCTGCTGATTCATATCTGAAAGACACTAATTATCTTCTATTACATATCACTCAATAATACCTAAATAAATTATGAAATGGCTTAATCTAGTTTCTGAATTATAAATAAATTATTTACGAGTTTAAACTAAATAATAAAGTAACTATATACTATATACTTTACGTCTGTTAGCGCGCCGTACCTGAGTCGTTTATAAGTTTTTATTACCTCTGCTAATTTTATGACTCAAACTTAATGAATTATTTTATATGCTCCAATGTGTATGCATTGTTCACACATAGAGTAGACGAGTACGTAAAATAGCTTTTTGCTCTTTTAATGATGCCACGAGATTCCGAACACAAATAAAATAATCTTCTGCAAAATTTACTAGGAAAGTTTCACATAACCGGCCTTTATAAACCGATTTTAATTTAATTGGTTTGTCATCTTCGCTCACAGAAAATTCAATAGTCGTACGAATGGGACAAAATATTCGATAAGTAAAATATTATTATAAACTCTCTATGAATAAAGTCGTAAATATTTAAATCGATGAATGTATGATTAGCACCTAGTTAAAAACCGATAATTCTAAGATCATTTCTTTTGTTTAAGCTTACATCAAGATAATAGATACCTATATACTCCACAAAATCCAATTTCTTATCTTTGAACACGAATCCAACAGGTCGCTGTGAAGATTCTTAAAGGTGGCATTTGTTCAGCAGTGGACTTCCTGTGGCTGAAAGGAGAAATAAATGGAACCCGAATCATAAATTAATAAAGACCTAATTAGACATCTTGTTTATTTTCCACACAGATCCCGTTGACGATGTTGATGAAACGCGCAGTGTTCCCCAAGATGAACGACCACAGCATCTCCCCAAAGGAGAACGAGCTGCGGGCGCTGTCAACGTTCTTCTCGAATTCGTGCATTGTCGGCAAATGGTCGCCTGATCCGAAGACAAACTCCGCTTGGAGTAAGCTTATATTCTTATTTCTACACATTATTTAGAGCTTTTCGAAATATATTTTTTGTGGTTTTGTTTGAGACATTTGTCTTATAGGTTTATTAAGAATAGAAGATAAGGGATGTTATTGCGGTATGCTTTGAATACGACATTTTGGATTATAATTATATTAATGTATGATACAGGAAAAGTTAGACCAATTTTTTTGTGTGAAACATTAGTATGGTTATTACATATTTCTCTAAACATACCTACACATTTTACTATAACAGACTCTTGAACACTAGCACTAAAATAAAACTCGATCCAAAACAATAAACATATTAAAATAAGACTCCTGAACACTTACACTGAAATAAAACTAGCAGTTCAGTAACAACGGTCACTTTAAATTTAATTCCAGAGGCACAATACAGACAACTGTGTTCCATGTGTGAGCATCCCGACAAATGCGACTACCCCGACAATTACAGTGGCTACGAAGGCGCGTTGAGGTGTCTGGCCCACAACAATGGACAAGTCGCCTTCACCAAAGTCATATTTACTCGTAAATTCTTCGGGGTAAGTGCCCACTTTCAACTTCAGTTTTAATTGCGGTCTAGATAAAGTTGGGCATTGTTGATGTTAAGGTGTTTGAATGCCAGGTGTAGTAAACGTGTTTAAATTAATAAAGGGTTTAAAGTGGACTAATGTAAGCTAAAAATATTCAGTCGAATTTATAGACACGACCTTTTTTAAAGTGATGTGAAACCATGTGAATGTTTTTGAATCAGAACATAATTTATGGCACTATTTCCTTAAATACCTACTCTAAAGTCTATGTACTTATCCAAAATACCTTCTTACCCAATGCTCAATAAAGTACTAAGGGCAAACCAAAGGTCAAATTGTACCACAATTTCTTATAAAATAACAGAAAACGTTGCTTAACAATAAATATGATTCTGTGAGACCTTTTCATTGGATTCTTACACATAAACTCGAAGTTACAACAATGTTCAACTATTGCAACAATTAGTTCCACTGATTGAATAACTCAATGAAATCGTATGTTAATGGCTTTTAATTTAACAGCCGATACTATAAAATATTCAATTACACTTTATTTTTATTTTGTGATTTCTGTATTTCTAATGCTCTTCAATTAGAGATTCTCGATGTATTAGACTCGAAAGAATTTTTAAAACAGGTTTACAAAAAGTAGTCTGGATAAAATACTTCAAAAATACATTTATAATTCTTGAATATTACATTTCTCCTGCAGCTTCCTGTAGGTACAACACCAGCTAGTCCCTCGAACGAGAACCCTGAAGAATTCAGGTACCTCTGTGTAGATGGATCCAAGGCCCCGATCACTGGCAAGGCGTGTTCATGGGCGGCCAGGCCTTGGCAAGGAGTATTGGGCCACAACGACGTGCTGGCGAAACTAAGTCCGCTTAGAGAGAAGATAAAGCAGCTGGCTGATGCTGGTGAGTTTTGAATACATTGATTGTTACACATACTCCTTGCCCCATAGTGAGATACGAGTTTAGTATAGTGACAATTGACGACGTTGAGTGAGAATCTCTTCGGTGTCACAATACACAGACCTGGAAGAAATGTTTGTGGATCACATCAATATTTGCCCCGGTGCTTGTGTTGCACCCGTGGCCTCTCGTTTCACAGCCAGCTCTCAACTAAGATATGGAATTTGTCATAATGAAACGAGAGATAAATGTAGTAATTGACACAAATAATAGCACGACTCGTAAACGCTCAGTAATGGATGTTGTTTTTCTTTATTGACGGCTCCAATTATAGTGTGATTAAGATTTGTCTGCTCCATCCTTGTCTGAACTAGTGACAGAAATTCTGTACTAATTATACCTACTGATTACACTAAGAGACAAATAAATGTAGTTAAATACGTACATGACTAAGCTCAGGGTCGTGTCACGCAGGGATATAGTAAGTCAACTCATGTTTGATTTTTCGAACCGGTATCTCTGTTTCAGCCCATAACCGCCTTCTGCTTAGCATGGGACTCTTTCATAACCATAAATTGGTAAACTAATTATAAAAGTATTCCTCAAAATCAGGTACTGCCGAAAAGCCCCAATGGTTCGACAAAGTCCTCGGACTCTCGGAGAAGATCCACCATGTTGCGGACAATATCCCCATCAAACCGATCGACTACCTGAACAAGGCTAACTACACGGAGGTCATCGAGAGGGGTCATGGAGCTCCCGAGCTGGTCGTCAGGTAAACAACCGTAGTTGGTCATGTAACATGTTACCAAGGCCATCCAGATTTGGATATTGAACTGGTTTCCAATTACCTCACCAGTTTGTAGGTTTTGAGCGCATGTAGGATACAGCTTTTGGTATCACGTTGTGGAGTTTTAAATGCATTTGCAGATATAGGAACTTCTATGATTGAGAAATACACAATGCACAATGAGTCGACGATAGAAATTTTAATAGAACTTTCTAATATCGTAACTGATAATTTAATAAGAATTACCTATTTGCGAAAAAGTAATCCCATTAGCTAATAACCCTCATTAAATAACTACTTAACATGTAATTACTTCTTAAAACAATTAACAGAGATTGTTCAAGTTACGGCGCTTTTACAAAATTGGTTTAATAATGAATTAAATATTGTTTGTAGGCTTTGCGTCACTTCAAACGTAGCCCTCGCTAAATGCCGAGCCATGTCAGACTTCGCATTCAGCCGAGACATCAGACCAATTCTGGACTGCGTTCAGGAAGCATCTGAAGAGGCTTGTCTTAAGAGCGTAAGTATTAAAACGCATGGGTTTCCATCTCTCAAGAGCAAGTATAGTTAAAAGAAGAATAGGACATTCCCGGAGACTTGCTGGATTTTAATACTCTATGTCATTAAATATATGCCGTCTATCCTGGTTTCCAAGACTCTGAGCCGTGGATATGACTGGACAGTACATACTGAGAATATGTACCTACAAAAGCATCTTTGTTGATGCAAATAGTACCAGAAACTTGGATCCACAATATGTGAGAAGCGTTGTCGGACTTACTTACTTTATCTTCTACGTTTTTTATTACTTATGTTATATACAAAAGTTTAATTTTCATTACACATGCTATACGTCGACTTAGTCCTTAAACAAAGGAAACAGGAATAAACAAAGGTAGCTCATTAATTAGCTCCATAAGAACTATGTTAAAAGATACGCTAAACAGTCCCCACAGCAACAAAGCTTTTAGTACTAATTGAATGAAATGAGAATACGTACGAGTACATACTGTGTCAACAATACAGACAGACTTTTATCATGGTAACATAATAGGATTAACTGCACACAATGGCGCGACCTAGTTAGCTACTTTTGCAACGATAAGGGATCCAATGTCTATGACGTATCATTTTACGCTCCCCTTTTATGAGTTTGATTGATGATTATTATAACAATGTTTTTCGCGACTTAGCTGTTTAAGCTCTTTTAATTTCGATTTAATCGCTTTTTTCATAGCATGTAGGTAAATGTCACATAATAAATGTCTTTATTAGGTACTAAGTGCAAGACACAATCATTTTTTTGTGACTTGCATAATTTTTTTTAGTTGTTCATCTTTACTGAGTTAGTTCCGAAAATTTTGGAGTAGGGGCTCAGTAGAAAAAAATACTATTATAGAATACCTATATTAAGAGATAGTACGATAGAAGTTAAACATATAGGTAATGAATGAATGGGAAGAAAAAGATCGTGAGGAATCCTTCGTACACGACAGCTTTCGTGGCGCAATTAGTTAAGTACCGGCTATGAAACGTAAGGCCACGGGCCCAATCCCCACATCGAGATTAATATGCATGTATGTGATCTACAAATATATTTTTGGATGTGGGTGTTAGTGTTAGACCTTAGTCTCTCGTAGTTTCTGATACCCACAACACAACACCTGCATCTTAGTGTGGGGTCAGAACTACGTATTTAACAATTCTGTGTATTTTTACCATAAAATAATTTCCAATAGGTTCAAGACAACGGCAGCGACCTGGCTTCAGTAGATGACACTAAAGTGGCGGCCGCAGCGAAGAAATACAACTTGCACCCGGTCTTCCACGAGGTGTATGGGGACGCCAAGACTCCCAACTACGCCGTCGCCGTTGTCAAGAAGGGCACTTCCTTCAACAAAATCGAAGACTTAAGGAGCAAAAAGTAAGTGCAATCGTTTTTGAGTTCCAGTAATAAATTATAGTGTTAGAAATAAATAAAATTAATTAGTTTACGGCGAGTATATTACTCACCTTCGATTTGCCGACGATATTGTAGTCTTGGCAGAGTCGCTGGAAGACCTTAGCACTATGCTCGAAGACCTTAATCGAGTCTCCCAACAGGTAGGTCTTAAAATGAACATGGATAAAACGAAGATCATGTCGAATATCCATGTTGTGCCCACCCCTATTAGAGTTGGGGGCTCGACTTTCAAAGTTGTAGATGAATATGTCTATTTAGGACAAGTGGTCCGGTTAGGCAGGTCCAACTTCGAGAGAGAGGTCAATCATCGAATCCAACTCGGTTGGGCAGCGTTCGGGAAACTTCGCGACGTCTTCTCGTCCAAAATACCTCAGTGCCTAAAATCGAAAGTCTGCGATAGTTGTGTGTTACCAGTGATGACATACGGCACCGAGACGTGGCCTCTCACTGTGGGCCTCATTAAAAGGCTCAAAGTCACTCAACGAGCCATGGAGCGGCCTATGCTCGGTATTTCCCTACGAGATCGAATCAGAAATGAGGAGATCCGTAGGAGAACCAAGGTTACCGACATAGCCCATAGGATTGGCTAGTTGAAGTGGCAGTGGGCCGGGCACATAGCTCGTAGAACCGATGGCCGTTGGGGCCGAAAGGTTCTCGAGTGGAGGCCACGTACAGGCAAGCGAAATGTCGGACGCCCGCCTACAAGGTGGACGGACGATCTGACTAAGGTTGCAGGAAGTCGCGGGATGCAGGCCGCTTCCAACAGGTCATTGTGTAGATCCTTTGGGGAGGCCTATGTTCAGCAGTGGACTTCCTGTGGCTGATATGATGATGATGATGATAATGAATTAGTTTATATTAACTTAGAGCAGTGGGTAGTCCTAGCCGCAGTTCTTTTCTGTACCACTGACTAAATGCAAATTTCATCAGTTGAATAATGCGGCATGAAAGCGTAGCAAACACACGATCATGCGTTTGCATCGTATTTCCATTTATTTCAGTTAGATTGTTTTGTTTTTCAGATCTTGCCACAGTTCCTACAGTACTTTCAGCGGTCTTCAAGCTCCTCTCTTCTACCTTATTAACAAAAGAGTGATTCAACCAGACCAGGTTAATTCTTTATAACATTATTAAGACTGTCTTCATATTATTCTTCTTGTTTACTTAACTTTATTCATATTTGCAGTGTGTGAAAAACTTGGGAGAGTTCTTTAACGGTGGATCATGCTTACCAGGAATAGACAAACCAGAAAACAATCCTAAAGGTATCTCTGATCTTGATGATATCCTCAAAATATATTTGTTTCTAAATCCTAGGTGTTTATATGATATAGGTACCCTATATAATATCTTATGTGGTAGAGGCACGTTCTTCTCAGTTATGACTCAGCATGTAGGCTCGTCCCAAGCGGTACCACTGTCTCACAGGAGATCGCCGTAAAGTAACATCTTTTCAGGCACGTTACACACGTCTATGACCCAAGCGCTGTGGAAGGTCATGGACAACAGTGATCATTTACCATCAGATGACCTGTTTGGTCATTTGCTGGACCTATTGTATAGAAAAATCGTTTATTTTACTTATATACGACTTAAATAAGGTAAAAGTAAGAATCTGGGTATTAGTGGTCAGGCATTCCTTAGATACTAATGTGAATCCTGACTCACAAAAGTTCACATGTATTCCCTCCTCGCTGCTATAATCCTGGGTCCTTCGGCCGTGAAGAGGCATCTTAGCGGACCGGCATGATTTTATCGAATGGCATGAGACCGCTGTCTGATGCCATTCAATATTCTTTCTGGACGGCACTTGCACTTACCAACAATTGCAAGGCAGTCACTGCCGAGACAGAATAAAATAATAATATAGTTGCAGCGATCGATTACCCTGTTGCGAAATGAAGTTCCTAATACTTGAGATATTTATTTGTAGGTGATGACGTATCTAAACTGAAACAGCAATGTGCAAGCGACAGCAGTCCATGGAAGTGCTTGGAAGAAGATCGTGGTGACGTCGCATTTGTATCGAGTAAGTTTCTGTGCCACATTATTTGAAAAGTCTTTTGTATCTTCCTGATAGCGATAGAGTGGAACGTTACAAATATAATGTATCATGTCAGTATTTCTAAGTAATTAATACAAACTAGTTACAATTGCAGTTTAAACTCTTTAGAAGGCTATGCTTGTTCACACAAACCACATTTTTGTAATTTTGTCATCTCTTATTAGAATCCAACTGCAATTTGTTAAAAACTGAAAGTATCAACGGGTCATAAAACACTATCTAATACAGTGAGCCCTCAGTTATCCGTTAAATCTTTTGTAGGGCGGTGCCGGAGTATCGAATTTGTTAACCTTATAGACCGGTCATTTTTCAAAATTACATGGGTATCAAAATTGTAATATTCTATTCACACCGAAACAAAATGTACCTATAGATTCCAGTCGCATTTTAAGGGGCGCTGTATTAGACATGGCTAGATAAAGTTCGACTGTATCTCTAAAATAAATCTTTCAAATTTCCCAGGTGCTGATCTCTCGCACTTCGACGCCAACCAGTACGAACTGCTCTGTCTCAACCGCGAGGCTGGCGGTCGGGATACTCTCGCCAACTTCCTTACATGCAACATAGCTATCGCTCCTTCTAGAACCTGGTTATCAGCCAAGGACTTCCTCTCTGACGTGTCCATAGCCCACACTCCACTCAGCTTGGCCCAGCTAGTGGACTCAAGGAGCGATCTGTTCAACATGTACGGCGAGTTTTTGAAGAATAACAATGTTATTTTCAATGTAAGTAATAAATATGACTAGTTTAGGTATTATATCTAAAAACACAGTTATGTATGTGACAGAACAGGAAAACAGTAGTGCGATTCACGTAATAAAATAAGTTCAGCTGCAGTGCAGTTGCGGTTAAGTTTCGATCAAAACAGCCCTTTTCGTATTCTCGAAATACGCTCGCGTCAAGTTCGCGTCACGCAAACGTTTTTTTTAGCGTATTCTACTGCTGCGCGTATATGTCAATGTCAAAAAAAATCATATGTCTGACATACAGTTGACGTGCAGCTCACGCGCAGTTCACGCGCAGCTAAACATTTACAAGAATACCATTTTGTACCAAAGCGTAAACTTAATTGTAACCGCACCGCAACTTGATCGGCGCGTCAAAAAGTTACGTGAATCGCACTACAGAGCTATTGCTGACCTCACAGTGAATGTAAAGTACAACTAACTATTGAGTTCCATAATAACCAGATATGAATCATAAAAAAATATTATGTTCATACAATCATATATTTAGATCGAATCTGTAACATTTCATTTAAATGCCAGCTCCATAGCTCATACTAAATCTACATATTATAATGTAAAGTTTTGCACTATATATTATCCTATCTTTGCCTAATTATTTGAGATTAGTATTTAGAAGAATATGTTAAATGGCATAATTATAATATTACTATTTATCTGCTTTGTTTCAGAATGCTGCTAAAGGCTTAGCCACAACTGAGAAATTAGACTTTGAGAAATTCAAGACTATCCATGATGTGATCTCATCATGCGGCCTTGCCTAATCTTACATTTTAAAATATCTGTCTAAGTTACCAGGTGTTACATAAAACATCAAATTTCCATTAATGATTTATTACATCACTTATGACAATAAATAAATAATATCCAACAATTTGTATGTTTTTGTTAATGAGAACATAATTATATTTATAATGCAGCTAATATGAGGGTAATGGCTGCCGCAAGACCCAGCATAGCATATCCAGTTGTGTAAACTTCTTTAATCGTCAGACCCTTGGCAGTATCCCAATATAAATGTCTGATTCCATTAGCGAAGTGGTATCCGAAGGGAGAAGCAAGGATTACTTTTGCAACGAAAATTGTAGCAGGGGAGAGATTGAGGTTTTCAATTATGGCTATATAGTGAGATATGTCATTTTGCAACACCAAAGCTCCGATACCCAATGCACTAGCATACCCAGTCAGCACCATACCTGAAAGAAAATTGTATGTTAATTGTGTCCTAACTTGAACATGCATCATAATATTATAATGACATAATTTCATTAATTACTGCCTTTCCTTTAAAGGACTAATTTATATTAGGTATAACAACAGCTTCAGGACTAATATTTGAATATATAATGCAATGCTAAGACCTGTATTTTATTCATATAACACAATGTATGTCTAAAGTACTTCCTAACAATTAATGCTGAGGATATATAATAATATATAAAATATTTTAAGAGTTGTGGGTAAATAAGTAATATTTCTGTAAAAGGTTATTACAGTACTGCTCTTGATAGTAATAAAATTATACTTCTACACAACTAAAAAGAGTATGATACTCAAAGATTATTTACAGCCAAGATACAGGTATAAACAATGGCTTAAAGAAATTGTATTGCTATACAATAAAAATTCTTAACTGCCTGCCAATTGAACATAAGTGCACAATGCATGCACTATGCACAAAGCACCAAGATCTATATAAACCTTTCACACATGGAATGTTTAATGTTCACTGATAAACAAGTACTTTATCAGAATAAACAAGCTTTACACAATATGAACTCTGTTTCTATATAAATAAGAATCATTATTCCAAAACGCATAAGTATGCATTATAACCATTTTAAGATAAGGAGCAAGGTGCATTCAAATGTTGTGAAATCCCATTAGAAACCAATTAAATGACATTTACATACCTGCCGCACGATGAGTGATCGACAGCATACTTGTCAACTGCGGGGAATAAATCGTGAGGTGAGGAGACAACGGCCTTTGGAGGCGCTCATTCCTAATATCATGATGTTCAATGACTGGGGGTTCGAATTTCTTGAACGTAATTTTAGGAGGGCCAGCCGCAGCCTGAGCGTAATTTACAGAACTCAGCGTCGCAGGAAACCTGCTTAAGCTCGCCAAGATCGATTTACTACCCAATCTAAAACAAAAAAAAACAATTTCTACATACGAACTTTTAAAAACAACCTAGCCCGTGTTACATAATTTGTCAACATACCTGCTGCAGTTAAACAGAGCCATGATTTTCACGTTTTGCTATGAGATTTCGTCGTAGGCTTCTGCAACACACAACAAACACTCCAGTTAGCTAATGAATAACAAATGGTACACCAAAGGAAAACATAAACTTATCTCACCACTGAGTCTGACGAACTTGCATGACAGGTTTTGAGGTTTCACGACCGGGTTCGGTGTTTTTACGTCATTTTAAAAACGAATATTGAGCAATATAGCATTGTAGGCATGATAGCTTTCTCTTTCCTCTTATTGAACAATGAAAGAGATGATGATATATCTTGCGGCTACAAATATTTCTTGCTTGAAACGCCTTAAATATATAAATCTGTGATATAAATAAATAATAATGGGATATAAACGGATCAAAAAATTATAACGCAAGCAACTTAATATCCTTTTTTATATATTCATATAAAATTTACTCAATGTGATAATACAACATTTTAGATTCAGTTTTATTTGCGAGAAGGTTTGTAAATCAAAAGTTACGTGGAATGAAACGTAACATTGATTTTAACTGCAATACGGTTGTCGAAAGATATTTCAGATGAAAAATATTTGCAAATAAATACAGTTTCAATAAATTACTGATTGTGTTAAATGTTACGATTATTAGTTTTAACCGCAGTGACGAGTGTATTGAGAGTGGGCTGTAGCACAAAGACTGCAGCTATGTATAGAGCTGTTGATTTCGAGGTTTTTGGCCGGGTACAAGGAGTTTTCTTCCGGAAGGTAAAGATTCAAATATTTTTATACATTACTCTTCTTCGTAATTAATTGTATTACATAAGCAATACGTTAAATACAAAACAATATAACTGAGGATTACGTCGCAGTTTCAATTTAATAGAGGATATCCTTTTTCTGTATAATGATTTGTATCAGACAAGTGTATAGTTACAGCTTGTAAATCTATAGTTAGTACTAATGGATTTCAAATGGAAAGCTAAAACTAAACAAGGATTTACAGCAGGGAAGTGATGAACTTTAATGCAATTTAAAACAATATGAAAACACAGTGTATTTTTTTGAACTAAGCATGGAAATATTCCCAGAAAATCCTAAGTTAAATTATAGAATCATCTTATTAATAGGTAAATATGTTTACACATAAATCTAACTTCTACAGTTCGGCAAGTTGTTCAGCAAACAACAAAGAAAAATGCAATTATATTTTTTCAGCAAATATTGACAACATAATTAAAAAGTTTATTTTTACATTCAATCTGTCGTTTGTATTGGTGTCTAATTTACATAATCATAAAACTTGCTTTAAAAATATTTAAATCACTGAAATTAATATAAATCAGTGCCAATTTCAGTAGTTGCAATACCCGGACACATTTATTTTGTCCTATACTCCATCGGTTTAGGTACTTAACTAAATGTAAACAAACCGTAAAAAAGGTTATTTAACATTGCCGTTTCTCATTTCTAAATTAATTGAAGACAAAAAAATGTTTACATAATTGTTAAACTACATTGCATGTTCAAATTTATTATAACGATTATAATTATGAATGTGTGAGCTTGGAAACAATTAAATTATGTAAGATCATAATTAAATTATCTAATTTTACATAATGCAATCTGTCTATAAAAAAAGACCCAGTCAGGCATCCAAAACATTTTTATAAAAGTTACAAGAAATATTATGCTACAAAATCTAGAAGTACGACTTTATCGTAATGCGTTAATTTAAATGAAAGATAATACGTTAGGTCGGATAACTAAGCATCATCATATGTTATCTATGGCAGCCAATTATTATTCATTGCGATAATGTACTTACTGTTTTCGCGAAGTGGTGAAGTGTTTGAAGTGTTCATCATTGTTTTAACTCTGTTTTAGTTATTATTTGTTGGATGCTGCTGTTAATTGTTGTTAATACTTGTTACTTGGTTGACTAAGAATATTCGTAAATTGGACATTGCAATAAAATGTTGAACAACCATGCATCACATGTTCTGGTTTGTTTACATTTAGTTAAGTACCTAAACCAATGGAGTATAGTCTACACTAATATTATAAAGAGGAAAGATTTGTATTTTTGTATGTAACGAATAAACTCAAAAGTACTGGACTGATTTTAATAATTCTTTTTTCATTAGAAAGCTACATTATCACTGAGTAACATAGGCTGTATTTAGTACTAGATTACTATAGAAATCTTTAAAAATTCCTATTAAAATTTATTATTTCATCGCATGAAAACATAATGTATCGTACAATTTATACATAATGCTGCTGGCCAAGTCGATCTATTTATTTAAAACGTAAAGAATTTTTAATATTGATATGGTAATAACTAACGTAATAACTTTAAATAGAAGGTCCCTTAAGGACTAAATAAATTAATCGACTTGGTATTACATGCATCTCACAACTTTTTGCAGTAGAAAATCTGAGCTGCGAGACTTGGAATTTTTTTACAGGATGTTTTTGATGGGATCTCACGTCTTTTTGTAGAGTCCTACAATTTTCCTTTTCGGTACTTCTTACTTCTAGAATATCACTAACGATTTTTCTTAAAGCCTCTGTCTTATGGATTTTTCTTATTTTGGTAGGTATCAATTTATCACAAATATAGCTGATTTAATTATTAATGTTCTTTCTTTCATTGTAATTGATATTTTCGAGCTATTTAGTCTATTTATTTGCATGTTTTTCTTCGTCATGTTTTTCTAGAGGAATGTTGTACAGTTTCATGGCCTTAATACACCATTTCCCTCTCTATATCCCCTCCTGTTATGCCTCATATATATAGATATCTATCTACAACTATTATTCCATTATATACGGGTACAATGATTCATTAACTGCAAATGTAACTTTGTAATCCTATACATTTATATGGGATTACAAAGTTATTCTCGTAGTTGGTCTATCTAGAAAACTAGACACAAATTATGAAATGTTTGAATTTTCCCTTACTTTAGACACTAAACACTAATTATATTCTAGATTTGAAGGTTCTATGTCTGCTAGAAGTGCCTTAGACTTTTGATGATCGGTCAGTCAGTCAGTGAGTGACAAAATTAAGAAAGTTTGACTAGTTACAATTCTTAAACTACTGGTTCAAATTGAATGAAATTTTAAATATACCGTGTTTACACAATGCCTGCTTAGTAACTGAAAATTCAGGCTTCATGCTTTAGCCACAACGAAGTTATAGGGGGTTGAAAATGGTCTGAATTGCTTCGAGAAAAGGATGTTACGGCCATGCCACTTTTTAGCACGACTTGGAGGGGGCTCGGCCGCGCCCCCAGATTTATTTTATAAAGCAACAGTAGATAAAGTCTAATTAAAAGTTTTTAAAAGGCCAATATTAAGTACTATAACATCCCAACCACTAGAGAGGTTTGTCAATGTTATGTCAGTTTAAATGAAGTATATAATAACTATTAATGTCAATCTAATAACAGCCTTAATGTTTGTTAAAATATGGTATATTTTAAAAAGAACATCGGCGAAAATGGACCATGAACGGGACCAGTTATGAATGGTACATCAAAAATTTTCATAATTTATTAGAGTCAAAATGCATATTTCAATTTATTTTAAAAAACCCGGATTAAAAAGAAAAACTTAAAGCGTTTTTAATAATATTGAACGCATATGAGTGCGTTCCATCAGTCATACTTTGTTTTAAAATAAGGTTTTAACTACAACGTTGAAGGTAGTACTAAATTAAAAAAGTGTAGGTATTTTCTATGACACATGACTTTTCTTTGCGCTGTCATTTTGCTTTCTTTTGATTTCCGATTTAGATTTTTTGACTTGCGAATTTGCCAGGGGAGGTAACTGTCAGTGTCATCCCCAAAATTCGTTTTCGCGGTTTATTCGATATTTTCACTAACTTTTATTTGTCAATTAGTTTAGTTTTGTGTTGTGTGTTCGTCCAGTGAATGTGGTAAGATTAATAACTAACTAACTTGTGCTGTCTACTAATTATATTATAGTTTTTTTTTTTCTTTTTGCAAATGGAGGTAGATCCTCCTGACCCTCCAGATCCTCCTAATCCCCCTAATATTAATATATCACCATCTGTAGCTCCAATCAAAAGACGACTGGACGCAGAATCATCAATTAATCCCAAAAAATCTATAAAAGACATAGACTCTGCGTCAGCTTCCATCCAACGTCTATATGTTCACCCCATGTTAGTTGTAGGCATCAATACTTACACTGAGTCGGACAAAGGACCATTTATCGCCCAATATCCAGGGTCGAACCTGACCCTTCGTCTGGTTTAACCATTAGACCTATTAAGTTTGGACAACTACTGTTCAAACACAAAATAAAAAATATAAAACCCGACGGAGTAAAGCGTGTCGGTAGAAACAAAATCTCTGTTGAATTCAGCTCTGCAGCTGATGCAAACAATTTTATTATTAACCCAATCCTCTCTGACAACCACTATTCTGCAATTATCCCCTCCTATAACATTACACGTATGGGTATCGTCAAAAATATCCCAGTAGATTTTTCTATGGATGAGTTTGTTGAGAGCCTTGTATTACCTAAAAGATGTGGCATTGTCCTTAAAGCTCGTCGTCTGAGTAGAAAAATTGTAAATAACGAAGAAGTATCCTGGTCACCTACCCAAACTGTAGTGCTAACATTCCAAGGGCAAGTTCTTCCTGAAAGAATTTTTTCATTTCACACATCCCTCCCAGTAGAAATCTATCAATATCCAACTATCCAATGTGTTAACTGTTGCCTCTTTGGTCATGTTAAAAATCAATGCAGATCGTCTCCTAAATGTTTTAAATGTTCTCAACCCCATGAAGGTCATTCATGTGACATTCCTGAAAACAAAGCAATTTGCTTGTTTTGTTCTGGTCATCATTTTTCCACTAATAAATGCTGCCCTGAACATGACAGACAAGTTTCCATTAAAAAAACAATGGCTCAAAAGGGAATCTCATATGAGGAAGCTCAACAGCAGTTCCCTAGACTAAATAAAAAAACTTATTCAGAGATTTTAGCTTCCCCCGATATTAACAGTAATTCTCCATCTTCCCATGCAATCCCCCCCACTCCTAACTCAGTCCCTCCCTCTCAATCCTACACAAAAACCACTTACACTAATCCCCGTCCAAGAGTCCCATTAGGTAAAACTTACAATAAGACCCTACACCAATCTATAATTTCTGACTTACCACCTTCCCAACCAAATGGTTGTGCCCTTTCAAATACTCCTTCACCTTCCTCACAAACAGACCAATACGACAGCATAATTAACTTAATTTTACAGATTGTTTTAGATTTTGTTACGCATAATAATTACTCCCTACCGCCCAATGTTGCCAATGTAATTTCTTCCCTAACTAAAATTTTTAACCATCATGGACCCAGAGACTATCATAGTCCAATGGAATAGTCAAAGCTTACGCCCCAAAAAACATGAATTAATACACCTTATCTCAAAGTTTAACCCTACTGTTTTATCTATAGCAGAGACTTGGTTGCTGCCTGGAACTCGCTTCAGAGTATCAGGCTACTCATGTTTCCGGGATGATCGTGCTGATGGCTATGCAGGGTGTGCCTTATTTATAAGATCGTCTATGCCTTTCTCCCAAATCCTTATCCCTCCCCATAGTCCTAATTTTAATGTTGTAGCAGTTCGAGTTTTAAATATATCCTTTATTTCTTTTTACATTCCTCACCCTAATAGATCCCTACTTCCTGATATCCAACTTATAATCTCATCTCTTCCTTCTCCTGTCGTTGTTATGGGTGATTTTAACGCCCATCACTCATCCTGGGGTTGTAGCCATAATGACATATTTGCCTGTTCCCTCATAGACATCTTTGATGATTGCAACTTGTGCATATTAAATGATGGCTCTCCTACCCGTAGAGTTTTCCCTTCTCAAAACCCTTATAGTGCATTGGACCTTACTCTCTGCTCGTCTAACCTTTCATCCCTTTTGTGTTGGTCCATCCTCGACAGTACTCATGGTAGTGACCATTTCCCTATAGTCTTCAAAATCCCGAATAGGGTAATCCCGGTTTCCAATATTTCTCCCTCTATTAAGTATATCCTATCCAGAGCAGACTGGGATTCTTATTCCTTTATCTTGATTCCCTTTTAGATGCCCTACCCATTCTTAATATTAATTCCCTTCAGGTAGGATACTCTGCTTACTTAAATGCTATAATAACCAGTGCCAATAAGCATGTTCCCAAAAAAAAGACCAAAAAAAAACAGAATTTCTACTCCTTGGTGGGATTCCGATTGTAGTTCGGTCATTAGAGAAAGAAAAGAGGCGGAAAAATTATATACTTCTACTATGACTATAGAAAACTTTATTAATTACCGTCATAAAGCAGCAAAGGCAAAAAAAACTCTTTCTTCCAAAAAACGTATTGGTTGGCGTAAGTTCTGCGAATCTTTATCCCCTAGAACCCCTTCCAGTTTAGTGTGGAAACAAATTAAAATTTACAGAGGTTCTCTCCACACGGAAAACCTTTTAAATAATGACCCATCAACTTGGCTGAGCGATTTTGCAGATAAACTAGCTCCTCCCTCAGTTCCCAATTTAGACATGATTCCTTCATTCTCCATTCCCTATCCCATCTCCTCCTCCTCCTCTTTTTTGGATTGTGAGTTTTCTTTTGTAGAATTGAAATTAGCTTTGGATGGTCTGTCTGACTCCGCTCCTGGGATGGATGGCATTCCATATTCCTTTATCACTAAATCTTCTGATAAAAACAAACAATACTTCTTAAAATTGATTAACTGTATATATAATTCACAACAAATTCCGGAAAAAATGAAAACACAAATAATCCTACCAATCCCAAAACCTAGAAGAAATCCTTCAGATCCCAATAGCTATAGACCGATAGCTCTTTCCTCAACTTTAGTAAAGATTATTGAGCACATGTTAAAGCACAGATTAGAATGGTATGTGGAAAATAACAATTACTTATCGGATTCTCAATTCGGATTCAGAAAAGACATGAGTACTATGGACAGCCTAAGTATTTTTACAACAGATGTCCATACAGCTTTCCTTGAAAAAAAAATCCTGGCCGGCGTCTTCTTGGATGTAGAGGCCGCATATGATAATGTTGCACTTTCAGTCCTCAGGAATAAATTAATTCAGCTGAGGATCCCTGTCAAGTTAGTATTTTTCATATGCAATCTCCTTATGGAGCGAAGGATTATTTTTATATCTCAAGGCACATTTTTACACCCTAGAACTGTGTGGAAGGGCTTACCACAAGGGTCAGTTTTAAGTCCTATTCTGTATAACATCTATACGCGAGATCTTGATCAATCTGTCAACCAATATTGTTCCATTCTCCAATATGCAGATGATCTCACACTCTATGTATCTTCTGAGAATCCGGATAACATAGCTTCATGTTTGAACAGTGCTTTAACTTCCCTTAGTTCCTGGTTAGGTAACCACGGTCTCTCTTTAGCTGCGTCTAAATGCAGCACAGTCGTATTTACAAAGCGACGAAATATCCCTACCATTAATTTATTTGTCGGAAATGAGCTAATCCGACAAGATAGCAAGGTAAAATTTTTGGGTGTTTGGTTGGACTCCAAGCTATCAGGAGCCTCTCACTGTGACTATGTATGTTCCAAGTCTGACAAAAATATAAACATTTTACGTTCTCTGGCTGGAGTATGGTGGGGCTCTCACCCCTTTACTCAAAAAATTTTATATAATGCCATAATACGCAGTAATTTAGATTATGGATCTTTCCTCTTAGATCCTGGAAACAAGGGAGCTTTGGATAGGCTTTCAAAAATCCAATCTAAATGTCTTCGAATAATACTTGGTGCAATGAGATCTTCTCCAATAAATGCCATGCAAATAGAATGCGTTGATCCCCCTCTTTATTTGCGTAGACAATTTATTTCGGATAGGTTTTTATTTAAGCTTTCCCAAAATTCTCGTCATCCTCTCCTTTATAAACTCAGCTTTCTTTTTTCTTTGATAGAAAGGAAAGGATATCAATCTATCTTCGATTTACCTTGTTTAGTCCGCAGCTTCATTAAATTCTCTCGCCTTCCAGACCCAATCTTACAATTCCCCTCTAATTTTATTTTTTCCCTACCCTACAATGTTTTAACTTATTCTCCAAAGGTATTTTTGGACTTTGACGTTCAGAAATATTCAGTTGGAGCAGACAAAATAGTAAAAGACAAGTTATCCTCAGAATTTCCAGGTTGGATATCACTTTTTACCGACGCTTCTAAACTTTCGAATGATGGTATTGTAGGATCTGCAGTTTGGATCCCTAGTTCCAAAATTATTTTAAGTTATAAATGCCCCTCCATTACCACAATCTTTTCTGGAGAGGCCATTGCTATTCTAGAAGCGATTAAATTTGTAACTTCCCATAAACTAACGAATTCTATAATTTTAACAGACTCCAAAAGCTGCTTACAATCCATAACTTCCAATCCGTTTAAATCAAAATCTAGATACCCTGTCATCCTGAAAATTAAAGAGGCTCTGTTTATATGTCAACAACTCAATATAAATGTTGTTCTAGCCTGGATACCCGGTCACTCCGGTATAACAGGGAATGAAACAGCAGATTCCTGTGCCAAACAGGCCATTATCATTGGTAATTTAGATCATTTTAAAATTAATCCTCTTGATATCTGCTCTAACATGAAAAATTCTATGATGGACGCTTGGAATAAAGAGTGGCAGATCACGAGAAACAGAAAGGGAAAATTTTACGGTAGCATCCAACCAATAGTTCCATCAAAACCTTGGTTTTCAGTGTTTCAAACAATTGACAAATCTATTTCGTCTACAATCTGCAGAATTCGTCTTAACCATTGTTGCACGCCTGTTCACCTGGCTAAAATTAGGGTCCGGGATCATTCCCTATGTGAATGCGGTCTGGACGAGGGTAATCTTGACCACATTTTTTTCAACTGTCCCAATTTAATTCTTTCCCTATATGACATTCTTCCTCCCGAAATCCTTCGACCCACTAACATGAAAATCCTACTTAGTCTCACCTTTTCCCCATTTATACACCTCTTGTGTAAATGTATAAGGGTTAATAATATTAAATTGTAAATTTCATTCATTTTTCGTAATTTTTATCTGTTTTTAATATTTAGTACTAATATTGCTATTTTATTAATTAACTATATACTTTGTCTCATTTATATTATGTAATTTTTGTAGCGAAAAACTTGAAATTCTGTTTCGGCTGGTATTTAACACATGACATTGGCAGAATTGGGGTATGGCAACACCGCAAAAGCCAAAATATCAAGAACTGAACTGAACTGCAGTGCGATTCACGTAACTTTTTGACGCGCCGATCAAGTTGCGGTGCGGTTACAATTAAGTTTACGCTTTGGTACAAAATGGTATTCTTGTAAGTGTTTAGCTGCGCGTGAACTGCGCGTGAGCTGCGCGTCAACTGTACGTCAGATTAAAGATGAGATGTATTTACGATACCAGGTTTTAAAACCAGGTATTCACTTCGAAGTACGGCGCCCTGGTACGAGCAGAAAATACTTACAAGTATGAAAGTATTGCCATACGTCGATATGCACAGAGCCCTGAAAACTATACATGGAAATACTTGCATAGGAAAACGATTCATAACTTAATATAGATAAGAACCACAATCGTATCTGTCAACAACAAATACTTTGAACTTCAAAGTATTTTTTATTCATACTATTTTGCTCTTTATTTACCATCAAATACGGGTTCAATTCCTATGCAAGTATTTTCAAATTTAGGCGCCGCTATACGTCGGTGCGCGAAGAACTTGGAACACTATACATAAAAATACTTGCATAGAAAAACTATCCTTAACTTCATATAAATAAGAATCACAATCGTATTCGTGAATAGAAAATACTTAAAGTATTTTTTTCATTTATGCATTGTTGCTCCTTATTCGTTACGGAATACGGATTGAATTCCTATGAAAGTATTTTATAGACGCTGCGCCGCGGCTGGGACGCGAAGGGTTGCCGACTCATACTAACAAAATACTTTTAAGTATTTCAGAACCTGGTTTTGAACCCTAGTATTTTTACGTACTCGTACTTCGAAGCCCTGGTATTTAATTTTGCAAGTATATCTCATCCCTACGTCAGATGTATGAAATTTGTTTGAGATTGACATATACGCGCAGCAGTAGAAACGTTTGCGTGACGCGAACTTCACGCGAGCGTATTTGACAGCGGTTGTCAAAATTACGAGAATACGAAAAGGGCTGTTTTGATCGAAACTTAACCGCAACTGCACTGCAGCTGAACTTATTAAATTACGTGAATCGCACTACTGAACTGATTTCCGATTTACGACTACTGTTAATTCTCTGTTTATATTTGTGACTTGGCTTTAATCACGGACTCCGATATACCCTTGTATTTCTGACCACTTTGTAAGATTGACCATTGTATGACGATAATGCTTTGTGATTTCGTTTAAAGTGTGAAGTATTACCATATTTCCAACATGAACTCGGAACAACAGTGCGCTCGTCAACAATTTGTGCATTGTGTTCAATGCTATACCCATCTTATTATACTCATTTCTGTAATCAGTGAGTGGGTCTATCAACTAATCGAAGTTTTTTTTAGGCATGAATCTACAAGGTATCCTATTTACCATTTAGTCAATATGGTTTAGTATCCTGGAGTTCCCACAGGAAAAGTGTGTGTATTTTGATGAAAAACAATGATGCCAAACTTCCAAATCAAGGAGAGACGGAATAACTAAGTATTGTTGTAATTGTGTAGTAGGACGTCGTACAGTACTGTTGCTGTGCCCACGTCATGACTTTGATGTTGCTGCCCCTGCAGAGTTCTTAGATTCTATTGTAAAAAGAGAAGATGAGAAATAATACATTTAAAAAATATTTTCTGTGTTTTATTTTATTCTGTGTCTTATTTTTGTGACCACTGCTTATTATATTCCTATACATACATAAAAAATGGGGGGTTTTGTCAAGTGTGTGTGGATGGCCAAATACGAAACTATGAAGAATAGCGAAAAATACTCAAACAGTCTAATAAATTCTGATAAAATTCTGCGAAATAATGACAGCAAAATACTACATTTTCTCTCATTACCTTAAGGTAACACAGGTATGGTGTACACCATATTCAACGGTTAATTAGTTTTATGACAAGGGAAATTATAGAGCATAGTAATTACTAAGCCATCATTATGATTTAGTACACTTTTCTTCCTAGGTACCTGATAACCATAAGACCACCCTACATTAGGTATATTTTACAATGACAATGACATTATAATGTGCTATTTTTTATGAATAATTATAAAATCTCCGGCTTTGCAGAAATATTTTTGTAACTGGACATCACTCCTCATGCACTATAAAACACAATAAACTATATCCCAGCTGTGTACAATATATTTCTTTGTCAGGTCCCAAAATGTATGAACGTGACCGATGTTCTTTAAATATTCAATCTGGCAGTTGGTGGGCATTCAAGAAATTAAAAAAGAAAACTATTGTCACTATGACATTTCTATCAAAACGGGTTGCTTTAAAAGTAAGGAGTTAACCTCATCAACAATAGAAGCAAGATGTGCTGATGCATTCTTAGTGGCTGTAGATTTTGAAGTATATGGAACTGTTCAAGAGGTTAACTTTCGCAAGGTATATGTTTATGTTGGTCTGATGTCTTAGTGCATAATATAATACAGGCATCCTCATTCCATATGTATAATACCTACTTATTGTTATGTTTCACTTGTGGTATTTTAGTGCATTAGAAAATAGTCTGTGTAATGAAGAGGCCATAAAGAAAAAAAAACGTACAGTCGACTTGCTAACCTCCTTCTTTTTTTGAAGTCAGTTAAAAACTGAAGCTGGCTATAAATAGTTTGAGCCCCATGGGTTTGAGTTCCATACTGAGACTGTGTCCGTGGTCTAAAAAGATGATTTCGGACCTAGTAATTTATTATGAGAAATTTGAAACATACTCTTTTTAGCAACTTCTATGGCTCAGTTAGTTAGATATCAGCAGTGATACAAGAGACCGCGGAGTTGATCCCCGCACCGAAATATAAATACATATTTGTAAATTTGTCTTGATGATATATCATCGGATATCCGTAGGCATTTACTTCGGATGTATTTTGAAACGGAGGAGTTTCGCAATTTTTGATTCCCAAGACTTGTATTTTAGTTAGAGTTCAGGATTGTAGGTTGTGTGTATTATTATAAGTATTGATTGCCTTCCCCTTCTTCTCTTTTTTCACTTCATTTCAACTTTATTCATTTTCATTTTAACTTTTTTCATTCATTCTTGATTTTAACCAGGTCCATCCGTCCGTCCGTGCCTGTTCGTGGACTTCCCACCAGAACCTTTTTGCTCCAACAGCAATCACTTCTTCGCGCTACATGCCCACTACATCTACTGCCACTTCAATTGCTAATTAATTAAAATTCACTTCACTTGCTAATCCTTCGGACTTTGTCGGTACCTTTGTTCTCCTACGAGACTTCTCATTTTTATCGGCATACAGGGCATTAATTCAGGTCCCCCGTTGCTTTTCTGTCTCTCCCTTCAGCCACGTGAGATCTATTACTAAACCTATACTTTTTCTAGCAATGGACTATGGAATAACTATTGCCCATAGGCTGTGCCTCCTCCCAATCATTTTCTCAGCAATCCGTTGAAAAGCCACCTATCTAATGGTCACCTATCTAAACCCAAGACTTCACCATTGGCCCCAATACGTAAACAAATAAAGCTATCGTGCTAAGAAATGCAGACACAAGAAATCAACCAAAGACAATTCTCACGAGATAATCTCTTTCACAGTATACAAAAGACCAAGCTGAGAAGCTGGGACTTCGAGGCTGGTGCAAGAACACGTCACAAGGCACCGTGCAGGGACAAATGCAGGGACCCCCAGATAAAGTGGAAACCATGTGAGTAACTTAAATCGACGGGTATCAAGAATAAAATCTTCAAGTCTACTTCATTTAATCGTATTTTAATCTTTTAATTCTTAGTATCGAAAATATACAATGCGTAATAGTTTTCAGCTTTCAATACGTACAAAATAATGAAAAGATTTTTTCGTTAATAGTTTCTTGGATGACGTCAATATAATCCCCCGGCCCTGTGGAATTGTAGATTTTAGAAAAACATTGCTATAAATATTTGAGATAAGTTCTATCTTAGGTATTTTGAAGCTTTTATCATTCTTGATCGTAAATGTGAATATGCATAAAAGTATTGCTTTTTCTTTTCAAAAAGTTTTATTGTTATGTTAGAACTGATTTTAGCTGGCTCAATAGCCCGGTTCTACTACGATAGAATTGCAAAGCTGAGGTCTCGGGTTCGAATCTCGGGTCGGGCAAAGTAATATACGATTTTTATATTCAATATCAGCCCGGACTTAGGAACTAGTGCCCGATATGGCGATAGGGTCGCCCCCTATCACATCATGAGACGGAACACCCAAAGCCAAACGTGGATGTACTTGTAGCACATCTGCCTACCATGTATGTATTTGATTGTATAGTTAATTAATGTGGTTATGGTTAAATTGCATCTTTGAAACAAATGTTTTGGTGGTCTGCGTCAATTCATACCATTCCAAATTCTTATAACAGTACGTCTATATTATAACTGTTAAACTTAATTACTCGTGAAAGAATAAAAGCCTAAAAGTTAGTTAATCGTGTTAAAATATATTCTATTGCACGATTTTGAACTTTATTCATAACTGGCAATCAGTACGTAAACGGACCGTACTGTTCAAACAGATTAAAAGTAAAATAAACTAATATAAAAGAGATACATATTTCCCGTTTTATATCGTCGGCTTCTAAATGTAATCGGATATAACTCAAACCAGATTTGATTCAGTAAGCGTTTATTCGGAGTTTCAAAGCTACTTCAGATAGTCAAAAAGATAGAGGTTGTAGATTAAACGATTCCATTTACTAGGAATGGTTAGATATTAAGAACTTTAATTCAATATGCCGGTATGCTGTCGATTTGCGGCTTTCGAATAAATTTAATTACAGGATGAATTGGCTGAAGACCACAGGCAGTCCAAGCAGCAGGATAGATAAAGCCGAATTCAAAAACCAGAAGGAAATCGATGAATTCACTTTTGATGATTTCCGTATTGTTAAAGATTAACACGCTTTGATATAGAATTTTAAAATTGCTTTAACATCCATGTGATGGTGCGGAATGTTATAAACAACCGTACTTTGTGATAGTATTAATATAGATTATTTGCTTTATAAATGGCGTTTGAATTTAAAATATCCCCATAGTTCCAGCTCGAGTAATTAGTCAAATTCATTTATTAAGCCACGAAGCAGGACAATAACTGCGTAGGAATTTTTAATTACATTAGCTCCCTCGTCAGCCTTCTGCCCGCAAATGTTTTGAAAACAAAAGCCTGTCGTCCCGCTGGCCATAATAGAGCCTCCGCTCGGCCATTACTGGAGTAATGAGTAAAAACTCGCGCCAAATACGTTTTTAGCGGGTGACGACGTCCGTAGAAATCTAATCTCTATCCGACATAAAAGGACCTTAACGAAACACAATTTTACCGTCTGTCGTAAATGTATTTATCATGGCTCGGGAGGACCCTCCGAGGGAACAACATTCGCGGAAATAAAACTACGTAATGGCCTTGAATATATTATGAACCAGTGTAGTTTCGGGGCCGTTTCAGATTCTACAGGTGGGCTCTTAGTTAATTATGAACGTCTAGCGCTCGTGCCACGTATCGAAGTGCGGCCATTGATGATGACCTTCCGATATCATTCAATGACACGCATTTATTTTCAAGACCTTTTTATGATGCAAAAAGTTAATAATTATGTCTCTTCAGCCTTGGATTTAGGCATCTAATAAAGTAAAATTAATCTATAAACGAAGTTGAAGTAAACAGAGTTGTTGAAAGCCAAAGCAGTTGACGTTCCGAGAAAGTCCTATTTAATCTGCTAAGGAAACCGTCCAGTGTTCTGCAATCAGGCAAATCAAATAATATTATTGTATGTGTCGGCTAACAATAGACGCTGACCTTGAAAGCTTTCACGTAGGAGTTTTCTCTGGGAAGGGTAGGAAATAATTATGTACGAGTCAGTAACCCGGGCGTGCGTTATTGATGGGCTCACGCGGCGGCGCCGAGACGCGCGGTAAGTGGGTCAGGGAGGGAGCGAGGGGCGCGCAGTCGCTCCGACATTGCGCCCTCAGCCCTCAGCCATGGCGGACGCGCCGCCCGAGGTTCTCGAGCTCAACGTAGGCGGCGTGCACTACGCCACCACGCGCGACACGCTGCTGCGCGAGCCGGACTCGCTGCTGGCCGCCGCGCTACAGGACCCCGATCACCCGCGCGACGCCCGCGGACGTGTTTTCTTTGATCGCGACGGCGTCCTCTTCCGCTACGTGCTCGACTATCTTCGCGACGGCGGTCTCGTCCTCCCCGATTGCTTCAGAGAACACAAGCGGCTGGCGAGAGAAGCGAAGCACTACAGGCTCGTGGGTCTCGAGAACGCCGTGCGCGACGCGGACCCCAAGCCGCCGAACCGCGAAAAAGGATGCATCACGGTGGGCTACCGCGGCAGCTTCGCTTTCGGCCGCGACGGGCTCGCTGATGTTAAATTCCGAAAGCTGTCCCGTATCCTGGTCTGTGGCAAGGTAACTTTATGTCGTGATGTTTTCGGGGAAACTTTGAACGAGTCCCGCGATCCTGACCACGGGCTCGCCGATAGATACACGTCTCGGTTCTTCTTGAAGCACTCGTTCATAGAGCAGGCATTCGACATGCTGCAAGAGAACGGGTTCAAGCTGACCGCGAGCTGTGGCAGCGGCACTGCAGGCGGCGCCGCGGAGCTCAAGCCGGGCGTGGACTCGGAGGAGAACCGTTGGAACCACTACAATGAATTCGTGTTCGTGCGTGACTAAGTTGTAGTCGGCGGCAACGTTGACGTTGGAACAGCTGACGGTCGGCCACCCGTAAGACCGCATCCACGCGCGCCCATCATAATAAAATAATTCAATTTTCGAGGGCAATGTTATTTAAACAGAATTAGGTTGGAACTGAGATCAAAACCAATATTGAATTTTCAAGTAAATTCCTCGCAATATTTGCGTACGACGTAGTAAAAGCTTATATTGTCTTTCTCGTACATGTAATAGCGTACAATACGGCATTAAACTAAGTTAGAGGTTTGAGGGCAGTAATGGGAGATTTTGTTTGATAAATAAATAAAAAAGCGTCTGAAGAAGTAAATGTTTAATTATTTGTAGATATATAATCGTTATCTTAAATCGAGTATGTAACAAATAGTGTTAAATGTAAAAAATATAAAATAGTAGTTATAAAATGTACCTCTTTTAGGACCTTGTTTCAAGTACCCACTGTTACGAGTATATGTAACGTAATTCATTAATTATTTTGTTATGAATTTATATATTTAATGTCGTAGGGGGGACAGTGTGGGCCATTGTTTTGATATTAATATGCCAAATTTAAATATAGTATTGTGTGTAAAAAGTTACAGTTCATATTTTGTTTTTACGACTCCATTAGTTCTGGAAGCGGTGGCTCAAAATATCGTAAATGTGGAGGAAATCGAAAGTAATATAAACAAAGTACGGCTTACGACTGTAGTACTACGAATATAATAATTTTACTGGAAATATTTTTCGCAGTTCGCTCAAGAGTCGTTGAAAAGCGTTATGTAAAAATTCGGTCTTTCATAAAGTAATGAATGTAAAACATTTTCATTGGTGTGCTTTTCACAATCCAAATTTAGAGAAATCTGTTATACTTAAATATAAATTCCGTGGAAATATTAATCTAAACTCTCACTTAATTGTATCAATAATTTAAATGCGGCTGCCGTTTTCAGAATTGATCTCAATATCATCCATACGTTTATAAATTTAAATGTACGAAATGAGTTATGATTATTGGAGTTGTATTTTCAATTACACTTCATAAAAGCAAACGCTTAAAATAAACATCCTTTACCGGAACGAGCGCGTGTACGAAACTCAGTCGCAATAGTTAAACATTCGGAAATTATTAAAGCAACGAGCCGAAATAATGCGACAACCTTTTTTATTCAAGTCAAAGACGCAATTACGAGGTAGCGTCTGTGCCGCACAGAACTTCCTCGGAAATGAAGTCTCTGTGAAGTTTGGGTCGTTAGCATGCGAATTTGTTCAAAGCTGACCATTATCGTCACAGTTTGCAATTATTCCACATTTTAAGAACGATATTTTTGTTGGTTTACGGTGATTGTGTAGTCGTTCAATTATTTTTTATTTCTCCCAATGACCTGAAAAGTTTTTCTATTTAAGTGTAATTTATGTTTTGTTTTAATGCGAACTATATCCATTTCGCAATATTGGGCTCTGTTGTCCTCTTAAACTTTATTACGGGTACAATTCAGTATATTGTCAGTACCCGTGGTCATATCATTAGATAAATTAGAAATATTTTAAGCTGTTCTTCCATGCCAAATTTCAGGCTTTAATACGCTAACAACTGTAGCGTTTTATTATATGTTATACATTTTAAATTCTTGCTTTAACAATTTTACAAAATGGTGTTTGGATTTCATCGCATTATTAGTTATGTTGTAGCATTTTTCATTTGACTGCGGAACTATTGTGTTTTCGGGGGTTTAATTCCACCGAGTTAGCGTATATTTTTATGACAGGAAAGTCTGTATGGTTACATTTTCTTTGTACATCCGCTCTGTAACTACATAATAAATGCAATGGAATCCACAAAATATTTTAATTGCAGTCAGGTACTGTTTCATAAAAATATTATTGAAAGTTTTACTATTATTAAGTATATTTTTGTTATAGACTTCGTTCAAATTATTCTAATTATGTTTTTGAAATAACATTACGCGTATAAATAGTTGTTAAAAGTGTTAAATAATTCGAGGATGAATATAAAATAATATCGTATATTGTCAAAAATAGATATAATAGATAATATAATACGTCTTAAATATATTAGTTACTTTTATAGATTTAGAATGATTATATACATTTTAATCGAAATGTTAGAGTCGTAAAATGTACAATCATCAAAAGTATTTTGCGTATGCAATTTGTTACCTGCTAATACGGGTCGCATTACTCTTAATTTTCATACGTAGATTAATATAAATAGATACGGTGTTTCAATTTGCATACCAGTTTTGGTGATTTGTGTATTTAAACAAGGAGTATCGAGCAAAAGTATGGACTCCACAGAATATCTCAACGTAGCTAACAACCATCGATATACAAATGATATTGCTTTAAAAATTCAGATACATTTTGCATTGTAAAAGCTTGAAGATAAACACCATTCCATTAGAAGTGACACGAACTTGGCAATACAACGACATGGCTATGAACCAATAAAAACAAAAGAATAAAAAATGCACAGCCAAGCGTCAAAAACCAATGTTTCGCTGCGAAACAGTTTCGTGATCCAAACACATTGAATTAAACTCGCGCGTACATCGCATGAATCTGAATGTTATTTGAATTTTTGGTGTTGCAAAACTTCACTCGACGTGAAACCACAACGAGGAAAAGTTCACCTACCGCAGGATAGGAATAAAAACAACGCACACGATTAAAATCTGCTTTTATCGTAAAACTTTCTGTTACGTTAGAAGTTGCGTTTCCATACTTTGCTTACTCCTTGATACGGCCCGAACAAAATATGTTAAAAACTTTGTTTGAATGTTATACATTATAAAGCATTTATTTGGATAATTCTAATTCTCCTAGTTATATGTCTGATGGAGAAACACAGTGTTGGACCTGAACTCGATAAATTATCGTAGGATTTCTAAAAATATAGTTTTGGGAATAAATTTAGTTAAAAAAGCAAATGTGTATTATTTCTTAAACCTCTAATTTTCATAATGATATCAATAAACAGTTTAATCACCGCTGGTCATCTGAGTAATGACTCAGATGACCAGCGGTGATGATCGGAGAAGCTAATGAGCTTCTCCGATTATATCTGGGGCCCTATTATATAAATCCGAAACGAAGTTCGAAACTTCGTGACGTTTTTCGTTTCGAAACCTACTCTGTAATACGAAATTCGAATCTTCGGATCGAAGAATGAATTATTCCAATATATCGGCAATACGAACATTTACAGAGTAGGTACATTCGTATCGTCACGAACTTCGTTCGTCCGAAGTTTCGAACTTCGTTTCGGATGAATATACAGGGTATATCAAGACTGCTACCGAAAACGAAGCCGGGTGGTAGTTTAAGCGACTTCAAACACAAAGCAACAGAAAAAGTTGCAAAAAAAGCGACAATTTTTTTTTTGTAATTTTTTTCCTATTGCCATATTTTGGTGGTAAATACATTTTTTCCTAAAATAATAGTGTATACCCTTTAATTTATAAATACTCTAAGATATAAGAGAGTTTAAATTATTATTTTAGCAAAATCTATGGATTTACCACCCAAAAATGACGATATTTAAAAAATCATAAAAAATAAATGTCGCGTTTCTAAGCGAAATTTTTAATTGCATTGTGTTTGTAGCCACTAAAACTACCACCCGGCTTCGTTTTCGGTAGCAGTCTTGAGATACCCGGTATAGTAAATAAAAATGTAAACTTTCGGATTGCCGATATATTTGAATCATTCATTCTTCGATCCGGAGATTCGAATTTCGTGTTACAGAGTAGGTTTCGAAACGAAAAACGTCACGAAGATTCGGATTTATATAGTAGGGCCCCTGTATCTCTATCAACCCATACACATCGCACTGCAGGGCACGAGCCTCCTCTACTATTATACTGTGCTTAAAAACATCGTATGGTAAATTCAAATTTGTTGTCAGGTAAATTTTATTGCTGAATCTCTAGTTTTACATTTAAGTACTTAACAAAATTCAAAAGCTTTGGCATCTGATGAATTCTAAATTCACACAACTGATTAATACAATTTTTGCATTCAGCTACACCTGTTGCGTATCGGACGCCCAAGCCACGCTACAAGGTGGACGGACGACCTGGATAAGGTTACAGAAAGTCGTTTGATGCTGGCCGCTTCCAATAGATCGATGTAGAGATTATTCGGGGAGGCCTTTGATCGGCAGTAGACTTTCTGTGGCTGAAACGAACGAATGAAAACCGTTTGGTAAGAACAAAAAATACGGGTAAAGACCCTTGATACAACATAAATCTTCATTTTGTACCCTATAAACCATCCAAGTAAAGGGTAAAATAGTGTTTCTATAAAAACTTTATTATAACACAAGTCCACGTACAAGATTTTGTAGTCGTAAAGACGATTGTTTAATTACCTTCGCAACTGCTTCGTGAAACTTTACCACTTTACTGCCGGAGCTGGAAATTTTACGACCCCCTGGGGGACGGGTTAAGTCGTCATTTTAGTCATTAAATCTTGTACTAACCATCCGGGTCCGAACTAATGGTGAACGGAAGGTATTATCAGTTAGCTAACTATCTTAATATTAGTTACCTATTAAGTAAGTAGTTCATTAGGATATGATAGAAGAGGAAAAAGGTATAGTAAGCTGTCCTGGGTTTGATCTTTCGTTTAGGATTATTTACAATGAAACGATAAAATTATTTCCATACGTTTGAAGATTAGTGCATGCAATACGACATACATAGAATATAAAGACATAGTATAACGAGATAAATCCTTATTTTTTGTTAGGTTATGCTGGCTTTCTCAAATATCGAATAATCATTAACTGAATCTAATTCATATCACAATTGTATGGGTCACTGTGACGGATGTCCATTCTAAGTCCATCATGATGGTAGTGTGAATAGCACAAAAATATCTTATGCGGCCCCTGCACTAAGCTTAGTTTGACTTAAACGACGCAAGAGATATGGCCGCTTTCCATCAGTGTCGGCATACGTGAACTGAAAAATAACGTTAGTCTTATTTTAACTCCATTTAAATGTGAGAGTAGAGTAATACCAGATTCTTACATTTATTGATTTCAAGAGGATAAATATTTAGAATACGCTGACAGTATAATAATATTCGACCATTTCGACTGAAGAATGCATTTCTTATTATTTTTCTCAACCACCCAGTGCCTTTCAAACACCGGTGTCCTGAGATTGCTAGAAGTTTCTTGGTTTTCCCAAGCAGCGATTGCTACGGTACATCCTACCTGTCTTTAAAACCCATCCTAATATCAGTAAAATTAAACCAAAAATTTACTTGCGGTGTCCCTTTATTTTTAAAGCATTGGACGGCCGCCCAAACGAACCGTTCTCCAACCTACTAATGCATGTAAAATGATGATAAATAGTGGACCCTAGTGGTGGGCTAAATCGCTATTAATGAAGAATCTATTACTGTCCCTAACAACCCGCCTGCCTCTACTCAGTTTTGTAAATATTTCTTTATGAACTCTAGATGTTATCCTAAGAAATATGGACAGACTAATGGATGGATAGATATACGCAAACTCAATCGACCGATCTAAATCTCCACAAGATTATACAGGACTTGAATGAAATTAACTGAATTCACTCCATTGATTACATTACCGTTGTAATTGGAAGCATCAAAGGCTTTCAGTCCGGTCAATAAAATCATTAGGGTTAGGTCAACCAAACCTAACACGACCTTAATGTTATATCGTAATCGAGTTACCTTCATGCACGGGTCACCTTTCTGCGTGTCTCAGGTCCTTATATAAATATAGAGTTCCTAATAACTCAGTGACCCCTAGTTTACCTTGTATATTAGGATTAGAATTTGTACTTACTTACCCAATATCCTGTAATTTTATTAACAGAATGTATACTGAATATAATCTGGGTTATTCTTATTTATACTGTGTGCCGCTATCAAATCCAATTTATTTTCTTTATTACGAATCAAACTCACTGAAAACTAACTATCGCTGGTCTAACTTTAATATCCAGCTATGGTATCGAACAGTGATTATCATTACTCGAAAAGTCGATTATGAAGACTGAGTCTAAAATTGTGTTAAATCAAGTGAACGTGACGATAGTCTGATATTCCAGAGACTTTAATATATCTACTAGAATCGCGTATACACCGAAATAAACAGATACGATAATCCCTCGTAAAACACTTTAAAATACATCGAGTTTCCAGACTCGCAACGCCTAGACTCAGACCAAATATTTGTAGATCACACAAACATTTGTCTTTGCGTAGAGACGACCCCTTTCTGCTATTACAGCAATTTTTCAGAACATTTAAATTGTTTGACATGGATGTGGGTTGTTCATGTCTCATGTCTGTGTACATCCAAGATTTGTCTACTTGATTTACCCCCCCCAAAAGACTAATTACGTAAAGTAAACCTCTAATATTATTCTTGAGTGTTCATCATCATCATCATCATATCAGCCACAGGAAGTCCACTGCTGAACATAGGCCTCTCCCAATGATCTCCACAATGACCTGTTCGAAGCGGCCTGCATCCAGCGACTTCCTGCGACTTTAGTCAGATCGTCCGTCCACCTTGTAGGCGGGCGTCCGACACTTCGCTTGCCTGTACGTGGCCTCCACTCGAGAACCTTTCGGCCCCAACGGCCATCGGTTCTACGAGCTATGTGCCCGGCCCACTGCCACTTCAACTTGCCAATCCTATGGGCTATGTCGGTAACCTTGGTTCTCCTACGGATCTCCTCATTTCTGATTCGATCTCGTAGGGAAACACCGAGCAGAGCCCGCTCCATGGCTCGTTGAGTGACCTTGAGCCTTTTAATGAGGCCCACAGTGAGAGGCCACGTCTCGGTGCCGTATGTCATCACTGGTAACACACAACTATCGAAGACTCGATTTTAGGCACTGAGGTATTTTTGATGGTATTCTTGAGTGTTGATGGTAATTAATTTTTAATTATACACTCTAATGAAGGTGGCAAAGTGAGACACATTCTAATTAAATGTGTTATGAGGTACGTTTTAATAACTTGGTTGTTTATGATGGAGAATATTTTGGAAGTTTGATGTTGAAGGTAAAATGTTTTAGTAGTTATCTTGCTCATAAAATACTCTCTCAAAGCTGCATACTTACGTAATATAATTATGCGAGGAGCATACCCGTAGATTTCAATCGAACTAGTGTAGATATGCAGTTAACTTTATAAGAAAATTCAATATAAACATGTAATAAATAAATAAATAACACCCAACAGTCACATATACAGGGTATATCAAGACTGCTACCGAAAACGAAGCCGGGTGGTAGTCTAAGCGACTTCAGACACAATGCAACAGAAAAAGTTGCAAAAAAAAGTGACAATTTTTTTTTGTTATTTTTTTCCTATGGCCATATTTGGGTGGTAAATACATTTTTTCCTAAAATAATAGTGTATACCCTTTTATTTATAAATACTCTAAGGTATAAAAAAGTTTAAATTATTATTTTAGCAAAAACTATGGATTTACCACCCAAAAATGACGATATTTAAAAAATCATAAAAAATAATTGTCGCATTTCTATGCGAAATTTTTAATTGCATTGTGTTTGTAGCCACTAAAACTACCACCCGGCTTCGTTTTCGGTAGCAGTCTTGAGATACCCGGTATAGTCCTGACCCCACACTAAGATCGAGTCTTGTGTCGTGGGTATCAGCAACTACGAGAGACTTTTCGGTCTCACAAACACCCAGACACGAAAGAAATATTAGTGGGCCGCACAAACATTTCTCTCGGTGCGGGGATCGAACCCGCGACCTCTCGGTTCACAGGCGGCGTCTAACCGCCTGCGCCACAGAGGCTGTCAACAGATTGGAATTTGGTAAATCGTGAAGTGTCAGTGGATGGTATGATTAATACCTTCAATACTCTTATTACTTCTCTTTATGATGAGCATGCACCTCTCAAAACTCTTAAAATAAAACCAAAAAATAATTTACCTTGGATCACTGATACGATTAAAATAATGATAGATAAACGTGACAAAGCCTATAAAACATTCCGCAGTTAAATACTGAACAAAGTAAGAATTATTATAAAGAATTAAAGAAATTGGTAACATGTAGTATATTATCTGAAAAAAAGGCGTATTTTGACACTAAAATTAACTCTAATAAAAATAACTCAAAATTACTTTGGAAAAACCTTAAAAGCACAATTTTAGTTAACAAAAAGATAACCGAGAGTCTACCTGAACATTTTAATGATCCATGTCAAATAAATGAATGTTTTCTTGATGTGCCTGGAAGTATCATGGTGCCGTCTTCGGAGTTGCAGTACTTTGAAACACACAAATTCAATGACAGTATCTTTGTATTGAGACCCGTAGATGAAACGATAGTTAGTAAATGTTTCCTATCCATTTCCACCGGCGCTATCGGTGCTGACGGTATCAGTAGGGATATGATATTATTAACTTTGCCGCATTTATTACCGGTTATAACCATAATAATTAACAAATCGCTTGAGTCGGGCAGCGTACCAAGTGTGTGGAAGTCGGCTATCGTGACACCATTACCTAAAATACAAAACCCTGTTCATCCTAAAGATCTGAGACCCATAAGCATTTTACCCTATCTATCTAAGATTCTGGAAAAGATAGTATATACGCAGTTATGCAGTTACGTAGAAGCGAATAATATTTTGAGCCCATATCAATCTGGTTTTCGAAGGGGTATGGGAACAACAACTGCACTAATGGATGTTGTCGACAATATTCTCGGGGAACAAGATTGCGGAAATAGTACATGTCTTGTGTTGCTGGATTTTTCACGTGCATTTGATAGTATAAGTATTCCTTTACTTTTGTCTAAGCTGTCATATTATGGTGTTGATTCAAGAACTTTGGTTTGGTTTAATAGTTATCTGAGTCATCGTACACAGGCAGTAAAGTTAATTAGGGAGGACGGTAGTGCATATATTTCTTCTCTTAAATCAGTTGATCGTGGGGTCCCCCAGGGATCAATTCTTGGTCCTCTATTATTTATAATATATAGCGCAGATATAATTAAAAGTATAAAACATTGCCGGTATCATCTATATGCCGATGATCTTCAGTTATACATATCGGGACCGCCCCAAAAGTTAAATGAATCTATAATTAAAATAAATGAAGATCTCAAAATGTGTCTTCATGGGCAGATAGGAATTGCTTGGTTCTTAATCCGAGTAAATCAAAATTTATGATCCTCGGTTCTAAGGTGCAGATATTGAAGACCCTGGCAAACAATCCGGTTATCAAAATTGGTAATGAATGTATTGAACGGGTGAACGAGGCTAGAAATTTGGGTATTTTGTTTGATAGTCAATTGCGTTTCGAAAATCATATAATAAACTTGGTGAGATCGTGTTTTTATCGTCTTAAGATTTTATACCAAATAAGGAATCTGCTTAGTGAGAAGGTGCGTATTACACTTTGTGAATCATTAATTCTTTCTAAACTGAACTACGGAGACCTAATATATGGACCACGCTTAATATCTAAAACACGTCGACTTGTGCAACGTGTCCAAAATGCATGTAGTCGGTTTTGTTACAATATACCACCAAGAACACACATCTCTCCACACCTAAACCAAGCTTCAGTATTAAACATGAGTTCTCGTAGACACCTCCACTTGGCATGCCTGTTGTTCGATGTCATGAAATACAAGAAACCGGAATACTTATTCTGTAAGCTACGATTTTCAAGTTTTCACCTTAGATACGGCTCTAGAGATGCGCGTGGCACTTTAGAGTCACATCCTCATAGAACTACGGCGTTTACCGGTAGTTTCCGCTATCTCTCAACCAAATGTTGGAATAATATTCCTCCACCTTTAAAACATATAAAATCGAAGTACTCATTTAAAAAGCATGTTAAAACCATGCTTCTAGAGAGGCAAAAATCAAATGTACCTAGTGGTTGGTTGTTAGCGGATTTTGCTGTGTGATTCACTCTAATTTGTACTTATGATCATTTCCAAAATAAATGTCTTGTATTGTTTTGTTATTGAGAGGTTTCTGTGGTGTATTGTGTGGTTTTATTTACCTATTTCTTTTATTATTATAAATTATAATTATTATTCATATATTACTACCAAGAAATCATAACATGTTTTTGTTTACGTGTGCATAGGTAGTTTGTGTGTCATTTTTGTAGTGTGTACTTCTTAAATTGAATTGCGTCTCAGACTAATGAATTCATTACTCCGCCACTATTCTCCAGCCGGGTAATGGCAGAATATCAGTGTTTGCTCGTGTGAGTGAACGTATGCTGAGTCATCACCCTTTTGTTCTGCTGCAACACATATGCTGCTACACTTTCTTTTTTTTTTATTAGATATTTGTAATATTAGTATTTGTAATAGATTTGTATTTTAGTTTTGTATCAGTGTATGTGTACTTTAATGAACAAATAAAGGTTTTTCTATTCTATTCTATTCTATTCTATTCTATTCAACATGTCATGTGTATGGCAAGTCAACAAACACGTCGGTTATATATTTTCATTTAGGTAATAACTTTTATATCGAGCACAATACCGCATTAAGGATTAGGAATATTTTATTCACCAGGTAACTTTACACATATATTTCACTATTGAGACAAACTGCTCAGTGCTCCTGGTGGTAATTGGAACGCTATCCTTGAGGTGAAATAATTATCTTTTGGTCTATTCACATAAAATATCTGCATATTTAAAATGAAACTACACGAGTACTACCTCAAAAGGAAAGGACTATGTATGTGACTGTTGGGTGTTATTTATTTATTTAAATGAGCATATCACAATAAATTTTGGCCGTTACAGAGGCCAAATGTACTCTTTGTCTTAGGTTTTAAAAAAGCATGGTCTCAATATCAGTAGTTTAAATCTGAATAAAGCTCTGCTTTATTATTTACATAATAATGACACTTCAAACGGATGCTACAGGCAGTCATTGTTACTTTAATTGGCTCCCTAAGAATTTCTGCGGGCAACTAGTTTCAATATGGCGAGCAGAATGGCGTTGGTACTCTCGAAGATAATAGCGTGATAATTGGTAAGAAAACACTACACTGAAATTAAGACATATACTAATAGCTGAAACGTAAGGGTAATTTCGGAGACCTAAGGAAACTTGTCTCTGCCTTATTTCTTTTCTCTGCCTACCAATGTTTGATGAAAAACTGGAGTACCAACAAGTAATGGGTATTGAATTATTATTATTTTTGACAGCCCCCGTGGAGCAGTTGGTTACACGCCAGCTGTGAAACGTGAACGCGGGTTCGATCCAGGCACCGACACAAATATTTGAGTGATCCACAGGTATTTGTTTCGGGTCTGGGTGTTTGTGAGACCGAAAAGTTTAGGTATCGTAGTTCCTGTTATCCATGACCTAAGACTCGATCATAGTGTAGAGTCAGGACTATGTATATGTTGTTGGGTATATTTATTTATTTTTTAAGCCATGTTACTAGACACTTATGACAGCCTCCGTGGCGCAGGCGGTTAGACGCCGCCTGTGAAACGAGAGGCCGCGGGTTCGATCCCCGCACCGAGAGAAATGTTTGTGTGGCCCACAAATATTTCTTTCGAGTCTGGGTGTTTGTGAGACCGAAAAGTCTCTCGTAGTTCCTGATACTCACGACACAAGACTCGATCTTAGTGTGGGGTCAGGTCTATGTATGTGACTGTTGGGTGTTATTATTATTATTACTTAAGGAAAGATTGTAGTTGCTTTAGATTCAGGTCCATATATTTTAACATGCCCTCGTACTCACGGTTAATGTTGCAGAATAATTTAATATTACTAAAGAAAATATAAGCATTCTCGAAACAGGTATGGCACCTAAAACATGAAAAGTTGTATATGAAGGTCTAAATAGCCTGGAAAGCCATTTGTAGAACATAATGGAGTCGTTGAAGGTTACTTTGCAGACCCTTTCTACTGGATAGAATGTTACACATTACTTTATATTTAAGTGGTTTGTAAATATAAACATTTTAGGAAACAAAATGAAAATGTAGGAAAACTGCAAAATATATTTATGTGCTTTTATAATAGGAATAATAACAAGTCTGTTTTTCTGATGGAACTAATCATTACTGCCATGAATATCCTATATATTATCCACATGAAATCCACTGCTAAACTTAGGCCTCCCCCAAGGATCTCCACATCGACCTGTTGGAAGTGGCCTGCATCCAGCGACTTGCCGCAACAATCATGTCGTCTACATCTGGGGGCACATGAAACTACAACATTCCTCTAGAAAAACATGACGAAGATAAACTTGCAAATAAATAGACTAAATAGCTCGAAAATATCAATTACCATGAAAGAAAGAACACTAATAATCAAATCCGCAATATTTGTGATAAATTGATACCTACAAAAATAAAAAAAAAACATAAGACAGAGGCTTTTAGAAAAATCGTTATAAACTCATTTGCAAAAAAAACGGGCACCTAAGCAATGAACCTTTTACGCACAGAAACAATTACTTTTACTAAATCGTATATTTTCACAAGAACTTCAAGGAATAACAAAAAACAACCAGCTAAAACAAAACTACTAGCACGCCCTCCAGCGGCAAAAGCGGCAACTCCAAAATGTGGCCAGTAACCTTCGATCAAATATACACTAGATACAACATGAGCGCTTAGAAAATGGCACCAAAAAAGAGTGCTTTAAGCACTCTTTTGCCTTTAGTGACGCACCGACCGTTGCTTCTAAAACGTCGCAGAACTTTAGACAATATTATGTGAAAAGCTACTTTAAGCTCCAGGAATGAGGTGGAATTTGTGTTAATATATTTGGAACTAGCTGTCGGGCCCGGCTTCGCCCGGGTGCAGATAGTTTTTGAGTCCAATCCACATCAAGAACATATTATTTCGCGTGTCTACTAACTATATTTCCCGCGTGCCGTCGACTATATTTCCCTTCCGTAGGAGAGGACATCCCGTGCCAACAATTTGAATTTGAAAGAGTAGAAAATATGTATATTTGGTTTCCTGACTCATCCCACGGGAACACTACATTTTTCGGGATAAAAAGTAGCCTATGTGTTAATCCAGGGTGTCAGCTATCACTATACCAAATTTCATCAAAATCTGTTGAGCCGTTTTTTCATGAAAGAGTAACAAACATCCATACATACATACAAACTTTCACCTTTATAATATTATATTATATTATATTATATTTGGAATATGTGACCTTTTTGTTTACTTTTTTTCATGTCGTGCATCGGTGCCACTTTTTAACAGAACATTTACAGGGAACTGTGTATCTAGTGTATATTTGATCGAAGCCAGTAACAATATCGCCGGGTTGCCCTGTTAGACGAACACCGCCGAACATCGCCGACACGGTGCACCACTCGAGCGGTGCGTAACAAACCATTTCAAATGTTACTATTGGTTTGTTTGATAATTATAGGTAGTTTTACTTTCACAATTATGTAAATTAATAACCAAATAATCGTTTTCGTCAGTATTATCATAAAATTTTGATAAAATTTATGGGTTTTAATGCTAAAGTTCACTAGTAGTGTGTGCTCGCTAGTAGTGTATATGCTCGTGAAGTAAAAGTTAACAAAGATTATTGTTTATTTTTTCTTTAATAAAGTAAAAGCAGATAAATGTTTAGTATCGAGTGTGACCCCCTCTAGCTGAAATCACAGCTTGAATTCGTCTGGGTATGCTAGCGAGGATATCCCGGATACTTGCTTGCGGAATACGTTCCCACTCCGCGGTTATCACATTCTTCAGCTCTCTGATGGTCTGCGGAGCCGGTTGTACTGATCTCACGCGTCGTTTCAGAACGTCCCAGACATGCTCTATAGGATTGAGGTCGGGACTTCGAGCTGGCCAATCCAAACGACGAATGCCGACCTCTTGCACATACGCTTCCACATCGCCAGACCGGTGGGCGCGAGCGTTATCGTCCATAAAAATTGAGTCTTCGCCTAAAGCGGCCAATGCGGGTTGTGCATGAGGAATTAGAACTTCCGTTATGTATCGATGTCCAGTCAGTGAGCCGTTTTCAATGAAGACTAACTCTGTACGATCCATTGAATTTATTTCTACCCAAAACATAACAGAGCCCCCACCATAAGGTGCGATTTCTTCAAAACAAGCCTCTGCAAAGCGTTCTCCTCGTCTTCGTAGCACTCGCCGACGTCGATCTTCACCGAACAGAGATATCCTGGCTTCATCGGAGAACAATACCCTATTCCAGTCTTCTTGAGTCCATGACTCACAATTTCGAGCAAACCTAAGCCTGGCAACTCTGTGCTCACGGAGTAACTTAGGGCTGCGGGCCGGGCGATGACTGCGTATATTGGCCGCGAGAAGCCTCCTCCTGACCGTCCATAGACAAAATGCACATTTCTTACTTCTTCGAGGTTGTTCTTAAGGTCCACATACGAAGACTTGCGATTTCTCAATGCGCGACTCACAAGAAAATGATCATCCCGTGGTTGGGTACATGGTTTTCTTCCAGAACCAGGCTCAATCCTATAGAGCATGTCTGGGACGTTCTGAAACGATGCGTGAGACTGATCTCAGCAGTACAACCGGCTCCGCAGACCATCAGAGAGCTGAAGAATGTGATTACCGCGGAGTGGGAACGTATTCCGCAAGCAAGTATCCGGGATACCCTCGCTAGCATACCCAGACGAATTCAAGCTGTGATTTCAGCTAGAGGGGGTCACACTCGATACTAAACATTTATCTGCTTTTACTTTATTAAAGAAAAAACAAACAAAAATCTTTGTTAACTTTTACTTCACGAGCATATGCACTACTAGCGAGCATACACTACTAGTGAACTATAGCATTAAAACCCATAAATTTTATCAAAATTTTATGACAATACTGACGAAAACGATTATTTGCTTATTAATTAACAAAATTGTGAAAGTAAAACTACCTATAATTATCAAACAAACCAATAGTAACATTTGAAATGGTTCATTGCTTAGGTGCCCGTTTTTTTTGCAAATGAGTTATATTATGTAGTTATATTCGAGAAGTAAAAAGTACCGAAAAGGAAAAAAAGTAGGACTCTAGATAGACGTGAGATCCCATCAAAAACATCATGTAAAAAAATTCCAAGTCTCGCAGCTCAGTTTTTCTACCGCAAAAAGTTGTGAGATCCATGTAATACGAAGTCGATTAATTTATTTAGTCCTTGCTTAAGGGACCTTCTGTATTAAGTTATTACGTAAGTTATTATCATATCAATATTAAAAATTCTTTACGTTTTAAATAAATTTTTATGATTATAAAATTGAACTTTGATATGATTGAACTTTCTACTCTCTCACTAAACGAACTAACTTCAACATGAAACGTATTAACCAAACACCTTGGATTTCGAAGGGATAATGAATTTGTTGAACCTATAACGTAATTTTGTTATAATCATGCGTTGGCCACTTCCAACCAACACGTGATTTTACATGTTGCAGAAAAGAGTTAGCTTATCATTTTACGACAAAGGCAACTTTAGCCGTTATGAGAATCAATTTGTAGGGGCTGGGTAAATCGTTTCGGTATGTAACCGGGTAAAAAGCATATTTACGCCACTTACAGCCGTTGGCAATAAACAATCCCAATCCAAAATTTGTCGTTAAAGATTGACAGCTCAATCTTTTTTCTGGTACTATATTACCAATAATCAATCTCAGTAGTGAAAAAACTATGGCAACATGGTAAATGACAAATCGAAAAGTAGAAAAAAATCCAGATTGAAAAAGAAAAGAAAAAAAGAAAAATGTTGAGATGTCTATTTTTTGTTGCATTATCTTTTCATTCTTTCATTGTGTCTGGCCTACATTTTGCAATATTTCCGTGATAATAAAATAAATGAAAAGTCCTGTGTTAGGTACAACAAATGAATTGTTCAACTTAGAAATCAAGCCCTTAATAATGGTAAATAATAGGTATACAACACCACGAACAATTTAGAACTGTAATGTGTGTAACCGGCTGAAGGCTTTGGTTGTTGATTTCTCCCCGTTTTAGCAGCTATTTACTTATCTGTTAAGGCGAAACTTAGCATAAATTAGGATGCGACTTAGTAATATCTTTTACTGTATAAATAAGCTTGACAAACACAAACTATTGCAGTATACCAAATAGTATATCTACGCTTTTGAGACCAATTTATATGGTAATGGCTTGAAGATGGCAGGACTTGCTTGATTCTAAAGTTCTTCTAAAGACAGCCTCCGTAGCGCAGTCGGTTAGGCGCCGCCAGTGGAAGGAGGGTCCGCGAGTTCGATTCCCGCAACGAGAGAAATGTTTGTGCGACTCACTAATATTTCAATCATGGGTGTTCGTGAGAAGGAAAAGTCTCTCGTAGTTCCTGATACCTACGACAAAAGACTCTATCTTAGTATAGGTTCAGGACTATGTATGTCACTGTTGGGTGTTATTTATTATATTGTTATTTAGTTTTTGTACCTACCTTGATTTTTCTATACCACCCAAAGTTTGTCTGGGTGAGAATGCATCGGGCATTAAGTCCGCCTCTATACTTAGTAAATACAAATATAATGTGTGAATAAATAAATACTTAAAAAAATATTTGAGTATTTCAACATCATCAGCCACAGAAATCTACTATTGAACACAGGCATAACCAGCAACCAAGGTCTTACTGCAAAATCTACATGATCTTATGTACATTTTATATATTAAACCGATATAATTTAAGGTAGGTCAATTACTAAGTACGTCTGCGGATATCCTCTACAAGTCTACGACGGCAAGAATTTATGCCCTATTTATCATTTAGTACACTACACTGGTGACTTCCGGCTTGCTAGAAATTATATATCTTAGAAATATCTAGAACAAAGAGTCGACATGTAGCTTTTTCATCATGATCTTTTGCACCGTACGATTACTTAGCTTGAAAAAGTCAAAACCCTTACGGAACGCCTTGGGAACTGACCTTTGCATGTCTACATGCTTTTTCATTAGAAATTGTAGGTACACATTTTAGGCATTATTCCAGAAACTTTAACTAAAGCGAATGAAATTCATCATATTCGTAAAACGTAATGGAACAGGGTCATGTATGAAATTATGGCACCGCCTCCCTTACATTGATTCTATCATCCATCACCTCACATCGTCTGTCATGTCTAAGGTTACAATTACACGTTTTCACCTTTATGCATATTCATTTGGGATATGACACTTCCAGTGCATGATTGATACGTTTTGCTATTAACCAAAAACTGACAAAAAAAAGTATTAACGTGTTTTATGTTCCAAGAACGTTAAGCTTGATGACATTAATAAAGAGCACTGTCTACGTGGGTGCCTATCTAGCACGATAAAAGTTCTGCAAACAAAAACCATTAAATTATATTCAAGCCACTGAAAGTTTTTTACTAGAAAATGTTGTAATTTGTGTTTATTTGAATTTTTTTAATTTAGGTGTGACAGCTTATTTAATATTTTTTACTATTAATTATATTGTTAGGTATTTTAATTTACTCGTAGTGATTGTTTTTAGTAGGAAAGAAGTAGTGTTAGTAAGAAAATTTACGTGATTTAAAAGCTGTTGTGTTTCGTTCTATGAGTGACTTTTCTGGAGACTTCATAAACTGATGGATAAATATTAACCTAAGTAAGTACTTTATAATTTAGGTGCTAGAATAATTTAGGTCCCCATAAAAGCATTCCATTTAAACAACCCGTGCAGATTAAAAAAACCTGGTAGCATTCACAAAGGAATAATAACCCAAAAATGAGCCAAAAATACTTGCACACCGATTTTGTGTTCACAGATATGAAATATTCATTTTCAGTAGAAATGAAAATATTACTCTCCATAAGCATTCAAAGTGTATGCTTTTAGCTTTATTTTTCTCCCAATGAAAAACCATAGGTCTAAGAAACCTTTACAATCATACCAAAATCTGCGCCGAAAATAATTCTAATATGTACCTAGGTATGTACCGTAAAGCCAATGATTTATTCTAATTTGGTCCTGTTGTAATATTAAACAAAGCAATTAGGTTGAATAATGACTGTAATTTATTAAACAGTTGACCCAATAATTCGCTGAAACCAACGAATTCAATTAAGATATTGCGCGAAATGGCTGGAAGTATGTTTGATGTCCGTAATCTATTATGTTAATGGTATCGAGAGATCTGAGCATGGAAGCAAGGTTGACACCCAGCCATTTGGGTTGGTTCGAACAAATGACATAAATGCGGCCTGTTTAATGAACACAGCTGGGGGCATGTTTGTTTTTCCTCCTGACAATGGTGAGAGGAAGTTTAATTAGGACGTATTGTACTAGATACTGTTATTAGAAAAGCGGAATATACTGAAACAATAATTGAAGAGACTATTATGATATTTCTAAACATGACAATATAATTAATCACAATTAATTGGACGAGTGTGATCTTCCTTTTAGGTCAATTAATAAAACAATCTGGAAAAATTAAGTAGGCACGTTTTCCAATCAAAGCTTCCCAAAACCTGAATTGTTCGAAATAGGAAATGCATTCTGGAATTATTTTGTATTTTTTTTTATTTTTTATTTCAATGAATGGCGAGACGAGCAAGCCGTTCGCCTGATGGTAAGCGATACGACCGCTCATAAACAATAGAAAAATTCCACTGCGCTCGCCATCCTGACACATAAGATGTTAAGTATCGATATGTCCAGTAGTTACTCTGGCTACAAGCTTACCAACTTGGGTAGCTTTACCAACGTTGGGGTAGGCAGCGGCTTAGCATCCGCCCAGAGAGCTTTAAATGAAAGGGCGCCGCAGGCCTAGTTCCACTGTTTTTCACATACACTAAGATTGTATTCACATACAAGGGGAGTGCTTTTAAAATCTTGCGAAATGGGACAGTACCATAATTCCAATCTATACTAATATTATAAAGCTGCAGAGTTTGTTTGTTTGAACGCGCTAATCTCTGGAACTACTGGTCCGATTTGAATGATTTTTACAGTGTTGGGTAGTCCATTTATCAAGAAAGACTATATATCATCAGGAAAGCAGTAGTGATATTTCTAGCAAATACGAGAAAATTTTGTTCGTTTTTCGTGGTCCGATTGGTCGATATTCTAAACTGATAGTCAGAATTAAATATTTTGACCGCCATTTTAAAACGTGTATGCACCCGGGTGGAGCCGGGCCCGACCGCTAGTTTGTCAATAAACACGCAGTAGTTATTTACACAGTTAAGAAGCGACAAGTGCTAATTAAATAGGATCGAATTCCGTACTTTGCACTGCTATTTTCAGGTTTTATTACATTATACCAAGCACTAACATAGCATATTTATACTACAAATAAACATTATTAGTTCATACATATTTAGTTATTAAGCTCGTATACTCAGCATAATGTTACTGAAAAAACTAAGTATTTAGTAAATATTAACAATAAATGCTTGTGGATACAATACACTTCCTCAACGAGTATAACTAAGCACAAGTGCCTATTAATTACAACAGAATCGCACAAGTTTCCCGTCGGATATATCCACTGCGTGTCATTTCACGTCTAACCTCGAAGTTTGAGCATGAACGTGAATAACTTTCCATGGAACGGGACGTGTTACAGCAGCGCCATCTGCACGTCAAACGCCGGGTTTATCTGAAGTGTGTTTACGTGTAATCGAAATGGAGATTCTAGATGCGTTTTTGCTGTCTCGTATGCAAATTCAGTAAAATTTAGGAGACAGTTGGAGGAGTATACCGGAATATGCGGCTTTTCGAGATTAAAAAATACAAGTTATGTTCAAACTGCGGTCCAAAATGAACACAGGTGATAGTTTTAGTGACTTCATACACAATGCAACTAAGTACCTAAATATTATGCAAAAAAAAACGGGACGTTTTTTTTTTTATTATTTCCTATCGTTCCTAAAATAAATAATGCACAGCCATTTATTTTAAAGTCGCTATAGTATTTTAAATTGTTATTTTAGCACAAGTTTTTGGATTTGCGACACACACGATGATATTTAAAAGAAAAGAAACAAAAGATAAAATAGTTGTATTGTGTCTGTAGTCATCATCAGTCAATAGTCATTATAACTACCACCCGTATAGTCTATTCGCCTAAATCCGAAAGTCTGAGAATTCCAATAATCACTAACGTCTCCCAAATATATCAGGATATTTTGCTCCATCAACATTCACCTAACTGCCGCGCCGTGCCAATTCACCCGCCTTCTTCGGTTAACGCAGATTCCTTTAGAGGAATAGTAGTGATAATTGGAAATTCCCGACTTGCAGATTTAGGCGGATGTACCATAGATGTATTTACTGACAGTAGGTACGTAACAATAAGCAACTTACAACATATGTTGTCTTACCTTTTTTGAGTAATTTATTTTTCTATAATACACAGTAGGTTTAATAAACAGGTTTCGCGAAAGATATTTTACGAGCACATAAGTAATAAATATACTCAAGTTAATACCAGTAGCAGCTATTAGAGTGCCGCGCTATGCCGTTGGTTTTATATAATAGCAAGTAGTAGCAAATAGTATCCCATCAAAAACATCCTGTAAAATAATTCCAAGTCTCGCAGCTCAGTTTTTCTACCGCAAACAGTTTTTTTTTTTATTGCTGGTAATGGCGAGACGAGCATGCCGTTCGCCTGATGGTAAGCGATGCGACCGCTCATGAACAGTAGCAAAACCAAACAACACCTTGATTATAAAGTAATGCTTGGCCTTCCACTGTGCTCGCCATCCTGAGACATAAGATGTTAAGTCTCAATATGTCCAGTAGTTAGTTGTGAGATCTATATATGTAATACCAAGTCGATTAATTTATTTAGTCCTTGCTTAAGGGACCTTCTGTATAAAGTTATTACGTAAGTTATTATCATATCAATATTAAAAATTCTTTCTGTATCAGCCCATATACGTCCCACTGCAGGGCACGGGCCTCCTCTACAATCGAAAGTACGATTGAGAGTGGTTAGGCCATATAGTCCACCACGCTGGCCAAAAATTCCTTACGTTTTAAATAAATAGATCGACTTGGCAATCGCATGAAAACATAATGTATCGCACAATTTATACATACCTAATGCTGCTGGCCAAGTTAAATTCAGGCTTCTTGCTTTAACCACAACGAAGTTATGGGGGGTTGAAAATGGTCTAAATTGCTTCGAAAAAAGGATGGTACGACTGTGCCGCTTTTTAGCTCGACTTGGAGGGGGCACTGCCGTGCCCCTAGATTACTTTTTAAATTATATAACAGCTGTCCTTTTTAATCAAGTAAATCAGAGAATACACTGGTTTCAGATGTTTCAATTGTTATAATTTTTAGTATATCAATAAATCAATATCCAAATAAATGTCCAGTGAATTTCAAAACTAAACTTCGGTTATTATAATGGTCGCAAACGATGGACACTTATAAAACAAGGACTCTGAACTGAAAAGAACAAAGTTTCCAGGTTTGAAACTGTTGCTGCGTTGAAACTTGAAGCACCTTCTATACTCACTATTAGTGACTCTTTTATAAACTGTCATTTGCAAGCGTTATCCCCAGATGTCTGAAGCGAAATCGAGCCGGGTTTATGTAAATGAAACGGAGTTTTAAAAATAAATAATATCTCGGGGACGTCGCAAAGGTGCAACTGAACGGAGCATTGATTATACTATCAGATACAAAATTGTTTATGTTGTTGGCTTCACTATTATTCTCCAACAATTGCATAAGTTCTTCCCATTTGTTTTTATAGAAATGAATACATTTACATCAACATTTTTATTTGACAGCCTCTGATTAATTGACTGACTTATTTGATCTTAATGTGAGGTCAGGACTATGTACCCGTATGTGACTGTAGTACGTATAAAGAAAAGTAATTATAATAGACACTCACCGTTATAGCTGAATGATATGGCTTTCCAAATATTATTCAAATTACCCAAACAAGTAATTACCGGAATATATAAGTTTGCAGTACAGAGTAACAAGACTAGATATGTAATTACATTTACAAAACAACACTGTCTATTTTTTCGTAAAAACAGAGTTTAACATAAAATTTTGCGTAGAAGTTCATATTGAAACCGTAAGGAGATACTGGTTCAGAAGTAAGTATGATAAAAAACTTCGCTGTTTAGAATCTCAAACTTAGGTTGTTATGAATTTTTTGGAAGACAGCGGTAACTGTTCTTCCCAGTCTGGCGAATAAGAAACTTTATTTTATATTTTTTTCCAAACATTCCTTTATTGTTGAGCAATATATAGATCACTAAGAGCCCATATACATCTCACTGCAGGGTACGGGCCTCCTCTACAATCGAGGGTACGGTTGAGAACGGTTAGGCCATATAGTCCACCACGGTCCACGCTGGCCTAATGCATGTTGGTGGATAAAATAAATAAATAAATACACCCAACAGTCACATACATAGTCCTGACCCCACACTAAGATCGAGTCTTGTGTCGTGGGTATCAGGAACTACGAGAGACTTTTCGGTCTCACAAACACCCAGACCCGGAAGAAATATTTGTGGGCCGCACAAACATTTCTCTCGGTGCGGGGATCGAACCCGCGGCCTCTCGTTTCACAGGCGGCGTCTAACCAACTGCGTTACGGAGGCTGTCAAATAAATAGATACTATCACATAATTACGTAATAGATGTGTAGTGTGAGGTACCCACTTTCATAATACATACATATTTCATAGTACATTATTTTATATTCGAATTAGTTTATTTAAAAAAAAACGTAACACATAATTTTATTGGAATAATATAGTTGTAAAGGATAGATTACATTCGAAATTTGTAAATATCACATCCGCAACACACAAGAGGCGTGAAAATAACGCGACTCCAGAGCACAGATAGAACCACAAATTGAAGTTTCAAAGGTAAAGTGAAATTATAGGGCACTGGTACCGCCCATCGTAAGACTTAGGCGAAAGTTTACTGATTGGAAGACTATTAGGGCGCCATTCGACCCTATTACCTTGGCCGTGACCGAAACTGCCTCGCCATATTGAATTTTCATTATTCGCCAATAAAACTCCTTGTAGCTTCGGGTACGCAATAAAATCTATACCACTAAATTTACTTGAGCAGTCTCTCAAAGTTTATGTGCGTGCATATTGTATAGATGTGGAGGCAATTTCGTCTCGCCAGACTGTACCGAAAGGTAATGACTTTAGGCATCAGAAATGTTCCAAGCATCTATGTATTAGAGGATTCGATATTTTACAAGACTCAAATACTTACATTTTTGAATGGCATAGGACCACCGTCTAATGCTATTAGATACTATGTCTGCACGGCATTTGCGCTAACCATCAAGTGTAATGCAGTCGCTACCACGCCAGTTTAAAAAAAAAAAGAAAACATTAGCACAGTGGTATAAAACAAATTTTCAGTGTCTGCAATAATGTATATCTCTACTTATCCCTCTATTCAGGCAACTGGAAGTCCACTGCTAAATTAAGGCCTCTCCTAAGGGTTTAAATACAGTTATTTTTGAATAATAACGTGACTTTATAAAGAAATATAAGGTACATAAAAGAAAACACCTTAAATAAATCATGCATAAACAGGAATAAAGTTTACGATACGCATCAGTTCTTCCGGACATTATATCATGTTGCCTTAGAGTATTTATATATAGAGGGAGCGCTGTCATACATTCGCGTTTTGAAAAATGTAGATATTTTCTTGTTCGTAATGTTGGTTGCGTTCCTATGTTAGTAAAAATTGAATTAATTATTTAGCAATAAATTGCTATAAATTCCTTTGATATCCGAAATTATATTTAGCTATTATCCTTTCAAAACGAGTTTGAGTGGAATTAAATAGACCTAAACTAATAATTTTTAATTATTTTTTTCAAATAATTTATCTATGTTGCACAACCTGTTCAAATATTAGCCAATAGGAGGGCAGAAAAAGGTGGTCCGGCACCACCATTTTTATCTACGTTTTTGAAGTACCAGCGCTCCCTCTGTATACTCGTCTAGATTGAGCAATGTCAACAAACGATGCGCTAAAAGTGTCCTCACTTTCGTTGATATGTGTGAGTACCGGTCGTGTAATTATTGTAATCCAACTGTCAAGGTGTGTGTGTTTAGGGATGCCTACTCCAGATTATTAACTTAACTTTTCCCCATTATTTGATATACAAAATAGGTTAAATAAAATATTTTTTCTTTATTTAAAGTAATCATACTATTAATTATATTTATAACGCATTTTAGTAAAAACAATAAAGATCTAAACCCATCTCCTAGTGTTTGTTTCCGAATAGAATTAACTCTTTGGATTTATTGCCTGGGCTGTTATCTGATTTCTGTATTTATGTAAAATATAAATCATCATAAGTAAAATGTTCGGAACACACAACTGAAGTCATGTGAGGCTACGAATGGTCTTCTTTTCGTTTCCGCTGCGTAATGTCTCTCCAGCAATTTGCTAGTACGGAATCCGTAGTCTAAAAATATTATTAGGACCTTGAATAAGTTCTCGCTGTTTCTTCAAAGATGACAATAGCAATACCCCGTTTGTGAAATTTTGAATGGTAATACACATGTAAGGCAAATAATTAATAAAATTATTATGAAGTGCATGTCGTCGTGGGTTTCATTAATATCGTGTAGGTAAGTATTATTTACTCATTAAATAAATAATGCCATTCTTCTTGTTGTTATTCTGATCGAAATATTATGTAATGATATTTGTGTTTTATAGTTTCTCCCATAGTTTCAACAAATCTTCCTAGTAATAAATTGACAACACTGGCCAATGAAACTCATCTTCAAAATAATGAATTAAAAGTTCATGTTTTCTTCAAATAATAGTGGTTTAACAATAATGTTACCGATAGAAAGTGATATTGGTATTATTATACAGTTTTCCCACACAATTGCGATACAATTCGACAGCACAAACCGGCATAATTAATTATTTTTCGGGAGCACGTTATCCATATGTAGTTCAAATGACACTGACGTACGTGAGAAGCGAGTCTACCAAATTTAGTAGACTTTTTTTGAGCCGTGCGGTGAGGTGTGATGTGTCATCGAGACGAGTATATAATCTAAGGGTAATTATGTATCGTTGAAATGGCTCTGGCGTGTGATTAAAAATAAAATTATTTTTTAATTGGCACCTAGAAGCCTGGTGTCGATCTACACTAATTCCAATTGTATGCAGTTGAAAGACTAAAATCGAATCCAAGAATTTTCACAATCTCACTGTACCATTGATTAAAATGTCCGATACGGGATTCGTTATGATAACAAATATTTACTCAAAACGAAATGACCTGCTACTGAGTTTTGTCGCTATATTTGGACAATACGTGTCGCAATAATCGACTTAATAGATTTGATTTAATTTATTTGAAATTCATTTGTGCCTAATCCAAAATTTCTGCATTTTTTCAAGCTATCTCTAATGACGGTGACTACTGACCGCTCTTCATCAGGTAAGTCGCTTGCTCTTTATGCTCTTAGATTATAAAAAATACTATTCCATCACTGCGAATAGTCAATATCCATTTATTTTATGTCATTCTCTTAAAGTGCTAACGCCTCGGCCCGTTAAGTTTAAAAGCCTCGTTCTAGCTTGGTACATCGTACACCTAAGTACGACCTCAAGGCTTTAAAGACACCTCACTGTGCACTTTATGGTATTCTTAATAACAGGCATTATAGTTCACTCACTAAAAATATATTTATTTTATTTTAGCTGCGATCTCCTTAGGAAACGTAGACTGCTTTGAAATAAAACTATTATTTACGGATTTTATCGCGACATTAGTTTAATTTTTTACATTTTTGATTGAATTTAGTTTAATTTTTTACATGTTTGCTTTACCACGAAAGCTGTAAAGTAATCGAAACGTCGGGGAGTCAAAAATGTGAAAAATTAAACTAAATTCGCGATAAAATCCGTAAATAATAGTTTTATTTCAATGTGTAACATTCGCGTATATCTAAGAAACCATTAAACGCAGACTGCATCATATTATAGCTATATGTCATGTTAAACTGAATCGTACCCATTTTTCAAAACTACCGTTTTAATTAGAAAACTCTAGCATTATTATCTGGTAAACTACTATAATAGAGCTACAATTCGTGAAGAGTCACATTACACCATATAACACATTTCCTATGTAGGCGTTGTCTTGAAGTTCACTATTATGAGCCATCAAAAAATATACTGAAGTAGATACCTAAAAGTGTGACACCATTTTAACACATAAATCCGAATTTATTATTATGTAAATCAGCACAAATCTTATTCTTTATCTAAAGCACAAATGCGTCAGAAATCGTTTGTACCTATCTACACTGGATATAAATGAAGTTGATGGTCTGGAAGAATGTTGCACAGTTTTGCAGCGCGCCAAGCAAGAGATTTAAAGTTTTCACCCTCGGCCGTAATAGATTATTGATTTTTCAAACTTTCAGGCAGTAGGTTGCATGTCCATGGAAACTTTTGCAAAACACTCTTTTAGTTTGAAACTTTCTAAGTTTGTAAATATTTTTCTCAATACGCGCCGCATGTCTACGAATGAAGTTGGCTTACTCTACCTTAATTTTAGCCCTGCTCTTTCCGCGTGGCAGTGAGCTCAAGTCATACTCCAGTAAGCAATTTCTAGGCACATAAAAGGCCCTTTGAAAGGCCGGCTGTGGCCGTGGATTGATGGAAAAATATTTGTAGCGTTTTTGCGCTTGATTCCATTATTGGGTCGCGCGTAAAACTGTAACGCGTCATTCTCACCTACACGCATATTACCTGGGTTGTCCTAAATTTAATAATAAATCCTCAGTGGCAATACAGCTCGCTGCGGTGGAAATGTTTTTTCAGCTTTCAAATGTGTCGGCTGTGTAGTTGCGTCGTATTTCTTTTATCATTTCGTCTGCACATTTTCTGATGCTAAAAATACTTTTGCTAGAGCTAAATAGTTCGTTTTTTATTCAAGCTGGAGCCACATAGTCGCTCGACTAACATGAAACTGTGTGTGAAGATCTTTTGAAACCTACTCGTAGTAGAGAATTTTTAAAGAATCAACTGCTTACTGTCTTTCTGCAAGCGCGAAGTTTAACATCTTTTCATGGTAGGTAAAAACGTGCATATTTTTTTACAACTTATTTGTCACTAAGCGACCTTTTGATGTTTTATTCTCTTTGGTTGGCCTATGAATACCTCTTGGTGTGGTTGCAAAATCGTCTCAATGCAGAATGCTTTTGTGTCCAACCACTAGTTAACATCAACTCTTTCGGAAAATCATCTACCCTTTCAGGTCTTTTGAATCCAAAACCTCACAAAGGGAATTCAACAAGTGAGTACATACAAGCCTCGACCTCACGGATTAAACGTTTTTGGAAGTGAAAACCGCGCCTCTTCTATGCAGTTTAGGACGCCCTCAAGCTAGGTACAGCGACGATTTTCGCAATGCCTGAAATGAGTTAAGAAAAATTTGGAACACAACGTTAATATTAACACTGCATGAATACTACCGTGGAAATACCAATGGGACAAGTCTATATGTGTACTAATTCATTTCAAATATATAATTATTATATTTTTGTCATTTGTTCTGATGTTAATAGCACCAATAAAGCAGGGGAGACCAGGAAAGAAAGTAACGCGGGATAAATGTAACAAATTAATTGATGTCAAAAAAATAAAGAAGATATTTTTTTGTCATCAGTTCTGATTTGTAGGGGATCGCGAACAAGATGGAAGAATAGAGTTTATGATGCAAAAAATACGTAAACAACACAGTAAAAAATATTTTATTCTAGTTTTAAAAGGACGATATTAGAGTATCTAAAATATGTAAATAACGTAGACTTATAAGAAATATACAATCTGTAAGAACTCGCCAAGTAAAAACGGAAAAAAAATCCTTACCCTCACCATGTGGGCAAAATGGAATATATAGGATAATGGATATGTCTATATTTTACATTGGATAAATATCATATTACCATCTTCTGAGCCGTTGTGTATGTATCAGCCTATATACGTCCCACTGCAGGGCCTCCTCTACAATCAAGACTACGATTGAGAGTGGTTAGGCCAATGGCCATATATGATATAGTCCACCACACTGTCCTTGTGCGGGTTGACGGACTTTACAAGGTTTCCTTACGATGTTTTCCTTCACCGTTAAAGGGCATGGTGATTGACTATCAATACACACATGACTCCGAAAAGTCCGAAGTGTGCCCTGGGATTCGAACCCGCGACCACCGTGAACATGTTGGTAGCCGCATCTTGTCCGTTTACCCACAATTTTTGTGCTTAACTTAAAACGCTTGACACTGTTACCAAACCACTGTCTTCAAATTGGTTGATACCTAGATAGACTTGGATTTTTAGTGTAGAGTTCAAGAGTGCAAATCCAATTTTCTTTGACGCTCCAAGAAAATCTTTGCTGCATCTTGTGTTTCCCAACTCCTTTTATTAATGAACATAATAAACTTTATGATTGATTTTGTTGCGGGTTAAAGACAAGTTAGACATATACATAGACACGCCGATTAATGCTCGGTGTCATTTAAAATGTGTACCACCATCGATATCAATGGTAGAATATAACTCAATGTGCACCACTGTTGATCCAGTCACACAGGACCTGGGGCCCTACTATATAAATCCGAAACTCGAATCTTCGTGATGTTTTTCGTTTCGAAACCTACTCTGTAACACGAAGTTCGAATCTTCGGATCTAAGAATGAATGATTCGAATATATCGGCAATCCGAACATTTACAGAGTCAAGTCAATATTCGCCAAGATATTGGTTTAGCTTTTTTGGATTCTAGAGTTTAGTGTGTTTGATCACTGGTAGCTAGTAACGAAAAGTGGAAGGTGATAAAATCAGCTTTGATTAGAAGTGTCTAATGAATACATAAGTGTATGTAGGTTTGCTGACTCGCTTTTCCTGCCCTTAAGAATCAATGAAATCGACTATGTACCTACCTACTCTCTATTCTTCTTCAGGCACAAAATTACGTTTCTGAACATGAGCGTCTAAATATTTCCATTTATATTAGAGATCCATTAATAAATAACACAATACCCAGGCTACTGCCAATCCAATGTTTATCCTCGCAAACAATCATGAATGTTTCAAAAAAATATTACCAGTTCTATTTGCTATCACAGCTCGCATTAATAACTTTAACGTGCGCATTGCGCGGGAACAACACAATAAAGCTCGTGTCCACTAGGCAATAACGTGCATCCGAGTGAGGCAACAAAAGAAACACGGTTGGCAATATTCTTTTGAATGGAGCAAGAATTGCAGAGCGCCGCCCGCTGGGATACCTCGGGGCTTAGGATCCAGTCCCATTCATATTTAAACTGCGATGAGCGTAATACCTACGCTATCCTAACATTTATCTGCATTAAAGTATTGTGAATTGCATTAAATAATGATGCAGTTGGGCCATGAATGAAAATGGTTTGTTTGTGCGCTGCGAAAATATTGTAATTTATACCGCTTTTGGGAAATTCTGAAATATTCCGGCTAGTAAAATGTACTTTAACATAATTATATTTGTAATGTCTCGCCTGAATGATATAGACGCTGGCAAAGATTATAAATCTCAATTTTATAAGTTCCTAACTTGTTATATTTCACTAACAGCCGCTGCCAATAAACAATCCCAATCCAAAATTTGCCGTTTGAGATTGACAGCTCAATCTTTTTTCTGATATTATATTGCCAATAATCAATCTCAGTAGTGAAAAAACTATGGCAACATGGTGAATGACAAATCGAAAAGTCGAAAACAACCCAGATTGACTTCAAACTAATTTTTCCGATTGATTATTGGCATCGGCCGTTAGTAGTAACAGCAAAATTTCCAAACAAAAAATATTTACGATGTTATGCAAAATCATTTTTAATTTTTAAAAGTTCATAATAATCGTGTCGGCTATGGAGAGAAAACCGATATGTTTTTATTTTATACAGACTGTTGTATAACTTTGTGTCGTTTATCAAATTGAATGTTGTGATATCCTTTAATCAATCTTAATAGATCACATTGACTAATAACCTTCCTTCCTTCTACCTGGCGTTTTCCCTTCCGGTGTTAGAGTCCGCCTTACGTCTAACAGCCGCTGCCAATAAACAATCCCAATCCAAAATTTGCCGTTTTAGATTGACAGCTCAATCTTTTTTCTGATACTATATTGCCAATAATCAATCTGAGTAGTGAAAAAACTATCTAAAAAATCAATCTACTTTTAGGAGGACCAATCCCAGTTTTGAGATTGCTCTTTGTATGGAAATGATAGTTAAGGCCTGCCAATATACAATTATCTTTGTTGACGATTGGATGGATTGTTGAAAACTATCCAAAATTGCAATCCATTTATTTTTATTTATTTATTTACATTACATACATTATTCCTGAACGCCGAAATTGTTATAAAAAATATATAAAAAGTAATAGTTATAGCAGTGATTTGGAAGGGTTGGCGCAGCTATCCGGTTAGGATACTAATAGCGATGGTGATGTCTTCGTTAAGACTAACCAGGAGTAATTATACGCAGACCTTAGACCCGTGGTTCCTAACCTTTTTAGGTCCGTTACCCCTATGACCTAACTAGGGTGACTGATTTTACCCCTCCTCCCAAGTATAAGTTTGGTAATAATAGATTTTGTATCAGTTAAGACAAAAACAAGCTCATAACGGGGGTAACACCCCGCAAAATACAACTTTTACCCCCGCGGGGGTAATTACCCCCAGATTAGGAACCACGGCCTTAGACGAAGTCGAATTTAGGCCGTCCAAACCAGCTTTAGACTTATTATTATACATATGAGGAGTGATTGCTGCTTTTAATTTTTTTTCAGGAACTATGTATGTTGTTGTAACTATACATAGGCATGGGGCTTCATCAACTTTTGTTGACGTATGGTTGTATGCACTCGGCACAATGCTGATATCATTAGCAGACTTTATCGGAGTTTCTGTCTCTACTGCAATTATTTTATATATCCTTTCAGTATTTTGAAAATAAATATTTTTTACAAATTATTTATTTTCAAAATACTGAAAGGATATTTATATGCAATAAAATATTCTGCGTAAAACATTAATTTTATAATTATGACAATGGTTTTATGTCAAAAAAATTAAAATTGTCAAGAGGAAACGGATTGTTTTCAATCGCTACTAACAGACACAATACACAATCGACTGTGGCCTGGATTGTTTATTGGCAACATGGTTATAGACCAATCGAAAAGTAGAAAACAATCCGGATTGTCTTTAATCTAGTTTTTTCGGTTGATTATTGGCATCGCCCGTTAGTCTTCTTCATTTTCCTCGATCGTCGGCATCCTCAATAGTAAGGGTATTTTCTAGCGCTATTTTGGCCTACCCCTCGGTAGAGATCGGGAATATTGAAGCACATATTACCTACTGATATGCTCCTGTGGTTTTCTTAGGACATGGCCTTAACATTATCAACTCAGTCAACTCAAGACAGTCTTGGAGATTGTCTGCCATAAATTAATAACCATTTGAAGTAACGAAATTGATAGAAATTTCGCTACACAAATGCGTAAAAAAGCTATATGGAAACTTTTTATTTTTGTTCAAAAAGAGAAATTGCAAGATCGACATCAAAACACGGAAAAACTAGGTCGCTTCGGATTTTCATATGAAAGGGTCCCGCTTATGCATTCCGAAACTATTTTTTTTTCATTCCAAAACTTTTTCTACTATAGGTACCATTACATTTTTTTACTTTAACGACAATTTTACTGCACTGAATATTCTCAGTTTCAACAAATAGATTTTACTCATCGATATCAATGTCACACTAGATAAGACGTTCTTTATAACTAACGTGTCCCACCCAAGTGCGGTGCATGCATAGCGTGACCATTTGTTTTTGGTGCCAGAGCGGGACCTCTGTGGAATGAAATAATAATAATAATAAAGTTTTTACAAGTTTTTATATAAGTGTGAAACTCAGAATTTTCTGAACAACTAAATTTTCATAATCAAAATAGCTTTAATTACAGCGGCACTCAACTGTGTTTTATCACTTGTCAATATTTGTTAATGTGAGAAAAAACTCTTGATAGGTGCGTTACTTCCAGGAGGACACATAACGTACTGAATAATTGTGGATTTTTTTTATAAGCTTTTTAATCAAGATCGTATTTACAAAAGTGCTGGAATAATTCGATCCCACGGTTTTTAGCATTAGTTCGGTAAAGCATTTCGAGCGGGAAATATATTTTAAATTATTGCTGGGCCTGTTTGCAAGAGCGGGACGGTCTCGGCCTTGCTGGGGACACCGGGACAGACTACCTGAAAGCGGGACTGTCCCGTCCAAAGCGAGACGTATGGTCACGTTACATGCATCGCACACGAATCAGTCTGCCGCGTGACGGCTACGCAGCAGTACGCTTCTTTGTTTATACTTTTATGTAATTTATTTTGATGTTTCCCCGTCAAACCGACAGCAAAATTTTCTGAAGTCACAATATAATTAAAGAATACAACGTAAGTGATATAATATTGTATAGTAATGCCGATAATACATATCTTTTATTTATTATTGGATTAAATATATTTTAGAGCTTGTTAAAATACAAGGTGAGCTCCTTAATCGTATGTCTCATTTCCACGCATAAAGATTGCCCGTCGAGTGAGAGAGACGAACTATATAAGATATAGATTATTCAAGGGACATTCATATCAGTCGACAGGCATAAAATACTTAAATACATTACAAATACAAATATGTAGGAAGAATGTAGTTGCAAATTGATGTCAGTATTTTATTTTAATTATATGTTGTTAATTAATAACACAAAACATGTGTCTTGTATGTATGTTTTGAAACAGTGGATAGTATTTAGACCCCATTTCTTAATATGAATCACTTATTGGACTATTCGAACCCATTGATTGTTATTGAAGACTAATATCATTTAAAATTGCTTTATATTCTTACGCGTTGCGTCGGTTATGAACAAAAGGAGATCTCTATAATATTTGTCCAAAATTATTGGAACGGATATAAGTGGCTACCATGAGAACATACCTATATTTGTTCAATTCATTTTCGACACGAAGATTTCAGATATTTCAAATGCGGTAGTCACTTTTGAAAACTTCTGTTGTACCATTTCACTGGTCTCTCATATGTGAGAGGCTGCCTGGGTGGGTACCACCGCAATGTCTATTTCTCCCGTCAAACAGCAGTTTAAATGCACTGTTGTGTTTCGGATTGAAGGACATTGTAGCCAGAGTAACTACTGGACATATTGAGACTTAACATCTTATGTCTCAGGATGGCGAGCGCAGTGGAATGCCAAGCATTGCTTTATAGTTCAAGATGTTGTTTGTCAATAAAAAAAAAAAAAAACAAAAAAACCATTCCTTCAGTAGTCTCGAATAAAAGTTTATCAGCTTGCTAAAAATTCATATAGAGCCACAAAGTTATCTGGCCCGGTGGCCAAGAGTGGAAACAATAACGTCATTTGGAATGTCAGTCTATCTGCCAGTCGCTGACATATCTGCCATTGGTTGTTTACTCAATGTATTTATTTTTCCTGCATTATTTAAAACTAGTGAAATATGCCGAGAACTTGATAAAGTGACGCTAGGAACGTTAGACTTCAGGTATTACATTTTATGAAGGAAGAAAAGCATCTCAAGCACCAATAATACCCTTAGAAAAATTGTATCAACGCGTAGTTGCCGCCAAAGGTCTGTGTTGTCAGCTTTTCAAAATAAATACCACATAAACAAAATTTTGTACGTACTAGTACAATACATGTAAGTACATATAATAAACTAGAATTTATCGTTACGTTCGTGGGGGCGCGTGTTGATGAATGGACCAGACGCGACTGCCAACATGTTCACGGTGGTCGTAGGCTCGAATCCCAGGTCACAAATCTGACTTGTCGGAGTCATGTGAGTATTGATAGTCAATAAACACGCACTAAAACGGTGGAGGAATACATAGCGAGGAAATCTACATAACACAGCGATTTATAAGAATATCTATGGTATGTAAGTCCACCAACCCGCATTCGGCCAGCATGGTCGACTATATGGCCTATGATATGGCCTAACCACCCTCAATGGCACTCTCTATTGTAGAATTTGGCAGTTCCCAACAGTGGGACATATAGTATATGGGCTGATACAGATACACTTGTTTAAGGGTATGGGGAGCGATTTGTTAGAAATCTTGGGAAGGAAAAATAACATGCAAAGGAAACTGGTCCACTCATTTTCCTGACACTATTGATCGAATTGAAAAATCTTACTTACCCACTTTATTGCTATATCTATTTTTAATGGCAACACCAAATTCGACAACAGCGACTCTCTCACCGGGTCAGATAAGTTTGTGGGACAGTAAGAGTATTTAATTTCATTTACATCATTTCCATTAATTATTCACGTAAATTAAAAAAAAAAGAACATTACTAAAATACTATTGCTATGACAGCATTGATACTTAGCGGCAGTATCTTAGGAAAAGCTATTATTGACATGAACTGTCTCGTCTGTCTAATAACCTTTGATCATAATTTGTAATATTCAAGTAAACGTACTAGATGTCGCTACTGAGCTTTTGACAAATACGGGAAAATAGTTTATAAGGCGCGCCTCGTCTATCGGTAGACTAAAAGTCAATGATTTTACTTCATTAATTGTCCACGGCGAATATCAAGTCAAAATACACCTCAATGCAAAATACAAATATTTTTGTGTCTGTAACCGTTCTATTCGAAAAATTAATAAGTAATCATAACGGCCAGCTCTAATTGTTCTTCAGTCCTCATAAAAACCAAAACAAAATTGTCCCAAGACTACATCTGACCCCAGATAGACTAATAAGAACATTGACTTATATTCTACCGATAGACGAGGCGCGTCATAGAAACTATTTGTCCCGTATTTGTCAAAAGCTCAGTAGCGACACCTAGTACGTTTACTTGAATATTACAAATTATGATCAAAGATTATTAGACAGACAAGACAGTTCATGTCAATAATAGTTTTGCCTAAGATACTGCCTAAGTATAAATACCGTCATAGCAATAATATATTTGTAATGTTTTTTTATTTACGTGAATAATTCATGGAAATAATGTAAATGAAATTAAATACTCTTACAAGTGTACAAGTCTGTCAAGCAGTCAATCAGTGTACAACCAGTCTGATATTTCAAACATCAAGTCAAACGCTATCGGATACGACAATATCACCCGTCGCATGATTGTCGTGATACTTGATCATCTCCTTCCAGCGTTGTCCCATATAATTAATGCCTCCTTAAGCATGGGAACTTTTCCGTCATTGTGGCGAAAAGCCTATGTTATCCTCCTTCCCAAAGTCTCTAATGCTACCCTAAATATCCACTATCGTCCTATATCCATTCTTCCTTTCCTATCCAAGGTGCTTGAAGCATGTGCGCACAAGCAGCTTTCCAGGTTTGTGTATTCTAACAACCTGCTGAGCCCGTTGCAGTCCGGCTTTCGACCTGGCCATAGCACCATTTCCGCACTCCTTAAGGTAACTGGCGACATTAGGGCTGGTATGGAAGACACCCGGATCACTGTTATGGTCCTGGTTGATTTTTCAAACGCCTTTAATGTCGTCAATCATGACATCCTACTGTCTATCCTATCCCACCTTATGATTTCTCCTGTAGCACTGGACCTCTTCTTATCTTCGAGGGCGTCAACAGTCGATCCGTATCGGCGAGACTACGTCAAAATGGTGCGACCTTGACTCTGGCGTTCCTCAAGGCGGTATTTTCTCTCCTTTATTGTTTTCTATTTTTATTAATCTCATTACCAAAGACCTTCGATGCGCGTACCATCTTTATGCCGATGACTTACAGCTTTACTCTCAGTAAAGTATCGATTGTATATCCTTGGCAGTCAAAGAAATTAACAGTGACTTGGCTCGTATTCGTAGATGGTCTCATAACTTTGGTATTAAGGTTAATCCTGGTAAGTGTCAGGCCATTATTATGGGCAGTCAGCGTTTGATGAGTAGGTTGGATACAACTATTATTCCACCGGTTGTATATGACGACACTATTGTAGGATGGTCACCCACAGTTAAGGACCTTGGGCTTCTCATCGACGCTAATTTAAACTGGCGCGCCCAAGTCACTTCTGTTTGCCAGAAGTCACTGGTATACTTCGATCTCTTTATCGTCTTAAGAACTTCCTTCCGTCCAATACTAAATAATGCTGGTACAAACCTTAATCCTACCATTAATCGACTATGGTGATGTGTGCTATTTTGACCTGAATGCATATCTGCTCAACAAACTCGACCGTTTTTTAAATAACTGCATTCGATTCATCTTTAATCTCCGTAAGTACGACCATATATCATCCTATCGCTCTGAACTTAAGTGGCTACCTATTCGCCAACGACATACTTTGCGTGCTCTTACAACACTCTTTTCTCTTCTTACTTCCCCCTCTCCACCTTCTTACTTAATATCTCACTTCCGTTTTCTTTGCACCAACCATGAAAGAAATCTTCGTTCGGCTACTAATCTCTTGCTCTCATGTCCCTCTCACATTTCTGATTTTCTTCACTCTTCTTTTCAAATTCAAGCTATACTTCTGTGGAATGCGCTCCCTCTTGAAATCAGGACGTCAACTACCCGTCTCAGATTTAAAATGAAGGTCCGTGAAATGCTGCTCAAAGAAGTTGCAGAATCCTCTCAATAGTAATTTGTATATATATATGTATGTATAGTATTGTATATAGTTTATATGTTTGTTTGTATATAGTTTATTGTATATCGTATAATAATATATGTTTTAACATTTGTAATTACTTGTATAATTATGTTCTTTTTTTTTTCTTTTATCTTATCTCTTAATTAAGTATTCATACACCTACTTCTGCTCATCTCTGCATCACCTAAAGGTCGACTGGGAGAAAATGCCACAGGCATGAAGTCCGCCTTGTATACATTTGTATATGAAGCTTAATAAAATAAAATAAAATAAAATATTTATTATAATAACATTTATGAATTTTTAACAAGCTGATAAGCTTTTTTCGAGACTAATAGACAAAAGGAATGGTACATCAGAAGTTTTCAAAAATGACTACCGCATTTGGAATATCTGAAATCTTCGTGTCGAAAATGAATTGAACAAATATAGGTATGTTCTCATGGTAGCCACTTATATCCATTCCAATAATTCTGGACAAATATTATAGAGATCTCCTTTTTTCGTAACCGACGCGGAAGAATATAAAACAATTTTAAATATTAGTCTTCAATAACAATGGGTTCGAATAGTCCATTAAGTAATTCATATTAAGAAATAGGGCCTAAATACTATCCACTGTTTCAAATCATACAGAAAACACACATATTTTGAGTTATTAATTAACAACATATGATTAAAATAAAATACTGAAATCAATTTGCAACTACATTCTTCCTACATATTTGTATTTGTAATGTATTCGAATAGTTTATGCCTATTTGGTCCACGGATATGAATGTCCCTTGAATTATCTATATCTTATATAGTTCGTCTCTCTCACTCGACCGGCAATTTTTATGCGCGGAAATGAGATATACGATTAAGGAGCTCACCTTGTATTTTAACGAGCTCTAAAATATATTGAATCCATTAATAAATAAAAGATCCGTATTATCGGCATTATTCTGCAATATTATATCACTTACGTTGTATTCTTTAATTATATTGTAACTTCAGAAAATTTCGCTGTTGGTTTGACGGGGAAAAGTCAAAATAAATAACTTAAAAATATAAACAAAGAGGCGTACTATTGCGCGGCCGTCACGCGGCAGACTGATTCGTGTGCGGTCATTGAATCGTTATGGTATGTAGGTTTCCTCACGAAGTTTTCCATCACCGTTTTAGTGTGTGGTGATTGATTATAATTATCAATACACACATGACACCTGAAAAATCAAAGGTGTGTGGCCTGGGATTTGAACTCGTGAAAATGTTGACAGTCGCGTCTGGTTCGTTACCAACAGGCCACCACGGACAATTCATGTATACATACATAAACTCACGTCGCTTTCCCAGAAGGGGTAGGCAGAGATGCCACGGCACCCACATATCGCCTTGTATGTTCCGTCCCACGATGCGATAGGTGGCGAGCCTATCGCCATATCGGGGACATTCATACAAATTCCTGACTCTGGGCTGATAATGAATAGAAAAATCAAATATCACTTTGCCCAACCCGAGATTTGAACCCGAGACCTCGAGTTTGTAACCGTACCCTAGTATAACTACGCCACCGAGTCAGTCAACAATTCATAGTCGTAATTCATCTATACATACAGGGTATATCAAGACTGCTACCGAAAACGAAGCCAGGTGATAGTTTTAATGACTACAAACACAATGTAAGTAAAAATCGCAAAGAAATGCGACATTTTCTTTAATTATTTTTTAAATATCATCTAGTTTGGGTGGTAAAACCATAGTTTTTGCTAAAATAAGAATTTAAAGCTTTGCGTACTGTAGCGTCTTAAAAATAAAAGGAAGTACACGATTATTTAAGAAAAAACGTTGTATTTACCACTCTAATGCAACGATAGAAAAAAAATAACAAAAAAAATCGTCACTTTTTTTTTATACTGGCCTGGCATAGCGGCGGCATTGCACCTGATGGAAAGTGCCAATGCCGCCCAGGCAGAGTATCCATTGGCATCGGACGGCAGTCCCATGCCGGCATTTACCGACATGAGCGCCGAAGCGTGTCCGTCAACGACTACACGTATTCTACGCCCATGCAGAAAGCCGGAAATCCACGAACACAGGTTGCCGGGTAGACAGTATGCCGGAAGCTTGGACAGGAGACCACGGTGCCAGACCCTATCAAACGCCTTGGCAATGTCGAGGCTCACAGCAAGAGCCTCGCCACGCCGGTCAATCGCCAAAACAATCAACTAGATTTTGCACAAAATCTAGTTAGATTGTGTCTGAAGTCACTAAAATTACCACCCAGCTTCGTTTTCGGTAGCAGTCTTGATATACCCTGTAAAAATAAAATTTAAGTGTCTGTTTGTAAAGTGAATATAAATTCCACGCGGACGAAGTCGCGGGTACAGCTAGTAGCAGGGCCCCCGCTACCATATGTGCGAAGTGTGCAATACACACGGGCGCCATCCTTTAGGGGCGCCAAAATCCAGTGCCCAAAAAAAAGTTTGCCAAAAAAAAAAACTAAAGTCATACATCCATCCATCAGCCAAAGGAAGTCCACTGCTGAACATAGGCCTCCCCCAATGATTTACACAGAGACCTGTTGAAGGCAGCCTGCATCCAGCGACGTCCCGCGACCTTTACCAGGTCGTCTGACCACCGTGTGGGTGGATGTCCTACACTGCGTTTTCCGCTACGTGGCCTCCATTCGAGCACTTTTCGACCCCATCGGTCATCAGTTCTCCGCGCTATGTGCCCATTGCCACTTCAACTTGCTCATCCGCTGGGCTTTGTCGGTTATTTTAGTTCTCCTATGGATATCCTCATTTCTGATTCAATATCGTAGGGAAACCCCGAGCATAGCCCATAGCTCGTTGAGTGACTTTGAGCTTCCTAATAATGCCCATAGTGGGAGGCCACGTCTCCGTGCCGTAAGTCATCACTGGCAACACACAAGTATCGAAGACTTTCGATTTATATATTTTGGACGAGAAGACGTCGCGTAGTTTCCCGAACGCTGCCCGACCGAATTGGATTCGACGATTGACCTCTCTCTCGAAGTTGGACCTGCCTAACCGGACCACTTGTCCTAAATAGACATATTCGTCAACAACTTCAAGAGTCGAGCTCCCAACACCGATTCGGGTGGGCACAACATGGGCATTCGACATGATCTTCGTTTTGTCTATGTTCATTTTAAGACCCACCCGTTGGGAGACTCGATTGAGGTCTTCAAGCATAGTGCTAAGGTCTTCCAGCAATTCTGCCAAGACTACAATATCGTCGGCAAACCGAAGGTGAGTGATATACTGATGATGTTGATGATGTTGATCTCCGTTGATGTTGATGCCGAATCCTTTCCACTGCAAGAGCTTGAAGGCATTTTCCAGCGTGGCAGTGAACAGTTTCAGAGATATGACATCTCCCTGTCTCACGTCTCTCTGTAGTGGAATAGCTTTCGTACTCTGATCCTGTACTCGGACCGACATGGTGGCGCTGTTGAATATACACTTCAACACTTCGATGTACCGATAGTCGATATGGCACCGCTGGAGAGACTGTAGCACAGCCCAAGTCTCGATCGAATCAAAGGCTTTCTCATAGTCCACAAACGGTAAACAAAGCGGCAAGTTATATTCCTCGGTTTTTTGTATAACTTGCCGAAGCGTATGGATATGGTCTATGGTACTAAAGCCTTTCGGAAATCGGCTTGTTCGGGAGGCTGAAAGTCATCAATACTGCGTTCGAGACGATTTGTGATGACCCTCGAAAACAACTTATAGACATGGCTCAGGAGCGAGATGGGCCTGTAGTTCATCAGCAAAGTGTTATCACCTTTTTTGAAAAACAAGACCACCACGCTCCTGCTCCATGCCTCCGGCGTTGAGCTCTCGAGAAGAACAGAATTGAAGAGCTCTGAAGTGTTTCCGTCTTCGCCCGGCGCCTTGTTGTTTTTAAGTCGCTTCATTCTTCATTGGGCAACCGAGGTGTAAAGCTGTCCGTAGAACCTCTTGATCTCCCTTAATACCTCTGCCCTCGTCGATACCACGCGGCCGTCGTCCATCTTCAGCCTAGACAACTGGCTTTGCCCAATAGACAAGTCTCTTGCAAACACTTGGAACCTCCGTTCTCTATTTCTTGTGAGGCGGCTTCTGGTAAAAAGAGAGTCCTTACTGGTGGTAGGTCTCTGATATGTGAGAGGCCATCTGGGTAGGTACCACCGCAATGTCTATTTCTCCCGTGAAACAACACTGCGTAAATGCACTGTTGTGTTTCGGATTTAAGGACATTGTGCCAGAGTAACTACTGGACATATTGAGACTTACCATCATATGTCTCAGGATGGCGAACGCAGTGGAATGTTACTACTGTTTATGAGCGGTCGTATCATTTACCATCAGGCGAACGTTGCTCGTCTCGCCATTCAATGCAATAAAAAAAAAGTTCATCGAAAAGAATCCCTCTTTCTCATCATCATGTCCAAATTGCCCCACTTTCAACGCTGCATCGCTGCTCTTGCCCAACTTTGCGTTGAAGTACCTCATAACAACATTGAAGTAGGTTTTGGAAGTATGTATGGCCCGACTTATATCCTCATACATCTCCTCTACTTCTTCATCTGGGTGTGTCGAGGTCGGCGCGTATACCTGTATGACCTTCAACGAATATCTTTTTGATATTCTGAGTATAAGGTATACTACCCTGCTCGACACACTTTCGATGGATACGATGTTGTTGATGACACGAAACCTGTGGACAAGAAATCCGACACCTCCTCAGGACTGTTGGTCGTCCCCCCGGTAGAAGAGCAGGTAACCAGACTTCAGAGTTATCGTATCCTCCCCTATTCTTCGGACAACAAAAAAAAAAACAAAAATAATCAATTCATATAATAAAATCGTAACCGGTCGATGTCGATGTCGGTGTATAGAAGATATATGAGAATAACCTTTAGAGTTTTTTCATTACCTGATGATACTCACCCTGACCCTTTTAGTATTTTACAATATATATTTGAAAACAATTTAACATCCACCCTTTCAAATGTATGCATTTCACTAAGAATTCTCTGACATTTCCTGTATCTGTAGCTTCTGGCGACCGATATTTGCAAAGTTAAAAATTATTTAAGGTCAACAACGCTTCAAGAAAGATTGTCTGGGCTAGCAATATTAGCCATTGAACAAGAAATTTTTGATGGTATAAATTTCAGCGATGTAATTAACGAATTTGCAAAAGCATAGTCTCGGAAAATTGCGCTACAGTAGCAAGAGTATTGTAGTAGTGACTCTACTACAACAGCTATTTTTTTATTTTTCTATTGTACCTAGATATCTTTTTTGATTTTATAATGAAGTTACCTAGGTATTTGTTATTAAAGTATCTGCATATTGTAGTATAATTAGGAAGTGATACTTATTTACGTGTTAATGAAAAAGCGCAAAACCTGACACGTTAACCTTATTTTGATTATAAAAGAATTACGAATATTATTTTGATTCAAATTTGACCCCTATTTTTATTAGTGGAATCGACTCTACTCACGATTATGAACAAACTAATTTTAGGTACTGCGCTTTCTCAATAACACGTATACATGAGTAACATGTAGACATGAGGCAATACTTCTGTTATTTGTTCCTAAAAAAATGTGATTTTTAGTTTTGGGTTATTTTCTTGTAATTATGAACAACGTGTCTGTGCCCCATTGTAAATGCTTTAAAATGAGTGTCAACAAGAATTCATTATTATTACTTCATTTTGATATTATATTCTACAAATACATATGACTTTAAAAGTTCAGTTCTTTGCTTTATTTCAAGCACCTACCTACCATAAAAAAAAGATAATTCAAAATGCCTTAAGGGGCGCCAAAAATTTTTTTCGCACACAGGCGCCAGTAGCCCTTACGGGGGCCCTGGCTAGTAGTTCATTTATATCATCATTCATCGCTTATTCATATTTTAGTAAGATTTTAAATAAAAGCTATAATACAGTTCGGAATTCCATATATATATACTTAAGTAATTACAATTCTAATTTATGAGGTATTTAACTAATACAGGGTATATCAAGACTGCTACCGAAAACGAAGCCGGGTGGTAGTTTAAGCGACTTCAAACACAATGCAACAGAAAAAGTTGCAAAAAAAAAGCGACAATTTTTTTTTTTGTAATTTTTTCCCTATTGCCATATTTTGGTGGTAAATACATTTTTTCCTAAAATAATAGTGTATACCCTTTAATTTATAAATACTCTAAGATATAAGAGAGTTTAAATTATTATTTTAGCAAAATCTATGGGTTTACCACCCAAAAATGACGATATTTAAAAAATCATAAAAAATAATTGTCGCGTTTCTAAGCGAAATTTTTAATTGCATTGTGTTTGTAGCCACTAAAACTACCACCCGGCTTCGTTTTCGGTAGCAGTCTTGAGATACCCGGTATAATGCAAGCTTCAATTTGCGTAACTGAGACATAACTTTTCAGTTGTTGTTTATATGAATTGTGTTTTGAATATGTAATTTTAAAAAATAACAATTATAGCAATTAGCAACACTTTCAGGGGTAACATGATCGCAAACAAAGTATCATGTTATTAATATATTATGTCTTTCATATTATATTTTGCATGTACATATGTTACAAACTTTTTGTAAGCATTAATATTTACACATTTTCTATTTATCTAAATAATCATTATACAATGATGGTGATATATTTATATTTGAAACCCACTTTAAAACTAAAGAGAAAAGAAAAAAGAAACACAATATAATTACTGCATAATTAAAATAACTTAAGAAATTATAAGAAATGCAAAATATGTACCTACCCCATTTTATTTTGAACAAAAAATATTATACATGTCTAAGCGTTTTTGTATATGATAAATGATTCTTCTAATAAAATATCTTTATATAGCCTAGCGCTATTAGTTTAGACTCCACTAAATATAAATAATAAAATCTATTTCTGTAACATTGAAACTAATAAAACCTGTGAACTTGAGCTATTATGTTTTAAATATATGCTCTTTGAAATACTTTAATTCTTGTACACTCTCTATAATATCATTGAGGGATCTATGCTCAAACTTCTTTTGAGGCATTTTGGAGTACTCCTTTTGGTACCAACGTTTAGCCAGCTCCTTTATTGTACTAACATCAATCAGCCTGTAGTGTAGATAGTCATTCAATTTTGGCATATATTTGCGTATAAATAGTCGGTCCATATAGACACTATTGCCACCCAATGGGCACTTCTTCTCTGGCACATGGGCAGAGACAAAGTCCAAAACACGTTTCTCAGCTTCAGCCAGTGAAATCTTCGATGTACGGCTAGCCTCTGTCAATCCACTCTGAAATGATAATATTTACATTCAAACACAGAAATTTCAAGAGCTATGAATTATGATTGACATGTTACAATGTACATAGCAAAGTGCTAAGACTACATCACGCTATTAATGTATGGACAAACATTCCAAAATCCATGCAATGATACAATGCTGACTCCGCATCATGGGCCACAAGTTCACCTCAGGGTGGTCACTGGTACATGCACTTTTTGATCATCCATTGATCGGGTCACTAGGTATAAGTATTAATTGTAATTTTTAATCAATAAATTAATTATAATTGAATATCAATATTTTATTGAGTCCTCCAGCACCTGACATAATTGACCCTAAGATTGATATTAGTGAAACAACTTGTAAAGCATCCACAAATGTTTCCACCTGTTTTAAATTAAATAATGCCATGTCAGATGCAGCACTATAAAATTTGAGTAGTACATTAGTAATTTATTTTTCACCTAGAAAACATTTAAATTATATTGGCAGTTTAGAAATCCCAATAACATTTGTTAGTAGTAACATTGACTTGAGGATACCATTTAGTGCATAATATTTGTTCTAAAGTTCTAAAATAACAAATAAAGTGATATAATTATGTACATATTATGTATATGAGGAATCAGTTATCAGAACTATAAGCTTAATAAATACTTTTATTTTTGACTGTGTGAGGTTGTGATGTACTATGAGACACCAGACAACCCACAACACAATCACACCTAGACAAATATTGTTACTAGATCAAAATTTATTAACACTCATAATACAACACTGAACACTTGGTGTCCTTAGGTGGTTTCAGGACTGTATGACTGTTGAATAGATTTACCATTATGATATTTACAATTATTATTTATATTATACCTCACCATGTTGCGCTACACACCAGGTTCCCATGCTATTCAATATATTATCAGGTTGGTGGATTATTAAGTCAGGTCCGGTAGCTATTATGTTTAGATCCGCATCAGTAATTAGGCATGCTATCTCTAGTATGTGATCTTTGTCAATATCCAGTCCGGTCATTTCTAAATCCACCCATACTATACTTTTTGCTGCATTCTTTGCATCTTTTGTTGGTATAGTTCTTAAAGATTGTAAACCTGGAATGGAAAACATATTAAGAGTAAAATAAATTTCTATTAATATATTTTTTACTAAATATGAATCGGCACGAGTCCCTAACTTGTCAACCCTTATAATAAATAGGTGTGACAATTATATTGTAAATACTACTTATGTGAAAACAGAAAATTAGGAAATTAACAGCACTAGCAAGTCTGTAGATCCACATCCACAATATATCCACAATATTGGGTTCACATTTAATTTGGTTTGTGAGAAAACTAAATAATTCCCACACTTTCAGTTACAAGTGTATTTTCTTAACTAGAATCTAGTTCTAGAGGATAGGCAGAGATGATGTACTGTAGGAATGGAGATTAGCCAGTTTTATAGTACCAATGCAATTTTGGGCAGTTAAAAATCATGTCATTAGAAACAGAGACAATAAGATAATGTAACTCAGACCCAATTTTATATTCACTGTAGCCAAACCGATTATACCGAATAATAGTATAAAAAATTGTAATATACTTTGTTACGACTTACCATTTGAATAAGCTCTGGTAGCTGTTTTAGCTATATTCATTATATTAGAGCGAATAATATTCATTTATTCTCAACTAAAACTCCAGATGGTGATAAATGATAATAACATCTACTTTAAAAAAAAAAATCGTATGAATATGAGAGCAGACACAAGAGCAGAGGACTGGGGCATAGAGAAAGTAATCATGGACTGGGGTCTGGGGAGAACCACAGACTAAATAGTGCTAAATAGTAGGGAGAACTGAGGCGACATGAGGTTTGTTTACGGCGTTTATGTCACCAATATATGCTTTCTCTCTTTCAATCTTGCATAAAATAGGAAAGAGAAACAAAGATCCCAAATAACCTCACAATACAATAACTAAGTTCCAAATTCCAAATCATCAAACTTGTTACTTTCAGCCATGGACGTAATTATTATGTAAACAGGACTGCGCACTGTGATCGGAAAAACGAGCCGAGCGAGAGTGTTTGAATGGAGGCTTTGTGTCCCTTTCCTATAGGGTGACCGTAATATTTGGTAAAAACAGGAAATTTAATCAAATTGGCTAATATAGTAAATAACTCAGTTGTAATACTAATACGTCGAATGAAGCATTTTGATTTTGAGGTAACAAACGTGATATTGTCTATGCGTGTCAAAAAATATTTGACCTAACCAAAATATTGGACCATTTGGGCCTAGCAAAAAAGTTCAAAATCATTGTTTTATACGTGTACTTTTTATAGGTGAAATGAAAAATGAAAGTAATAATAATATATATTTATTGACAACAATAGCGGTGTTGCCGGGGACTGGAGGCTTGGTTCTGGTTTTAACAACCATTAGGGGCTTATGCCAATACGAGCGCAGGAGCGAGCGCAGGAGGCTACTCGCGTTGATGACGCTGGTTTACGTCTTCAACCGGGGAATGGAAATAGGGTTTGCGGGTAGCAGATGTTATCGAAAAGGAAAGTATGGCCTGTAGGGGTGGATACTGCAGTCACGGAAGGGAAAGTTGGTAGTAATAGCAGTTGCAATGGCGAGATCGCATACTCGTAGCATCATCTATTTTAGGACAGGCCATGACCACTAGATGAGAGCGTCCCTGGCCTACTTCATACCAGATACATGTTATTATTCATACCAACTCTTGTAATACTTAACACGCGTTGTCTACATAACAAACGGTAACCTTATGCCCTTTCCCAAGGTCTAATCTATCAAATTTCTTTTCTGTATCAAATTTCATCAAAATGTGTTCAGTGGCTTAGGCGTAAAAATGTAGCAGACTAAATAAAAAATAGGTACAATATTCATTTAGAAATATAGACTCTTAATTGGGCTACATTATTATTTTGAAAAGTGCGTGGTGGCATGTTTGTAAACGACTAGATGCGACTGCCAACATGTTCACAGTGGTCGCGGCTTCGAATCCCAGGGCGCACCTCTGACTTTTCGGAGTCATGTGTGTATTGATAGTCAATCACCACGCACTAAAACGGTGAAGGAAAACATCGTGAGGAAACCTGCATACCATAGCGATTTATAAAATTTCTATGGTATGTAAGTCTGCCAACCCGCACTAGGCCAGCGTGGTGGACTATATGGCCTAACCACTCTCAATCGTACTCTCGATTGTAGAGGAGGCCCGTGCCCTGCAGTGGGACGTATATGGACTGATACAGAATATTATTTTCTGTTTTTTCGTTTTATAAAACAATGATTTTCTATCAGTCACCTTACGTAATATTGGTCTGAGTCCGAGCCCAGAAGGCAGCACCTATCTGCATGGTGCAGGTGGTGGATTATTTGGCCAGGACCTATTAATCGAACATGTGAAACCGTCATTTCATGATGAAACATCAAAATAAAAGAAAAATAAAAACATAGGCTTTGCGTAGGGTAATTAAATATTATTGTGTATTTTATAAAATACATTTCTGCTTGGTTTTAAAAGAGAAAGCAAAGTAAAAGATAAATACATAGACGTAGTATCAATAGACTTGACATGCATTTGACATATATAGTCCATCTCACTTAGACTTATGTATAAACTTTAAAAAATGAAAGTGACAAAACACAATTTGCGGTCCTTGTCATAGTTTCACATAATTTTGTAGGGGAACACTGAGTGTAACCAAACAAATAAGACGTGCGGTTTGTTATAAACTTGAATTACTGAGTATTTTACGAATATTTGCGGTCAAAAATGAATGTAAAAGAGTGTTGAAACTGATTATAAGACAAAAGGTATGGTGTGCTGCTTTATTATTGGCTGTGATAGCCGATCTAAACGATAATATGACAATATAACCTCTCATTGGTAAGTGCATTTTATTTAGTATATTGGTAAAAATAAATGTAGACGTTCATTATTACTAACATCTGCAATTAGTATTTCATAGAATACATTGAAAAATAGGATTATATTTGCATAAAAAATGCGTATTTTAAAAGTATTATCCGACCAAATTATCTTGACTTTGTGTATTAGGACAATCCATAGACGTAGTATCAATAGACTTCACATGCATTTGACATATATAGTCCATCTCACTTAGACTTATGCATAAACCTTAAAAAATGAAAGTGACAAAACATAATTTGCGGTCCTTGTCATAGTTTCACATAATTTTGTAGGGCAACACTGCGTGTACCCAAACAAATAAGACGTGCGGTTTGTTATAAACTTGAATTACTGAGTATTTTACGAATATTTGCGGTCAAAAATGTATGTAAAAGGTTTACCTTCGCGTGTTTTGTGGATCAAATTAATGGGATGTGACGGAAAATTAGACAGCTGGGTAAACACACTCGTTCAAAAATTGCATTCAGAAGACTAAGCATATTATAACTTTCTTAAAACCGTTTTCTCTCCCGCCACTCGAAATAAAGGTAAACTATAATCTATTTAATCTAAATAATAAAAATCCAGAGTATTCATCCTTGAGACGAAAATGAATGAAACCTCTTCTATAATCAGTCTCCCGGCAGCCTGTCTTCATAAATTGTCCTCCTGTGTATTAAGTGAAGCTACAACATGCATAATCTATAAATTATAAAATGTTGTTTCGAAGTCAGTTAAGTTGTATTTTTCAAATTTGAAGTCTGTATTCGAAAAAAATACAAAAATGCACCCAATCCACCAAGCTTAATACTTCTTTATTTTTTATTTATTTTATTTTAGACACAAACAGTCGTGTTCATCAACAAAAACAAAGATTTTATGTTTACAACTTACAGACTTTGAGTGCCAAAACTTAAAGGCAATGCAATAAATACCCAATCCACACACGCCTTGACCCGAGGCGTCACGTTACCTTACGTTATTTCAATTTATATTTTGTTCTGCACATATTAATTACATATATTTTATTCTTTCAATAATTAGATTTAATTTTTACAGATGACCGAATCCGAAACTGTGGGGAATAACAAAGAGTGCTGAAAGGACACATGAGTCTGATATGGATGAAAACAAAAAGTGCATAAATGTATTTTTGAAAAATCAATATTCCAGGAAAAAAAGCTAGATGATTAAAAAATGTACAAGCGCTGTATTATTACACATTCGATACTTTGCTATATAATTTTATTTTAATTAAGATATAGAAAAGAAAAAAATATGTAGGTATATTTTTTCCAGCGGCGTGCACAGGATTATGACATTGGGTATGCGGCGGAGTACTCGGTCACAAAAACTTTTTCTATTATAGTTTTTTAGCATAGCCACAGCCACGCGACGGATCTCTAAGTCGGAAACCATGCCATCATAACAAGTCTTAGATGTACTACTATTCATGTCCATCTTCTACGGCAACGCAGACAAAACAGCGATCGATCGAAGAAATTCTAATAAGTAAAATAAAAAAAACTCACCTAGTCAGCTTTCAATTTTCACATATTCAAGGTTCCGGTTAGTTGAGATTACTATACCTATCCTGATGTAAATAAATGCAAGATTTCGGCCACCTCATTCATTCATTTGATAAACATACATTTTTTAACACAAACCTCGCAATCAAATAACATTTAAAAAAATAAACAAACACACTAGTAAAAGCAAATGACTACAATTAATATCGAAACTTAGTAATAAACTGTAAAATGTACACACTTGCAAATGTTAAAATGAAAAATCCGTTAAGAAATCTATTTTTTTTGACGTGACAACGTCTTAAATTAGGTTGCGGCTGGGAGTCACTTATGAAAAAGTGTAACGCCCGGTAACGTAACGGTGCGCGCGCAGCACTAGAGAATTATTTTTCAGTTTCACCCACTTTTTCCAAAATTGTCCCATAGCCCCCCCCCTGCCTTCCCCCACCCTTATTCCGAAATAGTGCCTATTAGCCTCCCCACGAAACCTACCCCCCCCCCCCTCCCCTACCCCCACCCCGAAAATTTACCTCACCCCCCCAATCCTATCTCGGCCAACATAGGTCGTAGACCCACCGAGTTTGGTATCCTCGGAACCGTCTTGGTGAGGGCTACAAATTGACCCCGCCAGAAATCCCAAATTACGCAAAAAATTACCCCCCCAAAAAAAAATATTTTACCTCCAAAAAATTAATTTAAGTTAGCCTCCCCACGAAACCTTCCTCCCCCCCCCCCTCCCTTACCCCCACCCCGAAAATTTACCTCACCCCCCCCCAATCCTATCTCGGCCAATATAGATCGTAGACCCACCGAGTTTGGTATCTTTGGAACCGGCTCGGTGAGCTCTACAGATTGGCCCCAACCAAATCCCCAAATTCCTCCCTCTCTCCCCTAAAATATTTGTCCAGGCATAACTCCGTCATTTCTTAAAGTAAACCCCCCGTGTTTGGAGTCAGAGGAATCGTCTTGACGAGCTCGACAATCGAGAGCAGGCAAAATACGATTTTTCTTATTGACGTGACAACGTCTTAAATTAGGTTGCGGCTGGGAGTCACTTATGAAAAAGTGTAACGCCCGGTAACGTAACGGTGCGCGCGCAGCACTAGAGAATTAGGCGCATTGAATCGGCGCATGCTTGTGTCTCTGTCTTTGTCTTTCTTGAACGTTCTTGGCGTTGGAAAAACAAGAAAGCGTCACAATACAAGTTCACACGTGTGGTTAAAGTATCGTCAGCTGTGTCTGTAGTGAAAATATGGAGTGCTTAGATTCGTCATTACATGTACAATGTTTTAGTAAACAAAATATATTTCTATAGTTAAAATTTGTGCAATTCTTATTTTCATTCAATTCCTTGTTCCTATTGTGCAATTTAATTATATTCATATCAATAAATATTCTACCGAGAAAAAGACGTTGTCACGTAAAATCTTCGCCCGTAAAACCGACTTTACAGGCAACCATTTTTTTTACAAACATACTAGTATAAAATAGTAAACAATGCAAAAACTCATAAAAAAAGCAAAATGGCCCCCGCGAAACACAAAACATTTCTATTTAAACAAATAAAACCTTACTAACCAAAAATGCATAATGTGCATAGGTAGATTAGTAGAATAGATTCCAGCCTATTAATTTTACTCGGATTATAGGCAACGAACATTTACGATTACTCCCGACAACTGCCGAACTCCCGAGGCCTGCCGCAGGAGTCGCGGCTTTCAATATTCATGGGTGTGTGCGTTTGCGACTGTGTACGGACACCAAAATTACTACACACATGCAAACAAATGTAATGCGGGACGCGGCGGCATGACTTGGTTGATTAGGTACATTAATTTGCTTTGCAGCGCCTCTTGCTTTTCGCGTGGCAAACATAATGTTTGCGTGATTGCAAATAGGTGCTATTTATAAAATATTAGGCGTTTTTAAGTTATTATATTTTGTTTATTCATTCATTTACTATAAATTAAAGTCATCTAAAACGTACGAACGTTATAATAAAATATCTGTGAATGGCAAGTAAAGCACTGCATTTCTGCCTACAAGGAGTGCACGCCCCTGATTTTTTCCATTTTGTTACATTTGAGAAATGTTTAGGTCTATAACAATAGGTTTTCTGTACCTTTGTTATTTACGATTCGTTTGTAGAAACTTGTTATTAGGAACTTAATTTATGGAAATATTAAGTATATTGTAAACACTTGTTTGTAAGCTTTCTTAAAATAAATAAATAAAATAAAGTAGGATGTTATTTTCTCCTTAGTAGTTACGTTACTATGAATTCTCTGATCTTCTATAATTTATAGAACACTCGGCAGGTTTTGTTTCTATGTATATATTATCATTACTAGCTGTGTATTATTCGAGTTACGTAAATGATATAAGTATTAATAATTATTCAAGGCCAACTTTCCTTTTTTGCTTTCTAACCTTTGTGAAAATATTCCAAAACGTCACGTTGTTTAATACTGACGCCCTTCATCCGCATCATTCATCGCAGCTGGTTAGACGCCAGATGTAAAAGTGAGGCCGCGGTTTCGATACCAGCTCAAGAAGAGACAAATATTTGAGTGACTTGATATTTTTTTCAAATCGGGGTGTTAGTGAGACCAAAAAGTCTCTCGTAGTTTTTGATACCCACGACACAAGATTATCATTTGTAGGTTCAGGACTATGAATTTGAATGTTGCGTCTATTTATTTATTTAGTTAAAATATTTATGGGAAAATATATGAACCGGTATCCCTGCTTTTTTCTTTACTTTATGTCTGTCCCTTACGGTGGAACTCGAATGTCGAGTCCATTTGATGGTACGTCCATGGATAAATACTTATTGCACAATTTATAAACGAATACGGGTATTTGTAGCATATTTTTTATTGGAGATAGCCGTATACAAAACGTTGAAGCTAGAAAGAGAGAGGTAGAGCAGAACAATAAATTCTGACACTAATTTTCGAAAGTTAAAATTGCAATTTTTATCCTATGGTTTTACTCGATTGTCATGGTGTATAAAGGTTGATTTTGTTTTTGTTTTAATTTTCACAATATACCTTTAATTAAACTGTCTGAAAGTGTACAAAATGAACAGAATAATCCTCAATCGTTGTCGGTGCATAAAAAGATCGAGTGAGTAAATTAAATTTTGATGTAAAAATATAGTAACTCTTAACCTATGAGATTTATGATTGATTATTGTGTACTATGACTTCATCCCCTGAAAATTATTTAGGAACCGGATTCAGAAAAATCAGCATGAATGAGTAAAGTTTATGTAACATAAGCCCTATTTAATTAAAGCCCTTTGATTGATCATGTATTTATTTTTTGCTTTGTTTCATCATACGTACATCACATGTTTGATTAAATTATTGTTATTGGAATGTTCCGGTTAAATGTAAAATGTTTGTTTATTTTCTAGACTTAATTTGGGAGAACAGACCTTATCAGAATTTTCCATACGTAACCCTTTCAAGGTCACTATCATATTATACGACCCGACCAATTGGACTTCAACATGATATCACACAGAAGCCACTTAATACAAGGGTTCACTACCCACCCATATTCAGACCATTTTCCACAAGCAATTACTACTTTGATAAGGAACCTTTAAAACCCTCCTCTAAAGTGGAGGCAACCGTGGAGACAATAAAGAAGGAAATAGAGGAAAAAGAAAAACTCCCAAAGAAGGAAGTGCAAAAGAAAAGCTTGAAAGAGAGAATTATGAATGAGCTACGACACTACTACCACGGTTTCAGGTTGCTTTTCATTGAAATAAGAATATCTGCTTCATTACTGATCAGAATTTTGAGAGGAGACACATTGACCCGACGAGAGCACCGATTGTTGGTCACAACTGTTGGTGATTTATTTCGCATGGTGCCATTTATAATTTTTATTGTGGTACCATTCCTTGAATTTGCACTGCCAGTGTTTATCAAACTATTTCCAGGTATGTTACCTTCAACATTTGAGAGCAGAAGTCAAAAAGAGGCACAACTTAAACAGCATTTAAAAGTTAAATTGGAGATGGCAAAGTTTTTCCAAGAGACTTTAGATCAGATGGCTCCACAAGCCAGTAACCGACATTCAGAGTTAGCAAAAGAGTTCTCAACCTTCTTCAATAAAATCAGAACATCTGATGATGTTGCTACCAGTGAGGAAATTATGAAGTTTTCTAAACTATTTGAAGACGAAATAACTCTGGACTCATTGCAAAGACCACATTTAGTTGCTTTGTGTAAAGTATTGAATGTTTCCACTATTGGTACGGGTGCAATGTTGAGATTCAGTTTGAGAATGAAGCTACGGTCCCTGGCTGCTGATGACAAAATGATAGCAAAAGAGGGTGTTGACAGTTTAAACTTCAGTGAGCTGCAGCAAGCTTGTAGGGCGAGAGGTATGAGGGCTTATGGTGTATCTGAAGAAAGGTTACGTAAAGAACTAAGGAATTGGCTGGATTTATCATTGAATGAGAAAGTGCCACCCTCTTTACTGCTACTGTCTCGTGCCCTCATGGTCCCAGAACATGTCCCAACAACATACAATTGAAAGCAACTATTTCTGCTCTGCCTGAACAAGTTGTTACTCAGACTAAGCAGCTATCGGTGAAAAGGAAGGCAAAGTTGACTTCAAGGTATGTAAACAATTTATAATTAAACTGTATTTGTATTTTGTAGCAGCTTGATTTGTTCCATGAAAGGGACAAAAAATGTTAATGGAGTTATATTGGTTCATATTACATTAAATTAAAATAATGATATATTTTTTTGGAACATATTTTGTGAGAATGTCTAAATCCATCGGTACCCAATACTAAGAACCAAGTAGCCAATTAATTTTTGCAATTCAATTTTATTAATTGAAAAAAACAAAATATATTCAATCAGTTGAAATTGGGCCTACTTACTTACGCAAAACAGAATCAACCCACATAAATAAAATAAAATAAAATAAAATAATGTCAGTTTTGAGAAAAAGCCATTTCTGGCATAATTTTGTACATAGTAAAATTGTTTGTTATCAATACAATTACAATATTGTATCAATGTAAATGTACACAATTTCAATTATTGTTTTGGATTGTTGGGTGACCATGGGGCGTGGATCTTTTGAGTATATTGAACAAATGCTGTTATGTTGGTTGATAACTTGGTCATAGAAATGTTTTGTTCTATCAAAATTGTCAAATCATTGTGATCTTTGCAGGGTGGACACAGGGCTCATTTTTAAAGCTTCTGTGTCCTTATCTCGATTTTGGCACTTGTGTGGATTGGTTTTTGGTTAAGTAGATCCAATTGAGAAATGAAAACAACTCAATCACTCTGGTTTTGTCATGGTCATGAACTTATTTTTAAATGACATGTGTGGATCGATCATGACCTGCAATAAGCTTACGTATATACTTTCTTTGTATAGCTATAAAACAAATAATAACTAAATAATATAAAATATCACGTACTGTATTCCGCCCAAGTTAACGTTAAAAAATAGGGTTGTCAATTTATTGTTTTAACAACACATTACATTTTCCAAAACCCAACACGAAAAGAAATTTACACTTAAACACAATAATAACCAAATAAGAAACATGTAAAATTATTGAGAATAATTGATTAAATATAGCAAACGGACGTACAACATGAAATATGACGTCCCCGCCGTTTTTATTTTGGGCGTTTAAGAGAGATATGGAGATATTTCCACTGCGTCCTTTTTTCAATAATATATAATCAATCCACCCCAAATTTATTTAAAATGCCGGTTTCACGGAAATATTTTGTTGCAATGGTAATTGTGTTGTCTATAAATTAATGCATAACATTAACATAGGGAACTGCCCTATGATCTTAAAACCATGTTAGACGTTTGTTTGAACTTGGTAACTGTCCTCACAATATACAGGGTATATCAAGACTGCTACCGAAAACGAAGCCGGGCGATAGTTAAGCCACTTCAGACACAATACAACAAAAAAGTTGCAAAAAAAAGCGATGATTTTTTTTTTAATTTTTTCCTATCATATTTGGTGGTTTGGTGGTCATATTTGGGTGGTAAATACATTTTTTTTTTCTAAAATAATAGTGTATACCCTTTTATTTATAAACACTCTAAGGTATAAAAGAGTTTAAATTATAATTTTAACAAAAACTATGGATTTAGCACTCGAAAATGATGATTTCCAAAAAATCATAAAAAAAAATTGTCGCCTTTATTTGCGAAATTTTTAGTTGCATTGTGTTTGTAGTCACTAAAACTACCACCCGGCTTCGTTTTCGGTAGCAGTCTTGATATACCCGGTAGGTATCCATTTTCGGAAAGGTATAAACAGATTGTGCGTCCACAAGAGATATTCACAGAATAATATTTTTTTATCCTATTCGTACCTAGTTTACTACAAATGTCAAATGGGAATTATTTTGCCCATGATTAAACATATCTAATTAGGAATATAATTTATCTATTAGTTTCAAAACACAACTTTATTTCCGCATTAGCGTTCCAATTTTATTATCTTCAGATTTAATGCAATGATTTAAAACGTGCTATTTTATCGTCGAGATTAGATTACATAATCGTATAAATGTAGTGATACAACAAACAATGAATATAATCCAATAGATAGTGAATGATTAATCTCAATTTATATAGACTTTTGACCTATACTTGAACATCGGATAACCGTGATTATCAATAAGGAATATTTTCTATGTATTACGTAACTAAGCGATAAAGTAGTTTACAAGTGACTCATGGTCTATTTAGTAGCGGGGGTGACAAATTAGAGGTTGCAGGTTCGAATCCAAGTCACATACCTCTGGCTTCGTAGCCAGAGGTATGTTACTTGTTTGTTCCTAGTCAATTACACACATATTTTACGGATCAGTACAAGCTACACTTATAATTAATGATAAAAGAATGTACGCACAAAGGGCGGTCTTATCGCTTTAAGTAATCTCTGCCAGACAACCTTGAGATGGACAGAAGTGCACTAATTCATAATAGTAGCAATTTTTACTTACTACGAAAGATATAATTGTGAGGAAACCTGCACACCTTATAGTTATGAAAAATAAACTCCAAGTATGTTCAGCCTATCAATTCACACTAGGTCATTGAAGTGGACTTAGAACTCGGACAGCCTCCGTGGCGCAGTCGGTTAGACGCCGGCTGTGAAACGACCGGTCGCAGTTTAGAGCCCCGCACTGAGACAAATGTTTGTGAGGCCTACAAATATTTGTCTCGGGTCTGGATGTTTGTGAGACCGCAAAGTCGCTCGTGCTTTCTGATACCCACGACACAAGATCAAGACTCGATCTTAATGTGGGTTCAGGAGTCAGGAGTATGTATATGACTGTTAGGTGTATTTATTTATTAAACTAAGTTTCTATTTATCGTATTGGCCCTTTGTTCAGAAATGGATATTAATTATATGCGCTTATGTGTATTACGTTACGCAACATATTTATAAAACCGTGGCAATAATAATGTATTATAACATTTTATTACTTACAAGTATGTAGTGCACTCGAAGGTCGTTCGGTAAACACAACTATATTTAATTGTTTACACAAAGGATATTATTGCATAATTTTCCTTCTTTCTACATACGACATTGATATTAACCTTTGAGCAGCGGTGCCCTTAGGGGGTGGCGAACAGGGCAATCCCCCGGTGCCTCGCGCAACAAGCTATTAGCAAAGAAGGTGCATCCCAGCCTATCGGCCAATAACGATGAGCGGTATGTCATTTAAAATGTATTTTCAAATGCTACAACGATTGAAATAATGATTTTAATCGGGAGAGATGGATGGAATAGAATATAAGAATACAGGACGGGATTGGATGAGCAGTATAGAGAACGGCAGAACGAGTTTAAGTAAAATATGGGCATGAATCTATATCTGTACCTGGGCGAAGCCGGGCCGGGCCGCTAGTCGGTCAATCAAGATGAGCGATATGTCATTGCTACAATGTCTTTTTTGGAATATATTACCAATTCGCGGTATAAAAAAAGATATACCGATATAAAGGTATCGCGAGCACGGTATGTAAGGGCCTCAGCCTGGTAAGAAATAACAATAAGCGATATGTCGTTGGAAAGGTCATTATAAATGCTACTACTTCTTCTACGGCGATTAGTGCATAAGCCCTATTTGCATGGCATATGCTTTTTAGTAAAGTCCATATGACGCTCGCCTACCTTTACGAAATATTTTTTTTTCATACAGCGAATAGGGATTTCATGCCATAGAGTGTAATGTGTGTAGTAAGAGAAAATAAAGAGAGCATTCAAATGACATATCGCTCGTCTTTATTGACCAATAGGCTGAGCCCATATTACTATTTTGATTTTGGCACTATCTTTACATTTCGGTAGTTTTCTTTCTAAGGCACTAATCGCCGTAAAATAAGTTTTAGCAATTAAAGAGACCTTTCCAAAGACGTATCGCTTATTGTTATTGCTTACTAGACTGAAATCCATACATATGACGGTTGCGTGCCGTTAGGTCGAAATATTTATTTTCGTACAGCGAAATCAGTTTTCTTGCCAAAAAAAGTTGTAGCTTTTGAAAAGTCCTTTCAATGATAAATCTCTCGTCTTTATTGCTCAAAAGGCTAGACTTCGCATTGGTATATTATTTTGGCACTATCTTACATGGCGATTTTTTTCCTATGGCAATTTGACACGTATAACCGCAGAAGAAATTGTAGCGTTGTAAAAGTCCTTTCCAACAACGTATCGCTTATTGTTATTACTTACTAGGCTGAGGTTCATACGTACTATGCTCGTGATACCTTTATATCGGTATATTATCTTTTTTCATACAGCGAATTGGTATTTCTTGCTAAAGAAGTTGTAGCATAAAATACCTTTTCTACGACGTATCGCTTATTTTTATTGCTTGGTAGGCTGGAGTCCACATATCGTTGTGCCTTTTCCTGTAAAAAAAAGATTGTTAACATTTTTTTAAAACTTTCGCATAAAATACTTTCACGAAGGACGAAGGACCTCGCAAAGACCTGCCGCCCAGAGCCTCGCAGTGGGTAAGCCCGCCGCTGCCTCCGAGCTTCAGAGATGAAATCGGAAATGATATACGACGGGATCGCAACCCCACATCTACAGGGTATATCAAGACTGCTACCGAAAACGAAGCCGGGTGGTAGTTTAAGCTACTTCAGACACAACGCAACAGAAAAAGTTGCAAAAAAAGCGACAATTTTTTTTTTGTTGTTTTTTTCCTATGGCCATATTTGGGTGGTAAATACATTTTTTCCTAAAATAATAGTGTATACCCTTTTATTTAGAACTAATCTAAGGTATAAAAGTGTTTAAATTATTACTTTGGCAAAAACTATGGATTTACCACCCAAAAATGACGATGTTTAAAAAATCATAAAAAATAATTGTCGCGTTTCTATGCGAAATTTTTAGTTGCATTGTGTTTGTAGTCACTAAAACTACCACCCAGCTTCGTTTTCGGTAGCAGTCTTGAGATACCCGGTATACATATAAATAAACTTGAAGTGTCTGTTTTAAAAGTGAAAATAAAAAAATGACCAACTACATATCGTTATATACACGATACCTGTGCCGAAAATGATATTTTAAAATTTTTTGTCTGTCTGTCGGTCGGTTTGTTCCGGCTAATCTCTGAAATGACTGGACCGATTTTGACGGGACTTTTTTTGTCAGGTAGCTGATATAACAAGGAGTAACTTAGGCTACATGTATTTGAAAAAAATGTTTTATTTTAGAAAAATAAAGTAATGTTGCAATGCCCGCGCTCAGCTCACGCGCATGCCACCACTGGGCTGTCACGTCGGGCGCCTCCCACCACTTCTCCCACCAACGAATAAATATCACATTTACAAAATATTGTATATAAAGAATAGCGAGTATTTTAAAAAAGTAGCTGAGCAACATACAAGCATAAGACACAACTATTACATGACATATCTTTAAGACCCTCAAAGACAGCTTTACTCCACAAGAGCACATTTTGTATGGCTCCAAAAATCTATAATAAATTACCATATCAAATTAAACAGTTAAACTCAATACAATTTAAAAAACAATTACATGCCTTTCTAATTAGCAGGTGTTACTATACAATTAATGAATTCCTTGTTGATGACTTAGGAAAATTAAAGTGAAAAGTTAAAAATATTTAGTTATTAAATGCTATTATGTCAATATGATGTATTAGATTTTCTGAGCGACGACTTTCATTAATTAGACATGATTTTATACATTAATTATATTTTGTCATTTCTCTTATATTAATTATTTGATAATCATAATGACTACAAAAAATGTATTTCGAATTAAATTACTGACGGAATAAAAACTGACGGAAGTCACACTTGTATGCCAATTTGTAGGCAGATCATAGAGCACCTAACTATGTATGTATCAACCCTGTACCTATGTATCACAAGTGAAATAAAGAATTTTGAATTTTTGAATTTTGAAAGAAATTTTTCAATAAAGCTAATACAAAAAACTGAAAATAAATGTGTAACGGGAGTTTACCGCCGCTCGCTAAGAGATGGCGCCACCGTAGAATTAGATCGCGGTATGGTTTCGTTACAAAGGTTGATATTAAAATAAAAATGCAAAAAACCAAAAAAAAACTAAAACTAATTAACTTTTTTGTTAAATTCCACGCACGTGGCGCGGCGCGACGAAGTCGCGGGCACAGCTAGTCTTAAAAAAAAATTGATTTCTAAATTGTATTCCTCGTAATATGTTCTGAGGCTAAAGTCCATTACAGTTATTTGCTGTGAATGGAATCGATTTATGCACGTGATAGTTGAGTGTTTTTATTGTAAAAAATAATAATATAGCATAGCATAATTATTATAAGATTTACCCCGTATGTATAGTTAGAGTTAGGGGTGATGCGTATTTATCGTAACAGTTCAAAAGAACAGGTAGAAGCAAATCACAGATAACAGTTGTTCTCACTGTTAACAAATATCTGTTCCTCAGGCCTAATCTGTTCTTAAAAATATAACAGTTGGTATTAACAAAACTGTTCTCATCACCCGTCTCTTTTAAATGTACACACGAATGTCACTTGTTAAAACGAGACACACCTAGTATTTATGCGAAAAAAAGCAGTTGGCAGTCATGTACGAACAAATCGTCTTTAAAAAATACTTCTTGAATTAGGTCGTGTTACTTGTTATAACGTTCCGTCTCCCTCACACCATCTGAATAGGCCTTTGCTAGAACGAGAAGCACCTAGTATTTTATTTGACAAATACAATATGCAGCGCTAGAAGAAATCATACATACAAAATGATATAAAAATAACAGGCTGTTATTTAAGAACAGTTATTAGGAACTGTGACTTGGAAGGAACAGTAACAGGAGGAACAGATATTGAGTTTGACCTGTTATAACACAACTCTAGTTAGAGTGACTCGATGGCGCAGTTGTACTACGGTATTATTGCAAGTCTGAGGTATCGGGTTCGAATCCCGGGTCGGGCAAAGTAATATTGGATTTTTTTATTAATTATCAGCATGGAGTTAAGAATTTGTGCCCGATATGGCGATAGGCTCACCCCTATCACATAATAGGGAATATGCACGAGACTCCAAAATAAGTCATTTTTTTTTTATATTTATTGATATAGAAGTATACCTTAAAGATATTTTTTAAATTCATCAACTCTAAATCGGTAAAATAAATAATTAAAAAATTACATTTCAAATTTGCCGCGCATTTTTTCGAAATGCGGGGCTATTGCTTGAAAAGGAAAGTGACGACAATGGTCACGATCTTATGAAGTTTTAGCTTGTTGAGTGTATTATTTTACGTTTGTTTATGAGTTATTTTGTGTTTTCTTTATATTATTAAAAAAATGGATTCTTTTGCCAGGAAATACAGTCCTGTAGCAATTAATGAAAGAAACTTAATCCAAATACTACGTTGTTGATTAAATTCAATTACGCTGACGTCACAGCGAGTTCGCGCCAAAATGGCGTTTAAATGCTTCGAAATTGATAGCAGTGATTGATGTTTTCAAAGACATATATTTTTTTCCGGTAATGTGATAACATACAGAATCTATTAAAAATATACCTTTAGGAAAAAGGCGTGAGTTTATGCACATGTATGTAGTTAGGGCCACAACACCGGAATATTGTCTAAACAAATACGTAATTAAAAAGCTTATAAATTATTTTAATAGCCTAAATTTTCGACCTCTTCCAATCTGTTCTAGACCAAAGCAGAGGCTATCAAACTTGAAGAGCAGAAGATCAGAGAAGAAAAGCAAGAAATGCAAGAAGCCGAAAAAGAGAAGCAATTGCTCGAAGCTAAAAGAGAGAGAAGGAGGAACTCAAAGACAAAGCTCCTATTATCGACACAGAAGCTACGCCTGTGATGGTGGACCCGGCGCCGATCATCGCTGTAGATTCTCCGAAACCGAAAGCCGAGGAGGAGGGGCTGTCTGGCAAAGACATTGAGGTGATCGAAGACGCTTTAGAGAAATTAGGTAAGTTTACATTGGCATCAATCCATTTCACGTAGGCAGGGTAATGACACGGAAGTTCAAGTTCATGAACCATTTGTAAAGCGAATTCTTATGAATAGGTCTATTTCTGTTTATGTCTGTCGACGCAACTTTTACGTGTTTGACATTCAATTACAAAAGAAGGCATTAATAATATATGGATAGTAACATCGAGTGACGTCAGTGCTGCTTATGCAAGTATGCAATTAGAAATTTACATTTAGATGGGTAATGTGATAATAGCACATGATTATATATAAGCGCCTATGTCTTTCGAAGTATTATGTTTAGGTAAAAAAGGTAAGTTTCTTATATTAGAACCATGCAGTGAATTTGGCGACAGATTGAATGGGCTGTTTCTACCTGTAGGTACAATTGTTTCAGTTTCCGAAAACTGTTCGATTTCTATTTTATAGTTAAATGAGATTTCAACAGGCTATATTATATATTTATTATTATATTTACCCTTATTTCTTCAACCACTTTATTTCTTCATTTATAGATTAAAGCAAAGCACTCACCATTCCTCTTGTATTTTATTTTTTCAATGTTCTCTCTTAATCAGACAATTTTATTTCGTTTAATTTAAATTCAAAGGCGTTGCCAAAGAAAACATCGATCGTTTCTTATTTGCAGAAACTGTCCCAAAGTAAAGCTACGTCTCAAATAGAGACTAAAAATACTCAATTATATGTAAACAACCAGAGCTTCAAAATACATAACAAACACTTAGCTGCCACATACTTAGTCCTGACTACACATTCAAATGAAAGTGTTGAGTCGTAAGTAGTAGAAATTACATACCAGAGACATTTCTGTCTCACCAACCCTTACGGTCTTATTCGTAGACAGTTTCAAAACCTATTTTGACTATCGAATTTTGTCCTTTTCGAACGATTTTTGAAATTATTTCGAGCGAAGAAGATAAAACAGTCGATACCAAAATAGGTTTTATAAAGTCTCTGAATAAGGCACACATTCATCTCGGTGCTAGGTCGAACAAGCGGCCTTCTTATTTCGCAGCCGGTTATCAACCAATATAATTATTGAAATAAATAAATGACCCACACTAAGATCGAATCTTGTGTCGTGGGTATCAGGAACCACGAGAGACTTCGGTCTTACAAACACCCAGACCCGAAAGAAATATTTGTGGGTCGCACAAACATTTCTCTCCCGAACCCGCGGTCTCTCGTTTCCAAGGTATCTAATGATTCTAAACTGTTGATATAAATTTGCAGCTGAACAAAAGAAGTCCTTGCTACTCGAGAAAGAAAGTATCCTGGAGTTGAAATCTGAACACATGGACTACAGTGAAGATGTGAAGGAGATGCAAGAGATTGTCAAGACTAAACAAGCTGACATCAAACTCACTAAAGGCGCACGAAGGTAATTACAATTTATAAATACTAAGGTAAAATATTCAGGGGGTACTGTGGTGAAAATTTAATATCTCCTAATCACAATGCAGATACAATGGTTGAATGTAAAAATCCTGTATTAGATACTTATAAAGTACAAATCAGAAGTATAACAAAAATAAGTAATAATACAGAAGATATGAAAATATTAACTGGAACGAAATAAACAATAGTGTGTCAGCAGTTTGTATTTTGTGCACCAAAAATAATGGTGACAATAAAAAAGACAAATATATGTGTGATTCACAGGTATTTGTTTTGGGTCTGGGTGCTTGTGAGGCTGGAAAGTCTCTAGTAGTTGTTGATACCCACTACACAAAACTCGAACTTAGTGTGGGGTCAGGATTATGTATGTGACTGTAGTTTAAATATTTTGTATATTCATTGGTCTAAACCTCTGTCTACTTTTGACTAGATAAATTATTTTCTCATTAAAATTTATTATTTTTAGAAAGAAAGAAAGAAAAATAGTTTTATTTGCCACAAGCATTAAAAACGACGTACAAAAACAGATACACAAAGGTCTATTTATAAAAATAAAAATAAAGAAGAAGTTCGCACGTCGTGGCTGTGACAAGTGGTGATCACTCAGCAATTATGTTGCGCTGCGGCGCAGGCCGTAGCACAACGCTGATTTTCGGTGATCACCTTGGATGACGTGCAGATGCAAGCTAACGCAAACTTAAGCCTGTTATAAAAAACTAAACATTAACCTAAACCTTAAATAAATATTCTTATATAAATGTACAATAAATATAAAAAGCCTTACCAAAAAAATAACAAAAAAACTATAAATTCATTAAAATATTAAATATAACAAAAAACAAAAAACAACCGGAGCAGTCGTCAACAAGTCCATGCAACAGCGCAGCGCCCCATCCCGCTCCCATTTTAGGGAATTTTAATTGGAATTATAGCAATGTTTATATAGTTTAATGTTCTCATTACTTATTTTGTATCTCATACCTTATTTTGTGTAGTTTATTGTCTTGTTGTGTGTTGTTGTAAGTGCGTGGTGGCCTGTTGGTAAACGGACCAGACGCGACTGCCAACATGTTCACGGTGGTCGCGGGTTCGAATCCCAGGGCACACCTCTGACTTTTCGGAGTTATGTGTGTATTGATAGTCAATCACCACGCACTAAAACGGTGAAGGAAAACATCGTGAGGAAACCTGCATACCATAGCGATTTATAAAAATTTCTATGGTATGTAAGTCCGCCAACCCGCACTAGGCCAGCGTGGTGGACTATATGGCCTAACCACTCTCAATCGTACTCTCGATTTTAGAGGAGGCCCGTGCCCTGCAGTGGGACGTATATGGGCTGATACAGATTGTCTTGTTGAGGTACATCTAAAATCTAAAAATAAAAATTACAACAAAGGAAAAATTATTTAAGATAGCTTAACATTTGGACTGATAAATCAGATAATTTATTTCAATGATTACACAAATAGGTATTCAGATAATGGAAAAACAGCTGATGAAATGAAAGGCGTTATTGTGTCACTTTAAAAATAAATTAGGTAGATGCTCAATAATCTGATTCATCAAAACAACTTTGATAAATACAGAGATATGATGCCCTAAAAATGTAAATTTAAAAATATCTTCCAAAACAAAGACATTTATCAGATACAGATTCGAAACAGTAGTTCCTGAGATTAGCAGTAACAAACAAACAAAGAAACTATTCAGCTCTATTATAGAAGTATACATATAATTATCTGACAGCTTCCTTGGCATAGTTTGTATAATTTGAATGATCTGTAAGTATATATTATTACTCTGTGTTGTCATGAAGAGTCTTTTGCACTTTCTAACACCCACAATACAAGTTTTATATCATAAGTCTGACTAAGACTGTACAAGAAATAATAAATAAATACACCCAACAGTCACATACACAGTCCTGACCCCACACTAAGATCGAGTCTTGTGTCGTGGGTATCAGGAACTTCGAGAGATTTTGGTCTCACAAACACCCAGACCCGAAACAAATACCTGTGGTTTACACAAATATTTGTTTCGCTGCGGGGATCGAACCCGCGGCCTCCCGTTTCACAGCAGGCGTTTAACCAACTGCGCCACGGAGGCTGTCAATCACATAATAAATTAATTTGTATTTTTCAGATTATACCGGGCAGTGAACAACATGATAAGCAAGCTGGACGCGGCCCTAGTCGAACTAGAGAGCAAAGAGAAGGCCCTAAAGACCACTCTAGAACAGACCAAATCAGAGCCACAAAAGGCCAAGGAGCAACTGATACAGATTGATGAACTGATGCATTCCATTAAGAGCTTGCAGAAAGTGCCTGATGAGGCCAAGCTGAAGCTCATACAGGACGTGTTGGGCCGCCTTGATGATGACTTTGACGGACAACTCAAGATTGATGATGTTTTGAAGGTTAGTTTTGGTGCACATTTTCTGGAATTGGCCGAATACACTACTGGACATATTGCGACTTAACATCTTGTGTCTCAGGATGGCGAGCGCAGTGGAGTGCCAAGCATTGCTTTGTAATTCAAGGTGTTGTTTGGTTTTGCTACTGTTCATGAGCGGTCGCATCGCTTACCATCAGGCGAACGGCAGGCTGGTCTCGCCACTCACTGCAATAAAAAAAAAGAATAGCTAATGGATTTTTTTTATTTCTTTTTATTTAAATGAATGGCGAAGCGATCATGCCATTCGCCTGGTGATAAGCGATACGACCGCTCATGGACAGTAGCAAACCAAACTGCACAATGAATTAGAAGGCTGTGCTTGGCAATTGGCATTCCACTATGCTCGCCATCCTGAGACATAAGATGCTAAGTCTCAGTATGTCCAGTAGTTACTCTGGCTACAACGTTTTCTAACCGAAACACAACAGTGCATTAACACTGCTGTTTGGCGACAGCGGTTTTCATAGAAATGGAAGTTAATGTCACTTCCACTTGTTTTTTCTATTCCGTGAATACACTCAACAGTACATAGGACACACACACAGGACATATCCCACAATAAAACCGAATCTTGTTTCGTAGATATCAGGAACCACGAGACTTTTCAGTGTTTTGTTGTGGTGTAATTAAATTAAGAACATTTTTAAATTGTACCACTGTTGACAACATATTCACTAGTGTTTCATACGTCCCACTGCAGGGCACGGGCCTCCTCTACAATCGACAGTACGATTGGAGATTAAAATTTTTATTAAACAATATTTTTGCTATTTCCAGATGTTAGAAATAATAGGCAACGAGAACGTGAACTTATCTGAGAAGCAAATGGCCGAGCTGATCGAGTTGCTGGACAAAGAGGAGATCCTCGAGGTTGAAAGCAAGATACAGAAGGCACTCGACAAGGCCGCGCGCGCCGCCAAGGAACAGGACAGGGGACAAGACACGGACGGGAAGGTCAGGCATCTACTTACTTAAACCCCTTCTGCACCAACCCATACAATTCCCTTTTGGTAAAATATTCATATCCGCAGATAATGTACCTAGACTGCAGTGTATAGACCAGTTCACCCCACAATAAGATGGAGTCTTGTGTCGTGGGTATCAGGAACTACGAGAGACTTCAGCCTCACAAATACCCAGACCCGGAAAAAGATGTGTCTCACACAAACATTTGTTTCACGGCGTTTCACGGCCGGCGTCTAACCGACTGTGCCACGGAAGCTGTCAAATGCAAGGTGTATTCGAACCTCTTCGACTTTCATTCCCTCTCTCTTCAGATTTAATGGTCTAGCAACACTGACAGCCTCCGTGGCGCAGTTGGTTAGACGCCGCCTGTGAAACGAGAGGCCGCGGGTTCGATCCCCGCACCGAGAGAAATATTTGTGCGGCCCACAAATATTTCTTCCGGGTCTGGGTGTTTGTGAGACCGAAAAGTCTCTCGTAGTTCCTGATACCCACGACACAAGACTCGATCTTAGTGTGGGGTCAGGACTATGTATGTGACTGTTGGGTGTTATTTATTTATTTATTTATTCATTATCCGAGTGTTGTGACTGTTCATGGACGGCAGTGATCCGCTACAATCAAGTGACCTGTTTGACCTGTCGGACTTGTGCCATAAAAAAGCCCTGCCGCTCTCCATATTCCAATGACTCGCGCTTTACTGTCACAATACTGACATTCAACAAGTTTTTGAGAATCTCTAATTTTTCATTGACCATGCATAAAACTCCTCTACTGGTGGTAGGTCTCTCATATGTGAGAGGCCATCTGGGTAGGTACCACTGCAATGTCTATTTCTCCCGTGAAACAACACTGCTTAATGCACTGTTGTGTTTCGGATTGAAGGACATTGTAGCCAGAGCAACTACTGGACATATTGAGACTTAACATCTTATGTCTCAGGATGGCGAGCGCAGTGGAATGTTGCTACTGTTTATGAGCGGTCGTATCGCTTACCATCAGGCGAACGGCTTGCTCGTCTCGCCATTCACTGCAACAAAAAAAAAAAAAAAAAGTCAATGTTGAATAGCCACTTCGCTATTTTGTCAACTGTCCACTTAGTGGTATATGTATATGTACATAATATTAATATAAATTACCAGAACCCAACATTATAATAGCTTCTTCATCTAATTAATTTTATTAATCAAGAATGTATGCTATGAATGTACGCTATATATGCTATCTGCGAAAATAATTATTGAACATGGTATAAAAAATAACTTTTAATAAACATCAAAAATGATAAATCACATGTATAAATTGCAGAGTTTATTCGACATAATACGAGAGGCGCAGAAGAGGCGAGAGATGAAGAAAGCTGTGGAGAAATTTGGAGAGCAACGACCCATGCCCAAGGGCGAAGGCATCGTCACCAAGCCAGAGGAGAGCAGTAAACGGCCCGAGAGCCACTGAACCAGCTTTACTGAGCAAATGTATACATACATTTGTCTTGTCCCAAGATTAGTATTATAGTGACCGAATAACGGATAGTTTTGTTGCCATTATGCAAAACTTTTGAAATAATTCCAGCTATTTACAATATCAAGACTAAATTGCTTAATATTCTTCTTAGAATATTGAAATAGATTTAAAAATATGCTGGACAAACCATAGATCATGCAAATGTCGCCTTTCGGTTTCAGTCTTTGTATACCCGGTATTGATTAGGACGGCCAACACTTATAATCCAGTACGCTGAAGTCACTATCGGGCATATGTGTATAAAGACATAATATTTTGCATACAATTACATTTATTATATATCTTTGCCGGATGCCCAATACCCTTTTCCTCTTCCATTCCATCCATCCATTATATAAGCAGTATGAATTTACATAGAGGGCAGTGACCACATACTATCAGGTGATCTGTCTGCTCGTTTGCGGGACTTATGTAATAAAAAATAAAATATAATTAATTTCAAGTCTCTATTAATTGTGTTCGGTCACTTTAGTACTATGTATGCGTTATGTCGGCTGTTTTCGCCTTCCTGTCGGTTTACGGCGACATAAATTGGCAACTATGGCGTTGGGCGTATGTAGTTATTAAAATATTATGCGGTGTGACGTAATGCGCGATGGTGGTAATGTCGATCACCATAATTTAATATAAAAAATGTATATATTTGGGAATATTGTCGGTCAAGAGACGCTTTAATTAATGTCGCTGAAAAAGGTTTTGAAGCACAAAATAACAGTGCTATTAAATACAGGGTATCTCAAGACCGCTACCGAAAACGAAGCCGGGTGGTAGTTTTAGTGACTACAAACACTATGCAACTAAAAATTTCGCATAGAAACGCGACAATTATTTTTTATGATTTTTTAAATATCGTCATTTTTGGGTGGTAAATCCATAGTTTTTGCTAAAATAATGATTTAAACACTCTTATACCTTAGATTATTTATAAATAAAAGGGTATACACTATTATTTTAGGAAAAAATGTATTTACCACCCAAATATGGTCATAGGAAAAAAAATAAAAAAAATTGGCCACTTTTTTTGCAACTTTTTTTGTTGCATTGTGTCTGAAGTCGCTTATACTACCACCCGGCTTCGTTTTCGGTAGCAGTCTTGATATACCCTGTATAGTTAGGATTTTTTATTATTCGGACGTTTAAATTCTCATTGATTGTGCCATACAATTGCTCTATTTAAACACAATCATGCATCAATCAATGTTTAGGTCCATTTAGATAAGGCTTTCAAATTGTACAGCCTCAGAATAAAATATAGTTTTCAATTAATTACAGTTTGATACAATGCTTATTTGTTAAAATAATATTGTAGCAACGAACGTAATGTTCTATTTCTCTATAAAATTGCTTAATAAATTAAGAGATATATTGAGTAGATATTGAGAGACTCCAGTGTTCACTTTCGCACATTACGTCATACAGCGTTAGAATGTTTAGAACGATTTAAACTAGCTGTTGTATTACTTACGTACTCAGAGATAACACATCCTTATTTACTATACAATTAATTTTACATGAGTAAAACGTATGTAACGACAATAAGCATTTTTTGTAAACATATAATCAATCACACATGAATATGTAAATAATAGTCAACCTTGAACTTTGCATCGGCGTACAAAACTTATTTATCGTCCCGTGTCCACGACACATTGTATTTTTAATTTATTTCTGGTTTATTTAGATTTCAGAGGTTTATTTGTATTGTTTATGCATTTCTGTGATCGCTATTCAGTTGTAAGTTTTATTTTATGTATTACGTTTTAGTAGTTTGATGCATCTCAAGCACAAATTGTTGACGCCTGTTTGTTTTACAATTTCGAATTGGTATGAGCAATGTAGAGGTATTTTAACACATTTGTGTGTGTAGATATTTGAAATATCAATATATAACTTTGATTCACATATTGATGCATGAATGTTATCACTTCAGTGAGTACTGCTATACTAGAAGACGCCTACAATTTAATTTAAAAGGCTTACTTCAGTTATCTCACAGTGAAATATACTGTTTCGGGAATCAGTGCTATAAAATACATTGATTTACTTGTATTCGATGTGCGACATGTCTTAAAAAATAAGAAAATAAACAGATCGATAATGGAGAAGTTGTTTTATTTACATATGATAAGATAATATTCACATGTACAATGATTACATTTATCTTTTTATACATTATGAGGTTAAAAACCCCACACCCTGCATTCTTTAATTTAATAGATTTTTTTTACACCTAATTTAAGATCACCTTATTTAAAACTAATAACTTGCAATTTACTGCGGAACCACAAAACATCTTCAAAACTTTGATGATTTTATTACATACCCATATTTTATTATTGTTCAATGTATTTGTAAGTATTTTAAATTCATTTTAATATTATATTAAATGTGTAACTAGCGTAACATATTTTTTTTTATTTTATCAACAACCAGTTTGTACTTAATAACCACATCCATTAATAATATAAATTGTGACAAATAAAATTACCTATCTAGTAGTTAAATAATAATAATAATAAAAACTCTTTATTATTACACCACAAAAGAAAATACAAATAAGAAGCAACTGTACATTAGGTGGAACAATTGGCGGCCTTATCACTAAAAGCGATCTCTTCCAGGCAACCATTCAAGCAGGTAAAGATACCAGGAGACATTGGCGGTGCTTTATGTTTAGAAATAAATGCATGAACTAACATAAACAATACCTACATATATATTAGATATTCCTAGATTTATATATATTAAGCAAACAATAAACTTACATAAAATACATAACAAATACATACATATACTTAATGTATTATACTATTGCGAGAGATAGTAACCCTTTAACTGGAGTTTGAAGGTTTCCAGTGAGGACGAACGTTTAATAGAGAGAGGCAGTGCGTTCCACAACCGTACTGCTTCTACTGTAAAAGAGCGATCATAAAACGACGTCCTATGTGCTGGAAACTTTAGTATAAGATTCTCTGACGACCTAAGAGAATGAGAATTAGCAGTATGTAAGAAACTAAAGCGTTCCTGAAGGTAGCGCGGAGACGAGGGATTAAACAGAATACTGTAGAGAAGAGATAGGATATGAACATCCCGGCGGCGGCGTATAGGAAGCCACATGAGCTTAATACGATATTCAGAAATATGGTCATATTTGCGCAGTCCAAATATAAACCTGATACAGAAATTTTGAAGACGCTCAAGCTTATTTAGCTGGGCCTCGGTAAGATCAAGATAGCTGGCGTCGGCATAATCGAGAATAGGGAGCAAGAGAGACTGTGCAAGCGCAATCTTAGTGGTAGTGGGAAGAAAATTACGCAACCTACGTAAACACCCTGCAGAGGCAAATATTTTGCGACTCATAGCCATTATTTGAGGTCCCCAAGACAAACTGCGGTCGATAATTACGCCCAAGTTTTTGACATGATCACTGAGCGGGATAACAACCCCGTCCAGCATCACGTCTGGCAAAAGTGTCCAATCGACTTTGCAGAGAGTTCTCTGGCTTCCCAAAACAATGGCCTGTGTTTTAAAGGGTTAAGTTTGAGACCGTATGACTTAGTCCACTCTGATATTTTGTGAAGGTCACTGTTCATAACATGAACAGCGTGATTAAGCTGATTGAGTGGAAACTGGCAATACAGTTGTAAATCGTCTGCATATAGGTGGTAGGAGGAAGAGAGACTACGAGATATGGAGTTAATGAAAACGTTCTCCGTTTTCATTAACTTAACATTAAGAAGAGGAGATAGGACGCCACCCTGTGGTACGCCGGCAGATGTAGTACACCATGAGGAAATCATTTCCCCTAGACGCACGCACTGACGGCGACCGTACAGGTAACTTTGAAACCAGTCAATCACGCTTGGAGATATGTTGAAGGAGCGAAGTATAGCTAGGAGGATATCAAAATCAACCGTGTTAAAGGCGTTGCTAAAGTCAAGAAGCGTCAACACAGTTAGCTGACCGTTCTCCATCCCTAGACGAATGTCATCGGTGATTTTAACGAGCGCAGTAACTGTGCTGTGTCCAGGACGAAAGCCAGATTGGAAAAGATTAAGTAGGTCGTGTTTGGTAAGGAAGGAGCTCATCTGATTATAAACCAGGCGCTCAAGGAGCTTGGAAAGGAAGGGAAGAATGGATATAGGACGGTAATCAGAGAAGGATTTAGGAGAAGGTTACTTGGGTACAGGGATAATCTGTGCCTCCTTCCATGAGCAAGGAAACACAGCATTGGAAATGGAGAAATTTAAAATATGGCAGAGGACAGGAAGAATGAGATCAAGGATAGGAAGGAGCATGTTGCGGCTGATACTATCCATCCCAACTGCATTAGATGTTATAGAGAGTAAGCTCCTTCGAACATCACTAGCAGTGAAAGGACGGAAGACAAATGAAGAATGGTCAGGAGCAGAAATGTTTGAGAGATGATTAATAGTGTGCGCTTTAGCTGCGTCATCAATAAAGGACGTTGAAGTAAAATGTTGGTTTAATAAGTTAATGTTTACATTGTTAGAAATAGTCTCTTGACGAGATTTTCCAACTCCCAATGACCTGAGGAACTTCCACACCTTAGCGGGATCCTCGACTTGGACTGAATCATAAATATAGCGTTGTTGAGCGTCCCTACACACCATATTGCAGCGATTTCTGGCCTTCACATAGCGCATTTTATTCGCCCCTGTAGGTTACATTTTATATTTAGATTTAGCTGTTGACTTTTTTCTTTGGAGCTCCTTAATTTCGTTTGTGATCCATGGAGCAGGAAGATGTTTGATTTTAACGGCTCTCAAAGGTGCATGGGTGTCATATAATTTTATGATCGCTGGGTTAAAAATTGCAACTGGTTCATCGATAGTCTCAGCTTTGAACACAGGGCTCCAGTCCAGAGATTTGGTATCCTGCAAAAAAGCCTCTTTATTCATACCACCAAAATTGCGTCGCAGAAGAATTGTAGGTTTAGATTTTAGAGGCCGAAGTTTATACGAAAGAAAGTTTATATTAAATTGCTTCTAGTAAAATCATTTTCTCTCTATTGAGAATAAAATATATTAAGACATGCGAAAATTATTGCACAATATGATCTATGATCAACACACATAAGTATCAAGTACAAAGTAATCAAGGTAAAATACTAGTGGTAGGACTCATATGTGAGAGGCCGCCAGTAGGTAATATAAGACTCTAAGGTAATAGGTACCAACCGCAATGTCTGTTTCTCCCACCAAACAGCAGTATAAATGCACTGTTGTGTTCCGGTTTGAAAAACATTGTAGCCAGAGTAACTATTAAACATATCAGAAATAAATTGAAACTTAACATCTTATGTCTTAGGATGGCGAGCACAGTGAAATGCCAAGCATTGCTTTGGAATTCATGGCTTTGTTTGGTATTGCTACTGTTCATGAACGGCCATATAACATCCCATCAGGCGAACGGCATGTTTTTCTCGCCATTATTGCAATAAAAAAATTATACCATCCATTTGTATTTTATTTTAACCCTTTAATTCCCACTGCTGGGCAAAGTACTCCTCCTTTCAGTCAGATGCTAAGAGTTCGTCATCTTCTAGGCCTAGCGCTTAGTCGGTTTCGGCTACTGGGGAGCCACTATGTAAGGGGTCCTACCAACATCTTTGGGATCTAGGCCAACCTCACCTGCACGCTGTGCACCCTTCCGACCAACAATCGAGCCTCTGGCTACCCACCAACCCGCACTAGACAAGCGTGGTGGGTTATACATTGTCTAAACCCTTCCTTTCCAATTGAAAATACATGTTATTTAAAATACGATGCGTGTTATTTAGTATACGAATGACAACAATTAAATTGTTTATTAAGATAATGAATAAAAACATCAAACAGTCGCATACATAGTCCTGACCCCACACTAAGATCAAGTCTTGTGTCGTGGGTGTAAGAAACTACGAGAGACTTTTCGGTCTCGTAAACACAAAAACGGTACGGGAATCGAACACGCAGCCTCTCGTTTCACAGGTGGCGGGTATTACAACCGTCTAATCAACTGCGTGACGGAGGTTGTCAAAGAGTAATAAACGAATAAATTATTAGCTTTTATTGCAACCTGATTTCAACAAAAGCTAATAAATATTTGTACAATATACCGTATGTAGTGCTAATCAGTACGATAAAATATTATTGTTTCTTTAAAAGGACCATGATGCCCATTTATTTATTTTTCCTTCGTGGCAATGCACTGTTTTTATCAGCCCATTTGCGATTTAAATTTAAATGTTCGCGGGTATCAGTGGCGGGAAATATTGTCTATAGCACTTTCATCCGCGGCTGTTCATTGGCCGTTTCTCGACATCGTCGAAGTAAGTTGGCCAATCATAATAATTCAACGAATCACAAGATGCAAAAAGTGTAATCACAGACACTCAGTCGGCCATCTTGGATGATTTTGAATATCGAAGCGCAGCCATTGGTTAACAAGTAGACGTCATTAAGATCTTTTGACGGAGTTGCGCAAAATAAAATATTTTTTTGACTCTCACTCGCTCTTTGCGGCTGCCATGTTTTTTTCATGTGGGGTGTGTGTGTATTGATATAACATGGTAATTTAACCCCGTAAATACTGTTACAGGTGAGTAGTTTTTGTTATTTGTAATTGTTTTAATGTGTCGACGCGGAAGTACGTTGCGCGTCCTCAGTGAAAGTGCATCATGTAATACTGTCGCCTTCTTGTGAAATTGCATCGTATCGTAGACGTTACTATGAGATGACTCAGTGTAAAACGACGATAAAATATTACCATGCGCGGGTTGTCCTTTGTTGATTGAGTGATATTAAAGTGTGTGTCACTTGGTGTAGGCGGCGAGCCGCGCAAAAGGCTCCGTGCGTGCCTCTGTCCTCACCCTCGATGTAGTGACGTTTTGGCGCCATCGACCCATTTAGCACGGCGGGGCGGGCATGGGCACACACGAAATTCTTTGTGCGCTTACAAAATCACAATGACCTTTGCATGAAAACATCGCGCATCATCGTAATAATACAACGTTTACCTTTTTGCAGAAGTAAGGGGTGCACGAAGTGCGTCATTCGTTATTAGCTAGTGACAATGCGATTGCGAAAATATAATTAGAGGACGAACGGTGCATTAGAAATATAATCGACCCACTAGCAAAGAACAGGCCAAAGAAATAAGGAATAATGTATTAGTAACACGAAATTATAAAGGATCGATTAATTACACACGGCCCACGGCGATTGAAAAATGGACTCACGATTATTATGCACGATGATGGTGTTCACATCCGACAGACACTATCAAGGGCAGCATGCGTAAACATAAGAGAGAGAGCCGGGCATCTGCCTGCGGGCCTGCCACGTCGAGAGAACTTCTAAACACTCCACACTCCGTCATCTGATATCAACACGCTCCAAAAGGTAAGCAGTGAGCCCCACGCATCACGTCTGCTACCTGCTATCAGCGCGCTAGGCACTAGTGTAAACAATTGTGTTTATCATCGGGCACCTGATTAAAAAACATTGTTAAGATTTCCTATAGGCCAAAGAATGGAAAATGAGACATATTTCATTATTCTGGTTACAACTAATTACCTTAATGGCCACAAATATTAAACATCATGGTTGTTAGGGGAGAATATTATGTTAAACATTAATGTATTTTTTACTAACGACTTGCTAATCAGCAATGGCTATGAAAGTAACATTAGATGTGTATATTAGCTTATTAGTGAGCAAATAAGTAATAGGGCACTTAACTAATGATTGTTTTTTCTCACTGTCAAGACGAAATGCAGTGCTCAGTAACACTGGACAGTGAACATAACAGGGGGAAAATTAAAATGAAGACGTTTAACAATTATAAGAATCCTTACAAGAAGGTCGGTTTAACATTTATACCACTTTCAAATATTTTATAGGCAACATGAATGTTGATTGCGGGATGATTTGTGCAAATATTTGGCCTCAGAATAATGTTCACAAACCAGTGAATTCAAGGTAAATACACCTTAATATGTCGGTGATAAATTAGATCAAAATTTAATGTAGTGTATTACCTCGTAAACAAATGTTGCCTGTAAGACAATTGCACTTGTCTTTAATACCCCCCTTTGGTTTGCATAATGTTTTAGGAATACTGCATTTTCCTTTATCATATTATTACCTATACATTACCAATTTATTTACATGATTTTCCCATAGTTTATTTTACATACATATAATTTTTGTAACTATCCATTTGGTTTTATTATTCTTTTCCTCCTTTTGAGTTTACAAATATTCTGTTGATTTTGTTTCCGCTATAAGTAGATTAATTGCTTTGATTTAATTTATTTTTATTGTTTCCTGATTGTTTTCTACATCCTAGGATATAAACATATAAGTAATATAATGCTTTTATAGTTCATATTATTCAGGTTATAAATATAATGAATTTTTTAAGGAAGAGTGCTAACAAAGATTTTATTATTATGCCCCATATTTATTCTAAATTAATTAATTGCCTATCATAGTAAATATTTAAATCAATTGTTTTTGCTTAATTTCCTGGTTGTGCTAATTGCTCGAGTATTAAATGAATGTTTCATTATTTTCAGGAACTAAATATTGGTAAAATTGTTGACCAGCTGTGCACAAGACTTAAGGATCAGGAGAGCGCTTCACGCGTAGGTATGCCAACGTGTTCAATTGAACAAGCAGAGGCTGTACGAAGATATTACGCTGCATTTCCGGCTCTAAAGAAAGGTAAAGAGTCACCATTGCAGTACTATCTTCCACCCCCTTTGTGGTGTCGCAAGTCAACAGCTGAGCCCGAAGTCAAAATGCAATGCGAACTGTCACCGCCCAAAGACTGGAATCTGAGAAATAAGAAACTCTCAACTGGCAAGGAGCGACGAAACTCCTACCACGGACAGAAGAGGAACAGGAAGAGGTGCAACAGCTACAGTAGGTCCTTCGACAGCAAGGACAATCTGCCCGAGTGGGTCACGTACGAAGGAGTCTGGGACATGGAGAACCAAGATCCCGTGAAGGAGTTCATCCGGGCGATAGCTCTGGACGAGGGCTACGGCACCTGCGAGAACACCGTGACGGACGAGATCCGCGACTCCGGCGCCAAGCTCGCGGCCCAGGACAACGCCGTGCCCGACTGGGACGACGGCCTCGACCTCGACGCCGACTGGATCCTGTCCGGGGACCTGGAGCCGCGCGCACTCACGCCCACCGACGAGGAGCTCTACGCCAAGTTCGAGGCCAAGTTCGACCGCAGCATCGAGGCGCTCTGGGCCAAGGATCAGAACACCCCCGACGATGAGTACCAAGACTTGCCGATCGACTTTCACGACTTGCTGTCCTCTCCCTCCGACAACTTGCTCGCCAAGGCGCCGGTCGAAAAATGCAGCCGATCCGAGCACGAGTGCGCGAGCGTCATCCCCCGCCCCCCGCCGCCGCCCCGCCGCGACGACTCCGCCTCTTGCGCCGTCTCCGCGCTGCCCGAACGATTCCGGCCGCTCAATCTCGCAGACCCCGAACCGCCCGTCCCGGTCGAACTTGAATCCTTCGCGCTGTACGAGGGCGACGACATCTACGAGGCTCTCGCCGCCGTCGCCGGCACGATGCGCTCCTTCACCGCCATCAACCACAGCCGCGACACGAGCGGCTTCGTCGAGGTGCCGCCGCGGAGACACCGCCCCCGCGACCCGCCGCCGCCCCCGCGCCCGCCCCCGCCCCCAGAGTCTGTCGAGCGAGAAGACCTGCTCACCTCGGCGCGCACGCACTTCCGCCCCATCCGCCGCGAGCCCGACGCCGAGCCCGCGCGCTACGCCGACGGAGACACGTTCGACATCCGCGGCGACCTCGACCCCGTCGAGGAGCGGCGCAGCCCCTCCGGCGCCGTGTACGTGGGCGCCGCCGCCGAGCTGTACCTCGAGTACCGCGCCGCGCGCACCATCCACTACGGCCGCCTCAACCTCACGGCCGCGCAGCGCTGCCCCGACCTCGAGGACTCCGGCCTGCGCCTGCGCTTCCCCGTGCGGCAGCGCGACGCGGCCGCGCAGACCGAGTGCGCGCCGCCCGCCGCCGCCGCGTGGCCCTGCGAGGAGTGCGGCCGCGCCGCCAAGAAGATGCGCGCCGGCGCCGGCGGGGACCCGGTGTGGGGCGCGGCGGCCGTGTGTCCCGCGTGCGCCGCGCCGCCGCCCGCCGCCGCGCCCGCGCCGCCGCCCGACCTGGCGGGCGAGTGGGAGGAGCTGCTGTCCGACATCAGCGCGGCGGCGGAGGCGGCGGCGCGCGCGGACCGCAAGCGGCGACACAGCGCGGCGCTGCGCTGCGCGGCGGCCTGCACGCACCCGCACGCGCGCTTCCTGCCGTGCTGCGCGCTGGCGCTGGACCGCCCGCTCACGCGCTAGTGCGCCGCCGCGATTGTTCCGAGTGTGCGTGGCGCCCGAGTTTACGTCTTGTTTTTACCTGTCTGAGATCACGATTTCGTCGCGCCGATTCTCGAGAGGTCGAGCCCCGACTGCGCTTTCGGACGGCATTAGCGTGATAAATTAGCAATAATATCGATAGGATTAATTAGCGAAGCCTTATAAAAACGTTACGTTCTCCAGGAGGATTGACGCGAGTCACGAGAGAAAACGGCTACACGTGCTAACATATCTTATGATTGTAGATATCGAGTGGAGAGTTTATAATGTAACGTAATTTTAGTTGAATATTTTCCTTGTAGAGATTTCATATTGATGTAGTTATGCTCGGTGGAATGCTCTCGCCCGGCACTACGGTCTCTGTGTGAGTACGTATTATTGTTATTAAAATTTGTTATAGTTTTCTCGTGCGTGAATTTAAAAATCGCAAACATATGTATGTTTAAATAATATATACTTTATCAAAAGACGCATCCGTTGGTTTCGCGCACGTCGGGCCCCAGTAGCGAGCGCGAGCATTCCACCGCGAGCACGATAGGACGATTCTAATATAATTCTTACAATAATATCGTCCCTAATCGTTTGATAATAATTTGTTAAAGTGTAGGTAGAAAAGGTATTTTTTTAATTTTTGTTAGTATTTTCGTTTACGTTTTGGCAATCTAAATTCATTCTAAATTCTATACGGTGAATTGTTCTGTTTTCTGTTGGTACATTATAGTGCGCGAGGAGTGCGCTAAGTTGTCTAAGTTTTACACGCGGCGATTTTATTGAGTGGCCGCTTTATATGGAGTAGAGGCGCTCGACCGAGCCGCGTGTTGTGGCGAGCTCCGAATGTGGATTGTAACAGTTCTTCTAGGCGTAACTGTTATTATAGTTCATGTAAAACGTAAGAAGTGTAATGTCATATTGTCTTATAATTTGATGGGCGCGGCGGCGAGGTCGCTCGGATCGCTTGGGCTCCGACGCGGACGCTCGCCGCCGCGGTTACCTATTTATTTCATGAAAGCCTTTTCTAGTTATGATATCATAAAATTTAATATTCATGCAAGACTTTGCTATTTTATGTGTCGTGTTTTATATATTTATTTTATGTAGTGTGGTTTACTTCTGTTTGTAATAACTGAAAACGAAAAAGCCAAAAAAATATTACTCGAAACTTTACAATGGAAAGGCTATCATTGTATATATATTTAGTATATTGTGAAATTAATGTATAGTAATTTTCAGTTCTTTTTAAACTGTATTATTATATGTTCGCGAATTTCGTTGTTGATTTCGTTATCTGAAGTGTTTGTAAGTGCTCTTTTTGTAAGTAGACGGACGTCATCAGTTTACCAGTTGCGATATTTCAGATGCTGGAATCAATGTCATTTACCATTTATCTAAAGTTACATCACTAGTGCGGTTGGGTATTTTAAACTCATAAAACTAATTCACGTTCATTTTTGTGTCACATTATCTTTATCATCTTTTTTTTCTGTCATAAGTTCATATTATATTGTACTTATTGCATTAACGATATTCGCTAAAAGATACCACGATAAAAAAGTTAGAAAAAAATAAAAAAAAGAATAGATTCAAGTTGCATATAATGTTATGTTTGATTAGCGATCAATCGTAATGTAATGTGCCTAAGCACTTGATGGATTGTCCAGAACATCAAGGATGAAGATGGGAATGTTTTGTAACAATTGTTATTGTTAGGAAACGTATAGAGTGCGGTGGCGCCACGGCGAAGAGAGCGAAGGGGGCGCGCTACATGCAGGAGGCTAACACCGCGCGCCGCCGCACCACACCGCGACATCAATAGCTTCCACCAATACTTCATTATACACTTCACTCGACCCGTGGCCAGCTATTGATGTCGCGACATGAGCTCCTTTGAACCAACTTGTCTCAACACAATAAATGTATATTTATTGACGCCGAACGGACGGCAGTGCCTATACGACACGAGTGGTTCTAAAGGCTTGTATCGATGAGCCCCCACTGAACACTTCACTTGTAAGTTGTGAGCCACATTGGTATCTTATAAGTGGCCAATGAGCTTTCGTCGTTCATGCATCGGTATTTCAAATATTAGCATCTTTTTTACAATCAGCGAATAACCAAACGTTTGTTTTTCATGAAATATATATTTTTTGTTTATATTGATGCGAGAGCGGCACCTTTTTGTCATAATTCATGAAAAAGTAATTTATCATCCATATGGACACGTAGCAACTCAGCACACGTTTATAAAACTTGCATGTAATCAAAAGAAATTCAAAATTTTTGGTATGCTCTCTCGTCAATGACAAGTCGGCTTGTAACCGATCGCTATCCGTTAGCCTTGGTTACATGCATATTTGTTCATACTTCATATCAGATTATATCATTTATTTCTTTTTGAAATTTCGTAAATTCATTAGCGATTTAAAAATATTTTAATAGGCCAGGGTAGGAGCATCGCGAGGGATTACACGTCTTGTGATCTTGATCCTAATAGTAACTGCACGGCAACGGTCTTATCACGAATCTGTTAACAGCTAGGAGGATTTAAATAATACTTGTCATGGATACTTTTACTACTAGTTTATGTATAATGTGAATTAAGACTAAAATTCTATTTAGTTCGTTTAGTAGTGGTTATCCCTGAAAATAGTTACCATTTTCATAAATTTTTAGGTTATGCTCGCTACTCTGGATCTTGCCAACTGGGAAAAAAAAATAAAAAAAAATATCCACATTTGTTTTTTTATTTATCTCTACGAATAACCCAAACTCTACATGTATTGCACTAACGAGGAACAGTAACCATCTTTCGGACATTGAACAAGTTCCGCCATAACTCTACGGGGTCTCGGATGCTGAGAATTAGAATAACAATAAAATGTGGGCGAAGTCGCCGCTCCACTCGAAAAGTCAAAACTTGACTGTGTCTAGTTCTCTCCTTTTCCGCCGTGCGGGAGTGAACGAGTAGACGCTATACAAAAACCACGGTTTACACTTTCATCCATTGAAATGCACGCGCTGCTTCGTTGCGAGCGAGACGCCGGTTCAAAATAACAGTGAACCGTCCGGTCTTATCGTCGAAGAAAAATATTAACTCGAAAAATAAACGGACATTGAAGTGAATCGAACTAATTTTGTCTGTGACAAGTGTTTGGGACGAATAAGTGGACACTATTGTGACATAAAAAGTTTTATCTTGTTTTTCAAGAAAGGTAGGTTGTAAACTTTTATACACAATTATTATTTACATAATAAAAATACTTAAAAGTGGTTCAAACTTAATTATTTCATTACAAGTAAAAGATTTTATAATTTATAAAGCCTTTTCAAATTCCAAAACTACTGATTAATTTTAATTCATATAAATTACACTATTTTTAGTAACCAAATAGGTACTGTCTACACAATTGATTTGTGAAGTTTATTAAGACATGCCAAAGTTCTTAATTGCAAAGCATAATCTTGAATGAATTACATGCTTTGCTAAAGTTGAAAAACAGTTAAAAATACGAGTAAATAATCAAGTAGATACCTACGTATTTACTAAACTCCGATAAATATATGGAGTCCGTTAGAATAATTAAGATTTAGTTTTTGCAATGCTAAAACAATAACGTCTGGTCGTAAAATAGCCCGTTGACGGCGGATACCCACTCAACAGCCTCCGACGTCCTCGATTCCCCATATACGGAATCTGAACTGAAAAGTGCAGCTATACGGCTATTGGTTTTACCAGCAATAAAAACCTGCTAAAATAGCGATGATAGATACGACAAAGCTTTTATCAGCTATTTTGTAGATTGCTTATTGTAGAAAGCGGAGTTACTGCCATCAGGGGCACTCAATTAGCAGTTATCTAATAATTAAAGTCACATGTGCTTAACACTTAGTAACTTTGAGGAATATTACTGGTTTTCGTTTTAACATCCAAACAAATCGAGCTTGCGCACTTGAAATAATTATTTGAACTCTACGAGTTTTTGAAAGTGGACATTGGTATCGCCAATATCTATCTTGGGAAGTAGATCCATTTTTTATGTTTCTGTGTGTAATATAGAATTCCTGATTAAGTTTTTAATGAAATAATCACACAATAAAGTATATGATAAACTGGTTTCTTTTATCATTTAAAGAGATATTCTAACTCCAGTATGGGTAATTAAAAGCCTATTATTTGCGGATTCATATTTCACTGTTAATGGCTCGTCTATACTTATCAGGATTCTTAATTTTACAATAATATTTCAGCTTTTATCCGTGCTATTCTGATGTAGGAGTAGGAATCACAGTAATTAGGTAGGTACCTATTTATGTTATGGTTTAATAAATCACTATTCTGTGCATTTTAAATGTGTTTTAACGCTTTGATGTGTATTCAAATGGTTTCTGAACCAACAGCTTATGTCTTCGAGTGAAGAGAGTCATTTAGAATTTAGATGTTAATAAATTATTGGTGTTCCAGTTAAGTTGGTATTAGAACAGATGCTTAATATTTATTATTTTTGGTTGTTGAATAGCAAAATTGATTTCAATGTTTTGCTGACAAGGATTCTTACTTTAAAATCAGACAAAGCTACAAACGAAAACTGAAGCAAAGCTATGGTTGAAGTGATGAAGATTATTTCTTATTTCGTCAAGTCATTCTGTCACAAATCGTCTAGTATTTCTTACAAATCTTTAAAAGCTTAGAGCAGTTACTTCTCTTAATATTAGAAATTGTTATTTCATTGACCGATTTCGAAGTGCATGAGCCCTAAAACGAGGAGCAAAGCACAGGAAACATCCATAACAGAACAGAAGCTGGTGCTAGAAGCTATACTGGTGGTAGGTCTCTCATATGTGAGCGGCCATCTGCTACCACCGCAATGTCTATTTCTCCCGTGAAACAACACTGCTTAATGCACTGTTGTGTTTCGGATTGAAGGACATTGTAACCAGAGCAACTACTGGACATATTGAGACTTAACATCTTATGTCTCAGGATGGCGAGCGCAGTGGAATGTTGCTACTGTTTATGAGCGGTAGTATCGCTTACCATCAGGCGAACGGCTTGCTCGTCTCGCCATTCATTGCAATAAAAAAAAGCATTTTAGTGACCAAGATATGGATGCAGAAAACGCGAGTCTTAATAGTAAGTTAAGATTGTGAGATAGCCTTAGAAGAGAGGGCCCTCCATTGCACGCCCACAACACGACAATAATTACTCTCCCATTGTCCAAGCTGCGTCGTAAAGTAACATGTGAGCTTTCCGCGGACGCATTCGATCTGCGACATCGATACGATTATTTTTATTTATTGTTAGACATAAATTGAGGATTTGGATAGTGTATTGAATATAATTTATTTTCTATATAAATGCTTATTTCAATGAAGATTCATCGTATTTTGAAAATGTAAACTTTACCTATATTGTCCAGCACCAGGAAAATTCCATGTAATTACCATGGATTATTTTTTTAGAAAAAACGTGTCCTTTGTTTTATTGTTAAGTATTAGTATCTTCAAATATTTATTCGCCTGGACAACGTGTCAGCTGCTAAGCTTACAAAAACTCCTTTTGCTATTTAAGGGCATTTTTTTTCTGTAAAACCATTTGACAGCCTTCGCGGCACTGTGGGCGATAATGCCGGATGTAAAACCAGGAATAGTGGGGATTAAAGCCTGTAAGTCTATGCAATCCTTTGAAATTGTTTGAAGTTTGTATGTTCCTCAGGTCAGTGGACAACCCACATACTAAACATTTTGTGATCAGTACCTACAAGTTTTTAAAATATAAAAGAATGCCCATTCATAGTATCGGTAAAAAATATAATTGATCCCGATATTTATACTGCTTAAAACGAATGATGCAATTTTTTAAGCATGGGCCTAAAACATTTTCCTGTTTTATCCTGGGTGACTGATTTGAATAAAAAAAAGTAATTATCATTAAAGGAGAAAAACCATAGTACTATGAAACTTAGAAATGGTGTGAAAATTGGTCCTTCGATGAAACCTACTTCTGTAGGGAAAAATATACATTTTCAATAAATATAAGAATAATTTCGATCCAGGCCCGGAGTTCTTGGAGGGATCGAGGGACAACAATCTTCACACCGATACTAAGTTTCATAGTAAAATAGTTATTCTCCTTTATTTTAAATCTAATTCTTTTACATTTACCTAATACTAGAGTTCAGGGATTAAATAAAAATAATATATTTTTTAATTGTTTTCCGGATTCTTCCTTAACAAACTAGCCGTTAGAATAAAGGTGAAAATGAAAGGTCAAGGTTGCAATAGTTAATTAATTATGTATCGGTCTAGTAGCCTAAAAATATACGGTGGTACCATCGGTACCTCCAAAACCGATAAATATCAAAATCGTTATAATTTAGAGAAACAAGTAATTAAAATGTTGGCCGGAAGACTTATGTGATTTTATTACCATCCTTTCTTAATGATTATAATTTTAAAAATTTATATTTTTAGTTTCGGAGAGATGATATCGATTCATCTATTTGAGTTTTTAAAAATATAATTGCTTGCTCATATTAGATATACGTTGCACCATATACTTGTTTTTTAAAACATTCGGATTGCTTGTTCCTTAGCGATGGATGTACTTGTAGTTGATGTTTGGAATTATGTTCATAATTAAATTCTAAATTTTTTAGCATGGCTTTAGCATGAAAAAGTTGCTTAACAACACTCTGCCTGACGTTTAAACTAGGAAGCTTAGGATTTTGTATATGTATAATGTTATCGGACTATTAGAATTCGTTCGGTCTCAAGTACAATAGTTTGTTCTACCTAGCATAATCTCTGGCGGTGCCAATCTCTGCTTTCGATTGTAAGATATACGATGGAGTATGGTTCGTAGATTTGCCTTTTACCGATCGAGATTTAGATACTTGCATGCATAGAAATATTATATTTTTTATTGCATATATTTAAACGCAGGAGAATTTCAATACAATCTGATACGTATGTATGATATTTGGTTTCTTATCTTTATTACATGTAAGGTGTAGGATGACACCAGGCAAGTTCAAGTGAATTCTTTCGTATAGAAAGCTATGATTACTTTTCTTTCTAATTTAGAACTACCTTGATAAAAAAGTACCTACCTAATGTATTTGATGGCCTGTTTGGTGCAGCTTACGAGCTGTAAAACGAGAGTTCGTTGGATCGATTTCCGCAGACTTTTCCGCGATCACTGCATTGGATACCGATCTCATGATGATCTTCATTGTTTTTAATAACTCAGTTGTGGCCGAGACTATTGGGTGTCAAATATTATAATTGAATATTAGCAAGTATAAAACTCGGATGTGATACAAATATTATGGTGTTATAAATAAGTAAGTAAACTAGCACAATTAGAAAAGTTGCGTAAAAGAATTCACACAATCGAAGTAAAACTAGTCCGTATATAATCTTTGTACAATTTCCAGCGTTATCTACATCTAGTTGTTTATGAGGACGCCAAAACTAACGAGTCAGTCCGCCATGTTGGCTGTTGCCAGATAATCGCCATAGACGGATGAATCACGACCGATTGCTAGATACTTAAAATTGACTCCCTTTGTCAAGCCCGACGCCATAACAGGGCTGCCATGTTCCTCGAACAAAAATAATGATCCAAATTTTAATGCCAAATTATGTTTAAAGGTAAATAAGGTACCTAAGGTTAGTATAAGGTATCTACTTCCTTGACCGAAAATGAGAATTAAACAGTAGGTAAGAAGCTTAACCTGATGGTAAATAAAGAAAATAATTATGTACGTTAAGAAAGGGTTTAAAAGGAAGTGGTAGGTTCTAAGTAATATCTAGATTAATGTAGATCTAAAAACACGAGATAGAGCAAATTATGTTTTTTATAAATGATTAAAATCTTGATCAGCCTCAATTATCGTATCCTAAATGCTATTATGGGTGGATGTCCAAATTAGGCAATGCCTAATGTTAGAAAACGTATAACAATTTTTGAACTTTTTGGGCCAGGACGAATAGATAATTACATCGGTACAATCAGTCAATTATACAGGTTTTGTAATTGCCCTTTTTGTGCGTTAAAAACTAAACGGTAGGTATTGTAAGATGCCAATTATTTATGAAGTAGATACATAAAATCATAAAGCTTTATTATAAATGTTTACGTTCCAACCTCTAAGCACTAATGAGTGTTCTAACAGCCCTACATCCGGATCCAATTAATTTCTGCTGCAGAGTGAATACATTTTATCCGTAAGACAAGTTTTATTTTTTAAGCAAATAATTGTTTTATAACTCGGTGCTTGAAGCGTATAAACTATTTTGGCGTGCCATAGGACCTATACTTGGAGCCCTTGGTATATCTGTTTTTCCGTTTGTTTCCTTCAGTCCCTTCTGTTGTATTTTGTAATGGTTTCTCTATCCAATTTCCTCTTTCTTCCATTGAATTTCATTTATATGAACAGCAGTAGACTATCTTCATTAGTTTCCTAGGGAAACTGCTCATTTGTCACTTTCATGGTACAAATAAAATAATTAAGAATTCCATCAGATTCAAATTGTTGTATAGCAGTCCATTGTATAGCAGCCTGCACATTTTTTTGTCCTTACAACTTCACTCAGAAGTATACTCGTAGTCTCTTATGACTTATGAGTTATGACACGGCGTATTTGAGTAGCTTATTCGCGTGAAGTTGCAATACTAGACGCAAATTACAGTCTTTACACTTCATTGTGAACACGTTATTAATTTAGAGCAATAAAAATATTTGCAATGATTTCAAATTGCACATGATTACTCCTAATGACGTGACTAATAAGTTAATAACTGCGTCTTATTAGAAAGTAACGTCCTGTGTTTTGCACGTTTATGCTTGTTGTTCAACTCTATCTGTGTAATTATGTTCGATGTTGTGATTTATACTTCTGTTAGATTAGATTCTGAATAAGGACTAAGAATAATATGTGCTTTATTTACGTAGGCTGGGTTCTTTATTATTATCATTATCTCTAGGCATAGAAAGTCATATATTTTGGACAACCCTCCAAGGAATTTAAATAAAAATCCTTTCGTTTGTGTGTGTCATTTTAATTACTTCAAGATCTTCGCTGAAACTTAGACTCTCAAATCTTTACTCGCTACTTCAATCACGTATAAATATAACCCACATTACCCAAAATATGATATCAACGAAACCACACACGAGCTCAATTCCTTCACATCCCCATGTTTTTAAGTGAAAATTAGCTCGGACATATCTAGTAACAAGTGTTGGTAATCAATCCGATGTTCTCACGGGTCGGCGGAGGAATCTCGTTCGTTGTAGATAAACACTTATTTAGCACCTATCGTGACCGACCGACCCGTGATCGTACGACCACCGTGGAGTCGCGGCTCACCTTCCAACTTGACAAGACTTCTACTTAACTTTGAGTTGAGTGGAGCGTATATTGTTTAAGATTTTCATAGAATTATATCAAGAAAAAAACAGTTTTACTATGTGAATACTTTTACCCATGATAAAATATACAACTCCACATTGACTTATATTCTACCGATAGACGAGGCGCGTCATAGAAACTATTTGTCCCGTATTTGTCAAAAGCTCAGTAGCGACATCTACGACGTTTACTTTAATATTACAAATTACGATCAAATATTATTAGACAGACAGGACAGTTCATGTCAATAATAGCTTTTCCTAAGATACTGCCTAAGTATCAATACCGTCATAGCAATAATATTTTTTGTAATGTTTTTAATTTACTTACGTGAATCATGGAAATGATGTAAATGAAATTAAATACTCTTACAAGTGTATAAGTCTGACAATCAGTCAATCAGTGTACAATCAGTCTGACATTTATTATAATAACATTTATGAATTTTTAACAAGCTGATAAACTTTTTTCGAGACTACTAGACAGAAGGAATGGTATAACAGAAGTTTTCAAAAATGACGAACGCATTTGGAATATCTGAAATCATCGTGTCGAAAATGAATTGAACAAATATAGGTATGTTCTCATGGTAACCACTTATATCCGTTCCAATAATTCTGGACAAATATTATAGAGATCTCCTTTTTTCGTAACCGACGAGTAAGAATATAAAACATTTTTTAATGATATTAGTCTTCAATAACAATCAATGGATTCGAATAGTCCATTAAGTAATTCATATTAAGAAATGGGGTCTAAATACAACACACATATTTTGAGTCATTAATTAACAACATATGATTAAAATAAAATACTGAAATCAATTTGCAACTACATTCTTCCTACATATTTGTATTTGTAATGTATTCGAATAGTTTATGCCTATTTGGTCGACTGATATGAGTGTCCCTTGAATAATCTATAATATCTTATATAGTTCGTCTCTCTCACTCGACGGGCAATTTTTATGCGCGGAAATGAGACATACGATTAAGGAGCTCACCTTGTATTTTAACGAGCTCTAAAATATATTTAATCCAATAATAAATAAAAGTAAGAAATAAAAGATTTGTATTATCGGCATTATTCTACAATATTACATCACTTACGTGGTATTCTATAATTATACCGGGTATCTCAAGACTGCTACCGAAAACGAAGCCGGGTGGTAGTTTAAGCGACTTCAGACACAATGCAACAGAAAAAGTTGCAAAAAAAAGCGACAATTTTTTTTTGTTATTTTTTTCCTATGGCCATATTTGGGTGGTAAATACATTTTTTCCTAAAATAATAGTATATACCCTTTTATTTATAAATACTCTAAGGTATAAAAGAGTTTAAATTATTATTTTAGCAAAAACTATGGATTTACCACACAAAAATGACGATATTTAAAAAATCATAAAAAAAAATTGTCGCGTTTCTAGGCGAAATTTTTAATTGCATTGTGTTTGTAGCCACTAAAACTACCACCCGGCTTCGTTTTCGGTAGCGGTCTTGAGATACCCGGTATTGTAACTTCAGAAAATTTCGCTGTCGGTTTGACGGGGAAAAGTCAAAATAAATTACTTATAAATACAAACAAAGAGGCATACTATTGCGCGGCCGTCACGCGGCAGACCGATTCGTGTGCGGTGCATGCACCGCACTCGGGTGGGACACGTTTGTTACAAAGAACGTCTTATCTAGTGTAACATTGATATCGATGCAACTCCAGGAATTATATCTACTAGAAAGAATATGGTTGTTGACAACGACAATAGCGACAGCGTATATACACAGTCAGGTCATAAGTATTGTCACACAGTCAAAACTTTTCTTTTAGAATGCTGGCCACAAAAAAGTTTATTGAATTCGAATTTCGAATTGTTCATTAAAATAAAATGTATACCTTTTAGAATTTTACTCATTTTTAAATATGGAGTGGACGCTTAAAGAAGACCGTGTTGCAGTTATTGCGTTGCATCGTTGCGGTTTCAATCCAATTCAAATTTTTAACATACTGAAAAGTTTGAATATAACCAAAAGATTAGTTTATCGTACCATCAAACGATACAATGAAGACTCTAGTGTAGATGACAGGTCAAGAAGTGGTCGCCCTCGGTCTGTTAGGACTCCAGCAGTGATAAAAGCTGTGAAGGCGCGAATTCAAAGAAATCCCAAACGTAAGCAGAAACTGTTAAACTTTAGTGTCATAAGAATCTATGTTTTGTTAAGTTCATTTTGGTATATTTTGGTTTTGGTTCATTATGTAACCATTTAGGTTACATAATGAATAAACTTGTTTCAATTATTTTATATTAAACATGTGACAGAATTTATGACCTGACTAGGTATATAGTGGTCGCGGGGAGATAAAGGGGTGGTTCTGATCTTTCAGATGGTAGATGGCAAGAGCACCAAAGAGAATAAAAAAATTATAGAACCTTAAGTCATAAAACAAACCGAATGGAATACCACAGCAACTCTACACGTCAGTTTTTTATGAATCATCAGCTGTATCGTGATTTTCACTTTGAGAACTTGAACATAAAGTAAACATTACGTTAAGTTGAACACAATCCTGTATTTAAAGGAAAAGCTTTCAAAGTTACTAGTGGCATCCCTAATTTAATGAATGGGTTGGGTAGGCCTCGACGATATTGCCCAACGTTAGGTAGTGAATGAAATTAGTTCACCTACAGAGGTGGCAGATCGTGACAATATTAATGCGTATACAGTATTGCTTTAAGAGTTAAAGCTTTCATAACTAGTGTGTGGTACACAGAAAGACACGGGGTTGTAATTTCCGCGCAGATATTAATTTTAGACACATAAGTATTCAGACCTATGTATATTATTTTTATTTGGAAGTATTTTTGCATCAAGCCGGTCTCGGGATATTAGACGTAATTATGTACCTACCAGGAGGTGTACGTATGTACCTAAGAGTGGGACTTCAACTTACTGGGGAAACATAAATTAATTAAACTTTAAGGCTCTTCGTGTTCTATTATATTTTACTATAATCTTCTAATTTACTTTATTCAAACAAACATGATGCAAATAACTGGATAATCGTACGATAAGAAGGTGGCCGGTGGGCCGTGGGTGGTCATCATTAAATAATAAATATTAAAACATACAGTCGAATTGAGAACCTCTACCTTTTTTTTGAAGTTGGTTATACAACAAATATATATTCTATATCTTATAAAAATCATCGAACGCAAATAATAAATGTAGAAGGAAAATTTAGGCATTATTGAAATGATTGTTGCTAATATGGACACGATTTCCGCTTACGTAGGTGTAAAATATTCTCAAATATTGTTTAGCAAGGTTGTTGGGCAAAAAATGCATTCTTCACAGTAATTATATAAATCAATAGAGACTGATGTGGTTACGCCCCCGCAGTTGCCAAACTCATCGATACTAGATAGCACAATCGCTATGGGTACTGATAATTGTTATGAACGCATAGCAATGTTTGCGAAACTTCGTAATGACTGATGTGACATACGTAGCAAAGGTGTGGCTAACTTACATCTAAACTAATATTATAAAGAGTAAAAGATTTGACTGTGTGAATTGAATGGACTCCGAAACTACTGGACCGACTTGAGAAATTTCACCGTTAGAATTCTGTATTATCTCTGATGAACATAGGCCATAGAATATTATCAAAAGAAGTGTATCAGCTCTCGGGTGGACCCGGCTGGGCTAGTGGCTTAATAAACAGTGTGATCACTCAACTATTCCTAGTTATGGTTTTATTCACTGACTAGGGAAAAAACATGAGCAAGCCATTTATATATTTTGACAATACAAGTCATTCAGAAAATTTTACAGTGTCTCACAGACGCCACATTTTTGCATTTTGATTTATTATGAATAACTTCTGTTATTGCTGAAAATTACAGGACAACATTCTTCAAGACCGCTAGCATTTTTACAACATTCACAATGGAAGCTAAAACAATAGCCAGACAACTGAACTGAACTAACATCGGGTGCTTTGTAGTCATTTTGTCGTGAATAAAAATAAAAAAGCTTGCCTCGTGGCGAGTACGGCGCATGCGCGGGGCTTCGACCACTATAATTTAAAATGTTGCGCTTGAGAGCCTATTCATAAATGCTCCTTGCCAGTTCAGTGCCGATGAGGAGATAACTCCGTCTATTTCTTTAAAGGTATTTATTGTTTTAAGACAAGGTTATTTAGCAAAACTTTTAGAAATTGCTGTTCGACACGAGTTAGTTTATAATTTTTTTAATTTATATTTGTTATGTTGAAGACACATTAGTAACAGCCGGTTGAATTGTAATAAAATTAAGTCTACGTGTAACTTAGGTAATAAGAATTCCCTTCAATATTAATTAACAAGCCACAACGTGCAGAAATGTCTTATCTATACATATAAAATTGTCTATAATATTGTTGTAAACGTTTTGGAAGTGGTAGAGCCACGCTGTTGTCAGTCGTGACTCAGCATGATAGAGCAGTATCGTCCAAGGCGTTGCTCTGTCTCACTGGAGATCAACGTGAAGCGACAGCTTTGCTGGCTTTCGCTGACTGAGATTCCCAATATCCCAATACCCCTTTTCTCTTCCCATCCTTCTTCCTTCCCCCTTTCTTTCTTTTAATGTTTGTGGCAAATACAACTATTTTTCTTTTTTTTTCTTTCCCCCTATCCTCCTGATTTGATGTTACATATCCATGATCCAAGGGCGGTGATATCTTACCATTAGGTGACCTGTTTGCTCGTTTGCCTCACCTATGCAATAAAAAAATAATCGTACTTTATTACCACATTTAATGTCAGCTTCAGATCAGGATGACTTTCTCAGTTCGAATATTCAATTGCAAGGTGCTTTGTAATAACTGTTAATTTTGCCAGATTCTGTTTGAAGCGATTGTCGTTGTTATTTCTCGTCTCATATTAAGCCAACTATTTTCCTGTTTGGTTCGGAATATGTGTAGGTCTATTATGTGTGTTTATGATTGAATTACTGCTGACTCTTGAATAGTTAATAGACAATAAAAAGCAAGTTTCTAATGTACATCGATGGTATCAGCATATGTTGCAATGACGATGTTTAGTATGCAAATTAAATAAATTAAGTGCTTATAAGGTGAGTGCGTGTAAGGTGAGACTGCTCATTGCAATTCAATACTAATTATTTCAAATAGGTCAGATTGTAAGATACTGCGTGATAATTTATATATCCCAGGAGGATATGACTGTAAACCTTGGTGTAAATACAATTGGAAATGTTATTGGTTCTATTATTTGGCTTGGTGTTAACACTTTTACTAATATTTTAAATAAAGAAGATAATATTTATTCTAGAACTAAAGAAATTATTGAATTAAAGAAACTCTGATGGTTTTATTTCAGCCACAGTTTTACCAGAAACAAAAAGATTAAAAAAAGTTACTTATCGAGAATAAATTACATGGTTACCTTTATGCCTCAAATAATGCTTGCTTCGATTTTTATCTCAAAAAAGAGTTGACAAAGATATTATAGAAAAGCTTATATTTGGTATCGATTGAAAACATATTAAGAAACAATCTAAGGAGACTGCAATGTCCTTATAAATATATTTTTCAACAAAAACATGGTAGATTTAAACATTTCGACCGTCTATAATAGTTTTATAATAAATACAGTTTCGGCATTTAAAGAGGTGAAGAAACGACCTCGCCATAGACCGTTTACTCCCAATCACCATACAGCACAAACGTACAGAACCGTCACATCCGCAATCACATTGACACAATCGTGTTTCTCTTGTTTTTTGCCCATAAAATATCATAAAATTGTCGGCAACATTGTTATTCTCCAGCCCTGTCAACATAATCTAAATTTTATTTATATCTTAATAAAGTACAAAACGTATTGTTTAGCAAACGACCTCAGGTATATATACCACATGTAGTAACAATTTCACACGCTATAGCGTTTTAATTGGATTTTAAAATTTCGATTGGACGCAAACGATTTGCATTGTAGCATATAAGTCACGAAACAGAATATTTAGTTGTCTTAATTCGTTACCTGAAAATGTAATTGAAGACACGTTTACGATATTTTGTGTAACCTTGTCGTGATTCGGTAATTGTAAAGATTTAAAATTGCAAGAGTGATCCAATTTTAACTTCTTACGATAAATCTTACAATGACATTGCGAATTTATGCATGTTAAGTTTGCGTCAGCGATTCGTGACACAGGATAAGAAACGAGTTAAGTAAAATAAAATTTGTATTTTGTGAATAAGAGTGGCTTATTTATTTGATAGAAACGGAAATGAGAACAGATAGGTCACTTGGATCAGACCAGATCTGCAAAAACAGGATACTCTAATCTGAGGGCACACCGATGACTTTTTGAAGTTGTCTGAAGAGCAATGTCGATCGTGAACAATTTATTGGTAGAAAATTTACTGCTATTCTTCAATTCGGTACAATTTACGAGACATTGGTTTTATCGTGGTATTACCCCGGTCATAAATATCCTCACGTAACAATAATTTGCCTCACATCTCATTGCTGCTTGAAGCAATCATTTAGGTATCAGTTCAAAGAAAAACTTACCCGAAATTGAAATTACTCCACATCAAATCACGGGTTGGTGGCGTCATTACCATATGTGGCTTGTATGATGGTGTTTAAATTTATATTACCACATAAATATATATTTTAAGTAAGTGAACGTCTTATTACGTTAAGATAAATTACAAGAGATGCTAATGACCGTGTGATATTGAAATCATATGAGAACCCGTTAATTGCACCGGAGTAAAGAATAAGACTGGTCCTACTACGATGTTTAAGATTATGAATTTATCTATGATTGTATTGTTTTTGTGTTTACGTTTATAGTTTCATCTACGGATATTTTTTAAATAAAATATTCTAGGTATTTAAATATTTCGTTACTTCATGCTTAATTAAGACTAATGACGGACTTCTTCATTACGGAATATATGTACATATTATGAAATCATGCCTCTATTCCACTAGTAAAATTAGTAAGATGAGTAGAGACCTCAACTTTTGTTGATCGTGACTTTATCTTTAATTTTTATGTACCCTGTAGTATGTAGCAAAAAAAATGCAAGTCTGTCATGTATACCGGGTATCTCAAGACTGCTACCGAAAACGAAGCCGGGTGGTAGTTTTAGTGACTACAAACACAATGCAATTAAAAATTTCGCAAAGAAACGCGACAATTATTTTTTATGATTTTTTAAATATCGTCATGTTTGGGTGGTAAATCCATAGATTTTGCTAAAATAATAATTTAAACTCTTTTATACCTTAGAGTATTAATAAATAAAATGGTATACACTATTATTTTAGGAAAAAAATGTATTTACCACACAAATATGGCCATAGGAAAAAAATATCAAAAAAAAATTGTCGTTTTTTTTTTAAACTTTTTCTGTTGCATTGTGTCTGAAGTCGCTTAAACTGCCACCCGGCTTCGTTTTCGGTAGCAGTCTTGATATAACCTGTATTATTGAGTATTAAATTCGTGATGTGTTATAAATACCACATAACTACACTCGCTTATCCTACTACTCCACAATAGCAAGATCGCATGTTATCCTCTCATTAGAACTCGTGATCTAAGAAGCTATAGGAACAATAAGCACCTTGGTAATAGCCTGTAATGTATAGGGATTTGAATAGACAGCCTCCGTAACGCGGTTGGTTAGACGCTCCGGCTGTGAAACGAGAGAACGCGGGTTCGATCTCCGCACCCAAACAAATATTGATGAGAAAAGGTGTATCTTAGTGTGGGGTCACGAGTCAGGAGTTTGTATTTGCCTGGGTGTACTAATATATTTATTGTGGTTTGTGCCCTTGGCCTTCTTAGCCATAGGAAGATTTATAATACCAGATTATAGGCGTCAAAATTGCTTAACACTTACATTATAATTGATTGTTTCACAAACACTGCAAGAATCTGTCAAGGTGCTGTGGTTAAGGATGTTTTTTATTGCAATAAATAACGCCTGATGATATTTATTTTTATTTTATTTTATTGAAATAGGCACACCAACGACATGTATATTAAACATTTTCTAATACTACAATCTAGGACAATCTACTGATATACATATCAATTAAAGGTGTACACAACATTTGTAATTAATAAATTAAATTAAAATGGTAAGCCATATCGCTCATGAATAGTTTCAAAACCAAACAACACCTTGAATTACATTGCAATGCTTGGCATACCGTTGCGGTGGCTATCCTGAGACATAAGATGTTATGCCTCAATATGTTAGTTATTGTTCACAATGATGATGTTGTTGTTGATGATGATGTTGATGATGATGATGATGGTGATGATGATCGCAGGGATGCAGTGCTGAGGCATGGGACGGACGGAGGAGGCCTCGCGCAGCCCGCGGCTCAGGTCCCCCGACCTGCCGCCTTTGCCGCCGCCCATACAGCCCTGCAGCGGCTTCCTCGGCAACGTGAGTACTTACTTTAAAATTTATGGTAGGGGGCTTTGGGGAAATATCCTGTGTTTTGTTTTCTGATAGCGCGACCGCTGCAAGAAAAGAAAAGGTTTTGGTTTTAGTACTGTCTTTGAATGTGGCTGAATTGCGTGATAGCGATTAAACTACTCATACAATTTTGTTGAAGGATGTGTCAATCGATTCCTTATTTTAGTTAACTTTTCTACAGGTAATTTGGTTCACATTTATCTATTAAGATTCATACTTTATTTTTATTTAAAGATTTCAAATTAACTGCTACGTTAGGTTTTTTTTCTTGCACGACTTCTTCTAAAATGATATGATAATATTATAAACATTATGGTCGTCTACTTAGTTACGATGCGAGAATCGAATTAATATTGATTAAGCTCCTGAAAAATAAAATGTTAAAAATCACGCGATGTTTTTGAAGCGATATTCTTATTCAACGCGAGCGTGTGTCATCGGATCGTCAGCAGATTTACACGCTCCGAATGGATTTAATTTCAACGTGTTCAGACTTGCATGACTAAAAGCATATCAAAAATTCACATTAAAAAGCACATAACCGTATTACACTAATCCCTATGGCGTCGGGAGTGATGCGGACTGTAGCATTTCACACGCGAGCTCCGCACTCCATTTGCATATTAAGCAACATGGGAACATCTGTGTCGCCTGTTGGCCCGACTGTCCGCATTATCGGCCGGTTTTAAACTTTAACCACTTTAACGGTATCGAGACGAAAGTGAGGCGTAAATCAAATAACACCGATGGTCTGTTGTCGCTTTCAGCTCAATAAGCCGACTTGATCGATGGCGGCGGACGCGACGCCGAAACGTTATGACTGCTCGTAAATCTAGTTTACAATTTGTAACCGCCATAAATTGCTGTTAATGCATTGTCGCATGGGCAGTGTGTCATCTTATGAGGAAACCTTCGTCGCCTCCTCGGTTTCAGTGGACAATGCGTGTCGGTTAACGAGCTGTGTCTTGTTTTTCGACTGTTGTTTTGTGTGATTGTGATTTTGCGAATATTTGCTAACTGTAATGAAGGGAGTAGGGAAGGTCGTCTGTGTATTGAGTAAACGAACCTTCGTTGACACAGTTGTGAACAAAAGCATTACTTGAATCTATAGAAAGGACTATTATTATCGCTTCTGTAGTAATTTTAGTTATTTCATCAAGCTGTAACTGATAATTTTGTAAATTAAGAATTTTGATAGCTATACCAGCCTTTGCACTTGCTTATTTTTAATTAATATATCAAAGCTTTACAGGTTTCAAGTTTCACTTGGTTCAGAATATAAAAATTGCTTTAGTAACCTACATAAATTGTGAACGACATGTAATAATCCGTTTGAATTCTCGAGCTCGTGTAATTGCTTCCCTAAGGAGATCGTTATAACAAGGTAGTGAGCCTATCTTCCGGGATGTACTATAATCATATCTGATTATGCTCCTGGTTTATTTATATATTTCTCTATCGTCTAGGAAAGGCGATAAACTAAGGCTGTAATAAATGAAACATCATATTCTACAGTTCCTTCAGAAGTTATTTGATTAGCCCTGGTTAGGGACGGCTCTAAATCTGTAGCTTTCTTTATGTTATACTTTTTTTCTTCTACAGCCTATGATAGTTCAGAAAGGCAAAAGCCTGTGTTTATTACTAACGAGGGTGACCTCGTTTCCTTTATTATCTCGTACATTGATGGAGCTTACTTATAAATTAATAATGTTGTTAATTAGAATTATTTTAGCATGGTAAACTATTTACACTAATTATGTCTGCATTCGCAAATCAAGTTTCTTCATGCTAACAACTGTATGAGTCTCATCATCAAAATAGTTAAGAACAACAGATACATCTCTTTATTATGTCCCTAGCACGATCTTATTTAAAGGCATAACATTACACCTACACTAATATTATTATCCACTGTTAAACTGTATGATGTAACTGTTCCTGCGGGAGGCGTACAATTGAAATGACGCCGCAATTTATTAATAATGTCAGATCTTGTCGCGTGTACAGTTCGGATGTGTACTGTTAGTGCTTTGTGACTACGGTCGGTGCTTTGGTCAGATGGCCAAGTTATAGATATAACTTCGATCAAATATATACAAGATACAGGGTTCGGAACAAAATCACACGCCAAAAGTAGCCGAAGTTGCTTAAACTTATACATTTGAATTTCGAACTATGAAATCCAGCAAATCTCAATGGCATATGATTTGCTTGGTCAATTAGATTACAGATGATCAACTCCTTATATTCGCACTTATACTTATCTTTACTACTTGAAAATGTCCATGGTATAAGCACATTGTTTTTTTTGGTGAATCAAATACTTTTGGTGCTTTTCTCTTAGCTTCACTTAATCAATCTGGTGTTTTCCAAGTAATTATGGTCGTTAATTATTATTGTATTCTAAAAACTTATAGGAACTGTTTTGCCTAATCCAGGAGCAGATCTCGGAAGACAATCGTGTTCCTATTTATTTTATTTTATTTATTTTTGATAAATTTACAAATAGTGTATGTGTATTACATTCTTAATGCTAATTCTAATTCTGTTTCAATTTTTAAGCATCAGGCGATAATAATTAATCTATACATCTATACATATAAATAAAATTGAAGTGTCTGTTTTAAAAGTGACAATAAAAAAAATGTCCAACTACATATCGTTATACCGGGTATATCAAGACTGCTACCGAAAACGAAGCCGGGTGGTAGTTTTAGTGACTACAAACACAATGCAAGTAAAAATTTCGCAAAGAAACGCGTCATTAATTTTTAATGATTTTTTAAATATCGTTATTTTTGGGGGGTAAATCCATAGTTTTTGCTAAAATAATAATTTAAACTGTTTTATACCGTAGAGTATTTATAAATAAAAGGGTATACACTATTATTTTAGGAAAAAAATGTATTTACCACCCAAATATGGCCATAGGAAAAAAATTACAAAAAAAAATTGTCGCTTTTTTTTTGCAAAATTTTCTATTGCATTGTGTCTGAAGTCGCTGAAACAACCACCCGGCTTCGTTTTCGGTAGCAGTCTTGATATACCCTGTATACACGATACCGGTGCCGAAAATGATATTTTAAAATTTTTTGTCTGTCTGTCTGTTTCGGCTAATAGCTAGCGGATATAATAAGGAGTAACTTAGGCTATATTTATTTTAGAAAAGTTCTTTTATTTTAGAAAAATAAAGTTTTAAATTCCACGCGGACGAAGTCGCGGGCACAGCTAGTACGATATAAATGCATAAATTTTAATTAAGACAGACACGGAACTGGATGTCCGGTCGAGAACATAATTTTTCTTCCTAGAAAACGAATAGTTACGAATGAATTTTAACACGCCAGTGTTTTCGGTTCGAAGGTAGATTGTGGTTATACTGGGTATCTCAAAACTGCTACCGAAAACGAAGCCGGGTGGTAGTTTTAGTGACTACAAACACAATGCAACTAAAAATTTCGCAAAGAAACGCGACAATTAATTTTTATGATTTTTTAAATATCGTCATTTTTGGGTGGTAAATCCATAGTTTTTGCTAAAAAAATTATTTTAACTCTTTTATGCCTTAGAGTATTTAGAAATAAAAGGGTATAAACTATTATTTTAGGAAAAAAATGTATTTACCACCCAAATATGGCCATAGGAAAAAAATAACAAGAAAAAAATTTAGCAATTTTTTGCAACTTTTCTGTTGCATTGTGTCTGAAGTCGCTTAAACTACCACCCGGCTTTGTTTTCGGTAGCAGTCTTGATATACCCTGTATATGTAGGACAAAGGATCAAATGGTATTTAATGAACCGTAATTTCATTTTATTCTCATGAATTCAACAGAATTGTCCTATATTTATACCAGTCAGTGCGAAACCGAATATATACTGCTTACATACAGATCTCGATATGATGGTCAATCATATTTTTTTTTCACTATTAAGTACACTGCACCATCATGATATGGTACGTTATAGTGGGTAGACAGCTTTACAATTTCGGCAGTATTCATAGTAAGTTTATAAACCTATCTTATCGAATGTTTTATCTTCTTCGCTCAAACTGAATTCAAAAATCGTTCGATTGGGACAAACTATTCAATAACTAAAATAGATTTACAAACTTTTTATGTATAAGGCTATTTAAGTAATGCCTACAGTTAAGATAGACTCGCATATTCTCTGGATCTACAACCAGGAATTACCCCTGTGTTTACGACATTTTGCATCAACAAAATATTTATTGTGTTACTTTATTGTGTACTGTTTTTTAATACGTGTAGCTATTGTTGTTTATTATAATCTATATTTATTTAATAGAATAATGATTTCATCCACATTACTCCGAGCTACGATATTCTAGTTTTATCTAAAACCCTTCCTATTTTCCGTATATGATGTGCGGCATGTAATCTGATTCTATAACGGCTTGCTAAAACCCGACGGTTGTGCGTCGCAACTGGCAATTTATGTCGGCACCACGCGCTCCCGGGGACGTAACTGATTATACCGGGACAGGCTTTGAGGCTTTCAAAGGGGGAGGGGGGAGCCGGAAGTGTACCGTTATTTAGCTTAAATGCTGGGTGAAATAGAGCTGGTTGTACCTATCGGCCGCCTCACACATTTTAGATTAGATTCGTGTTTGGGAACGTGGAATATATATTTTTTTATTGTCAAAAAATAAATTGACTAAATACAGTCAATTTTTAAAACTTAATTACTAAATGACTTTAATTATCACTACGTAGTATAAAACAAAATCCTTTCATGCTTTCTCTCTTTCTCCAAAAAAAAAAGATTTTTTTAATAATAATACCTTAACGTACCTACAGCATTTTCCAAAACTAAATACTTAAAACACATGTAGGTACCCATAGGCGGTTCTGAAGGTACAATACGTAACTAATACATTTTTTTCATTTATTTAATACCGTCAGCATTTTCTGACAGTCAAACTTACGAGATTTAGAAATAAGATCAAAAGGGTATTTCTAAGATACGATAAATGGTTGTGAAGAAATATACCATAATTCAAACAACAACCATCTATTAACACAAAATGTACCCGTAATAAGTTATTCTAAAGCTACAGATAGCTACAGACCGCCGCTTGTAAACACTAAACAGTGGGTGATGAATGACGAAAACAAAGAGTATGTTTGTTACATAAACCAATTAAAAACCGCCGTAATAGATCTCAATCATCCGGCCGTAATTATCTGTGAATATCTATGGAGCCATCTGCAGGGTTGCGCGGAGTTTGCGGAAATCCTACTTGGGAATTTGTTTTGGATTTTTTTAGTTTGTATTCTAGTATATCTTTTATTTTTTAATTATAATTATTTATATCATATATCTATAAAGGTGATGGAAAACATCGTGAGGAAACCTGCATATCATAGCGATTTGTATGAATTTCTATGGTATGTAAAGTCTGCCAACACGCACTAGGCCAGCGTGGTGGATTATATGGCCTAACCGAATTGTATTCTGGATTGTAGAGGAGGTTCGTGCCCTGCAGTGGGACGTATATGGGCTGATGCAATTATTTTTATCAATATTAGGATATTTAACAAAATTTAATAAACTATTTTATTTCTATCTTCAGAAATATAATTCTTTTTTTTAACCGTAAATTGCATCTGTGTTGCCATTTTCCAATAATTGAGATGAACTTTACAATACAATTAAAACTCCCATATATGAACTTGAGCTATATACCGTATCACATTAAAATTATCGATATTGTGCGATTGAGAGTGGTTAGGTAATATAGTATAAGGTCTACCACGCTGCACGCACCCTTTAGAACGCACGCTTTCCATAGAAAATACAGCTTCCAAAAGGACATTGTTCAATTTTGGCCTAAGAACCGAAGTGAATATAAATTATACTATAATTTGCATTTATTTTTATATTGTTTGAAATATATTTTAGTATTCCACGGACACTTCAAATAAAAAAATTCCAAATAAAAAGTTGGGTCACAATAGGGTATTTGACTATGATGAAAATATGAAACATATTGTTACTAGACTAACTGTAAATATTTTTTTAAACCAAATTAACTATTAAAGTATTAAAAACAATGTTGGATTGTCCTAAGAAATCATTTTCAAATTAAAATAATAAACCGCGGGTTCGATTCTCGCCTTATGGCATGTAGATAGCTAGGTAACTGTCTAAAATAAAAGTAGTGACAATCATTTAAATAAATAATTTTCTATCGAAATAATATCGATATTTTATGAATTGTGGTGAATGGAACTCTTCTATTTTGGATATGCGTTTTATCACAAATCCAAAGTGGATCCACTATATTTTAAGAAACGTAACGTTGAAAGCAAAAGCGTTTAGGTAGTTGTTTTTCATAAAAATTCTAAGCATTTATGAAAACTAGCCACATGCCCCGTCTTCGCACGGTGGCAATGTAAAACCTTGGTGTAAACCTTCCTTTTGACCTACTCTATCTATTAACAAAAATCGCACTTTGCACAAATGCAACTTTGTAAAATGATAATTGTCAACGAATTATCTTAAACTTGACTAGGTACTATCTTTTTTCCTAGTATCTAGTAGAGTAGTCCTTTCCTAGTTCTAGAAGAGAACATATATAGCTGTACATAGTATTGTTAATATTACTTTGATATTACTACTCTAATATTTCACGCAAGCTTGGTTATTTTTTATTTATAACCTCAAAATATTAACTTTTTTCGTAATTATTTTAGTTTCCTGAAGTGTCCGTTCGTGAAAACTTATTTCATAGGATTCCATATAATTTTAAGAGTTTATATTATTCACTTTCGATTCGAACGGTTCTTAGGCAGAACATGTATGGGGCCGGAACAATGTCCTTTGTCATTCTCAAACATTGATATCTTTTGTATATCAATGTTCTCAAACAGCAGGTTCTAAACAGTAAGACTTTTCAAAAACCATACCAAGAGGTAGAGAATAAAAATATTGTGATTGCACCAATTTCTTTCGTCCTTCGCAAGCCCTACAGTCACCGCTGATACAGTATTACGATGTTTATTAAACCAGCGTTCAGTACGCAGTAATTGGCTTGCACTACCGTTACAACAGGCATATTTCGCGGACGCATCGCCCTGCCTCACTGCCAGCCCCTGACATACATACGCATTATAGTTTATTTTTGAACTCATTTAAACTTCCTTGATTTTGTACACAAGTTTTTGATATTCTATTTGTAAGGAGGATGCTAAGTGTGCCTTACGAGTAGTAGGTAATGTTACATATAAACATAAACTCACGTCTTTTTTCCAGAAGAGGTAGGCAGAGGTATCAGGACACCCATATTTCGCCATGTATATGCCGTCCCACGATGTGATAGGCGATGATGCGATGCGTCTATCGCCATATCGGGTTCAAATATCTGAATCCGGGTTGATAATGAGTAGAAAACTTCTATACCACTTTGCCCGACCCGAAATCAAACCCGAGACCTCGCCTTTGTAACCGTACCATAGTACAACTACGCCACCGAGGTGATGTTATGGTAAAGGAAATATAGTGTAGGTATCTAATTCACAAAAATTTTGAAGCTGTCACCGAGAACTCGATATAGAATATTGTGGTGAAGTCACACATATAATTTTAATTGTACTTATAGAAGCATAAACACGGGTAAAACAGTAAATTCATTTTACTGGTGGTAGGTCTCTCATATGTGATAGACCGCCTGGGTAGACCTACTCAATGTCTATTTCTCCCACCAAACAAAACTGTAAATGCACATTTGTGTTCTAGTTTGAAGAACATTGTAGCCAGAGTTACTACTGGACATATTGACACTTACGTCTTATCAGTGCCGGATTAAGCCAGCGCGGGGCCTGTAGCAAATTATGTCAAGGGGCCCTTGGTTTGCGTTAGGTTCTCAAGTTTAGGGTATTAAATAAAACAAAACTGTTACAAATAAACTTTTCTAGATTTAATATGGGCAAATTTAGAGATAAGACTTTCAATGTCGACTTCTTTAAGCAAATCGTGCTCTATATTCAACAATGTGAGATGATTAAGACGTTCTTGACCCATCGTGTTCCTTTTTCATTTTTTATACGTTTTAATTTTGAAAAAGTTCGTTCACTACTGCAGTTAGTGATCATAAAGGATAAGTAAATGCGCAACGTAATTTCTAAGTTTGGGAATCACGATTCTAAAGAATTATTTAATAAATGTTTATAAAATTGCTGATCCCGGGGCTCCTGTTTCTTGCTATCAATAACAATAGCCACATCTGTTTTCAGGAGCACTGTGACTATACGTGAGGATTTTTCCAGGATTTTTCTCTTCTGTTGTAAGAGATTTTAGCTGTCGAAATACTCCAAAACCACTAGTAATTATATGTTATTATGCTTTCATACGTTTAGTTAAAGCCAACAGTAAGTTATCAATAATGACAATAAACACCTCTAATTCGAAACGTTGTCCAGGTGTTTGAATTTCAACAAAGTCGTGGAGTGTAGTAGAGACGTTGAAACTAGTCCGTAAACTTCATTACGATATTCCGCTTTTTGATCTACGTTATTGGCAATATCTTCCAAAACTTTCTTAATAGTGATAAAATCACATAGAAGTGCCTTCGTAGCATCAGCTCGGGCTGACCACCTAGTGTCCGATAACCGTTTCAAAATTGGAATGTTTGAAGTAGAATCTTTAAGTGCGTTCGTAAGACGATCTCATAGAAAGGTAGAAGCGGAAAAAAATGTATAGAGGTTTTCAAGGAAATAGAAGAAAAATATTGCTTCTGTACAGCAGTCTGCAGCTCACTTAGCAACTAAATTTAATGAATGTGCAAGACAGGGAATGTATTCTGCGTATTTATTTATTTCCATAATTCTGGCTTGTACGCCGATGTATTTCCCATTCATGTTGCTGGCATTATCATAGCTTTGCCCACGACAATCTTTGATATAAATGCCAAGAAGTAAACATTGAGCGAGTTGTTCATCAGTATGTCCTTCCATGTCCAAGAACTTAACAAATCTTTCCACTGGTCCAGATGGCAGAAAATAGCGCACTATCAGAGTTAATTGGTCTACATGTGATATATCTGGAGTAGAATCCAATAAAACTGAGTATTATTTGCATCTCTTAATTTCGCAATTAATTTGATCTAGTATGCTCGATGCAATTGGATGAATAAATCCCTCACAAGTTATTTTTGTTAAATATGGCGTATGCTTTATTAGCATTTTCCTTTCCTTTATTAGCATGATTTTAAATATGTTGAGCCATAAAAGCGTCAATTTGGGCTATTAATTCTAACAAGCTTAAATAATTGCCATTGTGAGGTGAACCAACAATTTCGTCACTACCCCGAAATGCAAGACCTCGTTCTGCTGTAAACTTTGTTACTGTAATTATTTGTATTAATAATTTTGTCAATAAATTATGCGCATTCTTCTAGTTATCTAATCCGTCTTTCGTAAACCGTGGTGACGAACTATCTGAATTCGTAACTTTGCAAACAAAACAAAAAAGTCGTCCTTTGGTTTCCGAATAACACACCAGTCTCAGACGTGAATTTTATTCGTTACTTTATGTTTATAGGTGTAAAATGGCTTAAACAGAATCGTGGCTTATTTTCGTTTTCGAAAATTTTTTGATGACAAAAAAACACTATTCGTATGTTGCAGTTCGTTGCTTCCCTTTTCAATCCAATAATCTCTATTAAACATTACATCATTAACGTTAAAAGTTCGTACAATACCTAGGTACGTATTTTTACGATTTAACGTGATGAAATCGAGTTTTAGATTTTTAGGTGGAAGTGAAGCATAGGACAAGCGCTTCGCGTTTGAGACATGCAAGATATTTTACGCTCCTCATTCCTATCTAAATTGATATTTTTCAAATTACGGTCAGACAAGCGATGGAGCGCGGGGCCCCCCAATTCGCGGGGCCCGTAGCATTTGCTACTCTTGCTACGTGGCTAATCCGGCACTGCGTCTTATGCCTCAGGGTGGCGAGCGCAGTGAAATGCTAAGTATTACTTTGATATTCATGGTGTTGCTTAGTTTGCGTGCTGATGACGTATGATCAGTCGTATAAACCATTAGGGAAATGGTATAGTTTTCTCGACATTCATTGCTATAAAAAATATTAATATGTTTTATAAATAAATAAATTAAAACATTGTTACTTGTAATAAAATAGTTTCGATTGATATAAGTCAATAATAAAAGTCCACCGGCACGAGAGTAATAATTACAAGAAAAGAAACGCCAAGAAACTTAGCCTTAGATCTTAGTTTCTAATTTCAGATATTTTCAATCGCATTGCTAGTCATTCATTGGCCATATAAATTCAGTAGTCATTGCAAATACGTAAGTATATTTCGTGAAAAAACTTTCTTCTTTACATGAGTCTCCAATTCGGAACGTCACAACATTGATCTTGTAATGTAATTTAGCACAATAAAACTCAAGCTGTCGGATTTTCGATATTCCTGTTGGTTCGGGTCGCATATATTTATTTTCCTCCACCATAAACTTTAAGTAAAGGATTTCGTTGGAAAATACGATCTCAAATTACTTCTTAACCTCAATAATACATTGTTACATACAATGTTGCACCGCAATCTCATGCGGGATTAAGTGGCGATCCTGGTTTCTCAGTTTTATTTTTTTTTATTGCTTTGAATGGCGAGACGAGCATGCCGTTCGTCTGATGGTAAGCGCTATGATCGCTCATGAACAGTGGCAAAACCAAACAACACCTTGAATTACAAAGCAATGGTTGGCATTCCACTGCGGTCGCAATCCTGAGACATAAGATGTTAAGTCTCAATATGTCCAGTAGTTACTCTGACTACAATATCTTTAAAATCGAATCACAACAGTGCATTTAAACTGCTGTTTGACGGGAGAAATAGGCATTGTGGTGGTACCTAACCAGGCGAACTCTCACATATGATAGACCTACCACCAGTCAATCTTCTATTACTTTCATAAAATCTCGATTCTGCTTTATTGGAGTGGTCAGGGATTATAGAGAACCAATAATTTAGTCCAGTTAAATGTGTTATTTCATTTCAACTGTCAAACGACTTATGCATGCAATGTATAGACTGCCTTATTCATAAACACTTAAAACCTATTTTAGTTATCAAATGTTTTGTCTTCTTCGCTCAAACGGAATTCAAAAGTCATCTCAGGTGATTTTAGCACGTGTTCTGTTTGTTCTTCTATTTTTTTAAATACATCGCAGTTAGAGATGTAATTCTGAGTTCTGACCAGCTTCGTAACTAGCATTCATACGACTGGTGGAACCTCGAGTTTTGCAACTGCTCTCCAAATTAACTGATTCTTAGTTTGGTCTAGCTACCCCTGGTCTACTCGAGGTTTTGCATCCTGTACTTAAGCCCAGCTCGCACCGCCCTAGTTTCTCCACTGTCTCTGAACTTACATCAAGATAAGTTTGTCATATTTGTTTTATTTTTATTTTATTAATTTGAGGGGGAAAAGGAACAATATAAACATACCAAAATATCTTAAATACCTTATCCAGCAAAGTTTCCACCAATTATTTAAACATCAACGAAAACAACATGTAACAAAGTTCAGAATTTACGAGACCTTTAAATCTCACAACACAGACTCTTTTTTTAAAGGAATTTATACAACAAAGTCAGTTTTAGTGCAACGATTTCTTTTAACTTGGATGTGGAGCCGTGAAAGGGTATTATTTGTGAGTAATATTGGAAAACAATGCGGCGCTGCGCATGCCTGACCTCGCGGCCCGAGATTATGCTCATTTGCCTTTTATTTTATAGAAAACGGGCCGATCTAGCGGGCCTCGCCTCTTGCAGGATGTTAGTGGGGGCAAAAAGAAACTAGCATCTGAAGCTTAGGGCTGCCGTGTATTTTGTTGGTATTTTTTTAAGCCTGGGTGTAGATTAATAAATGTGCTAGGCAGTAGCGCCGAAATATATTTCGGCGGATCCGATTTTTTAAGTCTTTACAGCATCAGCCGCGATATCCCTTGGTATGCAAAGCCATGTCCCGTGGCTCCTATGCCGTTGAATACGTAGTATGGCCTATAGTACTAGAAACTCACTGGCTGCAGGGCGCTTCAGGCAGGTAACTTTAGAAAACCTCGGGAAATCGGGTAAGCACCAATGAAGTTCCTGTGGCTGATACTAATGTCTGCCTAAGATACTAAAATCAAAACAAAACATCAGCGTTATGATCCGATCACACAGTAAGCCGTACTGTGTGATCGGATCATAACGCTGATCAATCATATCTGTCAATAAATAATAAATCCATCTAATTTAAATTACCATATTTCCATCATAACAATTTCCGACACTGATTTAAAATCACTGCGTTTCGGGAACACAAAACAGCTGCCAACCATAGCGTTTTGGTTTACTTTTTGCGCCATAAACAGCGGATGTATTAATATTCCCCGGCCAGCGCGATGCCCTATCTTAGGTACAATTTTTCTTTGTCAGACATTTAATGCTGAATCTTTAGCTCAATATTATGAATATGCAATTTAGATCACAGTTATTTGATTTTGAAATAGTATTGCTTAGAAATAGAACAAAAATTATGAAGATATTACGTTACTTGAAAGTTGACCACACGTTGAATGATATTTCGAAGATGGGACAATGTCCATTTTACTATGAAACTTAGTATCGGTGCGAATATTTTTGAGCTTCGATGAAACTTACTTTTTGTGTATGTAAAACTACATATTTTCAGTAAATATAAACGTAATTGTGACACAGGCCCTGAATTCTTGAAGAAATTAATTTGAAATCCAATCAAAATGATTTTATAGCTCTTTGTTAACAACTGTTATGAAAACACTTACATACTTCAAATCTTGGCTAGACGCACTACAGTGTATATGGCATATGTAGCATTGTCGAACCCAAGACTTCTTTACTATCAAGACTTGTATGTATTTCATACATGCGTCCACACATAAACGCACTTTTCCCAGAAGGGGTACACAGAAGTGTCACCAGGACACCCACGTTTCACCTTGTTAGTTCCACTATGGGGCGGATCCCATAGTGTGATGGTAGGTGAGCCTATCCTATATCACTTTGTCCGACCGAATGTGAACCGGGATTTTAATCGCGATCCCGACTTGATTTATCAAGGGAGGGTTAAATCAAACCTATTATAAGTTGGCGGTTATAAAAATTCTAAATACCTCTAGTATGCAGATTTCCTCTCAATGTTTCCTACACAGTTAATGTGCCTTAAACAGCGTAATGATTAGTTACTTGGCAACAATCGGCTTTGAGGGCGGACACCTATCCAAGATAGACGGTAAACGTTGCTTAACCATTCGACACGCGGATTAAACTAAACGGCACCTTTAATTATATATTTGTAATATTAGCTTATATTAGCATTGAGTTATTATGGGATTAGGTTAGTTTGGGTTTGAAGTGGCTGTATAAAATTGTTTTTGTCATTGTAGGTATGGCGAACCAATGACACCTTGTTGGCATACGGCATAATATTTTTTGCATTCTACCGATCACAAATGCACTAAAAGACAAAAACATCTATTATTATTTTTATTTTTTTTATTACGAAAATCTCAACACAAAAAAAATATTCCGAGCTTATCTGTTGTTGTAGTATAGGTATGTTTACCTCAAGATTATTAAATCGAAATTATTTGAAGATCAGTCTATGGCCGTGTTATTATTTTTTATAAAAAAATGCAAGTTGATACATAGAGGTTTGCAACCCGTCATATTGATGCCAGTACATATTATAGCTATAACCACACCAACCTACCTATAATCAAATATTGTATAAATGCGATGAACAATTCCACATATACATACAACAGTTGTCTTGCCACGTGTATAAATAAATAACTTTTCTTTTCGGTTTTCGGGTTTTGACTTTTCAGTCTCACAACCAACCAGACTCGGAACAATTAATGCTTGTGGTCCACACAAATAACTGTCACGATGCAGGGATCGAACCGCGAGCTCGCGAGTTCTACATCGTCTAACCAACTGCGCATCGGAGGCTGTCAATGCTTATATTCTTATAATAAATAACCTCGAATAGGGTCCAACGGTAAGGCTCGGTAGGGTTGGCACGTACGCAAAACGCCAATTACTACGCGCCGGGCCGCGCGTCCATCCATCAAAGTCTTTCGCGTGTTTACTAGGGTTGACGATCACTTTGATTTCTGCCTGTTATTTTATTGTCGACAGTATTGTTACATGTCGTGTACTTTTAATTGGACAATTCATTGGAGATACCAATCGGGTAAATAGTTATATAAACAAAATATGTTAAATTTTAATTTTAATTTAAGTCGCATAGGGAATAAAGTTAATACCATTTATAAGTGCTTTTGTTGTATGTTGCATGTTGTATCAGCCCATATCCATTCCACAGCAGAATCTACTCTACAATCAAAAATATACGTTGAGAGTGGTTAGACCATTATATAGTCCACCACGCTGGCCAAGTGCGAGTTGGCGAAATTTACATACTAAGAAGTTCATACAAATCGCAATGGTATGCATTTTTATTCACGATGCTTTTCTTCACCGTGCTAATTAATATAACTACTTTTATTTAAGTCATTTTATTTCAATAGATTTTAAACTACTTACTAAATTAAAGCTACTGAAATAGTAACTATTAACTGTGATATAAATATACAACATATAACGAGAATAAAGTATCTATCAAACTTTGACTGCCTCCGTGGTGTAGTTGTACCACAGTCCGGTTATATAGCTGGGGTCTCGAGTTTCGGATGGGGCAATGTGATATTGGATTAGTCTGGAATTTGTGCCCGATATAGCGATAAGTTTGCCCCGTATCACATCGTGGACGTGACATCTCTGCCTACCCCTTTTGGAAAAATGGTGTGAGTTTATGAATTTATGTATGCATGGATCAACTATAAAATAAATACAATAAAAATAAATTGTCTTTGATGTAGAGTTTTTACCCGTTCTAAAAATTTCTCCGTCAACTATTATTTTTTTATTTTTTATTTTTAAATATATTAGGCATCCTTAAGACATCGAATGGGTTTATCTTTATTGCGAAGCGTTGGTCGCGTCTTCGTCACATCAATTGGCACAATAGGCGCCGCCCCTTTGTATTCACTTGTACTCTTTACTTCTATTTTAATACATTGTCAGTATGCGCAGGTTTTTACCGGCCTAATTGGAGCTTTGGACCTTAAAAAACGCTATGAATAGCATAGTAGATTGTCTTTATTTCATTATTTTTATTGCTTTGTACTTATTTTGAAAGGAAGGGAAATATTACGTTAAGAAATATTGTATGGTTAGTATAATTTAATATAATACTAAAGTAATAAGGGTTTATATATAGACTATTTTTTATTTGATTCCTCTATTAATTGGCACATTTAAAATAATTGATATAAAATAAACATAAAATTATAAGTTCAGTTGGCAATTATTTTAACTTACGCGTACATTTTGTACCTGGCGGACATGTAAAACATTTCTCATTACCGTTATACACATCTTCAACTTCTGTATATTTTATATCTAGATTTCGATATCCAGAACTTCTTTGGGGGCCATTTCAGTACAGGACACATAACATTCAAGTTAAATACTACAAAATGTAACAACAGGACAAAGGTACAAAAAATACTGCGTACTGTAAAAACCTTTTAGCGGTTTGCGCGTGAGGTTGAAATAAAACGATTTTCAGAGGCACTTGGCGACCGCGCCGAACCAAATGCAAAACAACTTGCGCCGCGCCGTATGCACTCAGTTCTCTGTAGGGTTGCCAGAAATTGTGAATTTTAGAATCTATTTTTTTTAATTGGTTCGCTCAAATGCTCTGTGTATTTTAATCCTAATGGAGTATTGTACCGGTACGTTTTAAACCTTTGTATCACATTGGCTGAATCCAAGACGCTTTTCAAGGTTCACAACCCGATATTTGAGTCACTCTGACGGGCGTTCCTCCATAGTTTGAAGTGATAACTATTTGAGACTAGTTATATGTGTATGAATGCATAATTAGCATTACAATTCCATGTGTGATGCAGAAAGATTTTACTTGTAATTTGACTCTGCTTAATAATTAGGACTGTCCCAAAGCTGGGAATTCATTGTATTCTCGGGTGCTTGCTCTTGTATCATTCCATTGATGCGATATTATATATATAGTATTTATAATTTTATTTATAATATCAACATGGTACATTAATATTCTATGAGACGAATCAAGAAAATAAAAGGAAAAAATAAAATGGCTCACCTTAAATTCCGGGAAAAAAAATTAAATTCTAAGGAACACTGATATGCAAATATTTCAAAACTGCAATTAAATTCCTATAAACATAAGGTATTTTTAATTTCCTGCTGGTAGCCCTTGGTAACGCGGTGCGTCTGTGCGAAGTGGGCCAACTCAGCGCACGAACCTGCTGTCCTACATTAACCTAACCACTCGACGATATTCATAAACCGTAGCTCTGTCCGCTGCCTTTTGGAACCTGATCGGATATTCATAAGGTGTCGCCAATTAGATTGTTGATATTGGATTATTCTTGTCTATTTGAAACGTACAGGTGCATTTTTTCTGTTTCAGTATAATCACTGTATTTTATTAGTAAGGAGTAAGTACCTATACACTGTATCAGTCCATAACGTCCCACTGCAGGGCACGGGCCTCCTCTACAGTCGACAGTACGATTGAGAGTGGTTAGGCCACATAGTCCACCATGCTGGCCTAGTGCGGGTTGGCGGACTTACATACCATAGATTTTTTTATAAATCGCTATGGTATGCAGGTTTCCTCACGATGTTTTCCTTCACCGTTTTAGTGCGTGCTGATTGACTATCAATACATGACTCCTAAAAATCAGATGTGTGCGCTGGGATTAGAACCCGCGACCACCGTGATCATGTTGGCAGTCGCGTCTAGTCCGTTTACCAACACCACCACCAGCACGCACTTACTTACACGTATATACTAGCATACATAATACATAAACTCACGCTTTTCTCCCAGACGGGATAGGCAGAGGTAATACCATGACGCCCACGTTTCGCCATATATTTTCCGTCTCATGATGTGACATGGGACGAGCCTATCTTCATATCGGGCACATATAGAAAAAAACTATTATTACATTGTCCGATCCGGGATTCGAACCCAGGACCACGGCTTTACCATCATACTGTAGTACAACTGCGCCACCAAGGTACTCTATAGTCTGCTGTCTAGAAAAAATGCAAATCTTCGATAAATTTTGTCTTTAACATATGTATTTTTTTTTTATCATTCTAGCCCATAGTCATTGACAAAGATTTACTACCTAATTATTTAGTCACTCTCATATTAAGACTTCATTTTACTTAGAATACACTCAAAAATATTTTGCAATCGAAATTAACAAACAAGCGTTGCGCAAACAAACCCACCTGCCCAATAAAATAGTTGTAGTCTCCGATAGCATCGATTATTAAACAATTCCCATGCAAACACTCTAATGAAATTACTTAACCTTTTATCGGATTATTAGAAATAGCTTGTAAACCATCAAAGTTTACACTACCAACAATCGACCCTGGAATCCAAACATCTTTAAAGCAAGCAAATTGATTGATAACTTGATGAGGATAAACGGAAGTGGGCGATGAAAATAGGTTGCGACAGCCTTTTGATGTAGGTAAAAAACTAACGACTTCGATAAGGAATTTAATATTTAAGGCCTCCTTGGAGACAAACGTTTAGGAACTCGGCCTTATGATATGATAATGTTTGTAACAGATGCCCAATTTTTTATCTTAATAAATAAAACAAATGATAAATAACACCCAGCAGTCACACACATAGTCCTGACCCCACCTTAAGATAAGTTTTGTGCCGTGGGTATCAGGAACTACTAGAGACTTTTTGGTCTCACGAGCAACCAACCCGAAAGAAATAAACACTAACATTTCTCTTGGTGCGGGGATCGAACCCACAACCTCTTGTTTCACAGGCGGAGTTTAACCGACTGCGCCACGAAAGCTGTCATCTTAGTTAATTGTATGTCCAATTGTTTTTATATAGTAGATAGAACCTTTGATATTAGTTTTCTTTTTACGAGCTGTGTTAAAATCCAAATAATTATGTGCAGGTCACACAGCTATTTGTCACCGTGCAGATATAGTAGCTCACTTCAAGCCTTGATTTATCACCTCCCAAAACAAACGACCAAATAGACTTTCACCATACTTTTGGGCACCTTAAATCACGCAGTTCTTGGAACAATCATATTGTATACGAGGTCGAAGCGCAGTCAGGAGCTTGTAAAACATAAATGGGAATGGAAAAACCGCACGCAACGCGCAAGTGCAAGATAACCTTGTACACTTTCATCCGGGCACAATGGATGGCCAGTTGTTCTTATTTGCGATACGCGCCGCTTTCACTGGCTCTCGATTGATGGCTACAATGTATCGAGATACGTTATCAACCGTACGACCATCTTGTACTTAGGGTTTTGTACGCGACACGGTTTCACCTGTATGACAGCCGCGGCTTACTGCTTCATGCTGATGTCTTTATTGTTCGTATTCTATAGAAAGTTATTATGGCGATGCCTAATCGAATTTGGATAAGGTTATTGAAGACTAGGTTTCATGGATATGTTTTGAAAAATCTATATTTCATTGGTCGTTGATACATTAAAACGGTTGGGTGTAGATTTAACAATATGTATCCTGAATTTCTATTACAGAAATTAGAATTCTTTTAAAGATTTCTACATCCATATTTTCTGCAATTTTGCGTTTGCTCATCTTATGAGTGCATCGCATATCGATAATATCATATTTTATTCCTCATAATGTACGGATATGACTTATGATGAGAAACTCACAGTTTTCCGTACTAGTTCATTCATATTCAAAAATAAATATTGACACAGTTACCCCATGTCTTTCACAAATGAATAATCCTGAATCTTTATTCATATCAAAACACAGAATAGAGGTTATGCAATTGAGATCAATCGACCTTTTATTCGGTAACCGTGATCAAAGCTTTAACCAAGTTACATTTATAAACAAGAGATTAAGCACGCAATTCATCACGAAATCATCTGGTATCTGCGTGCAGAGTTTCAAAAGATCACTTTTCCAAATCACCAGAGAACAGAGAAAGTATTGTACAAAAATCGTTTAGGGGGAAAGGTCGAAAGCCTGAAAGGTTGGACGGGCAATTATTCAAAGAGCCATTGTCGTATTCAATTTGTACAAAACGGTATTATGTTCTCTTGTGTAATGTTTTGTTATTTTGTTGTTGCTTTATTGTGTAACAAACTATCTCATTTATAATACTCGTTGTGATTTCACTTTTTATGAAGATGTATGGATTCATCCCGCTATGAGAGGATTAATGGAGTTTTATTATTGTTATTACTCTTTTCCATCGGTATGTAGGTGATGTAAGTTTTTACTGCGTCGGAATTAGCTCACAACTCACAAGGCAGATGTTATTATGTTATAAATAGTTTCTGAACGGATTTGCACATCTGTGTATGGAAATCTGGTTTCTTCATAATATTGCGTGTTGCTTGATATTCGGTTACATACAAATACTGGGTATATCAACACTGCTACCGAAAACTAAGCCGGGTGGTAGTTTTAGTGAGTACAAACACAATGCAACTAAAATTTTCGCAAAAAACGCGACGATATTTTTTTTTATGATTTTTTTAATATTGTAATTTTGGGTGGTAAATCCATAGTTTTTGCCAAAATAATAATTTTAACTCTTTTATACCTAAGAGTCCTTATAAATAAAAGGGTATACACTATTATTTTAGGAAAAAAATGAATTTACCATCCAAATACCACCATAGGAAAAATTAACAAAAAAATCGACGCTTTTTTTTTCAACATTCTCTGTTGCAATGTGTCTGAAGTCATTAAAACTACCATCCGTCTTCGTTTTCGGTAGCAGTCTTGAGATACCCTGTATGTATACACACATATATTATTATAATTTTGTAGTGTTGCCTTAATGTTAAGGGCTTCAGGGAACTAACCTTATGAATAGGCATATAATTTATTCTGTCACTTATGTGTAACATCTCACGTGGTCGAGATTGCTTAGGAATATGCATGAGTTTGGTAAATTCAAACGGCATACAGGGTATATCAAGACTACTACCGAAAACGAAGCCGGGTGGTAGTTTAAGCGACTTCAGACACAATGCAATAGAAAATGTTGCAAAAAAAAGCGTCATTTTTTTTTATAAGTTTTCCTTTGGTCGTATTTGGGTTTTAAATCCATTTTTTCCTAAAATAATAGTGTGTACCCTTTTATTTATAAATACTTTAAGGTATAAAATAGTTTAAATTATTATTTTAGCAAAAACTATGGCTTTACCACCCAAAAATGATGGTATTAAAAAATGATAAAAAAAATTGTCGCGTTTCTTTGCGAAATTTTTAGTTGCATTGTGATTGTTGTCTCTAAAACTACCCGCTGGCTTCGTTTTCGGTAGCAGTCTTGATATACCCAGTATGATTGATCTTACGGGAAATGGAAAATATTAACAGAAAGGGGAGTTATGTTTAGATATTTAGCAAATAATTGTATCTTTTCAAACCATTGTAGCTTCTTACAGATATTTTTTGTACAAAGACTAAGCGCGATCGCTTCATTCATCGCGAAGTCATTTTTTATCAATATTTAAAGACTGATAAAATTTGTTGATAATTATTTATTACACCCAGACTAGTCCATAGACAATAGCACGTGACGAATATTGACTGTGATCATGAAAGCACTCATAAATAAATATTCTAAATTCTCATATTCTTTATATTGAAATTGAATTTGTTAACGTATAGGAATTCTCTATCAGTTATTCAATATCTTTATAAGAATAAAATTATCTACCTTAAAATTTGTAAATCTGTTTTTATGACTGAGAAAGTTCAATTGCATTTCCACGAAAGATCATGGGAACATCTCAAAAACTTTTATCGGCGTATCAATATGACCGTTGAGAATAACAATAAATATTTATTATGAACGTGCGTAACAAATTATATGGTTTTATTTCTACATTGTATTCAGATTCTTTGAAATTTCACCATTTCTTTTTGTGATAGTGAAATTTCTTTATCTTCAGTTCATATCGCGGGAACCCTCTATTAGACAATAGTTTTACAAAACAACCGCATAAAATATAATATATTCATATCTCTTCAATCATTCCCTCACTACTGAGGATCGTGACTCCGTCTGATTCCGTCAACCAGTTGACCCCATCGGTTCCGTTCTGTAGCTTGATGGCGTGCGTCGCTGTCAGGTATTTTTAGTTCCTCCGATATTTAGACCATCGTTCGACTTATCATAATCAGCATATTCGCGTCCACTGCTGGACATAAGCCTCTCTTATGGCACGCCACTGGGCTCGATCTTCAGCCCATCGTCTCCTACCGCTACCAGCCATCTTTTGGATATCGTCACTCCACCTCGTTCGACTTATATTTCTAGCTAATTAATAATTTAACTATATATTTCATTTGAATGCCTTGGTGTTGCGATTATACGTATGATTACAAAGCTCAGGTCTTGGGTCCGGATCCCGGGTTGGACAAAGATACAGTGGATTTTTCAATTCATTCTCAGCCCGGAGTCGGCTGGTCCCCTTTCACGTCTTGGGACAAAACACATGAGGCGAAACGGGGGCGTTCTGGCTACCAGCACCTCTGCCTACCTCTTGTGGGAAAAAGGCGTGAGGTTATGTATGTATGTATAAATGTATGTATGACTATCGGAGTCGAATACTCGTTACGGATGGGATCCGTGTCATCATTCCATTCTCGGCTTACATGTAATGAACACTTGGCAGCCCTATCCAATGAAGGTCAGTTGAGATGAGATAGCGAGAGTTGTAATGGTCAAGTGCAAGGAAAGTGGCAACCATATAGCTTTTTATACGCAGTTAAAACACCTCGACGAAGGAATCGCTTAAACGGTATTTAATGGGCTTTGTCACCTGCGGATATTTTGAGATGAGTTTTTATGTACTTGCAGTGGAGAGGTAATTGAAAAATGCCTGTTGGTGTTCCATTGGAAAGTGTGATACTGATCGTGATCGTTTTTAAGATTGTTATTTTAAGGAGTAAAGTTGTTAATGAAGTACCTCGAGGAGAGATTTTGGTTGATTTCAAGAACATGTCTTTTCCAAAGTTATTCATATATTTTTTTATTGCAAAGAATTTCGAGACGAGTAAGCCGTTCTTCTGATGGTAAGCGATACGACCGCTCATAAACAGTAGCAACATTCCATTGTGCTCGCCATCCTGAGACATAATCAACAAACCTTTTAGAGTCCTTAAAAAGAATTTCTAAGTCATGTAAAATCTACCAACTTATGCCAATTCAACATAGTTTATAAAGACCTAAATCGTAAATACTGTATTTATTTTTAAAACAATTTCACTAAGTATCACACAGATCATAGTCCATGAACAATTACAAGACCCTATAGGCCAAGATGCATAAAATGGTTAAAGTAGTTAATTGTTGATTGAAGAGCATTAAATTAGCTTGTCCAGTTATCCACGCAACTACAACTTTATGTGTAACGCAGGTCGTAATCAACTTAATTAGTTTCCCTATTGTCTAACACTAGCACTATTAAAACTAACCAGGCGTGTATTTAGAACCGTTAGTCGACCACACTATAAATATTAGTAAGACGTACAACTTGAAAGTAGAAATGTTTGGGATATATATTTTTAGCTAGGGGAAGGGCGGTGTGGTTTGATAATTTTTAGGTTCGTTGCCAACCCGCACTAGGCCAGCGTGGTGGACTATATGGCCTAACCACTCTCAATCGTACTGACAATTATAGAGTAGGCCCGTGCCCTGCAGTGGGACCTATATGGGCTGATACAAAAAAAAACTTTATTAACCTAAAGGCAGCTTTGTGTTTTGTTTACATCTGTGATATAAACACTGTTATTTGTCAAATATGTCTGGATTTGGTTTATTTATTTAATAAGCGTACTATGTCCAACTTTTGATATGGCACTGAAAAGTGTTTTTTTTTAAATAAGTAAATATGCCCCTCCGTCACATACTTCCTGATCCCGCACTAAGATCAAGTTTTGTGTCATGGGTATCAGAAACTTCGTGATTTTTCGATCTCAGAAACAGCCATACCCGAAACAAAACTTGCAGATCACATATTTGTCTCGGTGCAGGGATCAAACCCGCGATCATGCTTTTCACAGCCAGCGACTAACTAACTATGCCATTAGTGTGTATTAGTGTGCCATTAGTTAAGAGATTTTATAGCTAAAATCATAAATAAAATCAATATAATGTAACATCACTATCGTACGTAACCACTCTCAATCGTACTCTCGATAGTAGAGGAGGCCCGTGCCCTGCAGTGGGACGTATAAGGGCTGATACCGAATGTAACATCAATATCGTATTTATTAAGAAGAGGATAATTGTATGAAAGGAAATGGTAGAGTCGCTCTACACTCAATAAAATTGTCAAAACTCAACAATTTCTCATCATCTATTACTAATTTTTATATGCTTCTAGATTCTAAACTAAAATCAATTTGTATGCCCCTCTCCAAATACGCAAAATACGTACCGCTGAAAACAGAGCAGTATCCGTAATTGCATGATTCGATATAATTGTTAGAATTAGCTGCGTCCTCCATACACGCCACATTACTGACAATGCGTATAAATCAATGTCTACTGTCTCGTAGGGTCACCGATTATTTGCTGTTTGTTGTGAAAGGAGGAATTAGATATAAAACGTTGTTTTGTACTTCTTGTTTATAGAATTATTAGTACATTATATCGTCGTGTTATGTGGCAAAGCAGCATTAATAATGTGTAGCTTTTAACATTTTCTGTAATTGTGTAATATTGGAATATTTTAAGAGCATATTTATTCAATTATGCAAGTAAATGTTAATTGTTGTAGCTCAAGAGTAATTAAGAGTAAAAGAATGATGGAACTTATTAAACTGCAAAAAGTACTAGTAAAATTATAGTATAATCCTACGAAATATTATTTGGAATTAGGGTTGATAGATAGATAAAATATATTAAAAGTAATAACATATAGCATACTAACTAGACCTTTAAAGAGAGTTAAGTTTTGTGACACCGAAAAGTCCCAAAGTGAGACCCACGACACAAGATTCGATCATGATATGTGACTGTTGAGTTAATTTATTCTTAAATCTATCTTTATAAGTTCTAACTATTGTTAAATATTAAAACATGGGTTTAAAGCTTCAGTGTGAACTAATAACAGGTTCACTTGAAGAAATGTTTAGAACAAGAATAAATTAGTGAACTTCAATGTGGGTGGTGCAAATTATGCACAACTGTAAATAATCGATTCTAGTAAATACATGCGAGTGCAAAACGTTTGAAAATATTCATTGTGTACGAGAGAACCGATCGTAATTAGTAGTGCTGGGTGAGACACGACTCGTCTTCACATAGGGTTGGGAGAAAGGAACCGATTCTAGAATCGATACTTCAAGTAGATATTTTATAGTGATATCCGTTGAAATGTTCGTTTGTAGTAATGGTGTGATAAAATATGAATATCAAGGGTTTCCCTTCTATCGATTTCTCTTTAAGTAGAGTGTGACCAGCTTTAGAGAAATGTCTGTATCGACTTAAGTATCAACTTTCTGAACTAATGCCGTTTTGTGATACTAAATAATTTAATCAAGCTCAGTTTCTAGTACATTATCGTACATTTTATATGAGTATATTTTCGAAATCAGAAATCTGTCAACCCATATGCTTCCTTATATAGTCCACAACGCTAGCCTAGTGCGTGTTGGCATGCCATATAAATTCTTATAAACCGCTATGGTCTACAGGTTTCCTCACCGTGTTTTCCTGTGTGTGTTATAGAATCGATCAAAATTAGTTCATATTATAATCGATTTTAGAATATACCACACGGTATGTCATCGTGAAATCTATGGTCTACATCGACAATCCTCGAATTAGTTAAGTTTGCAATATCGTTAAAAATGTTAAAATAACTTTCAGTTTTGTCTCCTCTATAAGCCTCAGTTTACGACTTCAAGGTTATAAAAAGTCCGCAGCTTGGTCCGTTCGTTTAAAATTATGAGTTTTATTGCCATATTACGTCTGACTGAACGAGGTTGTTGCTTTTAACATTCCTAATAATTTTGCAGTGGTATGGACAAACAGGGAAGTGTTATGTAATTCCCAGATATTTAGATATTGGTACCTTACTGTATTTTGCTTTTATAAAAAAACATAGTATCAATATCAGCTTGGAAAAGGTTTGTAGAAAAAATGAATTTACAAATTCCCGATATTATATTCTCTTTTATTTAATTTAAGATAAAAGACGAGTTAGAAAACTATGTAAGTATAAGCAGTAGAGTACAATTTTAATTTTTAACTCATATCATAGATTTCGTTATCACTGCCATCACAGCTATAATAACATTATTAACAATTTTTCAAAGACGTCTATTTCAAACTTCAATTAACTTAAAACTGTTGATTCTGCTAATACCCGTTCTATTACAGTAAATTAAATAATAACACTATCTTCAGTTTCACCTAATCTAGCCACATCCAGCCTGTTTACTCCGAGGTTCGACCCTGAGGAGTCTTCCGCCTTGTGCACATATCTTGACGAATGACGTCTTGCACACATGTAGATGCAACATGCTTTGTATTATAAAAGTAATTGTTTCATGCAATAGTGATATAAATTGATGGCAATTAAAACTGGTGCAAAGATAAGCAAATGTGGGAGATGGCAAAAAATAATATTTTAGAAAATAGGCAGCTAAAAAACAAGATATATGTTAGTCACATAGTAAAAATCATGTTTTGGAAAATAGATAGGCAGATTAAACGATAAGTAATATGTAAGGGTTTTTGATAGTTCAAATAAAAGCCACCACCGACAATGGTGAAAAACGTGCCAGTTTGATATAAGTGTTTTTCATTTCACATGGTTGTAAATTATACTTTATACCCGTCGAAGTAATTGTGACTTAGGCTGTTTTGGTTCACTTGGCAATGCAATTAATATTCCACATGAAAAAAAAACAGAATGAATGAATAACATAAAACCGCAATTAATCAACTTAGATTTTCGGCCTCCCCCGGGGTACCGAAAGGGCAGCTTAATAGCTTTTCCTCTTGACAAAAAAAAAAAAAATCAACTTAGATACAATAGTATTTTTAGGAGAGAACAATGTACAGAACAAGGAAGCGAAAGCAATATTCAACAGGGTCGATCTGAATGGAAAAGTTTACCTCATAGAGCGCCATCAGTCTCAGCTTGGGAATCGCGAGACAATGGGAGAAATATATTCTTTCCTATAGCTTGTTACATATCAATTATGATTTTATCACAGCTTTCCCATAGTTGCATTGTTGGAGTATGTTTTTTTCAATCGGCTGTGGCTTTTTCTATTGGTGGCTGTGAAGTGATCTAGGTGCAACTGTTTAAATATTTATTTGATTGTATTGATATATATATATATATATATATATATATATATATATATATATATATATATATTATATTAATGGAAATAATATGAGTACTGCATTCCATTGTAGGCTAGTTTAAGGCTCTGAAATAATGAAGGATATTTGGTTCATCAAATTATAATTGTTTTTTTAATTTTCTTTGATTTCTTCCATTTAAAAAATAATAATTTGTGAATAATATAGAAGAAGTGGATGGATGGGGCTAAAATGGTGTAAAATTACGCCAAGAGCCCCTAATTTAAACAAGAATAAAAACCAAAAAACAAATTATTGAAAAGATACTTTATAAGAATCAATACTTGTATTTCATGCCTTATACCTACTCAAATTTCATACACTTTAATCTGTTTGTGAGGTCTATCTATGCTTAAATCAAAACCCATACCTCCAGACAATATCAAAGAAACGTGCACTCGTGTCTCAATATTTCCCAGTAAGTCAAGTACAAAAAGTACGGGATGGTGCATTGTAAATCATGGCTGAGCTAACGGTACCAGGAGTAATATCAATAAAGCAGGGAAACAAGAGAGGCTCCCGTGCTCACGTCACCGTTATGTTACATTGAAATGTGAGAATGCTAACAGAACGCGACTCAATACCCACTTTAACTCCTAAACTGTTGGAAGATGATAATTTTATACCATTTATGCGATATTATCTAGGAGTTGGATCCTGTTTATCGATTGTATTTGTACAATTTATGAAAAGACCTTTTTATGCCGGTTTGGCTTTTAGGTCAGCTTTTATAATATGTACTTTAGAATTGAAGGAAGAATTAGTATTACGTAAAATATTAAATACGATGCATGAACTAAGACTAGAAAGACTAGTAACGTTATCTAATACTTTGTCTTCTTCAAAAAAAACTAAATCTAAATATCTTTTTTTTATCCTTTACAAAATCTTTGGAATCTGTATCTTGTGGTGGTACTGCTACCACCGCTTCGGAACGTGTTGTAGCTTTGAAGAAGGAACTTCGCTCAAATTGAATTCAAAAATCGTTTAAAGGGGCAAACCATCCGATAAGATTTTTAATCTGTCTATGAATAGGGCCGTTATTGTTTATATTTAAAATAAGATTCGACATCCGTAAATAAAATACGTGTAAATTTTGCACCTAATAAAAAGAATGTGAAAAGATTATATTTTAACACTTAGAGAGCCTTGGCTATCTCCAAGCGTACAGAATGTAAAAATAGCTGTGAAAGAGCACTGTCGTACTTTCTCTTTAGTATATTTGAATTACCTATCAAACGCTATGGACATGATTATCTAAGGTGTGAAACAATATGACGGTCACAAGTGAAAGGAGAAGCAAACTAGAAGCACAAGAAATTCACCTAACTAAGTAGGTGGATTACAAATAATTCTCTTATCGTGATAAAAGTAACAAGTTCTGGGTAAGTTGCATTAATGTAAGCTCAGATCGACAGCCTCCGTGCCCCGTGGTGCAGTTGGTTAGACGTCGTCTGCAAAACGTGAGGGTGCTGGTTTGATCCCCCCACTGAGACAAATATTAATGTAAACCACAGGTATTTGTTCCGGGTCTGAATGTTTGCGAGACTGAAAACCCTCGTAGTTCTTGATACCCACGAGGCATGACTCGATCTTAGTATAGCGTCAGGGCTATGTATGTGACTATTGGGTGTATTTAATTGGTACAAGATTTTTACCAAAATAATCCTAAATGGATTCGATTAAAAATGGTACATAATTGTAGGTAAGATACACATGTCAGTATTACAAACAGAATGATCTTCTATTATTCATTAGTTTCCAATGAGCATTGTGTATTCTCAGTTAATTATTCCTCACTGTAACAGAAAAGGAAACCATTGTGAGGAAATCTCTACACCCGAGAGATCTCTTAAAGAATTAATTTGGTCTTCAATACATTATATGTGCTATGACATAATGGCAAATAAGACACATATTACCGAAAGATCAAAAGTCAGGAAATGAGCTAGTTAAATTGCAAGCTTTTAATTCTTTAAATAAGCAATTATTGTGCAATATCGCTAATATATTAAATTGAGATTAAAGAGAAGAAATTGTCATAAAGGATGTCACAGGATGCGACGTTTAATATTTGGACACGACTACGTAATATGTTTTCCGATTGATGTCTTGTATCTTTGCTTTGACAAAAATATATTTGTGATATTTTTTATTAAAATACTTAAAACAGGTCACGCCTACGTATAAATAATTTTAAATATTAAGCATTTAAGATATTAAGGTATTTCACATTTAATGTTTTAATTACAATAACGATTGTTTATTTTATAAAAAAAAATATATTGGCGATGATATCATATACCTACTTTTGTTTTGTATATGTTATGGGCCAAGTGATTAATGCGGGTAGTATTCATAATGCCCGGGCAGTATGAATATTGCCGAGCCATATCGGGCCAAGTGAAGGGAAGTGCGACACTCCCCCTCCCCCTCCACTCCTCCCAACCCACCCCCTCGTGCTGCCCTATTCTAAATTCTACCACTTCGGCTCATTGTTTTGATTTTGATTCGCTTTACATCACTCTGCCCAATAGGCACTTGGCATTATTCATAATGCCCAGGCAATGTGATAAATTGATTGGTTATAATCACGTTGCCCGCTCTTATTGGGCATTATTCATATTGCCCGGGCATTATGAATAATATATAATTTTTAAATATGGACGTCATAAGTTTGTAACGTTTATTTAATTTGGAATAGACAATACACTGTTATTTTAACGGAGGCTTTCTCCGAAATACAAGCGTTAATGAGCTTAACTGAATAGGACATTGATTAATGATGTGAAGCCTTGTGCAAATAATTAAAGTCAAAACTTAAACGAAGCTAAAACAATGGGATGTAAAAGCACTTATCATGATATGAAGATTAATGACATTGACAGCAAAGAACGTTTTCTTTGTTAATTTAATTATCGATTTAGAAGTTTGTAGGGCAAAGTGTTTCGAAACGAAGTGAAAGGGGATGAATAGGATATTTTTTGACAGTGACATTCAAATATGTACAGCGGCATCTAGCGGTAGGATCTTGAAGTAAGTATTTAGACAAGCTTAATCCAAAAGATTTGTAATGCCAAGTTATTTTGCGAATTGCGGGTGGTCATCGACTATGCAATGAAACCAAAATATTCGGATATCATCGTAAAGTAGTGCGTGTGAAATAATTTCTTAAAGCATGCAGTCGATCGGTCGTGAATAAGATCTAAGATCCAATCAGCTCAAGACCATAAGGTCATGGGAATGGGCCACGGGTAATTTGCGGTATTACCGTACTGACACACTTAAAACGCCATTTCCACAGGTATCAAATCAGTGTTATTATTTATAGACTAGGCAGTAAAACAAGTATTATATTCGCCATGCGAAGGAGATCGTATTGCCATCTGTATGGACGAACGGGCCGCTTCTAACGAGCCATCGCTATTCGGTTACATAATAAGGAATTTCGTGAGAACTGAGAACTAATTAATTGGCGGAATTTAAAAGGAAATAAAATGGGAAAAGTGTAATACTGTTATGTTTGGTGTAATTTGCGTTCAGATAGAGCTGGCACACTACAAAAGGCTGATGAGCTTACAATTTGATTTTATTGCGTTTCGAGGCTTCGAAGATTTTTATTTATATTCCGTTTGTTGCGTGATTGATGAGGATTGTTGTAAAAAATGTTAAACTTCCGTAGTAATACAACGTATTATTAATGTAAATTTTTAACTTAAATCTTCAGAGGAATTTTTTCGGAGAAATTTTATTGTAAACAGACTGCAGTCCCACCTTCCCCGAATGATTGAAAGATTTCGATAAATATCAGTGAAATAAGGAAAAATGAATATAAACGACCTCATTTGTAATTGCAAACGATGGTAATTATGAAGAAAAATGTTATCTGATGGCTGATGCGGTGCGCATGAGGTGGTCGTTAACCAAGCGCCCGCGCGATATACACCAACTTAATAATATAGCACTAACGAAGCCGATAACCTAGTTTTATAATATATAATTTGTATTACAAAGTGTCACGGATGTATTAAGATATTTTATTAGTCTGGATGTATTTGTAATTAAGTAAATTGAAATTCTTGAATCTTGATGTCACTTCGATGCAGCGATTGAGGTCTAGTGGCTTACATTCTTCAGAGAATATCAACTACGATAGTCATTAGTTCTAATTGGTGTTAGTCTACAATCGTAACTGTCATATAACTGGATCCCATAATGGAATTTAAATAAAGTCAATTAGCTTAAATTTTTTTTGGTTTTAGTCAAATAAATCGTATATGAATATTTTTTGTGGATTGTAAAGGGATGATCTCAGATATTCAATTATTAATAAAAATCTTATGCTTTGTGATAATAACTTTGTTTTGATGAGGCATTCCCGGTGTTGCCAGGACGAAAGTGAACGGTTTTTACACATTTACAGACATAGATGCAATATTTGCTGTTAAAAATATTATTAGGAGCTAGAAATTGATCGATTTTGAAAATATGTAATTAAATATAAAGCAATATTAAAGCTGCAATCAGCATCAAAAGCAGAAAAAAATTTGCCTCTTTAGGGTAGGCAAAATTAACGGTTCTAATCTTTTTATTAACAATCGTGACATCACCTTTGTCAATGGAAAGGCAGTGTTGTAAAAAGGAATCTAGCTCATTTCGGCAAGTTTTTGCTTGAGTGCAAACAGGTGGGTATCAAATCTAGTTTTACTACTAATCCTGATGAATGGGCTGTAATGGGTAGGCACAAGATTCTTAGGTGCGGCTTGAACTAATAAAAACCGAGAAGTGACTCATAGTTTTTACAATACAAATAATTTAAAATTATATGAGAATCAAAAATGAGGATACTAGTAAAATTCTCAATATTATAATCAAATTTAAATATGAATTAAAACTAATTTAAACTTAGCTGTTGATTAGTTTAATTATTTTAATTTGATTGGTCGATGTTCACTTGTTTTGTTTTGAAAACCTCTGCGGTGTAATACACAAGAAGCTTGCTGTAAAATATAAGGCAGCTGGTTGGATCCCAAAAGAAGTTAATTATGTAGAAACACAATAGATTGGAAGCGTTTGTAACTTGACTAAGCGGCAGGTCTTTGTGAGACCGAATGCTCTCGTAGCTTCTGATACCCTAAACACAAGACTCGATCTTAGTGTGGGGTCAGGACAAGTCAGGTCTTTTGGGTGTATTATTTATAAATTGGCCTGTACAACATGATTTCAAATTAAAACGACACAAGCGTATTATCGTGCAATAAATAAATGACTGTTAAATGTAACATGTAACCATTGTAACATGTCAAAATACGCAACATATATCTTCCTCCAAACGTACAAGATCCAATAATGGGTTATTTTACAGCAAATTTTTAAGTTATGACATCGCAATCCGTCTCTCACGTAACACGTAACTGTGGCATAATCAGAACGTGTAGAGTACAACACTATTAGTTTCCTCAGACTAAGTTTATTTACAAAATTGTTTTCATCGTTATGTAATAATTACATTGTATGCTATCAATTAGTAGATTATGTGGCTTTGGAATGAGATTACAAATTATAGCTTCTTAGACCGCGAATGTAACACATGTAGAGTAAAGGAATATTTTTTAAAATATAACACTGAATAAGAATAATAATGAATACAATATTTGTAATTTGTATACAATCAGGGTCGATACAGTGGAACTTTCTACCTACAGAACATCTGTACCAAATTCTGTAACCTGTATTCTGAAAATAAATACATTTGAAATAAAGCTATTTTTTTAATTGTTAACTGAAGGTAGCTTTCGTAACATTCACTGAGTGGATGACTCAGACCTCAGTCCCATGACCACGAAAGCTGCAAAGTAGGTAATCGAAACGTCGGGAAGTTTAAAAATGTAGAAATTAAACCAAACTCGCGATGAAGTCGTAAATAATAGTTTTATTTCAAATAAATTGGTGTTTTACAATGGTTGGCGTTTCCTCAACGTCTGCGCATCGTCGACGCTACGCAGACGTGACGTTCACGTAGCGGTTGTTGAGAAACGATAACACGACACCAAGATCCGTAAAACACCAGTGTGATGGAAGCCTTAGTTTAATATAATATCATAATAATCAAATCTCATTAACGGTAAACAACATGTTTCCTTCTATTATAATTAGTAGAATCTTTCATTTAAAAAAGTTTAAAGATGTGAGCGCAACTGGTATTCATATTTAAATAACTAGATTTTGTCCACCAATTTGATCGCGTAAAATTCTTTGAAGGATAAAAAGTGGCTAGTTTATGTCGCTCTTTCAAATCTTAATTATTAGTTGCTTTATTGCAGTCTCAATGGAAGTCAAATCAAAACAATATTTTATTAGCAAATAAAGTCATTTACGTATCAATTTAGAGCTTCTAGAAATAGTAATTTAGCGTTCCATTTCGAATATTTCGTATCTAATGAGTAGAAATTCACATGAGAGTAACAGTAGGTGGTAGCACGACCCACCACTGTTAGCAAATGGCTGGAATAACTCCAACCAATAATGTCATTATATTAAATTAAAATATAATAAGAACCAAAAATTATAATTAATCCAATTTAAACCTCTCACCTGACTAATTACGTGTCTATTCGATAGAGGCAATCTATAGCAATCATTCCTCTGTGAATTGATAATGGTTATTGATGATCGCAAGTACAAATGCAATTTATTTGGAAGATTACATCTAATAGACACCAGAGTGCGCCACATTGGCCCCGGGATATCTCAAACTATTTGTTTATAAAGCATTATCTTGCAATATAAATGTTCTTCGTATTTTAATACTTCTATATTTGGAACCGTGTATCCTAGTTATAATAATTAACCATTATTTTTTATTTGTGATCAAAAATGTCTTTATTAAGTTTTATATTTAAGCAATAAAATTATTACGGAATAGGTCAGTAGATTGAGTGTAATAATTTTGTGGAAGATGTATTAGAAAATGTCATACTGTAATTAAGAGTAAAAGGTGTCTCTTAATTACAGTATGACATTTTCTAGCATTTAGTAGCTTTGTTAGATAAAATAAAATAATATGGTAGTTATAGTATGTAGCAAAAATAACACTTCATTGATCACCATGCTGTAGTATAGTTCTGCAATGGGTCAGTTCGTTAAAAATCTAAACTCCCCGTGAGTAACGTGGTTTTAAATAGGGAATGCAATCTCGATCTCGCGGGATCTCGGCCTTTTTTAGCGAGATTGATCTCGGACGAAAAAAAGGCGAGATCTCGCGAGTTTAACGAGATTGCACTCGAGCATAAAAACATTTGATTTGTTTACTAATAGTTGTTGCTAGCTAGCGTGATGGAGTGTCATTGCATTCGAGTATTTTTTGGGTTATTGTTTGTTATAAAAAAACTGTTGTCTTATTGAAATAAAACTATTATTTACGGATTTTATCGCGGATTTGGTTTAATTTTTACATATTTTGAGTTCCCGACGTTTCGATTACTTTAAAGCTTTCGTGGTCACGGGGCGGACTCCTGACTGTTGTCTTATTAAAAGATTTGTGTTTGATATTAGAAGAGAAGACTGTTTAATTCTTTTTTTTTTTTTGTTTATTATTTGAGAGATACGTGTGTCAAAGTTTACTGCTTAGAAGTTAATTAAAAAATTATAGACAGATACGTCAAACAATGTTTGATGCAAAGTCTATTTAAAAAAAATCGTGAAACTAAATGTTTATCTTATATTTATTATTTTTTTCTTAATTTATTATAATAGTGTGATTATATGCAAAAACAACACACTAAACTACCAATCTCGTGAGATCTCGAAATTGGCGAGATCTCGCGAGATTGTATTCATAAACTCGCGGGATCTCGCGTAAGCCCCAATCTCGCGAGATTTGCATTCCCTAGTTTTAAATCATGCATCCAACATAAATCACGCAACAAATATACGACAAGAGTATGTAAGAATAACAATAATATTTAAAATACAACGACATACATAATATTTATCTACCAAGTAACGGTTCAGTAAAATAAGGAGGCGCACGAGGCTGTAAACAATATTTCCCTTGCTTTAAAGACATCATAAAAATATATACGTTGTTTGTGTTCCGAAACTTCGCACGAGCACGATCGATTGTTACAATCGATGTTCGCGGAGCAATAAGTAGTCCGCGTTTCGTGCACATGTCACTCGTAAGTATTGCGCACGATGACAGATAACATTCGTGACGGAAAGTCACGAATTTTTCACACTTCCACGACGATACATGATCAAAATACATGTCACAAATTCGGCAATATTTTCGGTGTTGAATCATGACTAAACGAATGTTGCATTAAACATGGTCTTCGAAATCTAAATTTAAATTTCGGTGTTTGACTTTATTCATAGTTTGATTTATAAATAAAAATAATGAAAGAACTGAATCTATAATTCTAAATATATGACACTTTATTGATAAAATTAGAATGTGGTGTGGATTTTATATTTACCGACTCACTTATTCTACTTATAAGTATATTATAACTAGAAAGACAATCTCGAAAAGTTCCGACGACTTGAATCCGATTTCCATATTTACTTTTGCTCGATTCGTGGTGGATGTGAGGCTTTATATGGTGCCAATTATCCATAAACCTTCAACTTTTAAACAGCTCTGTTTTCTTTTCTCGGAATGGCGAACAGAAATCCGATAACTATTACGTATTTATATCAACCGCTATTTATCCAGTTAAAGGCAATAAACCAATTTTACAATCGGCAACAAATCAAGCTATATTTATGAACCAGCTTGGAATTACGGTTTGTGTGTTAAATGCAATTTTCTGAACACATCTTTAATATACAAATAGAAAAAGCACATCAAAGTGTTCTACGTTAATGTTACTACTAGGGTTTCCTTTGATCACGCCTCTGGCTATGCCTAGACAATGCCGCCATAAATTATTGTAAGTTATTTCTATTTTATAACAGTACAGAATTGATTTGAATCAATTTCAAAAACAACTGTTGTTTCATGTCAGCCTATCTGGGGGCACGGCAGTGCCCCCTCCAAGTCGAGCTAAAAAGCGGCACGGTCGTACCATCCTTTTCTCGAAGCAATTCAGACCATTTTCAACCCCCCCATAACTTCGTTGTGGTTAAAGCAAGAAGCCTGAATTTTCAGTTATTAAGCAGGCATTGTGTAAACACGGTATATTTAAAATTTCACTTAATTTGAACCAGTAGTTTTAGAATTGTAACTAGTCAAACTTTCTTAATTTTGTCACTCACTGACTGACTGACCGATCATCAAAAGTCTAAGGCATTTCTAGTAGACATAGAACCTTCAAATTTAGAATATAATTAGTGTTTGGTGTCTAAATTAAGGGAAAATTTAAACATTTCATAATTTCTGTCTAGTTTTCTAGATACACCAACTGCGTGAATAACTTTGTAATCCCATATAAATGTATAGGATTACAAAATTACATTTGCAGTTAATGAATCATTGTACCCGTATATAATGGAATAATAGTTTTAGATAGGTTATAGGGTATATATGAGGCATAACAGGAGGGGGGTATAGAGAGGGAAAGACTATTCAGCCCATGAAACTGTACAAAATTCCTCTAGAAAAACATGACGAATAAAAACTTGCAAATAAATAGACTCGGAAATATCAATCACCATGAAAGAAAGAACACTATATTTGTGATAAATTGATACCTACAAAAATAAGAAAAATCATAAGACAGAGGCTTTAAGAAAAATCGTTATTGATATTCTAGAAGTAAAAGTACCGAAAAAGAAAAAAGTAGGACTCTACAAAAGACGTGAGATCCCATCCCATCAAAAACATCCTGTAAAAAAATTCCAAGTCTCGCAGCTCAGTTTTTCTACCGCAAAAAGTTGTGAGATCCATGTAATAAATAAATAAATAAATAACACCCAACAGTCACATACACAGTCCTGACCCCACACTAAGATCGAGTCTTGTGTCGTGGGTATCAGGAACTACGAGAGACTTTTCGGTCTCACAAACACCCAGACCCGAAAGAAATATTTGTGGGCCACACAAACATTTCTCTCGGTGCGGGGATCAAACCCGCGGCCTCTCGTTTCACAGGCGGTGTCTAACCGTCAGCGCCACGGAGGCTGTCAATACCAAGTCGATTAATTTATTTAGTCCTTGCTTAAGGGACCTTCTGTATAAAGTTATTACGTAAGTTAATATCATATCAACATTAAAAATTCTTTACGTTTTAAATAAATAGATCGACTTGGCCAGCAACATTATGTATAAATTGTACGATACATTATGTTTTCATGCGATGGCCAAGTAGCGATCTGGTCTGTAATAACCTATAATATACAAATTATATGATTTGATATATAAAAAAATAAAATTTACCCTTTGAATAACATATAATTTTCGCATCATTATATATTATTTATTTTTTTGTATTGTCATCCGATCGTAAGATGTGTTACATGAAAGTTAACGGTTGGTGTAGCAGAATTATTTGTGAGTCGCCACTCCTTTACCAGTCTTTTAATGACCACATTTTTGGACTAATTATAGAATTTTTATGCTTTATTGGGCTTAGGAAATATGAGAATAAATTCCGTTATGATTTCCTCATACATTTGCGATTTTCGACATATTTCGTCATTCTGTATCAGGCGTTATACGTCCCACTGCAAGGCACGCGCCTCCTCTATAAACTAGAATACAATTGAGAGTGGTTAGGCCGTACACCACGCTGGCCTAATGCGTGTTAGGGTACTTACATACCATAGAAATTCTTATAAATCGTTATGGTATGCAGGTTTTACGATGTTTTCCTTCACCGTTTTAGTGTGTGGTGATTGACTATTAATACACACATGATCGGATCGAAATTCAGTTCGAATCCGAGGGCACACCTCTGACTTATCTGAGTCATATTTCGTCATATTATGTCCCAAATATTTTTTGCGTGACCCTTACGTCTAAACGTTATTAATGACGTCTTCAACGTTTAAGGGCTGCTTGACGGCGTTTTTTTTAGTTAGCAGCGTCGTTTAAGTTGCCACCCAAGTTGTCAGGCCCTTTTATGTCGAAAAATCGTTTATAAATCTCTATTATTCATGTGGTACAAATAAAAGGTGGTGCTGACATGATTATCTATGTTATAGGAAATATAGTTTTATAAGTTTGTAAACAAAAAAACAATTCAGCAGCATGCCACTGGATGTTTTGTTACTAGATATATTATGTATATAAATTGTTTTCTGATTTGGTTTGTGTTGCAAGTATTGATTCCAAACTTTTAATATTGTTTAAGTATTTTGATTGAATCATATCGTGTTAAACTTAGTTTAATAATTGTGTTTCCATTACCTACATCGTTAAGTTTATTTTAGTCTCATAATAATATAATGTTTCCATCAAGTCTATCTAAACATCATCTTCATCAGCCCGTTACAGTCCACTGCTGGACATAGGCCTCTCCCAAGGTACGCTACAGAGCTCGGTCTGCTGCTTTATGCACCCAGTCACTCGAATGATATTATCAATATGATTTTTACCTTTTTTAGCCTACATAGAGCCCGAACTTACACGTTCCTTGGTTTGTTGTGAACCTTACATCTCAACGCTGTACAAAAACAAGTTTTTTTAAGACGATCCGCTTGTTGTGTTTTTCTCTCTAAATTTATGTTTATCATTTTGTGTTGCCGCTGACATTTCCGTTCCGTTTTTTAATTTCAAGTTTCGGTATTATTGTTAACTTGACAGATGTTTATTGGTATTTTTATGTGGCAGTCAATTCCAGTAGTATGGATAGCCTAATTTTTCCAATTTATTATGTATATCATTTGTTATTTCAATAATTTAGTATATGATATTGACAACCAGAAAAGCTTCTGTAGATTTAAAAACAACACAATGTTTCGTTACAAAAGGATTTTAGTTATGATTTTTCAATCGCCCACCGTTTTGTAAATATCATGAAAATAATAATTACAATTAAAATAAACTTAGGATACAACTTTGCTTTTACGCATAGTGCTCTACCACTGAAGAATTTTGACATAATTACAAAATATACCAATCATACTTGCATTACCAAAGAATGTTTATCCTCTCCTTTACTCAAAGACATGTGGCCACAATGCCTGTTAAAATAAGAAAGTTCCCAACAAAGGTATCAAGAAGTAAAATACAATCGCGGACAATGTTATCGATTATCATATAACAATAAACATTAATAAACTTTATATTTGCCAATAAAAGCCATTAGCACTTCTAAGGGCGCGATGTGGGAATCTGTAGAAAGTTGCAGAACCTGCTTGGTTCATGATTGTCGAATTTGCGAAGAAACCTTATCATCGGCAGACATCGGCCACGTGCAAATGTTATCCCTTAATTATAAGCATATTGGGTATTAGTCTTTTTTTAGGCTTGAATATTGGATTACAGATAAAATAAATTAGTGATGTTGATGAAAAAGTATCGACTCTTCGGGGTGGTCGACCTTTTCGAAACTCCGTAAGCAAAATCAGTGGCATCCTGAACAAGGTTCTAGTCATACGTGCTTTGAATGGACAAAGTGGCTAAAGCTAAAGTACGATAGGTTGACTAGTAAAAAATTCCAACGGCATTAAGCCCGCCTGTGCAGTTTTATTGTACGAAGTTTCATAATTAAAAAATAAAAATAAAATGTCGGGATAAAGTGTTGGAGCAAAGTGGAAATCAACAGCCTCTGCCTACACCTATAGGACACAGAAATACTGGCTATTGGTCTCTCATATGTGAAAGGCCACCTGGGTATGTACCACCGCAATGTCTATTTCTCCCGCCAAATAGCATGAGCCTGTCCATGAGCCGTCGTATTACCATCAGACGAATGACATGCGTGTCTCGCCATTCATTGCAATAAAATGTAAAGGAAAGACCTGTGTGATCACGATGCAATAGTCGAATTTGCGAAGAAGCCTTACCGACGCTGGCCACGTGCAAGTGTTAATGAACGCCCTTAATTATAAGGCGTATAGTATATACTAGGCTTTATGTCAGGGCTGGAAATCAGATAATCGATGAAAATTAATGTAGTATTATATGTAGCACGTGACTTTAATATTTATATTCTGTAGTCGATTATTTCAGCAAGGCGCGAAATATAGTATAATCGAAGCACAGTTGCTGTAATAAGCTGCAATTTCAATTACTATGCTTAATCTACAGATATAAAAACAAAAGAAACAATTACTATATAAACCAGATCAACAGCAATTTTAAAGATACTAAAAAAGTGTACAACATTGTTAACAGCATGTTGGGCCGCGTAGGTTTATCAGTTGATGCAGCAGTTATAAAAGCTTTTCACGGACAAGGTATCAGTACAAAAAAATAGCAGATAATTTCGCCGATGCATTTAGTAGAATCGTTAAGGACATAACACACAAGTGTAACGCAAGGTTAGTTGATCCTAGGTTTTATCGCAGGCCATCTGAGGTCAGTATCTACTTTCGAAAAGCCACAGCTGAGAAGGTACACGGGATTATACGAAAGCTAAATGATAAAAAGTCACCCGGTGTCGATAATATTGCAGTATCAGATTTAAAACGAATCGGCCCTGGTATATGCAGCGTTGTTGCCCACTTAATTAATCAGAGTATAAAACTGGCGTGTATCCTGATAAACTTAAAGTAGGTTGTGTAAGGCCAATTCACAAAAGGGTAGGCGCGACGACTTACTTAATTATCGTCCCATTACACTTCTTTCTACTATTGACAAAATAGTCGAGCGTTATATCAGTGCACAAATATATGAATTTTACCAAACTCATAATATTATCTACAATAATCAATACGGCTTCCAAGCTGGGAAGGGAACCAACGAGCTCTTACTTAACTTTACCGATCAAATCAATGAAGACTTAAATCATAAAAAACAAGTACTTGCACTTTTTATTGACTTTTCTCGGGCATTTGACACTCTAAGACACAAGTTGTTAATAAGTAAACTCGATGATTGCGGTATACGTGGCCCCCTGCTGGATTGGTGTAAAAGCTACCTCAATAACCGATCTTTTACAGTTAAGATCGATAACACCTATAGTAAATCTGTAACATCAACAGAGGGCACGGCTCAAGGGTCCGTATTAGGCCCGTTACACTTTTTATCATATGTAAACGACATGAGAAATATTATTGAACATTGTACATGCTGCCAATTTGCTGATGACATTTGTCTCATAACTGCTGACACAGACCCGCAAAGAGCCTGTGCTCGGTTACAATCCGACTTCAATTCTCTATTAAATTGGTGCCATGATGCTGGACTCATTATAAATACTAATAAAACTAAACTTGTTATAATTAAATCCCCACACAACACTAATACACAGTCACTGAATCTTATAGCCCATGAACACTCTTGTTTGCACAACCACCACTCCAATTACAACTCATGCGACTGCCCAAACATAGAAGTTGTAGACACTCACACGTATCTTGGTTTACATATCGACAGTAAACTCAACTGGCATTATCATGTTGAACACGTCTGTTCCAAATTGAGACAATTCCTGGCAAATATTATAATATTAAAAAAACGTCTACCATATAAAATCAAATTGATGTTGTGCAATTCATTAGCGAAATCCTATGTCAATTATGGTCTTAGTTGTTATGGCCTTACTTACAAAACGTATTTAAACCAAATTTATAATTTGCAAACCAAATTTTTAAAAAATATAGTATCGCATAAGATTAGAGACGACTATAGAAAATTGTTTAGTTATTGTAAAATCTTACCTATTCATGTCAACGTTGAGTATACTTTACTTGTGAAATATTATTTTAATAAAGAACTGAAAACAGAAATTAACCATCCTATATATACGCGTGCCATCGCACAAAACAAGTTAGTGACGCCGCGGGCGAACAATACTTACGGCGAGCGAACGGCCTCGTACCTTGTGCCGCGTTTAATTAACAGACTACCCCCAGATTTACGCGATACTTTAACACCAAAGAACATCAAATATAAACTCAAGACTTACTTTTTAAATAATCTAAATGTAAATAAATAATAATCTTTGAATGAATCTCAAAACTCCTATTACCATTACAGTATAAATGTCTTGTCGTAAGTTATAACCCCTTTGTCAACTCCGATAGCATCTAGCATCTATATAAACCCTAGTGGTTTCTTATGCTATTTACTAACAATTATTGTATATTTTGTTAAGCAAGTTAAATAAAAGAAAAAGAAAACATGTATTTACAAAATAATATAATGAAAAAAAGATGATCAAATAATTAATTAGTCACCTTTTTTCATTGTTCTTTGGTAGGTAGTGCGAGAATAAGCGGACCTTACACGGAATAGGGAAGAAAATAGTAATAAACACCGTATTGTATTATACACATATGTAGTAAACTATACCTCAGAGTTCTATATTTTAAATCACTCCAGTGCAAATGAGATCCGTTACAAAACCCGGCGTTTCTTTTTACACGAATTCTATTCCCTATGAATGATATCAGTTCGATCTGATCTTGCTAAGTGCCCGCTTATAAACCGTTAACCCCCATACAACTTCCCATAGCTTTAAGCCGTGCATTTTTTGCCCTGTATCTGGACTGTCGATACTTTCTAATCCCGTAAAAACAGTATGAAGCTCTCCAAAATATGTGTCCAAATATGTGTAAATCCAACCTTTCTTTCATTCTTCCTTAAAAACAGTAGGTATGCAAATCTTTCGAAAGATGTAATCTTTCTTTCTACCTGGCAATCCGCTCGACTCCAGTATCTATGTTCCTGCTAAATCTTCGCAATTTCGGTTTCTAACATCCTTTATTATAAGACTTGACTCTTATAATATCTTTCTTGATCATATGCGTCAAACAAAAGTATTTAAAAAGAACAAAAGGTACCTCCGGGTAATTTGAAACCCTGCTAATTATATAGTCAGTCTATAGTCTCTACCTACCCCTATGGGATACAGGCGTGACGATTATGTTTGGATGTATGCTAATTATATAATATGTAGGTATAAAAAGGTAGCGCTTTTATGGCCAACGCGCCGCCGCCGCGCCGCGCCGTCCACTTGAGGTCCAAAAGGCAGTTCTAAATGGTTGTCATACAAAACAAATAGTAATTTGTATGCATTGTTACATACAGTACAAATATGGTCATACTTTACTGTCACAATATTAAGTTATCACTAAAGATTTGCATCTAAACGCTTCTGTGCCGGAAGAAGCGCATTGTTTCGAAATAGTACACTGTAATACGATACAGATGTCTCGTTCGGCTTACAAAGCTAATCTTGTTTGAAGCCGCCTCCATAATTAATTGCTGGTGCTTAAACAGGGGTCCGAGAAAGTATTAGAATTTGTCTTCTCATATGTGAGAGGCCGTCTGGGTAGGTACCACCGCAATGTCTATTTCTCCCGCCAATCAGCAGTGTAAAAGCACTTTTGTTTTTCGGTTTGAAAGAAATCGTAGCTAGAGTAACTACTGGACATATTGAGACTTAACATCTTATGTCTCAGGATGGCGAGCGCAGAGGAGGATTGCTTTATAATTCAAGGTGTTGTTTGGTTTTGCTACTGTCCATGAGTTGTCATATCGCTTACCATCACGAAAGCATGCTCGTCTTGACAATCACTGTAATAAAAATAAAAAATATTATCTCAGTGTTCTACGGCTTTTCTACACAATGGTCGACAAATGAGATTTAATTTACTTTTTTATGATAGTATACTCAAGTACTTCAATTCCCGTTATATATGAATAAAGAACAAATTTTATTTTCGATGTCCACTAATATATCAATAATAATAATAATAACACCCAACAGTCACATACATAGTCCTGACCCCACATTAAGATCGAATCTTGTGTCGTGGGTATCAGGAACTACGAGAGACTTTTCGGTCTCACAAACACCCAGACCCGAGAGAAATATTTGTGGGCTGCACTAACATTTCTCTCGGTGCGGGGATCGAACCCGCGGCCTCTCGTTTCACAGGCGGTGTCTTACCGCCTGCGCCACGGAGGCTGTCTACTAATATATCAATGTTTATAGTATGTACTGACAATTGGTTTCTGATCTAAAATATGAATCGAATGGTCCTCGGAAAAGGTTAAGCACCTCTGGCATAGATAATGCGTTGTTTTTCTAGCGGTTGATTTAGGAGCGTAGTCGTGGCGCCATATTGCGCGGCCACCGAGATCTCGATAAGCCTTGCGCCGGCTTGCTCTGTGTTTGCGAAGCGGCGTAGCTATTGTCGATGGATTTGCGGCTATTCTAACTCATTTTTTTCCAACCCGCACTAGGCCAGCTTGGACTATATGGATCAACCACTCCCAATCTTACTCTTGATTGTAGAGGAGGTAAGTGTATCGTGCCCTGCATTCGGACGTATATGGGTTGATACAGTAACTCATTTTTAGATTTAGGTACTTATTTTTTTGTATGTTGGCATGAAAAATATAGAGCACTAAGGTTTGGCCTTGCAGAGTATGATTGGCGAGGATCGACTAATTTCTATCATTTGACACAATTATCCCGGGCTGTTTTTGTAAGGGTTATTTAAGACACACCTTATATTTAATTGCTCATTGTAAGCACATTTTAATTGCGTGATTCATAGTATTACTTTAATACTATGAATCACGCAAATAAAATTCAGAAACGTCATAAACCCAAAAAATCGTGCACAATCGATTCCACAGTCGACAAAGGGCAACACTATCGGAACCGGCACAATCTGTCCATCAAGATTTCTATCACAAATTCAGATGAGCAGTTTCCCGTACAATTTATACGGGCAGCGGCGACATTGGCAATAAACTAGCGGTACGCCTTTGTGTACTGTTCCCACGTTTGATAAAGAAGTCGCTTGTTGTGGCCGATGTCTCGATTGTGCCGATATATCGCCATTTATTGTGTTTGCTTTAAGGACCGGTGATAGTTTCAGTTTTATATTGTAGTAATATTAGATAATACTCGAAGTCTAGACTTATGCGGTCGTGTTTTGTGTTGGAGGGTTCATATTTGAAGATGTGCTTACATCTAGATCTAAAAATGCTTATTGGAGCTTCGTTCCTTTTTATGTTTATTAAAAACTATATAATTTCGTCGACGACAGACTTGCATGGTGCATCTTAAAATTAATGAGAATATTAGATACTTTATTATGTAGTGTCTATAGTGATATTATTTATCAACATTAATATTCATCACATCGATATATTTAAATATTGCCCTGTTATGAAGAAGCAAAGATATTTTTAATATAATTAAACACATGTTATATTCGTTGATTTATATAATTTTTATATCTCATCGGACCGTAAAAAACATTTTCATAGACATAAAGGTCGTTGACACAACTACAAAAAGATAAATATTAAAGCCTAATTTCTACGATAATTTTATGGCCTCATAGTAAAATTTATTAATAATGTAACCTCGTAAAATGGAATACTAAACTCATAAAAATGGAGAGAAATTCGCTAATCAGTAATATTTGTTACTGTGTATACCGAAATTTTACATATACGAGTATGTACATATGGACTAGGAGTACAATGAAAAATATAAAATCAGCGTACACACGTCCTAATTCATGGCATGGATCCCCACTACCGAAGACAAAATCAAACCAAATCAAAATATATTTAAATCAAATAGTCGTTTACAAAATCTTTTGAATCTTAGTTTCTGCAACCACCGGTTCGGAATGTGGTGTAGCTGTGAAGAAACTGTGCAAGAAACTCCTACAGCAACACGAACTGCCTTCTTTTTTCTTTTTTTTATATAGCCATATAAAATTACAATGGTACCATTTATAAGAGTTGAGGGTTTAATCCACTCATACGGTTGATAGTCTTCACTTATTATGCCTTTGAAACTCTTTGTAGAGAACTTATAATTATGGTCCCTCACGATGTTTTCCTTCACTCGTAAAGCTACCAAGTCTTCCTATTTCGTAACCGGACCAATCACATTTAGCTTCTCTTTATATCGTTCCACTATGTAACTAATGATGCTAGTTGCTTCATCCCACCAGGCAACCCTTACGAGCAAAATATACTAACAAAGATTAACAAGTGCAATAAATCGCTGATCATTTTGTCGATTGTTTTTGCCCCAGTTTGCCCATACAATGGTGTGTGGGCATCAGGCGTAACATGGTGTAACTAGGCAACTCCAAAGCAATAGCTTGCGTTAACGGAACCTATTAGATGTTTATCTATAGGATATTTGTGTAATATCAGCGATTGTTTGATTGTGATATTCATACGTTCATTTGTTTCGGTACGGTGAACTTGTAAATGAAGACGAGTTTCTTTTTGTTGAAAATACTTAGCTGTGTGTTATGTACTGGTGAGCGCAGTGGCACACATCCACTAAGGTGGAAGGTGGAATGACACTGAAAAAAAGAAAGATAGATGAAACTATTTACTACACTTTACTAACTATTTTTTACACTGAACGATCTAATACACTAAAATAAATATCTGCTTGCAATCAGTTTTAATATACCATACTCCGTTGTCTGAGGATTGGATCTGCATTACTTGCTATTAAAATATGTATCCGCTAGGTAAATAAGTTTGTTGTGACCACCCTTTTCTTTCTAGCTTCTTTTCAACCCCGTCCATCTAATGGTTGTATCCAAAATCGCTGTAAGCGCCAATTATCGCCTTTATTTAATCGTGTTGTCGTATTTTTTTGTCTTATAAATGCATGTGGTGTTCAATAAAGAATTTATAAATAAATAAATATGCCTAAATATTTCATAACTCCAACACATTGTTCAATGTCATCTATTTCGCTCCGTCTGTCAATATCCAATCTTCAATAACCATATAATTAAATAAAATTTAAATATCAATCAATTATTATCATACTTTAATAAAATTCCACAATATACGTTGCCAAAAACAATTAAAACCCATAAGTTTGGGATCGATTAAATGATGAGGTAATTTTGTTAATCGAATTAATTTAACATCAAAACCGGTTGGGAGCACGGATGCTACCTGAAATTTGAAGTTAAAATATAATTTAAGAATCAATTGTTCACAAATGTCAGCACACCCAGAATCACACTTGTTCCTGTACCTCATTAACATTAACGTCGCACATAACATATTTAGGAGTACTGATTGATAACCACTTAAATTGGCATGCTCAAATAGGTAATCTAGTTAATAGGCTTCGTAAACTTATGTATATTTTCAAAAAAATACGTTTTTCGGCTGATTTTGAAACACTTATGTCAGTATACAATGCACTATGCCAGTCTCTCTTGGTGTATTGTGTCACGGCATGGGGCGGTGCACCCAAAACGTATTTACTCAGACTAGAAAGAGCTCAAAGGGCCGTCCTTAAAGTCATGCTATGCAAGCCATACAGGTACCCTACAGGCTACAGTGGAACTTTATAAGAACTGTAATGTGCTATCAGTGAGAAAATTGTTTATTCTTCAGTGTATACTTAGAAAGCACCGAGATCCGCAAACAATATCCGAAAAACGCCGAGTCAATACTATTTTTCCGTGTATTTAAACACCATACAAACTTTATGAAACACTAGTTCTACTACCTCAGTTCTAAACTATACAATATAATTAATCAAATTCTTTCAATACATAAGCTGACTAAATACCCGACCAAAAAAATAGTGCAACTATGGCTTATGGAACAAACATATGATACTATAATAAATATCTTTTCCCCCACTTGAACTCTTAAATACCCCCCGTCCCCACACACACGTACACATACACACACACACACTCACACACACACACACACATACTTATATTACAAAAGAATTCCATAGCAAGTTTTAGATCTTAAATTATGTTAATTTACTAATAGAGTTTTACTAACACATATTGTTATATCCCAAAATGTGACACTAAAAACTATATAAGGAACCTTGTGGAGGAACACTGTCACCCAAAATACAGGCTAAGCCTAGTTTGGGTGCCAGGGGACCGAAACCTTGTTGTACAAATTCGTTTGGGTATTAAATTAAAAAATATATACAAAAAAATTGTCCAGCCACTGTCTACCACAAGAAACCGCACGGAAATTCGCGACTGAGGTTAGCTAAATTAGGGTTGACATAAATACTAAATAGTACCTATACAAACTTGCAGTATTATATTGACAACAGAAATTACGAGTATAATAAGTTTGATTGTCGCTGCTCAATACTCTGTGAGTAATTAAAAAATAATTAATGAAAAAAAAAGAGATGGAGGTGTGAAAAATAAATACAGTTAAAAAGGCATAATATATTACGAATATGCATAATTATGTAAATTAACTAATTATTATAAATTGGAAAGCCTTTTTGTTTCTTACACGCAAATTGTATATGTATCCTTGCACTAAATAAAAAAAAACAATTAATTATAAGTAAACTATAAATGCGTGGTGACCTGTCGGTAAAACGGACTAGTCGCGGCTGCCAACATGTTCACGGTGGTCGCGGGTTCGAATCCCAGGGCACACCTCTGACTTTTCGAAGTCATGTGTGTATTGATAGTCAATCACCATGCACTAAAACGGTGAAGGAAAACATCGTGAGGAAACCTGCATACCATAGCGATTATAAGGATGATTAGAAGAAGATTATAAGAATTTCTATGGTATGTAAGTCCGCCAACCCGCACTAGGCCAGCGTGGTGGACTATATGGCCTAACCACTCTCAATTGTATTCTCGATTGTAGAGGAGGCCCGTGCCCTGCAGTGGGACGTATATGGGCTGAGACAGACAGAAACTATAAATAACTCCCGAATATCTATATAAAAGGCAACCCTATCCAATACCGGTTCCATGACAAATAATATGAATGATCACTGTCGACGAACTCCAATGCCTGTCTGTCATCGCAAAAACATTTCGACAGGCCACGTTAACTTGATAGAAAATAATCGATGTAGCTTCCAGCACAGGTTTTTGTTGTTTGTACAACACCTTTATAAATTAATATTTATTCGTTATGTTTATTGTTTACATTTAATAAAGGGAGAGCACAAAACAATTACTTTTATAAAAAAAGTACTGACTTAAAATAAATAAACGGAAACAGTTTCTTTTTAAATTAAATACAAACGCTGGCCAGTTTTGGGTTTATTTACGAATGAGGCTGAATTCAAGATATAAGCTGTTTAACATTCAAACATGTTTATTGTAGGTTTATAGGGTAGAGAAACTTATAACATCTGCGAGGTCACGATGATGGGTGACCTCCGAACTCGAATGGTTCATTGAGTACAGCAGCTGAGCGGCATCGTCATCCATTGAGCCGTTCGACAGCGCCGGCCGTCAGTGCTGATCCTAAACACGGAACGCGTCACACGCGCCACCGCTGGCTGCGTAAACGCGTTGTCATTGCCTACCGACTTTTTTAAATTTATGCGCGGGAATTTTGACGTAAAGCGAACATTTGAAAATATTTTGCCGTTGGCTGACATAATCAGTCAGTATTGTTCACCGCTGCTAGAAGTGAAATGTGTGTTTAGATTGTGATTATTCCCATAACAAAACAAAACATTTAGTGCCGAGATGACGTCTTTGTACAATGAGGTGAGTGCTCGACATTTAACACTGACATTTAAGTTTTTGTTGTGTAATTCATTTTGTTAAATGCAGCCTATTATTAAAAACTAAGGCTTCGCTAAGAGTACTTATAGGTAATAATGTATAATTATAGAGAGTAGAGTAAAAGTTGTTAAAACACTTTTAAGAATTTCCGTTAGTGGAATGAATATTGTATGAAGACATTAAATCAATTAACCTTGAACTTCAAGTAGGTATTTGTAATATTTTCACAATTAAATTGATATCCTGACGTAAAATTTTAAATACTTTATACCTGAATTTAAACTCGTGTCGTAAGTATATTTTTTCCATTTATTCAAATTAGCCGTTTTGTGAATACAATCGTTCGAATCAATCATCAATTCACAATAAAAGCAATAAGAAAACATTCAAAAACGGGTAATTTAAAGACGTTAACATTCCATATCCCATTTGCGGAGCTCTGATTATTTATTTTGCCTCAAAATGCTTCGAATACTTCCACGGTGGGTCGTTGACCATCAAACAGCTGATATAACAAAGCATTGTGGAATTTTATTAATTTATTTTTAAATCCTCGATATATTTTTAATTAGTAAGCTGTTATTATTGCCTAGGTCATGAATATTGCTTAGGATTGTCTCATTTAATTTGCTTGGTTTTAAGTTATTTTAAGGTTATTTTGCGTTTATATTTTTTAAGTCGCATATACTTAATGCTTCCGGGCGACACTACTACCCATCTAATTTCTTCAAATATATTTTTATTAAAATGGGATGATAATAGTAATAATAGTTCAAGAAATATATCGAATTTTAATAATTCTGCAATGCATTTTAGGAAGTCTTCCGCTCTGTATTAAGTAGCAAATCCTAAATAGGAATTGTTGGTTTTATTCAAATTGGAATAGATGCATTGTAGGCGTCACTTACATTAATGTATTGTCTATGACTCAATACTTGACCTTCAGGATTTGGTACTTGGTTATTGCTAAAGTATTTATTTATTAATTTCGACAGCTAGTTATACTATAAACATGCATTACACTCACGCCTATATTACAGTAGGTTATGTAGAGACTTGAGCTAAATGTAAGTATTATACTTGGCACATATTTTTTGGTTCTTACATTGTCGACAACTGCATCATTGAAACTCGGAGTTTCAAGCTCTCCTTATTTGGATCTTTTTATAGTCATGCACTGTATGTACCTTGTCAGTTGCCTTAATATTTTTCTAAGGTTTACATTTACGTAACTACGTATAGAAGTATTTCATGCTAAGACTATATTACGTAAAGCTAAGGCCCTTAAAGGACTAGTGCGTCATTCTGTATCAGCCCATATACGTCCCACTGCAGGGCAAGAGCCTCCTCAACAATCGAGCGTACGACTGAGAGTGGCTGTGCAGTAATGATGGTAATGCGTCATTAAGCCGTAACAATTAATTTATAGTAATGTAAATTAAATTATCACCGCCATCAGCATATTACACCAATCCACTTGATGACTCTCCCACGGCGCTGGCAGACCTTAAGCCATCCCTGTCAAAACTCATTATGTTGGAATTTAGTAACACGACGATCACAAATCTTTACCTCACTGTATGTCTGCTTATCTAACGGACATTCTCTATATCCTATCAATCTTTAACATGAGGTTAAAATAGCTACCATTATGTCGGTACAATTCTATTCTTCATTAACCAAAGGTATACATATTTATATATATTTATCATACATAGCTATCTATAAATATATACACCTTATGTACAGTTCCCTATCTTTGTTAACTGAAGCATAAAAAGCATCGAAATATCTAATGACATCTCTTGTTAAAATAGATAGATTATAGAGAACGGCTGTAAGTCGCGACTACGTTAACTATGAAAATAATTAAAGTAAACGAAAAAGTCCGTTTCCTATCGAGCACAATTGATGCACGGAGTTCTATTGTCTGTCGCCGGTTTTGGTCACAAGCGTGTGCGTTTTAACATGTCTGCATCTTGCTCCGTACGTTGACTGTGTTCATTATCACTTGGGTGTAGATAGGCAAGTGCTGGAGTGAAGCAGCTAGTTTATTCTTGGTCTGAATTTGAAGAATTTAAGAATTACTTGCGACAAAGATGCAGAAGATAGAGGAAATAAATACTCAGGAATGAAACACAGCAATAGTAACAAGGGATGATAAGTTATAAGCTGGTGAAAAGGGTTACAACCTCGCAAGTTGACTTTCTTGAAAGTTACTTTTCAGACCGTACATGGTTTTGGAGATCCCGTCATAATCGATCGACGGGTGATCTTCTAGCGTTTGTCCTGCATCGCTGGGGTGAGGCGATTGACCGGCGTGGGGAGGCTCTTGCTGTGAGCCTCCACATTGCCAAAGCGTTTGATAGGGTCTGGCACCGTGGTCTTCTGTCCAAGCTTCCGGCATACGGTCTACCCGGCAACCTGTGTTCGTGGATTTCCGGCTTTCTGCATGGGCGTAGAATACGTGTAGTCGTTGACGGACACGCTTCGGCACTCATGTCGGTAAATGCCGGAGTTCCTCAGGGCTCGGTGCTGTCGCCCACCCTGTTTATTCTGCATATCAATGACATGTTGTCGCTTGGCAACATTCATTGCTATGCAGATGACAGCACGGTTCATGGGCGATACCACTGCGGGCTTCCAGGTTGCCGTGTCGAAACTGTGAAGGGACGCGAAGATCTTGTCATTGAGCTCAACCGGACCTTGGACCTCATTTCTACATGGGGTTCCAGGAATATGGTTGAGTTCAATGCCAAGAAAACCCAGGTGTGTGCGTTCACGTGCAAAAAATCCCCGTTCTCTCCCCTCCCCATTCTTCAGGGTACTCCCCTCTCAGTGCGGAATGACCTGAGTATCCTTGGTGTGGATATCCGCTGTGATCTCAATCCAAGGAATCACATCGAGGGCGTAATATCTGCCACATCACGCAGGGTTGGAGTCCTGAACAGGGTGCGTCGGTTTTTCACGCCCGGTCAGCTTTGTCGCTTATATAAAGCGCAGGTCCGGCCGGGTATGGAGTACTGCTCACACCTCTGGGATGGATCCGCCCAGTACCTGCTCGATGCCTTGGATGGATTGCAGCGGCGGGCCATCCGCATTGTGAATGATGCAGACTTTACGAGTAACTTAGAGTCGCTACAACTCCGGAGAGATGTCGCCTCTCTAAGCGTGTTCTACCGCCTGTATCACGGTGACTGCTCTGAAGAATTGTTCAACTTGCTCCCCTCCTCTCCATTCCTAACCAGAACCACGCGTGCTGGCTTGCGAAGCCATAACTTGACGGTCCACACCATCCCGGCGCGAACCAAACGGTTATCAAATTCGTTTTTGTGCCGCACCGTCAGGCTGTGGAATTGTTTGCCGGCGCACGTGTTCCCTCCTTCCTACAATCCTGGGTCCTTCCGCAGTGGTGTGAAGAGGCACCTTAGCAGGCCGGCATAATTGTTTCCATTGGCATGGGACTACCGTCCGATGACAATGGAAACTCTGCCTGGGCGGCATTGGCACTTTCCATCAGGTGCAATGCCGCCACTATGCCAGGCGATTGTAAAAAAAAAGACCCATTGTTGTATTTGGAGATACGTATCTTATGTGATCGGAACTATGACTGTTATTGTCGACTCTACGTTATTCAAGATTTCCCCAGATTTATGGCCAACCGCAGCGAACGTTTTTTGCATACTTTACCATACTTAATTTATTTTACCCTTTGAAATATCGTCGAGATTTAATTTCAGAATATTATCTGTTTAACATAATACCTCGCATGGCATAAAACCATCCCTAGCCTGGCAACGAAACACATCGCACGCTATCCCCTAACTTGTTGACTCTGTTTAAACTTTTACTGTTTGTTTACTATACCAATATTAACTGTTAGGTTTCCATTTAATCCCGTACATCATTATAACTTGCCTAAACACGTCAAGAAACCTTAGCAAACTAATAGCTTTAACAAAATATTTGGATTTGCTAGCGTTTTGTTTCTGGAAGCCTTTTAATGCGTGCAAAAAATGTGTAGGTGGTAATCGTGTTTCTTTAGTATTAGCTAACTAATCACGTGTACGAAGTTAAGCTCTTCGAATAGATTTTTAAATCTCTTCAGTTTTCCTGCTTTGTTCTTAGTCTTTCTTTATGGCCATTCTATAGAGTCATGCATGATAAAATGCGCGGGTAATATTTGTTGTTCATCTAATTTATGTGTTCGTGCATTTGCAATTTGTTTAATGTATACAATTCCACGATATTAAATTAATCTTTCAGACGCATTTTTATACACTATTCCCTATTGAATCTTCATTGACGTGGCGTCTTTAAAACTTTTGGGTCATTCCTAGAAGATTTTTCAATTACAATAATACCTTGCAATTAAGCTATTATTTACGGATTTTTTGGTTTAATTTTTACTTCCCGACGTTTCAACTACTTTAAAGCTTTCTTGGTCAATAATGATATACCTTCTAAATTTATAGGTATCTTATTTCCCATGAATTATCAATTTGTCCACAAGTGGAGGGGTATAAAGCGAATATTTGATGTGATACGCGGCTCCGTTACGCTGACATCCGCCTCGACCGTTGGTACACAAACATTGACATTGGCTATCGAGTTTTTGTGGCATGTGATTGATTGATGAAAGTTACTGTTTGATTTATAAGCTTTTGCTATTGACGCCCCGTTTCGATAGCATTTTGATGGCTTCGATTACGGAACATTGAGGATATCTGACTGAATATTTTATTTTTGTTCTTACATACTAATTGAATCGATAATTCATCTAAAATTTGTATCGTCGACAGTGAAAAAATAGTATGTAACACATTGAAATAAATCTATTATTTACGAATATTATCGCGGATTTGGTTTATTTTTTAAATTATTGACGTTTCGATTACTTTACTGCTTGCGTGGTCACGGGACGGACTGTCCGCGATAAAATACGAAAATAACCGTATTATATAAAAAAAAAAAAACAAAAAATGCATAAATATGGAATCAGATAGAACGCAATTTATGAAGTTCTCGATTACTAAAATTTAAAGCTTGTTAGTGATAGCTAACCGAACATGGGTTACTTCTTTGTTCTGTTAATAGCTACACTTCGACGAAACAAAAGGAATTTCTTCAGTTTCAAATGCTTTTAATACGTTTTATTTATTAGCAGTTACTTCTTGTCTATCAAACTTGTTACAGCAACGATTATAATAACATGTCGCAGGCGATTAATAAATAATTTAAGCAATAATTTCCAACATAATATCATACATGCAATAATTACGTTTGGATTGTAGATTCGTCTCTCATAATTACATAGGAAAGTCGATGTAATAAACATTGAATAATGTCCGATTGATCTCGTATCTAATGAATGAATTCGACACTTTAATACATACTTTCTACACTTTCAAATTGGATAATATAACCTGTGCTATACCCGTCATTACACTTGGCCCGACATTAGCTTTCACTATCATTGTTCTTGTTTTAAACATTGTTTTTGTCTAATATATTGGGCTAAGACAACGCATCACTTATCCGAACAAAGCAATGAGTAATTACTTTTTTCTTGTCATTAAAGTCAATATACTTGAAAGTGTTAAACTTGAATTTTACTGTCGAACTGTTTGACAGTAGTAAGTCCGTTAAGTAACGTCTTTTTGTCGTCTCTTTAATGTTATAAAAACATCTTTTAACTGCATTAACCTGGGTTTGATTCCTATGATATACACTTAAAGAGCACTTCAGACTTCATACCACAGACATAGCTTTCAAGGATTGGATAATTTTCCGAGATGGGTGATGTCAATCCAGTGGCTGATCGGGAAATCCGAATTTTCTTTAACTAACAACGGTAGCCTTACGGAATCGTAGTTCAATGTAGAAGAATTAATTTTGTGACGTTTAAAATAAGGCTAAATTTGAAATCTTTGAATTTGCTGACCTTGTACAGTAATAATTTCATTATCTTTTTTTTATTGCATATTTCAAAGCTTCTTCAACACATTAGGTATTTGACCTTACTTAAATTTTCATTTCAACGTTCGAGAACCTTAAGCATTAATTTTATTTTAATGGAACAACAAACAGCTCAATAAGTTGTTAAAGATTATTGAAATTTAAAACTCCTTAATGCAATTTTAAAATATTTTAAGGTATATTTAATGCGGGCTCTCATTAACATAACGTTGGTATCGGGGCAGCCGTCTGGACATGGTGGCCATATGTCGTGGTGACGTCATCGTGAGTCATGGTACACGCCATGCCCTGTCTGGGAACCGTGCACAATCATCTCACTAGTACAGGTTTAGTTTAATTTGCTTTCTAACAGCCGACCATGTTCGTTGTAAAACCGAGTGTCGATTTTATTGAGCCAAATAAATAATGTACATTTTTATTTTGCTATTTTATGGTGTAGTAAAGCAGTTTCCCATCTCTTAGTCTGCGAGAAATTCTCTCATCACGAAATCTTCTCATCAAGTACGACTAATATATTTTATGTACATGTTACTGCGTGAATTAAAACAGAATGTGAAGAAGTCACTGGCACGAATAATTTGAACTCACGCGCACACTTAAAAAATCATGTTCAATACACTACCACTATAAACACGAGATATGTAAAATTCTCTCCGTAACAGTTTTCTCTTCCAAACGTATGATATTAATAATATTAAATACTCATTTGTGCAACACAGAAACCTCCATACGAGCGGTTTCGACCTCAGCCGGTTTTACACCAATATATTATAGTTTTACGATAGTAGGTCACTGGGATTTGCCTCTAAATAAATTCTCTGTCTGACTCACCTAACGTTGACCTATTTAACAAATTGATTTAAAATTTCGAAACTGCTCTTACTATTGATGAACGAATAACATGAGGGCCTTCTATTAAGCTTGTTGGAGTATGAGTCAACAATTTTATTAATAGATAGGGGAGCCTATTGGTTAAGGCTATTAATTTAATAGCTTTCGCCCTGAGACTGTTAGTTATTAACGTGGGACAGGAACTAGCAGAGTTCGATATATGTTCGAGAGGGGTCGTAAAGCTGACTCTTAATTTAACACACTAATTCTAGGTAATAAGCACAATGAATAGCGAGATAGCAGTATGCTTCCGTGAAAGCCCTTGATCGGGTTGCATGCAAGGCAGAAAGAGTCGCTTGCATTGCAGTGGAACGCTACAGGCTCGTAATAAAAAATCCGTAAGTAAAGAAGTTAGGGTGGCGTACCTACTCGATTATACGACTTTTGGCATATTCGAATTTAGGTACTTATAGACATTTAGTTTTAGAATAAACACGACTGTTCTTAAAGTTCTATTATGTAGTATATAAATAAAGCGAAGTAAGTTGAGATATGAAATCCTATAGCAAGCGCAGGTGAAATAAAAAACCATTTGTATTGTGATCAGAGTGATTCATTTCACAATCTATAATTATGAACTGCGCAACAATTCTAGTATTCTTCTTCAGATGAACGAAGCCTTGAAGTATCACTATTACCAAAGGCACAGCTAGATGTTTTACAATAATAGTTATATTTAGCAATAGGGTGTCATCAAAGTGGCATGAAGCCAGGAATGCAGACTGCATTTCCTCTCTAAATTGCAAATTACTTCACCATTGTTCGTCCTTTATTTACAACATTAATAAATCTTTGATTTTATTAAATTCACGTGCCCAGCACTGAATTGCACGTGCAACACATAAACTTAACATTTAATCAACATTACTAACGTACATCGGATTTTGTTTACCTCTTTTTTTGGTTCTTCCATCGCTCGGTTACGTCTTAATAAAACTTGTATTGCCAGGTTCAAGCACAACATTTAAATAATTAAAAAATACTTTCCTCTTAAGAATATATTTATTTCAAGAGAATGGTTCAATGTTAAAATATCTTTTAACTTCCTCCCCTTCTGAATTATCAATATAAATTATACTAACATCACACATTACACCCTTTCACGTACATTTAATATTTTTTACGCCTCCACCACACAATTGACCGTGACAATACTATCGTCAAACAAAACTTCACCTATTTCTCTCACATGTGAGTCTGTGTCAAGAGCTATTCAACGTTCTGCATTGTGTCGCATTTGTTGAGTTTTTTGCTCCTCAGTTCGTCCTTTCGTCACGGCATTTGTTCCTTCGAGGTCGAGAGGCCCGTGAATAGAAACACTAGAGAAATATAATACACGTATTAATCTCTGCTATGGAAGACATCAAGACAGTTGGTTTGCGGTTACTGGTACATCTACTCAACAGATCGTATTAGTGTTAGCTCATTAATCTATTGCAAGTGTAGCAGAAAGTGGTTCAAGCTATTTGAGTTTTTATTTCTATGTAATAGAATGAAAAAGTGAATTCATATAGACTACATTTGCTTCAATCTACTACAAGCAATTTGAAGGTGGACACCATGCACCTACTTCTATCGATTTATCTGCAAATACAGACGGTTTTAGTGAGAATAAACTAACAATTTAATTTTGTTTCTGAAGATGCAAATTGCATCTTGTTTACTTTGGTTTTATGTTACTCAATTTGTTTCGATGAATATACAGCGTAGGTATACAGTAGTGGAATATATTACACAGATAACGGGTCAGCTGTCAATACATACCATTCTTATACCAGTGCAGTTTATAATACCATTGAAATTGCACACACAACCTTCAAACATCAACAAATACATTCTTCTTTTAATATTGCCACTACTTTCTAAATCGTTTGTATAAAAATACTACGCAACTCGTCACAAAATATAGTAAGAATATTATTTCTATCAGCATCTATATTTAGTATACTGTTATATGTTAAAACGTCTTTTTATTTTAACATTCTGATTTAGGATTATTGCCAGACGACTTTAAGGTCTATATTAAGTATCAGTATAATTACAAAAGTATGCAAATATATTTCAATATATATATTTTTATTTGTTTTGGAAGCCAGATATCATGTTTCAATATTTATATACATATGAACGTTTGTAACTCGTATAACAGAAACAGTAGCCGAATCAACTAGTATCTATAAACCACAAATCATGCGAACATATTTTTTGTACGTATTTTTGACATCCGCAAAGCTGCACCAATTAAAGCGAAGCCCTGTACCGAAACAAGTGCCGCATGATTACTATGATTATGCGTCCAAAACCAAGTCATGGCAAAAAGTTATAAAATTGATCCCGCGGTTAATAATTCGAGCAGATCATTGCATGAGTCATCTGGTGCCTTACAAAAATAACCTTGCTTTGTAGTTATGGTACAATGAGTCTGAATTCGTTAGACATCGACTGCTGACTTGAATCATACACTTAGAATTTCTTTTGTCCTAGTCGGAGACGCTTTGCTCAAGGCTATTTTGGATAATACAAGTAATTTTTACTTGTCATATTCGATTGGCATTGTTAGAAGTTTATAAATGATCATCAGATCGATAAAAGGTCAAGATAAGTTATTTTAAGAAATATTTTTATGTCACGATTCATGAACCTTCTTCGATGCACATAATCACATGTTTTCTAGCAGGAGCAGAACAGCATATTCGTAGATTTTGGTTAGACTATTTGATATTGCAATAAAGACAAATAATAAAAATGGCTTAAAACTGAATTATTCAAATATTTTTTGCTACTAATTAACTTCAGAACGGAAGTTGATCACTCGCAAGTTCGATCGTTTGTACAATTGGCACAATCCAAAATCGAAGCCATTGATATCCGCCCACGAATAACTTTTTAATTATCTGCATTGTTGCGCAATGTAAGTGTACCTTTCTGGGAACTGAAGACGCACGTCTGGTATCGTGGGAGTGATTCTTGACGGTTGACTGATGTTACAACTGGGAACAAATTAATTACCCGATACAACGAGGCAATAGGCTTCAAAAAAGTGTCGGGTAAACAATGAAACGTCATTAAGTTAATTGAGAGGAAGTTTGCTTAGTGGGTTACTGTGTGAAGGAAATTTTGTTTTTGAATAGATACCGAATATTTGCAACCTTGTGCAACAACAAAATCATTAAAATGTGGTAGATGTTATTGATTCGTTTATTGTCTTTTTCTACAGTTAAGGTTTATTTTAATGGGTTAAGTATCTGTTTTACTAATATTTTAAGTAATATTTTATTATTAAAAATAACAATATTTGTTTTTGTTGTCGAACCGTTTATACCAACACCTCTTTGAAGTGTAATTGGGCAACAAATAAAGTACAAAAAAAAAGTACTTTCCGACTCATTACGTAAGTGGGATTTAATACTATAAATAAGACATCTTCACACCCACCTCCACGCCCACGTAAACATACCAATTATTTAATTTAAGCAAGTTTATAGGCCTCCTAAACATATGGAAGTCGTTCGCTTATAAAGCGTATGTGCCCATTGATCGTCCCACAAATCTCCATTTCGGCTGTGTCGATGATAATTCGATTTTGTTTTAGAAATTCCACGAGATTAGCATAAATATAGTGGTCGTGGCGACTTGATTGAGATCACCAACCGTCGCACGCGGCTCCGTGACGCTTGCCGCCACCAACGCGATAGCCATAATGTATTCAAACATTATCAGAGATCTCAAATATTCTGCAATAAATTAAACAATGGCATATTACATATGTGAAGAATTTGTATAAATAATTTTACGACCGTTTAATATGGCGTGCATAATCGATTTAGTATTTGCGCTTGACCTTGTACGCGGTTGACTTGTTACATCACGGATTTGAAATTGCTTTGCATCGTTCACGTTGCCGTAACTCATCTTTTTGGAACGTTTGTGGCTATCATTTGTTTCAAGCTAACAGTTCTTTTGAGAATGATGATTGAAAACAATAAATGCGTGAGAACAACAAAATTGATTTTAAGCAATAACGGCTTAGGTAATATTCTTCAAATTTATGATTTTATATTACTTTAACACGAGAAAAAAGTTACTTTTTTCATGACTAATACTAATACTAAAATAAATAACAATATAATCATTGACTACATTACGCTACGTGATGTTAATGAAGTAACAAGTCTTTCATAACTCAATTTGCAATAATACGTTTATACCTAATCCTAGTAGTTTCAAAAGTCTGTGACAGTCCATTAGATTGCATCATAATCAATGAATCAAATCATAGGATCAGATTCATTGCAACAATGGCTTTAAATAACGATCGCGGAGACTTTCCAATTGACCTTTATTGGAGCCGACACAAAGGTGGAAATAGACCAAGGCCGGTTACTGACGGCGGGTTTAGATCCGTTGGTCACGAGTTCAGTCGCTCTAGCTTACCTAAATCTAATTTAATTGCCGTCCAACAAACCTATGCGGAACGTGTGATAAAGACTGCGACTGCTATGGAAATTAGCGTGATATTGCCATGCTTTTAATTAGGATTCTAAGTGCGTTTGTAGGAATTTCATTGCCCTGTAGCGTATTCACCCGGATTTGAGAAAATTTATGTATGTTTATGAAGCTAGATCATGTTTATTTGAGTATCATATATTAAGTTTTGGTGGTTATAAGTAAAACAATGTCTCTTCCACGGAAAACTCGCGTACTACTATTAAACTTTAACACACTACACTCAAATCACTCTTTTTGCTTCGGGGTCACCACTTTGGTGGTTATAAGTGTAGGTATTAGAATAAGCACTCACTTCCAGGAACTAACTATTGTATATTTTGTAAATTAACACTTAATACATTCACAGACAGAGTAAAATTATAATTATGCGACTCGGAGCGAGATGTGCTCGTGACGAGAGATGGCAGACTATCTTCTTTCATACAAATAAACCGACCCTTTTATAGGACTACCCGAATGAGGATCGGTGGGGATAAATCTTCCAGAAAATATATTTAAGCCATAAAATAGGGTCTATCCTTTCAACTAAAAATTAAGGTCGGCCCAAACATCTGGGCTATTGTCCAAACAGAAAGGTTTACCCAAACATGTGTACTATTGTCTAAAAAACATAAATTTGTTGCAAAGGATTACCGCCACTAAAGAACTTAACTATAATAATACAGTTTTATTGCCCCGGCATGAACGGGTCATTACAATTAGGAAACAATAATTTAGAACAGCATCTTTTTAACTAATATTATACAATAAGGTACACAAAAATTCTTACTTAAATAAAACGACTCGCAGATGTTTTATGGTTAAACATCTGCAGTCATATCTTAAAATGAAATGCGTGTTTAAATAATGTTCAAATTACAAATAATAAGCGTGTTATTTTATAAGCTAAATCTAAGTTGGCGTATTGCAACCGCCACAAAGTCAATAATATTTGTTAAAATTTTCTTAGGTTCCTTCTAATCGAAGTTGGGTGCCGCAACGATATTTGATGTTTAAAAGGATTTGGTGTATTACTTTACATTATCCCGTAATTAACGACTTCGAGATCATATAATATGTTAGTTTCTCAGTAGGCAACATTTAATTTTAGCTGGTCTTAAACCAAATATCTAAACCTTACAACATCAATACCACTATACGCGACTAAATAATTTCCCAATTTTCATCAGTACAAAGAAGCGAAAACTTGCACAAAGTACCAAGATTTCATATTGACACTCGAATCCTTATTTCAGTTCGCTTCGACCACGGTCACGATTCGCCGTATGATCGGCCGTTCACCGTAACTAATCTTGATTTTACGGAATTGCATAGTGCGAGTCAATGATTGTCCCGTCTCCTTCGTCGCGGATATCGCGTTCGCCCTGTTATTTCTCCCATAACATTCGATTTATATTCGGTTTCCGTTTTTCAAGATAAATGTTTTCACAGTTAAGTGGAGAACAAACAGCTTTGTTGTCACGACAGCGCTTCCTGTGAACCCTTTGCCTTAACAACTCCTTCATTGTGTTGCTTTCCATTGTTGATAAGGGTGAGAGTTGTTTTACTAACTACTGTTTGTTAAGACACCACAAGTTTTATGAAAGACTAAGGGGTTCGATATTAGAGATTAGACTATTATTAAATATTATTATTATATCAAAATTCGGGACGTTTATATCGGTGTGCTTCAGATTTGTTTATCATAATTTTATTTGGAATATCAATCCAATATTGCTTGAAAAGTGCGTGGTGGCCTGTTGGTAAACGGACTAGACGCGACTGTCAACATGTTCACGGTGGTCGCGGGTTCGAATCCCAGGGCACACCTCTGACTTTTCGGAGTCATGTGTGTATTGATAGTCAATCACCACGCACTAAAACGGTGAAGGAAAACATCGTGAGGAAACCTGCATACCATAGCGATTTATAAAAAATTCTATGATATGTAAGTCCGCCAACCCGCACTAGGCCAGCGTGGTGGACTATATGGCCTAACCACTCTCAATCGTACTCTCGATTGTAGAGGAGGCCCGCTCCCTGCAGTGGGACGTATATGGGCTGATATCTGTATCAGCTAATCTGTATCTGTACAGATAGCTTGAAAAAAATGTGCTTATTCTCGAAATTAATTTAAGGTTGATTTTAAGTAATTTACTAGGAAAAAATTGAAATTTCGTTGATATGCTTATAGTAAATGGGCTGTTTAGATATAAGAGATAAGATTAAGTGGAAATTTACCTGCCTCCAGAAGTGCTTTATAAAAATAGCACTTTACAATTCAAATGACCCGTAAACTATTCTGTAAAGCAAGCAGAGTCGTTCTCGAACTCCCGACCCGGATTTCTGTGTTACTTACACACTTTTACTTTTGTATCTGTATTATATAAAAATATTGTTTGTTTTAATGAAGAAAATGGTGTATGTATTTGATCGTAAATCATAGATACACGTTTGACTTACGAGATTCAGGTATACGCGGAAATAAATATAATAATGGATCATTAAAAAAAAACAAATAATCTATTGTGTTTTTTAATCTCATCGATAATTTTAGGACACCAATCAAATAATTACGGAATGACTCTAACTTATTAATATAATCAAAATATGATCTACAAATAAGCACAGGAAAATGATATTAATAAAATAGCTAAATAAAATACTTCTCCATTCAATAATATTACGAAGCTAAAATATTGAGTAATAAACATGCAAAATTATATGACGAGCTTTTACCCACGAGTTCATTGACTCCTGCCAATCACGCAGCGGGAAATATTACTATTCGTAGAGGAAACTAGCACTAAAGTCTCAATTGTGTATGAAATATTATCATTTGAATTATTAATTTAGGTAACCAGTGACAAGCATTACACCTATAGCTTTTCACGACCTGATATACTCGTAGGTCCCCTCCAATGTGCACTTTTTTATCCAGTCTTGGACTTATCGCAAACTGTTTACCACAGAAATAAGACAGAATTAAAAAAAAAGTCAACTGCTTTTTATGCAAAATGTTAGTTACTTAGTGTCTGAAGTCACTAAAACTACCACCTGGCTTCGTTTTCATTTGCAGTCTGGTAAACGATTTAATAAGAAGATTATAAAGATAAAAGACTTCGACGAATCACTTAACACTTAGCATGGATATCGCAATCTTTTACCCCATCAATATCCCATTTATGATAACTTCTCCCCTTGTACGCACTCCGTACGCATCAGATGGGACGTGTGCATGCAAATATCTGAAAGCTGTCCGCCTGACCCACAAACCTGTCTGAAGGCACTCGCCAAGGTAATCGCGCCGATAGCGAACACAAGATAGCCGTAGTATTACTACTTTCAACAGTTTCAACACACATATATGTACGCTGGTATATATGTACACGTTGTGACGTTGTGGGAATGTCACCTTTTATATTTGCGATCTATAGTTCAATAGTCGACATAAATCCTATTGTCTATGCCAATCAACGCCTCCGTTGCGCTGATTGGTTGATTCCATCTGACATCTGTCAGATGTGACGTACGAACTGTCATCGGCGTTCGCATAAATACGCGTGTAACGGCGCTCGCGTCCTCCTTTTCATAACCTAAAAGCCGCGTGCTACCACGCGTCTTTTCGAACCCGCTGGGGTGAGTGTTCAGTGTTCTATTTGCTAACCGCTTTTAACTGCTTGTTTGTCAGTGTATTCTGTCTGCCGGGCTTGTGAGCTACCACGAGTCGCTGGCACGGAATGCAAACCTAGTTTGCATTCCGATCTCTTGGATACTGATTCCAGGTTCTTCTTCTTCTGCGTACTTGGCGTACTTGGCGTTTTTTCGCTAACTCCGTGCCTACTGCCCGCTTTGCTCCGCACCGCTTCCTGCCGGACTGCATCCGAGCCTGCGCCTGCCGCTGACCTGCGCACCGTGCCCGGCCACGTGGCAGCTGACTTCGCCGGCGAGCTGTCGCCGGGTTCCGCCACGTGCCGAAGACCCGGATCAGTGTCCAGTGAAGGCCAGTGACTCCTGTTGCATACCACCAGCAACAGTGCCGGGTGTAAATAGTGATGCGAAATTATTAAAGCCCGAACCACGTAACTACCCTGAGTTCTCATTTACATACCTACCCCTACCTGCGGGCGACCTAACCCGCCGCAACGTATATACTAGCACCTCGGCCCAGCTTCGCCTGTGTGGAGTCCAAAAGCTATAAAAAAACAATAATGAAAAAATAAACATACACACATCATACATAAACTCATGCCTTTTTTCCCAGAAGGGGTAGGCAAAGGTGCTAAGACACCCAAAAATCGATAGGCCGAGCACTTTATCGAGCTCAAATTCGACTCCGGGCTGATCATGAACAGAAAAATAATATATTATTAAAAATAATATATTTAGCAGGCCGGCATAATTGTTTCCTTTGGCATGGGACCGCCGTCCGATGCCAATGGATACTCTGCCTGGGCGGCATTAGCACTTTCCATCAGGTGCAATGCCGCCACTATGCCGGGCCAGTATAAAAAAAAAAGAAAAAAAATATCACTTTGCCCGACTCGGGACTCGAACCGTACCGTAGTACAACTACGCCACTGAGGCAGTTACCGATGAAAAAAACAAATATAAGTATCATATATAACCCTTCCTCTTGAGTCAGTGTCTCTATTGATGAAAATTACATAGAAATTATTTATACAGTTTAAAATATCTAAGCTTTAATGCGGACAGCGGGAAGCGACTTTGTTCCTATATGTGAAAATATGTATGCGAGGTTCTCAGCATTATTCAAAAACCGGAATTTTTATTTTTATTTTATCTACGTTATCTATAGTCCCATCGTAAATTTGTTTAAAAAGTCGTTTAAGTTCTCAATACTGATAATAAGTTGATTAAAAGAAATATGTTTTAGTTTTTATCTGATTTTAATTTCCTTTGATGATGTATTTAAATTAATGGTTTAGGCCCATGCGAAGTAAATCTTAATAGTTTTGGGTTTATGATAATATGTTGTTAACCTAATACAATTAAATTGTTGGTGTAAAATGTTTTATGACGTGACTCGAACTTAATATACCTATTAATGCTTTCATACTGGTATTTTATTATACTAATTCAATTAATATTCCAATATTCAACCAATAAATAATTGGCAAGCGCATTTAACATACTTGTTTACAGCAATCAATCAACTTTTGATTATTTTTTTGCGTTCACATTTCGATTTCTTCGTACCCTAGTGATTTCTACTCTCACTTCGTTACAAAACGCCATACAATATGTTTTATTAATAATGTTCATTGTATTTTGCCGACTGCACCCTTATAAAATCCATTGGACTATTCATGGTAAGGAGATAGCGGAATAATTCTTTCTTCGAATACGAATCAATGATTTATTCATTCGGCGCCAACTCGTAATATCTGATTAAATAATGTTTACTTATAAAGCGCGGTACTTCTTTTGTGCTTCTTTTTAACAGAAATATTAATCTTCTTTACAATAGTGTGGCATGGAATGTCGAATACTCTTAAATAAGAGTTATGAGTTATGAGTGATGGTATTGTGAGTTTAAGAATTACGCGACTTTGTATTCAAATCTTTAGCTAAAAGTGTTCAGCGTTTTAGAGATTTCTTCAACCCCAGCCAATAGGCTATTTGACTAATTTCTGAAAACCATACCACATTATGAAGCGGGGTCTATAGACCTTACAAATGAAGGTTATTTTTAATTACTATATCTATATCATTTGAAAATAAATTTACAAAATACACTGAAAAATTACACTGTCAAAACGCTCTGTCTGACAATGTGGCGTTTAGTTCGTAAACATCCGTTCCACAGATTCGTTCGCATATATCACTCATTCTTAAATCATCCATAGATCAATCAATCAGTCAATCGTCCGAATGAGTTTTTGCATTGAGGTATTACAACTGGAGCGGATTATATTATAGATCAATTCGGCATTGCTGCAGATACGACACTTCATATATTTGTTACATTTGTTACCTAATGTTTCAGAATAAAGTAAAACGAAATATAAAAGCCCAATATAATCATGCATTTTTAATAACTTATAAAGCTACATTATTATAAAGATTTTTAAAACAACAAAACCTATTAGCCTTAACCTATAGGCTATTTGACTGTATAAAAATAATGACTTATTTGTTTCCATCCGTGTAAATAATTTAATTTTAAACATATTTCATTATCATACATTAAAAACATTGTATATTTTGTCTAAAAACCACAATAATAATTTAATTTATTTTGAGTTCGCGCCACGTGATCGTAAACGATTTTGATTGGCTATGACGTCATGCATTAGTATGAACTACTCACGTACAGGAAATGAATGGGATTGATAACGGCATAGATGCAAATTAAATATTAAAAATACCTTTAAAACGCGTTATTTGTCATTTGTACCCGTGAGTTAATAATATTATCATGTCCAATGTAATAAAATGTGAAGAAAGAAAAAAAAAACTATTTTTTTTGACAAAACCTCATTCGGACTATTGATTGATTGATTGATCTATGGTTGATTAGAGAATGGGTGACATGCGAACGAATCTCTGGAATGGATGTTTACGAACTGAACGCCACATTGCCAGATAGAGCGTTTTGACAATGTAATTATTCAGTGTATTTTGTAAATTTATTTTTAAATGTTATAGATATAGTAATTAAAAATAACCTTTATTTGTAAGGTCTATAGACTCCACTTCATAATGTGGTATGGTTTTCAGAAAATAGTCAAATAGCGTATTGAGTTATCCTACTAAAAAATACTTTTGTGTCAAAAATATGGATAGTGAAACAATATATTTACAATATCCAATGTATCTAATAATAAATATATTAAATAAAATAAATAAACGATTTTTTCTATATTTACCTATTTGTCCGTAACATTAATCTTATTCTATAATTTTGTTAAAATATGACATTTGTCAAAACGGCTTTGGTACATAATCTAATTTATTAATATTTTTGCTACTTTATTCAAATTATCGTTAATTTACGTATGGGATTAAATTCTATATTTTTTTCAAGTGAACTGGAATGGTTATTACATGTCTTCAGTTGGGAGTACGGTATTTTTAAAGCAATTAGAATAAATAGCATAAATGAAAACTGTCATAGCCGACTGTCAGCGTAAGGGTACATGTACCCTTGCAAATGTTCCAAATTATTTGGTCTAGATCCCCTCCAGTTGTATACCTCAATGAGTTTTTGTCAAAAAAAATAGAATTATATTTCTTTCTTCACATTTTATTACATTGGACATGATAATATTATTAATTCACGGGTATTAATGTCAAATAACTCGTTTTGAAGGTATTTTTAATATTCAATTTGCATCTATGCCGTTATCAATCCCATTCATTTCCTGTATGTGAGTAGTTCATACAAACGCATGACGTCATAGCCAATCAAAATCGTTTACGATCACGTGGCGCGAACTCAAAATAAATTAAATTATAATTGTGTTTTTTAGCCAAAATATACAATATTTTTAATATATGATAATGAAATATGTTTTAAAATTAAATTATGTACACGGATGGAAACAAATAAGTCAATATTTTTATACAGTCAAATAGCCTATTTGTGAAAGAAAGTTATTGAAATCAACTGCTTATTAATATGCTCATTTTTACAGTTTCTTAGTATAAAAAACTTCTATTTAATTTGATAAGACCAGAAAAAGTAAGATTTAGTTTCGGAATTCGTATGATTAATTTCTTTTCCAATCATAATTGGCGCAGCGGCTAAGATGGTAAGCATTTTGATGTGAGTGATTTCTGTTGGTAAAAGTAATATCAATCAAACAATCCAGAAACAGACATTTGGAGAAGGATTGACATGAAATGTCCTAATTAAAAATGACAGCAGAGAAAGAAGAATTCTTTGCCTACGTCCCAGATGGATATCCCATCAAATCCATAAGAGTATAAAGGTGTATCTGTATCAGCCCATATACGTCCCACTGCAGGGCACGGGCCTCCTCTACAATCGAGAGTACGATTGAGAGTGGTTAAACCATATAGTCTACTACGCTGGCCTAGTGCGGGTTGGCGGACTTACATACCATAGTAATTCTTATAAATCGCTATGGTATGCAGGTTTCCTCACGATGTTTTCCTTCACCGTTTTAATGCGTGATTGACTATCAATACACACATGACTCCAAAAAGTCAGAGGAGTGCTGGAGAGTATAAAGCAAAGTAAAAACAAGGTAACAAGCAAGGAGTGTTACAAGCGTCCTGCAATAGATGGGAGTAAGACAGCGGGTTCCCGTATCTAAGCGCAGAATCGTGGACCACCGGGCGTCTCATTTGCATATCTGCGGACCTGTTGCGCCTGCACCGCATTGCCACTATCTATGTTAATTAACCGTTACCAAGTTTTTATTGCGCTTTTTGTCGCCAATATACCGCTTTGTTTTATGTTTTTTTTTAATTCGGATATAGGTGAACTGTATATGGCCGTGATAGAAATTTTCGAACATGTTTTTTTGTGATTTTATTGTTGTGAGATAATTGACACCTTGATGAAGACGTAATCCGTCTAATGGTTATTTTATTTTGGTATTAAAATTGAATACTATTTTTTTTCGTAATGATTTATATCCGGTAATAAAATTGCGAAATGCTAAAATCCTGTAGAATTTTTCGTGATTAAGCCGTAATTCTGTCTTAGCAGGATTTATTGCTTGTCTGGCGCATTTAGAATTTACATGATTATTCAATTAGCAGATTATTTCCATATTTAGCCTAGATAAGTTGGTGCGAGTGGAGTTAAGTATTCTAATTAGTCCAATTCGTAAATGCAGAGACATTAGGCCATTTGATAATTTTATTAACTACCGTATCTAATGGTTCGTTTAGCGAGAAATAGCAAAAACTTGGCAAAATTAATGGTTGTTCAAATTATGTATTTAATCTTCGTGTTAAACGATCACTTTTTGAAATAAAAGTATTATCAAAATGTTCTTATTTCGCTGCGTTTTGCTAGTCACATCAAATAATAACTTACCTATTTCGTGTCTAAATTCTAAGTTAATATAATGGAATTAAAGATTGAAATAGTATAATTACTAAATATTTTGCAAAAGCCTTTGAAAATACAACACACGTTGATTAATTTATATCGCGCACTGTAGTTAGAAACGTAGCCATTAGCAAAGGCAATACACGTTATGTCGGTGATATTTCAAAAGGTAGAACGAATGTGTGAAATATGGCACGAGCAATTGTAACTTTAGCAATATCTTTGATTGGTAACAATATAATGTCATACGGACCAGTAGAAAGATAAATATTATATTTATTTCTGAACTTTGTGGTTTTAGGGTATTGAATGTCGTAAATTCACATATGATTAGTATTAAAAGTTTTCGTCGAAAATATAAAAAAATACCATACTTTAAAAGTGAATAAATCTCGAAAACAACTCTTGTGAACTCTCGCTCAAATCTGACTAGAAAACAAATGAACATCCAACCCATCCATACGATTCTACAATAGATAGGTGTGAATTAAAGCCTCAAAACACCGCTTTTATGGGATAGCAATCAAATGATATATAAATCTTTTATTTTCTGTCATTTATTATTTCTTTTCAATATATTAACAAAAAGGTAGATAAGTAATTTTACTAATACGAGGTCATTTAATATTTCTTCTCAATGTATATTAACAAAAAGGTAGAGAAGTAATTTTACTAACACGAGGAAAAGACTTAAACGTGTTTGACCTACACAAGTTATTGTTATTATAAAAATCATGGAGTAGGTTAAACTAATTAACTGTAAACTTTTCTATGTTCTACTAAAGTGAAATTAATTCTCGTGTTGAATTATAATCTCGCTTGCCTCATAATGCTGAACGAAAACAAGCTTTAGTACAGCTAAGACCGTTTTCTTTGTTAATTCTATTATGGGATTATGTTTTCGTATGCACATTGTCAACTGTAGCGTGTAATGGGATTATACAATCAATTCGACCTCACTGTTTGGCTTCTCCAACCTCATCTAAACACAACGTATCTCATACCTTGACTAGTTTCCTGATCGCAATATTTAATCATAGATTAGAATTATATACAGAGATAGATGCGCAACTCTACTTTTTTATTTTCCGACGTCATTTCACCATCAGAGGGCGCGTTAGGCAAACGTGCCAAATTTCAAATTAGTTATTCCAATATTTCAAAAAAGTGTATCTTTCGTAACCTCTTGTAATTTTAACCAATATCAAGTTGAAATTGTTTTTAATATTCATAATATCAACATACAAAACATATTTCCTGGTTTATTGGACACTTCCGCCATTTAACAATTTGATTTAAACTAATTACAAGATAATTTGCCGTTCTCGCCAGAGCGTGGCGCTAGAATCGAACTAATTGTTTTCAATATTTTTCACAAAGTCGCACCCCTCTTCATTTAATTATATTTATGGGTCGGTTTTATGCTATGTTAGGCACGAAGGTAGAATTCAAATGGCAGCCCTAGCGCAGCCACAAATGTGTGTAACATCACAGATTATTCATGGTTGTCAGGCATGTTGGCTGTTGATGTCCACGCTTAGATTGCATCGCCTACGCCTAGATCAAGAGCCAATCGGCTGACAACTCTATTTGTGAGATTTCAAATGTATTTTACATTAACACCCGCCAATATATTAACTTAAACGAGGTCTCCTAAATTAAGGTCGTATTGACAACGCCGCTTGATAGAATTAATAGTTTAGATTGTATTAAGGATTAGGCACACATTTATTAGGCCTATGACAATATATTTATGTAAAATTAATGTTTAAAAATATATAATTGCATGCTCCTGTTATCACAGATCAATTCAATGACAAAATATTTTTTGTTTAAATCAATTGGAATAATCATACGCATGTGTTTATCTGTTTAAATTTCACATTCAACACCATTTTAAGATGCACTCGTTGCGTGGGTAAATTATTCGGTCACGACACGAAAAATCGAAATGAGACCGAATTCTTGAGTTTCGATTTCATACCATCAAAATATGTAGCTAGCATTAACGAAAATGTTTATTAAGTGTTGGTCACTCTTGCTTTCTCTCCGTGATTGAAATTCCGTTCGCGTCCGAGCTTGCTATTCAGTAAGGCCGCCAGCGGCCAATCAAGCTTTTATTACGAGTCTTCGTGTTGACAATTCAATTCCTATCCATAAAGCATTGCAAATTAAATAAGATTGTGGAACGGAGAGATGCTTCCTCCACACTTACATTGTGGCATATTTGTTTTTGTATGATTGTAATTAACAGTTCGCGAGTACACGGAAATGCGTATTGAGTTCTTGTCATTGTAAGTCCATGCGTAAGCTTTGTGTAACTGCGATTTTGTTTAAATCACATTGGATTTAATTTCTCTATTTTACTCTAATTTACGTTGTTAAGCATTCCATTAATTAATTTGATAGTTTTAAATTATGTATTTAGATATTCATATCGACCTGCTAGTACAATATAGTCATGTCCCTACCACTTTTTTTACCTCTAATCTCAGGAACTACTAGATCGAATTTAAAAAAATCTTTTTGTGTTAGAAAGGCCAGTTATCGAAAATTGCTTTAGGCTATATATCATCACGCTATAACCTATAGGACGGAAGCAGTACTAAAATCTAGCAAATACGAGGAAATTTTATTCGTTTTTCGTAGTCCGATTGATCGATATTCGGAATTGCACATTTTTGCCTCCACTTTTGAAAAGTTTATCTGTACCCTGGTGGAGCCAGGCGTGACCGGTACTCTTTAATAAAAGACTATTGGCAATTCTATACAAAAGAAGCATAAAATATACACCTATATGTACTTAATACATACGATTATGGCAAGACGTAAGACGTGTACGCTAATACCCAACAAACGTACATGTTTGCAAACAATTGTGATTTGATTACGAAGCGTATTGAATAGAATCGCTCTATTATTTATTTATTGTTAAACAAGCGACGCACGCCTATTGCTATTGTCATTGTGCAACGTTTGTTTTTAATGAAATGCAATCATTTGGGTATTGTCTGATGACGGATTGGGGATGCGCTCTTTGTGTGGCATGAGTTGGGAGATATTGTGTGATGTATTTGCATATTTTTTTTTTATATATCAGCTAATAGACGTAGTGTTACTGAGTAAGCCAATGCTACGTTTAAAAAAGTTTAGAATTTAGATGCTTACTAATTATGCTGGACAAGTGCGATTTGTTATTTTTTTATTGCTATTAATGGCGAGACGAGCATGCCATATGAACAGTAGCAAAACCAAACAGCATCTTGAATTACAAAGCAATGCTCGGCATTTCACTGCGCTCGCCACCCTGAGACATAAGATGTTACGTCTCAATATGTTAAGTAGTTACACTGGTTACAATATCCTTTAAACCAAAGCAATACCAAAGTAACTTCTCAGTTAATTCACAATTTTTAATTGAAGTCAAAATAATCGCCTTTCACGCATAATTCATTTATGCCAAATGTTATTTCATTCCACAAGTGGGAGTTCCATTACACGACGCCTCGGTTGTAACGCACGATACTCATCTAATAACCGCCTACAACTCTAAACAATACAGAGTAAGATAATGTGCACAACGTGTGCACACCGCCCTATTAGCGAACTATCGTCAAATGATTAGCGATTATGGGTCGACGGTTGTAGACGTTTAAAATAAATGACCGACACCTAAAATAAGCGTCTTCAGATTTGAGTAATTTTATAATACTCGCTTTTGGTATATATATATCCCATCAAAAACATCCTGTAAAAAAATTCCAAGTCTCGCAGCTCAGGTTTTCTACCGCAAAAAGTTGTGAGATGCATGTAATACCAAGTCGATAATTTATTTAGTCCTTAAGGGACCTTCTATATAAAGTTATTACGTTAGTTATTACCATATCAATATTAAAAATTCTTTACGTTTTAAATAAATGGATCGACTTGGCCATCGCATGAAAACATAATGTATCGTACAATTTATACATAATGCTGCTGGCCAAGTCGATCTATTTATTTAAAACGTAAAGAATTTTTAATATTGATATGGTAATAACTAACGTAATAACTTTATATAGAAGGTCCCTTAAGGACTAAATAAATTATCGACTTGGTATTACATGCATCTCACAACTTTTTGCGGTAGAAAACCTGAGCTGCGAGACTTGGAATTTTTTTACAGGATGTTTTTGATGGGATCTCACGTCTTTTTGTAGAGCCCTACTTTTTTCCTTTTCGGTACTTCTTACTTCTAGAATATCACTAACGATTTTTCTTAAAGCCTCTGTCTTATGGATTTTTCTTATTTTTGTAGGTATCAATTTATCACAAATATAGCGGATTTGATTATTAATGTTCTTTCTTTCATTGTAATTGATATTTTCGAGTTATTTAATCTATTTATTTGCAAGTTTTTCTTCGTCATATTTTTCGAGAGGAATGTTGTACAGTTTCATGGGCTGAATACACCCTTTCCCTCTCTATACCTCCCTCCTGTTATGCCTCATATATATAGATATCTATCTACAACTATTATTCCATTATATACGGGTACAATGATTCATTAACTGCAAATGTAACTTTGTAATCCTATACATTTATACGGGATTACAAAGTTATTCGCGTAGTTGGTCTATCTTGAAAACTAAACACAAATTATGAAATGTTTGAATTTTCCCTTACTTTAGACACTAAACACTAATAATATTCTAAATTTGAAGGTTTTATGTCTACTAGAAGTGCCTTAGACTTTTGATGATCGGTCAGTCAGTCAGTGAGTGACAAAATTGAGAAAGTTTGACTAGTTACAATTCTTAAACTACTGGTTCAAATTGAATGAAATTTTAAATATACCGTGTTTACACAATGCCTGCTTAGTAACTGAAAATTCAGGCTTCATGCTTTAGCCACAACGAAGTTATAGGGGGTTGAAAATGGTCTGAATTGCTTCGAGAAAAGGATGTTACGGCCTATAGCTCGACTTGGAGGGGGCTCGGCCGCGCCCCCAGATTTTTATAATGAATTCCAAATAGAGACATTAAACTTGTTTTTAAACAACTCAAATCATAACTGAGGCCATTGTTGGCAATTATTTGAGAACAGTTTAGTGCTGATTACTGAAGTATTATTTTTGCTAATTTATTTACGATTTTTTATGTTGAGAGATTTATGTATTTTTTGCATTTATAATTACTGTTTAATAAAACTTAGTTATCTGCTTATTTATAGTGATGGAAAACGTGTGATAGGCTTTGATCGTTATGAACTCTCTCATTAGAACGCAAGAAAAAAAGATCGACTCAAAAAAACAATACTCCGGCTATTCTTTCTACAAGAAAATAAATTGCAGAATAAAAAGCAATTCATTACCATCTACTTGAAAAATATGATAATAAATAAGACAATTATTAGAAATAGACATTTCTTGTAGTAATCTTAATTTAGAGCTTAGCAATCGATCTTCTAATGAATTTCGAAATAGTGCACTAGTTTTCCGATGAAAGTAAAACGGCCGACAAACCATTAATCTTTGAAGGAACTAATGAATTCACATGTGCAATGTTTGTTTTAATCAACTCTTAACTAACGCCTTAACACTCATTAATACGGAACATCGGGATTCATGAATTAACGCCATTGACTTATGCACTTTAACGAGGTAGAAATTGAATTGCTATTTTTTATTTTCCTTTTTCGTCTAAGCCGTATTGCATAATAGATTCTTTGATTTACGAGAATTTTACATTGAAACAAAACTATTATTTAATTTATTATTTGCGGACTGTTCGTCCCGTGAATACTAAAACTGGAAATGTCGCGTCGGGAAGTTAAAAAAATTAAAAATTAATCTAATCCGCGAGAAAATCCGTATGTAATAGTGTTATTGCAATAAACTGTATTGAGTTAGCTGCTTTTTTTATTGCTTAGGCCCAGCAAGCATACATTCCATCTGAGTGATCAGTGCCACCCATGAACATTCTTCATAAGGCTTGGGTCATGACTGTATTGCCAGCCCCTCAAATCGGGAGTGAAGCGGAAAGGATAAAGGATAGGAAGAGGGAAGGGGTATTGGGCATCCGGCAACCGCACTCACCAAACTTTACAGCAAAGCTGGCGCATCATATGAGAATGTGGCACCGCCCTAGACGAGCCTGCATATTCATGCTGAATCATGACTGATAACAGCGTGGTTCCTCATTTAATACACAAAACCCTCAGCTTATATTTTTTATATTTATATCAGCCCATATACGTCCCACTGCAGGGCACGGGCCTACTCTACAATCGAGAATACTATTGAGAGTGGTTAGGCCATATAGTCCACCACGCTGGCCTAGTGCGGGTTGGCGGACTTACATACCATAGAAATTTTTATAAATCGCTATGGTATGCAGGTTTCCTCACGATGTTTTCCTTCACCGTTTTAGTGTGTGATGATTGATTATCAATACACACATGACTCCGAAAGTCAGAGGTGTGCCCTGGGATTCGAACCCGCGACCACCGTGAACATGTAGGCAGCCGCGTCTAGTCCGTTAACCAACAAGCCACCACGCACTTCTCAGCTTATATACAATTTTAAATATATATGTTTTGGTATAACATAATTCATGATTGAGTGACAACGCATATAGTAATTTGAATCTTGAAGTTCAAATTCGATGTCCTGTACGGAATTGGGTTTCTACCTAAATTTTTACTTTCTATGGGAACGTATAATGTCTCTTTCTATCACATCATGCGATGAAAGTCTATCAAACGTAAGTGATTTACCCCTTAAGTTGACAATAGTATATATGATTTCATACCTATAAGGCCTTGGCCCACAAAGCTAATTGGTTGAGGAAATCCTAGTCTAAATCCTGAATCAAATGAGTAAATAAAATTAATGTCGCAATGAATTACTGAGCAATACAAAAACACCCTAGATCTGTAATATAGATAACCTAAATGTTTTATTTCACGTTGAGTAACTTGGTTGCATTTAAGCATGTAATTATATGGAGACTGACAATTAACTTACCACAGACAATTGTATAAAGATTCAGATAAAAATATTAAGCTGGAGATTCTTCAGTAGATACCAGATGCCATTGCAATTTTTAATCGGTTCTGATTACCTCTTTTTATATCATTAACAACACTTTAGTTCCTCGAATTAAATTATTTTCTATAATTTACTCAAACATTGTTTTAATATTATCTTATGCCTTCCGGCATAAAATGTCCACTGATGAAACTTAAAACTGTCAAAAGATATACATTAAAAATAAAGAAAAATACTGTAACCTGCAACGTGAAAGTTCTGAACAATAATTTTAAGGGATTTGAAGTTCTCCTACCCCCTTTAAGTCAGTGCCTAAACTTCAAACATCTTACATTTTAAGAGGTCAAACCCAGCATTGAGATTTATCCAAGTTCAAACAATAACAAATACATGATTCTCATAGCTTCTGTCGCATGTTACATCTGTCACGTTATACGATCATTTGATACTAGTCGGCCGGTAATTTCTCAGAACATATGTCGTGATATAGTTTAATCGGATTATTCGTGTTCTCGTCACGAGCCTCGGTCCATATTTGTGTCAAGGTTCGACGTATTTCACTAATGTGCACTATTCATAATAATGAAGCCTTTGATGTACGGGCGCTGTAGGCGTACCATTGTATGGTTTAGTTCTGTTTGGAGGATACTCAATTGGTTATTATTGATGATTCATTAGTGTCATAGTATGCCGGCTCTGAATTAGGTGGCAGTGATTTCGACACCCAGTTTGGTTTATTTGCATACATAAACTCACGCCTTTTTCCCCAGAATGGGTAGATAGAGGTTCTTCTGATAGCAACGAGGAAATCCACATTTCACCGTGTATGTTATCGTCCCACTATGTGATGGTAGGCGAGTATATCGCCATACTGGGCAATTTATTGTAGATATGTAACATATTCAAGGATTTTTGTGATCTATTGGTAAATTTCTCTCGCATTTAAAGAGTGTTGCAGCCAATTTGAAACCAAGGCTTAGTGACGTCACGGTATGTTTTGCAATTGTATTCAAACCATACAACACTATGAATGACACATAATGAGGCTAGCTTTGGCATGCATAAATAGAAACAAAATGAAAAATAATCTTTGTTGACGTAACGAACTACGTCAATGATTATCTCTTAAGAATTCAAAATGAGAGGAGTGCATGCAGTAATACTAACAAGAAACCTACCTTTTATAATTTTTTATAACATACAAAACTTAATTCCCATTGCCTTGTCTGCTTTCACAAATCAACCTATTTCTAAAAATCGTGACAACCACACCGATATCGACACAAATCTCGATAAATCGACAATATTATCGATGCGTTGCATAGTTGGTACATTTCGGCGATCTCCAAGCTTTCTCCAGCCTACAAAAAGTTGATGCGCAAGTGTTGGACCTGTTTGGCCATCTATCGATTATCATTGGCCTTGTAAATTCAGTTATATATTACACGGTACAAATTACGTGCAGCGAGTAATGTTACCGCTTATCGATATTGTGTAAATTTTTATCGATTTTTAATTGTTATAACTTTTGTCATGTATTATGTATCGATGATTTAACTTTTTATCGAATTTTGATAGTTGTAATATTTGTGTAATTACGTGATTTGTCACACCGCCTATTATAGCAAGACGTAGTAATTACGATATAAAAAAAATGTAGAATTTAAATCGATGAAATCCATAAAAGCAGATTGATTTAGAGCAAGAATTATTGGGTGCAATTAATGTGACACCCGAAGACATATATGGCCGCATTAAATTAATCTAATTGAGTAGTAAATAAGATACACTCTGTAAAAAAGTGAGATAAACACTTGGTGGGTTTAAGTGCGGTTTTATCAAAATCGATATAAACAACTTGATCGTATTAATCTTGGAGTGTCCAGCGATTGAATTCTGGTAACAAATATTCATGAAGTTCAAATAAAAAAACTCGCATGCTATCTTTTGCGAAAGTGGACTTGAAATCTTTAGCTGTACACCAACTCATTTCATTTCACTTTTTTTTTATATTTTAAACGTCAAACTTGCTTGTAAGTAAAATAGAATTAACAACGCAATTACGTTGCATGTTGTAATATGAAAAACAAATGTAAGAATCGAATTAATTACGAAAACATCTGATCGCCCACAATCGTTGCTCGGGAGAATCGTAAAAAATAATTGTCTATCGTTATACGTAATTGCTCCGGATAGTTGCAATCTCGCTTGCTTTGCGTACAGGCTAAAGAAATGTTTTTGCACATTCACTTATACCAACACTTTCAAATATTAATATTAATCCTTATTTTAATAAGTGTAAAGTTTTGAATGCATTGACCGGTGTTTGTTGAGGATTTTGCACATTCGATCACTTTGAACTTGCTCGTGATTTTTTTGTACACAATTTCTATGAAACAGCGCTGGTACCCGGATGTAGTTATTATTGTTTTTACAATAATATTTCAATTTGACGGATGTTCTGAAATTCGATGCCGAGTTGAATTCGACAGCCTCTATAGCCATGGGTTAAAAACCAATGTGAAATGAGAAGCAGCAGATTAGATTTCAAAGTGTGACTAAGACAAATGTTTCTTAATAAATTGTCTAATATTAGATGTTGTATACCGGCGTATAAGCTACATATTTAGCTCTACGATATTACTGCTGTATTGTCTACTTTCTGTATTAGTCCATATACGTCTCACTGCAGCGCACGGGTCTTTTCTACAATCAAAAGTATGGTGAGAGTGGTTAGGCCATATGTGCACCACGATGGCCTAATGCGGATTGGATTCTACATACCATAGATTTTTTTAGAAATCACCACAGCAAATACCGTGTACATGTTGGCAGCCGCGTCTGGTCCGTTTACCAATGGGCCACCACTCTCGCTCTAGCATAATAATATATATTAAAATCAAAATAAAAGTAACAAAATCAGATATGCGTAAGCATTCAACCCCAGTTTCCAATTAAATTTAATAATAGCTTTACAATACGAAAGAGTCTAATTGTTATTACTCATAAAATTCACCGTACGCCCTAAGTCCACAAAATAATTTTGCAAAAATGTAATTCATTTCAGCACTAAAAATACAAGTGACCCCAAACCTCATTCATAAAATGTTTACAATAATTACGGTATACAATTGCCACCCCGTTCCAATACTTAAAACTGCATAGCAAAAGCTTTATAACTAATTGAGTGAATATTTTTGGTAGGGTCGTAAAGGACAGATGCGTCCTGACCCCAGGACCTTACAATGGAAAGCCGGGTCACATCTGCTCAGCACGTGTGCCCCACGTGTTTCACGCTTAAACCGGTTCTTTAAATCGGAAGTAGAACAAAAATGGGGTCGGGGCATCTGTGCCGTCACTTCAGTATTCGAATGCATTTAATATTCGTATCGGATTATAATATGTAAATTGGGTGTCGGAATACAATACCTCTAGATTTATAAGAATATACTCTTATATTAAATGTTTCTCTGCGTAAAATACAGTATCATATTTTATTTGTTATTGGTAGAGAAAATATATACGGAATGACTAAAAATGAAATGGATCCTTTCTTTAAATTTTTTAAAAGTAATTCATTTATTTCTATAAAAACTCGATACACATGCGTGCGCTGCTGCGACAGGTTTGTGTTCAGTGGAAGCTATCCTACCACCAGTTTTTGGGTGTCTGGAAATCTCATTCACCGAATAAAACAATACCTAAGATGATGTTGGTTATTACTGTAAGATATCACGAGTATTATAATTTTAACGACCGTTTACAAAATTTTACCATCAAAATCTTACAGGCATCCGATAAATTGCAAATTAATTAAAATTAAAACCCAACCCTACAAACTGATGGTCCGTGCACCAAATCATCTATAACATCTCATACATCACAATCTCGAACACTCGAACCGATCATGTCAAAGAGATAACGATTATTCAAACTTTCGTTTACACGTGAGCGCTGATGTCGTAATCGGACCCTATTTCCATACATCACAGCTCGTCCCTACGTTGTAATGTGTCCTGTACTGATCGTAATCGACTAATTTACGATCGTGTAGGCCCACTCCTAAAGTCATGCCGACCGTATATCGTTCCTCTCGGTTATGAACCGATGTTTACTTGAAAACATAGTTCCAACACGATATGTCTTTAATCGCTGGAGGAAAGGTTGAAATTTTGGTTCACAGCCTCAACTGGTGGAAGTGATGGTTATGGTTATCAAAACATGATAAAGTTAGGAATATAGAATACGTGAATGAATAATCCAATTTAATTTACTAAATCACACTATAATCTATTTTTGTGAATGAAATATAATAGATGTAGGAGCTATTAGTGCCACCCACAGTTCTCCGGATCAAGATGTGATAGGGGGCGGGTCTATCGCCATACGAACTATAAACTTGATCAGTAGATTTTAGCCTGACAAATAATGAATCGATATTTGTTCAATAGCTTCGGGACTCGGTAAAAATTCCCAGTTTGAAGTTAAGTTTGCCAATGGAATTAGGCCCACAGGGTAAACATCCCAAAATATGGCATGCAACGAAATAATTAAGCAGGAATCATAATTCCAAACGTTGGAATTATTTAGCAGGCCAGACAGCCTGGGATTTAGCCAGGGGCAGTTTCAGTGTTCACACTGTCTCTTTCGCTTGTTACGATGTTAGAAAGGAACGACTGGTTTGCGAAACGACACGTGGCCGGCTCGCGTGGCGTGTCGTGGGAGAGAGCCCCGAGCCTTCGCAAATATGGACATTTACCTCTTGCACTCGATACAAACTCGAAAAAATTAAATTTTCTCACATTATTGCACGGTAAATGCCATAAATTAAGCTTAATCGTTCTCGTCACGCACGTGAAGTAAAGGATTTTTGCCAAATTGAAACGGAAATATTTTACAAGGAATTCTTTAATGTAAACCTCCGCAAACTCGATAACGAAAGATACAGACTTTATTTTTGAACACTTTATTATTAAAAAAGGTAAATATAAATGCAAAATCCAACAACAATACAGACTCATATTAATATTTACGAGTTAGTTCACCTGAGTACCTCCCAAATTTATTGTGGATGTAATAAAATATTTTTGTATCATGCAAATGTAGATTTTTGCAACGTCTAATCGCATAACGTAGGCGTGATTTAGTAGCTCAGGAATTCCTTTCATAGGAGACGTGTTATGGTATGTGAATATAATATGTATGAATATTTATGATAATATAGATGAAACGCCTACATATTTATTTCAATTAGAACAGTCTATTCTAAGATGCTCCGTATTTGTGCATGTTTCGAAATTTATACCACTTTACAAAATATCTGGTGGAATTTATATAACGTACCATAGATAAATTCAAATTTCTACTTCTATGAAAAATTGATTGTTTCCAAAATTGTCTTAAACTTAACGTAGATATTGTCGTATGACGCAAGAATTGTTCCAAATAATCCGCAAATGGTATTAGAATATTTAAAGATATTTTTTTTTATCTTTGATAATGACTTAGTTCACACAAAATGCTGTATTGTTTTGTAATATAAGCCTGAAAGTGTTATTTTCGTTTCGTTTGCTTGCTTGCAATTTTACGCGGTGAAACAATGGTGCGAAATATTTTTGCGTAGAGGTAATATGTATAAACAGCAGTGTAAATACACTGTTGTGTTTCGGTTTGAAAGACATTGTAGGCACAATAACTAGTGGACACATTAAGACTTAGCATCTTACGTCTCAGGGTGGCGGTGGAATTTCAAGCATTGCTTGGTAATTCAAGGTGTGGTTTTTGATTTTGCTACTGTTCGTGAGCGGTCGTATAACTTTTTTATTTGGTAAGCCATTGCAATACCAAAATTTTTTTTTTTTTACCTTTTTCCTCCATCATACATTCAATGCACAAACGCATTAAATATGAAAAACTAAGTAGATCATAAGTATAGGCACTAGCAGTAAATAAATTAACACCTTTACGTCACCCAGTTTTTCACAATACGGCAGTTATAAAACTTATAATCCACCACTGGTAATAGATGTGAATTGTGTACACATATCACATTAACGAACAACACAATTTCCTAAGAATGGTCATTACTTGCGATAATTTTTACTTTCACATAATAATCTCGTGTTTTCTACGTGTACTTAAATAGAAATTTAATAAAAATGAGTGTTTACTTTTACCACTTTGTTTCATTATTAATTTTTTATTGTAGCCAAAATGTGTTTTGAAACGATAACTTAGTCATTTCTATGCTAGAAATAAAGAAATCAAGGTACGTTCTGAATACATACTATACTTTGGACCCGAAATATTAAAATAATTCAGTAACAATATTAATAAGACCTTTACAAATCCTTACTCGAAAGCCTATTAACTACCTCATTCCTTGTTCGTGAGCACAAGACTCCATACGTGAAACTCAAGTCGAATCCGGCACCAATTCGTGTGAAACAAGTTGCATTATCGCGATAACCTCTCTAATAAAGCTTGCTTAGAATGTGCACACATGAACTCACGAGAGCAAGGCGAAGGTAGGGTAATTAATAGCGGCTAATAGAGAAGGCTGACTTCGGGACTGAATATCAGTGGTTCTTAAACTTTCGGGGCATCAGCTCTTTGAAACCCCTTTCAAATGAGAAATACTAATATTATCAACTTCATCCTCATTCATAGAAAGTTAGGTGGTAATAAGTTATGAAATAAAATCTAAAGCGCTTGTTGCGCTGAAGAATCTATCTTCAACTTAGCAAGATTTCAAAATTTGCAAATTATTGTGCGCAATTTTAAAACTATATTTCATATTTGGAAACATACAACGGCCAGAAATAATCGAAGGTTTGAACGATAAATGTAAATTTCTGAAGACTTGGTGACTTGACAAGGAGTCTGTTAAATCCGCAGAACCATATTGGGAACCGCTGCTATAAATCATGAAGCCACCCAGCGAGCTATGTGGGGCGACGTCGTGTTCTATCACAAGCGTGTATGGTCGTATAGGCGATAAACTTACTGTTTTATTGCAAATCCCTGCTACTTTGTTAGAGTTTTAATTATAGAACCTAATTTATTAGCCTGAGAATAACAGTCAAATAAATTGAAGACAACGTTACTCGGTGATTACGCTATCTCATAATTTAAATGAACTAAAGCCACAAGTTTACATAGAAAGACGAGGGCTTATTTATGTTTGTACACTATAATTAAATTGAGCTGTTATTGATTACTTCATATAGGTTACACACATTAAATAAAAAAAATGATAGCCACAAATTAATCAAATAACTTTAAAATGTTTTATTTAGACGTGTCTTAAAACATAACAATAATATATTTAAGCAAACTATAGAAAAATAAGGCACTGTTTTCAAAAGAAATAGGCTTCTTACTTCACAGGATATCGCTTATGGATAAAATAAAACTATTATTTTCTAGTCTTTATAAACTACTGGTTACATTACTACAGAAAATAAGGCTTCAAGAAATTGAGCAACCGGCAATAATCTTTTAGAACATAGTCGCCTTTTTACAACTTAGAAACTGATACTGGTAACGATCCGTTTAAACTGAACCTAAGTAGGAGATTGTGAAACTATTAACTGATTGCAGGACGTCTTGCGCAATGCTTAATTCTTATCTGCTAATCACTACATAATAACAAGTAGTTCCATGTTGTGTTTATATAATGAATGAAAGTACACCTGACATGAAATGGTGCATATTTAACAAATCACTGTCGAGTCACGACCGACTGTAGCCAATTTAATCTGCATAAGGTTTAGGTTAAATAATTTTGTGCAGTTCAATCCAAATAGAGAATTTGGTTGACACAATACATGATTGAAACAGGATATACAGACTGAACCCAAACCCGATACACTTATATGGTTCGCTATAACGGACTTTTCATAATCGAGGACTGAGGTGGCTAATAACCTCACCTATACAGTTGTATTACCTTTCTTTTCGTCCCCGACAATCTCACTCACAAAACGAACCTTAAAAGCTAAGCTGTGGCCTTCTGTCCACGTCACTATTTATTTTCTATAATTACGGACATTAAACTGATCAGAAATAAATTGGACTTCGGTTCTGCTTTACGTTTAAATTATATAGCCTGCTTATGGATAGCAAGCTATTAATTACTCAGTTGCGGAAATTACCACAACTAGCATTTCTAACATTTATATTATTGATCGATACGGAATCTCATATTACATTAATAACATAATTACCTTGTTGCTGTCTAATTCATCTGGGTTATCTTTTATTCGATTCACTTCAATTTTCTACAGGATGTTAATAATTTCTATTCCTAAACAAATAAGCCTTTCTTTTAAACCTCGTCAATCAGTATTACCGGTTCCGGCTCGTGGCATAACACATTATGCTATTTGTTATGTACATTTAGATGGTCATAATTCGATAACTAAGCCTGACGGATCTAGATTGGAATGTTGGTCTAGTATAGAAATTATAATGTATTTTCATTTGTATTTTATATAACTGTGTCAATCAAACCATTCACAACGCACGCCAAATAAACGGCTTACGAACCAAGTGACAAATGACATAAAGCTCAATAAAAAGTATTGACAAGTGAAAACATTTTATAAATTACTAGCAGAAATCCATAAATCGGTTATTAATAGTTATTGCTGAATCATTTCCCTCTCTCCCCACAATATTTTGCATGTCATAGGTGTCGAAAGAAATCAAGAAGACGCAAATGTCACAAAAAACTTTAAAGAAATGTGACTGTCTGTTCAATCAATGATGTCATATTCTCAATATCGAAACTGAAGAACCGCGTCAAATACTTTTATGGCAGCTATGGCTTTACTAATAAAGCTATTAAATTAATGAGATACGAAACATCGGAATCAACATGGTGCTACACTTCCCGATTGATGTAATAAATGACACTGAGTAATACAGCTTCTTCGCTCGATTTACCTCCAAGGGTCTACAAATGATTGCTGTCAACTTAGGTTCCGCGTAGGAACATGGAGATACAGTTATGGGCCGGTGCGATTTATCTACTTCAAGAGATTTTGTTATATATTTTTTTGTATATTATTACGTTGGGCGTACATAGCGGCGAGAGACAGTTAATAGTTGAATGAGTGACGAGTCATACATAGAGGCCTCCTTTAAGGATTTTCACTACAAACTCTTGGAGAAGTGGCCTGCATCCGGCGACTTCTTCAATTATGAAAACTAATCCTTGCTTATAAATTATCATCTGCCATAGCTATGATATCGCTCCTTTCTATTAGAATATTATCTTTAGAAATGCTCATTAAGATTTCCCATTGGTTTGTAGTTATATTAAAGATTAATCAATTTAACGTATTCAGCTAATCGGTACCAAAATAAAACGGACTCCAGCGAATTTTTCGACACGCAGGAATTTTAAACAAAAACAATTTTTTATCAATCCGCGATCTCCGAACACAAAAATTCTGATATAATATTCTTACCGCTATATCTCATACCTTGCGCGTTGGACTTCAAGATACACTTGTCGGGTGGCGGTGTAAGAAGCCTTGTCGCGGCTAACCTACAAACCTCTGGCTCTAGGACAAACTACAGCTTGTTCTCAACTGGTTTGTACCAACTTGTTGTCTGCTTTGGCTGCTTTAGCTTACACACTCAAATATTGTCTTAGGGTTAGTGTTTAGACATAAACATTGGTGTTGTAGTATTTATTAATGATGCGATTTAGGATCACGAGTACAAAAAATAACTTAACAACACTAAATATTCTGCTGTAACAATTTCAAATTGGTAATAATTACACTGGTCTACAAAATTTATCTTTTTGTTTGCCTTTAAAATAAATGCTATGTTATTTTACTAATTTTGGGTCACTGAATACGAAAATATAAACCAAATTTGAAAGTTAGCTCTTATTTTAAAAATATGGCTGGTAACGAAATATATGACGAAAGAGTAAAATTTCATAGAATATAAATCGTTTTTTTTTTAAGATATGTTCATTACTTTTTAATAAACTTTTTACATGATGTTTTAAAATATTTACCAAGTATTTAACCTTTGCTATTCGAGAATTTCTCTTTTTTTCGTTTTCCTTTTGTAATCATCTTTACGAAAATCTTCAATCAAGTTCTAGCAGTAGTCCGCTAGCATTGACGCATTCTATCGGCCGTTGTATCTCTTTTCCATTGTCAATATGTCTTAGTGAAATCGTTCACCATGTTCGTCACTCATATCACCGCAGTTAGGAGGAAAAAATCGAGATGAGAATGAAGAAAGTGAATTTTTGGGGACATATTGCAACCCATTTGCTAATACTTTTGCAGAAGATTGTTCACAAGCCCGTGGTAATTTTCAAATCTCCTATTGCCCAAAAAATCATGAATTGCTACTGCTCTAAAAGATTCCCATGCCTCTTTTTCGAAGCCCTGTAAAATCGGATCCAAGTTTTGGTCCTTAAGAATTTCTCAAAATTGAGGCCCGACGAAAATTCCTCCTTTTATTTTGGCGCCGCTTATATGTCGAAATTCACTTCGCAAGAAATCAATTACTTACAAAGTGGGTGCGAACAAAGGTGGACCAACCTTCAAAGGTTGGTCCACCTTTGTTGAGAGTCTTAACAAAGGTCTTCATTAATCCCAATTTCATATGCGATGGAGGGAGAAGGAGTTTATGAGGATCGACTAGAGGAGGATATTTAACGTTCTTTTCTCCAGGGCACAGACTTTGTCTTCAAGTCCAATCTTTTTTAAAGTAATTTAACGATCTAGCCCGACTATCCCACCCACACAAAAAGCACCAGCACTTGGTGTAGCCCATTTGCAGACCCAACAAACCGTAGTTTTTGCAACAGAAATTTGTCGAAAATGCTAAATAACTTATAAAATTGCGCGATATAACAAACTAATACTATAAGACACATGAAACGAAAGCGTAATAATAAAATTAACGCGGATACTCTCACTAAATTATTTGAAATCTCATAATATAAAGTGACATCCACCAACTTACCCGGTATTATCTTAAATATGCCATAAATTAATAATAAGAGCTAACTATTAATTTTAAGTTCTATGTTTAGATTAAGGTGGTCGAATACTAAAGATGTAATGTAGTTTCAAGTAAAAGGCAATTTTCATGTTGACCAGTGTTATCAAAATACTTTTAAATGAATTTGTGCTTATTTCATAAAATCGTCACGCCTTCACTTAGTGCGATTTTATTAGATTATTATACTTCAGTAAGATAATTAAATTAATTAACACTTTTTTCAATTAATAGTGTGACGGATAACACGAAATACTCGTAATTTTAGGATTCATTTCACGTGTACATAACAAAACCTTAATTATGAAATAAGATACAAGATGCAGTCCTGTTTATTAAAATTCAGTCCAAGTAATCGTGCGGAGCGTTTAGCGGTTTTGCAATGTGTTACCGAGATTCCAGTTTTTGTCGCACCGCGCTGTACATTCTTGCTTGCTTCACGAACGCTTTGTCCAACATCATTGGTCGTAAGGTATTCGTTTTTTCGACCATCTGTCGGTGCGTCAGTCCGCTTGATTGATCTGTTGGCACTTTTACAACCGATATGGATGTCCTGTAATTTTATGTTTGGTACTTATTTCAGGTAACTGAGATTTAATGGAACAAGAAACGTCGATACGTTTGTACGCTGTTGTGACGTTAATGGTCATTCAATTTGTATTCTATGGAGATCATTGGCATGCCTATTTATATCTTCCGTGTATAAGTACATTATACATGTAATGTGACTTTGTGACAAGCAATATGGGTTTGAAATGTATATAATTTTGCATTTACGAGTAACGTTTAGCAATGTTTGGAAACACTACTTAAGCAATCGCTGGATGGAAAAAGTGTGATTTCGAGTAAGTTACGCTTATCTTTGCGTTTGTAATAGCATGGAAATAGGGTTACAGACTACAGATGAATAGCATTGTTTTAGTTTAAACTAAATTATGAAAATGAAACTCTGTCTTAACGAGGTCCTACGTAAAGAATTATGGTATTGTTTATTTTTTGTTGCATATGTTGGAGACTTTTCTTCCTTCATCCTCCCCTTTCTTTCTTCATTCAATTACAATCTTCATGTATTTTCGTTTATAAATGGTCGTGACTCCGACCTGATCTGAAGTTAGAGGTAAGGTTGTTTCTTGGACTTATACCATAACGAAACTGATGGTTTAACATTAATCATCTTTCCCAAACACCGCCGCATACATGTATTTTAGGGTCGAATGTTAAGTACTCAATAGTGCATGTGCACTTCTGAAAATTAGCAGGTTCACAGTTGACATGTTCCCCAATAATAAGTTTTTATTAAGGTTCACAGAAAATAAATCAACAAATAATAATGTATATTTAATACATGGGTTTTAATCAGGGAAAATAACACATTTTATGTTGTTTTGGTTTTTATTGGGACCCTAAAAATTCTTCTCATCCCTAAAAGTCCGGATCATTCGAGAAACGCATTTCCTGTTATAGTTCTAATATTGAAGTCGATAAATGATCTGATAGTAATTATCCTAGTTGCTGTAAAAACAGGCTGACGATGTATTCGAATAGATTAATATTAGTCTGATCATAATTTCTTTTTGTCATCCTTTAATCTGAATTGAGCGCATCTGAATATCTTAGCTCCATCTGACGCCAGTGTTATTAGTCACTCAATGAATTACAAACCTACAACAAATGAATATGGAAATTATGTTGTTCCCTTTAATAGCAACCGCTCCTCATACTGCGTAATAAATCCTTTTGTATGTTTACGACGAGAAGTTGTTGGCGAACCGCCTTTGTTCTCGGATCCATTTGGGGGAATTCCGAAGCAGAGCAAACTTAAGTGTTGCGACTTGCAAGCCATTTTCCTTGAAGTGTAGCTGTTGGAAGTAATGCACATTGACACGAACCCATGTATGGATAGCGGGGCAAAGTTTAATTGATGCTGGTTTTAGAATATATTTTTTGCGAGTAATAAGTGTACTTTTACATACATACAATAACTCACGCCTTCCCAGAAGTGATAAGCAGTGGTGCTACCACGATACCCAAATTGTCTTTTATGCTCCGAGCCACGATGTGATAGGTAGTGCGATTCACGTAACTTTATGACGCGCCGATCAAGTTGCGGTGCGGTTACAATTAAGTGTACGCTTTGGTGCAAAATGGTATTCTTGTAAGTGTTAAGCTGAACTGCGCTTGAGCTGCGCGTCAACTGTATGTCAGACGTATGAAAGGAGATCGGTCGATTTCCTAAGGAAATTGGGCCTAGTAGTGAAAACTTGACGGACACAAATGAGACCTAGAATTAAATAATAAAGATTCAATATCCTTTAAATATAATATAGTCTTTTTGAGCTACGATATGGAGTAGAGATATAAGATATATCCTCTTAAAGTTTTACAAAAACTACCATATTCTACTATCTTCACATATATCTTATTTGGACAATATTTTATATATTCTGCAACTATGTAAATAATTTCGTTTAATAATATTGTAAAATGTATTACATAATTATAAACACGTTAAATAATTTTCGATATAAAGTTGATTAAGAAAGCATTTCTGGGGGTAGAAATATCCGTTTCAAAAGTAGGTAGGTCATTATAAAAAGGGAATGATGACGGTAAAAATGTTGGTATTGATAATAAAAAAACACATGTTTATAATAAAAAGTTCTATTTTGAAATTAAACTTGTTCCTAAACAATATCTCATGTACCTGGTAGTGACAATACATTGTCGAGGTGCTTTGCAGAAGGTGTGATATCATTTTGGTAACTTTTTTTTTTTTTTTTTAACGAGAGTAAAGCTCCTTTAGCCTTCCTTCCGACACTCGGGGGAGATCGGAAGAGGCGTGTCGGGGTCTCCGGCCTTCCAGCCTGTTATCAGGCTGGGTCCCTACCGAGATCTAAAAAGATCTTTTGCCGGCATACCGACTAAAACCTCTCGGTGGCCATCACGCGCGTTATGGGTGACAGGCGATGTGGACAGGCGAATGGCGCCCATTTAACTCGCCGTGTCACCCGGCGCACTGCCAAATATGGCTCCTCACATGTTGGGAGGGCGCAGATGCCCCCTCTTTCCCTACTTCGGACGCCCATGGTGAGATGGGCGTCCGCGACAGACACGAGGCCACACGTTCTTCCGCCCAAGCCCAACCACATAATAGTCATTACATGTGCACAGCGTCCCACTGTCCTTTTGATTGCAATGCAATTACAATAATGTATTATTGCATTGTGGCCATTTTGAGAGCTGTCGATCTGAATATAAACAAAACATACAATGTAAAACATATATTTTTGTTCAGTCCTAACCAATAACGCACTAAGTGGTCTGGCATACTATTTATCTCATTAAAATCGATTGATGTTTTAGAATTCTTTATAATTGTAAACATGTCTTGTACGTGTTAGAACTAAAATAATATAATTAATATTATAGAGCCTTTCCGTCATAAAAATCCAATGAGGTATTGCGTAGATGCACTCAGCAAGCTCTGCTATTTTTGGGAATATAATAATTATAATCTTTTTTAGAGTAGCCAAGAGTTGTCGTAAATAACAAACTCAAAATAACTAACATCACAAAAGCACATTCCTTTCGCGACCAAGCACAAAGAATAGAATTTGACAAACACTGAATGAATTTGACAGATGTCAATTCTGATATTATTGCAAACAATGCAAAAAGTGGTAGAATATTTTATGATATCCTTTTTTTTACAAAATCTGATCCCCACGGTGTAGGATAAAAATAAATAGAGACATGAATCTAAAAAAATACGCCTGATTTTTAGTCATACTTAATTTCTTGTCCGTAGTTGGACCAAAACGAGTGATCTCCGTTTGACATTGACATATACGCGCAGCAGTAGAATACGCTTTTATCGTTTGCGTGACGCGAACTTGACGCGAGCGTATTTGACAGCGGTTGTCAAAATTACGAGAATACGAAAAGGGTTGTTTTGATCGAAACTTAACCGCAACTGCACCGCAGCTGAACTTATTATAATACGTGAATCGCACTAAAGGGGTGAGCCTATCGCTATATCGGGCACAAATTCCTGACTCCGAGCTGATATTGAATAGAAAAGTCTGATATTACTTTGCCTGACTCGAGCTTCAAACCCGAGAGGTTTGTAACTGTACCGTAGTACGACTCCATAGTCCATAGTTCGGTCCCATGACCGAAGCTATAATTTTAATTTTAAATAATGTTTTTTTCTCCATAAATGTAAAGGAAGACATGCAAATTTCTTACTACTGATGATATGGAATTAGATCCTTGATCGTAACACTAACTTATATAGCACCACAGAGTCTTATATAGATACATACCGGGTATATCAAGAGTGCTACCAAAAACGAAGCCGGGTGGTAATTTAAGTGAATACAAACACAATGTAACTAAAAATTTCGCAAAGAAACGCGACAATTTTTGACGTGACAACGTCTTAAATTAGGTTGCGGCTGGGAGTCACTTATGAAAAAGTGTAACGCCCGGTAACGTAACGGTGCGCGCGCAGCACTAGAGAATTATTTTTCAGTTTCACCCACTTTTTCCAAAATTGTCCCATAGCCCCCCCCCTGCCTTCCCCCACCCTTATTCCGAAATAGTGCCTATTAGCCTCCCCACGAAACCTACCCCCCCCCCTCCCCTACCCCCACCCCGAAAATTTACCTCACCCCCCAATCCTATCTCGGCCAACATAGGTCGTAGACCCACCGAGTTTGGTATCCTCGGAACCGTCTTGGTGAGGGCTACAAATTGACCCCGCCAGAAATCCCAAATTACGCAAAAAATTACCCCCCCAAAAAAATATATTTTACCTCCAAAAAATTAATTTAAGTTAGCCTCCCCACGAAACCTTCCTCCCCCCCCCCCCCTCCCTTACCCCCACCCCGAAAATTTACCTCACCCCCCCCCCCCAATCCTATCTCGGCCAATATAGATCGTAGACCCACCGAGTTTGGTATCTTTGGAACCGGCTCGGTGAGCTCTACAGATTGGCCCCAACCAAATCCCCAAATTCCTCCCTCTCTCCCCTAAAATATTTGTCCAGGCATAACTCCGTCATTTCTTAAAGTAAACCCCCCGTGTTTGGAGTCAGAGGAATCGTCTTGACGAGCTCGACAATCGAGAGCAGGCAAAATACGATTTTTCTTATTGACGTGACAACGTCTTAAATTAGGTTGCGGCTGGGAGTCACTTATGAAAAAGTGTAACGCCCGGTAACGTAACGGTGCGCGCGCAGCACTAGAGAATTAGGCGCATTGAATCGGCGCATGCTTGTGTCTCTGTCTTTGTCTTTCTCGAACGTTCTTGGCGTTGGAAAAACAAGAAAGCGTCACAATACAAGTTCACACGTGTGGTTAAAGTATCGTCAGCTGTGTCTGTAGTGAAAATATGGAGTGCTTAGATTCGTCATTACATGTACAATGTTTTAGTAAACAAAATATATTTCTATAGTTAAAATTTGTGCAATTCTTATTTTCATTCAATTCCTTGTTCCTATTGTGCAATTTAATTATATTCATATCAATAAATATTCTACCGAGAAAAAGACGTTGTCACGTAAAATCTTCGCCCGTAAAACCGACTTTACAGGCAACCATTTTTTTTTTATTATTTTTTAAGTATCGTCGAGTTTGGGTGGTAAATAAAAAAATTAATTTTGCTAAAATAATAATTTAAAGCCTTGCATACCATAGCGTCTTTAAAAATAAAAGGGTGTACACTCTTATTTAAGAAAAAATATGTATTTACCATCCTAATACGACGATAGAAAAAAAAATACAAAAAAAATTCGTCACAATTTTTTGCACAAAATTTAGTTGCATTGTTTTTGAAATCACAAAAACTACCACCCAGTATCGTTTTCGGTAGCAGTCTTGATATACCCTGTAGTTATATACATATTACATACTTTGATATTCACTTATTACGCAAGTTCCCAACCAATATTACATTGGCAGGGCTAATAAAATATCTGTAACACACCTGATTAGCATAAGTGCTTGTAACTTCCAAACCAAAACCGCTGACAGTTGTGTCGGCCTGTAAATCAGTGCTGACCTTTGTGCCGTGACATTTGGGCAGCGTCTCTTGTGTATGAAATGTCAAATCCGTGCACCACCAAGCAGATAACTACGGGACTTGCATTAACTAAACACTGTAACTAATGTGGTTAAAAACTTAATTGTTTTCACACAGAGGACTGGATGGAACACGAACCTTTCTTGACACTCGTGGCAATGTTTAATTGTTTGGAAATTGCATTGAAAAGATATAGTATGGTCTTTTAAAATAATAATAATATATACACCTAATAGCCTTTTGACAGCCTCAGTTGGTTGGATGCCGGCTGTGAAACGAGAGGCCGCGGGTTCGATCCCCACCAAAACAAATATTTGTGTGAACCACAGGTATTTGTTTTGGGTTTGGTGATTTTTTTTTTTTTTTTATAATGGCCTGGCATAGTGGCGGCATTGCACCTGATGGAAAGTGCCAATGCCGCCCAGGCAGAGTATCCATTGGCATCGGACGGCAGTCCCATGCCAATGGAAACAATTATGCCGGCCTGCTTAGGTGCCTCTTCACACCACGGCGGAAGGACCCAGGATTGTAGGAAGGAGGGAACACGTGCGCCGGCAAACAATTCCACAGCCTGACGGTGCGGCACAGAAACGAATTTGAGAACCGTTTGGTTCGCGCCGGGATGGTGTGGACCGTCAAGCTATGGCTTCGCAAGCCAGCACGCGTGGTTCTGGTTAGGAATGGAGAGGAGGGGAGCAAGTTGAACAATTCCTCAGAGCACTCACCGTGATACAGGCGGTAGAACACGCTTAGAGAGGCGACATCTCTCCGGAGTTGTAGCGACTCCAAGTTGCTCGTAACGTCTGCATCATTTACAATGCGGATGGCCCGCCGCTGCAATCCATCCAAGGCATCGAGCAGGTACTGGGCGGATCCATCCCAAAGGTGCGAGCAGTACTCCATACCCGGCCGGACCTGCGCTTTATATAAGCGGCAAAGCTGACCGGGCGTGAAAAACCGACGCACCCTGTTCAGGACTCCAACCCTGCGTGATGTGGCAGATATTACGCCCTCGATGTGATTCCTTGGATTGAGATCACAGCGGATATCCACACCAAGGATACACAGGTCATTCCGCACTGAGAGGGGAGTACCCTGCAGAATGGGGAGGGGAGAGAACGGGGATTTTTTGCACGTGAACGCACACACCTGGGTTTTCTTGGCATTGAACTCAACCATATTCCTGGAACCCCATGTAGAAATGAGATCCAAGGTCCGGTTGAGCTCAATGACAAGATCTTCGCGTCCCTTCACAGTTTCGACACGGCAACCTGGAGGCCCGCAGTGGTATCGCCCATGAACCGTGCTGTCATCTGCATAGCAATGAATGTTGCCAAGCGACAACATGTCATTGATATGCAGAATAAACAAGGTGGGCGACAGCACCGAGCCCTTTGGAACTCCGGCATTTACCGACATGAGCGCCGAAGCGTGTCCGTCTACGACTACACGTATTCTACGCCCATGCAGAAAGCCGGAAATCCACGAACACAGGTTGCCGGGTAGACCGTATGCCGGAAGCTTGGACAGAAGACCACGGTGCCAGACCCTATCAAACGCCTTGGCAATGTCGAGGCTCACAGCAAGAGCCTCGCCACGCCGGTCTATCGCCTCACCCCAGCGATGCAGGACAAACGCTAGAAGATCACCCGTCGATCGATTATGGCGGAATCCGTATTGTCGGTCACTGATCAACGAGTGATCCTCCAGGTAGCGGACCAATTGAGCGTTTATGATCCGCTCCATGACCTTACACATCACTGAGGTGATAGCGATAGGGCGGTAATTGTTAGGGTCCGATCGATCACCCTTTTTGGGGATCGGTTGCACATTGGCCTCCCTCCAAGATTCCGGCACAATACCTGTGCGGTAGGACGCTCGGTAGAGGCGAGTCAGTGCTGGAGACAACTCGGCTGCACAAGCCCTTAAAACCACCGCTGGTATCCCATCCGGACCACTGGCTTTCCGCACATCGAGAGACCGTAACTCACGCCGCACATCACACTGCCTGATGCGAATATCTGCCATTGAGAAACCGCAATCAGGCAGTGTAGGCAGCGACTGGGAACCACGGTCTTCGAGGCGGGAATTAGCCGCAAAGAGATTTGCCAGCAAGGCAGCCTTCTCTTGCGGTTTGTGGGCCAGCGACCCTTCAGGGTACCTCAGCGGCGGCAACGCTGGACGGCAGAAGTTAGATTGGACGGCCCTGGCCAACCTCCAATAAGCACGACTGCTAGTTGGGTGATCGGCCAACGCACGCCCAATCCTGCTAACGCGCTGGGCATCCGCCCTAACGTAGGCCTTCTTGCAGGCCTTGGAGGCACGGTTATAGGCTTCTTTGAGGAAACTGATATTGGGATCCTTCATGGCGCGACCCCTGATCCAAGCGCGATACGCCGCCTGTTTGTCACCGACAGCATCGGCGCATGCACGATTGAACCAGGAGCGTCCACGGCCCTTACTGGCGATCTCAGAGGAAGGAATGTAATATTCCATTCCAAGTCTGATCTCGTCAGCAATAGCGTTGGCACTCGCTGAGGGATCTTTACCCTCAAAGCAGCGCTGCCTCCAAGAGATGGATGCAAAATATTCCCGCATACCATCCCAATCTGCCGACGAGTAATGCCAGACCCTTCGCCTTACCTGCACGGGACGTGGAGGTGATGCGATCGGTACTGACGACCCAACCAGGCAGTGATCGGAAATGCCCAGAGGCGCACTAACGGTCACATGATACCCGGCTGGGTGACTCGCCAGCAGAAGGTCCAGCAAAGAAGGCGCATGACTCGCCACATCCGGGATCCTGGTGGGCTGGTTCACCAGTTGTGTCATGTCATGAGTCAGAGCGAATGCATGGGCAGCTCTGCCAGCATGATCAGTCTTGGAGGAGCCCAGCCACAGTTCGTGATGAGCATTGAAATCCCCCAAGACCACCATTTCGGCCGACGGGAACTGCGCCTGCGCGTCATCAGCCGCCTGGCTAAGATACCTGAACAGCCGAGTCGTCTCATCGTCCCCGTTGTGAGACCTGTAAAGGCACACGTAGATGCGGCTCAGGGAACCTAGATCCACGTGCACCCACAGAGCGGAGAAGGAGGGGTCCTCCATGCAGTGCAAACAGCGACAGCAGATGTCCGACCGAACATACAAGCATACCCCGGCTTTAGGCTTGAAGTTTACTTCAAGCGAATAACCGGGATACAACAGGTAAGAATTATCGGTCGGACAACGAATCTGCGTCTCCGTTAGAAAGAGCAAAGCAGGCCGGGCCGTCTCAAGATGGTGGTGGACGGCACTGAGGTTCGTATGGAGTCCACGGATGTTAGTGAACTCCATAGTGAACGCGGTGGTGGGGTTAAGCACCGCTGAAGGACCTGCTCTGTTTAGTTGCACTGTCATGGTAGAAAGGATGGGATTGGTGAAGAGGCAACGAGGATCTTAGGTTCGGGCACTAAGAAGGCCGAATGGGCACCGGTACGAAAGGGTCGGCAGGAAGCGAATTGATCCGCCGGACGGAAGGGCCCCCGTAACCTCCCGGGATGGGCCGCCAGGACCCCACTTCCGGTCACCAACCGGCACGACGTACCCACCCAAGATTATGCGCGGCATGGTGAGGCAGCCTCTCGAGGTGGTTAGCCCCGATTGGGCCCCTGTACTATACCGCGGGCGGCCAGCGGACAACCGTTTCTACGGGTCTCCCTGGCCGGCGGATCAACTCTCCTCCCTTCGACAGAGGACCGAAAATACCCATACGGTACAACCTCATGCCCGGACTTAAGATCCTCGAAGAAACCGGAAAACCACTGGCTGATCCCGGAACGCGATCCCCTTACGGAGATCACTATGGCGGTCTTTACGCCTCGTGGACGGTGGTCGCTACCCGGGCGGACACATAAGTCCTACCACCACTATGTCACTCATTTGGCACTACCCAGGGGTCACGTGTAGGGAATCTAGAGTCAAAGCCTACGGACGCGAGTGACGTTAACCCCCAACATTGTGAGACAGAAAGTCTCTCGTAGCTGTTTATACCCCCGACACAAAACAGAATCTTAGTGTACGGTCAGGACTATGTATGACTGCTGGGTGTACAGTCAGCAACATTAGTCGCTGAACACTTCAAATTTTTTGATAACCTTTTTATGAATTAAAATTTGAACGTACTACTCAGTAGTCAGTAAAATATAACCAAGTTAAGTCATCTATGCCGAGATGTACCATACGATATTGAAAATAATTATTATTTTCGATGATAAGACAATTCCAAATCTCGTGAATGTGTAGCGACTTATGTTGCTGACTGTACTTATTTATTTAACAGTTAGATTAACAGTCATAAACCTAACATTGATCCCAGTGTAAAACTCCAAATAATACGACGGTTTTATCCATATCATATTTTATCATCAGTTATATTTCCTCTATTCTTTTCCAACATCATGCTCATTAACAAGACTTTTAATACCAGGCTTATTGTAGACGTCCAGTCAATATGGATCACTGAACACCAGTGACTCTCGACCTTCAACCATCCTTCATCCATCCCATCCATGTGCCCGTTAAGATACAATTTTCGTGTCGTGGATATGAATAATTACGATAGACCCAGGCTTAAAATTAACGCTTATGCAACAATTGACTGAGTGCATCGAACCCGCTACCTATCGTTCTCGGCCGATATATTAATCAAGTGTGCCTCACAGCCTCTAAATGGTCCTTACTCTAGTTCTCATAATAACTAAACTATAATAGATTAAGCATAATGATTTTTAAAATGTCAGGGCATGATGATTTAGAATAAGATTGCGTGTTACTTCAAATATAATAATAGATATCCAAATGGTTTTTATTATATGATGAAAAGTTACAATAGTAACTTTTTGATATCTGGGGGCGCGGCCGAGCCCCCTCCAAGTCGAGCTATAGGCCGTAACATCCTTTTCTCGAAGCAATTCAGACCATTTTCAACCCCCTATAACTTCGTTATGGCTAAAGCATGAAGCCTGAATTTTCAGTTACTAAACAGGCATTGTGTAAACACGGTATATTTAAAATTTCATTCAATTTGAACCAGTAGTTTAAGAATTATAACTAGTCAAACTTTCTTAATTTTGTCACTCACTGACTGACTGACCGATCATCAAAAGTCTAAGGCACTTCTAGCAGACATAGAACCTTCAAATTTAGAATATAATTAGTGTTTAGTGTCTAAAGTAAGGAAAAAATCAAACATTTCATAATTTGTGTCTAGTTTTCTAGATAGACCAACTGCGTGAATAACTTTGTAATCCCATATACATGTATAGGATTACAAAGTTACATTTGCAGTTAATGAATCATTGTACCCGTATATAATGGAATAATAGTTGTAGATAGATATCTTTATACATGAGGCATAACAGGAGGGGATATAGAGAGGGAAATGGTGTATTCAGCCCATGAAACTGTACAACATTCCTCTAGAAAAACATGACGAAGAAAAACTTGCAAATAAATAGATTAAATTACTCGAAAATATCAATTACAATGAAAGAAAGAACATTAATAATCAAATCCGCTATATTTGTGATAAATTGATACCTACAAAAATAAGAAAAATCCATAAGACAGAGGCTTTAAGAAAAATCGTTAGTGATATTTTAGAAGTAAGAAGTACCGAAAAGGAAAAAAGTAGGACTCTACAAAAAGACGTGAGATCCCATCAAAAACATCCTGTAAAAAAATTCCAAGTCTCGCAGCTCAGGTTTTCTACCGCAAAAAGTTGTGAGATGCATGTAATACCAAGTCGATTAATTTATTTAGTCCTTAAGGGACCTTCTATGTAAAGTTATTACGTTAGTTATTACCATATCAATATTAAAAATTCTTTAGGTTTTAAATAAATAGATTGACTTGGCCAGCAGCATTATGTATAAATTGTACGATACATTATGTTTTCATGCGATGGCCAAGTCGATCCATTTATTTAAAACGTAAAGAATTTTTAATATTGATATGGTAATAACTAACGTAATAACTTTACATAGAAGGTCCCTTAAGGACTAAATAAATTAATCGACTTGGTATTACATGCATCTCACAACTTTTTGCGGTAGAAAACCTGAGCTGCGAGACTTGGAATTTTTTTACAGGATGTTTTTGATGGGATTAATATATTCGTGTCTACAGTATTTTTTAATCATTTATTAATAGTAACTTCACGTTATAATGCATGGAATAAAATGATACACATTTTTCATAAATATTTTAAATAAACAATTATTTACTCACTCTGTAAGTAAAAAGTTATTAGTAATCACTTATTCCACTGGCTTATCATGCTAAGTAATTTCCTATACTTCCTGTGCTATGCAATAATAATCTCAATATCCCATCAAGAGGCATTGATTCAGTGCTTATAAATTGACTAGTGTTCAATATTTAGGTAACCTGCTAGATACTCAGAATAGAATTTAAATTAAGAACTCCCACAAATACCCAAAAATATTTGACATCATTAAAATTAATGAATAGCCTTTTAAACCGATCCAGGTTAAGGGAGCTTAAAAGCAATAAAATAATTAAATGGTCGTATTAATAACTAATCCCTGATCTTAAAATTGGCTGCTACTGGCGGTCGAATATCAAAACAAGCAGGGTTGGGACATTACCATCAATAACGATTAAGATACGCTATCAGCCAGTATAAGAGGCGAAATGGAGGGCACAGCCCTTCAAATCATTGATTTGGGTTGGTCGGTTACAAATGTTGACAGGACTGACCCCAAACCATTTGGAGATATAAAAAACAATTTTTATAACCGCTTTTGATGTAAGTGTTACTTATGACGCTTTATAAACGAAGAAATGCCGGTAGAAACTAATAAATATATCCTGGTTTCGAAGAACGTTATGATTTACTGGAATCGACGTCGTTTAGGACCACATACTGTGTAACCGTTCAATAGGAAATGCTCTTTACTCTACAGATATTACTTAGAGACGTCTAGTTTTCCTTGACAAATAGATTTTTGGAACGCAATGTCAGATCCGGCGTTCGATTAATTGGATTGTATCGATTGGAAATCGATTTACGATGTATAGATTCATAGATCGCTATGTTTAAATAAATATTTTCTAGTTTACTTATTTTATGAATGTAATTCATGTTTACGTTCGTTTTTATAAGTACCTATTAGTTTTCCCTATCTACTTCAACCGTGTTTTTTTTAATTTCTAATCGATATTCCTTCTCTGCACAATCGAATTCCTGCGAATCGATAGTGTGTACTAACTATGAATGATAGTAAAATTGTAAAAATGAGCATTTAAATTCCATGTACTTGCAGGATGTCTCCTGTAGGTAGACTAATAAAGTCACCGTTACAAATGTATAAAGCTTTTAACTCGCAGAAATGATCTTACATCGAATAAATAAAACAGTCGGTGGTACGGCATTAGTGAAACATTACAATGAGACCCGCATTTTATTTCGCGAAAGCATTGCTTTAGCTTTATTCGTGTGCCATTTATTGAAGAAACGCTTTGAGAAAAATATTTACTGTGTATTTACGTGTATACACTTGTGTGAAGTTCGCATAATTTTGAACTTAGCATTTGCTGACTAGTTGTTTATGAAATAAATTTTGCAAATTCTCTTTACAGATAAATGAGATTGTGCGCTTGTAGTAATAGCATTGTTCATTAAATCATTACAATAGCAAATTATTTTATACAATACAAGATTTGTTAATATAAAGCGATGAGCGTTAATAACGAAATATATTTTCGTAATGATTATTGGGTATCGACTAATAGAGTTGTAGGTAGTTGTAAAACAAATATTATTCATAAATGTAACTGCTAAGATTTCCCTCGTCTCAGTTTATTCACAAACATCGGACCGAGTGGAGACTTTCGACACCTAAGTCAGGTATTGTGGTTTATTAAATACATTTATTCTTCGTATACCTAATTTTATATTCATAGATAGAAAATAGATTAAAGATTTTTTAAATATTTGAACTACAAAATATTTTATGTAATGTTCTTCACCGTGGGTGGTAGTTGATTATAACGGATTTACATATTTATTCAAATAAACATATTGTTTGGCTGTCTGGCCTTAAATGTCTAACTGCATGGCACGAGCCTATTCTACAATCGAGAGTACGATTAAGAGGTGTAAGTTTCTTGCACCACGCTGGTCTATTGTAGGTTGGCAGACTTTACATATCATTCTTACATATCGCTAAAGTTTGCAGGTTTCCTCACGATGTTTTCCTTCACCCATATAGTGCTTGGTGATCTACTATCAAACTTGTATTTTTTTAATTATCTGTGTATATCTTATGTATGAATTCACACATAGTTTGCATTTTTTTTTATTGCAATGAATGACGAGACGAGCCAGCCGTTCGCCTGATGGTAAGCGATACGACCGCTCATAAACAGTAGCAACATTCCACTGCGCTCGTCATCCTGAGACATAAGATGTTAAGTCCCAATATGTCCAGTAGTTACTCTGGCTACAATGTCCTTCAATCCGAAACACAACAGTGCATTTACGCAGTGTTGTTTCACGGGAGAAATAGACATTGCGGTGGTACCTACCCAGATGGCCTCTCACATATGAGAGACCTACCACCAGTTAAATAAAATGTTAAATATAGTAAATATTTAACATTTTTCGTATCTTAGAAACTCCCGTTTAATCTCATCCCTCATCTCTGTATCTTAAAGGTATTGACGACCGAGGCCGACGGTATTGAGTCCGTCTATACAATAAATAATATTGTATAAAGTTTAAATAAATATACTTGTGTGTTTGTTGCAGGGCAAGTCAGTGATCCGTCCGATCGCGTTCAAGCCGCTGGGCGGGCGTTTGTCGGCGGGCGGCGAAGCGGTATGGCTCCACGCCGGTCCTCGCTAGTAGACCACCATCGCACATGACGCTTTATGGCAGTAAGTACCTTATCATCTACTATTCAGCCTTCTATTTTGTTACTGCTCGACAGTCGCAAAGAAACGCGACAATTTTTTTTATTATTTTTTAAATATCGTCGAGTTTGGGTGGTAAATCCATAGATTTTGCTAAAATAATAATCCTAAGCCTTGCGTACCATAGCGTCTTTAAAAAGAAAAGGGTGTACACTATTATTAAAGAAAAAAATGTATTTACCACCCTAATGCGACGATAGAAAAAAATATTACAAAAAAAATTCGTCATTTTTTACACAAAATTTAGTTGCATTGTTTCTAAAGTCACTAAAACTACCACCCAGCTTGGTTTTCGGTGGCAGTTTTGATATATCCTGTATCACTACATAGTATAAAACAAAGTCGCTTTCTCTGTCCCTTTGTATCCTTAAATCTTTAAAACTACGCAACGTATTTTGATGCGGTTTTTTTAATAGATAGAGTGATTCAAGAGGAAGGTTTATATGTATAATACGTACATATTATTGTACAGAAATCTATTTGTACCCGGGCGAAGCTGGGCCGGGCCGCTAGTGATAAATAAAGAACAAATATAATTGTTTTCGAATCATTTCGTAGCCAGAGTAACTACTGGACATATTGAGGCTTAACATCTTATGTCTCAGGATGGCGAGCGCAGTGGAATGTTGCTACTGTTTATGAGCGGTCGTATCGCTTACCATCAGGCGAACGGCTTGCTCGCCTCGTTATACATTGAAATAAAAAAAAAAAAAAAATTCAAACCCTTGGTACAGGGCTGCATACTGATTTTACTAACAATGTGCCAACAATAATAACATTTTATAAGTGCGTATTGTTAAGAACCCATTTATGTATAATTTTACAATGAAAAAATATTTTTTTTATTTTTATTAAACTCATGTTAAAATTTTTGTACTTCACCCTTGAGTGATTTGAATTACCTAAGCGTATACTAATATGGTTATATTTAGTAATTCTTCAAAGTAACGTAATGTAATTTAGGTTAATGCGTAAACTGAGCCATGTTTATTGCATTAAACTTGCTCGTGGAGTCATGGACGCTACGTCTGCGCCTTGCAGCTTGTAAATCATAACGTGTTAGTAGTGTTTTGACAACTTGGTAATAATGTAGGCAAAATTACTTTTTTTATGCATTTAATAGCAAGACGAGCATGCCGTTCGCCTGATGGTAAGCGATACGACCGCTCATGAACAGTAGCAGCACCAAACACATTGAATTACAAAGTAAGGCTTGGCACTCCAACGCGTTCACCATCTTGAGACATAGGATATTAAGTCTCAATATGTCCAGCAGTTACTCTGGCTACAATGTCATTCACACCGAAACACAACAGTGCACTTACACTGCTATTTGGCGGGAGCTCAATGCCAAGCATTGCTTTGTAATTCAAGGTGTTTAGTTTTGCCCCTGTTCATGAGCGGGCGTATCGCTTACCATCAGGTTTACGGCATTCATTGCAATAAAAAAACGCCTCAAGAACTATGTACATTGTCTAACAATTTGTCTGGTCTCCAGGTTCATCAGACGTCCGCGAGGGGCGCTGGTGCGGCTCTCCGCAGCCCGCGTCACTGTCTGCCCTGCCACCCTCCACGCTGTCAGCGCCTCTTCATCAGCGACACCACTCTGCCATTGTGTGAGTACTCATCATTCATTATACAGGGTATATCAAGACTGCTACCGAAAACGAAGCCGGGTGGTAGTTTAAGTGACTTCAGACACAATGCAACAGAAAAAGTTGCAAAAAAAAGCGTCAACTTTTTTTTGTTATTTTTTTCCTATGGCCATATTTGGGTGGTAAATACATTTTTTTCCTAAAATAATAGTGTATATTTATAAATATTCTAAGGTATGAAAGAGTTTAAATTATTATTTTAGCAAAAACTATGGATTTACCACCCAAAAATGACGATATTTAAAAAATCATAAAAAATAATTGTCGCGTTTCGTTTGCGAAATTTTTAGTTGCATTGTGTTTGTAGTCACTAAAACTACAACCCGGCTTCGTTTTCGGTAGCAGTCTTGAGATACCCAGTATCATAATTGAGTGTTATCATGGTTTAAGTCTGCCATTGTGTGAGTACTCATCATTCATTAATCGTATATTCTAGTGTTCACGGCTTAAGACAGGGTCCGCTTTTATGCTTAATCTTCGTATTACCCGGTAATTGGCACAGTAAAAAAATTGCCGTCGAGTTTGTTGTTTATTTTAAGATTATAATGAGATTAAAATTAGGTGTCCTTTACAAGTAGTCAAGGTAATAAGAAATTTAAAACCTGGCCATGTACTCTTAGTACAGGTTTTAAATTTCAATCAAATTGGGTGGTTGAATCAAAATGTAACAATATTCAAAAATAAAACTATTATTTACGGATTTTATCGCGAATTTAGTTTAATTTTTTACATTTTTGACTTCCCGACGTTTCGATTACTTTACAGCTTTCGTGGTCACGGGGGGGGGGTATCTAGTCTGTGTTTGCGATCGGATCGCAAACACAGACTAGATATTTAAAATTAATTTTTAAATTAATAATTGTAAAATAAGGGTAGTTGAATTGTAACAGTCACAGAGCGGACGTCTAATACTTCAGTCCGCCCCGTGACCACGAAAGCTGTAAAGTAATCGAAACGTCGGGAAGTCAAAAATGTAAAAAATTAAACTAAATTCGCGATAAAATCCGTAAATAATAGTTTTATTTCAATGTGTAACATTCGCGTAAATCTAAGAAACCAATATTCAAAAAGGTGATTTTATCGTGGTATGTAGTAAATATATATTGGTTTAGAATTACTCCAAATATAAACTTGACAAAAATTACCACTCCGGTTCAGATCGTATTTGAGTTCCAACTGGTGGTACTGACTACCTATCATAGTATAATAAGGCATCCTTCACCAAGGCGCCACTCCAGCCCAAATACCTAAAAACGAGCATATTAAAATGATTTCATACATGGCACAAAGCTTATGTCTGGTCATTAGTTCCATTTGAACGCCGTCACAGAGTTGCGAAACAGCGAATCATTAGAGCGGCGTTAATCGCGACGTCCGCCGAAATTTATTACCACACCTATTATAACACTTTACTTTACTTTACAGAATCAGGCATTCGCCTAATCAAATAAATACACCAAACAGTCACATACATAGGTCCTGACCCCACATTAAGATCAATTAAGTCTTGTGTAGTGAGTATATATGTCTCAACTCTCGTTTCACAGTCAGCGCCCAACTGCGCCCCGACAAATACATTTGTCCCTTCGACCCCCAAGAGTCCCTTAGAAGAATACCCTCTATAAAAGTATTTGAAATTAACTTCATAGTATTTATCATATCATTATATACCTACATAAGCTCACGCCTTTTTCCCAGACGAGGTAGGCTGATATGCTATCAAAACACCTACATTCCGCTCTTTGTGTTCCGTCCCACAATGCGATAGGGGGCGAGCCTGTCGTCGCGTCAGGTACAAATTCTAGACTCCGGATTGATAATGGTAAAAAAAATCCAATACCACTTTGCTCGACCCGGGATTCGAAACCGAGACCTCAGCGTCATAAATATTACGTAGAAGGCAGTGAGAATAATTTAATATTGATTACGAATAATGAAAATTTAGTAACTAGGGATATAATTTTTCAAAAGTTTTGTCCGTTATCCACTGTTTTGTGGTTATCCATATCATTGCGGGTTTACACCATTGGATTTTTGTATTATCTTTTTTTGTAATTATTATTTTGCTGTCATTACAATAGAATACAGTTTCTATGTTGCGATTTTATATCACTATCACTGCATAGTATAAAACAAAGTCGCTTTTTCTGTCCCTATTTCCCCTTGTTTGCTTAAATCTTTAAAACTACGCAACGGATTTTGATACGGTTTTTTTAATAGATAGATTGCTTCAATAGAAAGGTTTACATGTATAATAACATCCATTAAATAGTGGAGAAATATTGTTATTTTTAGGTTTCTAATGTGATGTCGTTAATTATCAATATTTTTCCGCTTACATTGCAAACGCAGGCTGAACCATACGAGATTTATCAAAATAATGTACTACATATTTGTACACATTGAAAAGGTCTACAGAAAACTTCACTATGGCATATGTCTATCTCTTATGGATATCCCACAATAAATTTTTTTTGTCATTTACTTTTTACGACAAATAATGGCTAATTTTCGAAGCGATTTTAACCAATACAGCATTAATCCTTATTCAATTAAATAGCTTAAATAAATTGTTGATTTAATATAGATCTATGTGGTCCTTTACAGCACAAGATTTAAATGAATATTTTCGAGGATATTACAGATTTAAAATTGCGGGACGTAGCGCTTGCGGCGGTACTGGCCGGCCGGGGCGGCGGCAGCGTGCCTATATAGGAATGTTTATATGTATAATAATAATACGTACATATTATTGTACAAAAATCTATTTGTACCCGGGCGAAGCTGGGCCGGGCCGCTAGTCTTGTATAATTTAATAGATTCGTCCGCTATCCTTGCCAATCTTTCTATGATAAAACATCACTTCGTAAATAATATTTATAATTCATTCATGACAAATGTGTTTCGACCTTAAGTAACACGCTACATATTTAAAAAAATGAATGAATAAGAAAACAATGCGTAAAAACATGTTTAGTTTAACGACCTGTTTAAATACGATTTTGCACTAAAGGGGACCCTTTATTAAGATGTTATGGACCCTTATTTTTTGCGCTGACCTTTGCAGATGGGGTCGATTTAAATTACTTTAGACAGAGCCAAAATTAATATAGGGTGCAGTTGGGTGACCGCCCAGGGCGTAAGTGATATAGGGTCACCATGGGCCAGATTTTCGAATAATTTGGGTGGACGATAGATAGGGGTTGTAGTAGAAACCACCCTCGGATTTCCGCTAGTAAACCACTACTGATGACAGACATAAGTAATAATAAAATACAAGTTATTACCCGTATTTAGCTACCCCTATAATAAGCTTAAAATTATTGTAGTGTAACATACATTTACTTAAACAAATAGTAAATTCAGGCCCGAATTTTCAAGTATCATAAAAAAAACACAAAATGATAGTTTTAATAATAAAATGAATCAATTGCCAATTAAATTAGAAATTGAATAACAGACATTTAATCTGACGCCAGAAAAATCGAATCATTAATCAAGCAATTAGCCTAAAACATGTATTCAAAAACTCAGTTGAATATTCAAGCTGCATAACAAGGAGTTTTCTACCATTTAAAGTATGATTGAACCGTCGTCGTGTGAGACGGTAGTTGCACTCAATTATGCGTTAATTGAAGCTATTAGCAGAGTGGTCGCGTGATGCATACACGGTACAAGCAACAAGCCACATGAATGACTTAGAAACGTGGAAGTAAAATGACGCTTCGGGTGCTTTACTTTTTGTTGATATTTGTGACTTATCAGTCATGGCTGTTTTATTATTTATTTAGGAATATTGATGTATGATATGAAATGTTGATTGATAAAATGAAAGGGCCGAGAAATTTTGGTTTTCTAAATTATTCGAAAATGAATATACTTCCTAGAAATTTAAATTCTGTGTTTTTAATGCAGGGAAATTGCCCTAACAAACTTAAGGATTTGAAAATGTACAGCTTAATGCATACACAATCACAATAATTATCTAGAATAAAATATGAATCGTGAAAATCCAAGACCCTTGCAATAATTATTTTCCTTTATAAAGGTGTTAATAAAAATTGTACTTAATTTTTTTTTAAATATTTATCTGACTTAATTCTGAAATTTTAAACAACTTTCGAAAACAAATGCGAATCCAACACCACCATTTCCTGTACTCCAACTAAAAACACAACATCAAAACATTAAAAATCTACAAAAACATACAGATACCGTCAAATAATACCCTGTTTATAGGTTGTCATCAAACAAATATTCGTGTGAAACGGCATAGTATGTGCCGCACGCGCCACGCTCCGTGCTCCGTAGTCTCACACAAAACGCCGACCGTATGAGACGGGCCGTCGCGCCTTCATATACACATTAAAACTTCTCTAATACACTACTCGTTACTTGTACTTCAAGTGATTGTACTGTCCCTAGTCACCCCATAGGATAGGACTGCTCTAAAACCGACCTCGAGTGATATAATGTGAATTGTGAAGGATTACCGGCGCACTTATGAATCGGTGAGTGAAAAATTTGTCTAATGTATGTGTACATATAATGCAGAAAAGTATATTTATTTATCAATTTGATATCAAAAATGTGAGATCAAATGTTACTATGGCGTTAAAGGTAAAAAAAGATAGCGGTTTGATAACTCCGTTCCCATGACCTTCAGAATATGTATTAGCACCTAATAGGTAATGGTGTTGACCGCCAAAAAATGCATACCTACAGGAATTTTTATGTATGTGGCGCATGCAATACTGAATAGGTGTCTAAAATCTCTTCCAATTTACCTCTGGATCTTAATTGTGTTATTAATTAATTTTGAATCTCCTTATTGGCTGCTCGACTATTAGGACTAATTTGCCTTTTCTGGTATAAAAAATGTTTGCTTCCAATTGCCTAGGGTATTTTAATACTGGTAATAAATAATTGTAATACTCCTACACTTGATTACAAGAATATGTTTGTCAAAAAATACTGTTACTGAAGGTATTCAAACATTATATCGAACAGTTGGCGTTCTGATATAAAGTTATTTTATTCCTTATACAATGTTATTTTTATCTTAAAACCCCAGTGAATGGACTCTCAGTTGGTACTAAATATCCAATACAGGTATCTCCCAGCGAGCAACCCAGTGACTCATCTCACATGAATGAAAGAAATTTAGGACCCGCAAGTTCAGACATGTTACATTTCCTTTTATCTCAAAGCAATTGAAATTTTTAACATAACATCATACATTTTATGATTTTTTAACTGGAGAGTAATTTACAACACACGTTGGACATATCAATACTAGTGTTTTGTAGCCATAAAAATAAAAGTAAATTTACAGTAGTAAACTGTTACATCGTACGTCTTCGTTTACAAAGTTTGACTGTATAAACACTTAAAAATAACGTGCAAAGTTACAATGTAGGAGAGTATTTGTTTAGACTAGAACCATTAACAAACGAAACCAATCTATAATTAGAAATATCTTCCAGTAAGGAGAGATAAGCTCCAAGAATGCTGTTGACAATATTTCTGGATGCCATTAAGTCCCAGTTGCATCAAATGACTATGAGGATAACTTTAACCGTGTCACCATACATTTGAATTACCAAACTAATCCTATTTATCACTGATAATATAATTATTATTTTTCTATATGCCCGTAACTCCAACAAATAGGGGGTCAGTGCAACATATTTTTATTGTGCGTATTGTAAAAACGTAACGTTTAAATATTCTCAAGCATTCACTTACCTGAATTCAACTCTTCCTACAATACCTGAAGTTTTTAAGGCGACAACATTATACATGTAAGAACATAAAAACAAATGAGGTAAAATTTTTGCAATTAATTTGGTTACAAATTTCGCGCATTGTTTAATAATTGCTGTATAATCGATGAAAGTATGCTCACAAATTGATTAATGCAGAAATTAATAGCGCCTTTCAATGTCTCAAATAAAATAGATTCATCTAATTATATCTTGTTTATCAACATAGAAAACATACATTAATTGTTATAGCTATTAGCTAATGGATTTCACATTCAAAGACAAAACAAAATCAAGAAAATGCTACATTTAAAAGTATTTACAAAATTTAATGATGATGTCATGCATGAGCGAATGGCGACTATAGCATTAATTTGATTATATCCTGATGTACTTATAAAAAAGTAAGGAAAACTAAAATCAGTAAGGATTTAGGTTTCGAACACCCATTTCATTCCATAGATGTTCAAAGCTAGCGTGGTCAGTGACCAGTTTTTTAAGGATCTGTTTATGGACCCTCTTAATATGAAGCAACTATTGTATCTTATAAATCCATATTGGTCCAATTAGTAACTGGGCGAAAGTCTCCAATAAGTATAGAATTTAAATTAAATACGTTTTAAAATTGGGGATCATGTATATTATCTCCGATCAATATATATTTCATCATAATCTCAAATTAAAAACTCTATAATGTATATTCGTGTAGACAAAGCATTAAAGCGATGATAGAAGTATTAAAAATAGAATTGTCTGCAAATTCCTAAAGAAATACCCTTCCCCGTCAATTCCAAGGCTTTTTGTCCCTTCAAGATTGCAGTGTGAATGTAATCGTATGTTAAGTGCAACATTCACTGCAATAAAAAAAAAAGTGCAACATAATTGTTCGGTTTATTATATATAACACGGGATCGCGTCAAATATCGTATAACATCCTTGACATATTTTCATACATGTGTATCGAGATTCGAGACACCTGCAGTTAGGCCCTTTTTGTGTTGTTATGTTGCCATTCATATCACTCTGTAGTATTTGATACATTCATTGGGTTTCATTCTGTTCGTGATTTTGTAGATAAAGGTAAATGATTAAAGCTAATTTAGATTTGGGGGACAATGAATGACCAAGAAATGTATTTGTTTCACATGATATTAAGTTACTTAGATTTATACATGACACGCTATAGTTATAAATACCATAAAATTAAAATTAGAGGAATCGATTTCCTCATATTTTCAAGTCAGCCAAAAAGTAATCTTCAGAAAACGGAAAGGCATGAATTCAGAGATAATCAAGTCTGATATTACTATATTACACTTAGGATGGCAACCTCCTTGCTTATTCAAACTTCAATATTGGAAAAATGCAGTTCGTTCGCGTAAATAGCTTCTATTGATAGCTCTTTTCATTCTGTTAGGGCGACAGTCTAATAATACCAACGGTCCCCTTCTATTTATTTTGAGGGTTGTAAAAGCTTATTTATTTAGTTTATTTTAGGCTGGCACACGTTTCGCCATATCGTTTAGTCAAAAATACAACCCTAGCTTAGTAAGTATAGTTTACAAGAGAAACTAAATTGGTTTCAGTGCTATTATAGGATTTATCTAATTTAGTTGTATTGGTTATTATTGGTCCATATTTGGTGCGGATTTTTTTTGTTATATTACGAAGAGAGAATTTGTTTAGCTTGTTCAAAAATTCAAGGCTATTTCAATTGCGCGATACCTATTGATGCACGATCTAGAATCTACATAGACAAGTCGATCGTTATAATCTAGAGTCATGTGATCCTGTTATTGATCAATTGTAATCCTAAATAATACTTATATGAGGATTATAGTTTGCATTCCAGAGATAAAATAAGATCCCACTTTTCCGCGGGGCGACCAACAATTCGCCGAGCCTATTCCATCCTAGGTATAACGTGATCTTAGGTGAGCCGACCCCAATTTCAAACCTAAGACAACTCAAAAGAATCAGACCGAAATACTCACACAAAGTGGCTTGTCTGACCTAGAATTCGAACTTAAGACTTCACGGTTCACATCCCACAACTCTGGATAGAAGTTGCAGTAGTGGGTGACTGGGTTTATTACTGCATACGCGAAAAAGCCTTGCCTACGTATGCTACTAGTTCGATGAAGTGCCAACCTTATCTTCATAACAATGGACCCTCTTATTCTTATGTATCAGTGCCTTGAATCCTTCGATCCGCCGATATTTGCATTATATTTGATAGCTAGCTTTGGACCGCAACATCGTCTACGTGATTAACTGTACTTTACAACACGTTTCATTTATTTAAGAATCGATAGATACTAACCTAAACCTTATTACACTCCCATTTCTTCACTCAAAAACTTGTGATTTTTCCGACCAGTCCCGTCTCAGTGTCAAATAAGGTATGTAATCCAATGTACTCAAATCACATCCAAAAACAGTTAAAAAAAGTAACAAAGATATCTGAATTCCTTTCTCATCCCACGGGAACACTACATTTTTCGGGATACAAAGTAACCTAATTGTTAAACTAGAGGGCCAGCTACCCACCGAATTTCTTCGAAATCCGTTCAGCCGTGTCTGAGTTCATCGCACATAAACACACAGACAAACATGGTAAAAGTCATTGTTTTCTTACGTTGATATAGTCCCCCCCCCCCCCCCCCATATTATTTTTTCTCATTTATATTCCATGTACAGACATCGACCACAACCACTCTCAATCGTACTCTCGATTGTGGAGGAGGCCCGTGCCCTGCAGTGGGACGTATATGGGCTGATACAGTACAGTACAGACATCGATCCGTTACAAATTTATTATATTATGTATAGATTTGTAACAGTTTCACGTCATACTTCACTTCATACCCAATGCATTACAGTAAGTGATAATTTATTCGTTACAGTTAAGTTTTTATCATGGAATGCATCGTTGCATACTCATCGCTCAGTCATTTCCTCTGAGCATTCGCCTCCTACGCGTTTACATTAGATAATGTTTTATCAACATCCTGCGTATTGGTAAATCTCGGACATTATATCGGAAACATCCGATAGTATATTTATTCAAAATGTGGCACGATTGAGCATGAAATAACTTCTTTAGTTTATGCGTATTTGTGAATATGAGCATATATATATTGGGTATCTCAAGACTGCTACCGAAAACGAAGCCGGGTGGTTGTTTAAGCGACTTCAGACACAATGCAACAGAAAAAGTTCCAAAACAAATGGGACAATATTTTTTTTTGTTATTGCAAATACATTTCTTACTAAAATATTAGTGTATACCCTTTATTTATAAATAATCTAACGCATAAAAGAGTTTATGACTCATAAACACAATATGACATAGGAATTTGAATTGTATGCTGATACGAATCAATACTCCTTATACAGGATGATATTGACACATTGTACTTATTTTAACCCACATGTTTCTCATCACCCCAGGTGACATTTTACATAGGTAATTAGAAAAAATATGAGAACATTTTATCGTCATAAATTGTGATTTTAGTTCTTACTATTTTTGGGCATCCCATATAGATACGAGTTTTTTTACCGCTTAGCTGAACGGTTCGGAAGTTCGGGAACTTATTTGAGCTGTAAGAGATTTGGTATCTATAGGGGTTGATCGATAGCTTTGAAACCTAAAATCGCGATTTTTGACAAAACTGTCAGGCAATTTTTGTTCAAACTTGGTACAATGTCACCTGGGATGGTTAGAAGCATGTGGTTTAAATTAAATACCAAATATCAATATCCCGCTGTATATATATCTAATAATATTTACTTACCTTCAACAAAATTAACAATAAAGCGTATAACACCTCCTAAGTATTTAATTTGTCATTAATGCTAATTGCTAAACCGAAATATCTCACGTTATGGCCTTGACTTTACAAGAATTTATGTTTAAAAACATAATTGAGTTATGTACGAGTATATATGTACGTAATGCTTCGCCCTGACCTTGCCCGGTCGCAAATACTTTTTTAGAGGTTTTTGCAATATATACATTTCATTAATATTGTATCAGCCCATACGCGTCGCACTGCAGGGCACGGGCTTCCTCTACAACTGAGAGTACTATTAAGAACGATTAGGCTATATAGTCCACCACGCTGGCCTGGTGCGGATGAGCGGACTTTACATACCATAAAAATTGTTCCAAATCGCAATGGTATGTAGGTTTCCTCACGATGTTTTCATTCACCGTTATAGTGCGTGTCGATTGCCTATCAATACCACATGACTCCGAAAAGTACGACCACTGAGAACATGTTGGCAGCAGTGTCTGGTCCTTTTACCAACATGCCAGTTGCCACCACGCACTTTCATTAATGGTTCATTTCTTTTATTAATAACTCTTCCTAGATACATTGACTATTATTCACTTAAATAAATTTTCAATTCAAGCTAATCTGGGGGCACGGCAGTGCCCCCTCCAAGTCGAGCTAAAAAGCGGCACAGCCGTACTATCCTTTTCTCGAAGCACTTCAGACCATTTTCAACCCCCCATAACTTCGTTGTGGTTAAAGTAAGAAGCCTGAATTTTCAGTTACTAATTAGGCATTGTGTAAACACGGGATATTTAAAATTTCATTAAATTTGAACCAGTAGTTTAAGAATTATAACTTGTCAAACTTTCGCAATTTTGTCACTCACTGACTGACTGACCGATCATCAAAAGTCTAAGGCACTTCTAGCAGACATAGAACCTTCAAATTTAGAATATAATTAGTGTTTAGTGTCTAAAGTAAGGAAAAATTCAAACATTTCATAATTTCTGTCTAGTTTTCTAGATACAACACCTGCGTGAATAACTTTGTAATCTCATATAAATGTATAGGATTACAAAGATACATTTGCAGTTAATGATTCGTTGTACCCGTATATAGTGGAATAATAGTTGTAGATTGGTACCTATATATATTATATATGAGGCATAACAGGAGGGGGGTATAAAGAGGGAAAGTGTGTATTCAGCCCATTAAACTGTACAACATTCCTCTAGAAAAAGATGACAAAGATAACCTTGCAAATAAATAAACTAAATAGCTCGAAAACAATCGCCATGAAAGGAAGAACACTAATAATCAAATCCGCTATATTTGTGATAAATTGATACCTACAAAAATAAGAAAAATCCATGACAGAGGCTTTAAGAAAAATCATTATACCGGGTATCTCAAGACTGCTACCGAAAACGAAGCCGGGTGGTAGTTTTAGTGGCTACAAACACAATGCAATTAAAAATTTCACATAGAAACGCGACAATTATTTTTATGATTTTTTAAATATCGTCATTTTTGGGTGGTAAAAACATAGTTTTTGCTAAAATAATAATTTAAACTCTTTTATACCTTAGAGTATTTATAAGTAAAAGTGTATACACTATTATTTTAGGAAAAAATGTATTTACCACCCAAATATGACCATAGGAAAAAAATAACAAAAAAAAATTGTCGCTTTTTTTTGCAACTTTTTCTGTTGCATTGTGTCTGAAGTCGCTTAGACTACCACCCGGCTTCGTTTTCAGTAGCAGTCTTGATATACCCTGTACATATTCTAGAAGTAAAAAGTACCGAAAAGGAATAAAGTAGGACTCTACAAAAAGACGTGAGATCCCATCAAAAACATCCTGTAAAAAATTCCAAGTCTCGCAGCTCAGTTTTTCTACCGCAAAAAGTTGTGAGATCCATGTTATACCAAGTCGATTAATTTATTTAGTCGTTGATTGAGGGACGTTCTGTATAAAGTTACTACGTAAGTTATTATCATATCAATATTAAAAATTCTTTACGTTTTAAATAAATGGATCGACTTGGCCAGTAGCATTATGCATAAATTGTACGATACATTATGTTTTCATGCGATGGCCAAGTCGATCTATTTATTTACAACGTAAAGAATTTTTAATATTATAGAACGTCCCTCAATCAAGGACTAAATAAATTAATCGACTTGGTATTACATGGATCTCACAACTTTTTGCGGTAGAAAAACTGAGCTGCGAGACTTGGAATTTTTTACAGGATGTTTTTGATGGGATAGTTTTACCTAAAATTAACGCGTTACAACAAACTGTTGAGGTTTATAAATGAGTATAGATATAGCCTTCAAAGCGTAGCCATTGTGTGTGGCTGCCAGATGAAATACGGAACTGCGCTCCGGTGGTCCTATTCGTCTCATTTGCATACAGTGCTAAAATATTCAGACTTTTTCATGTTTCACGCTTTGTAACCGAGTAGCGACTATTGCCCTATCTTGCAACATTGTGTTGATCATCATCGTCATATATTACGTATGTTTTTTTAACATATTATCACAGATTTGTTTCTGTTATTGTTAGCAGTGCGTGGTGGCCTGTTGGTAAACGGGTCCGACGCAGCTGCCAACAACTTCTTACTTTTCGGATTCATTTGTGTATTGATATAGTCAATCACCAAACACTGTAACAGTGAAGGAAGAAATTGTGAATTTCTATTAATATACAAATCCATCAATTTTCCTCACCGTAATCCAAACCTAATTTAATTTTTAAAATCAAGTATAATATTTCCAATGCAGTTCACAGGCCATACGCGACACGTGGCACGCAACATACCGTTTACATTTTCGCTTACCTCACATTAACAATAGGCAACAAAAAACAAGGCTTTGTTTTCGCCAATGTAGAGTAATTGAACCCGGCGGCTTCCTGCATCCGATCCGTTTTGCAACTTTGCAACATGCGTGCCACACTAACTTCCCCGTAGGCGTATTTTATATAGAAGTAAATGAAGGAAGCAGTAGATTCATAGGCTTGACGTTTTGGTATGATTTATTGGGAACATAATACGAACGGATATATCAGAGTTACGTTGTAACTTTGATTCAAAATATTCTCTTTGTTGTTTATGAATGTTATTTTTTATATACTTGAGAATTACTGAATTAATACAGAACAAAAAATATTTTAAATTTTATGAGCACGTAATATTGATAAGACAAATCATACATGGCAGAAAGTGAAAAGTGTATTATAAACACAATAAATGACTGAGACATTAGAGTGTCCTTTAATCTTGGAAATTCTGTTTATATTCCATATGAATAGGGTCAATGTGGTGGAAAATGGATCAAACCATATTGATAGAAGTTTCCCGCAATGAAAATTGTATACTGCATTTATACTTTTATAGCTCCAATTATAGCCAGCTGACTTCAGAAAATATATTGTATTTGTTTTTTCAACATATACTAGGACATATTAAGTACATGGCCCTAATTGAAACAATGCCGTAATACACTTTTACAAACACCCAGCAGACCGTATTAAAACTACAAACTTAAATAAAAAAAAATGGAGTCACAAACGCCCATAAAAAGACTTTATAGCCTCTATATGTGGACAGGCATTTTTTAAATATAATATCACTACCGAATACCTATTTAACGGTTACATATATACTATTTATTTACTAACACTTCGTAAATAACCCCAATTTTCTTTGAGTAGTTAACATTTTCACAGATGCAGTAAGTTTATTTGAATCTAGTAATTAAATTATGATTTTAATAAAATTTCTGTTGACTTAAAATAATTAGTCTTTTTTGCAATGAACATTTGATTTAAGGATATTCTGTAGCTCTATTTATTAAATTATTATGAGTAAGCATCATACGAGTGAACGGTTTCAAACGTCTCAACGTCAGATACATTTAATAAAAATGTAACTTCAATTGATTAGTGTAACAACTTAAATTCATTTTCAACGAAATATTTGAAACACTTAATATAATCACGGCATTTGAATTTTCACATTATGAAAATTTGCAGCACAATTTTTTTGTTTGCTAAACGTATTTGAGCTTGAGAAACAATGACAGCAGCGTAATAATATATTTATTTCCTTATATACTAGAAACATTAAAACTAGGTTTTTAAAACTAGTTAACAGAAAACAGTGTATATTCTTTTGTTTGCTGCTTTTGTGCCAAATAGAAATATCTATAGACCGTTTCATCCGCAGTGCGAATTCGTTAAATTGTATTAAATCTGAACTTACTCTAATTAATTAACCTAACTGATATTAACCTAATTCCGCCAACACAAGCACGGAAATTAGTTCAAAGCGACCACATGGAATGATTTTAAATTGATATCTGTTCATTGTAGTCCATCCAACCTTTCTATGCTTTTAACATGAGTAGGTATATAAATCAACATCTTTAAAGTTTGCAATTAATTCAGCCTTCGACCCGTCTCACTAGGTTATTCTAAACTTGAGACACCTTTGCTTATTTGAACACGCAATAACATTATTTAACCCTAAAATATCTCAAGGTTACTTATGCATAAACGTATATATTCGTTGGTACAAAAGAAAAATACAAAATATACTTGTGCGTAATCCAGTCTTTAGTGTCTATACTTATGTTTATTAGCATCACCGGCGCTTGAATGCTTTTTTGTTCGTCATGTCAAACACTTCTTTGTGTAAATAACCTATTCACGTTTGCAGAAGTTCAAAATATTAAAAGGATGTAAATGACTAAGTCCGACTCATTTCGAGACGAGTTATGGAATGAGTTTCTCAACACCAAAAGCTTGGCCTGTATCACATTTGATGCAACTATTACGCACCTCTTACATTACGTTATATTTCAAACTAGGCTAAGCTACCTCACAAAGTTCAATGGAAGTAGTATTAAGGCTTACAATAGAGACAAACGAATCTAACCAACTAACAAGCGAGTCGCCACGGTCGGCCGCTGAAGCAAGACGCTCCGTCGACCGCGACCGTGCCTTTCATATCACAATTACACACCATTAGACCATTAGCTTAAGAACTTCGAGGAAAGTACGGTACGGGTGCTAGGTATATTTCATTCACCTTTTTTGTTGTTGTAATTACTAGGATTAAGCTTGTAGTATAACTGCTTACTGACTGGATTTATTTGTGAGTGTGTGCTAGTTAGATGTAAGTACAATATGAATGAATCGTCTCTATCGCACCTCGAGGAATTATTTCGTAGAATACTTACTGTATGAGTTTTGCTGTAGTGATTGAAATGCTTACTTCAGCGTTAAACACTCGTCAACTTCTATTAAGTAGATTGGTAACTATAATTAGTTATTTTCTTAAAAGGAAATTGTAAACTTGGGCATTTTTAAAATAAGGTCTTCACCATTTCTCCCATGACCATTACTTTAGGCGTGACGCCTGAGTAGGCAAATGTAATACCGTTTAAAATTACCTATCTTAACGAGGCAATAAACATGAATGTCATTAGATCTCTTTGTGAAATATAATTTATACCTGACGCCGCTGCTAAGGGTACCGTTACAACAGAAAAGTAGCATTTACATCAATCGGCAAAAACGAAAAAGTTGACCTAAGATCATACTGAAGACCTAACAGTACTATCGACATACATACCTATTTTGGCATATTCGATAGTATTTTGTACTGTTTAGTATATTGACACTAATTTATAATAATGCGTAGGCAAACCTATTGGCATTTGGTGGTTCGAATGCTTTCCAATAATAGGTAAATAAAAAAACCGAATATTTTAAAGTAGTGAAACATTTTTGCAAATAAATCTATAAATATCCCTTTTTTATCCTTAGCGTGATATAGGAATCAATGTTAATAATTGTGGATCTACTATCTTCTGCTTGTATTATAGGTACAGGTTTGACAAAGATGTGACTAATGGTGTTACGTCTAGTCGCCATCATGATGTCACTCCTGAATTTGAAATAGACAAACCCATATGACTTACCTGCCGGAGAATGTAATCTCCAATATAGATCTATTATTTGTTTCTTTTGATTTTGTTATTTTTAATGTCGTAGAGGGTTAGACAGGCGAAAGTCGCTCAGTCTTTGCTAAGTTTCCTTGCTCAGTGTTAATTCTTGGACACTACTGTTTGTCAGAATTGTCTGTTATGAGTGGCCTTTGAAGTCCATCTGAACTTGTTATCTAAGATCTTGGCTGTAAGTTCTGTTATTGAGGTAATGATGTGCAATATCAGAACAAACTAATAAAAAACTCCTTTTAACCGGGCTTTTTACCGTTTTAAGATGATTACGACAGCTGGCAGATAAGACGGCACAAGTGCAGATATTCGGTAACTGCGGCCTGAAAATGACCCACATTCAATTCCGCGAGTTCGTTTGCCCGATATCGACACTTTAATAAAGTAATCTGCCCGATCGCGGCTTATCCAGTTACCAAAGGAGGAATTAAGTATGCCGTTTGTGTGTCAGTTGCAAATATTGTGTTTGTAACTTGGTGTATTCATTAAAGTGTAATAGTAACATAATCTGTTTAAGATTTCTTACGACTATCGGGTCCTAGATGAATTTGAGAGTAACACTTTAATTTAAAAAATCAAAATAAATTGAAATAGCGATAATTTCTGATCAGTCCTCTAAAAGGCATTCAACCAACTTCGTAGAAACCCCATTGTGCTTTATCAATTCGTTTTTATATAACGAATATAGTTTTTCGACCTTAACAAATTATAAAATTACTTCTTATGAGAATAGCTCACTCCAAACAAAGATGTACCAAAGTTTAATGCCCTCGACGTTATGCCATTTAGTTAAACAATGCCAAACGCATTACTACTATAATTAAGCAAAGTCTGTAGCGTCAAAACTTACATAACTATTATTTAATAGGTACTTTAAAAGAGCCATAATTATACAATCAAGCTAGAGCTTTTAATTCCAGTATTATTTTGGTCCTTCCAACTACATTAATGTATTTGAGGACTTTCCCTTAATATTTAGGATTATTCTACTTAAATTTGATTAAGCCAGGATTGTGATAGATAATATTGTGATAGATAATATTGGCATTATTCCCATCTTCAACAAAAACCAAACATAGTCATATTGCGTCGACAGGAATTCTGATATGATGACCTCATGAAAAATTATTGATAAAATGTTTCGTTTTCCAGAACAAAGTCAACGTCTGTGCTCAGCAGCGCGGACAGCAAGGAGCCGGCGCCAGCACCCTCGCCCGCTGACTCTGGAGTCTCCGAGTTGGAGAGAGATCAACATGATTACAGGTAAATACTATTACTGTATCAGCCCATACACGTCCCACTGCAGAGCACGAGCCTCCTTTACAATCGAGAGGACGATTAATGGTGGTTAATATACCGGGTATATCAAGAGTGCTACCGAAAATGAAGCTGGGTGGTAGTTTTAGTGACTTCAGACACAATGCAACATAATTTTGTGCAAAAAATTGCGACGATTTTTTTTTGTTGGTACTGGGTAGTTTCTGAATGCTAGTATAGTCCATTAACCAGGTCTGGATACCTTTGTCGATGAGTGTTCTAGAGAGAATAAGGCATCACTGATGATGATGAATTTCTAATATTAATCTGAGAATATTCGTATAATTTAGTCGTGATGTTACTAGAACTAGTTTTCTCTTTATACCGAATGTAGTACATGACAATAATGTTGTTCCTCAGGCTATTGTAAACAACTGCATGATTTAAAGTAAACTAGTGTGAAATATTTGCAGATGCAATAGTGACTGTTGTTTCCTTCTACGTCTAAGATTTGAGATGTAGATATTAGATAAGTTACAGTAAAGAAAATAAAACTTTTTCAAGTCATCCGTATAAACTACAAAATACAGTTTTGTGTAACTGTCACTAAAAGAAAAATGCGCCCTAATATTCGTATGGTCACGTTTAGAATTCATTCTGTATCAGCCCATATACGTCCCACTGCAGGGCACGGGCCTCCTCTACAATCGACTACCGATTGAGAGTGGTTAGGCCATATAGTCCACCACGCTGGCCTAGTGCGGGTTGGTGGACTTACATACCATAGAATTTTTATAAATCGCTATGGTATGCAGGTTTCCTCACGATGTTTTCCTTCACCGTTTTAGTGCGTGGTGATTGACTATCAATACACACATGACTCCGAAAAGTCATTAGAATTCATTATAATCCTGTTTTACAATAGCTTTAATCTTGTAAGCTGAGAAACAGTTGGCGGTTCCCGTGTTCCGTACTAAAATAATAGGTCCTTTGAGCAAGTTGTAAACATACAATCGCGGAGATCAATATAATTTTATTAAAACTGTATCTGATAGGTTCCGTACAGTATTGCAGTTATGGCGAACTAGTTTTTTAAAAATCTTACAATCTTACAATCAATCAAGTCTTTCCGCATCACCAAATAGCGTGAATTTCTTCGATAACAATATTTTCGCACCGACATACTTATCGAAACCAGACGAATGCAAATGTTATTTATGAAACCACAAGTCTGCCAGTGTAGTTAACATTATTAGTGCAGCATCTACAAAACAATAGCCAATAGAATCGCCATGGCATCGCGGCCTAGTCGCTCCGGATCCGGTTGATACCAGCCTTGAGTTGTAAAACTACTTACCTCATGACCCACTGGTATCTGCTTTTCGATACATGAGCGTTGAATTTACACATTTAGACATCGTTTCTATTAATTTTACCATAACTATGGGTATCTATCTCATGAGAATTCAATTTTCTGCATGTATAGTGTGAAAGATTGCCGCGACGCGACGGTTAGGACTAATGTTGATTTGCGTGTTTGTTTATGGACGATGAATAATAATGTATTATCAATAATTGTTGTATACAATTTTAGCTCTTTGAAAGTTTACTTTTAAGCTGTTCTTCAAAGATCTTTGTTTTTGGTTTTGATTAAATTCGATGTTTATCTTCTAATATATATTAAGATTTTCAAATTAATTTGCATGGAAATCTACGTCATTCATAATAACATTTTCACATTCTTTATAAAAACTTGTTGAGCATTATGCAAAATTATGCTCTCATTTACACAAAGATTGCTCGAAGTTTCATTCAACGACGGCTCTTCAAATAACAAAATGTAGATCGAGATTATTTTCATTCTATTGCATAAAATTAACACATATATTGGACTTCGCCCACTCTCTCTTTATGGCGGTGCACACAAGGTAATTGCGGCAAACCATATTAATAATTTATAACGTGAAATTAATATTTAACAAATGGTGTTGCTCCTTATTTAGCCTCGTTAGATAGTTTGAGATCTATGCAGCAGAAACTTTCTCCTTAAACAAAAAATATATGTCTCATAAATTCATTCCGGAATTCATTCGTTTGGCTTGTACTGGAAATTTTGTTTCCTAAATTAGATTTTCTTAATTACGGAACTTCCTCAAATTAATTAGCCTAGTACATCTAAGCCCACAGTCTAGAATAAAAAATATTCTTCATTAGTTCCTATTTTTCACATCCAATTTAAGTACTAAAAAAATATTTTCAAACTTTTTTCAAACTAATAACAGCCCGTCTTCAGAAGATAAATTCACTGATTTTCACTCAGCATCATGTTCATTGAAATTAATTTTATAGTCACAAAAGAATGAAAATTGATTTTAATTTACAACTAGCTTTGTATAGTTTTGAGTATTTACTAATGCTCAATGGTTCTCCGAAGTCTGAAGATTAAGAAACTCTTAACTATCATTTTAAATATCATAATTATTTGTTTTTGAATAGTTCTCTTAAGTCTGAAGAAGAACTTTCAACTAAGATTTAAATTCATTATTTATTTTTGCAGCACAACTGACCGTCTCCGCGGTCACGAGGTCCGTCTCCGCGCTCCTCGCGGCCTCATGCTGCAGAGCTTCGGGCGCACTCGCGACGAGAGAGACACCGAGCTGGCGCGCGTGCGCCGAGACCGCGCGCTGCTGAGACAAAGACTCGAGGACACAGAGTGGAGTCTGTGCCAGCGGGCCGGGGAGATAGCGCTGCTGAAGACGCAGCTTAAAGATGCACAGGTGTGTAGGATATTGTCGATAAGCCAGGTGCACATGCTCACACTCGCATTGGCCGTCACGAGCCGTGTGCGAGTGGTTTAAAACCTATGGCGCAGTACCTAACTCCGCATTTGCTCTCACGTGTCGACGCAGGCACGTACATGAGCGTGAACGTATTGCGATCGGGTATGTGCGGAAAGGCAGTGTGGGATAGTATAGTATCTAGTAGTAGTATATAATATAGTTCTGGATGTAGTGGTACTCAGCATGCCTAAAGGACCTCTTCCCGGCACGTTTGAAGACCGGAAAGTTGGTCCTGTTGAATAAAGAGAGACGGGGGTTCTTTGCAATGTTCGACGAGGTCGCCAAGCTCTTAGAGCGAACCATTCGTATGCGACTCGTCGACCACTAGGAGAGGATCGGTCTTTCGGGATCCACAAAGGCTGAACCACAATCTCCGCGATTCCTGATGCCTGCAGGGGTCGGTCCTCGATCCCCCTTCTATAGGACATCGGCTAGGGTTCGATGCTCTATAGTGCTAACCTCCAGGGCGTCGACATCATCGCTGACGATACGCTATAGCAACGCGATGAGTTGGATAAGGCAACATGGTCTCTTCGAGGCCCGTTGAAGCAGATGGCCTCGGACATATGGAGAACGACGACGAAGCCCAGCCAGCTTATCCTCCTCACCACGTAGCTTGGCCGTACCGCGGCGAAGGAGGCTGGCCTCCTCAGAGGTCCCGACACGTGATGTGTAGCGTATCGTCGACGCCTTGGAGATTGGCACCACAGAGCACCCGGTCGTAGACGATGTTCTATGAAGAAAGTCGACTGTCTTAATTGATGAAACGCTGTATGGCTAAAGAATTTAAGTTTAGATTTAGATATCAAAATCCTGAACAAATGTGAAACAATTAATATAGAAAAAAATCATACGCGTACAGTGTGATATTGATATATAGTATTTAATTCAACCCACGTGTTTATCAACAACCTAGATGACAATGCAGAAAAATTGAAAAAAATCGGATGATTTTTCGTCAATAATCATAATTTTTAGATTCCACGATTTTTGCCTACCACGTGAACGTACGAGTATTTTTACCGCTAAGGGGAGCTTCAGTTCGGTTCGAACTTACCTGAGCTGTAAAAAGACTCGTTCCAACACAGGTTGATCAGAAACCCTTGAAAACTAAAATCGCGCTTTTTCACCAGGGGTGATTAGGAACATACGGTTTAAACTAAATACCATATGGCCAATATCACCCTGTATTTGAAGGAAAACTTAGAATCTTAGAACAAAGAAAAAGGTCAAAAACAGCAAGTCAAACAGGCTCGTGGAATTTGCTATACAATTAGAGCACTAGCTCATAAATAGTAAAATATATTGAATGGTAGTTTAATACCACTAAAAGTATATGGAAAACACGGGAAGCAAATAATCACGAACACATGACGCCGTTTCACCTCGTAACAGTTTTGGGACAAAAGAGTTGAGAGATATGTAGTGTGTTATACCGGGTATCTCAAGACTGCTACCGAAAACGAAGCCGGGTGGTAGTTTTAGTGACTACAAACACAATGCAACTAAAAATTTCGCAAAGAAACGCGACAATTATTTTTATGATTTTTTTAAATATCGTCAATTTTGGGTGGTAAATCCTTAGTTAATGCTAAAATAATAATTTAAACTCTTTTATACCTTAGATTATTTATAAATAAAAGGGTATACCCTTTTATTTTAGGGAAAAATGTATTTACCACCCAAATATGGTCATAGGAAAAAAATAACAAAAAAAATTGTCGCTTTTTTTTGCAACTTTTTCTGTTGCATTGTGTCTGAAGTCGTTTAAACTACCACCAAGCTTCGTTTTCGGTAGCAGTCTTGATATACCCTGTATACTCCAATAAATCTTTGGGTAGTTTTGACCCGTATAAAAATGTTCCAATCGTACTAAAATACGTATAAAAATATATTAAGTTTAAATAGATGATTTCACTAAGAAAATTGACTCGAGCCACTAAAGCAGCGACATGTATATCTAGATTCATAATTACATTCATATGTTTAAACGTTTAATGCACTCGTGATAACAGTGTATTTATGTTTTATTACTTCGGCACCGTTTAATGCTGATTTATTTAAAGTCTCTACATTAACTCATCAGCGATTTATTATGTCTATAAAGTCTAAGCTATATAAATTAGCCAGAAATGTAGGTCACATTAGTTGAAGTAAACCAATCCGTGATAAATCAAGATTTACGGATAAGAGAGCAACGAAAGAACATGCAATTAATAATGTATAACAGTTATTCCATTTTTGAACTATGTATTGAAATAATTATTGATGCACATTTCCCAAACCAAAGCTAAATAAAAATACAACATAAATAAACTTACTGTTGATATTGTTTTCAGAACGAACAAACCGCCAAAGGCCACGAATATCTCACACTGAAAGCCGATTGCCGCCAACTGAGGGAGACCCTTGACAAGAAAGAGAAAGAAATAATGAGGCTCAGAGCTGAATCGGAAGAAAAAGAAAAAACAGTAAACAGACTCCAATCAGAAGTGGACCGACTCACCAACGACCTGATGGAAAGCGTCGCCGACCTCACCAAGACAAAGGAGACAAGCAAAAACGAAATAGAGAAACTAAAAACTGAATTGAAAGAACTTAGACAGGAACTCTCTGATGTCTCTCTAAGTGGATACGAAGGGATCGAATGCGGACGGACTATGAGAGGCATCTACGACGTTTGCAAGAACAACGAGTACCATTGGACCTCAAGCGATAGTGCCTTAGAAGATGCAGAGGTCCAAAGACTGAACGGAGAGCTGCCAGACACTTGCGGAGACCAGTGTGCCGCCAGTGCGATGGTCGATCGACTCAAATGCGAGCTGGAATCTAAAGAAACACAGTTCAATAATGAAAGGAGGAAGTGGTCTGAGGAAAAGGACAAGGTACTGAGATACCAGAAGCAATTACAAATGAACTACGTACAGATGTTCAAGAGATCGCGCACTCTAGAAGCAGAAGTCGACGGACTGCGGCTCGAATTAGAACTGTGCAACAAAAACATGAAGAATCTTAACAAACACGGCAAGGCTATTGAGCTGTAACCAAAACAAATGGCTATTGTAAATATTATTTAAACGTAGATATCTTGCCGTCACGTGTCAGTGACATTATCCAATACTCGAGTAACTGACGTTATAGTTTAAATTATTGTAAATTTTGTTACTAGTTTCATTAAAGTAGCCTTGGATTTATGCGTTTGAGGATGCGCATTAAGTTATTGTAGATAATAAAAATATTTTCAATTAATACTTGTTTTCATTTGAATATAATTGAAAGTCGATGTGGTGCTACTTACGTGTTTATTCACACACTTGCAAACACAATTTTTGGAGCAGAACCTACATTCATATATTATGCGTTATTTGGAAATATTAAGAATGAACACATGATAAATATCTCTTCATATCAACAGATTTCATAAAAATTTAAAATGTTGTTTCTTCTTGTTTAAAATTTAGGCTTTAAGTTGGACAGACCCAAATTCCTAGATCTGAAACTAAAGCCTTCACCTTTTGTGACATTATCACGTGTAGTTTTTGCTGGTTCGACCTGAAATTTGAAAATTTTTTGTTGCATTGTGTTTGTAGTCACTAAAACTACTATCCGGCTTCGTTTTCGGTAGCAGTCTTGAGATACCCTGTATATAATACTTTGTTTTTATTACATTAAAATTAAAATAAATCAAAAGTGCAATAATTATGAATTGAGTGCTGGTTTAATACGTCTACCGCCATCTATTGGCCCACAGCGCAAACAAAGCGAAGAAGCGTCATGTGCAATTATACTTTACGCCTGATTTAAAAATGTTAGCAAACCTGCGTAACGTCGCCAATGAGAGGTCGTTTCCTCCATTTATACCACCAATATTCAATTCCCAGAGTGATGCAAGCCAGTCCAATGCCCATAAATATGACGATAAAAACTCCTCCAATATTCTGTATAGATATTCCATCCGATTGGTCGTCTTGTTTCTCACATTTCATTGCATTGGGGTTGTTTGTCCACCAAGTTTCTTTCAGCTTTTCTAATTTACGTTCATTCAGGAGTCTGAGAATTCTGAAATATAAATAATGCCATTTTAGACAAAAATTGAATTCTTTTGTTACCTCTCCCTATTAATTATTATACATATTATTTGACCACCATGAACTAACAAATATTATGCTCAATAACTAAGATCAGGTAGTTTAACAATATTTCTCACAAAGTCCATTTTTATTATATTAGTAAAATGTTTATAAATAATATTCGATTCATTCTAATTACAAAAATTCACTTTTTCAATTTCAAAACTTCAACGGTGTTCAAAACCCGTGACTAATAACCAGTCTACTCATAAGCCTTATCAGATAATCTTATAGACTAGATGTTAGGTTCCTTTTATGTGGAGGCTGTCTGGGTAATTACCAATGCTTTATTTATTATTACTACAAGTTGCAATATAGGAAATGTTGTTACATTTTAGAGGACATTGTAACTAGCGAATAATCTTTACTACGCATTATGAAACGTGAGAGCATTATGGATTAGTCAAATTGTTAAAGTGACGAGCGCATTGCAGTGCAAATAAAAAACGCTAGCAACTACAACCTAATATTTTAAATACAGCAAGTAGCAACTTTCTCTATATTTATAGTACTACAGGTAAACCCCTCTACAGAAAACGTACAAAAACAAAATGAACGACGCCATTGTGCTCTGAATCTGATAATAAGAGTCACGTTCTATAAACATTGGCGGCAATAACTCTAAACATAACTACGTATGGCGGCCCGCCAAACATGGCGTCATGCAATGATACATACTCATTGATTTATTTATGTCAATGTACATACTATTAATTTTAATTCAACGGAAAATTACTTTTACTTCATACGCGATACGGAATATTGTCATTGAGTGTCTTATATGTGATCTTATTAATAGAGATATTATTCAATGTGTTCCCCTTCGTAGACGAACACAAAACATAAAATAAATAGAACATCAAAGAGTTGATGTGAAAACAGAATAAGGTTAAAGATAGGAATACGGCAGGTGAAAAAGTTTTAGTTCCATTAACAGTGACTATGGCCCTGAAAATAACTAGGGTACCGATAATTTTAATTGCATTTAACCTTTACGTTCCAATAATTGTTATCTATTCCCCAATAAAGTAGACATAAATAGGTACTCGGCAAGTAGGAAATATCTTCAGCAACTTTGTTTTAATAGCAAATAGGATCTGTAAATGGTTATTTGCATCCAAGTATTATATGAAAAATGCGTGACTAATTGGAACATTCATTTTTAAATTCTACGCCATCTATCGGTTATATAAGAAAACGCGTAAACATTTTAGAATAACTATTCATAGGTAGCAGTACAGTTGCATATTCAATAGATAAATATTTTATTTTATCTCCCGTGTTTATCTCGTTCCTACACTGAAAGTGAATGCACCGATCAGCTAACAATTTTAAAAACTTTTGTAATCTATTTTATACTTATACGGTACGTGGGAATATGTTATCCAAATTCAAAGGCAAAAATGCTTAATTGTGGTTGTACACAAAGGCGAAATGAATGCTAAATGATATCACGGCCCCTTCGTTTCGCTAACTTATTACTATAGAGTCACTTTCCTTCATATTTACGTAATTATAAAGCCAGTTATGATGATTAGTAACCACCTGACGTCATTAACTGCCATTACACATGAAAAATGTACGAAATGTAACATGCCAACCTAATTACAAAATCGAAAAGCGTATTCGGTAATAATTTGCAACTTACAACTATTTTTTTGTTTATTCGCGACAGCAAAGTCACCTTATTCACCTTTATGTATCGACATTTGCATTTAACCATTTAGATCCTAAACACGTGTATCAATTTTCTTTTGGTCTTGCCTTGATTATTGTACCGATGCGTAAGATTATGCTGTGTGTAACTAGATGGCGTTACTGAACATACAATTAACGCACCGTGGGAACGCGATCTTGTAATACAATGCAAATATGTAGCTCTATAGAGTATAGTCAATACTCAATTATAAAATATACTTTAAAGATTACAATAGACGTGTGCTGGACGCGGATGCACTATAATATAATTTTCATAACAGCAATATTACAGTCTACGCATACCATTGCAATGCCATCTTAGTTTGATTTTAACTTTACATGAGGCTATGCTTTTTTATATCAACCAGGAAATAACGCTTCAAATAAAGTATTACTAATAAAACAAATTATTTCTTTCAAATAATATTGAAAGTTGAATGTTCGAGTACAGAGAGAGACAGAGCGAGAAATCTTCAAGGTTAGAACAGGACAACATTACAACATGGGATAATAAATATGTAACATTACGTAAACAATATTTCGGTTAGATTATAAACATCTAGTTTCCTCTTTGAAGCGTTTAAAATAAGTGTTTTCCTTGTTCACTGTGTATATCTGAATACGTATAATTTCATGCTACTGCCATTTAACTATCACAGGAATTGAACACGAGGACGCTCAAATAATTTAATCCTACCTATTTTATTCTCATCTGTGCTCGAGTTTGTAGTCTAATTAAGCATTTGCATATATATTAGAATATTTTATATAACCCTGGTTTTAAAAGACATGTTATAGTAATCATTAGCTAAAAAAGTCAAATAAAAAACGTAGAAAGGATTTTCAATGCGAAAACCAGTTTCAGTATTAAAATAAATAAAATGTATTTGCCTTTATGTTTTCAAAAATAATAATCCAAATATACTTACGCATTATTAAACTGATCTTTCAGCGGCGACCCTTGCTGAACTGCGATAGCATAAGGTTTCCTTGAGAACTCGTCTCCCACCATCTGTAGGTCACAACTTGTGAGTACGTAGTACTTCACATCAGTCGCATCGGCAAGCCAAGCGAACCCCTCACTCGATCCCTTCGAATCTCTCACTCTTTGCACCGCCTCTTCCATGGAATTGGGCAGTCCCGCTTCCTTCATAGCCTGCCACATTTTACTGTACTTATCGCTCACTGGATAGTCCCAGACAGCTAGCTTCGCGCGTTCCACGTCACTGAGACTGTCGTTTAAGCTCATATCCTTCCATATCCTGGTAGAAAAAGATTAAATCGTTATTAAATCTGTATCAGCCCATATACGTCCCACTGCAAGGCACGGGCCTCGTCTATAATCGAGAATACGATTGAGAGTGATTAGGCTATAGGTATTAAATACTTGAATGTAATTAATTCGTCGTCCACAGCTATTGCCTACAACTGAATGGGTTTTGAGTTGATTTTGCCAAATCGCGACAAGCTTGGGTGATTTAGCGAGTGCAGGGCTTATCTTTTCGCACCTAATGATTGAATTACATTATATATTGAGAGTTAACATCTTATGTCTTAGAACGGCGATCTCAGTGGAATATAAGCATTCTTTTGTAATTCAAGGTGTGGCTGTACATAGCGGTCGTATCGCTTACTATCAAGCGAACGGCTTGCTCGTCTCACCATACATTACAAAAATACAAAATAAAATTTAAAAACCGACGCTGCTGCGCGTCATCAGCCCTTCATGTGACTTTACCATCTTTGTGATGGTTATTCCGCCATCTTTATATGTTGTTATATGTAAATATTTATGTAATTATATTATTCAAATATAAATATGAAGAAGAACAACAGCTATATAATAAACATAGTAATATAATTTGATGTCATCGCGACTATACCTACGTGGTTATCGTTTTCCGTACTTCTCAATAAGTTATCTATCTGTATCAGCCCATATACGTCCCACTGCAGGGCACGGGCCTCCTCTACAATCGACTACCGATTGAGAGTGGTTAGGCCATATAGTTAGGGTTGCCACCCGTACTTTATAATAAAGTATTGTACGTTATTTCAGGTAATTGTACTCTGTACTTTATGTGAACAATAAAGTACACGAAAATACTTTATTTTACATGATTTGGTTTCCTTGGGACTGAAAAGTTTAGTCAATTATGAACTTTTTCATTATAGCACTCGTTTTTCTAACGCAACTAAACCTCAAATGTCAACAATGTCACTGTAATTTATTGTCACCGATGATTGTCACAATTTCTTTTAATAAAATAAGATTAAAAGTTTTATAGATATTTTATGCTTTAAAACATCTATGAATCATGCACAAGAATACTCCACATACACCTACAAAATGTAATTTCTATAGTGAAACCGATCCAATACATAGTGAATAAGTATATTACACAGAAAAATGTTTGAAAAAAATAAGATACGGGAAAAAAAAGATACAAATCGCAAAAAGTAATAAAAAATATGTATTTAAATATAATACTAGTAAAAAATAAATTGTACTTTATTTGATTACTATGTACTTTTTCTTTTCTACCACTAGTAACCAATGTACTTTATCTGCAAGCAAAAAAGGTGGCAACCCTACATATAGTCCACCACGCTGGCCTAGTGCGGGTTGGTGGACTTACATACCATAGAATTTTTATAAATCGCTATGGTATGCAGGTTTCCTCACGATGTTTTCCTTCATCGTTTTAGTGCGTGGTGATTGATTATCAATACACACAGTTATCAATGCCAAATCTCTATTACATTATACACATGTTAAATGTGATTTAAAGTACTTATTAAGTAATAACTTTTAGTTAATATCACTATATTATACCATATAAGGCCTAAGTCCAAACAATAAGCGAATTTTACGGTATATGAAAATGTTAGGTTTTGTTCAATGCGTCATACGGAATTCCGTTTGGCAGTTTCTGAGGACCATAAAAAAATCAAAACACTTCCACTGATAACATCTGCATTAATATCATTAAAATAAACTTTATAAGCGAATAACGGAAAAACCACGTAGTTAAAAATTTTACCAAAAAATATATTTTTGGCGATAAATAAAGAACATTAGTCGGCGTTTTAATTATACCTAATTCATATGTTTTTGACCGATGTGACATCTGTTAGCAAACAATATGTCTCATTATCGTCAGTAAATAGACCATAGAAACCAGACAAATTACAAATTACCAAAAGTAGGTACACATAAGATAATGTATGCAAGTTGCTACGGGTCCGCTGATGTCGCCCACAGTCGATTTTACGAGTTCAACGACCTCGAATTTGTGTTACGTTTCAAATAAAAATAAACGAGATATTTTTTAATCGCTAAATTCACATCCAGAGGTGTGACCGATAACGCGCGAGATAAGTTTGAATAACATTCATGTGCCTTCTTGTGATAATGAATGTTCCATTCTTTTATTTTATAGAAAAAAGAAAACTCATTTATTAGTCACAATAAGATGACGCACACACTCGTTTAACATAATTTTATATATCTAACTTACAACAAAAAGAAAATTAAAAAAGAATCTATTCTCCTTTTAAAACTGGATTTTATTTGTATATTATTATATATATATCTGTGATTTAGAATCCTCTTTCTTGAAAGTATTATAAACTTACGCTGTTTAATCAAATGAAGTTTTGAAACTTACCAGGATAACAAGGATAGAAGACCTGATCAGAACAGAATAACTAAAGCTATTTTTAATCGCTTAATTAGATAAACGCAACACGCAACAATTTATCTGATACTTTTAGCCCCCTACTGCCCAATCTGCTTTAAAAGCTAGTGATAAATCTCTTCATACGAATAGAATAGGTATACATATCTATTGCCGCTTTGAACTCGGAACTGCAATAACGATTCAATGCTCCTAATTAAAATAAAATTATATTGGAGACTGTCCCGCCCTCACACCCGCCACTGCAACTCCTGTAAGCCAGGATCAACAGTAGCACGCAATGTAATGACACCGAGCATTGAAGCTCGGCGAGTCTCCGGGAATGTCTAACTTGTCTTTAACCCGCAACGAAATTAATCAGAAAGTTAAATTAATAGGAGGAGTTGGAAATAAATAATGTCCACTTCCCTCCGTGCAAAGCGGGTGACAAAACATTGAACTAAAGAGGTAAATATCCTCACAAAAAGGCTTTTACAGCCGGAGAAGCCAGCTGTAAAGCACCACGGAATTCATTATTACATATAAATGGGACCTATTGTGTGAGCTGTTATACTTGATTCCAGTAATAGGTATGGCAAAAACGCTGGAAAGCACGGACATTCGTCCTAGTCTCCACTAGGTCCATGTAGTATACGACTCCGGATGATATCTGCATACTATCAAACATGATTTTACGCTCATTTTGCCAAATACTACACTCCCAAAGTATATGATGCGCGGACTGTTCATATTCGCAATTAGGTGTTGAACATGGGCATGCAAGCGAATCAACGACCTTAAAAGAGTACAATTTAGACTTAAAGTTACCATGGCCCGTAAGGAACTGTGATACGCAATAATCGACATCTAGCCAAGTCTTTGTCAAACGATCACGCACGCAAGGAAAATATTGGTATAAATGACGTCCCTTCAAAGATACTTCCCATCTATTTTGCCATTCATCTAATAGTTCGCTATATACCACTGAAGGCGGTTTAAATAATCTGTCAACTTTTAAAAGCTCACGTGGAGTTAAAAATCTTTTAGCCATATTTTCCCTAGTAGAGTAATACATGGCGGCGCGACGTTGCACCTCCAGATCGACTGGAAGTATACCCGCCAGGACAGGCAATGCTTCGGTGCTAACAGTTCTATATGCCTTACACAAGAATATCAACGCCAAACGTTGGCTCTGGAGCAGTTTTCTTCGCACAGCACCGATAGTAGCCCTATCAGCCCATACGGGGGATCCATAACATATACACCCTAAATAAGTTGCTACATAGAGTATTAAAAGATAATCCCCACGTTGATGTCGATATTCTTGTCAAAGCGAAAAAGTTCCTTTTCGATTTTTCCCCGACGTGCTCAATAAAAGAAAAAGTCCTTTCCAAAAATAAGCCAAGATAGCAAAAAGATTCCTTTTTCTTGACAGTTGTATTATTAAACTTGATACGTGGTGGCGATTTTAAGATTCCTTTAAGAAGTAATTGGAACATTTTATATGGTGCGAACTTTAAGCGATTTCGGTCACCCCATTCAGATATTAATTTTAAACACGTTATACTGGGTATCTCAAGACTGCTACCGAAAACGAAGCCGGGTTGTAATTTTAGTGGCTACAAATACAATGCAATTAAAAATTTCGCATAGAAACGCGACAATTATTTTTTATGATTTTTTAAATATCGTAATTTTTGGGTGGTAAATCCATAGTTTTTGCTAAAATAATAATTTAAACTCTTTTATACCTTAGATTAGTTATAAATAAAAGGGTATACACTATTATTTTAGGAAAAAATGTATTTACCACCCAAATATGGCCATAGGAAAAAAATAACAAAAAAAAATTGTCGCTTTTTTTTGCAACTTTTATATATATACAGGGTATATCAAGACTGCTACCGAAAACGAAGCCGGGTGGTAGTTTAAACGACTTCAGACACAATGCAACAGAAAAAGTTGCAAAAAAAAAAACGACAATTTTTTTTTTTGTAATTTTTTTCCTATTGCCATATTTTGGTGGTAAATACATTTTTTTCCTAAAATAATAGTGTATACCCTTTAATTTATAAATACTCTAAGATATAAGAGAGTTTAAATTATTATTTTAGCAAAAACTATGGATTTACCACCCAAAAATGACGATATTTAAAAAATCATAAAAATAATTGTCGCGTTTCTATGCGAAATTTTTAATTGCATTGTGTTTGTAGCCACTAAAACTACCACCCGGCTTCGTTTTCGGTAGCAGTCTTGAGATACCCGGTATAACACACTACATATCTCTCAACTCTTTTGTCCCAAAACTGTTACGAGGTGAAACGGCGTCATGTGTTCGTGATTATTTGCAAAACCCAATTACACAAATTGCATATTTCACATACTTACTCGTAAAATTTCACCTCTATAGCCGCCATTCTTTCGAAGTAAGTCATAGCTGCAGAACCGTTGAGGGGCGCATATTGTATCTTGTATTGTTTGGACAAATCGTCCAAGGATTCTATAGGAGTGTCCAAACGGGACACTGTAAGAAAAGCTGCCAAGTTCGCCGTGTATGATGCTATGATGATGAATCTGTGGAAAAAATACATGATAATGAAACAGTATTGGTAACATTTAAATTTAAGAACTAGGAATCATGACTTTAAGAGAATAGAGTTAGGCGTGAACTAATACCAATAAAAACTTAAAGAAACTACCTCCAATAAAAGCCTTTCTCCAATACTTACCAACAAACTGAAAGTGTTGCATTACTTAGCGTTATTATTAGGAATAAGGCAGATAACGATCTAAAATAATTAGTTCCTTATTCGAGGCCTGTAGACAATATTTGAGTGACCTAGTAGTGTCCTGTCGATGTCCCAAGTAAATGGGCGGTAGTTTTATTTGTAATAAATTAATTACGCTTTTTTTTTCAATGCATCACTTTGAATTATAGTGGCACGTGCTATGTACCTAGCGATTTATCGTTTGCCACTAAATGACTTTATTTTTTCTAATTGTTTTATTCTATCCCTAATTTTTAAATTCGTGAAACCCGGAAGGGCGCTGTACGTTATAAGAATTTCAGAATATCGAATAATTGTCGTTATCGGAAATATTTTTTAGGGTATTTAATAATTGCCTATATGTTCTATTTAAGAATTCCATTTGAAAATGTAAATTACAATGGAAATCGATAGGAAACGGAAGATCTTCTTAAATATTGTTTAAAGGCCTTGAATAACGGCGGAAAGACACAATAATTGGAAAAAAGTTCGTGGTTGATAATATAAGTATTTCCAAAAGGTAATTTATTCGGAGGAACTGGAAGAAATATCTTGCTCTTTTTGATAATATCCACAACCTATACAAGTATAATCAATCACTTATGACTTCATAATGTATTCAAAAGAGTCAACATTTTAATATTGCTTCAAAATAATGCTTCAAATTGTTGAGCTCGCAACCAAGTTTAGACATAAAAGTAACCATTTTCATTGAATTATTTTTATGTTACAAACACGAATACAGTTGGCACGGTGTTACGTATTAGGCTGTAAAGCATGAGGTAGTAATATACATATATTCTATAGTCTATACATTTGGGACACGCAAATAGATACAAGTGAAAGTTAGCCATGATACTCAAGGTATGACGTCATTTGTCATGTTTCAGTTATGGAAAACGGCGGATTTGTTGCCATGTGAACAATTTAAGACGTAGGCATACAATCTTTAAAAACGAACTATTAAATAATGCATGATTATTTAAATAAAGTTAATTTAGTATTCATTTACTTAAAACAAAGTTCGAAATTTTAAATTGGCTTACAATAATTGTTTCATATGATTTATTTAAATTATAGACTGAATATTAACAATACAAAATTCTGATTCAACTTGTTTTATGGTGGGCATAATTTTAATATTACTAACATTATGAATAGCTTAATCTTTGTATAAAATGTAAAACAATACAATGAAGTGATAATATAAACGGATTTACTTTATAGTCAATTGGTGAAAATGAATTTAAAATTTAGTAAACCTAGAAGTAGTTTATACATTTTATAAATATGCAAATGAACCTCAGATATACTTAATTCATATTAGTACTTGTAATTTTAACTGGACTGTTTTAATTAATTCATATTGAAATGTTCTTAATTTTATTGAACTGCGATACCAACTCAAATAAGAGGTTTACGCCCTATTTGTTTGTTTCCAAACCCAAGATAAAATTTTAAAATAAAAGAAATAGACCCATGGTGTCCATTCGTCCAACTATGTGGCTTGACCTCCTGTTATGAACCAAATATTAGAAATATTGGTTCGCAACTTTTGCAGATATTTCTTTGGCCACTATAACTAAGTTTTTTTTTATGATAATATAATGAGGAATACATTACCCAAATAGCCACCACGTCGCGGCCAACAACCTTCCAGATAAATTCTTGGGTGCTTCTCCGCCGCCTTGCGGAGTCAATGACGTCATACAAAACCATAGACACTCCTTCAATGTAAACTCCCTCTTTTCTTCGTCGTCCTTATATTTGTCGCGATTATTTTGATAGCTATACGGACTCCATTTGTCAAATACCCACATGAGAAAACTGAAAGTTGTGATGAGTTTTTTAAAAAAATTGGGGTAGATTGCCCTCTATTTTTAACCGACTTCAAAACAAGGAGGCTGTTGTCACTTTTACTGTATGTTACTTTTTTTACATATCAATTGTGGAGTTTCCTAGATATTATGAAAGTATGGGATCACGCTTTACTGTGACAACAATGTTATTAATACAATAATCCATTTCATAAGCTTTGATATTTTTTCTTCCTATAATTTACATAAAATTCCAGAAAGAAAAAATATGGTCAAAAAGAACTACAACGCAACAACTTTAGCTCTTGGTCTCTAGAAATGTAAACAAAATAATATGAGGTAAAACTTAATAAATCATTGTTGACTTTTGTAATGATTTTAAACCTGCAAATATAAACATTCTATTCTAAAAAATTTGGTCGTCACTCCAATATCTTTGACAAGTATTAAAAATTTAAAATTGTAATAGGAACTGTAGAGGAACTGTATTTAATTCAACTAGTTGAGTTAGGCCATAAAATTAGTATGAATGTAGGTTTTACGCGGCCCTGTAACGTAATTGGCTCAAAGCCAACCAACGTATAGTACATTTGTTTGCTAAATAAGATGTCTTATGGCTTATTCACTGGCTTATTACAGCTCATACTTACGAATTTAATACACTCCTGAGGAAATTACTTTGGAACTTATATCAAGTGCGTAAGTTTCAAAATGCATTGAATATGCTTAATAGCTTGTTGCTACATGTATTTTCAAGTACATTTCGACATGCGTCTATAAATAGACATTTTTATAATTAACTCGCATTTTAATTACTTTTGGTATGTGGACTAGGAACACTTCCAGAGTAAAGAAAATATTGATATTTAAATTAATTTGAATATGGCTAAAATAAAATCTTAAGAGCGTATACACCTTGCGCGCAAAGTCAACTATAGGTATTTCTTCGTTAATTTCACGCACACATAAGCGACCAAAGCTGTGTGCGTAGAGCTGCCGCGTCGGCTCGCTATACAATCGGCTCAAACAACTTTGATCCGTGCGCTTCAAATTTTCAATTGAAATGTAACTGTAATATAATATCATAAAAATATTTTATTTGCATTACAAGTAGACAAATATTACTGTGCAAGCAAAGAATAATACAAATTTTGGATACTAATCATATTTTCGTTATTATTACATTGTTAAGTTGCATTCAAATCAGTGTTCAATCAGTATACACTACGGACGTTTTATTAATCATTTCGTGTTCGAACACATAAATAGTGTTAGGGGCCTTACAACCCCTTACAATTACGAAATATATTTAATTTTATATTACAATACATAACATAATTTAGCCTCTGAATTACATCCCATTATATTACCTGAAACATAATTTATACTCACTACAAAATCATTGTAGGTAATAAAAATAATTAAATATTTTACTACCAAAGTACTAAGATGTGGTAATCGCATTCCGCGCGTGGCTATTTTTACTACGCGCGGCATAATCGACTGCAGCCAGGCCGGAGCGACGAGCGATATATCCTCCCTCTAGAAGGCCTTGCGGCGGTCTGATTTGATCCACGTCGGACAGCGTGTTTTATAGTGGTTTTTAAAATATTTGTAGAAAACATGAAAACTAATTTTGTTGAAATATAAAAATGGTAATTTATTGATAACATGTTCTTCTATTGTAATATGCAATTGCTATAAAAAATTATGTATGATAAGTTGGTGAAAAAAAATATGTTCTTGACGAGAGTTTCTGAATAATTTCGCATTGTTTAAATTTTTATTTTTCAGGAATTAAACACAAAAAGATTATTTTTCTCAGCAAAATCCCTCCATAAGGGTCTTATTAGTCTGATAATATTTTTATTTTCATCTTATATTTAGTGGTTTCGGATATCTTAAGCTTCTAAATTGCCATTTAAAGCCTAAATAACGAAACTTGTGTTCAGTAATCCGTATAGTACTCACAAATTATCCATCAATCTATAATGTTTTCCACCAAAATCCCTAGATGACAACCTTTTCTAAAATTATTAATAATTATTTTTCCTTTAAATTGTTTATTGGTGGCTATTAACTCATTTGAAAAGTCCTGTTTTTAAGCCAAAAAGCGCGTGCAGGGTATAAACGCTCTTAACTTCGCCAAATTAGGTAAACAGGGTTTGAGGGCGTATCGGAATGTAGACTACACATTTTTATATTGTTGATTACAACCACATGTCTTTTTTTACTTTTATTAATGAGATATGTTTTGCAATGCCGCAACAATGTTATAACAACTCGACTTGTTTAGATTCTGTTGGTCCCATCATTTCTCATTACCTTTCTTTTAAAAATCTTGTTCTGTAATAGTATTACTAAGTACCCACATTCACAAAATAAATACGTTATTTTTTTGTGCCGGAAAAGCAACGTATAATTTACAATGGTCTAAATTTTTTTTACTGTCATAAAGTAACAATATTTCACCACAGATTTCACACAAGCTGACTTAGTGAAAGCATAATATGTATACACGTTGAAAAGCGCCTGTATCATCAACGTATTGATAATAGTTTATTTAAATCTAAAGTATGAATCTATGTTTGACCTACTTCTAAGCATAGACGGTAGACCTTACCCCACATTTTATCAAGTTGTTAATAATATAAAACAGATATAGATATTTACATATCCAGACTAGCTCGGCGACTCAATTATATATTTAAATCGCTGAGATCTCGGATTCGAATCTCAGGACAGGAAAAGTGATGCTGGATCTTTCAATTCCTTACTGCCCTGGAGTCAGGAATTTGTCCTGGAAATCGCGATAGGCTCGCCTCTTATCACATTGTGAGACGGAACGTGGTTGTGGTGGTGACCTATGCTTTTCCCTTATGTGCAAAAGGCGTGATGTACACATTCATAGAAATGTACTGGGTATTTTTAAAAATGCATGTATCATACATCGATGGAGGCATCTATAAAACGTAGGTATACCCACCAAGCGCTGACTAACACATATAAACGAAAGTGTGTATGTGTGTGTAATAACAAGAAGTAATGTATTTAAATATTCATTTATATTTTTAATGGGTTTGTAAACTCCCATAATACTGTTAATGTGTAGAATTTCCTACATCCAACGAAGATGACTTCCAAACGTGCATTAGCGATAATCGTAAATTGTTACAGTCGTGTGTTCGGGTCCATCGTTTGACCTCGTTCTACAAAATCAGATAAGAAATAATGGAAGCAGGTGGGCAACCGCCATCGATCGCGGTGTGTATTGTAATAAATGTCAAAATGTCACGGATCGTCGGCCATTTTCATATACACCAACATTACATTCGATACGCCCGATATAAAGCATGTTTCACGCACAAAAACGTATATTTACCATCCTTATCTTTCCGGTGGGAATAGAGAGAGAGAAACGATTCTTTGATTGCTAAAGTATTCGGAAACTGTGAAACATGACGTCTTGCCGCCAAGATGAACCTCGCTCGGAACTGGTTTCTGCATTAAAGATCGAATGATGTCATTGCAACTTACCTGGTAAAGAAATACGCAGCCAGTATCGATAGCCACACGTCATGCTCTAAGACCGTTAAAAATTTGAACAACGATGTCGGCGTTCGAGGCAGTTTCATCATGATAGTTATTCCAACTAAATCGTAGTATGGTACTGTGAAATCTACGACGTTCTCCCTCTCGGCCATTACGGAAAGCGATGTGAGACCTATATCTGCTCTCTTTTCAACAAGTTCTTTTATAATACCGTTCCAATTGCCATTCTCATCCATAGTACCGAAATTACCGTCAGGAGACAGCGTTATTTCATAATCGAACTTCACGATCTTTCGTATCTCCTCGATGAGATCGATACAATAACCTTTGTAACCCTTCGGTGCAGTATCATCCCGTATTATAAATGGTTGTTGCTGAAACATAAAATTGGCTCGCAATTAATACGCTTGCAGCAAAATATCAGAAGAATTCCAGGCGAACGTAGTAAGAATGATACGATTGTTTGTTCAGTTGTAACTAAGCAAACTGACGAAATTTTATCAAGTTGCCAACAGAATTTTAAACAATGCCGAGTTCATTTACCCACCTCGACTGTTATGACTCTGTACACAAGCTGCGCTGAATAATCGCTCATATTCTCAGGGTCAATCAAGGACAAAGGGTTCGAAAGTCCCGCTTTCCATGTGCCTAGTGCCTTACTGCCTATAGACGCGCCGTCTTTAACAGTCACAGCTGACAAATCCGTGCTAAACTCCATGTAACTCCGGCCGTTTATTGGATCGTCTTCCGGGATATAAAACGGGGCGTATGTTGGTGTTTCTTTTACCTAGAAGTAATTAATGAGTGATGACAGACGGAATTTACAAAATAAAAGAATATTTCATTGCTAGGAAATCGCGTAAATATATCAACGCACCTCTTGGAAAGCCGATTTAAGATCCAAGGTCCTGTTAGGAGTATTCTTACCGTCGTAATCGTCACATGTAATATATTTCATGTCGTTTGGCCACTTGCCAGAGTCCAGTAGGGATCTGGAAATTCATAAACGCGAACTCTCATGGAATAAGCCAAGCTATAATTAGACAAACCACATGGCACGTGGTGCACTAAAGTAGAAACTGGTACGTTAGCACTAGAATAGTAAAGGTCATTACTTTACGGCTAAAAACGTTCTCAAAGACAGGTCAAAGTAGAACGCTGCTGTGATCTCGGGCTCTCCGTTCATGCTGTACGTGGTTTTAATCTTTCCCAAGCGATCCCTGCTCTTCGCGTCTGGTGTGGGTCTCATGTAAATGATTGTGGCATCTTTACAACCGCAACTTATGTCCCCTTTATCAAGCGACAGCGCAAACCAAGCCGTCTTCCTGCCAAAGTACTGATTCTCATCAGCTGCGTCCAAAACGTTTTTTATCGTTCTCAAACTACCGATGATGAAGAAGTTAACAATATCTAATTCTCGGAGACTTCTTAGTTGAGTTTTGATTTCGTCTTTATTGAAACTTTTTACAGGTGTAATTACATGACGCGTTGGAATATTTTGAAGGAGGGATTTGTATTTGTGATCCATCACTGAAAACACACATTTTTACTGAATATTATATAGGCTTTGCATAAAATGAAATAAATAAATCTACATTTCTTAATTTAATAGACTCACCAAAGAACTCATCAAAGAGAATAGCAGCGTTAGTAATGTCTTGTTGAGTAACAATAGCTCTAATAGATTCCGGCATTACGTCTGCGGGAGGCATAACTTGCAAGAGAAATTTAGTTTGATTGGAGTTCAGAGATCGCCACTGTCGCAAGTCACCGGCCTGACCGAATGAACCCGAGATTGTTGGCAATGACAACGCGGCGGTAAAAGATTTTATCGTCTCCGAACCGACTCCCGTCATCGTGAAGTCTAATACCACGTGAGGGGTCTTTTTCGCTGATAACATATCATTGTATTTTCTGCAAACTATAAACATAAGAATTAAGAGTACGTTGTCTATTTCTTACACTTATTGTTAGTTTAATCGTTTCTAGACAACACGGAAAAACCTTGAAACGTCGCCTCGTCGTTTTTAGAGTAATTTAAAAAAAATGTTCCTGAAAATGTTTGCACACAATTGTTTAATATTATAAAAACCATTGCTTACCGTTCTCCAAAAATGACTTTGCATCTGATCTGTTGCCAACCACGATTACAGGCTCTACGGCGAGACCCAAGCTTGGATTGCGCCTCACATATTCTTTTGCAACTTCAAAAGACTTTTCAGCTAATGCGTTGTTTTCTTCATTAATTAGTACTAAAACCAATGCATTTATTTAACTTTTTTTTATCAATATTATTATTAATATTCTACTCTTTAAGTAGGGTACTGATTAAAGTACCTAGGTAATTATTTGTCAATCTACATTTAAATATAGCGTTCATTAGATTAGGTAGTTGTCTTTTCAAGGATATATCCATGTTACCCGCACCTCTGTTCCCACGTTTTGTTATCTCCCTACATATTGACTTGATATGCGGGTTTCAGCATACATGCGATACCTATATGTGTATTTTAGTTGTTTTAATTTTAACCTCCGCAGTCATTTTAGTAAACTTCTAATAACATATTACTTCGCATAGTCGTCTAAACACAGTGCAACTTAAATTCAACACATAATGACTTGCTTTGTTACAATAATTATATGCTCAAAATCCGAGACTGGCGCGGTGAATAAACTTTAGCCAGTTTCTATTAAAAAAACGGTATTTTGGTGAGCGCTGGGCCTTAGCGGGTCGTCAGGCGTAACAGAAACCACTCAAAAAACTGAACCATATAAAAGTTCACTTACAAACATTAATATTTTGCGTCGTCTGTGAATAAACGGGATTGATTGAAACAAAGTTGAGCAGAAAAACAACGAGTAATGACAGCATATTGCAATACTGTTATGACTTATGAGCACCTCATTCTAGCACACTTCCTTGTGTTACCACTACATACGCCTCTCTCCGACTGAGGGTTGCGTACCCCTTGTTGTCTGTTCAGTTTCCAAGGAAATACGCGTCCTTGGGTCACCCTGGCCTATTGATGTTCCAACTCATCACTAATAATGTTTGACAACCAACGCAAACACGGCCGTATTACTTGTAGATACATGCACGTAGTTTAGTACTACAAAATGTAAACAGTGGTGGCTTTGAAGTAGGGTGTCTCATAAATTATTTTGTTATACATGATGGGCATGTCGGTTATGAATTGAGTTCTTTTTAATACATAAGTCTCTTGTAGATCATCTAATAGTAACGTTTACACATTTACCGATAAATAAACCTAAATACCATACCTGGAACCATGAATACCATAGCGAATTATAAAAAAAATATCTATGGTATTTAAGTCCGCCAACCCGCACTAGGCCAGCGTGGTGGACTATATGGCCTAACCACTCTCAATCGTACTGTCGATTGTAGAGGAGGCCCGTTCCCTGCAGTGGGACGTATATGGGCTGCTACAGAAACCTAAATTTCAGAAAAGCTCATATACCACATATTCAATTTGAATTGATTCATCTTCTATCGTATTTTATTTGTATAATGATGGTTGAAATAGTAAGCCAGTAGTATTAATTTGAATTTGTAGTACGTAATCACGTCGTCGTCGTCGTCGTCGGAAAGGCATCGTCGTAAGTTCAAATTCATATGCGCGTGAATGTATAAATTTTACTTCATTGTTCATGTGTAAATAAATTATCGGTAATCGATACTCCGTAAACAATGTTACGAATAATAACTACATCATGCATATTGTATTCTTGGAAGTAATAGGAACTATTTCTTTACTAGGAATTTAAATGCAATTATTTTAGAGTCCCAGGCGCATAAGTTGAACTATGCGCAGTGACTAATTTTCGGGTCCCAACTGAAGTGCGGTATGAGGTGCGACGCGGGGAATGCGGCTCAAACACCGGCGCGCATGCGCATTAGGCTCTTTTCGTACTCCTACACCCGCGCACGCGTCCCTTTCGCCCGAGAGTACTGTCGCGTACGGAAGTTCTCACACAAATTTGTTTTTCTGAGAATAACATGGCTCGGCAGCCAACTTTAAGAAGACAAGAGAGAAGGATGGTCTACGATGTCTTTAAAAAAGTAAATTATGTTAGTTAAGGTGGTTTTAATTGTAACTAAATAAACCTCAGATTAGTTTTTATTTTGTATATATTTTTAAAATAAAAACAAAACTAATCGTTTTGAATGTTTGTATAAATTGTTTCCCAAAAAAACGCAAAATTACCAATCGATTAAGTTGCATTTATTTTTATTTTTTGCGTGCAACAGCAAGGAACACTTCTCACTACTATTGTACCTGCGCAGACGTCAGCCATCATTGTTCAACTTACGCGACTGGGATTATACACTGATTAAACTTTTGACAGCGAATAGCTTAAACAAGAGAAGCTAACTTTCGGCACCACTTGCACTGGTTTGCACTGGTCCGATCACAAAGCACAAATCATAGTCAAAAGAAATAAATAATCTGAACACAATGACAATTCAAAAATCAAATCTAAATATAACACTGCGCCGAATGGAACGTAAGTGGGATAAAGGACAGGTGGACAATAACTAGGAGAGTAAAAAACTCTAAATATACATGTATTCACATAACAAGAAACAAAGAAACAATGCTTTCATTGGACTATTTTATTGCCAGAAATGTTTACAATCACTAATTCCAAAGTAGCGGGAAGTGTCAAACTGTACACGCCACTATAATCTAATACTAATCGTATTAAAAACGAGTTTGAACAAGAAGTAGTCACAAATCGGACAAAAGTTAGTCAAATTTTTTATTTAATTTTTACGCCTTAGTAAGGAACACTGTTACAATCCATGTATGACAATAAAAATGAAGATTCGTTTCCATAAAGGTTATCTTATATTCAAGGTCTGTTAACTATCACATATAAAGAAAATAAATTAGAAAAACAGGATTTAAGAATATAGACGTCTATAGAATTACAAACAAAAATAGCACGCGAGTTAGTATATCAATATGAAAACTATCACCTTGTCAACTTTGAACTTTAATTAAATTTCAATCTTAAACATAGCATTAGACGGCGAACACTGTCGCATGGCGGGCGCAGCTCCCGGTCCTCGTCCACGTTGCAACTTGCAATCACTTACCGAAATGTCAAAGGAATGTCTCAATGGTTAAGTAATAATGCCTATGAAATATATAAATGTGCGACATTTAACTGCTAACTTAAATTTACAACTGAATTAATTATCTAACTTTTAATTAACCTTAGTTTATCTAAAAATCCTTGTTATTCGGAAGCTGTTTTACAGAACGCGTCGTTCACAGAACGGATCGTGAATTGACTTCACTCATGGTGAATTACTTTGGCAGTACGTTACTGGCGATAGCGGTGACATGTCCATCAATTCAGTAACCCCGAGTCTGCTGATGTAGACACATACGCAAAAACAGCATGCGACACGTAGACCGGCTCGTGCGATCAGTTCACTGCGATGCACACTCACGTCACTGCAGTAACATTCAATTTACAATTTACAGGTACTTCACAGGTAAGGTAATACACAATGTATTATAAAACCTAAGATTAAGTGCGGTCGCAAAAGAGCTCAACTCGTCACAATGTACAAAATTGTATAAAAACTATGGTTTTGGCATATTATGTCGTGTGGGGTTCAGGATATGAGAGGGGAGTTGAGCCCTAATGTACGTCAATGCATTGCAGTAAACCAAGCGAGGTAGTGTGGTGAGTGTGGCCTTAGGCAGCCGCCTCCTCTGCCTCGGCCGGCGGAGCTTCATCTGCCACTTTTGCCTTCTTCTCGGGTGTGGTCTTCTCTACGGCTTCAGCGTCAGCCGCCGCAGATTTCCTCTTCACACCGGTTTCCTTCTTTTCTGTAAATTGAAATAAACATATTAATCACAATAAAATTGTAAGCAATACTATTTTATGCAACATTGCACAAGAAAATGACACCGTTTTGGTACTTTATCACACGAGCTGCGTCAATCACGTGGATTTGTTATCGTGTTTGACCACTCGAGTGTATCTTGTAGCGTTGTTTGTATTGTATTTGACTACACACTTAATGCAATAGATAGTGATGTATTAACCTGTCGCGTCACCATTTTCGGTGGCGTCATTGCTTTCCTCGGCGTCGCCGTTCTCCGCCGGCGCGTCCTCTTCAGCAGCCTCCTCTGTTCCATTTTCTTTGCCGTTGCTCTCTGGGACTTCGGCCTTCTTGGCAGGAGACTTTTTGACTGGGGACTCCTTGGTTTCCGTGGAAGTCACCTCCTCGGGCGCGGCAACGTCGCTGGAATAAGGTAAAGTCAGTGTTAACTAAATATTTTCGGAATTAAGTATAAAATAGTTTTTGGAACTATCTAATATTGTAAATGGGCAATTATAACTTAACTAGCAAACCGGCAAAATGAATTATTTCCTGGTATAATTTATAATGAATGTTAATTTCTATTATATTATAATTTAACTCTCGTGTTACAAGTCAGAAGTGTTAATGTGTCCAGATGTTTCTGCATAAACAATAATAAATTCGTCAGCGAAGCCGAAGGCCTACATTTGTATAATGTATCCAAGTCTCTCGGTTGCACTACAACTTAGCACTACAATAAGAAAATTACGCTCATTATTTTCCCGCCATTTGAGGTTACAAAGTAATCACTAAACACGACGCGAATTTTAATTATGAAGAATAAATCTCATAATTTTATAATACCTATTGAGCTATACATAGCAACGGAATTAGCAATACAGGCAAAATGTAAACAAATAGAATATAGATTACCTAGTACCCAATGCCCTCAAAGGCCCGGGTAGTAACAAAGTCGTACAATTCACGCTACAAATTCTCAAGTACTAAGTGGGCGGCGTAAAAGGAAAAGTCTGCCGGAACAAAACAAGTGGCTGTTGCGCAAGGCTGCATGTGGGAAAGTTGCAACTGAGGAAACTGAACGTGAGCCGCGCTTAGCCGCTCAATGAATGCGTTACTCGCTCCGCTGGACATCACTGCAGCTAGCCAGTGATCGCAGCGCGCTGGCGACTTGTGAAGCGTTAAAAATAACTAATGACAACACGCGCCCGTTGCCGATAACGTAACCCGACTTGCCGCCACAGTTGCAAAACTCGAGGTCTCGGCGAATTCAAACTGGCGCGCGGGACGCGGCCTGGCAAGCCGCCGCGCCGGCACGCCGCGCAGGTGGCGCCATCTTGCCACAACTGGCCCCGCGCCCGCTGCCCGGCGTGCTTTCAACTCGCATCTTTTATTATAATACATCGTAACGAGAAAAAACATTAAATACAACCGACGCCCTGCTTTCCGCTCCTACTTTTACACCAGATACAGTAAATCAACGTCATAATTATAACCGGATAATAGTGAACAGAACGAAAAACAATTTTCCCGCGTCTTATCTCTGTCAACGTTTACAAAATAAGCATCTCCAAACTATCGATAGTTACCATAACAAAATTCTAGAAAGAAGTAACAATCGCTTTTGTAACTTATGCAGTGAATACTTACGATAAAAAGTCCGTAAACTAATATAAAACACTATTACATACTAGGAAGCCATTTTGATCACGTTTTACGAAGCCGCCAAAAAATTGAAATTCACAAAACTTACATTTAATGAATGAATAATGTAAAAGTAACTTACTTCTTTTCAACGGCTGCGTCTGCCATTATTATTAGCAAGGTTTAATACGAAAATTCGAAATTAAGAATTAAATTATAGCACGTGTTACGCACAACGCAAAACAACGTTCACTGCACAAACACCGAAGACCAATGAAGGAGGAAGAAGGAAAAAATATGCGCGGGACGCGCACCTGCCGTGAAGTTTGCGCGTATACGTCAGCTTACTGAATCAATGTTATAGGACCTTACCGTTGAGTGAATAAGATAGATATAGGTTTAGCGTTCATCTACTAACAACCTTGAGTTCTACTTAGAAAGAGGAGGGCCACCTATCATTCTACTTTGCTCTTTCTATCTTATTTGAAAATACAAGCGTTAAAATGTTCCATTGGATACAATAATTTACAAATTAAATAAATGAGTATTATTAAAATATTAGAGAATATAGTTTAATTATTCATCTGTAATTAAACTGTGAGCATGATCAGTAGTTTAAAATTGAGATATAAGTATAAATATTACTTACAAATAAAATATATTTCGCCCATGCAAATTATTTTGTCTATGAATTTAAATTATCAACTTGTGATTTTTTCTAAGTTCGTTGACCGATTGTCGCACAGATCACAGTCAGTGATCTACCTGTGTGCATAACTCATTCGCACATATTTGCTTATGCATTTATGTTCTGTTCGATAGTACACAGAATTTTTTTTTTTTCATAACAATTACAAAAATTATAACCTCACATGAATACGAGGTTATTTCCCACCATCCTAAGTAGTTCACATTGAGCCAAAATGTAAGAATCGGAGTTATGTGTGAAACAAATTTTATACTTAGTTTAAAGGCAACGAATTATGAACTTTATGTTGCAAACATACGAACTGCATTGAGTGAAAAGAGAACGTAGTATTTTTGGTAGGTCGATGGCTTTAAAAGAAATCTTGGCAGTAGTTTGTGATTTCGTCAGAGTGTGAATTCGTCAACCATCGTGATCCGATGTGGCCACGTGGCTGTCTTGAATGAAGATCGATAATGCTCTGTCATTGCCCACGAAATAAAATGCATATTTTTTCTAAAATTAGTCACTATTAGTCCAAAAAAGTGCTAACCTTCAAAGCACATTGCACAGCAAAGAAGAATCAATTCTGAAATCCAAACATTACTGAAAAGACCACGTTTATCGATAAAATGGGTATTGCATGTCCGAGACGCCGAGAATTATCTAGAATTTTCTGGAAATCCGCGTTCATGAATGACTCATTCTTTAATCCGAAATCGATAACATCTACTAAAATAAAATATGATGAGAATTACTGTTTCAAGGGTCATTTATGGGAATTTCTTTGATTATGATACCTACTATAAATAAATGACTAAGGATTATCCACAAATGATTAAACCTAGATAATATTATTAACAATATCGAAATTTCTAGTAAATTGGAAGTTGGTACTATACCTAAGTACAGATGCTAAATACATTTTTGACAAAAAATATCTAGTCCTATTAGGGATAAGAGCTATTAGAGGAATATAGACTCTATTCCATGTCTCTTAAAGTAACATGTCACTTAAATGTTGCCGAACATGTTAAAGCGCCAAAATGAACTTTAGTGTTCTTTTAATATATTTTTTTACGTTTATTCAATTCACCAAACACCAAATTGTTGTTTAACTTCTATTTGATAAGTGTTCAAGGAAAAAGAATCTCAAATGGCGGCAAAGTATTGCATACTTTAATTTAGGTCCAAGTTTTAGGAAACAGACGAGGTATTCTAATTTCTGGCTATGTTTAATCTGATGAGGAGACGTCATATTGGTCTAATGCTATTTATGTACTTATGGGAATTATTATAGCTAGTTAACCGTACCTAGTGGTTATAGGAATCCATTATTACGACCCACGTCTGTCGCTTTCCGGGATCACTGTGACCATCTCAAACCGATTCACGGTGGCTGCAGGTTCAAATCCCAGAGCACACATCTGACTTCTCAGTGACATGTGTGTATTGGTAGTTAATCACCACGGGCTGGAAAACTGCATACCATAGCGATTTAAAATAATTTCGATAGTACGTAAACTGTAAAGACTGCTAAGCCGCACTAGGCCAGGGTGATGGCCTATATGGCCTAACCCCTCTCAACCGTACTCTCGATTGTAAAGAAGGTCCAGGCCCGGCAGTGACAGTGACAGTGTGATATTGATATTGTATCGATTGTAGCATGCCTGTGCTCCACAGTGGACTGTGGGACGTATATGGGCTGGTTAATGGTTTATTGTTTTTTTTTTCTCTTTATTGAAGCCTGTTCCGATGCTTATATTGATTACACTACACGTACACAGAGTGGGTAGCGGAAGTGAGCGGAAGTGTAATTTTGAACACGTGTCTTAGGGCATGTTTAATTAACCGCCGCGCCGCGCCGCGCCCGACATAATGGAGCAACACTTTTTTAAATTTTACTTTAAGTTTTAAGTTTTAAAAATTGAATTTAAACTTAATAAATTTTGTGTTTTTTTCGCTGTTCATTACATTACACATAATATTTTCTAAATAATTAAAACAATTAATTGAATTAAATGAAATATCTTATTTCATATTATGAAACAAACCATAATCGCCCTACGTTTAGTTGTAATGTCTACATTTTGGTTTTTACTCAGTATAACGTAACGAACGATGACGATGTTATGAACGTATAAGACAAAACATATTCTCTGTTTGAATGACTTTGAGACGATATTCTAGAGGGCTTCGTCACCGACCGATGATGTTCCAAAGTAATTCATAGATATAAAACTTTTGTCTGAAACGTTCACAGCATGTTCTATGTTACGCCGTAATGGGCAGAGGCCTAACTCATACAAATTATCTGCGAATAGGCATACATATAGCTAAACACCCTTCGAATTTATGAGAGGGTTCGCCCCTCCTGCCAGTCGTTTAACATGTATGTATGTACGTATGTATGTTAATCTACGGCCTTGGAAACGAGCTAATATATTTTTGTAAAAGGCATGTTTACAAAGTGTTTTAATTTTTTTTTTTTATTGCTTTGAATGGCGAGACGAGCAAGCCGTTCGCCTGATGGTAAGCGATACGACCGCTCATAAACAGTAGCAACATTCCACTGCGCTCGCCATCCTGAGACATAAGATGTTAAGTCTCAATATGTCCAGTAGTTGCTCTGGCTACAATGTCCTTCAATCCGAAACACAACAGTGCATTTAAGCAGTGTTGTTTCACGGGAGAAATAGACATTGCGGTGGTACCTACCCAGATGGCATCTCACATTTGAGAGACCTACCATCAGTATAATAATGAAAGGCACCGAGATTTTAGTACTTAATAAAAATATTGAGATAAAATATATACGATATAGGGTGATACAGTCCTATAAGTATATTGTGCAGTACGAAATAATATGAAGATACCTTTAATGACGGTATCTAGTATTTAAGCTAGTAGATAAAATAATTACAATTTTAATGCGATGCATTGCCTATCATGGTCGTCATACGTAGGGCATAGAGTAGACATATACACAATCGGAATAATAAGTGCATCCTTGCAAAATAATACGATATCATGCTTCAAACAAACAACTTACACGCAACAACAAATCAGCATTTTAATAGATCGTGTTTTGATTTGTGCTGTAATTTTTCTTTTATTCCGAGCAGGTGTAATACTTATTTTCGACACGATGAGTGTTATCTTCTAAATCTTACGATGCCACAATAAATAAAGAATAAATGCGAATGGAACTCGCAAATCGATTGATGTGTTTCATTCGTTGGCAAGAACACGGAACACCAACGCAATTAAACTCATCGATTTTTGTAATTGATTACTTAATTATTTGAGTGCCCGCTACCCATGTCAGTTGTCATTTTGCTATCTTATCTAATATTAATAAAACAATTACTGTAGTTATATCATACACAAGATGGACGGACAGCTTATTGAAGGTTGCAGGAAGTCGCTGGATACAGGCCGCTTCCAACAGGTTGCTATGGAAATCTTTGAATAAGGCCTATGTTCAGTAGTAGACGTGGAGTGAAGATCATAATTAATTATATCCATGATTTAATGTTTGCAGTGTTTTGGTTCAGCAACTAGAATTAATATAAACGTTTTAAATTGAATTGTTCTTTTTGCAAAGGCCACATGCATCTTATTTAGAATAGTTGACATTGCCCTATATTTTATTGCGATAAATAAAAAGAATGCATGTTAGAATGTCAATTAGTCGACATAAAAAATGGAAACATTTCTTTTTCTATTTCTCATTGTTCAATCAACATGTTTGTGCTACATTTTAGAATTATATCTACCTATATTATGCAATTGTTTGTTAGCACTATTTACTTCCTAAAATGTTATTTAAAACATATGCAAATGCAAAGGAAATTAGTAAGCAGCCCACTTGGTAATTATCGTCATTTTTATAAACACCCACAACCCAGGAGTGGTCATCATCCATTTGAAACTTTTAATGTCGGTGACATCATGAATTCTCTACACTCAATCATAAGTTCACGTCTGTATCACTCACGGAAGAGAGTATCACTCAAGAGGTGAACCGAAGTACCACTAATGCCACATACAGTTCGCCGGGCTTATTTCCATCATAAGATAGGATTGGCCTATCCTTATACCGGACACAAATATAAGCCCTCACTTCCTAGCAAACTCATACATTTTTCAAACCACACAATTTACACGAAGTGATTGTCCAATCCGGAATCAAACCGAGGTTCACAGTCTACAATGTCAGTAAACCAATTGCACGAAAAATCTGTTACCGTTAAGTAGTCTTTGTAATTTGAACCAATTAAGAATAATTATTAAAAGAGGACATTGTAGAGTTATTTCAATTAGGTAGTTGGTGTAATGAATGAAATTGTTCACGTAATCAAATTAATTCGAGTAATGTGTTAATTAAAATGAACCGAGTCGTCAATGTTCTTTTGTTACTAGCAGTCCTTATCGCTTCTTTTCAACTATTCTAACTCTACTATAGATGATTAGAAAATATCTTATTCGATAACCAACTGTATTTTGCTTGATTTAAAGTTTAATTTTGAAAATTTTCTACTTTAAAGGGTTATCTTGTCCTTGCTTACGTCTAGTAATACGTATTATGCTTCGACATGGTAACACGTTACTCATTACCGTCTCTAAATCAGCTGTATCAACACAATTTCGTGTTAACTTGAAATTATTTAGAAGCCGTTTGCGCTGTCTTTGTAAGTATCGTTGTTTTATGCGAACAAGACTTGTTGTCTAGATACCTATATATAGGTATGTATTATCCACAAAAATCAGTCTATTTTTTTTTGTTATTATTACTTATATATTTTGAATTATGGTCGGGTGAGAAATAAAATAAATCATCACTTTAAGTCAATGGAAATGTGGCTGGATAGTTTTCTTTAAGAATAGAAACTTATTTGCTTAATTGTAATATATTTTCCTATACATAATATACGATATAGTAATTATTGTGGGAGACAATCCATTTTGTAACTACCAGTAGCACCATCTAGTTTACGGACAGATAAAGTTTCTCCGAATGTTGAAATGGTTATTAAAGAATTAAAGTTCATAACCTAATTCACACATGTTTCGCATGTATTAGAGTGATTTAAAACACAATATCCTTGGCTTATATAGTTTTTACGACTATATAAAATAATGGATAAGGAAATAGACAATATTTTTATTATAACGTGCTGTAGATTGAAAAAGACACCACACTTCTTTTAACACTAATTAAATTCATTTTTTGCGTCTAAATCATTGGTATAAATGCTTATTCTTTCCGCTGAATCAACACATTTGTTACAATTGAAGCGAATATTTTATAGGTATGTATAGTTGGTATTTTTTATGTTGTTATACATAGCGTGTATGTGTGTGTGCATACACGCTATGTATAACAACATAAAAATGTGTTTTTCTCTCCTAAATGCACGATAAAAGAAAGAAATGCAAAATGAATCGCCAATATTCGCAAATGTCATCCATTCCATTATGACTCGGTAGGTACATGAATGATGACGCGCCCTGCCGAAGTACCAACACCAAGGTTGATTTAGTTTTTGAACTGGATTCAAGCGGCTTTGCGACCTATTTTCGTGTTTATTATTCAGAATCGTGTGAAAACAACAGGTTATACGCCAGTTCATATTGAAAGTTAAAATTTTAATTTATTAAATCCAAAGTCTAAGGCGTAACACGGCCCCGTATAGTTTGAATAAATAATTTATAGAAAAGATATTTCGAATTTAGGTTTCCCGAATAATAATACTAATAGTTTGGTCAAGTCAAGTCAGTCAAGTAGGTTGTAGTAGTGATATGTAGGAGCATTACTGAGATTGATGCGTGGGTTGATATCCCGGTGCAAGGCAATTTTTATTGGAGTTACCCTGCAATATACTTAATAAAGAGCTCGAATACACTATAAGTAATGTATTCATTAATATCCTTAAGTATTACTTAAAATATTCTAAAAACCTTACAAATAGCGGGGACTGGCGACAAAATATTCAGACTAGACTTACCATAAAGAATAACGACGCGACGTAGACGATTCAACGAAAAACGTCACGAAGTTTCGAACTTCGATTCGGATTTATATAGTAGGGCCCCTGGCTTTACATCATTGTGTTCTATTGTCTAGGGCGTCAGCAACAAGGGAAGCATCGCGCCCCTACAGTTTGAGGGGTGCCAGAATTAAAAAGAACGCGCTGCGCCGCGCCGCGCCGCGTCCGTACCATGATCAATATTTTAGAACGTCCTTTTTAACCGACTTCAAAAAAGGAGGAGGTTCTCAATTCGACTGTATGTTGCTTTTTTTATTTTATTTTTTATGTTTGTTACCTCGTTTCTCTGTACTGTGTGAACCGATTTCGATCATTCTTTCTTTGATTGAAAGCTGGTGCTTGTCGTTTGGTCCCATAAAAATATGGTGAAGATCTGATGAATATCTTCGGACCTGGAGAGGGGAACTCCTTAAAATTAAGGAGAATTGCAATGGTTCTTTTTGCATTACGTTCATTAGAAAAGTTAAGATACAGTGAGAGAGGTAAAAAGGGGTGGGGGTGAGGGGGGGTGGGTGATAAAATTAAAATACACGTAAATTCTAATATCTTCGGCAGCTTTTAAGCGATTTTAGTGATTTCTTTTTCATTGGAAAAAACGTATTGACAGGTTGATCCCAGGAACACAACATTAAGATCTTATTATCATGTTCGGACCTGGAGAGTAGAACTCCTCAAAATTTAATAGGATTTCAACGGTTCTTTTTGCATTGAGTTCAGTATAAAGGCTAGGCTACAGTGGTTGAGGGAAAAAGGGGTAGGCGCGAAGGCAGGGGGGGGGGGAGAAAAAATAATAAACATGTGAATATTCCAATATCTTTGGCAGCTTTTAGCCGATTTATTGTCATCGGAAAGAACATATTCCTTGTGGAGACCAAATTTTTTCATTTAAATGCCTATCAACACTAAAAAGATAAAAATAACTAAAATTTTTAATAAAAAAATAAAAACCGACTTCAAAACAAAAATCCACTAAAAACCAAAAATAAATAAAATAATAACTACCACTCCAAATCAAAAAAAATATATTTATTTCATGGAGCTCGTGCATGTTGATTAATTTGCTTAATGACTTGACTAGCCAACAAATCAAAATATATGCGTAACATATTGAAGGCGGGTCGCCCAGTACCAAACAATAGATATTTAAATTAATATAAGGCATAGGTCCTATATGTTTGGTACTGGGCGGTCCGCCTTCAATATGTTACGCATATATTTTGATTTGTTGGCTAGTCAAGTCATTAAGCAAATTAATCAACATGCACGAGCTCCATGAAATAAATATTATTTTTTGCTTTGGAGTGGTAGTTATTATTTTATTTATTTTTGGTTTTTAGTGGATTTTTTTTAATTTACCGTCTCGATATCTTAAAATATTTCGTCTAGACTAACACCACAATAAACTTAAATCAATTCATGTATTTTTATGTAGATTCATAATGTAATCATATACCTAAATGAACGACGATTGTACATTAAATAATTTATTGGGTACATGTTGCGAATTATCGCTAACGTCTCAAAAATAATTGTGTTTGTCGATGGTTGTGTCTTTTTTAACTTTTATACTTAATTGAGAGAATCTACGATTTCCGTATCATCTATTGCATCATCAGGAGTATCCAGTTGGGGTAATATTAAGTATTTACGTGCTTGGTGTTATTTTAGATTTTATAAATGTTAATTTAATTTCTTTCATGGTGCCTAGAAGTGTAAATGTGTACCGCCAGATGACGCTATATTAAAATTCGATGTTGAAAAAGTGTAATTTTAAGAAAACATATTATCTATTATCATAAAACTTTTGAATATTCATTCTAAGATAAATGTTTTTTTTTTATTTTTTTTTATTGCTGTGAATGGCGAGACGAGCAAGCCGTTCGCCTGATGGTAAGCGATACGACGCTCATAAACAGTAGAAACATTCCACTGCGCTCGCCATCCTGAGACATAAGATGTTAAGTCTAAATATGTCCAGTAGTTGCTCTGGCTACAATGTCCTTCAATCCGAAACACAACAGTGCATTTAAGCAGTGTTGTTTCACGGGAGAAATAGACATTGCGGTGGTACCTACCCAGATGGCCTCGCACATATGAGAGACCTACCACCGTTTGTGAAGAAAAAAAGGTTCCACAATATTATTGTCATTAAATTACTGGAGTAGTTTGTCTATTGTTCAATCGTAGGAAAGAATAAACGTAGTAACCAGAATTATTTGAACCTTCTTAAAATACGATATTGAATTTGAATGAATTTACTTCTACTTGCAAAAGAAATACCTATATGACCACTGAATCATTTTAATGCCTAACGTAGTTGCTACGCGGTGTTGTCAAGGTTGTCTAGTCTTGCAACAAATAAAATAATAATAATTAGACATTCAAATATATTAATTGTACTTGCACACCGATAGCATAGTATCTGTTAATAATTTGTTAATATTTTACTTGTAAATAAACGCGATACAAACCCTAGAACATGATTCCGCCTATTACTAATATGAATTCCATTGTAATTATATTACTCAAATTAGATTTTTGGAAAATGTTTTTTTTTTACCAGGGCCAAATTGCAAATTGTTCGCGACCGCCACAGCGACGAAGACAAAACTCATTGCAATACACACAGCAATACATGTGTACAATATTATGTGGCGCCATCTGTGTTTACGATGAACACTAATTTACAAAGTGTTGCCACGCATAAAAATATTTTGTTATGGTAGAATTTGACCGCAAAACAACTTTTAGGGATTAATTAATTTATAAGATTCATTAAAATAAATTGTTTTTAATCCATAAACATGTATCCTATCTTCCATCAATGTGCACGGTTGATCTTAGCAAATATGGCATAAAACATGGACTACATTTTGCTATTCTACTATACATATTTCGAATTTGCCTAAAATGAGTAGTTTTTGTCGACACCTACTTTCCAGCTTCACAAGATCAACACTATAATGAGACTTAATAATGGTCTTAATCAACAATTTTTTTTAAGTTATACTTCTTTTGTGTCGTTTGGAAAAAATATGAGAGTAAAAATTTTACGATGCGCGCGCACGCCAACTGCCAAAAAAAGTAACATAATAAAGTTACTTGTTCGCTGAGTCTCTAATTTTCAAAGTATACTCTTAAATCTACAACGCGAGTGTAGCGATACAATAGCACTGGCGATGAAAAAATAACATTTATGTAAACATCTCTTAGATTTAACATCAGGAAATGGCCAATAAATAGAGTAGGGATTTTTCAAAATTTTACTATTAAGAAAAGTATGTTAAATGACAAGAGTTCACCTAATGTCAGGATAATAACAATAAATAAATGAATAAATGTTGACGTAGGATTTGATTAGATTGCATTAAATAAAACAAAACTAAACTAATTTTAAGAGAATTTGTTCATTTGTTCTTTTATTCTCCTTTTGAAGAATTTTTTAATACATTTTAAACCATATTTAAAAATGCGATAGAAATAAGTCCATTTCTTTGTATTACTTTTTATTTTTGCCGTTGTTACTTTTTATTTATTATAAATTCTCAAAATTTATCTCATTAACATTTTTTGGTTTGTTTTAATTAAAGATAACTTAATGAAAGTAACATAATTTATAACTATCTTTTTTCACATTTTCTTAATGACCATAATATTGTTATTACCATTTAATATTTTGTTCAAATGTTTTTTTTTCATTATTTTCTTTGTTGGTGATTGTATTCTTTTATTTTTATTTTATTTGTTTGTATTTCCCACAATTTGAGCGAGCTGTGTCATCCTGTAATTTAAGACGCAAAGAGATCATTTTTTAAAAATTATGTAATTCACTGAATGTTTGTTATGTGTAGTCTTAGTTGGAGCCTAATAAATAAATTAAATTAAATTAAATTAAATAATATTATCATATTATGATTTATTCATAATTTCTTTACGATAACAGTGAAAAGTACTTAAGATTTCATCACGTATGCCACAACTCGGTGTTTGTAAAATAAACGATAAATTAGTAAAAAAAGAGGATACAAATGAACAAAATACACACATTAACCGATTTTAATCTATAATTGCACTTCAAAAGTTTTTTTAAAGATATAAGTAACTTAATATAAACCTTAACTTTGGCCTGCCATAATTCCCCGTCTTATTTAATTTAAGATCACATATACTCATTTACATGTACTCAACTCAACTTATTCATATTATGTATTTAGAATTACGAAATGTAGAAAAAGGTCTAAAATATAAACAACATCAGGTATAGTACGAGAGATGACAACCCAAATTTTTGTCTCATAGCAATACGGCCACAACCGCATCAAGTTGATAGATTTGATTATTTCGAACTCGAAAATACCAATTTCAGACATTTTTCGCGTAGCGTTTAACCGAACTGAATTTTCAAAAATGTCAACAAATTTGACCGGACTGTATCATAGCAATCTGTCTGATTTTATGACTGTAGTTATATAATAGCTCTAAGATACCGAAAACATATTTTTCAGAAGTTAATAGTGTAGCGCGAACCACTGTTGGTGGACTTACATACCATAGAAATTCTTACAAATCGCTATGGTATGCAGGTTTCCTCACGAGGTTTTCCTTCACCGTTTTAGTGCGTGGTGATTGAATATCAATACACACATGGCTTCGAAAAGTCTGAGGTGTGCCCTGGGATTTGAACCCGCGACCACCGTGAACATGTGGGCAGCCGCGTCTAGTCCATTCAGAAGAATTCAGTGTAGCACCTCCTTTATCAGACAACTTTTCGATATTGACCGTATTGAAGCGTGACTGATTGCAAGTCGGGCAATCATCTTGCTTTTGTCTTGCCAAAATAGAGCGCGGACAACGTATCTATGCTATAAAAACGTCTATTATAATTGATAATTTTGAATTCTTAAAAACCTACTCTTCCATCCCCGAAAACTTCGTCAATGGCAGATGAGCAAACCATGCCTTATCATTGGTAATAGAAGAAAAAAAAACGTCCGCGAGCCCTCGGACAACAAGCGACACACCTACGTCCGCCTGAGCAACTTATAGTTTGTTGTCACTTTAAGTGAGCGTCATTTCAACGATTAGGATAGCTGGTGAGTACCTATTTATACTCGTAGTAAGAGAGTGACAGGAGCAAAACATACAAAAAACCATTCCCACCGCAGCAGGAACGTAAGAAGCGCTCAGGCAGCGGCCAATCGACTCCAAAACGTTCATTTCTCTTTTGGGAGTACATACGACATCTAAAATGTGAAAACTTACTGGTGGTAGGTCTCTCATATGTGAGAGTCCATCTGGGTAGGTACCACCGCAATGTCTATTTCTACCGTGAAACAACACTGCGTAAATGCACTGTTGTGTTTCGGATTGAAGGACATTGTAGCCAGAGCAACTACTGGACATATTGAGACTTAACATCTCATGTCTCAGGATGGCGAGCGCAGTGGAATGTTGCTATTGTTTATGAGCGGTCGTATCGCTTACCATCAGGCGAACGGCTTGCTCGTCTCGTCATTCATTGCAATAAAAAAAAAAAAAAAAAAAAACTTTTTTTTTTGCAATTCTGCCAAATTTACAAACGGTAGAAAAAAAAAATCATTCGGCTTGCTATAATACAGGTCGGCTAAATTTGTTGACATTTTCAAAAATTCGCTCCAGCTATATACTACGCGCAAAATGTCTGAAAACCAACTTATTCGTCATAAAATTTTAAAATCTATGTACATTTCCAATATAAGACGTATTGCTATGATACCGACTGCCTTTTTTTTTGACACAGCAGAAATAGCCTCACATGCAATTGCTACACTTTTGACCGTTACTACCTACCTAGTCGGGTTCAGAATCATACAATCTAACAATTTTGTATAGTTTCGACCGTATTGCTATGATAAATGGTTTTGGTCGTCATCTCTGGGACTAGTAACAATAGTATACTTTACTTTAATATAAATATATTGAAAGATTTAAGATTTATCGTGGAAGGAATAATGAAGCTATAAAATATATATTTTTTAATAAATACGCACAAGTGTTTTATAATGACGCGGACGCGACGTTGAGAAACCATTACATTCAAAATAATATGTTGACATTTAATGCTGAGTGCGGACGCTGTTTTGAAATTGACATCTATTCTGCACAGCAAAATTGATCTATAACTATACAACCAGGTCTACTTTTACTCATTTACTTAAATCTTCTTTCTTAATAGGCACAATTTGATCCAAGAAAAACATAAAATTAAGGTTTCAAGAAGTTGCTGGATGCAGGCCGGTTCCAACACGTAAATGTGGAGGTTATTGGGGGATGATGTTCACCAATGGAATTAACGAAGCTGAAGAGAGAGAGAGAGAGAGGGAGAAAAATTTAAATAATTTACTAACACCAAAACAAGTACTTATTCAATAAATGAAATTATGAAAGACTCATTATTCTGTTTTTTTTTTCAACCTTTATTGTCGTATTATCATTATATACGAAATATGGCCAGATGGAACTTAAGAAGATGACAAAATTGTGATACGATGAAAAAATAAAATATACTCTGCCAATTCCATTCGTTAGTGGTACTTGAAACTTCGTCATGTCGCTTTTTAGAATAAGGTGTTTGCGTGCATCTTATATAAATGTCCTTATTCTTCTTTCCAAAGATGGACGACTTTATCCGTCGTCTCACTAGTCCATGTTCTTGGATAGACCACAATCAAAGGGCTCACGCCCAGGTATTGTTACCACAACGCGGGACCTCCGCTGACGCGGAGGTCATGCGTTCGTGAAGGTCTGTTGTCTGTCTTTCCAAAGAAAGAAGTATAACTCGAAAAATATTGCATCTCGCATGTAGTTAACAACAATCTACATATTTACATAATAAAACAGCTCAACTGACGAATATAGTATGATTGCTTGTCGAATTATAGACTAATGCATGGGTGAAATGAATGTAAATACTTAATAACATCTCTAGATTACTATCACTGGCTAATTTTATAATTAAGTTGATTAATCATAAGTCGATGTTTTATAAAAAAAAAAAAACACATGTTTCCCACCTTTGCTAATGCTTGTTGGTGGTTCAAACTTTGTTACAGCTTGAATCAGTATGAAAACAAGATTCTTAAAATTCTTACAATAGAGGTACATAATTATAAACATGTAATTTTATGAGCTATAAAGTCATATTGTTCGTTTTATTGCATCAACATTGAATAGTCCAAGAATATATAAAAACAGGTAAACCTCATAATATTAATTATGAACTTAATATGTGTGTTATTTTCAAACTGATTAATATTTTTTAACTTGGTCTCAAATAAGTAATGTATACAAGTTAAAAACAAAGACTATATTTTCATCATTTTCGAAAATATATGATTACGATCACATTTTTTTATTTAAAATAAAAGTATTATAAAAAATATCAGTGCAACATGGTAGTTTTTTTTTTGTTGGTAGATTTATGCTAAGAATGTTGGCAACATTTTTTAATTGACCGCCACCCGTGAGCGAATAGTTCGCTTGATCTCGCTCTGTCGATCGAGTCCGGCTGTGGAAGCCATTTTATTCTTGTGAATGTGATAAGTATATTTGTGGGATCCCGCAGTCAAAATAATCGTGTCAATGTGTGCCTCCATCGATTGTGTTTCGTGACGTGTGATCGTGTTGTAGAAATTAAGAATGTACGTGTTCCAAATCGGTCTGTGTTGACCTGCCCCGTTTCTTACGCGGTCGCACAGCAGGCATCGATTAGTCCATCAAGGCGGCCTCTAATACGGCGAATCTAGGGTGTCGGAGCGGTTTGTGGTGTGAGCCATGGGCAACAATGCTGCCACCGCCAACAAGAAGGTGGACGCCGCCGAAAGCGTCAAGGAGTTCCTCGATCAGGCCAAAGAGGATTTCGAGGAGAAATGGAAGAAGAATCCTACCAACACCGCCGGACTGAACGACTTCGAGCGAATAAAAACCTTAGGTACCGGCTCGTTTGGGCGAGTCATGATAGTACAGCATAAACCCACGAAAGAATATTACGCTATGAAAATATTAGACAAACAGAAAGTGGTGAAGCTGAAACAGGTGGAGCACACGCTCAACGAGAAGCGAATCCTGCAGGCCATCAACTTTCCCTTCCTGGTGAGCCTCAAATTTCACTTCAAGGACAACTCCAACCTGTACATGGTGCTGGAGTACGTGCCCGGCGGCGAGATGTTCTCGCATCTGCGCAAGGTGGGTCGATTTTCAGAGCCGCACTCGCGCTTCTACGCGGCGCAGATAGTGCTCGCGTTTGAGTACCTGCACTACCTGGATCTTATCTACCGCGATCTCAAACCCGAAAACTTGCTAATCGACTCCCAAGGCTACCTCAAAGTGACTGACTTCGGATTCGCGAAGCGCGTCAAAGGCCGTACGTGGACGCTTTGCGGCACGCCCGAGTACCTCGCACCCGAGATCATCCTTTCCAAGGGCTACAACAAGGCCGTGGACTGGTGGGCGCTTGGCGTTTTGGTTTACGAAATGGCGGCTGGCTACCCGCCCTTCTTTGCCGACCAGCCCATTCAGATCTACGAGAAGATCGTGTCGGGTAAGGTCCGTTTCCCCTCGCACTTCGGCTCGGATCTGAAGGACTTGCTACGCAACCTGCTGCAGGTGGACCTGACCAAACGCTACGGCAACCTCAAAGCCGGCGTGAACGACATCAAGGGTCACAAATGGTTCGCGAGCACCGACTGGATAGCCGTCTTCCAGAAGAAGATCGAGGCACCGTTCATCCCGCGATGCAAGGGCCCTGGCGACACGAGCAACTTTGACGACTACGAGGAGGAAGCATTACGTATCTCATCGACTGAGAAGTGCGCGAAGGAGTTCGCCGAGTTCTGAGCGCGCAGCTGGTGCCTGCGCGCTCACGTGCCCGTGGTCAGGTGTTTAGTATCAGTGAATGTTCCGTGACAGTGTCGTGGAGCGCCGCGCCCGGTGCTGAGGACGCTGCGGCGCGCCCGGGTCGGCGCACTGAACCAGTCATGCGGAGTGTGGCCGAAGTGGTTGTAGAACTATTTCCGATATTTCGGTGGCGTTCATTTGCTTAGTGCCCTTTGGAGTTGAGTAAGTGCGGCGGAGCCTGTTTCCGCCAGCCTCACACTGAGCACTCGATGTTCTACCCAATTGTTAATTTCAGTATGTGGTAGTTTGCCATTGACAATAGAATTGGGATGTGGTAAGCTTTATTATATAATATTTTTTATTGTTTTTACGAGATCAACAGGACAATTTTGTAATATATATATCAATCATAATATGGTTGCTTTCTGAGATTTTCTTCACGGTCAAATTTCTCAATTAATATTTTTACCTTAATGCTTATCAACATCACGAAATCATGAAATTAGCATTGATATCTATCACTGGTGCAATATTTTGAAATATCTTAAAAAATTATGTATTTATCAATGGAATGTTGTTTATATGTAGGTTTTTAATTATGTGACTATTGGTTTTTTTTTATAGTTAACATTGTTGTATCAGTTGATATTTTTTAATAATGTAAGGAACTATAGCTACATCAAATTTATATGAAGAGATTAATTTATTGTATTTGTATACACATAGTTGTGTTCACATGTGCAATTTGCCCTATGTGTTTGTGATCTGATGTGAGGATTCATTTGGATTTAAGTGTAATTGTATTAGTTCCTTATTTTGTAGATTTAAGTGTAGATATTTTATTGTGAATCCAAACACTAGCATGAGAAGAAATCTGGACATGAATCCAACACTGTGAGGGTGCTCACAACAGTCACCTGGGGCTTATTGTTAGCATCAGTTCCGAAAAAGCAATAAATTATTAAAGTGTTCACTTCAAACATATTCCCATTCGAATTGAAAGCAATCTTTCAGCCATATTTAATCTGTGTAGTTTTATACATTGCAGTATTTGAATGCAGCACAAAATGTATCACGAGAGAATTTTTCTATATGAAACATTGTTTTCAATCATAATTGGAATATGTTTGAAAAATTCCTAGTGGTAAATCATTATAATGCCTCTATGGCTATATCTTGTCATTGAGACTGATGTTATCAATAAGTAAGTGTAAAGAGACACATCATCAATTTAAGAGTTCTGTCGTTTAGATCCCACCATACTGTGGAGTGAGTGATACAGCAATGGAATTAAATTGGCAACATTTATTATAAAGTTTGTTAGCTATTAGATGTAGGACTTTGAATTCAGGCTGTACAAATAAAATATCTAGTAAATCGTAGTGCATTTTACATTGTGGAAATTGTGAGTCTGTGGTAATAGTTGTTAGGTTGATATGATGAGAAGGTTACTTAAACGCTCCATGCACATTGCTAGTAACATTGATGTGCATTCTTTGTTTTAAAAAATATTGACCCTACTATGTAACTTCACATTCAGATCTAACTAAATGAGATATAAGAGTCATATCAAATTGTTTGTACATGAATCAATGTAATCATTTCACATTATCGTCCATCATTTCTGATTAGTACACTAGTAATGTCAACTGACCTATCTTTTTGATGAAAGATTAAAGTTACCTATATACTACTAATTCTTAATTAAGCACTAAGGATTATTGTTGTTAACAATGTCCTCATTGGTGGAATGTCCTTGTTATTTATAATTTAATTTTTTTCATATTATTATTGTTTATTTGGTGCCATAAAATCTTCATTTTAGATGTCGTTCTTTGTGTGTAAATAATTTCATAGCAAGTTCTTTTTAAGATCCTTTTTGATACCTTTGTTTATAATCATTGCCTTGTTCTGTATTGTTGCCACACTAATTAGTCAGTATTAACATTTGCACCGTTTTTACTAAGTGATACTATAAACTAGGTCTCGGACTGTAAATGAAAATTGTTCAGCCTCTAAGAAGTAGCTAGTCACTTCGTCATTATAACTTAAATATGCTTGAAGTTATGAAGTGGCAATGTTAAGTATAGCTTGGTGTCTTAACGCTTTAGAATTAGCTTGTAGTGTAATTAGATAAATGATTAATTTGCGCGTTTCTAAGGAAGGGTAAATGACGTTTATGTGAAAGCATTTTACTGATATGGTAGAGTCAAAAGCATATATTGAATGCAATGTTTCTTATGTTACTTTCCACTCATTGTTCTTATTGCCAGTTTTTCATTGAAAATTGCGTATTTACCACGATTGTCAGACGTCAACTAGTAAATAAGTGAAGGGATATTTGTATCTTGTAAGCGAATGGCATTCACCATTTGGACATTGTTTGACATTTTCGAATAATGTTTGAACCGCTCGCGATGTGCGTAATGTGTACGCTCCAAGCGCAATAGTCAAGTTTGTAGAGTGAAATGCATAATTTCTTTCGAGGATTGTATTCGAATTAAGATTTTCAGATGTGTATTCTACGTTACAATGATTGTAAATAAGTATAGAGTGATCGTGTTCCCGGTAATTAGGAGATTCATTGTCAGCTTCTATATCCGCGTACTTCATTCCAGTAGCTTCACAACTTGCTCATCTTCACGACGTGAACGTTCTAATGTGAACATTTTAAAGCCATTTTGGATATTATAAACATTAGTGTGACAGTTATGTGTATTTGCGAACACTCGTCTTTTTATATCTGTGCGTATTATTATTAAAATGTTCACGTATAGATCTATTGTATCGAGTGCCTATAGCATTGAAAGTTGAAGTGTAAAAAGTCATATAATTTCAGTAATTATTTGTCACCATGTATTGATCTTCCATAAAATTACGATGAAATTAAAAATATCGATGTAACAGTAAAAGATTTGTTTGATTTGTGTGTTGCGAGTGACGAGTGAGCGAGTGAGCGTTGCTCCTTTGAGTCGGTGCGTTATGTAACTAGCAGACACCATGTTGGCTATACGTGGCCATTTGGCAACATCTGCTACGTTCAGACGCAGACGAGTTGGGTCGATAACGTTTTTCACATACAGGTATACATAGTCTTAGTATGTTGTATTGTTTGACGTTATTCGCATGTTTGGTCAAGCACGGCCGAGCCACGTGGGCTAACCGAGGTGCTTTAATACGTGGCTTCCTAATAAAGCGAAATGTTCAACGGGCTGCTGTCATCATTGCCAGCTGACGGATAAAGTATGAATATGATTGTTTTATGGTTGTCGTAACCTTCACACTTTTTGCGCTCTCACTGTTGCTTACAAATATCTAAATTATGTAATTAGTTCATATACAGAATGAATAACCAGGAATACTGCATAATTATTTGCAACTTCTGTTTGTAATAGATGTTCGGGTGGGTCCGACATGGTTTGGCTGTAGTTAATGTTCCATTAGTTGCTATTATTATACTGCGGAAGGCAAGCGGCGACTTCCTGTTTAAATGTCGCGTAACAGGGGATTTTAGCGGAACTTGGCGAGACTCCAGACTAGGCAAACAAAGAAAATGACAGCTGTATATGGTAGGGTTGGCGAAATTTAACACGGCATGCCACTTTTCCTATAAATAGTGCTTGACATTGACTTGCCAATTATGTGCCGTGTGAGAAAACGCTTGTGACTTGCATAATCTTTATTTTTATGTTGACAAAACTAATCATATTCGCGTCAGCACATTCTTTATGTTAAACCAATTACGAGTGAGATTACACGTAGCCTTTTAAGAGTATGTATTATGCTAGCGGATCAATCAAACCGTCATCATCCTAATCGGCTAAAAATGTAAACGTGTTATTTTTTTTGTGGACTTTTTTATCACGTGACATAATTATCGTTTGAGTAGCGTTATACATATAAAATAAATCGGTTATTAATTATATCTAGAAGTATTTATATAGCTGATCAGAACATCATTCAGGCTAAACAGTTTCCGAAAATCCTGTTTTTTTAGCGACGATTGCGAGCGAATGTCGAATGCCGAATGTCCATGTTGTGCCCACCCCCATCGGTGTTGGGGGCTCGACTCTTGAAGTTGTTGACGAATATGTCTATTTAGGACAAGTGGTCTGGTTAGGTAGGTCCAAGTTCGAGAGAGAGGTCGAATCGTCGAATCCAACTCGGTTGGGCAGCGTTCGGGAAACTATGCGACGTCTTCTCGTCCAAAATACCTCAGTGCCTTAAATCGAAAGTCTTCGATAGTTGTGTGTTGCCAGTGATGACTTACGGCACCGAGACGTGGCCTCTCACTATGGGCCTTATTAGGAAGCTCAAAGTCACTCAACGAGCTATGGAGAGGGCTATGCTCGGGTTTCCCTACGAGATCGAATCAGAAATGAGGAGATCCGTAGGAGAACTAAAATAACCGACATAGCCCACCGGATTAGCAAGTTGAAGTGGCAATGGGCAGGGCACATAGCGCGGAGATCTGATGACCGATGGGGTCGGAAAGTGCTCGAATGGAGGTCGCGTAGCGGAAAGCGCAGCGTAGGACGTCCACCCACACGATGGTCCGACGACCTGGTAAAGGTCGCGGGACGTCGCTGGATGCAGGCTGCCTCCAACAGGTCTCTGTGGAAATCATTGGGGGAGGCCTATGTTCAGCAGTGGACTTCCTTTGGCTGATGGATGGATGGGATGGAAATCATTTACTGTCTCCTTAATAGTTTCAGATATTGAAGCAAACGGGACATACATGTGTATTTCCTATGTATAAACATTAGAATACATTATTGATTTCTTGCGACGTGTGCTAAAGTTATATCACGCAATGTTTTATCCAGTTGGGAGATCGTTTTTTAAAGTTATTATTTCTTATAAACTTATGGAATGTACTAGCTCTACAATGCCAGTCTATAGTTGTATTGAATCTTACATAAGCAAATTGATTCTCAAAATATTGTCACGAATGATGTTATTCGAGCACGCAATGCTAAGTCGTGGAACAGTAGAATCGTTATGATTCCATACAAATTACAATAGACGTTTTAGCTTGTAACGTTGCGTTGATATGCGCCATTCGTATACCAAACTAATAATTTTCCACTTGCAAACTCGTGTTGCATTAATGAACTACCTCTTTCAGGTGACGATTAAGCCGATTGTGTTATTTATTAATGACGTATTCAGTTTTGAGTTGGCAGTGTCCATTGAGCGATTCGCGTAACTACAAGGTACTGTTGCCTAGTGGGTGTGTTACCAATAATGGACAGTCGGTTCTCGCAACTGTTTGCAACCTTGGGGCCTGAGAAAGCACTCGTTACGCGGCACTGCGTATGTGCCGCCAGCCGAATGATCTTAATGCTGCTAATGAATAACCAACGCTCAATTACGACATCCTCTTTGAATACGATAAACAGCTGGGGTGAGAAACAGTTTTACAGTTCGATGTATAGATGGAGTCAATTTGCCTTGAATGTGTATTGCCTAAGATAATGGTAATTAGTTTTTAATGCATTTATTTGAACGTTTATGCCTTTTTTGACATTATTCTTTGTTTATGGAATGAGTGCCAACCAAACTTGCAACCAAACGAATCGTCTTTGTCTTTTCAATTCAATTTTTAAATAACCTTGTGTATCCTCCAACCAAATGATTCGTTAGAAGTCCAGTTTCAATATAAATTCGTATTTTGTCATCGCCAGTACACACATGCTAATTTTCACACTGGATCTCTATGACGAATTCATCAAGGTTTATAGGCGTTCTTGTTTCATCTCAGTAGATTTTAATAACAAGGAATATTTATTTTTATGAAAAGATCTTGATAACTTCAAACAAAAAATGGCTATATTTTCTTTTAGTACCCATTTAACCAGTAAACATTGTAGATTATATGTTTGTCTAAATGGGGTTTCATGAACGGTGGTAATAATATAGCATTATTGCATGCTAGTCTTAGTTCAATACTTATCTGTTGATTAGAAAGTATTGTTCTTTATAAAACAGATTGTAGCTTCGGAAATATAACGATGTATTTATAAATCGGTTATTCATGCAGTCTATGAAAATTTCTCTGTTGCACGAATATTATTTCTAGTTATAAAACCGACTGGAGTTACAGTTCTGCGTTGGTAAGGTCGGCATACGCGTTCAAGGTTTATAGGAAACGAGCGAACGTTTTGTGTCAGCGCTCCTTTTATAATCCTTCCTTTTATATTAAAGCACCTTTGAAATTTCCTTTTAAAATGATGGAATATGAGACAGATATTCTTGGTATATTTTATTCGGGTTTAATAACTGCGTTCAACCTCATGTTTTTCAAGCGTATTTATTAAATTGAGGTAAGTTTCCAAAAGGCGCGTCTATAAATAGCTATGTAAGGATTATGAAGGTACGTATCGTGAGGGATTTACACTTTTAGATCTGATAAGCAGAAAATTTACGCTTAAAATTATTTTCCATTATTTGTTTATACACTTTATTGCACACAAAAAAAATACAAGTAAAACGAAAATTACAATCATAAAAGTACAATTGGCGGTCTTATCGCTCAAAAGCAATGTCTTCCAGACAACCATGGGATGGATTTTATAAACGCATAAATAGAGGGCAGTCTTAAAGTGTAGTCTTAAGAAATACAAATAATTACTAATTAATAATAAAAATTTACATACATCAATACATACCGGGTATCTCAAGACTGCTACCGAAAACGAAGCCAGGTGGTAGTTTTAGTGACTACAAACACAATGCAACTAAAAATTTCGCAAAGAAACGCGACAGTTATTTTATATGGTTTTTTAAATATCGTCATTTTTGGGTGGTAAATCCATAGTTTTTGCTTAAGTAATAATTTAAGTGCGTGGTGGCCTGTTGGTAAACGGACTAGACGCGGCTGCCCACATGATCACGGTGGTCGCGGGTTCGAATCCCAGGGCACAACTCTGACTTTTCGGAGTCATGTGTGTATTGATAGTCAATCACCACGCACTAAAACGGTGAAGGAAAACATCGTGAGGAAACCTGCATACCATAGCGATTTATAAGAATTTCTATGGTATGTAAGTCCGCCAACCCGCACTAGGCCAGCGTGGTGGACTATATGGCCTAACCATTCTCAATCGCACTGTCGATTGTGGAGGAGGCCCGTGCCCTGCAGTGGGACGTATATGGGCTGATACAGAACAGAATAATTTAAACTCTTTTATACCTTAGATTATTTATAAATAAAAGGGTATACACTATTATTTTAGGAAAAAATGCATTTACCACCCAAATATGGTCATTGGAAAAAAATTACAAAAAAAAAATTGTCGCTTTTTTTTTCGCAACTTTTTCTGTGCATTGTGTCTGAAGTCGCTTAAACTACCACCCGGCTTCGTTTTCGGTAGCAGTCTTGATATACCCGGTATATATAACAAATATACATACATCAATATACAGGGTATATCAAGACTGCTACCGAAAACGAAGCCGGGTGGTAGTTTAAGCGACTTCAGACACAATGCAACAGAAAACGCTGCAAAAATAAGCGACAATTTTTTTTGTATTTTTTTTTCCTATTGCCTTATTTTGGTGGTAAATACATTTTTTCCTAAAATAATAGTGTATACCCTTTAATTTATAAATACTCTAACATATAAGAGAGTTTAAATTATTATTTTAGCAAAAACTATGGATTTACCACCCAAAAATGACGATATTTAAAAAATCATAAAAAATAATTGTCGCGTTTCTATGCGAAATTTTTAATTGCATTGTGTTTGTAGCCACTAAAACTACCACCCGGCTTCGTTTTCGGTAGCAGTCTTGAGATACCCGGTATATATAAGAGCATCAGTACATACATACGATACATACCGATAGGAAAGTTATCCACGTCAATGTGTTTTTTTTTATCATGGCCTGCCATAGTGGCGGCTTTGCACCTGATGGTAAGTGCCAATGCCGCCCAGGCAGAGTATCCATTGGCATCGGACGGCAGTCCCATGGCAATGGAAACAATTATGCCGGCCTGCTAAGGTGCCTCTTCACACCACGCCGGAAGGACCCAGGATTGTAGGAAGGAGGGAACACGTGAGACGGCAAACAATTCCACAGCCTGACGGTGCGGCACAAAAACGAATTCGAGAACAGTTTGGTTCGCGCCGGGATGGTGTGGACCGTCAAGCTATGGCTTCGCAAGCCAGCACGCGTGGTTCTGGTTAGGAATGGAGAGGAGGGGATCAAGTTGAACAATGTAGATGTAAATGTAGGAGAAAGGCAGTGATCCTTAACCATTTTTTGAACGATGGTAGTGATCGTGCCCGTCTTACCACAACTGGTAGGGCGTTCCACAATCGGACAGCTTTGACGGTGAACGACCCATCCATAAAAGTTGTGGAGTGCACATGCATTCTCAACTCCAGTCTCTCTGACGACCTTAGGGATCTTGTGTGGGAGTCATCGAGAAATACAAAACGATCTTTAAGATAAGATGGGGGTGACAGGATTAAACAATATATTGTACAGTAGAGAAAGAATGTGAATGAATTCCGACGAAGCCGTATAGGCAACCACTTGAGCTTAGTACGAAACTCAGAAACATGATCATATTTGCGTAATCCAAATATGAATCTAATAATAAAGTTTTGAAGGCTCTCAAGTTTATTTAGTTTATTTCAATATTTTGATAGTAGATTTGGTTAACAGACCCGGCTTATTAAATTAAATCTTTACATCGGATGGATGTATTTAAAAATCTGTAAAAATAATTTTGTGATAAAATTTTAATCGATTATAAAATGCTGTTTCATTTGTATAATAATATTTTTCATAAGATAAGGTACATATGAACTATTTTCAAAAATTTGTAATCAAAATGTTATACAGAGTAATACAAAGATGTTATAACATGTCAAGTTAGAGTAAGTCGTGGGTAGATTACACAAGAAGGCTTTTACGAAAATGCGGTGCTGAGTAGTGTCAACATCGTCTCTTGGTGAGAATATCTTGGAACTAGCTCTGCTTTTACCATTGCAACTTGTAACTATCTTTTGTTGAGTACAAATGTTACATAATTTTAGTTTTAGCTTTGTTTTTAACCTACTTTGGAGGGTGCTTTTTATAGATTTTTTAGTCTGGAGAGTGTAGTAGCTATATTAAAATGCATATTCGGAAATACTCTACCGGTTTGCTGTAAATGAGAAAAGTAGTAATTGAAAGAGAGTTGCATACATTTTTGGTCCTTGCAAGCCTCCCATAACATTACGTGGCTGATTTCCATTAGGATGACTATTACAAAAAGTTCCAGAACTTAAATTATTTGATTTTTCTACAGGAGAAATCGCATGAATGAATAGAAAATTGTGATAATTTATCGACTGAAATTGTTTGCCGAACTGAATTTCTCTCAAATTTCTCGCTTTCAAACTATAACATCTCCCACATATTTCATTAGAATCACTCGTTAAAATTACGTAGTTGAAACAAGTGAATTACTGAATAAGGCTTCATTAAGTAATAATGTCTAGTCCTGGGCTGCATCCAACGACTCCCCACTTTTAACTAGGTCATCCACTCGCTTAGAGAGGGCCGGTTATAACAAGTATTTAATTATATTACAGTAGTTAACAATTTTCTAATAGCAAGATATCTGGCTGGAAACCTGTTTCTGAGAACTCTAGGACATAATCTTTCTAATAATGGTCAGGTGTTTAGGTGTTCAATGTCAACAGAGATTTCCCAATATCTGTTGTATGGGTATGTTCTTTATAGAACGCTATTAACTTCTTCATCAAGCCGGTTTAGATATTTATATCGAGAATGTTATGCAAATTATACCATATTAATCAATTTACGCCCGCCTACAAGGTGGACGGACGATCTGACTAAAGTCGCAGGAAGTCGCTGGATGCACGCCGCTTCCAAGAGGTCATTGTGGAGATCATTGGGGGAGGCCTATGTTCAGCAGTGGACTTCCTGTGGCTGATATGATGATGATGATGATGAATCAATTTAAACACGAAACCCTATTAATAAAGTGTTGTAATTTGTATTACCAGCTTCGTATCTTTGCATTTAACGGACTTTAAACTATGGAAAATTACCGTACGTTTTCCTTAATCAATATCGCCAATGTCTGCTAATTACTAACACCAATGAAAGTTGGCGTTGTACAGAATTCAAATTTAAATTAATAATTAAAGCAACACGATATGTAACTATTTATTATTCGTTCTTTTGTACTAATTTCAAAGAAAAACCAGCGGATAAAAGGTATTTTAAGACAATTACAGAAACGCGAGGCTACGGAACGACTCACAATGATTGTAGGTTATACTCCGCTTTGTATTTATCGTCGCGCCTCCGCCGTCCTTGTGTAATAACATGTAAATTACAGAAGATTCAAGTTGAATGTACGAATTCGTCAGATAACGCGTTGAAACTCTGAAAAATTATCTTTCGGCTCCTTGTCTAAAGACTTGGGTATCTTATCGCGAGCGATAAGGCCGGAGTGTGCGTTTTGGAAGGCATTTGCCGAGGTCACCGCTTGTTTTCACAACAATTTCGCCATCAATTATGTATGCTTGCATCACTGGTATTTCTATTTCGAAATTCTTACCCTTTTGCGATGTGGGACGGAGGTGGTGGCACAAACATCAGCCATTAGTACTGTTTTGACTACGATATTTCCGCAAACGTATCATATTATGTGATCCTTTATTAATAGGCTACGTTGAACAATAGTTTATTACCCGCATGTCTGGTTTGACTACTTTCCACATTAAAAATCATGAAAACTATTGCTTTATTCCATCCAAGCTAAATTATTATGTCTTTTCTATTCCGTAATAGAAATAAACATTCTGGATTCTAATTGGTATGTATTGATCTATTGAGGTTTATTGAGAATCATCTCCAACTCAATCAAGTTGTGATGACAATTCAAATCGTTTCGCTTGTAACAAGCACTTACCTGTGGAAAGATAAAATCATGAATGATAATTTTCTGATTTCATTGTCCACAGGTTTCTGTTTCATATATTTTAAAAATGTTTTTAAAATAAAACAAACTGAACACAAATTCCGGATGGCAACTCAAAAAGTTGGACTATTGTTTTCTTAATTAGAATTCCTAAGCTACTTGGTGTGGACAGATAAAAATATTTGGCACTCTGAACGCATTTGTGATTAGGACACATAAATAGAAACGTAATTTGTCATTCTTTTAATACTTTCACGTTTTTAAAGCGTGAGGACTGAGTATTCACCTTTTTGTTTGAAACCGTAAACAAAAAATAAATGTATGCTTCTAAACCGCTGACTGCAAAATATGTCGATGGCGCGTTCAACTATGGATGACGTGAGTGGCGCGAAAAATAACGCGATGCCATTGGCTGGCGAGTAAAGAACGTTTTACTGGCCTCTACTACGAGTGTACGATTATGATTCTCACAAGTGACCGTAGTAAATAAAAGACGTGGAAACAAGTGTAATAAACTACAAGTTACAATCGACTTTTTAATACCAAAGTGTATTTACAGTGTTATATTTATGTGTTTTCTGATTGGTTTTGTCGGACTATTTACTGTCGTAATACGAAACGTCAATATACAAATTGCATTTTTTATTGCAACTTTAAGTTTTATAAATGTCTTAAGTAGGTGTAATTGAAGCGATTTTTAATTGGTTAATTATCAGATCACGGAAGTACCATTAATCCCTGGGCAACCCTAAGCAATAAACAAAACTTCTTGACCTATTAATTATTCAATTATATATAAGACCGCGATCGATCGCGAAATCAATAAACAAGTTAAACGTAGCATTAGGGATGATTTACGCAAGCATAATTGTTTCTTGGTAGAAAGGGCTTTAAAGAAACATACATCACTTCGGGTAGCTAAACAGGGGATATCGAAGGGAAGATGTTGGATAAACTGTCTTAAAGATGAAAAAGGAATTAAACATAATAACCGCACTAAACTTATTGAAATATGCACGAAATTTTATAAAAAACTTTATTCTGACACTACCAAAGAACCTACATCAGATTATTCGAGCCCAAATCCAGATACTATTCCCTATATAACTGGCTAGGAGGTTCATAAAGCTCTATGCAGCATGAAATTCAACAGGAGTCCTGGAGAAGATGGCATCACAACTGAGGTTTTACGCATCGCATTACCTACGCTCCTTCCTCACATAGCCAATTTATTCAATAATATTCTTAAAACTGGGAAACTTCCCTCTCAAATGTGCCACTCCAACATAATCCTTTTGCATAAAAAAGGAGACAAGACTGATATCGCTAATTATAGACCCATAAGCCTAACATCACACTTGTATAAAGCATTCATAAAGACAATATAGAATCGGATAGAGAACACACTTGATCTACACCAACCTCCGGTGCAAGCTGGTTTTCGCCCAAATTTTTCCACCACTGACCATCTTCATACTCTGAATCAAATCATAGAGAAACACCAGGAATATCAAAAGCCATTATATCTCGCCTTCATAGATTATACAAAGGCCTTCGACAGGTATATCACTCGGCCATATGCCAAGCGCTACGTAGACAGGGAATAAATAAAACCTACATTGATTTACTTGAGCATGTTTATAATCACAGCACAGCCACCGTTAAACTTGAACGATCAGGTCCATCATTCCATATACAGAGAGGAGTAAAACAGGGCGACCCACTTTCCCCTAAACTTTTCACATGTGTATTGGAGGAAATATTTAAACATCTATCGCTACCTTGGTCATCGATGGGTATCGATATCGCCGGCAAGAAACTTACCAACTTGCGCTTCGCCGATGACATTGTACTGTTCGCATCATCGGCGCATGACCTCCAACTAATGCTTGAAAAGCTCAACACGGTGAGCCTTGGGGTTGGTCTAATGATGAATCGGTCAAAGACTAAAGTCATGACAAATAGAACAAGAGTCAACATTCAAGTAGATGGAAAGGTCATACAATATGTCGATGAGTACATTTATCTCGGCCAGCTACTCTCTTTCCAAGGGCGGCAAGATCTAGAAATCCATCGCCGGATTGAAAATGCCTGGAAGAGCTACTGGTCCATGAAACCATATATGAAGGGCAACCTTCCAATATCCTTAAAACGGAAACTCATCGACATGTGTATCTTGCCTATTTTAACTTACGGAGCTCAGACGTGGTCTTTGACCGAATCACAGAAGTCACGACTCAAGGTTTGCCAAAGAGCTATGGAGCGTAGCATCCTGGGAATAAGGCTGGGTGACAGAGTGCGAAACACAGAAATTCGATTGAAAACCGGCGTAGTAGATGTGGGTAAGAAGTCAGCATTACTGAAATGGAACTGGGCAGGCCATGTGGCTCGAATGCATCCAGATCGCTGGGCAAGTATAGTGACCCAATGGACACCTGATGGTCGACGACGCCGCGGCAGACCTAAAAAACGCTGGCGAGCTGGGGGAGACCTTTGCCCAGCAGTGGGATAAAATAGGTTAATTAAAAAAAAAAAATAAGACCATATTCTAAACAAAACTAAGAGCATATCCGTTCATTTGCTTGTCTCCTGTTTATCTATGAAATGTTTATCATAATGTCAAGCAAGATTACATCGTTCACGGTACTTAGGTCGTGTCGAAATGTTTCTATAGGTGTCTGTACTCTGTCCTTTCATAGCCTCGTAGGCGTGGTTGTCAGTGTCGAATGTATGTGTTGGTATTTATGATCTTTTTACATTAATTATTAAATAAACTCTAGTTTTGTGTTAGGACCCTGATTTAATCTAAATTGACATTTAATTATTAGATATAAATAATCAAAAAATATTAGGTTATTTTTACGAAAATGTCGCAAATGATTTTCCATTGCAAATGGGCTTTACAATTTACACACTCTTCAGCTACAAGAAGTACATTGGTGGCCATAAGCATCGCCCAAATATCTTTACAGCGATCTATTGGAAGCAGGGGGGGTTCTATTATCCGACATGAAAACCGAATGTACGACGACTGAAGTAAGACATAGATAAGTGTTTTCACTTCTATAAATCATTACTTACTTCTATAATTTATTACTTCAGTCGTCGTACATTCGGTTTTCATGTCGGATCATTTCATCATAGAGATGATGCTTATCCATTTTCTCTGAATTCGGTCTATGGTTATGACGTACGATAGAGGATTCCAACATTTTGTGGAGTATTTAGGCACATTAGTGAAGTTTTACGTACGGCGTCCGAACATTTGAACTTCGTATCGGGTCAAAGAGTAACCCCCCAGCCTGCATAGCGACATTCTGCAACGCGGGTTGTAATATTTTAAATCACTGTAACTGTAACTAAAACAGAGACCCATATGACAAACCTCATTAACTTTAATTGAGGTTATCTCATTTTATTATTACAATACTTCATCCACAATAATCCAACATCAGTTTAGTGGTAGTTGTCATGATTAACATTCAAAATATCACGTCACAACAAAACTTACACACAAACACTAATGAACAAATATATTTTTCCAAGTTAGCGGGCGACCATTATTTCTACATAGCAAATAGATTTTGTGTATACGATAAATCAATCAAACTGAATCGATAAGAAAAAAAAAGATTTCTCAATAAAATGATTAATGCTTAATATACCGGGTATATCAAGACCGCTACCGAAAACGAAGCCGGGTGGTAGTTTTAGTGACTACAAACACAATACAACTAAAAATTTCGCAAAGAAACGCGACCATTTCTTTTTATTATTTTTTTTAATATCATCATTTTTGGGTGGTAAATCTATAGTTTTTGCTAAAATAATAGTTTAAACTCTTTTATACCTTAGTCTTTATAAATAAAAAATACACTATTATTTATGAAAAACCTATGTATTTACCACACTAATACAACGATAGAAAAAATTTTGTTGTATTGTGTCTGAAGTCACTAAAACTACCATCCAGCTTCGTTTTCGGTAGCAGTCTTGATATACCCTGTATATGTGACTGACTACTGTGTATTTACTAAAGTTCAGTATTTGTGTTCCTTATGTATAGAATATTATTATGTATATGACTGGGGTGTAGGTCTTTATTTATTTATTTTATATGTCGTTCTATAGAATTGTCATATTAATATGATATCGAAGAGGTTATGTGTGTTGACACCCAAATCTTGAACCTCTAGTGACGATGCGAAAATCGCTAATAGCTGTTACATAATTCCATCATTGTCGGCTGCTATATTGGTTTCAGTTTAAGTGCAAAGAAATTTAGCATCTTTGTGTAATAAATATTAGATCTATTTTAGCATGACACATTGACAAGATTGTACCCGTATATTTTTCTCAACCTACAGAACGAATACATTGCGTTGTTAAGCGCTCATTTAATAAAACCTTTTAAAATTAGTTTAATTTGTCTATTGTTTGAAAATAATTGTTATGTAAAGAAAATATTATTAATATTCGATTACTGTGTAGGATACACCCATCGATAAGCTTAGTGTAATGCGGTTAGTTGCTAATTTATGTGCATTAGTTATAATAATTATAACTATTGTTATTGAAACATTAATGTTGTGTTGCCAAACGTGTCCAACAGAAGGATCATTAGCATTTTTTCGCATATTATGTAGTTTTGGTGGCGATGCACGATTGTATTTTTATTCTGTTGCCTCTGTCTGTTGTTTGGCATCTTTTCAACGAGTTTTCAATGCCTGTCTCCTGTCTATTCCTGGATGACATTGCCCTTGGTCTCTGACCATACCAAGGACACTTAAAGTTTCTGGTAATTGCCTAGTGTTTTGACTACATTGCAAGGTCGTTTGACACTGCTATCGATTTTAAACGAGTATAAACGGGTGATTAAATACACATCAATTTAACAGTCACGTGAATTGAGTAGATAATGGTTTATTTTATACGTTATTTTATTATGAAATATTTCGAGAAAGTTTTCGGATATATAAATTTAGTTTACGGTAATAAAATTTATAAATATAAAAGGAAGGAATTAAATTAATTTACTAATAGGTGTATTTAACAAGTTTATTTCCCATTAAACCTTTTTCCGTAGAATAATTCTGTAATCCGAAATTGTTGCAAAAGAACTTATCATAGACATATTATTTTCAAGGGATAAAATTTTCAAAGTGGCGTGGTCACACAAAGAAATAAATTAAAAAATAATTATGTAATTCTCCTATAAGAAGTCAATAATATCATGTTGACTTTTATTTTTTATTCTTATTTGGTGTTAGTGTTATGAGCCAAGTGATTAATCGGGCATTATTGATAATGCCCCGGCAATATGAATAATGCCCAATAAGAGCGGGCAATGTGATTATAATCAATCAATTTATCACATTGCCCGGGCATTATGAATAATGCTCGGTGTCTATTGGGCAGAGTGATGTGAAGCGAATGAAAATCAAAACAATGAGCCGAAGTGGTAGAATTTTGAATAGGGCAGCACGAGGGGGAGTGTCGCACCACCCCTGGTACCACTCCCATGAAAAGGTAACGCACTATTCCTGAGAAATATCTATTATAGCAACCTAACCCTTAAAACATTTGTTGTCAATACAAATTAGCTTCTGCATCGTCTCCGGCGCTACGGGAAGTTCAGCCCCTTCGCCCTTGCGTAACAAAAGATAGGCACCCATGCTCACCTCCACAGCTTCGGCTTGCTAACCACCACCAGCCTAAGCCGCTGCGGCTCGCACACGGTTGCCTATCCTTCGTCACAGCGGGCGGGGGCTGCTCACCCTCCGCGCCTCCGGCTTTTTAAATGCACTCTAGGGTCGGTAGCCAAAATACTACGTGAAGTCGGGGTGTTCCGAGTCGGTTTTAGGGCACAGTCGACCTAACTGATCCATAAAGTGGATACCCTAATTTTCTTCTGAAGATAATGTTTCGGACGTTACAAAACAACTAACATAAGCAGATCAATTCAAGCTTACTAATTTATGGGTCTATCGCAGATGCGACAATGCGGTAGTGCACCACGTAAAAATTCACCTATTAATCACATTGCCTCATCATCATGTAGCCATATTCAATTTACATATAATGCCCGGGCAATGTGATAAATAGATGAGTTTAGATTGTAATTAATCACTTGGCCCGATATGGCTCGGCAATATTCATACTGCCCGGGCATTATGAATACTGTCCGCATTAATCACTTGGCCCATAACATTAGCACCAATTTAACCTATTTTTTTTTTCTCAAAATGAGAACAATCTAAGCCACAATTGTTATTGTTATCTACTTACTTATCAAATTAGCTAGATATGGGAAACTTGGGATGTCACAAAGTGTTGATATATTATAATTCTACGAAACAAAAGTTTTTTTTTCAATTTTTTTTATTCTTTTCTATTTGCAAGATGTGAAAATTTATTGCGACACCTTTTATAAAGAATGAAGGTACGGTATAAAAACACAGTGCCCTCTATATACAGTTTCAGAAGTTAGTAAAAAAGTCTTAATACCCTCTAGTGTTGAGTTTAGTTAAAAAGTTTCGCACCTGCAACGAGATGGGAGGTCGCAGGAATTAAAAGAACATCGGTCACGTTCATACATTTTGCGACCTGACAAAGAAATATATTGTACACAGCTGGGATATAGTTTATTGTGTTGTATAGTGCATGAGGAGTGATGTCCAGTTACAAAAATATTTCTAAAAAGCCGGAGATTTTAGAATTATTCATATATTTGTAACTTTTTAGGTTACGATTATACTAATAAAAATAGCACATTATAGTGTCATTGTCATTGTCAAATATACCTAATGTAGGGTGGTCTTATGGTTATCAGGTACCTAGGAAGAAAAGTGTACTAAATCATTATGATGGCTTAGTAATTACTATGCTCTATAATTTCCCTTGTCATAAAACTAATTAGCCGTTGAATATGGTGTACACCATACCTGTGTTACCTTAAGGTAATGAGAGAAAATGTAGAATTTTGCTGTCATTATTTCGCAGAATTTTATCAGAATTTACTAGACTGTTTTGAGTATTTTTCGCTATTCTTCATAGTTTCGTATTTGGCCATCCACACACACGTGAAAAATCCCCCTATATGTTAGTATAGGAATATAATACGCAGTAGTCACAAAAATAAAACACAAAATAAAATAAAACGCATAAAATATTTTTTAAATGTATTATTTCTCATCTCTTATTACAATAGAATCTAAGAACTCTGCAGGGGCAGCAAGATCAAAGTCATGACATGGACACAGCAACAGTACTGTGCGACGTCCTACTACACAGTTACAACAATACTTAGTTATTCCGTCGCTCCTTGGTTTGGAAGTTTGGCATCATTGTTTTTCATCAAAACACACACACTTTTCCTGTGGGAACTCCAGGTAGTATCCTAGTATAACCATATTGACTAAATGGTAAATAGGATAACTTGTAGATTCATGGCTAAAAAATCTTCGATTAGTGGATAGACCCACTCACTGATTACAGAAATGAGTATAATAAGACGGGTATTGCATTGAACTAAATGCACAAATTGTTGAGGAGCGCACTGTTGCTCCGAGTTCATGTTGGTAATATGGTAATACTTCACACTTTAAACCAAATCACAAAGCGTTATCGTTATACAATGGTTATCTTACAAAGTGGTCAGAAATACAAGGGTATATCGGAGTCCGTGATTAAAGCCAAGTCACAAATATAAACAGAAAATTAACAGTAGTCGTAAATCGGAAATCAAAAGAAAGCAAAATGACAGCGCAAAGAAAAGTCATGTGTCATAGAACATACCTACACTTTTTTTTTATTTAGTACTACCTTCAACGTTGTAGTTAAAACCTTATTTTAAAACAAAGTATGACTGATGGAACGCACTCATATGCGTTCAATATTATTAAAAACACTTTAAGTTTTTCTTTTTTATCCGGGTTTTATAAAATAAATTGAAATATGCATCTTGACTCTAATAAATTATGAAAATTTTTGATGTACCATTCATAACTGGTCCCGTTCATGTTCCATTTTCGCCGATGTTCTTTGATACTTAGAGGATTTTTAAACTGCATTTCTTCTTTAATTTATTTATGTTATTACCACGTATTCCTACACCATTGAGTAATGACTACAGAGGTTTCTGGTTATTTTTTTATGATAAGCCCAGAAATGTTAAGGTTCCAAAGAACCTCCAGGGTTTGAGCCGGTAGGAGTCCGGCATACCTTGTTTACCTAACATAGCCAAGTTTTTACCGAGGATTATCCCCACTATAACACAAAAAGGCCCAAAAGAACTGGGCCTTCTCAGTCATTCGCACGGTATAATCAACCTATAAATAATACTTTAAAATAGTCGTTAAATAAATTATGACAGGTTAACCTACAAGAGCAGGTTTTCTGCAGAATTTCTTACCGTTACAACGGCTTTCCTCTGCAGTTAATATGATTTTGTGACTTTCAAGAAACGAGCCTACTCATTCATAAAGACAACTTCGCACCTACGATTCCCTGTATTCCCACCCACTACATACTTATTACTATAGATAAATATAGGTGATGGCGATTACTTTATTTCAAAACACATTTACTTTCCGATACGAAAATGGCGGCTAGAACTGCATATAAGTTTAGTTAAATTACACATTTTTATTACCTAAATAACTTGCGTGAAGTTTGCAAATGACAATGATTTTAGAAACTTTCGCAATTTTTTTGCTACAAACATTTAGTATTTCTTCTCTAGGCGCTATATTAAATTTCTCTGCTCTACTTTCAAAATAAACTAGACGTTGCTAGTCTATTGTCGTAAAAACTTTATGACAGAGACTAGGTTGACAAGCTTATTATTATACATATTTAACTGTTATAATGCTACTTGTGATATATAAAAATTTAGCTTTAGGTTATCGGGCTTTTATGACACGTAAATATACACGTATTATATGTAAGCTATTAGTATTGCTATTGTCCTTAGTAACGGAACACGAATGCGAATGTCCTTTCAACTAGCAATTGAATTCGTAAGTTTTAGTGAGGCAATAGAAAATGCAATTAATAATGTTTTATTATAGAATTATTTTTGGGCTCTGTCTATATCCATATAAAGATACAAGCCGTGTTTTTGCACTGTCCAATCCTAAGACTCACAAAGCAGATGAAACAGTAAGGGGATTGACAGAATACTATTGGCAGTTGCTGAACGCATTTACCTGGAGATCATATCTTTCGTAATTTTGGTGTGCTTTAGGGACGATAACGGCTTTAATTTGCCCTGTCGTTGGCAAACCTCAAGAGTGATGGCCACTTACAATCAGGCGGTTCCTTATCTGTCGAAGTAGGTAATAGAAACCAGAGCAATTTCGATAGGCTACAAAGAGGAATTTAATTTTTTTTAGTCGACCAACCCGCACTAGGCCAGCATATGGCCTAACCCTTCTCAATCGTACACTCGATTGTGGAGGACGCTCGTGCCCTGCATTGGGACTGATATAGGCTGGTATAATATTATAGCATATTTTATACAACAGTTGCGGCAAATTAACCAACAGGCCACTTCATGGTAAGTGATTACCTCCATCCATGAACATCCACAACTCTTAGGTCATAGATATGCCCCTCAAATCGGACGGAAGCGGGAAAGAAAAAGGATGGGAAGAGGAAAGGGGCATTGGGAATTCGGCAATCCAAAAATCTTACTCACCGAAAGAAACGCGACAGAAAGCTGTCGCTTCACGTCGATTTCCTGTGAAACAGCGGTTCTGGCTACGAGCTTGCTTGCATTCATGCTGAGTGATGACTGAAAATAATATGGCTCTACTTTTAAGTGATTACTTGCAAATGACGTTTGTATGTAATCATCATCATCATCATCATATTCAATTCAAAGGATGTTTACTGCTGCATGTAATACTACGGAGTGCTAAGTTAGAAGAGGCTTGTATCCAGCCACTTTCTGTGACCTACTATAGTTATTGCTATTTTTAATCACATATTTAAACGGTATTAGTACTTCCAGAAAATAATATAACAGCTACAAGCTGGAACTTGTGTTAAATAACTAAATTAAACAAAGTCGTGTCGACTTCCCGCCATTGAGTTTCGAGTAGCTCTCTTACCGCAGCTGTATTAACATGGCAAATTCGATGCCTTTGCAAGTCATATATTGTAATTTGCTGGTTACTGAAAAGCGAGCGGTCTACTGAGCGTCAGGAAACGATTTTATTAAAATTGGTTTGTTGATCTCACAGCAATCGATATTCTTAAGTCTTAACATCATTTTAGGTATGTATTTGGAAATATTTTAGTAAATATTAATGTAAATATTTTAGTTAGATTTTGTAGAGCACGATACAGATTATTCTATTCAGTATACTCTGAAATCGAATCCGAGATCAAAAATGTAAACAAACAAATGTCATTGTAAAAGTGACATTTCAGGGTTATGAAATATTTTCTCAAAAACATATTGGGTATAATTTGATTAGTGAATAGATACAAATGTTGTGAGTACTATGTTTTATTTATTTATATTTATATCTGAATGTTGAACATTTTGAATGTTTTATCATGCCTGTCGACGTGACCCTTGACTAGGGCCCAAACTAATTCTAATGGGTTTAACTCACAATGATTTTCAAAGACCATTCGACTAAGAACACGAGCGCCAAAAATCTTAGGAACAAAAACTTAACAGAAAACGTGAAACCAACACCACGACGACGTAACATGATGTAATCACATGATGTACATTCATCAAGTTAAGCAACTAAATGAACTAAAGGGAGGTGTCGCCGGCGTCAAAGCGACTTATTTGTAGTTAAGGAGACTAAATTAAAAAGTTTTTTTTCAGTGGCCTAAGGTTACGAATTTCTGCATAATACCTGTAGCACTATATGGCCTAACCAGTCTCAATCGTATTCTCGATTGTAGAGTAGGCCCGTGCTCTGCAGTGGGACGTATATGGGCTGATACAGATACAGACCTGTAGCTTAAATATTTTCGTACCATTTTTTTCACACACTTAAAAAAGAAGTTGAAATTATAGTTTATGTAAATATTACACCAAAGAATTTTTATGTGGCTTTGTTTTATACTTATTTAACGAATGAGAATAATTCCAACCTATTTTTTTAACGGTTGTGAACAAACTACCGTGACAAATTATTTTATTGTAGTGGTAACACATTTGTTTAAATTTTTGATCTCGGATTCCATTTCCGACACTGCAAACAAAATGTGTGTAACAAAATGAAGGGTACATTCTATTTCTATCTCTGTCGCGTCTACGCAGTAACATTATCTTCCATCTCGCTTCCCTGTGTACCGTTGTGCACGCGCCATACGCACAGATTTTGTTCCCGATGTCCGCTCCAGTGTAATACCTCAATGCAAAAGGGATTGACCAGTCTAGGCGTCGAACTCAGGACTTCAGGAGCTCACGCTAGTTGACTTATGAGGCGACTTTTCATCTAAACCCTGGCCTACTTCTCGGTGAAAATACAAAAGATGTAACAGGAAAATTGTATTTAATTACCCCAGAACATTCCACAATCATAATGAATATTCTGTTAGCAATCTTGGCACGTTAAATGTGCTGTAATTTTCCGTATTTAATGCAGGAAAAAATAAAGTTTTTAATTAGATTACGCGAATATTTTGCGCAGTTTTTAAGCAAGAATTTCGTGAACGAGGTCGTTTGATATGTGAGAATTAAATAAAATGAAACAGAAAAATGCTTCCGAAGGACGCCTTTTTAAATAATATGTTCATTTATCATTTATATAAAAAATAAATTAAAAACAGTCACATATGATACCATTACTCCACAGTAAGGTACCAAGACTTATGTTGTAGGTATCAGAAACTGCTAGAATTTTTTTGGTCTCAGACTAGGAATATACACGTGGGTCACGCAACATTTGCCTAGGTCCGGGGTCGAACCGATAGCCTCTCTTCACAACAGTCTCAGCCAAGCCATGGCGGCTCTTCAAAATTAAGTTAAGTGAGATAACGCACTTCCTGTTTTTATAATACAAAGTAATTAAAATGCGGGCTTTTGATAAAATTCTCAAAGCGGTTGCGTCACTGCTGTAATTATGTTGGGAAATTAAAAATATCCCCGGACACGCCGGTACACAAGGACGGTGGTGATAATTTATTGTTTTTAATTATATTCCTCTGTCTGTACTGTACATTAGTGAGTTGATGTTTCTCTGCCGCTGTGTAACGGGAAATAGGCGACAAAACTTTTATCTAACCGTTTTGCGAGTTCACGAGGCGCGTGCTTTGGATGTAGAGGTAATATTTTTTCAATTTGTTAATTGAATGATATCAAGGAGGTGGGTAGACAGCCAGTTATTAAAACCAAGTGAGCCGCAGAACTATTTCGCCTCGCAAGAGACAAAAGGACATTTTGCTGAGCTGATTTTGTTTTTTCAACGTTATTTACCTCTTAGTTAATTGGTTTTTCACCCGCTTTGTCACGGGAGGAAGTGGACAATAATTTATTTTTAACTCCTATTAATTTAATGAATTGGTCAAGTTAGACATTCCCGGAGACTGGCCGAGCTTCAATGCTTGGTGTCATTACAATGCGTGCTACAGTTGATCCTGGCTTACAGGAGTTGCAGTGGTGGGTGTCAGGGTGGGCAGTCTCCAATCTTTACTAGTTGAAGAGGCAATACAAGAAGAAGAGGTGGATATCTCAAACATAATTTGTGTTCATGGCAAGCAGGAAACCAATGGAGCGAGAACGAAGATGGTGTGACTGCCTAGGAGTGACAGAGGCAGAAAATGCGGTACAATATTGCACTGCCTGTTACATATTTGTTCGCCCTGTTCCTTTTCATAAAATATCTCAATAGAGGAATAAACTAATTTTGTCGTTTCTGCCTTGGTGATTTCAGTACTTTGAATGTGGAGTTTATACTAATGATTAAGGTATTATGCAGTAAATTTAGTCGTTTAGTCGCTAGATGCAGGATGCTTCCAACAGATCGCTGTAGAGATAATTATGGTAGACCTCTCTACCGCAGTAATTTCTATTATTATTTCCATGCTAGATAGTATGCAAATATCATCTGGAGTTGTATACTACATGGACCTTGTAGAGACTAGAAAGAACTTCCGTGCTTTCCGGCGTTTTTGCCATACCTATTACTGGAATCAAGCATAACAGTTCACATAATAGGTCCCATTTAAATGTAATAATGATTTGATCCGTGGTGCTTTACAGCTGGCTTCTCCGGCTGTAAAAGTCTTTTTGCGAGGTTACCTCTTCAGCTCAATGTTTTGTCACCCGCTTTGCACGGAGGGAAGTGGACAATAATTTATTTCCAACTCCTCCTATTCATTTAACTTTCTGATTAATTTCGTTGCGGGTTAAAGACAAGTTAGACATTCCCGGAGACTCGCCGAGCTTCAATGCTCGGTGTCATTACATTGCGTGCCGCTGTTGATCCTGGCTCACAGGAGTTACAGTGGTGGGTGTGAGAGCGGGACAGTCTCCTACCGCAGTAATTTCAGAAAAAGAATAATGGTGAAAACGTGCAAAGGAAACCTACATTCCTATGAAAATCAAGAATTTCTATGGTACTAGTTATGTGCAGTCCACCTATTCACACTTGGCCAGTGCGCTGGAATCAGGCGTAAGGTCCTCTAATACAAAAAACCCGTGGTTGATCGTGACACATAATTATCTGGTTTTTAGTATTAAGTTATTATTATAAATTAAGTATTAATTGAGCGACGCGACGGAACGTACTAAAGTAAGAATAATGCCGTGAATTATTAAAAGAAACAATAAATAGATTTATGCATAAATTTTTGAGTTCATGGTTAATAAGTACGCGCACAATGCGTCAAGTGTTAAGGAATGATAACATCGTAATAGCGGTATAAACCGTCGTGATCTAGTTTTATTTGACCATAACTAGTGAGGAAGAACATAAAGTAGGTACTCACGAACCGAGCAAAGGAAACCATGCCAACAACAAAACAAGCATTTATGCCATGAATGCTTGTTTTGTTGTCTTTAATATTTTAAGAAACAACATATTAACATACATAAAGGTTTTACTCATTTGAGACAATAAATATAATATAAAAAAAATATTTTATTATCTACATTGATATAGATATCATATGTTGGTCTATGTTCAGCAGTGGATTTTTGAAGCTGAAGAAATGAATGATGGTGAAATAGCTCAAGTAAATATACTCGTAAAATAGTTTTCCCTTCACATTATACATGATATAGTATGTAGAAAAAAGAAAAGGCAGAGGGGTGAATGGTCATTCAGTTTACATTTAATTATTTTTATTTCATTACTAGCTGTATTCATTAATAATTAATTAAATTATCTTAAATTTTCTAAAATAAATGTAGCTCGAGTTACTCCTTATTTTATCAGCTACCTGACAATAAAAGTCCCGTCAAAATCGGTCCAGCCATTTCAGAGATTAGCCGGAACAAACAGACAGACAGACAGACAGAGGGACAGACAGACAGACAAAAAAAATTCTAAGATCATTTTCGTTATAGGTATCGTGTATATAACGATATGTAATTGTACATTTTTTTTATTTTCACTTTACAAACAGACACTTCAATTTTATTTATATGCATAGATATATCTATACATTAACACCTCACGGTACATTGGTCTTACTATTTAGCTCTAGACCACTGAAGCGTTCTTACTGAAAATAAAACAAAATGGATGATTGACGTGTTTCATACATCAGTAGCCATATTAGATCGATAATGTCTAATAAAAGCCTCAGTGCCGTTTCCCATAATAGATAACTAATGCCGATCGATATCATACTCTAAATTATTACTGCTCAAGACAATTTCTTAATGAACCGCGCGCACGAAATTCTGGGTCACTGAGGTGTGAAAGTAGAGTAGATACTGTGAAAAAATTCTCTGCGCGCATATTAAGCACGCGGAAAATCATTGGAGCGACAAGTAAGATGGAGTGACTGAGAAAGATTGAGAGACAAAGAAATACGTACATACATAAACTTATGCCTTATTCCCAGAAGGGGAGGCAGAGGTACCAGGTCACCCACGTTTTGTCTTGTATTTTCCGTCCCATGATGTGGTAAGGGGAGATCATATCAGGCACAAATTTCGAATTCGATGAAGCGGTCTCCATCCAGCGACTTCATGCAACTTTAACCAAGTAGTCCGTCAACTTTGTGGATGTTTTAGGGCATTCAATCACTTACCATCAAGTAAACAATTTGCTTATCTATCGGACCTGTATAACTACATTGAACAAAAAAATTTAGTACCGCTCTTTTTGCATGAAACATTTTGTACCAGGTGTCCCTTCTGGTTTATTATTTAATATTCCCGACTCTGCCTCCGCCACGCCGAGACCAACTTCCTCGTTATAAATTCTAATGCGGGAAGGTCGGGATTGTCATAATATAATGTTGCGTTGGAATGACGCAATGCACGAATTACGGAGACTAGTCTTTTGAAGACTAATTTAGATTTTGTCATTGTAAATTTTGAACTTTTTTAATTCTTTGCATGGTTTTAAATGCTTAAAAAGTGAAATAAGATTCTTTTGGAAATACAATTGAATTTTAATGATCAGTTCCAAAGCGATTAAAAAGCAATTTAATTACAAAAATATTTGATAAACAGTACCTTGTTAATTGTTTATAAGTAAATAAAAATTTGTTTGAATTTATAATTAATGAATAAATAAACAGCATTTGTCAATGATTTCAGTAACTTCATTCTACAATTTACACAGTATAGTAACCATACCAAAGTTGACATGCTTGTGCTGTGATCGTTAATAAATCATATTGAATATTGCTCAATGATTTGCTTGGTAAATAGTTTAGTATTCATTACATTACCGCCCACATGTAGAATTGTTCCTTAATTAAATGCCAGTTTTAAATCACAAAAATATGACGTATTTGTCCCCAACACCAATCAATTTGTAACTAGCGTGCAGCAGTTCGAATTTCGAACAACAATTCGCTAATATTCATCCCGCCACAACAAAGTATACGATTCCCACCCAGTGACCCAGTCCATCCCGGCCGTTGCACACATTACCGCCCACGTGTAGTAATGTTCCTTAATTAACTGCCAGTTTTAAATCGCTATAATATGAAGTATTTGTGCCCAACACCAATCAATTTGTAACTAGCGTGCAGCAATTCGAATTTCGAACAACAATTCGCTAATATTCATCCCGCCACAACAAAGTATACGATTCCCGCCCAGTCCATCCCTGACGTTGCACACATTACCGCCCACGTGTAGTAATGTTCCTTAACTAACTGCCAGTTTTAAATCGCTATAATATGAAGTATTTGTCTCCAACAACAATCAATTTGTAACTAGCGTGCAGCAATTCGAATTTCGAACAACAATTCGCTAATATTCATCCCGCCACAACAAAGTATACGATTCCCACCCGGTCCATCCCGGACGTTGCACACATTATCGCCCACGTGTAGTAATGTTCCTTAATTAACTGCCAGTTTTAAATCTCTATAATATGAAGTATTTGTCTCCAACACCAATCAATTTGTAACTAGCGTGCAGCAATTCGAATTTCGAACAACAATTCGCTAATATTCATCCCGCCACAACAAAGTATACGATTCCCACCCGGTCCATCCCGGACGTTGCACACATTATCGCCCACGTGTAGTAATGTTCCTTAATTAACTGCCAGTTTTAAATCGCTGTACATGACGTATTTGTTTAGATTCGTGTGCCGTGCGGTCGGCCGCAAGCCAAATACATTTATAATAACACTGTCCAATGTCCGTAAATTAAAATACATGCTAACTTTACGGGATTTTGTAACGTGTAAATTGTTTGATGTTTTTATAGTTTCATGTGGTTGTTTATGTATTACGAGCGCCATCGCCCGGCTTCTCCCAGGCTCTGTTCTGTTCTGTATCAGGCCATATATGTACGTTCCACTGCAGGGCACGGGCCTCCCCTACAAACGAGAGTACGAATGAGAGGTTAGGCCATATACTTTATGACGAATATTTTTTGTTCCAACATTTTTCAATTAATGCCCCGCTCTTTATGATCACAGTTTGATGTTTTACTTATTTGAAGCCAAAATAAATTTTCGTTCCAATAAACAAACTCTTAACTTTATTATATGGGTATATTAGTATCGGCATAAAGTTTCAACATGACAACTACACACATTTTTCATTCCAAATCACGTAGACATTTTTTACGCGATATTTTCTCAAACATAGATATTGGAGTTTCCTCAAACATTTATCAAACCACATTTGCCAACTTTTAAATCAATTTCCTCCGATGAGGAGTAAAGATACGTCCTGATTACATATTTTGTTAACTTATCTAAATGAAATCAGTTCAATAACGCAGGTTTGCGATGAAAAAGTTTTTTAAATAAATTCATCGCAAACATGTAGATATTGGTCTGTATATAGTAAATTTATACTTTGTTTTAACGTATCACGTCACATTTTTTTTGCATATAAATATTTAGTTCGTAAAATCGGTAAATTCGTTTTTTTTACATACTTGATTTCAGGATCTATATTTTTATTGTATACTCTATGACCATTTTAATCTATTGTTACTAACCTGTAGTACTAGGAAATATTGGCATTTCCAATTAATATCACTACCTTGTTATTTTGAAGCCTTAGCATGCTCTACATTTCTGCTATAGCTAATTACCCTCCACCAGAATGTGTAAACATAAAAACTGACCATATACCTATTATAACCATTTATCACAACTAAAATTAAACATACAAAATTGATTGTTTAGTGTCTTCTTTAAATGAGTTCGTAAAAAACTCACTCTTTCATAGACTACACGAAATCTTATAAAAATGTTAGCCGGTCGGCTTTGTGAATCACTACCTATTGCAATAGTGATAGCCAAAGTTTGCTTATTTATATTACTTGTGAAATGTTATTACCAAAATCACCTGATATTTGTAATTGCCATTGCTATTTATTCCTACACTACTACTCGTAACATTTCTTTCTTCCTGTAAGAAAAGTAACAAAAAAATATTTATGTATTTTATGGTTTAAACCGAGAAAAAACGTGTCATAAAATATTGTTTTATTAAATCTGTATCTGTGGCCCCTTGGAAGAACTTAAGAGCGTATACACCTTGCGCGCAAAGTCAACTATAGGTATTTCTTCGTTAATTTCACGCACACATAAGCGACCAAAGCTGTGTGCGTAGAGCTGCCGCATCGGCTCGCTATACAATCGGCTCGAACAACTTTGATCCGTGCATTTCAAATATTCAATTGAAATGTAACTGTAACATAATATCATAAAAATATTTATTTGCATTATAAGTAGACAAATATTACTGTGCAAGCAAAGAATAATACAAATTTAGATACTAATCATATTTTCGTTCTTATTACATTGTTAAGTTGCATTCAAATCAGTGTTCAATCAGTAGACACTACGAACGTTTTATTGACCATTTCGTGTTCGAACACATAAATAGTGTTAGGGGCCTTACAACCTCTTACAATTACGAAATATATTTAATATTATATTACAATACATTACATAATTTAGCCTCGGAATTACATCCCATTATATTACCTGAAACATAATTTATACTCACTACAAAATCATTGTAGGTAATAAAAATAATTAAATATTTACTACCAAAGTACTAAGATGTGGTAATCGCAGTCCGCGCGTGGCTATTTTTCTACGCACGGCAAAAATCGACTGCAGCTAGGCCGGAGCGACGAGCGAAACGTCCTCCCTCTAGAAGGCCTTGCGGCGGTCTGATTTGAGCCACGTCGGACAGCGTGTTTTATAGAGGTTTTTAAAATATTTGTAGAAAACATGAAAACTAATTTTGTTGAAATATAAAAATGGTAATTTATTGATAAGATGTTCTTCTATTATAATATGCAATTGCTATAAAAAATTATGTACGATAAGTTGGTGAAAAAAAATATGTTCTTGACGAGAGTTTCTGAATAATTTCGCATTGTTTAAATTTTTATTTTTCAGGAACTAAACACAAAAAGATTATTTTTCTCAGCAAAATCCCTCCACAAGGGTCTTATTAGTCTGATAATATTTTTATTTTCATCTTATATTTAGTGGTTTCGGATATCTTAAGCTTCTAAATTGCCATTTAAAGCCTAAATAACGAAACTTGTGTTCAGTAATCCTTATAGTACTCAAAAATTATCCATCAATCTATAATGTTTTCCAACAAAATCCCTAGATGACAACCTTTTCTAAAATAAGTACTAATTATTTTTCCTTTAAATTGTTTATTGGTGGCTATTAACTCATTTGAAAAGTCCTGTTTTTAAGCCAAAAAGCGCGCACAGGGTATAAAAGCTCTTAATGATCATCTTGGATTACCTAAGAATGCTGCAGAAATCCTCGGTTCTTAACGAAAGGAAAAGAATTCATTAGATTATGATACATATTGATATTTAAATTAATATATGGCATAGTAGGACCTATATTTGGTACTTGGAGGCCCGCCTTCAGTGTATTACGCATATATTTCGATTTTTTGTTTAGTCAAGTCAATAAGCAAATTAATCAGCGGGTACAAGTACAATGAAATAAATATTATTTTTTGCTTTGCAGTGGTATTTTCATTATTATTTTTTACTTTTTAGTAGTGTAAGTTTTAAACTCGGTATTTACTCGTATTGAAGTACTATGTCATATAAATATAATAAATGTGACGTGGTATATATAATATGAATACCGTTTTCTATTACTTTTAAGACAATTAAAACAAATATTAATGATTTAGCAAAAAAACTTTTCAAAATTTTTTTTTTGGCTGGCCTGTGTAATTATCAGAATTTAATTTATTTTCGTCCGTTTTCAACTTCCACTTATTGGTCCAATTTCCATGATTAAATTTCATATAGCAATGTCGTGATTTTATTGATATTTAACCATTATTCTTATAGAATTTATAATGTAGATTATAGAGGGAGTTCTTGTATTTAAAAAACATAGATAAAATTTGTGGTACCGGCCCACCTTTTTAAGCTCTTAATAAAAAAATAATAGGTTATGGCTATTTAATTAAACAAATATATAAATACTCTAAGACAAATATCTACGTTTTTGAATACATAAATGTATGACAGCACTCCCACTGTATTATAATTATGTCTATACTCTAAGGAGATCCAAGTTTATCCAAGTTCCAACTATAATAAATAGTTAGTAACTGAGAATGATTTGAAGAAATTGTATTAAACAAAACTCAAAGTAAACTATAATGTAAGTATGTATATATACATTTGTATATACCAATCGGTAGTATAAAATTATGTATAACTTGTTTTTATTAATAGAAGAATATAAAAGTTTAAATCAGGCAAATGTTATTTGCATAAGTAATTAAATATGATTAATATTTTGGCGTGTGTGACATTTGGCTTCCTATGTTTAATGTATTTTATTTTGGCATAATGTATTTTTAATAGCCACACAAAAATCTCGGTAGCGTTAATAAAAAAAGTAGCGACGGGTAATAAAATGTATGTTCATGCTTATTTAACTCTTGCATATATTAGAGCAAGGGTATGTAAATTAAAAAAAATGTTAACTATTACTATAGTTTTCGAAAGTGAACGTACGTATTAGTATTTATTTATGGCATTTGAACGAAAATTTAATCCTTTTTCGTATCCTACTCTTATCTGACAAGGTGCACCTAAAATAATGTGTTTGTTAATGTTGGGAAAAGGTTGAAATTTTAATTTTACGACGAATAGCTGCCATAAACAATGGGAAATCAATATACAGTACAAAATTATATTTTTATGTAAAATATGCTATATATTCGTTCCTTCCATAAGCCGAAAAATACAACAAGCATGAATACAGATTCTTAGAATTCGGCCGAAGGTGAATGCAATGTTAGCCATGGTGAATTCTTGATGTTATCAGTGTGTTGGTGTGTGTAACAACAAACAGATGTTTAATATTTATTATCTGTAATTATTAATACTCGTCTGTAGCCAGAAACAACACGCGCCGTCTATCTACTAAACCATCTAATTTTAATAGATTTTAGATGAACAAAGTGATTTAAGACTTATTTATTTATTTATTTATCTAAAACTTTATTGTACACCTAAAACTAATACAGAAAAAATATTAAAAAAAATGTACAAAAGGCGGTCTTATCACTCGAGGCGATCTCTTACAGACAACCATGGGATGGATTAGATGGAACGACGGTTTTGGGGTACCATAAGACTTTTGCATTATAATCTTAGAGTAGAAATTTAAAGATTAACTTACTGGAACAATATTTAATGTATTTTTTTCAGTCTCAAAAACAGAGAAATTAATTAAATTTATTGTGAGCACAGATTATAAAATATATGAAGCGATGTTCTGATAAAAAAAAGCAAAAGTAACTGGCTGTATGGATTCCAATAAAGAGAACAATATTAAAAAAAAAGAAAACATATTACAACAAATAGACACAGACAAGGCCGTGATTAAAGAGAGCACGTTTTGCTATAATCCATTCCTGTCGATCGTGTTGTGTTGCCTTCGCCATATCTGGTACAAATTAGAAGCAGTTCCAACTTTGCAACACTAACGATGTGTACACTTTATCGCTGTGGTTTTACAATGTTTTGCTGTAGAAATAACTATATAATCTACTTGAAACTATTTCATATTGCTCCAATTTATGGAGCGAACAAAAAATAAAATACTGTTGTGTTTAAAATTATGCAGTAAGTATCGAAATTAAACTTATGATTCATTCAGATAGACTGTAATATTATGATATAGATAGTGAACTTGCTTAGCTGGAGTCATTGTCTTTCCATAGATACGAGATTTAGATTCTCATGAATTGAATTTACCTATGTGGTTAAAGAAAAAGGTCAATTAGTTATAGTTTGAATAAAATAGCCAGTATCATACATACTTAGGAATATAAAGCAGGTAAGTAACCAATACCAACTTCACTCACATTTTCCATTGAAATAAAACTTATTTTTCCTTCCCGAATGTCAGTACATTTAAAAATTGCTTATACCACATTCGAAAAAAATTTACACATTTACCAGGCTGGTTCGACAAAACGAATTGCCAATGTCCCAATGTCCGATCGTTAACAGACTAATCTGTCGGCATAGCCGTGCCAAACATATCTGCCAAAATAGCGCTAAAAATACGGCATATTTTCGCCGGACAATGGAAAAATGACACAATATCGAATCCGCTGACGCCGGTATCGGTGGCTCGCTGGACCAATAAATTGTATGCGATGCCCCCTTTAATAGTCTATTGACAAACATCGATCAATTTGAATTGTTTGCGCTGGGTCAGTTTTGTGCACTTTGGTTCACCTTGCTGATGTATTCGCTTTTTCCTGATTAATATTATTTGCTTCAAAAATGACGTAAAGAGCCCTTGTATTTTTCATTTTCATTTCTATAATTATACAAAGTATTAGGAAGAACACTTCCATGTTTAAAATTACGTCATTCTGTTAAGGCGACCTATCTAATTTACATGCAGTACGTTACTCGTATATTACAATTTAATGATATGACATAAATATTTTTTAATGTTTTCAGTAAAATATTTTTGATCTGTTTGGTTTTAATCGGCTTTTTATGTAATGATTCGTCACGTTCTATATTACCCACGGGGATAAATATGCATATGTATTGTATCTGAATACATTTGGACATTATTACAGATCTAAATTAATTTAATTTTGTGTGGTGGCAACTTTTGCGTATGAAGTATGACCAAAGAAATGGATGGGTCCTTATGCTTCACGAGTTGAATGAAGTAAGACAGACTTACATATGATTTGAACATATTCTTCTATTCTGTAACGGCTGTTCTCTAAATCCTATCTATCTTTAACAAGAGTTTAAAATAGATACCATTACTATGTCGGTACAATTCTACACTTCAATAAACTAAGATTGAAATATAGGTTTGTCTTACCTAGCTATCTTTAAACATGTGCACCATATTAATATCTCTCTATCTTTGTTAACTAAAACACTAACTGTATCGAAATATCTTTTTATCTAATGAAATCAAAGTTAAAGATAGATAGATTATAAAGAACGGTTGTTAGACATTTTCAAATATAACCAAAGAACCGTCATAGGCTCAACATTACTAATATAAGTCATACTGTTTTCTTTGGACATACAAATCGTCTGTTTTATCAACCCATCTCCATAATTCATTGCATCTTACGTCACTGTTTAGCCGTAACGCACGAGCGCAGAATAACTGCCGCCCCCAATCTTCATTTGGATATGACGAAATTGTTTTATTTATCGTCCCCATGAACATGCGTCGAGGCTTGACGTCATTTTGCATTCAGTTATTGACAGGAAATAAATATAGGCGTACTGAGCTTAGAATAGACGGGATTAAGCATCTGATTGTGCGTTTCCTTAAATGGCTGGTGCTTATTTTAGCCCTTTTTGGGCAATAAATATGTGGCATTCCCCATTATAAATTCGACTGATTAATAGTAATCTATTAAAATAGTTCATTGTTTAACGCTGAACTGGCCAAACGGAAGTAATTTTTTTTTTATTGCAATGAATGCGAAACGAGCTCGCCATTTGCCTGATGGTAACCGATACGACCGCCCATGGACAGTAGCAAAACCAAACGACACCATGAATTAACAAGCAATGCTTGGTATTAAACTGCGCTCGTCATCTTGAGACATAAGATGTTAAGCCTCAATATGTCCAGTTACTTCGGCTACAATAACCTCCAACTAGGACACAACAGTGCATTTAGACAGCTGTTTGGCGGAGGTTGAATAAAAACCACGCAGAAAAAGTTGTTTCCTGGTGGCATATAAAGACCAAAGCTGACAAATGTTTTGTAATGCTAGTAAAGAGTTATTGAGGCGTAAAAAGAACATCTCGGTAGGTTGCTACTTAAAACAATTATCATTAGTTGGGTCATATGTTTTGAGAAAAATACTTAATACATGTTTGTTATTATTTTAGAGGCATTATTCTTTAATTAAAACTATCTGTAATTATGAATGTCCCATGCAGACTACTCATCCATATATTTGGAAAATATGTATGATATGCCATTCCACACTAAGTCAGCTTGGTAGACGATGAAATAAATCTATTCAGTCGAATTTTTGATTATAGAAAAATCCTTTGCTAAACAATATATTCTATTTGGGTATGTATTTGCCGCTACCGTATTACTTTTTTATACGTACATAAACTCACGCCTTTGTTCCATAAGGGGTAGGCACAGGTGCCTTAACAACCACAATCCACCTTGCCACATTTTGGAACAAAGTTCCTTATCGCGCGTTGCGAAAGGGGGCTAGACGGAAAAAAATAAGACCAAAAGTTGTAATGACACTTTAAAACATTTGACAGTCGTTTTTTACAACTTTAGTTTGTTACCCTTGTTATCTTTGCCAATTATTACTAAAATTGAGCCTACTGATTAAATTTATATTAGATTATATTTGTTAATAATAATATATATATATATATATATATATATATATATTATTATAACTTAAAAGAAATAAAATTTTATTACCATTCCTTCACTAATCAATTTCAGAATAAAATAAATGATCTTACATACAATATGTATGTTCACTATTATGCTCCAACCTAGTCTTAGAGCTAGTTTTATAGTGACCGATTTGATTTATCGTCAGTTATCACCGGTTTATCTGCGATATGCCTCGCCATACGGACTACATTATAATGATAAAATAGTACATAAATAGTATGTATTACTTCTATTATCAATGTTTTATAATCCGTTTAATTATCGGGATTTGTATTTTTGGTAAAACGTCTGTGGTATTTAATTAAATATTGATTGCGAAATATTTGTGTAAAGTTACATTTTGTGGTTGTTGAATTGTTTCATTGCTTTGGAATGCAGTTGCAGCCATGAAAATAGTTCTTTAGATACAAAGTTGTACTTCTTTATTTATTGCACATTCCAATAAAAAGTATATATGAAAATGTTTAAATACGCTTATAGAATTTAGAATTAAGACAATATTTTGTAATAAAGCCTCTGGGGCGCAGTTGGTTTGACGCCGCCTCTGAAAGGAAAGGCCGCGGGTTCGATCACCGCACCATGTCTATGTGATCCCCTGTGGATATTTGTTGCGGGTGTGGGTGCTTGTGAGACCGAAAAGTAACTCGTAGTTTCTGATACCCACGACACAACTCGTTCTTAGTGTGAGGCAGGACTATGTATGTGATTGTTGGATGTATTTATTTATATAATCCATACATTTTCGTGGATAATTCATATTTATTTCGCCCACATTTGGTTAAATAAGTACCGTAGGCGACGTTGTGTGGGGCGACTGAGGGCGGACGCCCACGGTCTTGTGGGCCTAGGGGCTTCATGCCTTGAATTCTGAAGCACCTGAGTTTAATAAAACCTTTGATATTATTGGAACAAAAAAGATTCTTTTCGCATTATCAGGAGTCCACGCAAAATACATCTCGCCCTCAGAGATTTTCGTCTCGTGCCATCCTGATGGAGATATTAACTCAACATTAAATAGTAGAATGGACAAGTTATATATTTGCTAAGTGTTCTATATACAAACGGTCTTATATACTAATATGCGTTTATAAACTGACAATGAATAAAACCCTAAGTGTTGATAGTCCACTTGTTGATAATTTGGACTTAGTATAGTTGAGATAAGTTATAGTTTAACAATCCGCACTAGGCCAACGTGCTTGACGATATGGCTTAACCACTCTCAATCGTACTCTAGACTGTAGAGGAGGCCCTTGCCCTGCAGTGGGAAGTAGATATAGGGGCTGATGCAGATAGTTGAACTTAACAGAAAGTCGCTGGATGCGGGCCGCTTCTAACAGGTTGATGTGGAGATCCTTGGGGGAGACCTATGTTTAGCAGTAGACTTCTTATGCTGAAATGATGATGGTCATAGTTGGACTTTTTAGTTGTTCATATGATTTGTTCGTGCGGGTTTGAACCCGCGAGCCCCGTCGCAGAAAACCACACTTTAGCCTTTGAGCCAACCAGTAGTCATTATGTATGAATATAAGGATGAATCAATAAATGCACAATTCACAATGTACTTCACGAGGCCGAAACCGCGAACAACAATGAGTGTTTAACAAAAGAGGTTTCTACATACGTCAGAAGTAAATTAGTCCCATATAGAATACATTAAGTTTGAACGACAGATGTTATGAGGGAAGTAATGTGGCAATTGAATGAAGCTGAATATGCGGAACTTTAGGTGGCCTGTACTAAACAGATTAAAATGGGGAATTAGAAGATTTGGCGGCATAAACCATTATCGCTGAGATTAAAGCTCATAGTTTACTTTAGGTTGGCTATTTCAAGTGGATGGGAGAGGATCTGACTGTAAAGGAACCATACTTCTACGCAGGTATTGCTAGAACGATATGGTGGAAGGTGATCTGCGCCAACTTCGAGTTAGTAACTGGCGAGAGATGGCGGAAATCAGAGAAAAGTGGAGACCTCTCGTTTCGCAGGCCAAGTAAGTACATAACATATTTATTCTGGTAAATATTTCAGCCGTATGAGGGGTTAAAATATATATGTGTATGAAAGGCATTTAAAAAAATCATTTGTAGGAGTTATTTGGGATTAAAGAGTAATCGGTTCATTTGAAAGTATGTGTCGCCTCCGCCCTTTAACACCCACGACAATTGTTTCATCATCATCAGCACTTTGCAGTCCACTGTTGGTCACAAAGCCCGCTCTGGTGCTTTGTACAACCAGTCGCTGCAGGCTCTCTTAGACAAGTCATCGGGCCATCTGGCCAGAGCTTTAGCTTTTTTTCTTCCCACGCTAAATTTAACAGATCTTTTGTCCTTTTGAAAACCGGCAAGGAAATAAATGATGATAGGTGCCTGGTCGACGGTCTCTTCTCCATCATGAGGGACCAATTTTGACTCATGCTGGGCTGCCTAAAATAAAACAAATATAGAGCACATCTTCTCCTGTTATATCTATGATCGCTCCTAATATGGACGACAGTCACCGATGGGTTTTAACAGGTGTGCCTACATCATAGACGTAGTATCAATAGACTTGACATGCATTTGACATATATAGTCCATCTCACTTAGACTTATGCATAAACCTTAAAAAATGAAAGTGACAAAACACAATTTGCGGTCCTTGTCATAGTTTCACATAATTTTGTAGGGCAACACTGCGTGTACCCAAACAAATAAGACGTGCGGTTTGTTAGAAACTTGAATTACTGAGTATTTTACGAATATTTGCGGTCAAAAATGTATGTAAAAGAGTGTTGAAACTGATTATAAGACAAAAGGTATGGTGTGCTGCTTTATTATTGGCTGTGATAGCCTATCTAAACGATAATATGAAAATATAACCTCTCACTGGTAAGTGCATTTTATTTAGTATATTGGTAAAAATAAATGTAGACGTTCATTATTACTAACATCTGCAATTAGTATTTCATAGAATACATTGAAAAATAGGATTATATTTGCATAAAAAATAAAAATGCTTTTTTTTTTACTTTATGTCTGTCCCTTACGGTGGAACTCGAATGTCGAGTCCATTTGATACTACGTCCATGGCCTACATAGGATTTGCTTACGTAGCTTCTGCAAATGTGGTTAGAAGGAAAGTGACCAGGTTGTTTTCGGTTTTCTTTGGTATTACTGGAAGGGGAAATAGTAGGTTCCTTTCGTTAAAAAAAGAATGAATGCTTTGTTGCAATAACTAAAGTTTGAAATATGTACAGCCACTGTATGCGACTTCATTTTATACTATTATGTAATATTTCTGTTTCTGGGTACCCCACCCAGAACATATATTACTACAAGAACAATCAGGTTATAAATGCGTTGTTATAAAATTATAAAAAAAACATAACTTCATTGTGAGATACAAATATTTGACTAATTAAAAGATTATCATAATCTTATCTCTTACAAAATGCGTATGTAATATTCATAACAGAATATGTTTGAATATCACAGAATGAACTTTAATAAAGCCTTGACTCTTATCAAATGCCACTAACTTACAATATTTAAACCATTGGGTTCGTATTGATATCGCAGAACCAAAAGGTGATAAGTGTCCAATCAATACTTTGTTGAGAATGGTTATCTCACAATGAAATATTTTGTGAGTCACGACGTTTTCATAAATTGCTAAGAATAATATACAATATACAAAAAGTATAACACCAAAAATTGTACTGAGCGTTCTTTGCCATATCAAGTATTGTGTCCTGGGTATCAGAAACTACGTAATTAGTATAATTAGGTCACAACTTGGGAGATGTACAAATATTTGAATTGACAACCCTATGGCGTAGTTGGTTAGAGCCTAGCTGAACCGCGGGTTCGATCCTGCACCCAGACAAATGTTAGAGACCGACAAGTATTTGTCTCAGATCTGGTATTTGTGGGACCAAAAAGTCCCACAAAAACCAGATCTGAGATAGTAGTTTTTGATTCAAGACTTAACTGATCTTGATGTCGAGTCAGGATTATGCATTGACATTGTTCAGGATTGCATGATTTTATTAATTCAATTAATTAATTAATAAATACACCCATCACGAACGACAAAATTCGAGGACTCTTGTTTCACAGTCGGTTGTACAATTGTATTTCTGCGAAGTTAGGATAGATCTCACTTTAATTATTTAAATTTATTAGAAAAATGGTAGTAGAAAAGATCACATGCATTTGATCAGTAGACCTAATAACTCAGAGTTGCTTGCTCAACATTGAGAATATTGGGACACATATATGGACACTTATAAGTAATTTAGCTATTGATAATGTACTATTCGAATTGTGTAATCAAGTCTAAGTTGGACAAACGAATACGGTTCTTATCTGTTGCGTAAATGTATTGTTGTCACTGTTCGGTTCAAAGGTTTTGAGATAAAAAAAAAGACGGGTTGCACTCCGGGAGTGCCGGCAGAAGTGAAAACTTGATTAACGTTGAGCATGTTTGATATTCTGGAATGGTTAGGGTAATGGTTAATTAATAATTTTGCACCAATTGCTTTATCAGTATAAAAGTACTATCATTTACGTGGTAGAATACAATATTCATTTATTGCGCTATCGTACACAAACATGACAATTTATGTTACATTAAAAATTTAACACTTTAAAACTATTACAATTATTTTACATTAAAAAGATTATCTCTCCGAAAAATCAACTTTCATCCATAATTTCAACGACTTTTTCACCATCATCATTACCAGAACTATCATCGCCAATCTCTAAAACTGATACGATAGGTTTATGGTAGCTGAAGTAAGAAACGAACAGTTTTGATTCGAACCTATTTAAATGTCTAATAAAGACCGCATCAATAGTAGTTTTGTATTTCGTTGTGCTAAGATTGCGATCATTCGACATAGTTAAACCAAATTCATTATTTAAAAATTCAATTAATAGTTGATTTTTATCGTCTGCGAAGTTTATGTTGAAATCTCCACTCAAAATCATTGGCAATTCATCAAAGCTTTATAAACTGACAGCTAACTGACAGCTGTCTACTCTCCATCCGTCTTACGCTTTTCGTCTTACGATCAGGTCACGTGTCGTGACGCGAGTTTAAGATTTTATACCCATTACAGAAAAAGTGCTCAACGCCGCTAAAGAAGTTTTCACTTCAAAAATACGCGTTTATTATTTATTTAATCCTTTATTGCACAAAATAAAAATACAGTGAAGAAACAACACAATAATAATAGTACAAAAGGCGGCCTTATCACACTAGGTAATTTCATCCATTTCTTATTGTTTCTTCCGTTTCTTATTGTTTTAGAACCGTTATTCATTAAGTAACATTATCTACATTCGCATATGAATAAATATGAGCCATATATGGGCCTTCTGTATGTAGTATTTCGATATTTTACAAGCGGTAGAGCCAGTCAAGGGACTTATGGATGAATCAGCCGATCTAATTGGGCTAGGGAAATTGTCTTCAGAAAAACCAACAAAAAGCGACGGGTTTGCTGTCGTGTTTTGTTTGGTGAGTAAGATTGCAATTGGCGTTATATTCCTTTTCTCCTCTGTAGTACCTTTGGTATGAATAACACACTAGCTAACCGCGTTCGCATTACCCGGGGACGGCTGCCATGGTGATATGCCATATAATGAACGCAGCCGTGTGCGCTCCCGTCCCGCTCCCGCACCTCACCTCACATCTTACTTCCGACTTTCTTCTTCGCCGCGCTAGCAACGCATACGCATCGACATTGTAAATTTTACTAAATTAGAGTATTGTATAGAACTAGTATTGATTGTATGTAATACGCGACTTATGCCTACTACGTGAATGCTGATATGGTAATAAACGAATCCACCCACGAAAACACTTAATACTTCACGAGGTGTAGGCATATCCCTACTCGAGGGTTGAACTATTCACACAGCCACAGTCAGCAGTCGAATGCCCGCCAACCTCGTGCGTGCAGACACTACATCCTTTCGTCCTATTTACTTCATTTTCTTCTTTTATTATAAGACGCCAGCACTGCAACTATTTTCCAAGCAATATAGATGTTGATAGATATGTTCACAGGCAGGCGTTGATCATTTACCATTGGTAAGTCGTTTTCTTCGTTGCTGGTCTTATGAAATAAGAAACTTAATGTTATTGTGGTTTTAGTCAAAGATAGATTTTATTGGAGTTTAGTCTATAGAATTTTCAATTTATTCTATGGCTTTTATTTGGGTTTCTCGTTGTATCGAGTTATCGGAACTAGTATTTACAGCTTAGTGAGACGTATAAAGTATAAACTATCTTCTGATGTGAGGACTGAGGGGTAGTTGATGACGTTTTTCGTGACGTGTGTGGCATTGTTCGAGGCCCAATATTTTACCACAATCCTATTTTATGTTTACATTAGTAACATACATAAGCTCACGCCTTTTCCTCAAAAAGGGTAGGCAGAGGTGCTACCAGGACACCCTCGTTTCGGCTTGTGTGTACCGTCCCACGATGTGATGGGCGAGCCTATCGCTATATCGGGCGTAAATGTGGGAATAGTTCCATGTTGGGTTCATATCAAACAAATATCGTTTGGATAGTATTTTGTATATCTTTATTTCGGTGTACAATAAAGCATATATAAATAAATAAAATAATCTTAGGTATATTATTCTTCTTATAAATTCGTCTTAATTTCGTCGTCACTTCAGTCGTCCTTCAAATTTTCCATCGTCTTTCAGACTCTTCTCCCTTATTCCTTCTTTCCGTACTAAGTGGTGGTAGGACTTATGTGTCCGCCCGGGTAGCGACCACCGTCCACGAGGCGTAAAGACCGCCATAGTGATCTCCGTAAGGGGATCGCGTTCCAGGATCAGCCAGTGGTTTTCCGGTTTCTTCGAAGAACTTAGGTCCGGGCATGAGGTTGTACCGTGTGGGTATTTTCGGTCCTCTGTCGAAGGGAGGAGAGTTGATCCGCCGGCCAGGGAGACCCGTAGAAACGGTTGTCCGCTGGCCGCCCGCGGTGTAGTACAGGGGCCCAATCGGGGCTAACCACCTCGAGACGCTGCCTCACCATGCCGCGCATAATCTTGGGTGGGTACGTCGTGCCGGTTGGTGACCGGAAGTGGGGTCCCGGCGGCCCATCCCGGGAGGGTACGGGGGCCCTTCCGTCCGGCGGATCAATTCGCTTCCTGCCGACCCTTTCGTGCCGGTGCCCATTCGGCCTTCTTAGTGCCCGAACCTATGATCCTCGTTGCCTCTTCACCAATCGCATCCTTTCTACCATGACAGTGCAACTAAACAGAGCAGGTCCTTCAGCGGTGCTTAACCCCACCACCGCGTTCACTATGGAGTTCACTAACATCCGTGGACTCCATACGAACCTCAATGCCGTCCACCACCATCTTGAGACGGCCCGGCCTGCTTTGCTCTTCCTAACGGAGACGCAGATTTGTTATCCGACCGATAATTCTTACCTGTTGTATCCCGGTTATTCGCTTGAAGTAAACTTCAAGCCTAAAGCCGGGGTATGCTTGTATGTTCGGTCGGACATCTGCTGTCACCGTTTGCACTGCATGGAGGACCCCTCCTTCTCCGCTCTGTGGGTGCACGTGGATCTAGGTTCCCTGAGCCGCATCTACGTGTGCCTTTACAGGTCTCACAACGGGGACGATGAGACGACTCGGCTGTTCAGGTATCTTAGCCAGGCGGCTGATGACGCGCAGGCGCAGTTCCCGTCGGCCGAAATGGTGGTCTTGGGGGATTTCAATGCTCATGACGAACTGTGGCTGGGCTCCTCCAAGACTGATCATGCTGGCAGAGCTGCCCATGCATTCGCTCTGACTCATGACTTGACACAACTGGTGAACCAGCCCACCAGGATCCCGGATGTGGCGAGTCATGCGCCTTCTTTGCTGGACCTTCTGCTGGCGAGTCACCCAGCCGGGTATCATGTGACCGTTAGTGCGCCTCTGGGCACTTCCGATCACTGCCTGGTTGGGTCGTCAGTACCGATCGCATCACCTCCACGTCCCGTGCAGGTTAGGCGAAGGGTCTGGCATTACTCGTCGGCAGATTGGGATGGTATGCGGGAATATTTTGCATCCATCTCTTGGAGGCAGCGCTGCTTTGAGGGTAAAGATCCCTCAGCGAGTACCAACGCTATTGCTGACGAGATCAGACTTGGAATGGAATATTACATTCCTTCCTCTGAGATCGCCAGTAAGGGCCGTGGACGCTCCTGGTTTAATCGTGCTTGCGCCGATGCTGAAGGTGACAAACAGGCGGCGTATCGCGCTTGGATCAGGGGTCGCGCCATGAAGGATCCCAATATCAGTTCCCTCAAAGAAGCCTATAACCGTGCCTCCAAGGCCTGCAAGAAGGCCTACGTTAGGGCGGATGCCCAGCGCGTTAGCAGGATTGGGCGTGCGTTGGCCGATCACCCAACTAGCAGTCGTGCTTATTGGAGGTTAGCCAGGGCCGTCCAATCTAACTTCTGCCGTCCAGCGTTGCCGCCGCTGAGGTACCCTAAAGGGTCGCTGGCCCACAAGCTGCAAGAGAAGGCTGCCTTGCTGGCAAATCTTTTTGCGGCTAATTCCCGCCTCGAAGACCGTGGTTCCCAGTCGCTGCCTACACTGCCTGATTGCGGTTTCTCAATGGCAGATATTCGCATCAGGCAGTGTGATGTGCGGCGTGAGTTACGGTCTCTCGATGTGCGGAAAGCCAGTGGTCCGGATGGGATACCAGCGGTGGTTTTAAGGGCTTGTGCAGCCGAGTTGTCTCCAGCACTGACTCGCCTCTACCGAGCGTCCTACCGCACAGGTATTGTGCCGGAATCTTGGAGGGAGGCCAATGTGCAACCGATCCCCAAAAAGGGTGATCGATCGGACCCTAACAATTACCGCCCTATCGCTATCACCTCAGTGATGTGTAAGGTCATGGAGCGGATCATAAACGCTCAATTGGTCCGCTACCTGGAGGATCACTCGTTGATCAGTGACCGACAATACGGATTCCGCCATAATCGATCGACGGGTGATCTTCTAGCGTTTGTCCTGCATCGCTGGGGTGAGGCGATAGACCGGCGTGGCGAGGCTCTTGCTGTGAGCCTCGACATTGCCAAGGCGTTTGATAGGGTCTGGCACCGTGGTCTTCTGTCCAAGCTTCCGGCATACGGTCTACCCGGCAACCTGTATTCGTGGATTACCGGCTTTCTGCATGGGCGTAGAATACGTGTAATCGTAGACGGACACGCTTCGGCGCTCATGTCGGTAAATGCCGGAGTTCCTCAGGGCTCGGTGCTGTCGCCCACCTTGTTTATTCTGCATATCAATGACATGTTGTCGCTTGGCAACATTCATTGCTATGCAGATGACAGCACGGTTCATGGGCGATACCACTGCGGGCCTCCAGGTTGCCGTGTCGAAACTGTGAAGGGACGCGAAGATCTTGTCATTGAGCTCAACCGGACCTTGGATCTCATTTCTACATGAGGTTCCAGGAATATGGTTGAGTTCAATGCCAAGAAAACCCAGGTGTGTGCGTTCACGTGCAAAAAATGCCCGTTCTCTCCCCTCCCCATTCTGCAGGGTACTCCCCTCTCAGTGCGGAATGACCTGTGTATCCTTGGTGTAGATATCCGCTGTGATCTCAATCCAAGGAATCACATCGAGGGCGTAATATCTGCCACATCACGCAGGGTTGGAGTCCTGAACAGGGTGCGTCGGTTTTTCACGCCCGGTCGGCTTGCCGCTTATATAAAGCGCAGGTCCGGCCGGGTATGGAGTACTGCTCGCACCTTTGGGATGGATCCGCCCAGTACCTGCTCGATGCCTTGGGTGGATTGCAGCGGTGGGCCATCCGCATTGTGAATGATGCAGACGTTACGAGCAACTTGGAGTCGCTACAACTCCGGAGAGATGTCGCCTCTCTAAGCGTGTTCTACCGCCTGTATCACGGTGAGTGCTCTGAGGAATTGTTCAACTTGCTCCCCTCCTCTCCATTCCTAACCAGAACCACGCGTGCTGGCTTGCGAAGCCATAGCTTGACGGTCCACACCATCCCGGCGCGAACCAAACGGTTCTCAAATTCGTTTCTGTGCCGCACCGTCAGGCTGTGGATTTGTTTGCCGGCGCACGTGTTCCCTCCTTCCTACAATCCTGGGTCCTTCCGCCGTGTGAAGAGGCACCTAAGCAGGCCGGCATAATTGTTGATACTCCGCCCGGGCGGCATTGGCACTTTCCATCAGGTGCAATGCCGCCACAATGCCAGGCCATTATAAAAAAAAAAAAAAAAACTTTAACATCTCATTCATCGTCTAACTCTTTCCATCTTAAGTACTTTTATTCGTCATCTCTATCACACAAACTTCGTTCCATACCATTCGTCTAACGTTTCTTTCTAGTCATCTTTCTTCACAATATAACAACATTCAAATCCTACATAAATATCATTTTGTCCCGATTTTGAATTCGAAACCGAGACATAATATATACAAAACAACTAAAATTTAAAAGGATATTGTCCTGTCGGGCAATCACAACTAACATGCATCTGAACTCTGACATTTTGTGACGCGTGAAGCTTGATGTTTCAATGACCCACTAATTGATTGGTTGCGTAACGCGGGTTCGTAGACCGGCTCACTGCATCTTTATGAATAAACTTGTCATTACTCATCTTACCCAGATTATTTTACATGCATAAACTCACGCCTTTTCTCAAAAGGGATAGGCAGAGGTACGAGGACACCCACGTTCCACCCATGTGACAAGGGCGAGCTTATTACCATATCTGCTCAATTTCCTGATTTGAAGATGATTATAAAAATTAAAATTCAATATAATTTTACCCGATCTGAGACTCAAACCAGATACCTCAGCTTTGTATTCTGTATAACTACGTCACCGAGTGAACATCCATAACGCTTGGATCATGGATGTGTTGCTGGCCGGTAGGTAGGAGAGCGTGAAGGAAAAAGGATGGGAAGAGGAAAGGTATATAGGGCATCTCACTCGCCGAACGTTTGATATACGTCAATTTCCTGTTAGACAGTCGTACCGCCTCATATGAGCCTACCCATAAATGCTGATTCATGACTGACAACAGCATGGCTCCGTGTGCCAGCGATAACTTACCATTAGGTGACCTGTTTGCTCGTTACCAGTGCTATGCAAAAAAAAGAACTAATCATAAGGCGATATGTGCAACGGCGGATCACAAAGCACGGCTTGAAATCGTACTCAATCTTCTGATAAGAACAATATGACCCCCTGATATCCCCCCCTGACTTGAAAGCTGGATCTGCTCTTGGATACGTGGATGTAAAAAAAATAAGAAAGGAAATCGATATACTTATTATAGTTTTGAGCGTGTTTGTGGTAATGACGCATGATACTGTATGACATTATCATCCGACTGTTTGTGGTCAAGGGAAATGCAAACTTAACTTTGCGTCATTTAGTAGTTTTATCATTTTGCCACTCTATTTGCGCATGATTTTCGTAAGAAAATATGTTCTAAAAGATCTTGATAAATATTTTGATTAATTTTAAATGTAATGATTAATAGATAATTAATGGGAATGTGTATCGTAAAACCATCGAATTTAATTTTGGCGACTTATCACTCATTTACATACAGTTTCTGTAACATATCTTTGACGAGAAGTGAAGATAGCTACTACTGGTTAACTTTAAAATACATCGACAAAAACGAATGGTAGCTATCATTACTTCTTGTCAAAGATAGACATAATATAGAGACTGGTTTTTATGAAAATCTCGTGGGAATGCCTATCTGACGTATCTCTACAACCATTTCAAAGTACTGTTTAGTTTATAAACTCGTATTAGATCCATATTTTTAATATTATATTTAGTATAAATAGATTATAGAGGTGAAAGATATTGCGGAAAAATAACGGTTTATTATTAGATAATTTTCATACAAAATTACTAAAAGCAAACAACAAAAAATAATCTATTCTTTTTAATTAAAATCGAATGATGTTATCGAACATAGTACACTAGAAATCCATTATAAATTAAACGGCTAAATATCTATATTGTATTCCAGTAGATCTAATTCGAAGATCATTGGTATTCCTAGAATTATATATGTCGTAGCCATAAATATTACTTATATAATATTGTTATTGTTGAGATAAATAATGTTACTGATAATATAGGGTTATTTTGTTTTACATAATTTTTCTCTTTATTTCAGAAGAAGTAGAATGAAAGTTAAAAAATCGCGAAATAATACATTTCTAAATTCAAAATGTTATCCATTTTTTAAATACGCTACAAATCCTTCTTTTGTTATTAATACCAGTCAGCTTTAGCTCTACAGTCAAGGATTTTCAAACAATCATGCTTGGTTATTGAAACTGCCAATGTAAAGCGAAGATAAGAACAGCTGATGCCTTATCGATTTCTGCCTGCCGCACGTGCTAAAAACTAAAAGACTAAACAAATCAAGATCAAACTTTTGACCGTGAATGACGAAATCACAAATTAAAGGGATTTCGGACGTACATATTTGGGTTTTGGACGGTTATGACGGTTAACATTTTTCTTGTCTACCATTAGTATGTATATAAGCTAGTATTATGTTATCCGCAAATTCCCCGATTTTTTTCTCTATGCATAATATGTTTTATCTTCAGATATAACACATTTAATTACAAGGTAATCTAAACTCGTACGTGGGTGGTCTCACAATCTAGTGCCGTGCCGGCTCTGAGCGAACTTGTTATCACAAATCTAATAGGGATGAGGTCGTGATAACAACTAAGTGTTCCGTTACTATGCTTATACATTTCTGTATCAGCCCATATACGTCCCATTGCAGGGCACGGGCCTCCTCTACAATCGAGATTACGATTGAGAGTGGTTAGGCCATATAGTCCACCACGCTGGCCTAGTTCGGGTTAGCGGACTTACATACCATAGAAATTTTATAAACCGCTATGGTATGCAAGTTTCCTCACGATGTTTTCCTTCACCGTTTTAGTGCGTGGTGATTCACTATCAATACATCATGACTCCGAAAAGTCAGAGGTGTGCCCTGGGATTCGAACCCGCGACCATCGTGAACATGTTGGCAGTCGCGTCTAGTCCGTTTACCAACAGGCCACCACGCACTTATATACATTTAGTACCGTCATATATATTTATATTATTAGTTCCACCATAGTATGTAGTGGGTGCTATCCGGTCAAAGATTAATATTAAATTCGGCAACTTGGCCGCGCAAAATGCGGAATTTCTTTTGGTGTAAATACTTGAAATTCTTTTACCGAGTAAGCGGTTTATGGATTTCATGGAATATTAATTTTGTTTTATTTTTGGTTACGTTCTTCATTTTTTTTGTGGTGTTTTTTCTTGAATATTTTTATTTGAAATGTTTTTAGTTAAATTAACATTTGTATTACAATTATAACTTAAAAATTAAAGTAGTTTAAGAGTTAGTTTAAAAAAAATATTAACATGATTGATATTTGAGTCTATAATTACAATATTAATGGCACATAAATCTACAAAGCAAGTTATAAATATTCTTCAAAATAATAGAAAATAATAATAAAACTATAATAGGTACAAATGTTTTTATTTAGTCCGTCGCCTTTCAAACTTCTATAAAGTTAGGTAATTGAGCTCTATTAATCTGAATATAATTCATAGATTTATTGAGTCTCATATTACTCTCGTCGAAAACAATGAGCTGTCAGTAAAATATTAGTGAATTTTGTGAATGTCTATTCGTAATATTGTTACCAAGTTAGTGTCAATTAATGTCACAATGAAAAAAATATAAAGTTATGAATAATTTTAATGTTATGTTCTGAGTTATGAATAAGAGATTGAATTTTTCATGAATTAAATGAATTCATGAATATTTATATTTTCTTAATAAAATCATTCAAGAATATTTTAGTGATATAGAATTTTAGAAAGATTTTAGAAAGTTATTTGATTTAATTTAAGGACAAAAGTAACTAAAATATGGCGTTGAAAAAAAGGATTATTTATACAGCTGTACCGTTCAAATAAAATATTGATAATGTATATTTTCCTATATTAACCTATTGAGGTCTTCTTCTTCTTTATCAGCCCATATACGTCCCACTGTAGGGCACGGGCCTCCTCTACAATCGAGAGTACGATTGAGAGTGGTTAGGCCATATAGTCCTAACGGTGGCCTAATGCGGCTATTTAGGTGCTGGTGGTAGATTTTTGTGTTGTGTATTATTATTAGTACTCTTTACAATTATTCTTATTGTTAGATATATTTCTTTTTATGTAATTATTTTATTAAAGAGCCCATGAGTCTAATTTAGTAGCAGACTGTTCATCCTTATTCATATTGGAATTGTTATCATTATACTAATACTGATGTTGTTAACTATCTCTTTGCAATCTGTAGTCTGTACTCTCATGTAATGAAGATGCACGCAGAAGGATAAATATGTAGTTTAATATATATGTTAAGTGTTATGTTCGTTGGAGATTCTAATAAATAAAATAAAAATAGATCTCTCATATATGAGAGGTCGTCTGGGTTGGTACCACTGCAGTGTCTATTTCTCCCGCCAAGCAGCAGTGTAAATGCAATGTTGTGTTCTGGTTTGAAGGACCTTGTAGCCGGAGTAACTACTGGACATATTGAGACTTAACATCGCATGTCTTATGACTGCGAGTGCAGTGGAATGCCAAGCAATAATAAATACACCCAACATCAAATTGCTATAAATTCCTTTGATAAACGAAAGTATATTTGAGAGGAATGAATAGTCGTAAATATATTATTTTAATTTTTCATTTTCCAAGTAATTCGTGCAGTTTGGATAACCTATCCAATTTAGCCAATAGGAAGGCAGAAAATGGTGCCCCGGCACCACCATTCTTATCTACGTTTTGAAGTACCAGCGCTCCTTATTATGCTTGGCTTGTCGGCTTCTTAGCTATCCGTATAGCATATTATATTTTTAAATTTTAACATAGATTGAATATCATTGGGGCAGTCTGTACCCCAATGATATTCAATCTATAATTACATTACACGATACACTGATACGAGTTCATGTCAGAGTGTATCAGAGAGATAAACTAAAACGCACTGTTGCTGACCCCTAGATTGTAGGGCGCGCGTCATCTCATGAAAATACGATTTGCTATTCCATTGGGGGAATTTAAATGTATGTTGGCTATTTTGAGTTGCCAAGGTCAATTGTAAAAGGTTTTATACAGGCAGGTAGCCTACGGATAAGTGTGTCATGTTTTGGGTTAATCCTGCGAATATCTAGAAAGAAAGAAAAATGATTTATTTGTCACAGACACAGATAAAAGTACGTAACATGCGAGTGAACATTTGTAATCAACTATCTACTACAGCTAATAAGGTACAATAATCACAACGTAAGATTAAAATAAAGCAAAAATAATAATAATAATAAATAATAAATAACACCCAACAGTCACATACATAGTCCTGACCCCACACCTTAGTGTGGTCGAGTCGATCGAGTCTTGTGTCGTGGGTATCAGGAACTACGAGACACTTTTCGGCCTCACAAACACCCAGACCCGAAAGAAATATTTGTGGGCCGCACAAACATTTCTCTCGGTGCGGGGAACACCCCGCGGCCTCTCGTTTCACAGGCGGCGTCTAACCGCCTGCGCCACGGAGGCTGTCGTTTGGTTTGAAAAACCAAATTAAAGTAAAAATAAACATAAAAGAATAGTATGAACCCAAACGAACATCATAATATTATATGTAGAAAAAAAGCAAGTAATACAGTATCTATAACAAAATAAAAAAAGAAAATTATAAAATGCAGTACGCAGTAGCATGTCGTGGCTGTGACAGATTGGTAGCCGCTCAGCATTAAAATGTCGTGAAGTGGCGCAAACCACAACACGGAGCTGATTTTCAGCGACCACCCTTTCTGTCCGGATGACATATCAATATGACAATGAGGCGAGAGGTACAGAGACTGCGATCTCGCTTCAGTAGATACTCCATCTTGTCTGCGTTGCATCATTAGTTGTATGATTGTTATAGTAGTCTCGATAGAATACTGATTTATTTATTTAACACTTTATGAACACCAACAATTGGCCGCCTGGGTAGGTACCACCGCTATGTCTGCTTCTCCCGCCCTATTCACATACATAGTCCTGACCACACACTAGAGCGAGTCTTGTGTCGGGGGTATCAGAAACCACGAGACTTTTCAGTCTCACAAACACTCAGACCCGAAATAAATAATTGGGGGCCGCACAAATATTTGTCTCGTTGTTGCTCGGTGCGGTAAATATTAGCTATACCTTATTTATATCATATTTATTTGGTTTGTGAGTAACTGTTACGTGTAGGTATTCAAAAAATACCAATAGTCGTGAACATTAAATTAAGAAATAGCTTGCATCGTGGGTGTTAAAATAGCAAGAGACTAAATGGTCTTCAACACCCACATGTGAAGCAAATATAGTTCTAACGGAAATAAATTTATCGGACGGCTATTTTATCCACTTTCATACAGGATAGGTTCCTTAAGTAACAAGGCGTGGAATAGAAGGATACAGGAGGCGGATTTCATTTTAGCAAGTATTTTAATGATTTATTTATGTATTTTAATTTGGTGTCATGAAAAAGATAGTTCAAAACGTATCGAAAGAAAGAAAATTATTTTTTTGTAACAATAAACAAAAAAAAACAACAACAAAATATAGTGTTACAAATAGTGCTCGTTACAAAAACGGACCACACTCAGCATGTGCTGGTGTTACCAGCGCTGGTCTTCCGTGTCGCCGTGATGTGATGTCACGGGCGTCAAACAAACAATATATGTTCATAACTAACTTAAGATAAATCACAATAAAAAGAGAAAATAATAATAATACATTTAAAAATTTTTTGCTTGTCCAATATCCATGTAATCCATTGAGACAAACGCAAGCGTAGTACAATACTTGCACCAAGATACATCAAACTGGGTACACGTTGGCGTTGCAATGAGTGGGCATCCAGACCATAGGGAGTAAAAAAATTAAATTGTATACAAAAAACAAATAAAATAAAGTAATTTTAAAATATGAAGTTAAGTATTAATAAAAATAAATAAATAAATTTTAATCAATTACACAGCAACAATATGTGAATTAAGTATTTTTTTGAAATAATATACAAAAGTCGGAGATTATTAGGAAATATATTATTTAAAAAACACTGGTGTCATGTCGTAGCTTTTCATCAGTTATTTGATGAGCAAGAATGAATTTTATTAATTGTCTCCTACTATAAATATTTCGTAGGTTCCTTATTGGTGGAGGTATGTCATTCCAACACTTAGTGGCAACATAACTAGACTTCCTCTAAAAGCAGCAGAGCTATGACAACGCGTGGAGAGTGCTTAGCACATCGCCGAGGCCCACAGGGTGTGTAGTTAGATGCCCAGGATAATTTGCTATGTAGATAGCCGGGTGCTTTGTGCTTCAACACTCCAAAGAGAAGACAAGCTAGATGTAGTTTCCGTCTATGTTTGTATGTTTCATTTTTAAAATATTGTGACTATTTAAATAAGGAGTGACGTGGGCTTTTAGTGGAATTTTAAAGCAAAATCGAGTACAGGCATTTTGCACTCGCTGAATTAATTTTTGAGTTCTAGCCAGCAAACGGGGACCAACTACAGTATCCATATAATTTAATTTGGATAGTACAAGTGATTCCGCAAGCTGCAAACGCAAATTTTCTTTATATATGGCTTAATTTTATACAACACCCTAAGTTTGTAGAAACAGTTTTTTACTGAATTTGCAACGTGCTTTTCGAAACGCAAGTCACAGTCCATATGCAACCCTAATTTCGAGCTTCATAGACACGCTCAATAGGCTCGCCCATTATCATGACTCTCATCGATGAGCTTAAGTTGGATAGCTGATGTTTGCTACCAAATACTAAGTATTTCGTTTGGAAGAGATTCAGCAATAAACATTCCGTGTAGACTAGTTTGCAATGCTTGAAGATCCTCATTCAGCTTAGTTATTGCACTATCAACTTCAGCTGGACTACATGAAATATATATTGAATATCGTCCGCGTAAATGTGATATTTGCAATGCCTAATGTGTGTGATAATATCAGAAGTTGTATAAAATGAATAAAATAGGTCCCAAGATGGAGCCTTGAGGTACTCCTCTAGTAATGGCTACTTTATCCGATGTAAGGACGATCCATCATTACAACTCAATCTTAACACACCGAGAACCGGTTACATAAGTAACTATGGACCATTTTAAGGTTTTATTATCGAAACCATAGTAAGATAACTTGAAACTGAGCGCCTTCAAACTTCTGTATTAGATTCATACTTGGATTACGCAAATATGATCACGTTTCCGAATTTCGTAAAGAGCTCAAGTGGTTACCCATACGGTTTCGCCGGAACACATATCTTTCTCTTCTTTACTCTATTCTTGTCAATCCTCTCTCTCCCCCAGTACCTTAAAAACCGATTTCAATTTCTTCACGTACACATTTAAGATCCCTGAGGTCATAAGAGAATTTAACACTGAAATTCCAGCGCATTCCACAAACTTTTACGACAAATCCTTCACTGTACAAGCTGCAAGGCTGTGGAATGCATTACCAGTCTCAGTGCGGCGGAGCAAAGTCCCTACCCATATTTAAAAGACTAGTAAAGCAGCATATCTATCGCTGAATTATTGAAGCAGTGTTTATATTTATTTAATATATTTTTCCTCTTTGTTTTTGACTGTGGATAACATATTTATTTTATTCATATGTATATGTATCCATTTTTTATGCATGTTGTATGAATGTGTTTCTTTAGTTTATTTATATCATTTTTATACATATATTATGTATTTAGATATATTATATGTATTGTCCTTGAATCACGTACACCTCACAATACCCCACAGTTGTCTCTATTTTATCCATCCTATGGTTGGTTGTCTTTAAGAGATCGCCTCGAGCGATAAAACGCCATTGTACTCTTTTCTTGCTTGTTAATTGTGCTAATGTTATTTCCTTTTATTTACTGGTGTACAATAAAGCTGTAAATAAATAAATAAGATAACTTAGCAAATATTTATATTAATTGAATAGAAAGCTGTAGACAAGTCCAGCAAGTAGGGTGCACATTCCTCTGTCTTGGGAGCTCAATATGTTGTCCGTTACATCAAGCAAGCTGTAACCGTGCTACTATCGGTGTCTTTAACTTGTTTAAGATTAATTAACAACCGCATTGTCTATTTATCCCGCCAAACAACAATGTCAATGTACTGTTATGTTTCGGTTTGAAGGATATTGTAGCCAGAGTAACTACTGGACATATTAAGACTTAACATGTCATGTCTCAGGGTGGCGAGCACAGTGGAACGCCAAGCATTTCATTGTAATTCAAAGTATTGTTTGGTTTGCTACTATTCATGAACAGTCGTATCGCTTGCCATCAGGCGAACCGCAAGCTCGTCAAGTCATTTCAGTTCAATAAAAAAAAAATACGCTAACATATACCTGCATTATATTTTAACCATAGTTTTAATTATTGTCAAAACAATTGTAAATCCTTAATTATCATTATATTATTAGTGTTTATTTGCCTTGCTTCACGAACTTATCGCAAAAAGTAGAAATCCGACATAATCATACAATAAAGATTAAAGAATCACGTGTAAGCAATATTTTTGTGGCAATAAATTAATTAATATCAGGAACTATTCAACAATCGTGGCTTATTACTGATTTTTGTGTAAAATCTTGTTTTCAAAAAGTTTATCTTGAATGAGATTTTAAAACATCAGTGGATTTTCCGTTTCTTTATTTCATCATAGGGGATTTATTAAAGATTAGATACGAATTTGTGTGAGAAGAAAAAGGTAAGATGTTGTAATATGCGTTTCTAAATATTTCGTATCCTGACTTCAGAGCTTCATCATCATCATCATTATCTCAGCCATAGGAAGTCCACTGCTGAACATAGGCCTCCTCTAAGGACAGAGCTAGTACCTTTCGAGCTTACTCGTTTTTAAAAAGCACAAGCAGAAAAAAGCGATTCTATAGTCTTTACCTACTATATCAGCCGTATGCCATTTCAATGGATGAAAAGATCAATAGCCACAGTCTCACAAAAAAAACAAATTCAATGTATAGAGATAGAACGATTAATCATTTTTCTTTTGCTAACTCACTCATCATAAACCATAAGGTTATTCCGTTGACCTACAAACTTGTTTTATTGTTTTTCCTTTTTTCCAATAACTGGCGCGGTGTGTCAATAATGGAAGAGTTTAACGTGAATTTTATTTTTGATCCCATTAGATGTAGATTGATAGGAGTCGGACAAAAATACAATCGATCCCTTTTGTACGGCTTTTAAAATAATTGTCGATCTGTATTGGGTTGTGATATTTCTGAAACCAGGCTGAATAATGTTATGATTTCCTGATGCAATTTTGTTAAACATTGAGGCAACTTCCTGCGATGACTTTAACAATGCTGTTAAAGATGTGGCAATCTGAACAATGGCTTTAATCTAAGGTTGTCTAAATAAATGTCGCAATATAACCGGGAGGTCGCGTGTTCGATCTTCGCACCGAATCAAGTTAGTCTAACTATTTAGTCTAGGTGTTTGAGAGACCCGAAAAGTAAATTCTCACCGTTTTGATACCCGCGGACACAAGTATCTGATATGTATCTAAGAGCGGGTCAGAACATATGTATGGTAGGACTGTAACTATGGGTGTATTTATTTTAAGCTTTAATCTATATGCCGGCGTAGTTACAGTGATAGATTGTTTAGTCCCAAATAATGCTAATTTAGTCCTCAAATAATTTCTGGCATAATATATTAATTCCAGTAATAAAATCGTAGTCCGAGGAATATCGCTCTATTACCCATCGTAACGTTTTTAAATGAGTCTACTTTTGTTACAGACGAAATAAATGTGGCGATATTGGCAATTGCGAGAATATAAGCCGAGTTTTTGGCAATTTGAGGTTATATTTCAACTTGATTTATTGTGGGTTGGTAGATAGGTATGTTGATTATTGAAAAGTAAAGCTTTGAATTTGCGGGCCGCTTCCTACAGGTCGATTGGAGATCCTTGGGGGAGGCCTATGTTCAGCAGTCGGTCTTCCTGGGCTGAGATGATGATGATGAAATCTTTTGACTTTGGAAGACCGCATTGATACACATTATTCACATTTTTTTCAAGCCATATTCAGTTAATAAATAATAATTATCAAAGTATGTTCAGGAAAATTCACACCCGTAATTAAAATTGTCATTTATATTTTACTAGTTATACTCTAAATTTTTATTACTTTGCCAATTTATTTTATACTCTAAAATACTTACGATATTAAATTTTATGATAGCTATAGATTGTTGGTTAGCAGATTATTACGCGATCCGTGATGGATGTTCGCTGAACTTTATTGAAAATTCCTTCGTGCATCCGCAGGCCGCTGTTTGGTATTAGAAATGAAAATTCTATTTAGGCATATCTATATTACAAATACTATTGTAGTTGCTACAGATATAAAAAAAATATGTTGAATTTCAATCGCTTGTGTGCTTTTTGCTATGATGCCATTCCTCCCCTTCATACCCGAAGAAGCAATAAAGAAGGCAGCGGTAATGCCTGTTTTTTTTTTATTACCATAGTCCGTCAAAATCAGCAAACAGTTCACCTGATGGTACGTAATCACTGACGCCTCATCAACATCCACTACGCTTGTGATCATGGACGTATTCCTGGACCATAAATCGGGAAGGGATGGGAAATAGAAAGGGAAATTGGGCATCCAACAATCTCATCCCCGAACGAATCGCATCAGCAAGACTGTCGCTTCACGTCGTTTGTCTGTGCGACATTGGTACACGCTCCGGACCGAGCCTACCCATTCATGCTGATCATGACTTCAAACACAGCAAGATTCTATTATATAAAACGTAGTAGTACCTACCCATAGGTAATTATGTGTTGCCTAATAATCCATTAGTATTACTTACCATTACCATTACCGTTAATACGGCATGTAATTTTTTCTACCATAGGCGAAGTCCCCTGAAATTCAGTTGCCGTGTGTATTCCAATTTGCACCATGCGGTGACGACTCAATCGTCATGTATAACATTAGCTAACCAGAATGTATTGGATTAGACAAGCTGTCAGCAATGCATACATTGGTCTAGTTTGGACGCCTAATTTGGTCAAATATTTGCTATATATATTATTTTGCTTATTAATATTTGCTATTTTAGTACAATTACTGGGTTGGAAATCCAATCCATAGGATGGATTACACAGTAAATGATGTAGGATATCGTTGGATATGGCCGCATATGAGAAAATTCCGTCGCTATGGAAATAGTTGGTGGAGCCCTCCGTTCAGCATTTGTTTCTTCTGGCTAAAAACTTAAAGATTTGTTATTTTTGGTTTATCATTGGTATAGATCGATGTGTACTCCAACTCATATTTGTTTCTTTTCTATTCATTGATTGTGCATTCAACACGATGTAGTGACATTCAGACAAATATGTTCATATAACTGGGTGAAATGTGATGTGGCCATATTTACTAGAGTAATTTTGAAAGATTGGCCACCATGGTTTTCGTTGGCGAATAACAATAACCTGCAGCTAAAATAAAAATAAAACAAAACGTGTCACAAATGTTATTCGATTCTTCTAATGGTTTGTGGATTTAATTGCGCCCCGTCACGATTGTCATGTAAATTGACATTATGTAATGGGTTCTATATAAAAAGCAATCAGCAAATGCAGTGTCAATGTCCCTATAAATATTTTAATTGTTCTTTAATGTGTCAAGTTCAAACAAATCACGCGTTGTGTTTCATTAAAATAATATTAATAGTCACGTTTTAGAACTTAATGGAATTTCTTGAAGAGTTATCTGTTGAGGATTTCAGTTTTTTTAAAGCTTTTTTTATGATTTTATATGAGGAGTAGACTAAAAATTTTTAATTGAGTATGCCGAAGACGGGTGAAATGAACGAACATCAGCCGAAAGGTCTGGTGCCGGGACAAAACTTAATGGAAGAAAAGGATTAAAATTATACGAAGTTATAATATTCGACGAGAAGGATATACCATATGTATGTGGTTAGTTAAATGCTTCATACTTTTTTTTAGGTGAGTATCAATATTCTCTGGTATTTTATCATAACGTTTTTATAAGATATTCTCTTTATAAAATACAGCGCATATTATGTCTTAGAATACCACACAGTATAGAAGCAAAATTTTAATTAACGATCGGAATTAGTTCAATTCGCACTGGATTATAAAAAAAACCGGTACAATTCGTAATCCGGAACGTCGCGTCTGCTCAAACTCAACTCAAATTCTGTTTTTGCTGCGCTAGGCGACAAATACGGCTGTTAAAATTGCACGCGCGGTTTTAACTGTTGTTCATGATAGTTGTTTGCTGAGGAATTATCGTTGAAGAGTTTTTGACGATGATATTTATTTGTTTTCACTGTTTGATAAGAAAATAATATGAAAATATGTTGTTTGTAGTTAAAACGAGCGCATATTGATCCGCTGCACTGGTAAAAGTTAATTATGTCTTGTCTTCGCCAGATTAAGACACTGATAAAAGTTGTTAGCAGTTAAATATTATGCAATTACTCCGCTGTACTAGTTGAAGATGATTATATTTTGTTAATCGCCTAATTAAAGCCTGGCTAGATCCGAAGTGCGAATTTTGCGTGGGTCATTACAACGGGTTTTTGTCAATTTAATTCATTTCTCTCAACTAGTTCACAATTTGAATTAATTTCATAAAGCGGTTTATCATGAAGATAAACTGCTAAGCGGAATGTGCTGCTTATTTTCCTTTTTCACTATCAACAAGATTGGCAAAGATAAATGTACGTTAGACAAAATTATCGAACGCTTTGCTAAAATTATTTGTCACAGGTATGTTAATCATTCATATTTATTTATTACTGATTATGCTGACTTGTTCGAAACACAGGCTTTCCCCAAAAAGTGACCAATTTCCTATAGGGCTATTTAAAAAATCCAAATCTCTGCTTACTAGATTAGGTTCCAAATGAGATTTTAGCGGAAACAGTTTATCACGCAGACAGTATTCTGAGCACAATGTGTCGCTATTTTAGTCTGTCACAATAAAACGAGAGAGACGAGAGTGGAAAGCAGACGCTGCTTCGCTACCAGTTTAAATTGTGATGGAATTGTTCGGTACCGTCGTTCGCATTGTTCTAACTCAATGTTTCGAGGAACCATTTTAACGAACTTGGTTACGCCATATTTATACATTTCGATACAGGTCATTGTCTATACGACGATGTCTCAAACCGCCATTTTATATGTATTTCACACGCGACAGTTGGCAGTATTGTAGAATCCTTACTATCCAGCATTCCCGCTCTTTCCTTCTCCCTCTAACGCACGCTTTACCGTATATTCTGTGCTCCTCGCGCGTGACGTCGCGCGAGGATCACGGGGACGCGCTAGTGCACCCCCCAGTTCCGCAACTTCGCTTCGCATCGCCGCACGCGCCGCACACGCATTCGCGTTATGTAAGTGTTCCCGCCACCGCTACCCTGCATGTGCATATGGCGCCCCCGCTAATCCATGATAAATAATAAATCGCATAACCGCTTATACAATAACACTAATTAATTAAGGACTGAGGACCGCAAAGTTGATGCCGGCATAGCTATTTTGCACGGGACAAGCCCCTGTTTGTGTGTGTCGTGTCACGTATTGCTGCGTCGACGCCATCACGCCGGACTGCGCGCCACCTCGCCGAGGATGCAGATATAAGGTAGGCGTGCGTTCCTCTGCTTGATCCCGACCCAACCGCATCCGCACCGCGAATCCAGCCCTTTCTGAAGGGGACATTAAAATACAGTCCACTTTTATAATAAATATATTATTAAGCGGAGTTGGCAATAGCCAACTCTGCTTTATTACTGCCTAGCATCAACCTCCAATTGTTTCACCGCGTATACATTTCGGGCCCTCAGCCAACCCCCGCAACCGCTGCTCACCGCATGGCACGTCGGTCTTTTCGCATCACCAGAACTGTCTAGCCATTGACATTCAACCAACCAGTTGGTTGAATGTTAATACATGATCGAAATGTTTTTTTTATTACAAGTAAAAGGAAAGACGAACGTGCTGTTCGTTCTGATCCTGATGGTAAGCGATACGACATCTCATGAAAAGTAATAAAGCAAAATACACCTTAAATTACAAAGCAAAGCTTGGGATTCCCCTGTGCTCGCCATCCTGAGACAAGATGTTAAGTCTCAATATGTCCAGCGGTTATTCTACAATGTTCTTCTAGCCGAAACACAAACAGTATCTTTACATTACTGTTTGATCTACCACCAGTTAGTTGCAGTTTAATATGATTTCTGTTGATAATGGCATGCTTAATGTCTCTGCAGGTGGCTTTCATTTTGATAGGTTAATCATGCGTGGAATTTGATTTACACTGTGATTCCGGGGCTATCGAATACCCACAAGGTGGACTGACAAATTAATGAAACTGCAGGAATCTGTCGGATCCAGGTCCTAGAGTGGTGTGAAAAAGTCTTGGAGGGACTTAACTTTGTTTCAATTATTGGGGACAAAAAATGGTTGTACGCTAAAATATTAAAAAAGACAAAATTATATTAGACTTTATAATTTAAACGAACATACAGCCATGGCCCACATATTCATACAATTAAAGTTCATCATAATGAATTATAGAAAGGTATGTTAAACGTGGAATACACGCTTTAGAAACACATTCGGTTAGTTCACGAATCGCCAAAACAACGAAAATAAAGCATAGGATTTTGGCCAATTACTCTTTGTGTTGACAAAGAATGTATGTTATACATACGTCAATGACTAAACCTTTGGTTTACATTTATAACCATGACCTACACGTTTACCAAGTCAGACCATTTAAAACTTTAAAAAAATCTAATATCACCAAAATATCCACACTTTTCACTCCCACATACTTTTTCGTAAAGACGTTTTTGGTATTAGAGTAGGTTCTTTTAGTTAAAACTTGCCATGCAGACAGCGTGCGAAGTGTGGCAATATGTATTCATATTGTATTTACTTTTTCACAACAAACAAATTTAATGAAACATCTTTGCGATGTACGGCGGGCGTGTTAATATTTTTTGTCTGTAGCACAGAGTAAAGGACATGTAACCATGTTATTAAAATACGGTGTTATATTGAAAAACTGTTCCAGATTTTTTGGGTATTGGTAGTAGGATATTCATCTAGTATATCCAGTGGGCTCTGGGTAGGTACCATTAAACGCACTGTGGTGTTCCGGTTTGAAGGGCATTGTAGCCCGAGTAATTAGAAATATTGAGGCTTAACACCTTATGTCTTAGGATGGCGAGTGCAGTGGAATGCAATGCATTGCTTTGAAATTCATGGTGTTGTTTGGTTTTCTTATGTTCATGAGCGGTCGTATCGCTTACCATCAGGCGAACGGCATGCTCGTCTCGCCATTCATAGACAGTTTTTGATGTATTATATTTACTACCTGATTGTGTCTATGGGTGTAGTCGGTTTGGGTGAGAGAAAGGACATGCACTGGTGATATTATTATTATTATTTATTATTATTATTATATTTTTTTTATTACATGTACAGTGACAAGTAATTTACTTTTGTAATGGTTCTCTGTATCATTCTCGACTTATTCTGCAACTGTCTCTCTCCGACTACTAGCATTATACTGCAATACTTTTCATGACTTTTTCATTTTAATTCAAGACTTAACAATCGAATTAATGTCTGGCAAATTTATTTTATGTTTTTCTTATCTTTAAATAACATAATATTAAAATTACAGACATTATAAAATACTTTGAAATTTTTATAAAAATAAATAAAAATCGCGTATGGCACATAGTTAGCATTGTCAAAAATGTCTGGCAATAAAAAAAGTATGTCAGGTAGACTTATTTAAAAACAAAAAATCAAAAATTACGCCTTCTAAAATGTTTTTAAAACCCAGGATTATTACCTGACAGGTAGGATGCGCACTAATGAACGCAACCGCTACCGCCAGCCAGATAGCCCAGACTCTAACCGAAAGTGCAAGAAGGGACGACATATCACAAAATCAGCTGACCTAAAATTCTTACTTTTCAAACGTTGCTAGCTCCCGTACCATCATAGCAATAAAAAAAAGTATCTCTAGGCCCAATGTCATATGAAAAATAGTTATTTCATATTAAAACAAAGATTTCACAGGGAGTGTTAAAACGATGAGATTTACGCGAAATAAATCTCAACTGCAGTCACATTTATAGTGAAAATAAATATCTTTGATAAATGGGAGCTAACAGTAAACACAAACTAAAAGTTTAATATTGTTTTTCAAACCCATAAACAAGTAGTCATTGCGAATATTATAAATCTGAAAGTCAGTTTGTTCATTATACTTTCAGGTCTGAGTTGTAAGACCAATCATGACATTTAAATGTACGCTGGCAGGGATACAGAAAAGGGTATAGCGTAGTTTACCAAAGTGACAATATCTGTGGCGCAGTTGGTTAAACATAAAGTATAAACGCAAGATCGCGGGTTCAGTCTCGCGTCGGCACGCATGCGAGTGCGTCGTGTCCTATTGCGCAGTAATTAACAGTTATTAGTAGTTTGTTTATTCGTTATCACGCAGTCTCGGCGTGCACGCGGCCGACTACCTGGGTGCACGAACCTTTTTAATTGAGAAATATTGCAATGCGATTTAAGTATGACGGATAATACAAATCTTTTAGATCACTGTTATGCACCTCTAGATAGTAATGATTCGGACAAAATGGATGCATGTAGTGAGAATGTATGTAAATTGTATTTTAAAAGAAGCCCTTATAAATAATCATAATTTTACAGTGATTGACATAAATACTTACTACAGTAAGTATAAATTAAATAAAATAATAATTCATATTTGATAAAACGACATATAGCAAAATTGCTATATTTTAATATTTTGGACAAAACCAAAAATTTGGCTACCCCACCTGCTTCTATTGAGCAGTTGACATTTATGACAAGGAATGATACATCTGTATCTGTTCCAAATAATATCAATAATTTAAATTAAGTTATCAGACAATAGAGTCCACCACCTCTTGCAATCACATCATTAAAAATTATTGTAATTGTGACATTCATTACATTCCACTAAATAATAATAAATCATATGACATTGAAATGAATACCTCACCACCCATTAGTAGGAATAGTGTTAACAATATGGGTGACAATAATCATATTTTAAGACTAGTTCATCAAAATAGCCAGGGCATGCTAAGTAAAGAATTGCAAATAGAATTGTTTATGAGTTGTCAGGAAATTGATATACTTTGCATTACAGAGCATTGGCTGAAAACTGAACAACTCATGTTCAATTTTAAAAATCATATAGTTGGTAGCAACTTTTGTAGGGAAAGTGCAATACATGGTGGCTCACTAATATTAATTAATAAAAATATTAAATTTAAAGAACGAAAGGATATAGTGAGCCTCTCTGTAGAAAAAACAGCAGAAATATCATGTATAGAGTCAGAGCAGTTTGTCATTGTCAGTGTATACAGACCACCTTCTTCATCATATGATAGTTTTGAATGTATAATGGAAGATGCATTGAGGAAGTTAAGCAAATCAAATAAGAGATTGCTGGTGTGTGGAGACTTTAATGTTAATTTGTTAGAAAATAATTCAATGACTATAAGGTTGAAAAATCTATTTTTGTCATTCGACTTAATAAACCTTTTTTCAGAGCCAACTAGGATAACTAATATCAGTGCTACCTGCATAGACAATATTTTCACTGATATAGTGCCTATAAATAGTTGTATTATTAATAAATTACACTCAGATCACTGTGGACAACTTGTCACATTTAGCAGTGAGTTACAAAAACAATACAATGAGAAACATAGTGTAGTTCCAGTAACTAAGGCTCGGTTAGAAAAGTTAAGGAAAAATATATCTGATAAATTTACTACAATTATAAAGGGCAATGACCCTAATAAATTATATAACTTTGTATTCAACACATTTTGTGAAGAATTCAAGTCAATTTTTGCTTCCAAGTCCATTTCCAGTGACAAAAAGACATGTTTTAACAGTTGGGCTACTATTGGTATACATAGAAGTAGGGAAAAATTATATGAACTTTATCATGAAAAAACATATAACCATAGTGAGGATTTTAAAATATATGTAAAAAAATATTCAAAAATATTTAAACAAATTTGTCATAAAGCTAAGTCAATGTATTTAAGCAATAAAATAAAAAACTCCAAAAATAAAATAAAAATGACTTGGAGTGTGATTAATAAAGAAACTGGTAGAGCTAAACCTCGGGACACAGAATTGGCTTAAATATTAATAATCAAATTATTACATCTAATGTTGAAGTAGCAAAAATTTTTGAGAATTTCTTCTCAGATGTACCAGTTTCTATAACAAAAAGTTTAAACTCATCCCCTGCCATAGCCGAAAAGTTATTACAAGAAAATGTGAGTGGAGGCAGAGATTCATTTGAATTCCATTGCGTTGACAGTATGGATATAATAAAAATATTTAAATACATTAATATTAAAAACACATGTGACCTTTGGGGAATTTCAACAAATATTTTAAACTCTGTAATACCAGTCTTGGCTCCCCAGTTAGCTGTAATTTTTAATGCTTGTATAAACAGTGGTATGTTTCCTGATAAAATGAAGTTGAGTAAAGTTATACCTCTTTTAAATCTGGTAGTACAGATGACCCCTCTAATTATAGACCTATTTCAGTACTACCTTCATTAAGCAAAATTTTTGAAAAACTAATGCTCCTACAACTTTAATCTTATTTTTCAAAAAATAAAATACTTCATAATAAACAATTTGGTTTCACGCGGGGTCGCTCCACAACTGACGCTGGTGTGGAGCTTATAGGTAACATATTTGATGCTTGGGAGAATTCACGGGATGCCTTAGGTGTATTCTGTGATCTATCCAAAGCGTTTGATTGTGTTCACCATGATATACTTATCAGGAAATTGAGCCACTACGGAATTAATGGTATTGCTCTTGAATTATGCAAATCATATTTGTGTAATAGGGTCCAAAGTGTTGATGTCAACGGAATAAGGTCTCCTGGGTCTGCCGTTACTATGGGAGTTCCGCAAGGCTCGATTCTTGGACCATTTCTATTTTTAATTTACATTAATGACTTACCTTTTTTTATAAGGGACAACTGTGAGGTAGTGTTGTTTGCTGACGATACCTCTTTAATATTTAAAGTAAATCGACATAATCCTAATATTGACGACGTAAACCACACCCTCTCAAAAATAGTACATTGGTTTAGCATTAACAATTTGTTATTAAATAGCCAAAAAACTAAATGTATAAGGTTTGTGACACCTAATGTCAAAAAAGTTAATGCTAACATTATTTTGAATGGAGATGAGTTGAGCCTTGTGGAGACAACTAAGTTCTTGGGAATTACAATAGATCCCAAACTTCAATGGGGCTCTCACATAGTCGCTTTAGCTAAAAAGCTGAGCGCCGCAGTCTTTGCGGTGGGTAGGATTCGCCAATTGACTGATGTTGATACAGCTCGATTGGTATATTTTGCCTACTTTCATAGTCTGATGAGTTATGGAATTTTACTGTGGGGTGGTGCTGCTGACATTAATACCATCTTTGTTCTCCAAAAGCGAGCTATAAGATCAATTTATTCGCTTGGGTCCAGATATTCTCTTAGAGAAAAGTTTAAAGAGATAAATATAATGACAGTAGCATCACAATACATTTTTGAAAATTTAATTTATGTTCATAGAAATAAAGAAAGTTTTCTTAAGATTAGCGATATTCATAACAAAAATACTAGGAATAAGAATAATCTAGCTACTCTTAAGACCAGACTCCACAAGATCAGCAAATCTTTTAAGTGTTACTGTATACACTTTTATAACAAAGTTCCCAGTCACATTAAAGCCTTATCTATGACAAAATTCAAAGCAACTATCAAGCAAAAATTATGCAATAAAGCATATTATAAAATTTCAGAATATCTAGATGATAGCAAGGCTTGGGAATATAATTAAATTAAATAAATGGGTAGTATTTCGGAGCGGAAGTCTTAGTATGCTCTGTATAATATCATTTAAATTAAGTAACATGTCAAATTTGCCATCGTTTTCTGTGTAAGTGATTGGGTATGTCATGCTCGCTAAAAAGTCTGTGCTCGCGGTGGCGTCGTGTGCCAGGTCGGTCACTTCCCTGCAACATGGTTGAGGAGGCCGATGGCTGGCACATGCGTCATACTCGTGAACGGGTGCTGCTTGCGTAGACTGGTCTATCCGATTTGCTTACATTGTAACGGATTCATTGATGGATTACATAAGGCTTTCGCAATTATTCACTGTTTTGGCGAAAAAGAGTATACTGATTCTTCGTTCTGGGCGACTTCGCTTCACTCAGCCATAGTAATAATTATAATATAATAATATTCGTATTAAAAATATTTTTAATAAACTGCTCTGATTTAAACCAACTTGTAAATTATGTAATAATCACTTAATTGTAAACTGGTTTTGAAAAGAGCAACACTAGAGTTTCTTGCCCGTTCTTCTCTAGTGAAAACCGCTTTCCGAACCGGGTGGTAGATAAAAAAAATGACTGAATCTAAACGATGTTGAACATTTTAATGGATTCAATAAATTATTTTCATTTCATTTCATTTCATTTTCATTTCATTTCATTTCATTTCAATGAAGATGAATTGATGACAAACTCCAAAAGAGTACGAGAAAGCAGCAGTGATGCAGAAGAAGGTTGGTCAACAGTCACGGGTAAGAAAACACGACGAGGGAGTAACAATTCAGCGAAAGACGAAAAATTCGAAGTTTATATATCATCCCAGGATAGACTTCCAAAACAATTCGCTATGGCTCGTATCTTGAAGGAGTATAAAATAACAAAAATATCTCTAATTAAATACTTGAGCCCTTTCAAAGTTCGACTCCAGTTTGAAAACGAAACAGCATCAAATAATCTATTTGAATGTGAGGATCTTTTAAAAAAGGATGGAAATTGCAAAAGGCCATGGAACTATCGGTCTGTTATGGTATAATCAGAGATGTAGATTTGGATCTGACGGACGAAGTTATCATGCAGAATATTACGTGCCCCCCTCCAGCCAAACTCCTCTCACTTAAAAGGTTGAATCGCCGCAACAGAGACGAAGCTGGCTGGTCTCCCTGCGAAACCATCCGTTTATGCTTTGATGGTGACTGTTTACCTGCACATGTTTGCGTATATGACATTAACATAAAAGTTATTCCCTATGTACACCAAGTATCGCAGTGCTCACTGTGTTGGAAATTAGGCCATACAAGAAAAATATGCCCGGGTAAAACAATTATCTGTCCTAAGTGTGGTGGACGACATGAAAATTGCGACACAACATCCTATTCCTGTGTCAATTGCGGTAAAAATCACATCTCTATGAGCAAGTTGTGTCCAATGTACCAAAAAGAGAGAAGGCTCAGAGAAGTTATGGCTGAATTGAGATGTACTTATAGAAAGGCTTTAGAATGTTATGTTCCTCCCGAAAATTCGCCTCAAGCTGCTTTGGCTGCTGACTTCAATTCCAGTTTTCCACCCCTTCGACATGGTTCTACGTGGTCCAAACCTCCACCTACGCCTAATACTTCTCAACATGTGAAGTATGCCAATGTTGTACAAAAAGGAAATATACATAGTACTTCCAAGCTACCAGGCAAACCACGTCAGACTGGTAAACCCAGCGCAGTACCGTCAAAGAAGAAAACTCACTCAGCTCAAGAGGACTGGATGTTCTGGGAATCTGATTCTACTCATGAAGAAAATAATTTGCCTTAAAATGAAGATGGTCAAATAAAGAATCATCCTCCTGTCAGCGAACTTTTAACTCGCATTAAAGAAGTCATGTTTCTTCAGGAACTTAGTATTTCCAACAAAATGAACTCGATTATTCAATTGTGCTTAGAGTGGTTTATGTTAGTTTTACAGAGTTATACTTCGAGGTGGCCATTTGCAAAGGTCTTGTTTAATATTATAACACATTCACTGTGATGGATAACAAAAGTATACAGCTAAACATTTGCCAATAGAATGCGCAAAGTGTTAGACTAAAGTTAGTTAGTTTTTCAGAGACTTTACGACAAGAAAAGATCCATATTGCTGCACTCAGTGAAACTTGGCTTCAACCAGAAAGTCAGTTTAAAGTAGCATGTTACAATGTATATCGCAACGACCGTGACGACTCATTTGGTGGAGTTGCTATAATAGTACATAAATCCATTAAATCCCAGCAAAGACGCATTCATGTTGTCAATCAAGGTATTGAAGTGGTGTGTGTCCAATTATTCAACAGCCATCCCATCGACACTATAGTTGCAGTATACTGTCCGTCAAGAATTTTAACTTCACAACACGATTGGGACATTTTTTTTTCAATGTGGTCATCTAAAACTTTAATTTTAGGTGATTTTAATGCTCACCACGTAAGCTGGTCTTATAAATCTGACCGGCGAGGTAACTTAGTTTATAATTCGCTTTTAGATGCTAACCTTATTTCCTTGAATGATGGATCACATACAAGAGTACGTTTAGTGGATAACACAATTCAAAAATCATCCTCTGATATTTCTATCGCAACTTCAGATATCGCGTTAAATTTTGAATGGTCTGTTTTAAATGAAAATTTAGGTAGTGATCATTTATGGATTAAAATTTCGATATTATGTCCTCACAAAATTCCCCCGATTATGAAAAGAAATTTTAGTAAAGCGGACTGGCCCTCTTATACGTTTTATTTAGAAAATAAATTTCAAAATCTATGTTTACCCAATGACCTTCAAAGAGCTTATAATCTATTTGTACTTACCCTTAATGATGCAGCTAACAAATACATTCCCTTTTTAAATTTAACCAAAATCCTTCTTCTAAATTCTCACCCAAACCTTATTGGAACTCTAACCTTTCCCACGCCGTAGCCAGCCGAAGGTTGGCTTTAGCCACTTTTAGGCGTAATCCTACTCCACATAACTTGGATATTTTAAAACAAAAGACCCACACAGCTCAACGGCTGATCCGTCAGGCTAAAAGTGAGAGTTGGAAACATTTTTGCTCTACAGTCGACGAGTCAACAACGACCACACATTTGTGGTGTAAAATGAAGTGGTTAAAAGGATACCGTTCTGCTAGGCGATACGTGGACACCATAAGTGCCGAACAATTGTTAAGATCATTAACACCAGATTTTGTATCGCCTTCTGCCCCCATTATTTACCACAATAATCCAACCTTAGAGTGTGAAATCTCCATTCAGGAGCTAGAAAAATGTATTAAAAACAAGGATACATCTCCTGGATGTGATGATGTATCATACTCTATGATTAAGAACTTACCTGATGTAGGCAAACATATCCTGTTATCGTTATATAATAAATTCTTCATCTATAATTTTGTCCCTTCACAATGGCGCGATATATGTATCTTGCCTATACCTAAGCCTGACCGCAACCCAAGTGATCCTTCTTCCCTTCGTCCAATATCCCTTATGTCATGTGTGTGCAAGATATTTCATTACATTTTATTCAAGAGATTGGAATGGTACCTTGAAAAAAATGATACGTTCTCCCCCAACATGGTAGGATTTCGTAAGGGAAGGTCTTGTCTAGATAGCCTAAGTTGTCTTGTATCTACAATTCAAACTAGTTTCTCATGGGGCGGGTATACGATAGGCTGCTTTTTAGACATTGAAAATGCCTACAATAACGTAGATAATGTTATTTTAATTACTACTTTAGATAAACTTAATGTTGGACGTATTCCAAATACGTCCAACATTAAGTTAATTAACATTAAGTATTTGTAAATATCTCTGGAACTTTCTTCACAAAAGAGTGCTAAAAATTAAGTCTGGTAATCATTTTATAAGTAGAATTTCAGGACGGGGCTTAGCTCAGGGTGATCCGCTATCACCGTTATTATTTAATGTCGTCACCATAGATATATGCAGCCGTTTGCAAAATAATGTGTTTATTTCGCAATATGCTGACGATTTTGCGATTTATGTGCAATGTTCACGTATTCGTGAAGGACAATTTAAAATTCAGGCTGCGCTAGATTTAATTTCCAAAATGTTATCGAACATGGGTTTGGACATTTCTCCTTCAAAGAGTAAAATCTGCGTATTTAGCAGGGGTTTTCGTCGGCAAAGTGTCGATATCCGTTTAAATAGTACATCTTTGCAAGTAACGGACAATGTCAAATATCTAGGTTTATGGCTTGACAGGGGTCTACGTTGGAAGAAACACGTGGACGAGCTATGTACAAGAATTGTTAAGTTTGTTAACATATTCAAAATGTTAGTTGGTTGTAACTGGGGCGTACACCCCATTAATTTAAGACGACTGTATGTTTCACTCGTTCGTAGTCGCATAGACTTTGGGAGTTTCCTGTTTGACAGCGCTGCTAATTCTCATCTGGCGAAACTTGACAGGCTACAAAATACATTCTTACGACTGGTAGGTGGCTTCATCAAAACCACACCCATCCATGTCATGGAATCCGAATTATGTTTACCTCCCTCTCCCTCCCTTATTTGTACGTCGACGTTACCTAGCAGGTAAATTTTATTTCAAATCGAAGGCTTATAATTTTCCTATCCTTCGTATTGTGGAAGAACTACATCACTCACGAACAAATTTCTACTGGCAACGTAAGAAACTACCGCTACTGGTAAACATACATGACTTAATAGGAGAGGAACCAGTTCATATTATTCACAAGTTTGACATGTTCTCTATGGACACTTGGGTCAGCAATATGGATCTATCTTGTATAATTAAACCGTCGTTAGTTAATATCGATAAGCCAAAGCATAGTTATAACATACAACATCTAAGAAATATTTGTTGTAAAGCGATTAATGAACAGTACTGTAATTTTTATTTTTATTCCATTTATACTGACGGGTCTAAGCATGCAAATTGTTCTGGTGCTGCATTCTTAGATATTCAAGCAGGAACTTCTTTTAAACTTAAAATTTGCTCAAAAATATCTATCATGCATTTAGAGTTAATCGCTCTCGCGGAGGCCATAGCGTATGTCGAATCCTTGGACTATGATCGGTACGTCATATATTCGGACTCAAAAAGCGCATTACTCCATTTACTCAAATGCACCACATCTTTTAGAGGTCTTTCTATCGCTTATTCTACTATAGAATCCATTTTTAGAATCCTGGCTAAAAACAAAACAATTATACTTCAGTGGCTACCATCACATATTGGACTAAAGGGAAATGAGGCAGTGGATCGTCTGGCGAACGAAGCCGGGTCTGATGGAGAATTTTTTAAGTGTTTACCATCAAATACTGAGCAACTACCAGTAGCAAGACAAATGTGCTATGATTTTTGGTCAGAATACTTTGACAAAAGATCTTTGGTGAAGGGCATTTGGTATAAGGTAATCCAACCCTCTCTTCCTCGTTCACTTTGGTTCAATGTGAGCGGGCTAAACAGGCAAGACATTGTAATGGCTTTGAGACTCCGATCTGGTCATGTCCCACTAAACAATTTTGGATTTATGATGAGGAATTGTATTTCACCAAATTGTAATATATGTGACGTAGTGGAAGACGTACACCATATACTCTACGAATGCATACGCATCGAGGCCCAGAGACGCCAAGCCTATGGTAGCATTAGTCATAACTTAGGTTTTTACCATACCATCTTGGCTTCTCCAAATTCTGATGAAGCTAAAATGTTATACAAATTAATTAGAAAATGTTTAAAACTGCGCTTAAGATAATTTATATGATTGAATTGTCTACTTGAAATTTTTTTTACTGTTTTTTTTGGGTCCATACCACTTTTTTCTATATCGCTTTTATTACTTTAATGTATTGTTTTCTTGTATTTATAATTATTATTATTGTATGTAATAATGGGGGTGACATTTTCAATATTGAAAAAACCCCCCAAAATAAATAGAAAAAAAAAAGATCGCGGGTTCGATCCCCGCACCGATTCAAATGTTTGTGTGAATCACAACTATTTATTTTCAAGACCACCGTTATCAGATTTACAAAAAAGGAAATAGAGTAGTTTTCTGATTTGACAACCTACGTGGTGCAGTTGGTTAAACGCCGACTGTAAAGAACGATCGCGAGTTCAATCCCCGCAACGACACAAATGGTTGCGTGAATCGTTATTAATTATTTTTTCGGTATTAAGTTCTGATATTATCTCTTGGGTATCACTAAATATGAGAAACTTACGGTCCGACAACCGCCCAATATAATATACCTACAAAATTTTCTAGGTTCTGGGTGTGAAAATTCTCTAATAGTTTTTGATACCCAAGACAGAAGATTAGAGTAGTGTAGAGTCTATGTATGTGACTGTTGAGTGTACTTATTATTAATTAATGCCAGAGTAACTACTGGACATATTGAGACTTAACATCTTATGTTTCAGGATGGCGAGCGCAGTGGAATTTTACTACTGTTTATAAGCGGTCGTATCGCTTACCATCAGGCGAACGGCTTGCTCGTCTCGCCATTAATTGCAATAAAATAAAAAAAATGCGAAGGAAGCCACGAGCAAAACCTAGTTGGACATAAAAACATAATATTTTCATTTAAAAGTAAATAAGTTTTGTTTGTCGCGGAGGCTGTATTTACGGCTTTTGGAAAGCGCCTTCCAATGTCAAATGCTTTGTTTAGAACTATTGTTTCATTTAGAATGGTTTATTAAGCCATTCAGCAATAAATATATGGCACTAAAATTAGGAATTGTTGAAGGTTCTTCATGAATGATTGTTGTTATTCAGTGTTGTGGGTATTATCAGGCTACAAGTTTATTGTTCTGCCTGTTTAATTCCATATTAATCTCCATTTATTCACAACAAAATATAGGATTCCAAGATTACGCCATTGAGAATTTGGACAAAGATATGTCTATGATCTGAGCCTTAATTTAAATATATATTTTATTTTATCCTTTTCTTATATCCAACCCATGGTTTTGCCATTGTCTTTGAGAGATATGACCGCCAATTGTACTTTTCTTTATTGGTTTCTGATAGTATTTATATCATTTTCCTGTGTGACACAAAGTTTATATAAATAGATAAATAAATCTCGATTGTAGGAGTGTCCTGTGGTCAGTATTGGACAATTTCGGGTTGATATATTACATAATTAAATATCTAAATAAATTCATAGTTCTATTCTTATAAGTGCGTTGTAGATCGATCTTAAAATTGGTTTGAATAGGCCGACAAATCAATCACTCGATTAAACAATTTAAAAGTAGATATCTTATCTAATTGAATCGGTTTTCAGATAAATCTAGCTTAGATAAACGCTCTGTTTGTTATTTTTAGAATAAAATTCTAAATTTGGGGTTACAGCAGTTAGAAGTCGCTTCAATTATTTTGTAAACTTGAAATTTGTTCCTGAAACAAAACAGTTTTATAAATTGAATAATATTCAATGAACATTATATAAAATGTCTTTCATGCCTTCAGAAATTTTGGTAAGCATATTTTATCTTCTAATTGTATAAAATCTCGATATATTTCCGTGGTACCAACAATAGGAACGCCATCCAGCTTTATGCTGCAGACTGCACTACAGCCTAAGCAGTAACCCAGTATATGTACTATAGTATATCTATGTTGTTGTCTGTTCGTATGCTTTTAACAGTATTGCGGTACTGAAATTCGATTGGCGGCGTTACTTAGTTCGGAGTTCCTATGCTAATGCACAATTGGGTTCTAGCAATCCGATTGTGTACATACGTAATTGTCACTCCAATATTCCATAGGGTACATAGAGACTAGTGAACGACAAATTCCTCGATTCTGACATATTGCTTTCGTTTTATCGACTTTTGGTAACCTTTTCATTTATTCTCGTCGGTTCGGTTACTTCTATATTCAAACACAACGAACAGAGGTGGAACATAGCACGTAAATATGCCTAAATACTTTACAACATTTTCGAATCCTGTATTGTAAGTCGTAATCTTAGACTAAGTTAGAAGTGATTTTATAAATTTCATAGTATTGATTTTTAGAAGTGGAAATCTTTTATCTAATATGTCGACGTTCAGCGTTTCAACATTCGAGCTTCGTGTCGGAGTATAAAGTAACCCCTTGGGTACTTTAGACCTGACCATTAAAAATTTCATAGGTTTGGAGGGATTAACCCGTTTCAGACTCTTCCTTACTGTGTAACAAGAAGAAGTGCATTAGTTTACCTGCATGCGCCTAGTCTTGCCAAAATAAAGTGAAACTTTCTCTACCTTATTTATGATTCTGTTGCAGTTTCGTGCGACGCTAGTATAGAAAACTGGAAAAGTAGGTTTTTATTTGATATGTTGGTAGATTGTATTTTGTAGGTTCAAATAAGTTTTATCATCGCTATAATTTTAGGGTAATGTTGCGTAAAAATAATTAACTAATTTTGGTGTTGACAATAAAACACATTCGCGTAATCTCGCGTTTATAAGTATTGGATCACAGATATAACTATGAAATAATTGTATTTTATTATCAATGACTCTGTGGCGCTGTTGTACTACAGTATGATTGCAAAGTTGAAGTCTCGGGTTCGAATTCCGGGTATGGCAATGTGATATTGGATTTTGGATCATTTCAGTCAAGAATTTGTGCCCGTTGGGCTCGCCACCTATCAATCGGGGTATAAACACACAAGGCGAAATATGGGTGTCATGTTAGCAGCTCTGCCTAACCCTTCTGGGAAAGAGGTGTGAGTTTATGTATCTATCTATGTATGTATTATTAATGATTTAAGAACTAAACAAAATACAATTAACTGAATTCCCAATCTACAAAGCAACGTTGCTTTGCTCCCTATGACCCAGTTAGCGTAATTTCATTGTTAAATGTAGTTTGCAATCAGGTTTCAACATCTGTGAGGGTTGGGCCGTTTGTGCTCATGGTCGCATTGCGAAAAAATACACCTGGAATTAGTACTTTTGGGACAGAAAGTATACATTATACATACTTGAAATTGCACTGAATTTTTTAACTGAATGGCCGAAATTGATCTGAAAAACATCTGCAAAATATGATTAACTAATCATATTTTGTATAGGGTACTTTAATTTAATTTAGTCCGCCAACTCGCACTAGGCCAGCGTAGTGGGTCTTCGAAGCCTGGATGCAACGAAGAGACGGACGACTCACTTATCGACTTACTCAGCTAATCACCGGACATGGGTGTTTTGGTGATTATCTGAAAAAGATAGGGCGTGAAACAACGGCGAACTGTCACTACTGCAATAGCGGAGACCAGGACTCAGCTGCACACACTCTCGCGCAATGTTCTGCGTGGGAAGTGGAGCGGCAGGGTCTGATCTCCCAGATTGGACGTGATCTCTCTCTGCCAGCAGTGATAAGGGCGATGCTGGAGGGAGAGTCAAAATGGAAAGCTGTGGTCGTCTTCTGTGAAGCAGTAATGCTTCATAAAGAGGCTGCGGAGCGTGATCGCGAAAGAGCCGATCCCGCTCGGAGAAGGAGACGCAACGGTGGTGGAAGAAATCGCCCTGTTTCTTCTGCGTAGTACCGTTGCGGAGTTTCTTGTGGTTGAGAGCTTTTAGCTCTAGCGCTGTGGGACCTTTGGCGTGTTCGTATTGAGGTCCCAAAGCTCCTCCAAAGTGCAGATGGAGACATGGGTTTTTAGCCGGTAAAAGTCCGGCATGCCCGGTCTATTCAGATAGTCAGGTATCCAATGAGGATTTTACCCATTAGAAAAAAAAAGGCCAGCGTAGTGGACTATATGGCCTAAACACTCTCAATCGAATTCTCGATTGTAGAGTAGGCCCGTGCCCTGCAGTGGGACGTATATAGGCTGATATAGACAGACAGACAGACTTTTACAAAATTATATTCGTTTTTATTACTTTGATCATATCTGTAGTCCCCTTCGGGTATAATGGCGTGAACTTATTTATGCATAAACCAAGCCACTTGGTATAAAATCGAAAAGAAAAAAGTACTCTGCATAAAGATCGCATAATCATACTAATTACGCCAAAAATAGATGAGCTATTTTCAATGGCATGCAAGTTCGTTAACATTTAGAATGTACCCCAGGAAATAATAAAAGCAAATCGACTTTCCCAAGGTTACAATTTAAATGAAGCACGTCATTTACCTTGCTTATCTGTGTATGTAATTTGGCGTGTCTTTACGCTCGATACATGCGATGCTCTGGCAAGAATTTGAACATACATTTCGGGACTAATGTTTCGTATTTTTATATCGATGTGACTGAGTTTAGAAACTGTTGTTTTTGGACGAAAATAGTTTGAAAATATATAAACTGAGGTCTGCTCAATATTTTGTTATTCCAATGAATGGCGAGACGAGCGTGCCGTTCGCCTGATGGCAAGCGATACAGCCGCTTATGGACCAAAAAAAATATTAAACCAAACTATGAATAACAAAACAATGAAAGACATAAGATGCTTTGTCTCAATATGTCCAGTAATTACTCTGGCTACAAAGTCCTTCAAACCGGAACACAACGGTGCATGGGCTCTACTATATTCATCCGAACGAACGAAAGAACGAACGAACGAACGAAGTTCGAAACTTCGGACAAACGAAGTTTTTTGTCCGAAGTTTCGAACTTCCTTCGTTCGTTCGTTCGGATGAATATAGTAGGGGCCCATTTACGCTGCTGTTTGGTGGGAGAAATAGACATTGCGGTGGTACCTACCCAGGCGGCCTCTCACATATGAGAGACCTATCACCAGTAAAATATTATTTGAGGATTGTGATTCGGTACCGAAGCTACACCTTAATATCTCTACATATACTTCAGCACAATAAATAAAGTCTCATACCTTACCTATACCTTACTCTACTAAGCTGTGTGGATGTAATTTTATTTTTACATTTTTTAACTTCCTGCCGTTTCGATTACTTTAAAGCTTTTGTTATCATCGGGAATAAATAAATAATAAAAAAAAAACCAAATCCGCGATAAAATCCGTAAATATTTATAGTTTTATTACAATGTGTAACATTCGCGTAAATCCAAGAAATCATTTTGGATGTAATTTCAGTAATAAGTACGCAGTTTTTAAAACGCATTTGTTTAATCTCGAGTTTAATTATCTTCAAGTACTTACTACGGTTCAAGGTTGTACTCAGCAAACGTTGTGGCTAATGTTTTTGCTTTCGTAGAAATAATAATAAAGAACAAGAAACGAACTTGTAAATATTAATTCCAATAAATTGAGACACTTAGACTGCATCGGTGGCGCAATTGCATTAAGGTATGACTGTAAGCACAGCTCTTGGGTTCTAATCCCGGTTAACCCTTGCGGGAAAAGGCGTGAGTTTATGTATCTATGTAATATTCTACGAAAAATATTTCTAGACCTGTCGTATTATTTGTCAGTTCGACTAATAAATACGTAGCCACCTACAGTCAATTTAAAACCTTTACACGCCTTTTCTATGAAACTAGGCCAATTCCGATTGCGCGAATTTGGCGAAGTTTAATTAAGTAGATCGCAACCAGCATTGGCGTTTGCCAACCGTCTACTTTTCAATCGGATTGACTATGTTGAACGTGAGTGTACTCTTACGGCCCATGCCAATAATCAATCGAAAAAATTAGATTGAAGTCAATCTGGATTGTTTTCTACTTTTCGATTTGTCATTTACCATGTTGCCATAGTTTTTTCACTACTGAGATTGATTATTGGCAATATAGTACCATAAAAAAGATTGAGCTGTCAATCTCAAACGGCAAATTTTGGATTGGGATTGTTTATTGGCAGCGGCTGTTAAAGAGTTGACATGTGAAATATATTGAGAGTTTACTGGTGGTAGGTCTCTCATATGCGAGAGGCCATCTGGGTAGGTACCACCGCAATGTCTATTTCTCCCGTGAAACAACACTGCTTAAATGCACTGTTGTGTTTCGGATTGAAGGACATTGTAGCCAGAGCAACTACTGGACATATTGAGACTTAACATCTTATGTCTCAGGATGGCGAGCGCAGTGGAATGTTGCTACTGTTTATGAGCGGTCGTATCGCTTACCATCAGGCGAACGGCTTGCTCGTCTCGCCATTCAATGCAATAAAAAAAAAAGTCATTTTTTTTGGAGATATATTAATCGCAAATTCGTTTAACTTCAGTACTAGTTAAGTTAATGCTTTAAGGCTAAATTATATAATTGTTTTGTTTGTAATCGCCAAAAATATCAATAGTTTTAACTTATGCATGCGGAAGTCGTGTGAGTACTTGTAAAATACTACCACTAGAACGATTGACATTAAGCTAGGGTAGCGTACTATAGTTCTAATATCCTTACATAATAGAAGAGGTCCAGCAGACAGGATATTCAGGCAAAGGATTTAGACATAAGAATTGTATTATGCCACTTCATTCATAATGTTAATTCAAACATTAATTTAATTATTAATTTAATTAATATATCCTCCATCAACTATAATTCATTAATTTGAACAAGGACTAAAATTCAATTAAAATTGTGGAATCTATATGTTTTTTTTTTATATTATAGGGGGCAACCGAGCATGCGGTTCACCTGATGGTAAGTGAACACCGCCGGCCATGGACATCTGCAACACCATAGGGCATGGAAATGCGTTGCCGGCCTTTGAGGTGGGAATACGCTCGTTTTTTGAAGGTCGCCAGGTCGTATCTGTCCGGGAATGATGCCACTGGCAACAGGTTCCACAGATTTGTAGTACGTGGGAGAAAGTGCCGGGAAAAACGTACTGTAGTAGATTTCCAACCTCCAAGGTGATGTGGGTGGTATTTGGAGGTTTGAATTTGAAATTGAATTTGAGTCTCACGAATTTTCTGCTTTCCATGACACGAGAAATAGAACTCTGGTTCTAATGAAATAATATATGAGCGCGTAGGCCGTAGAGTGTTATCCGACGTAAGTGGTGCGCTCGCTCCAGTACATCTCTATTGGGGCATTACTGAAATTAGTCGTTTTCGAAATTAGTCGATTTGGAAAATGCTTGCTTGTATTATGACAGAAAGTTTAGAAAAAATTGAGCTATTAAATTATGTTAATTTAATATTTATTTTAGTGCGATTTTCACGCTCATCTTTTTGAATCTCCAAATGTACTGGAGGGCCTATCCTTAGTTTTTAAACCAATTAGACATTAAGTTTGTGAGAGTAACTTTATAATATTTGTTATCCCGTGTCATGCCAACTCCGATGCCAATGGATACTCTGCCTGGGCGGCATTTACGCTTACCATCAGGTGCAATGGCGCCACTATGCCAAGCCAATATATATAAAAAAAATACACATTGACGTGGATAACTTTCCTATCGGTATGTATGTACTGATGCTCTTATACTGGGTATCTCAAGACTGCTACTACTAGTTTTAGTGGCTACAAACACTATGCAACTAAAAATTTCGCAAAGAAACGCGACAATTATTTTTAATGATTTTTTAAATATCGTCATTTTCGGGTGATGAATCCATAGTTTTTGCTAAAATAATAATTTAAACTCTTTTATATCTTAGAGTAATGTCGCCACTATGCCGGGACAGAGTTAAAAAAAAAACTCCCTATATAACAGATCACGCGGTGTGATTTTACATATCCATATCTATACGTTGAGTAAATACGAGGAGATATCAGTATCGGCTTTGCTCTTTAAGATATATTTGAACGGTCACGTCGGCAGTCTTTGTGCGACAAAATATATGCAAATACATTTAGAACATTGATGTAAATGGTAGTACGTGGTCGCGTTGTTATTCAGACGTAGTGGGTTTCACGCGAATAGCGCGTATGTTCGATGTAATGAACCTACATATCTACTTGGTAACTGAGTGTTTAAAGACATTTTTATAGGTTCATATTTTCAGTTAATTACTATGGCCAATACCGCTTCGTACGTACGAATACCTGTGTCTTAGCGTTTATAATATTATTTACCACTTAATTATTATTAAGTAAATTGAAAAGAAAAAAATATATTACAAAATAAAATAATATTGACGTCTTTATTATTGTATTTTAAGTTACAAACTTCGTGTATTTCGACCATACATAGTTAATTTTATGTTGTGTCTTTTTTATGATATGTAATTAATCTGCATGAATATTTTTGTGTTATTCAAAGTGTAGCTGTTTGTTATTCAGAACATTATATTACCTACATGTAATTTTCATGATAAAACGTAAGTTTTGCGAACAATATCTAATGTGGGAAGGATAATGGTATTACATATTCAGCTTGTTAAAATGATTCGTCTGTTTTTGTTTGGGTAAATGGGAATCCCCAATGCTGGCCGGCGTAACGATAATACAATGCCAAATATTAGAGTATATATTAATGTACAATATGAAGATGTAATTAATGTGATATTTTTTAAAAGGAAGGTGTAATAGTCACTATTTACGGTTAATATGTGTAACATTGTAGTAGAATACAATTATTAATATTTATCGGCTCGTTTGCTATACACCACGTCTTCACACCCCGTTCCGTCCTCCACGTCTATGATCTATCCCCTTCTATATCTATCTCACTCACCCTTGGTTCGCGTAGTGTATAGTTCGAGAAGACAGATGCTAAGAGTATGAATTTATCAATACACTACAGAAGGATAAAAACTTTTATACTTATTTATAAAAAAAAAACACGATAAAATAAGTTAATAATTGTCTAGTGGCCTGTTGTTTTGTTTTTTTAATAAGTTTGCATTTCATTGTATTGCGCATATTTTTGAATTTTGGGAGCTCTGTTTGATTCATTAGTCAAATACTTACTTTATTGGCAAAGGTGAACATTGAGAGGAAATCCATATGCAATAGTCATATTTAGAGGGATTTCTGTGGTATTTATTCGCCAATCAGCAACAAAACAGTGTTGTGAACTATTGCCTGGCCCTTCTAAATTGAACTCTAGAGACCAGTATTGTTTCAGTAGTGGGTTTATATAAATAAAATATATGTATTTGTTTCAGCCCATACACGTTCCACTGCAGGCCACAGGCCTCCAATAATCGAGAGTATGACTGAGAGGTGGAGGTATAATATCCAGTGGGTAAACTAAATCAATATATTCACATCTTACTAGTACAAGCTTCATAATTACATAATTTCAAAGCGCGTCATTTGTGCATGTGTTACTAACTCTAAAATGTATTTAAAATAGATTAATATCTTTGGCGTTGCGTAGCGCGGTATGTGCCAAATGTGAAACAAAATCGCGAGAGATTGCATCGGTTTTGGCAATAAGCTATTGTAATGAATGAATTGTGCATTGTCGTCTGCCAGGCGCGTAGAATTTCTCCCCGTAGACGCAAATCCATTATCTTGTGTGACGCAAAACGTATTATGTGATGTATCGTTTGATCTTTACGGTGATCGACTTGAAAGTCTGGCGTTTTATTTGCTAAATTTAATATCACGACCGGTTTTGATGTACGGAATTAAAGCAAAATGCATGTGCGTGTTGTGTTTATTTGAAACTCTATATGTATAGTTCGTTTTTTTTCTTAAGTAAAGCAAGCTTACTAACACCATGGAATACGTGCAAATAATAAGTGCAAGACATAGGCTGTTGACGATACTAATCATTTTTGTGTGACTAATTGTTATCGTGTTAAAAAATCTTTTTGATGTTAAAATGAAATGAATTCTTGTATTAATTGCCAGTTTTATGTCTTATCTTGTAATTTTATAACAATTGAATTTCATATATATATATATATATATATATATATATATATATATATATATATACAGAAATGTTGCATACCCACCATCTATTGGTAGGATACCTACCTTATTTGTTTCAAGAAACATCCCGAAGGAAATTCCAGTAGCGGCTTTTTCCTCATACTAATGGGTGTGTACTGCCGAAACAAGTCTATGCTGACATTTAGCGGCATGCCGGTGCCACCATTCGGCCACTGACTCAATCGTGAACGGTTCAATGCCTTGTCAAATGACACCTGATCATCTCAGCGAGCAGCGCCATCTATCCAAAAAATGGTAGAATCCTTGAGGAATTAAATTGTTTTGCATTTTGGAATTGGTTCGCTATTGAGATGATAACACAAAACGCAACCGGCGTTTAAGATGTTATCTATATGTTTTATTTTGTTTATATGGCAAAGAACAGAATACTTTATATTATGTAGAAAATATGTATATGGTAAATGATATTTCGCATATGAAAAAGATGTTATATTTATTAGGCAAATTTGAAATTAAAAGAGGGGAGGTTATGTATGTTTTGTCACTGGCACGAAGTAAAGACTACATTAGGAAGTACCATGCAATACAAATAGGATATATGTATTTTCACTATAGATGGTACACTTCCGTCGACAAACATAATGCCTCTGTGTCCGAAAGCGTCTTTAGACTTATGGTCTTATTCATAGACATTCATAAACCTATTTTAGCTATCGAATGCTTTATCCCTTTCGAACGACTTTTGGATTCAAATTGAGTGAAGAAGACAAAACATTCGCTGGCAATTTGGTTTCTGAACGGTCTATGAATAAAGTCGTTATAATTATGGTAAACCCGAAATACAGACATGTACCGATCAATGTGACGATTGTATGTCGTAGTCGGTGTTAGAACGAATAACATTGCCCTATCAACAATTTATTGAACAACAGCACAACGCAGACTTCAATGTCTATCATATTTAAAAAGTTGATACAGACGCAATCCCACTAATATTATAAATGTTTGTGTGTTTGCTACCTCTTCACGCTCAAACCACTGGGCCAATTTCAATGAAATTTACGCACCTGTTAATTAATTTTTAAGCACCTGCTTCCGTCTCTCTGCACTACCTTAAGGTTGGCTGGTAGAAAATGCCCTTAGGCATTAAGTCCGCCTGTACTATTAATGTGTACAAAGTGTTTAAAATAAATAAATTTAGCGTGGATATAGCTAATACCCTGGATTAACACATAGGCTTTCTATCCTAAAAAATGCGGGATTTGAAAGGTATTGAATAAAACCGATACTCTTTCAATCTCTAAGGAATGGGATGGGAAGTTTAAAGTTCAACAGTAATTTTTAAATATTTATAACAATTGTCACGGGAAATAGTTTTTGTGTTTCTAAAATGGACTGGGCTCTAGAAATAAATGCACCCGTGCAAAGCCGTGCTCGATCGCTAGTATAAATAATTTTGCAAGGCAGATAACATGACCGTACACAATTATTTGATCTCTCAGTGATTGGGTAATTTATGTTAAAAACGTCGGCGGATTCGGCCCGGCGTGATCGAAGGTGAACGGAAGGTCGCTATTATCATAAACCGTCATTACCACTAATTAAACATTGTCTATGATACATTGCTGCGTGCGCCTCTTGCATGTCGCGTTTTATAAGTAGTGGTGAAGGTTATTTTGTTTTTAATATTTATTTACTATAAACCACACAAAAAACAAAAACTAAGAAGTAAATATAAAATTAAGTGTAACAATCAATTGTTTTATCGCAAATGGGCGATGTCTTCCGGGCAATCTTTATATTGATTAGAGCGAAATTAATATGTAATGAAATAAAACTATTATTTACGGATTTTATCGCGGATTTTTACATTTTTTAACTCCAGACGTTTCGATTACTTTAAATCGGGATAAAATCCGTAAATAATAGTTTTGTTTCAATGTGTAACATTCGTGTAAATCTAAGAAACCATTACAGTATGTGTTGGTAAGAGCAGAGGTAGTCGTTCCCTTTCAATTTGGGCATCACCATCATCTTTAAGTGAAAGAAGTCCACTGCTGATCATAGACCACGCCACTTCCACAAAGACCTATAGGAAGCGGTCAGCATTCAGCAAGTTTCTGCAATGTTTTAGATATTCCAGATAAAGAGCTCATAATATTAAAAGATGCAAGTTCCCCTCTAGAATTCGCTGTAGAAATATTTTTCAGGGAATTTTATGGAGACCTTGGGGTGGTGGTGGGGAAACCGTGGGGGTGGTGGTGGGGAAACCGTGTTACCGCTAACGCCCCACCTCGGGGGAGGATGAGGCGATTATGTTGGGTTCACCGATAGGCATACCAACCAAAACCCCGCGTTGCCCTCTTCAGCGCAATTGGAACGGCCCCGGGAACCCGAAGCAAGAGCGCTCCAGCTTCTAGCGGGACAATTTTATGGAGACCTGTGGGCATCCTGAAAATGTTCATTGCAAAATGCAAATGATGTCAAAAAGCATTCGCACAGTATTCTAGTTGTGAAGAACCATAATGTCACACAGTATTAGGTATACCAACATAAGAACTTTTTCATGAACTAGTGAAGGAATTAAAAGTGGTAGTAGCATCTTATGCAACGTAATATACAGGGTATATCAAGACTGCTACCGAAAACGAAGCCGGGTGGTAGTTTAAGCGACTTCAGACACAATGCAACAGAAAAAGTTGCAAAAATAAGCGACAATATTTTTTTTGAAATTTTTTTTCCTATTCCCATATTTTACTCTAAGATATAAGAGAGTTTAAATTATTATTTTAGCAAAAACTATGGATTTACCACCCAAAAATGACGATATTTAAAAAATCATAAAAAATAATTGTCGCGTTTCTATGCGAAAATTTTTGTTGCTTTGTGTTTGTAGCCACTAAAACTACCACCCGGCTTCGTTTTCGGTAGCAGTCTTGAGATACCCGGTATAGAGGTAGAGATAATTTCACATATCTGTCTTTATCAGTCTGCGTTACGCGACTGGACATATGCCTCATCCTTTGTACAAAATTCTTATCAGTTTGCTGATATTACCAAATTGTCATTATACATAATATATTTATTTATTTATTTAATGCTTCATATACATAAACTGTATAAAGGCGGACTTAATGCCTGAGGCATTCTCTGCCAGTCAACCTTTAGGTGGTGCAGAGAGAGAGCACGGTAGGCGCATAAAATATGTAATACATAAATATATTTAATCAATTAATAAATATAACTGTATACATACACACACTCATTTAAATACATACACATGCATACACACATATAAATTTAATATATACAGGGTATATCAAGACTGCCACCGAAAACGAAGCCGGGCCGGGGAATATACACTCAAGGTTAGTATAATTGCGTTGTTCATAATTAGCATTTTCAGATATATAATATATTTAATTGCTGTGAGGGGAAGACTAGCATGCAATTTGCTTGATGGTAAACGATACTGCTCATAAACTGTAGTAAAACTAAACAACACCATGAATCACTAAAGCAATTTTTGGAATTTCACTGCGATCGCCATCCTGATGCATAAAATGTTAATGTCTTAATATGTCCATTAGTTACACTGGTTACAACATCCTTCGAACTGGAACACAACAGTACATCTACACTGCTGTTTGGCGGGAAAAACATACATTGCAGTGGTACTAACCCAGACGGCCTCTCCCTTATGAGAGACCTACCATTAGTAAAATGTCGCTTGTTGTGTCTAATGTAGATTTAGTATTCACCAAATCTGATAAAATAAAATTGTGGACTGAACTTATGTTTCTCTTGTTTAATTGTTCGATCTATTTAAAAAATAGCATACGGTGGTAGCTATACATTTGAAACAAAGTCGATAGATTTTATTGACCGGGTTCTAAATTCATGTTTCACTTTTTATGGATTCCCGATTAGAATATTTAATCATCTCGACATATTATGTCAAAACATTGCAGTCTTCTTAAGTATTCTATGGAGAGAAAACGAAATTGAAACTTATACTATTCTCGTATAAAAATTAATTAACGTATTAAACAATTATCTCAATCACATTACAAATAATTAAAAGTAGACATTTGATTTGTTTACTTTTTCAATTCTTAAATACCCGTTTTTCCATTTTTAAACAATGATTCAATGTTTGTTTTTACCAATTGTGATTTCAACAATGAACAATTAAGATAAAAATAATAACTTCGTCAAATTCGAATACTACTAACTACGTATCGGATAAAAAGATGGCGACGATAAAAAAATAAAGTATAATTATCTCCGTTGCGTAATGTTACTGATTAGGAATGTGTAAATCTTTTTGTTTTTTGACAAACTTTAAATAGGTACGTATTTGTATAATTGCATAAACGAGTAAATTTAGATGATAAAGAAGACTAACAGCCATTCTCTATAAGGTATCTGTTTTCAATAACAGATTTCATTAGATATTTCGATGCATTTTGTGTTTCAGTTGACAAAAATAAAGAGATATAGATTTGGTATATATATTTATAGATAGCTACGTAAGATAAATATATATGTCTATCTAAAAAAAAAACATAGAGAACGGCCGTAAGCCAGTAATAGCTCAGTGAGGACGTTATTTATAAATCTTAGTTAATTAAAATAACATCTGCATACTAAAGATGTTATGCAGATGTTATAAGTGCGTGGTGGCCTGTTGGTAAACGGACTAGACGCGGCTACCAACCTGTTCATGTTGGTCGTGGGTTCGAATCCCAGGGCATACCTCTGACTTTTCGGAGTCATGTGTGTATTGATAGTCAATCACCACGCACTAAAACGGTGAAGGAAAACATCGTGAGGAAACCTGCATACCATGGCGGCTTATAAAAATTTCTATGGTATGTAAGTCCGCCATACCGCACTCCACACCACACACATTTTTAATTTTTAATATGACATACATTGGCAGACAGTAGAGGCACGCCATTGATAGTCATGACTCAGAATGAATGAGCAGGCTCGTCTGGTCAGTACCACTGTCTCATAGAAAATCATAGTAAATACGCTGTCTCGATTCGTTTGGTGAGTGAGATTGTCGGATGCCCCATACTCTTTTCCTCTTCTCATATATTTTTCCTTCTCACTCTCCTTCTGAATTGATAGGTCATCAACACATCCATGATCCAAGGGTTATGGAGGTCCATGGGCGGCAGTGATCATTTGCCAACAGGTGACCTGGTAGCTCGTTTGTAGGATCTATCTATCTTTATAATATCTATGCAATGTGCGTGGCGGCCTGTTGGTAAACGGACTAGATGCGGCTGCCAACATGTTCACGGTGGCCGCGGTTTCGAACCCCAGGGCACGCCTCTGACTTTTCGGAGTCATGTGTGTATTGACAGTCAATCACCACGCACTACCACATCCATACCATAGCGATTTATAAAAAAAACCACGGTATGTAAGTCCACCAACCCGCACTAGGCCAGCGTCGAGGACTATATGGCCTAACTACCCTCAGCCGTACTCTCGATTGTAGAGGAGGCCCGTGCCCTGAAGTGGGACCTATGTATATGGGCTGATATAGAAGAAAAACATGATGTGATTTAGTACCATTTGACAAAAAATTTGGTGCATCAATATTCGAATGCCAATGTCAGGTTTACATTGTATTTATCTAAGCGCCATATTCATTGTAATAAAAGAAAAAATATACAATAATCTGTTGAATTTATCATGTCAAAATCACGCTTCTTACAAATCACAGCTGTGATTGTGTTGATATATTTTAATCCTTATCGATGTGATGCTATCTGTATCAGTGTTTGCATCTAACTGCCAGGTGGTAGTTGCACTACGTTACGGTTACAACATGAGGTCTCGCGTTCGAATCCAGGGTTGGGCAAAGTTATATTGGATTTTCTTATTAATGGCTTTGTAATTCAAAGTGTTGTTTGGTTTTGCTACTGTACATGAGCAGTCGTATCACTTACCATCAGGCAAACGACACGCTGTGGCGCCATTAATTGCGATAAAAAAGTCTATTTTACTAATTTTGAATTATTGTATAGTAACTTGTCGGTAGGGTAATAATTCCTACTGCTCTGTTTGTTATCACATCAAAGGAAGATGGGGCGAGCGAAGATGTGAGAGTTGCATTTTATCTATGTCCTCGCGAGCTTATCTGACTGTGGTATTTAATTGTTGTTGCGCTTTAACTTAATTTGAAAAATCCTAATATTAGGTAATAGGAAAGCGCAATTGTTTGTAGCTCCTTAAAAATAAATGAAATAAAAAAACTATTTTATTTATTTTATTTTATTTTATTTATTAGGTCTACAATAAATCACATATCAGTACATAAAAATAACAAAAATGAAATAAAAGAAAGATAAATACATGATTTTCCATAGTAAACACAGCATACACAATGAGTACATAAAATAAAACAATGGTTAGGTAAAGTAAGTTAACAATTCGAAGTTTAACAATCAAAAATAATAGAATAAACTAAAACAACAAATAATATTTGACAACTAACTATAAACAAGTTTAACTATAGTTAAACATTTATGATACTGCACAGTACCGACAGTAAGTATTGTATCGGTAGCACAGATTGGAGCTAATCTGTGGTCGCGGGTATTAAAAACTTGTGATTTTCACAATACAAGTATTTATTGTGAGTATTAACAGTTTTATTATTGATACGAGTTTTTCAATTTGTTGGCATGAACGTTGTTCCGTAGATAAATGTTTGGTACCAGTCCAAATGACTTATTGACTGATTTGTCGGCATACTGATGACGGAGGAATAGCTTCATCGCAACAGGTAAAAGTAAAAAAGTGTGAAAGTGGTAAAAGTGCCACTTAACATTGTAGTTTTAAAGAAATATTTATGGCAATTGTGTAGGGAATGTGAAAGTTTTATAGACGTTTAAATTATTTAGACCTGTTGTTTTTTTATTTTCAATTTATTAATTTTGTCTGTACAGAGTGAATTGAACATAAAAAATAAAAACACATTAAGTATAATTTTATTGGTATGTACATATATTAGAAACGTTCAACAGGATAGAATCGAAAAGTATAATTATTACGATTAGTGTACGTTTTACGTTTAGTGATCAATAAAACGTCAGTTCTTATTTTTCCCGCCAGGAATGACTAGTCAGTCAATCTGTCAGGTAAACTCGTAAGTATGAGTAGGTAGTATCACAATAGGTAGGTAATTCAATTTAATACTACATTGGCTTTATCGCAGATGCAAACACCTCCGCAAATGTCTAATTTTAATTTAATGCTTAATTTTCAATTTTATGATTGTTGATTTCATATGTTTATATCTTACAGTATATAAATATAGAGGGAGCGCTGGTACTTCAAAAACGTAGATAAAAATGGTGGTGCCGGGGCCACCTTTTTCTTCCCTACATCAAGTGTGAATAATGTGACAGCTTGGAATACGCATGACTTACATGAAAAAGAAAAATCAAAAAATGTAGTTTAGCGCTATCGAATACCACCCAAATTTATTTTTAGGGTTAATTATTAACTGTGTATTCGTTTATCACCGACAATAAATACAATTTCATATTAATTAACAAAAAATAATTTAAATAATTTTACAGAAAAACATTCATATTTTTGAATTTTCGAACGCCTTTTTATTCAATGCGGCAAGTAATTAAATTGTTGAAATTCCGAAAAAGTTCCGGAATAATTTTTAGGTAGAAAATAATATAAAATATTGGAATTTGGTACGAAAAAAAATTGAAGGGCAAGGGTGAGTTTTACTTTCCATTTATTATTAATATTGTGTATTATGATAGCTAAAAACAATGTCACGTGAAAATGTTAATTTCCATTTATTTATATATTTTTCGCGGGAAAGTCATTTATCGGTAACATTAATATAGAAGTGCTACCAACACTACGAACAAGAAAATATCTACGTTTTTGAAGTTGCAAATGTATGACAGCGCTCCCTCTACAGGGTATATCAAGACTGCTACCGAAAACGAAGCCGGGTGGTAGTTTAAGCGACTTCAGACACAATGCAATAGAAAAAGTTGCAAAAAAAAGCGACAATTTTTTTTTTGTAATTTTTTTCCTATTGCCATATTTGGGTGGTAAATACATTTTTTCCTAAAATAATAGTGTATACCCTTTAATTTATAAATACTCTAAGATATAAGAGAGTTTAAATTATTATTTTAGCAAAAACTATGGATTTACCACCCAAAAATGACGATATTTAAAAAATCATAAAAAATAATTGTCGCGTTTCTATGCGAAAATTTTAATTGCATTGTGTTTGTAGCCACTAAAACTACCACCCGGCTTCGTTTTCGGTAGCAGTCTTGAGATACCCGGTATATACAGGGTATATCAAGACTGCTACCGAAAACGAAGCCGGGTGGTAGTTTAAGCGACTTCAGACACAATGCAATACAAAAAGTTGCAAAAAAAAGCGCCAGTTTTTTTTTGTTATTTTTTTCCTATGACCATATTTGGGTGGTAAATACATTTTTCCCTAAAATAATAGTGTATACCCTTTTATTTATAAATAATCTAAGGTATAAAAGAGTTTAAATTATTATTTTAGCAAAAACTATGGATTTACCACCCAAAAATGACGATATTTAAAACATCATAAAAAATAATTGTCGCGTTTCTTTGCGAAATTTTAGTTGCATTGTGTTTGTAGTCACTAAAACTACCACCCGGCTTCGATTTCGGGAGCAGTCTTGAGATACCCAGTATAAATACTCTAACGTTTATATTTTAAATTTGATTCTAGTATTACTTAGCAGTTGTTCGATATTTAAAGCATATTGTGACGCCTGCAGGTTACCAAATTGTAAGTGTATTAGATATAAGAAACAATTTAACTACCATTGGATATCCTGAAATAAATAAAAAAAGTCAAGTGGTGAAAAACAACGCATAAGGTAAAACTAACCAGTACCATCGAATTGTCATCAGTGTGGAATGACTCGAAAGTATAGTAATGCGTCACAATTTGATTGTAAGTACTTTCCACTTAGTAACCCGACTTAGTCATTGATTTATTATATTGTTATTTTAAACAATAAATTCAAAGGTTTCTGACACGTCCACATTTAACATTTTAACAAAAGCGCGACTTTTTAAAAATAAGAGCATAAAGATTTAATACATTTTTATTACGTTCACATTTATAATAATCATTTGATTCAAATTTCAACAAATTCGAGTATAAAACAGTATATTAAAAAAAAACCACTTTAGTCCTCCCTTCTTTCCTTTCCAAAGAAAATTTTCACCTTTTCCCATCGCATATCACTATCACAGCGTTTGATTTGTAAACAACATCTCGAGTTTTTTATTTATTTTATTAATTTAATTCATACCGGGTATCTCAAGACTGCTACCGAAAACGAAGCCGGGTGGTAGTTTTAGTGACTTCAGACCCATTGCAACAGAAAATGTTGAAAAAAAAGCGACTTTTTTTTTGTTATTTTTTTCCTATGGTCGTATTTGGATGGTAAATTTATTTTTTTCCTAAATAATAGTGTATACCTTTTTAAGTTTTATTTATAAGGACTCTAAGTTATTAAAGAGTTTAAATTATTATTTTAGCAAGAACTATGGATTTACCACTCAAAAATTACGATATTTAAAAAATCATAAAAAAAAATTGTCGCGTTTTTTTGCGAAAATTTTATTTGCTTTGTGTTTGTACTCACTAAAACTACCACCCGGCTTCGTTTTCGGTAGCAGTCTTGATATACGCAGTATACATTGTATACACGACGGACTCAATGCCACAGGCATTATCTGCCAGCCTACCTTTGGGTGATGCAGAGATGAGATGAAGTAGGCGTATAAATATTTATAAAAAAAATAGAAACATAAATAATTAAAATGTAAATACGTACAAATATAGGGATAATAGTGGGTATATATAAGTATGCGAGTTCAGTTACAATATGTTTAAAATCATGATTCCTTGTTTAGTGATCATGATCGTTTGTTAATTCCGGCTGTAAGAAAATAAAGAACAATACTTAAATTCACTCAGGACATATACAGGACAATAGCTAGTTTAAAAAAATGGCAGCGATTTCCAACAAAAATATGTTATAAAAACAACAGGATAACTTGAAATAAGCAGAACGGAACGTAATTATTAGCTATCATGATGTCGCGGCCCAATTAAATAGCACCTTGGAATGAGGCACTTAACAATTGTAATACATTTTACTCTACTTTGTAATTCATATGTTGGAAAAACATTGGAAACTGGTCGGGGAAACAATAATGAGATTAACTGATTTGTTGACGTCAGTCATCTAATCCGTAGAGATACGCTTGGAGTAATAGCGACAGTATAAAGTTTATACGATCAAAAACATCCTGTAAAAAAATTCTTTTGACCTATGCCTTATATTAATTTAAATATATATATGTTTGGTACTGGGCGACCCGCCTTCAATATGTTACGCATATATTTTGATTTGTTGGCTAGTCAAGTCATTAAGCAAATTAATCAACATGCACGGGTTTCATGAAATAAATATAATTTTTTTGCTTTGGAGTGGTAGTTATTATTTTATTATAAGATGGATTCATTACTAGAGCAACGGCATCTTTTCATTCTCTTAAGCCAATAAAAATATTATACTGTTCGATCGTACGCAGCCACATGGAGTACGCATCCCAGGTTTGGAAGCCCCAATACGGGATCTATAAGTCTCATATGACTTTAAGGCGAAACAATGGTCCGATGATTATGACCATCGCTGCAAAAAGTACCATTTTTTACCCTTGGACTACAGACGGAACATTAATGATCTTTGTTTTTTATTAAACATTGCAATCTGGTCGGATTTCGACAAAGACCATTACTACAAGTACCTTTTGCAACAACAAAGTACAGGCGTAACTCTTTTCTCCTGCGCAGTGCACATAATTTTAATATAATTTCTCACGAGTCTAATATTGACCTATTTTGTACCAAAGCAAGCATAGCAAGACAACTATTAGCTAAAACCTTTTTTGATAAATGATTATAGTTAACGGCATTTACTCACAGCTGTACTCAATACCTACACTATATGGTTATTTGTTCAGCTTCAATATTTTTTTGTGAAAATTGTATTTTTTATTTTAACTTTTTATTACATATACTTGTTCTTTTATATATATAAACCCATTTGCAAAAAAAACGGGCACCTAAGCAATGAACCATTTCAAATGTTACTATTGGTTTGTTTGATAATTATAGGTAGTTTTACTTTCACAATTTTGTAAATTAATAAGCAAATAATCGTTTTCGTCAGTATTATCATAAAATTTTGATAAAATTTATGGGTTTTAATGCTAAAGTTCACTAATAGTGTATGCTCGCTAGTAGTGCATATGCTCGTGAAGTAAAAGTTAACAAAGATTTTTGTTTGTTTTTTCTTTAATAAAATAAAAGCAGATAAATGTTTAGTATCGAGTGTGACCCCCTCTAGCTGAAATCACAGATTGAATTCGTCTGGGTATGCTAGCGAGAATATCCCGGATACTTGTATGCGGAATACGTTCCCACTCCGCGGTAATCACATTCTTCAGCTCTCTGATGGTCTGCGGAGCCGGTTGTACTGATCTCACGCGTCGTTTCAGAACGACCCAGACATGCTCTATAGGATTGAGCCTGGTTCTGGAAGAAAACCATGTACCCAACCACGGGATGATCGTTTTCTTGTGAGTCGCGCATTGAGAAATCGCAAGTCTTCGTATGTGGACCTTAAGAACAACCTCGAAGAAGTAAGAAATGTGCATATTAGTCTATGGACGGTCAGGAGGAGGCTTCTTGCGGCCAATATACGCAGTCATCGCCCGGCCCGCGGCCCTAAGTTACTCCGTGAACACAGAGTTGCCAGGCTTAGGTTTGCTCGAAATTGTGAGTCATGGACTCAAGAAGACTGGAATAGGGTATTGTTCTCCGATGAACCCAGGATATCTCTGTTCGGTGAAGATCGACGTCGGCGAGTGCTACGAAGACGAGGAGAACGCTTTGCAGAGGCTTGTTTTGAAGAAATCACACCTTATGGTGGGGGCTCTGTTATGTTTTGGGCAGGAATAAATTCAATGGATCGTACAGAGTTAGTCTTCATTGAAAACGGCTCACTGACTGGACATCGATACATAACGGAAGTTCTAATTCCTCATGCACAACCCGCATTGGCCGCTTTAGACGAAGACTCAATTTTTATGGACGACAACGCTCGCGCCCACCGGTCTGGCGATGTGGAAGCGTATGTGCAAGAGGTCGGCATTCGTCGTTTGGATTGGCCAGCCTAAGTCCCGACCTCAATCCTATAGAGTATGTCTGGGACGTTCTGAAACGCCGCGTGAGATCAGTAGAACCGGCTCCGCAGACCATCAGAGAGCTGAAGAATGTGATTACCGCGGAGTGGGAACGTTTTCCGCATGCAAGTATCCGGGATATCCTCGCTAGCATACCCAGACGAATTCAAGCTGTGATTTCAGCTAGAGGGGGTCACACTCGATACTAAACATTTATCTGCTTTTACTTTATTAAAGAAAAAACAAACAAAAATCTTTGTTAACTTTTACTTCACGAGCATATGCACTACTAGCGAGCATACACTACTAGTGAACTTTAGCATTAAAACCCAGAAATTTTATCAAAATTTTATGATAATACTGACGAAAACGATTATTTGCTTACTAATTTACAAAATTGTGAAAGTAAAACTACCTATAATTATCAAACAAACCAATAGTAACATTTGAAATGGTTCATTGCTTAGGTGCCCGTTTTTTTTGCAAATGAGTTTATATATATATATATATATATATATATATATATATATATATATATATATATACAGGGTATATCAAGACTGCTACCGAAAACGAAGCTGGATGGTAGTTTAAGCGACTCCAGACGCAATGCAACAGAAAAAGTTGCAAAAAAAAAGCGACAATTTTTTTTTTGTTATTTTTTTCTTATGACCATAATTGGGTAGTAAATACATTTTTTCCTAAAATAATAGTGTATACCCTTTTATTTATAAATAATCTAAGGTATAAAAGTGTTTAAATTATTATTTTAGCAAAAACTATGGATTTACCACCCAAAAATGACGATATTTAAAAAATCATAAAAAATAATTGTGGCGTTTCTTCTCGAAATTTTTGGTTGCATTGTGTTTGTAGTCAGTATAAACAACTAAAAATTTCGCATAGAAACGCGACAATTATTTTTTATGATTTTTTTAAATATCGTCATTTTGGGGTGGTAAATCCATAGTTTTTGCTAAAATAATGATTTAAACACTCTTATACCTTAGATTATTTATAAATAAAAGGGTATACACTATTATTTTAGAAAAAAATTATTTACCACCCAAATATGGTCATAGGAAAAAAAATAACAAAAAAAAATTGGTCGCTTTTTTTGCAACTTTTTTTGTTGCATTGTGTCTGAAGTCGCTTATACTACCACCCGGCTTCGTTTTCGGTAGCAGTCTTGATATACCCTGTATATATATTTCTTAGCCTTATTTATATTGTTTAATTTTTTCTTTTTTCAATTATGTCGACATTAGTTTATTATTTATATGTAGTGGCTTGTCATTAGCAATTAGACAACTTAGTTGAGTAAATTAATATAATGTAATTAGTCTGTAAGCCTTTTAAAAATAAATAAAAAAAATAAAAATATTTTTTGGTTTTTAGTCGATTTTTGTTTTTAAGTCGGTTTTTATTTTTTTTAATTAAAAATTTTAGTTATTTTTATCGTTTTAGTGTTGATAAGCATTTAAATGAAGAAGATTTGGTCCCCACAAGGAATATGTTCTTTCCGATGACAATGAAATCGCTAAAATCGGCTAAAAGCTGCCAAGGATATTGGAATATTCACATGTTTATTATTTTTTCTCCCCCCCCCCCCTCCCATTGCGCCTACCCCTTTTATCCTCAACCACTGTAGCCTAGTTTTTATACTGAACCCAATGCAAAAAGAACCGTTGAAAACCTATTAAATTTTGAGGAGTTCTACTCTCCAGGTCCGAACATAATAATCAGATGTTAATGTTGTGTTCCTGGGATCAACCTGTTAATACGTTCTTTACAATAAAAAGTAATCACTAAAATCGGTTAAAAGCTGCTGAAGATATTTACGTGTAATTTAATTTTATCACCCTCCCCCCCCCCTCACCCCTACCCCTTTTCCCCTCACTTACTGTAGCTCAACTTTTATAATAAACCTAATGCAAAAAGAACCATTGGAATCCTACTACATTTTGAAGAGTTCTATTCTCCAGGTCCGAACATAATCATCAGATCTTCATATTGTATTCCTGGGATCAACCTGTCAATACGTTTTTTCCAATGAAAAATAAATCACTAAAATCGGTTAAAAGCTGCCGAAGATATTAGAATTTACGTGTATTTTAATTTTATCACCCACCCCCCATCACCCCCACCCCTTTTTCCTTCTCTCGCTGTAACTTAACTTTTATAATAAACGTAATGCAAAAAGAACCATTGCAATTCTCCTTAATTTTAAGGAGTTCCCCTCTCCAGGTCCGAAGATATTCATCAGATCTTCACCATATTTTTATGGGACCAAACGACAAGCACCAGCTTTTAATCAAAGAAAGAATCATCGAAATCGGTTCACACAGTACAGAGAAACGAGGTAACAAACATAAAAAAAAACATAAAAAAAAAGCAACGTACAGTCGACTTGAGAACCTCCTCCTTTTTTTGAAGTCGGCTAAATACTGAGGTGTCGGGTTCGGATTTTAGGGTCGGGCGAAGTAATATTGGATTTTTCTATTCATTATCAGCCTGGAGTCAGGAATTTGTTCCCGATAAGGCAATAGGCTCGCCCACATCACTATCATATCACTATCACTATCATATCGTGGGACGGAAAATACAAACGAAATATGGGTGATAATACCTACCCCTTCTTTACTTACTCTTTTTCATTCTTATTCTCTGATTATCTTTCCTGTCTCTACATCATTATTTGTATAAAATACACAGATACAAACAGGGTAAGGACTTCCTTATCGTTAATTAATAATACTGTGATATTCCTGGTCTAGCCTCTTAAGTCCTGGGTGACTTTCTAAAGAACAAAATAGCGATCATCTGTAAGTCCTGGTAATAACTATTTATGTGACAAAATTATGCCCGAATGTCCTTCTAAAAGTACAAAGTTGATGTGTATTTACGTAAAACGATAATGTTCTATTGATAGAACGTTCGGTCATAGTACTAACTGTAAATACAATATGGTCAGGTCTAAACAATGGCTGTCAATTTGTCCTACAGGAAGGCATTTCGGTTTTTATATGAAAACATATTTCAAAGTCCCGGGCCTTAGGAGGATAGAACTCGCAGGAATATCTTTATAATTTATTTTATAAAAGATACGCGACTGACATTAAACATTTTGTTTTAAAAACTGACATAAAATGTCAATCATACATTACAAATACATGTATGTTTTAGGTCTATTGTATGAATAAAACGTTATTTACCAATAAATACAGCCTGATATGCATAACGTAAACTGAATTACACTCTACTAGCTTGCGGTTCGATTGAATTTGTAAATAACATTACTTGTCGTCCTTGCAAGATAAAGTGCTTAGAGATACGTAAAAACGAAACCAAGGCTGAATATGTAATTTTGTTTGTTTGTACAAAGCACTTAGTGTATATAATGTTGGCATTTCTATAGTTCATTTTGTTTCGAGTTACAATAAGGATGTGGCCTTAATTTGTTATATGAGATAAATTGAGATTTAAGTACGTTAAGTTTATAAGTTAAATGTGTTATTTATGTTTGTGTATAAATGGCATACTTAAGGTCAATTGGGGAACTAGGCGTTAGAATTTTTTTTTATTGCCCTGTAGGCAGACGAGCTAGCGGCCCGCCTGATGGTAAGCGGCTACCGCTGCTCATGGACCTCCGTAGTGCCAGGGGACCAGCACAACAAAGTCGCTGCCTACCTCGAGGAGAGTACTATCTTTAAACCTCGTTTGATGAAGGACAGGTCATAGCGCTGGGGAAACACGTAACACACAAATTAGTAAAAAGTAAGTGAAACACGTAAATTAGTAAAATTAATTTTCCACTACTGCAACAGAGAAAATCTATTCGGATACTTAATTAATGTCAGTTAATAAATTATATCGATACAGTACATGTATCTTAATAATAAAAATAATGGACAATAGAATTCATTCAAATATCACATTCAAAACTAAAAAGGAAGAAGGCTTACGTTCACTCCGCAACGCAAATAATATCATTCTTCTTACACCACGCACTAACTACGCAAAAAAATGTATACGTTACGAAGGTGCCCAAATATAATAAATAATAATTTACCCAAAGAAATAAAGTCAACAAATAATTTTGAGGTGTTTAAAAATAAATTAAAAACATTTCTATTGTCATCGAAGTACTAAATACGGACCTGGCAGCCACTTTCGAACCAATACGCTATTATTCTTTTTGTTTAACCATTTTTATTAGTTCTACCCACTTTACTGTTTTTGTTTTGTATTCAACTTTGTTTTGTAATTAGAATTAACAAATACGTTTATAGTTTGATTAATGTTCTGATGTTAGCTTTAATTATTATATTGTACATAACTCATGAAGTGAAATGTAAATTTCTTTGAGTTAATAAAGATCTTTAACCACAAACACCGATGTAGGGAGTTCATTCCAGAGCTTGCACGTACGTGATAGGAAGGAACGCTGGAAACTGAAATTCATACTATATAAGGATCTCTGTGGAATGCAGGTATTTAAATGATGTTTTTTTTTTCAATGTGAAAATGCATGTTAAATGCTAGATAACATCATACGTAACATTTGACGGCCTCCATGGCGTAGTTGGTTAGACGCTAGCTGTGGAACAAATGGACCGCGGGTTCGATCCTTGGGAAAAATATTTGTGAGCCCCATAAGTATTTGTCTCGGGTCTGAACGCTTGTGAGACCGAAAAGTCATGTCATCAGTTAATGTGGGATCATATATCTATGACTGTAGGTTGTATTAATTTACATAAATAAAACACATGCATTTGAAAAGTCTGTAGTTTGGCTGAATTTGAAAAGTCTGTGCTATGCCTTCGAATCTATGATCATCGTTTTGGCAGCTCAAATCTGGTTAGTTACAATAGGCACGCATTCGCTCGTAATTTATATTATAAGTGAATTTTTGCACGTAAAGGTTGCTTCCTTTGGGAATATGTAACAAACAGAATAATACATACCCTGTTTCACCCGTACGTTGCGGTTTCCTGCCGTTTTCATTGGAACACGTAGCAATAGATGTAATTTATTTAATAGCTCCTGACGTGTGCAGAAATTATATAATAGTCTATCATTATTGTTGGTCAGTAAAGTTAAACGATGTTAAATAAAAGGAATGACACAAATAATAATAATTTTGTATAATAAATTGAAAAGCAGAGTTGTCTATTGATAACGGCACTTACCTGTTTGGTTTGTGGACATAATATGAAATGTATTTATTGGTCATGTAGGAAATTAAAGAGCTCTTATGACAAGTCAACACACATAGCACATCTCTATGTCCAAAATATTTTCTTGCCAGCCTCCGTGGCGCAGTTGTTCTTTATACCCGCGACACAAGACTCGATCTTAGTGTGGGGTCTTGACGTGACTTTTGGGTGTATTTATTTATTATTTTCTATAGTTAGTATTATTTTTATTAATTTACTTTTATTTATTAACTTTGTTAGTATTTTATTTAAAATATTAGTTACTACTTTATGGTAATTTGTTCTTTCTATCGACTAGTCACTACGGAAAACTAGCATTTGGGGGCATTTAAAGTGACATATTGAATCGTTAGTTGGCTCGTATAAAGATTTGAATAAACGTGTGAAACATTCAATGTCAGACGATTCTAACGGTTGAGAAGTGACCAAATAATTTGGACGCTCCCTAGTAAGGGGATCCGTGATTTGATGGCCAATTTTGCAATTGTATGTATCCTCAATAACCTTTTCGACCTCTTGGTTTATGTCCATTCAACCTAAGATTTGAGAACAATATTAAGAGTAGATTTATGGTTACTTATGCTGGAATTGCCTGGTTTAGTAGTAAATCTAAAAATAGAAAGAGACGAATAAATTTCACTTTAATGGTTTCTTAGATTTACGGGAATGTCGTCGTCGTGTGAACGTCGGGAACTCAAAAAATGTAAAAATTAAACCAAATCCTCGATAAAATCCGTAAATAATAGTTTTATTTCAAAATTTTACTATTATATGTTTCTGTTAGTTTGTACTCTGTACTGTATCAGCATATATACGTCTCACTACAGGGCACGGGCTTTCTCTACAATTGCTAGTACGATTAAGAGTGGTTAGGCCATATAGTACACCACGCTGGCCTGGTGCGGGTTGGCGGAATTTACATACCATTCTTATAATTTCTATTTACGATGTCTTTGTTAATATTGTAATTGTTGATGGGCTAGCTTAGCTTCTGTACGTCGCATCGGCTAAGGTTACATCTGAAAACTAGCGCTATGTGGTTGCTTCTGTTATCACACAGCATCATGCTGAGATGTTGACCTGTTATCGCGAGTGAGCTGCGCAATTTTTTATATCTACTCTCTTTTTGTTTAATTTATTGTATTGTTACATTTTTATAATTATTGTACTGTGTTGTATGCGGCTTATTTGCGCGATAATAAAGCATTTTTCTTTCTTTTTTTTCTTTCTTTCTATAATCGTTATAGTGTCTGGCGATTGACTATCAATACTCAAATGACTCCGAAAAGCCAGAGGTGTGCCCTGGGATTCGAATTTGCGACCACCATGAACATGCTTGCAGCTGCGTCTGGTTCGTTTAAAAACAGGTGGGGTTGTTTCTCTATGCTCTGACACTGAGTTCGAATGTTTAGGCCACCACGCACTTTTAGCTTGTATTCATTCTAGAGTATAAGTTAAACTTAATTAATGATATATTGTTAACTATGTTTGCTGTGTTGATAACTCATTAACATTTACTTTGTGCAATGTACATATCAACTGATTCTTTTTCGTACATGTCAAACCATATCATTGCGAAAATGCAAATTCATTGTTCATATGCAATATAATATTAAAGTATATTTTGCAATAACCTGTGTTAAAAAATATGGATATTTATTAAAGGTTTAAAATCGGGCGACGAGGTAACTTTCAAATCGTAAACCAATTTTCTGCATATTTTTTAATTTTTGCAATGAATGGCGAGACGAGCATGCCGTTCGCCTAAGCGATACGACTGCTCATGAACAGTAGCAAAACCAAACAACACCTTGAATTACAAAGCAATGCTTGGTATCCCACTGTACTCACCATCCTGAGACATAAGATGTTAAGTCTTAATGTGTCTAGTAATTACTCTGGCTACAATGTCCTTACAGCCAATTGCATCTTTTGCTTATCTTACAATAATATTTTGGCGCTCTCATTCTATTGTGAGATAAAAATAGGAGGAAAAGCTTTTGTTTAAGAGGAAGAGGTTCAGGCCAATATGTAAACACAATTGTTACTATAATATCGAAAAAAATCAACCTTCAATTGGCAATAGCTACCTTCTATTGTTGAGTATTTTATTCCATTGTTATAAATATTTAAACAAAACATTGTTTGCTAAATACTAACATTTTTCACACAGTAAATAATAGTACGGCCGCCAAAATATAACACGCGGCGTGTCTAATTAAATAATACAATATCAACAATATGTTTACATTTATAATATTTACCTGAGATAGGTATTTTGGTATAAAATGTTAGGTTTTTTAATCAAAATTATTATTTTATAGTCGTTTATTAAAACAGTAATTGGATTTCTGTACGAAAAGGAAGCAATTTCATTCCTCTAGATTCTAGTAAAATAATATATTTATAAGACAGTATACACATATTTCGGCTCTTTAAATATGTCAATTTAATAATGCATTCAGATTGCGACCGAAAAAGCCAGATAATAGTTTAGTACTGCAGACGTAATGCAACTAATAATCTTAAATCCTTGCGTACCATTACGCCTATTAAAATAAAGGATTTATAATATTATTTTCGGAAAAGTTACACATTTGTGACACAAACGCGATGAAAAAAATACACTTTCTACGATTTTTTTGTTGTAGTTGTTAAAGTCGTTAAAAGTAAAACTAGACTTCGTGTTTTGTCGCACTCTAGTCTATTCTGTATGTATTTGCCTATAAATTCCACAACTGAATATGGACCTTTGTTCACCACGCGGGCTTAATGCAATTGGTATATTTAATATACCCTCGAAATGTCTATGAAGAACACTAATATACTTAATTTTATTCGTTTTTTTTTCTTCACCGTTAATGTGGTAATTCACAAAAAAATCACACGTCACTTAGTAAGTCAGTCATGTTTGCAATGGGTTTAAAACAGCGACAATATTTGCCCATAACAATAAAGTAAATTTACCATCTACAAACCGGGAGATACGCCAAAATATTTCAAAACTCCAAATGTCGGAACATTACAAAGTAGTAAATGGCTCGTCACGATGAAACAGCAATTTAGCTGAACAACCACGAGTGTTTCTCAAGAAAGCGTAACTCAATTGCTTTATTACCCTTAGAAATTTGTTGAAGAAATGTCAAATGTGTAAAGTGGGACGAGTCATCTATTGCGGTATTGTTTGGATTAAGATTCTGTATATATTATGTATTTAGGATGGATTCTGAAGAACCGCCCGGTAATTTATTGTCAAGCCCTCAGGCTAGCTGGAATGACAATGTTCTAAGTGGATTGAAGGGACGAAGGTAAATGCAAGGAAGGTACTAAGTGGCGTGCAATATAACTTTGTTCTGTGGTGGTGTGGTCAGCTGATAATGTTAGTAATTCGTTTTAATATTGTTAGTAGAACGAGGCATGGTATAGACAAGAAGACAGGAAGTGGCTGAATGTGGTGTTCTATCTTAAACAGTGGATTTCTTTCAGATAAATGAAGAATGAAGACGAAGACCGTCTGGGTGAAGTAATTCTTTACACTCATAGATGTGAACATTAAGAAGCTCAGTAAGTACAAAGCAGAATAACCGTTTTTTGTTTATTTTGTCAAATATAATGAACATAATCACAGCTAACAGTTGGAAAATAACACACAAATAAAACCTAACATTAAACTAATTGATTCCCACATTTATTTCCGAAGAAAGCCCTTAATTACAGTAACAGTCGCACAAACAATATAGATTTCGGTACAGTTAAAGATATAGGCCTTCTGGAATGTTCCCAACATTGCTTAATTACGCAATGCATAATTTATGGTCGGTAATGTGTTGCGAAGATCTGTGTGGCAGGGCTCAATGGCCGGACCATTAGATTAGGAAAACAATACAATACGTTTGAGATTCTATATCTTGTTACGGATAATCTAAAGGAACTTGGCTTAGAGTACTTATATGTTTAATGGTTTCTTAGATTTACGCGAATATTACACATTGAAATAAAACCCTTATTTACGGATTTTATCGCGGATTTGGTTTAATTTCGACAAAACAAAAAAATCCTTGTCTGTGCATTCGGTTTCAATAGAGCAGGGACATTGTCAATAGAGATAAGTAGTATGTGTTTCCTTGAAATATTTTTATAAGGAGAAAATTGGTTTTACCAGATTACCTTGTTATAATACAGTCACTTTCTCCCTGGGGCGCAAATATACGTCATCGCAAATCTGTATATAAAAATAAAATTGAAGTGTCTGTTTGTGAAGTCAAAATTAAAGAAAATGTCCCACTAGATATCGTTATATACACGACACCTATAACGAAGATGCTCTTAGTTTTTTTTTGTCTGTCTTTTTTGTTCCGGCTAATCTCTGTGTTGTCTGGACCGATTTTGACGGGACTTTTATTGTCAGGTAGCTGATATAATAAGGAGTAACTAAGCTACATTTATTTTAGAAATAAACTTTTATTTTAGAAAAATAATGTTTTTGTTAAATTCACAACTAGTTATTTAATAAAACATAGTCATTAGTCAAAACAGACATTATAATATGCAAATGCTTCTAATCCAGTCTCCGAGATAAATGATTATACAGCTTCTAACACTATTTCTGCGTTATAAGTAAGGGAATTAAAAATGACAGTGAGTCTCAGTGACCTACAAAAACACAATCAATAAGTATGCGCGAACTCAGACCGCTTGGAGTGCAGCGGTGTTCTGCCTACTAAGAGCTTGTCGAGAGCACACGTGATATCTAGACGGGACTTTTCCTAGCTAATTTGTATACTTCGTACGTTATGGCTTATACGTAATCTCCGAATTATATATTGCTTGAGTGAATTTAAGCCTTATTTTATGCATATACCTATTGATTGGCATGGCAAAACGATTACAATAGGTTATCATGAAGTTGGAAGATTTTGTGATTAGCTTATCAATACTATCCGCATTGGAAGAGCACATGATCAGAACTTAGACTGAACTTAAATACACACAACAATCACATACATAGACCTGATCTTACATTCAGATCAATCAAGTCTTGTGCTGAGGGTATCAGAAACTACTAGACTTTTCGGTCTCACAAACATTCAGATCCGAGACAAACAAGTGTGGGCCTCGCGAGAATTTGTTTCGGTTCGGGGATCGAGCCTGCGGCACATAGTTTCACAGTCAGCGTCAAACAAACTGGCTTACAAAGGCTGTCGAAAGTTACTGTAGTATTTTTAGTCTTTTAGGATAAAAATTGGTAAGACCGCAGCCGCCCACAATCTCCCTGCCAAGTGTCACCCACGAGTTGGGTTGTTGTCCCACAGATTGCTGCGATACCAAAATAGTGAGGTTGTTAACGCCTATTGTATTTTTGTTATGTTGTTAGTGGAATGATGGACACCGCAACGATCTAAGAGAATGCAATTCTTTAGTCATTGTATTGGCTCAGATTTTGGTAAACACGTAGAGGAGTCATAGAAAATCATCAAGTTTGAGGAGCTAAAGGCAACAAAGCTGGGGAAATATCCGGCTAAATTTATTCATAATATTTATTACATCATTCTAATAAAGAATAAGCCTGGTCAACTATAGAAATATTCAAGTATGTAAATATCTGCGATAGCAATCATTTATTGTTGTATGATAATTGAAAATAACACAAATATTTTTGATAAACAACATAATGATATACATAAAACTACGTAAGTATGACTGTTGCAATTAAGAGAATTACCCAAAAAGAAATATAATCTTGAAAATATACTTATTCAAATTTATAGACCGTAACAGTTCACTACCGCGGACTAAAATAAGCTACGCTCGGCGTCATTTGTAAGCATGGCCATTTTCTTTTTCCCATTCAACGGTGCGCATTGTTTAAACAAATGGCTTAATTAATAATTACCTTCACCCATTTTTTCGCTCTCTTTTATCCACCGGTTTTAAACGTCGTAAATCTATAAATATATTAATTACTCGATAGATCGAGAAAACAAATAAAAATAATAAGAAATATGGCAAATCTTTGTAAGACAAGTCACAAATACTTATTTTAGTAAATTGACCAAAACCACTGAGTTTGACTCGCTGGATCTACTTTTGGGGGTTAACGTCACTCGCGTCCGTAGGCTTTGACTCTAGATTCCCTACACGTGACCCCTGGGTAGTGCCAAATGAGTGACACAGTTAGTGGTGGTAGGACTTATGTGTCCGCCCGGGTAGCGACCACCGTCCACGAGGCGTAAAGACCGCCATAGTGATCTCCATAAGGGGATCGCGTTCCGGGATCAGCCAATGGTTTTCCGGTTTCTTCAAGGGTCTTGAGTCAGGGCATGAGGTTGTACCATGTGGGTATTTTCGGTCGTTTGTCGAAGGGAGGAATGTTGATCCGCCGGCCAGAGAGACCCGTAGAAACGGTTGTCCGCTGGCCGCCCGCGGTGTAGTACGGGGGCCCAATCGGGGCTAACCACCTCGAGAGGCTGCCTCACCATGCCGCGCATAATCTTGGGTGGGTCCGTCGTGCCGGTTGGTGACCGGAAATGGGGTCCCGGCGGCCCATCCCGGGAGGGTACGGGAGCCCTTCCGTCCGGCGGATCAATTCGCTTCCTGCCGACCCTTTCGTGCCGGTGCCCATTCGGCCTTCTAAGTGCCCGAACTTAAGCTCCTCGTTGCCTCTTCACCAATCCTATCCTTTCTACCATGACAGTGCAACCAAACAGAGCAGGTCCTTCAGCGGTGCTTAACCCCACCACCACGTTCACTAACATCCGCGGACTCCATACGAACCTCAATGCCGTCCATCTCGAGACGGCCCGGCCTGCTTTGCTCCTCCTAACTATTCTTACCTCGGTTGTATCGGTTATTCGCTTGAAGTAAACTTCAAGCCTAAAGCCGGGGTATGCTTGTATGTTCGGTCGGACATCCGCTGTCGCCGTTTACACTGCATGGAGGACTCCTCCTTCTCCACTCTGTGGGTGCACGTGGATCTAGGCTCCCTGAGCCGCATCTACGTGTGCCTTTACAGGTCTCACAAGCTGTTCAGGTATCATAGCCAGGCGGCTGATGACGCGCAGGCGCAGTTCCCGTCGGCCGAAATGGTGGTCTTGGGGGATTTCAATGCTCATGACGAACTGTGGCTGGGCTCCTCCAAGACTGATCATGCTGGCAGAGCTGCCCATGCATTCGCTCTGACTCATGACTTGACACAACTGGTGAACCAGCCCACCAGGATCCCGGATGTGGCGAGTCATGCGCCTTCTCTGCTGGACCTTCTGCTGGCGACTCACCCAGCCGGGTATCGTGTGACCGTTAGTGCGCCTCTGGGCACTTCCGATTACTGCCTGGTTGGGTCGTCAGTTCCGTTCGCATCACCTCCACGTCCCGTGCAGGTTAGGCGGAGGGTCTGGCATTACTCGTCGGCAGATTGGGATGGTATGCGGGAATATTTCGCATCCATCTCTTGGAGGTAGCGCTGCTTTGAGGGTAAAGATTCCTCAGCGAGTGCCAACGCTATTGCTGACGAGATCAGACTTGGAATGGAATATTACATTCCTTCCTCTGAGATCGCCAGTATGGGCCGTGGACGCTCCTGGTTAAATCGTGCATGCGCCGATGCTGTCGGTGACAAACAGGTGGCGTATCGTGCTTGGATCAGGGGTCGCGCTATGAAGGATCCCAATATCAGTTCCCTCAAAGAAGCCTACAACCGTGCCACCAAGGCCTGCAAGAAGGATTGGGCGTGCGTTGGCCGATCACCCAACTAGCAGTCGTGCTTATTGGAGTTTGGCCAGGGCCGTTCAATCTAACTTCTGCCGTCCAGCGTTGCTACCGCTGAGTTACCCAGAAGGGTCGCTGGCTCTTAAATTGCCTACGTGACCAATAAATTCATAAACATTTCATTTCATTTCATTTCACTGAAAGTTTCAATCAAAGTTCTCGCAAATATCGCATTTCTATATTTTGCAAAAGCCGTTGAACTAAAAGTGCTTTAAACGCTAATATCATCCCTTATGTCTATCTAACATTTTAATTAATTAAACATTCATTCCTCTAAAATCTTTTCCAGGATTTAGAAGCATTACTTAGATTACTAAATGCTTAATTTTTTAGGCTCAATTTGCCTGTATAAATACATTTTCTTTGTTATTTACTTTTAAGAACGTTTCACGAGAATTTCGCCTCATTCCTTTTTTAAATATTTATTTGCGAGTCTCTGGAGTGTAAGGCAAAAATAAAGTAGCTACAATGCCTTCTTTTCAATTCTCTTTGAATATTGAACAATCATCTTGTAAAAAAAAATTTAGTGTTGATGTATGTATGTTTTAAAAGTATGGTCAGTAAGTAGAGTTTGTTAGTTGTGATTAAGTCGTGGATTTACAACTCTTACGCCCAAATACTGGAACGTAAATATAAATGGCGCTTAACTACGTTAATCTCGATTAAATGTACTGGCTAAGTGGGCCGTGCGCTGTTAAGAGCAACTTATTATTTGAATGGCGTTCTAGTATTCGGGCGTTAGATATAATAAATATTGTCTGAGAGCCAACCGCCTATGCAGATAAAATAGCCTTATTGAGCTTATTCAAACACTAAAATATTTTAGCTTCCTACATTATTTTGAGTCATACACGGCAATTTTGAAGGTATCATATGATAGAACGACTAATACACAATTGATCCAAGCTCCTATTACCAATAATCTAGTATGCTTGATCCTATTTTATGGTTATTCTAAAAGGCCAAAAATATCGTATGGAAATTAACATCTCTTAAAATATATTCAAGACGCGACTGAAAAATTAAACTTGAATACCTACATAGGTATATTAAAGGGCAGTAGCTCACCATAAGGGTTGCTTCCAAATTAGCAGTAAATGAAATTTGTCAGGTGACGTAGACCCATGCAACGTCGAGGCTGAGATTGTGCCCTGCGGTTTGAAGGGAAGTATTTAGTAATTAAACATGGGGATATTAAGGGGGTAATTATATGTTTCGTTTTGTGAATGAAATTTATATGAAATAGTCTGTTTTTGCTTTTATCATTTTTTATATTTGGTTTGGTGCACGATACGGCGAAGGTAGTTGTCTCGGATAAAACATCTACTCGTAGATATTAGATGTCAATTTGCTGAGTATGTATTTGTAGTGATGCTGACAAAAAAGTTGCATTTGTGTGTGTTCGTAATAGAATCAAAAAGATCAAAAAGATGACCAATTTTCGGGTGTTAATAAATCTTAATCAGCATGCGGCCGTCTAGTCTGCTGCAAAATAGGCCTTATTAAGATTGCGCAATATAAGAAAGCACAGATAGAACTATCACTACACCATCCTCAAGTCACAATAAGTGACACATAAACCCGATCGGTGGTACAATGCGCGGTAAGTGTGAGGGCCCTTTGTCTGTAGTGTCATTGTGGGGTGTAATAAGAGAGCGCACGCAAAAATAGCGCACGTGACAATGTGCCCGCCGCTATGTGGAGCACATCTCGCCGTGAGTGAGACGGTGACCATACGGCGGCAAGAAGGCGGGACTGTTCTGAGAATACAGGACTTTTTTATGAATCTAACTAAAGGTGAAGCCAGTAAGATTGTTATAAGAGCGCACGTAACAATGTGCCCGTCGCTTTATGGAGCACATCTCACCGTGAGTGAGACGGTGACCATGCGGCGGGAAGAAGACGGGATTGTTCTGAGAATACAGGATTTTCTTATGAATATAACTGAATGTGCCGTCAGTAAAGTTTAATAAAACCGCACGTGATAATTTGACTGCCGCTATGCGTAGCACATCTCTACGTGTTGTTGTTGATTTATCCAACTAAATACCACGTCAATAATTAATCTTAATTACCATCTGCACCCACCTAATATTGTAAATCATGTAAGGTGTGAGAGAAGGAAAAAGAGCAAGTGAAAATTAAATGTATTGGGTCATTGGCAAGCGTTCGGCGATAAAGTACTCGTTCATAGCGTTTATTTGTAAGATTTCGTACTGTCTCGGTTGTTATTTGTATTCAGTAGTCCAACTTAATGTTGTTTATGATAATGATGGTTATCCCACTTTGAAACATATTCATTTATAATTCTTCTAGCAGTCCCTCTTGGGCTTACTTGCATTTTTCGGCACGAAAGTAGTTTTACTTAATCTCTACCTATAAACATCCCTTAAACAAAAAATCTATCATTTTGTTGTTCCTTTGAGCAAAAAAAAAGAACTATTACAATATACTGTTTAAGAAAAAGTATCCATTGCCAAGCTTGTCCTAAAACAATGACCAATGTATGCAAGATGTTAATCTTTTTAGCGTTAGCGTTTATCGCGATCCGAAAGAATTAACATTTACATAATTTAATCTTTACACCTGATATGTGGAATGAATCATATTGGGTTTTCCGATTAAAATAGAGTTGGTAACCACCTACGCAATAACTGATAACTTATATCAAACAACGCACTACACAAACATGTTTTTTCAATAACAATTTGGGATTTAAATGATATACTATATTTTCTTATTTAGTGCGTACTGCGTATCCGAATATTGGCAATGAACTAGACGCGATTTGCAAGGAGTTTGGAAACAGTGGTCACACACGTGTAAATTTTAGGTTTAATGTATTGTTTTATTAATATCACACTATTAGTGAAAGAAAATTGATAAAACTACTGTTAAATAAGTATCAAAATAATTTAAATAGTGACATCTAGTAGAATGTCGTCAGAATAGTTTATAATATAAATTATAGATATTATGACACATAAAATAAAAATATTTTCTGTCTGTGGCGAGCACTCGTGTAGTTTTATTAGGTTATGGGCCCAGTCCCGCATTTTTAGTTGTAACTGTGAATAATGGCTGGTAGTTATATCATAAATGTTCCAAAACTCAGGGGTTGTGAGAATTACGACGAGTGGGCATTCGCGGCCGAAAACTTCTTAATTTTGGAAGGCGTCGATATCAACAAACAAGATGCCGGCAATAGCGAGCATGCAGTTAGCGTTGACGATCAAAAGGCAAAAGCTAAATTGGCAATGACAGTAGATTCGTCCTTATATGTACATATAAAGAATGAAAAAACAGCTCTAGGCATATGGAAGAAACTCAAGACGCTTTTCGACGACTCAGGCTTCACCCGAAGGATAAGCTTGTTACGAAATTTGATTTCGATACGCCTTGAGAGCAGTGAGTCAATGGCAGCATATGTTACGCAGCTCATAGATACGGCGTAAAAATTGAGAGGTACGGGCTTCGATATAAATGAAGTGTGGATTGGATCGCTATTGTTGACAGGTTTACCCGACAAATTTTCGCCCATGATTATGGCGATCGAACATTCTGGGTTAGCCATATCCGCTGACGTCATAAAAACTAAACTTTTGGACATGAGTGAAAATGTTGGCAGCAGTGAGTCGGAAAGCGCATTTTTATCATCTAAAGGTTGGCGTCGTAAAGGGAACAAAGTTGGCAATACTGGAGAAACGTCGTCCCGACCTGTCAAAGTGATTAAATGTTATAGGTGTAAAAAAACCGGCCATTATAAAAACCAATGTCCTCAAATAAAGGAGAAACAAGTAAATGCCTTTAGTGCAGTATTTCTTAGTGGCAGTTATGATAAACATGGTTGATACATCGACTCGGGTGCAAGTAGCCAAATGATGATCAGCCAAGAAAACTTAAATGACTAACATGACCTAAGTACAAAGGAGATTATAGTTGCAAACAGGACAACTATGCCAGTATTGTGCTCAGTAGATACACAAATTACGACTGTTGTGAACAACAAGGAATATGATGTTGTTGTTAAAGATGTGTTATGTATTCCCGATCTCACCACAAATTTATTGTCTATAGTCAATTTTCAAAATGAATGTTGTTACATCAGGAATTTGCAGAATGTACTGATAGGCATAGGACATTTAGTAAATGGGGTCTACAAGTTGAACACCAAATCAGCATGTTTGTTTGCGGCTTCAGCAACAACAACCTCAAATGTAATTTGGCACAGAAGACTTGGCCATATAAATAGCAAAGACATGAATGACATGAGAAATGGTGCTGTCAAAGGTTTAGAGTTTGATAAAAAAGCTGAGATAAGCAAATTCAATTGCAAAGTATGCTGTGAAGCGAAACAAACAAGGTTACCATTTCCACAGAGCAATAATAGAAGTGAGCATGTCCTTTAAAAGATACATGCAGACGTGTGTGGGCCGATGGAGACCAAATCAATCGGTTCGTCCAGATATTTCTTGCTTTTCGTGAATGATTACAGCAGGATGTCATTTGTCTATTTTTTGCAGAACAAAAGTGAAGTTTACTCCTATTTTAAAGAATTAAGAATCATGGTTGAAAATCAGATGAATTGCAGTATAAAAGTTCTAAGAACAGATAATGGCACAGAATTTTGTTCAAATGAAATGGAGAATTATTTGAAACAATGTGGCATAACTCATCAACGAACCAACCCCTATACTACAGAACAAAATGGAATATGCGAAAGATTCAACCGCACTATTGTGGAGAGAGCCAGATGCTTACTATATGATGCAAAGTTTGAGAAGAAATTTTGGGCAGAAGCAGTTCACACAGCTGTGTACTTAAAAAACAGAACAGTTGCTTCAGGATTGAACCAAAGAACTCCATATGAACTTTGGACTGGCTGTAAGCCAAATGTCAGTCATATAAGAGTCTTTGGATGTACAGTAATGGCTCACGTCCCGAAACAAAAAAGGCTTAAATGGGATAAGAAAGCCGAAAAGCATTACTTAGTTGGGTATGCTGATAATGTAAAGGGGTACCGGCTGTATAATCCAAAATCCAATAAAGTTATAACATGCAGGGATGTCACCATAACCATGACAATAATTCAGAAATAGTGCAAGCAACGATAAATGAAAACAATCATCCAGCAATGTTGACCAGCATAAAGATTCTGATGGCTCGGACTCTGAAACATCAACTAGCACAGAGAAGAGTAATAATAATGACAGTACCTACATAGAAGAGTCAAAGTCACACAGTAGTTCAGATGAATTTTTGGATAGTATAAAAGCAAAGGAATTAAAAAAATTGGAAAGTTACAAAACAGATAAAGAAAAGAAAAACAAAAAAACCTGATAGATATGGTTACAGTAATGTGTGTATGGAAACAGACATAAATCTATGTGCAGACCAGCTGATAACATATGAAGAGGTTATGAATGGGGAAGAATCAGAACAATGGTATAAATCTATGCAGGATGAAAAAATCATTCGAAGAAAATGATGCTTGGGATGTGGTGGACAGGTCAGAGAAAGCTACAGTGGTGAAGTGTAAGTGGGTGTTTAAGAAAAAAGTAGACTGTGATAACAATGTGAGATATCGTGCTCGACTAGTCGCTAAGGACTTCTCCCAAAAAGCAGGAATAGATTATACAGAAACATTCTCACCAGTTGTCCGTCATTCCACAATAAGATTATTGTTTGCATTAAGTGTTAAATATAATCTAAATATTACTCACCTTGATGTGACCACGGCATTCCTAAATGGTCATTTAAATGAAAATATATATATGAGCTTACCTGAGAATTTTGAATGTAATGATAGGGAAAACAAGGTATTAAAACTGAAACGAGCTGTCGATGGGTTAAAACAGTCAGCTAGAGCATGGTATAAACGTGAAAATGATTGTTTACAGACTTTAGGATATAATAAGTCAGTATATGAACCTTGTTTATTTATAAAACAAACTAAAACTGCTAGAACATACATAGCCTTGTTTGTAGATGTTTTTTTTTGTCTTTTCTGACTGTAAAAAGGAAACTGAATGTCTTAAAAATGAGTTAAAATCTAAATTTAAGTTAAAAGACTTGGGAGAGATTAGACAGTGCTTAGGTATGAGAATTAGAAAAGAAAATAATGAGATTTTTGTAGACCAGGAACAATTTGTTGATCATTTGCTAGATAAATTTCAAATGAAAAATAGATACTAGAAAGATGTTTAATTATTATGCACTTATGTCAAGTTCGTTGGTCCGTAATAGGGCTTTAAATGTGGTTGTCTGCTTCATACGACCTTGGCTTAAATAAGGGTCGCGTAGAAATTGGCACAATTGTTCGGCTATCACCATTCATTAGAACACTGTTTTTTTTGCAATTAATGGCTAGAAGAGCAAGTCGTTTGCCTGATGGTAAGCGATACGAACGCTCATAAACAGTAGCAAAATTCCACTGCGCTCGCCATCCTGAGACATAAGATCTTAAGTCTCAATATGTCCAGTAGTTACTCTGGCTACAATGTCCTTCAATCCGAAATACAACAGTGCATTTAGACTGCTGTTTCACGGGAGAAATAGACATTGCGGTGGTACCCAGATGGCCTCTCACGTATGAGAGACCTTCCACCATTGACTACTACACTAGTTTTACTGTAGTGGTATTACTAGTTCCATCACTTTCTCGAGAAATAATAAAAAAAAACCAGACTGATTGTTCTATAATAAATATTTATTTGCTCATACAATCTAAAACACTTTTTCATGAAAGATAATAAAAGAAAAAATAAAGCACGAAAATATAAAGACACAAAACAGATTGATTACGCTCGCGTATTTATTTTTTGTTGTGTAACACCGTATTGGTAATTAAGTTGGCACGTGTAAGAAGGTATATCTTGAAGGCTATACACGACCGACACCTGCCTTTTCCTTTGAACGTTGTTTATTTATAGATAACATATCCATAATATCCCTGCGTTACCTGATTAATTACTGGAACTGGGCTCCAGTGAGCTAGAAACTAGGGCTATAAAAGGGCTGATAGAAGGTACTTTACGACGTTAATGATAAAAGAACCAGTTCTGCTAAGGAAGATAACGAGTAGACAGGATATTCATGACTGCCTTGATGGAGCAATTGTACTACAGTATGATTGTAACGCTGAGGTGTCGGGTTGGAATCCCGGGTCGATTATGAGATATTGGATTTTGCTACTAATTATCAACCTGAAGTCAGGAAGGTGTACTTTATATGAGGATAGGCCTATCACATGATGGAACGGAACACACAAGGCGAAACGTGGGTGTGCTGATAGTTGTACCTCTGCCTACTTTCTGGAAAAAAGGCGTGAGTTTATGTATGATGTTCGTATCGGCCTGCATATTGACTACTATAACGAGGTTATTGTTTCGACTGGAATGCACGTAATCTTTTTTATCATGCCGCTAGAAAAACAGGTGTCTAACATAAGAAAGTATTCTTAGGGACGGTAATGAGTAGAACATTTTACGATCTTTCAACTAGGCCCTGCGACATACGGATGGTAGCTGGTGTTTATAGTACAGGACTATCCTAGTTTAAGCATCAGCAGTAACTCAATACGCTTGTTACCTAGCCTAAGCAAATATATATGACTAAGTCAATTTATGTTTTTTTTTTTTTTTTTTTTTTATAATGGCCTGGCATAGTGGCGGCATTGCACCTGATGGAAAGTGCCAATGCCGCCCAGGCAGAGTATCCATTGGCATCGGACGGCAGTCCCATGCCAATGGAAACAATTATGCCGGCCTGCTTAGGTGCCTCTTCACACCACGGCGGAAGGACCCAGGATTGTAGGAAGGAGGGAACACGCGCGCCGGCAAACAATTCCACAGCCTGACGGTGCGGCACAGAAACGAATTTGAGAAACGTTTGGTTCGCGCCGGGATGGTGTGGACCGTCAAGCTATGGCTTCGCAAGCCGGCACGCGTGGTTCTGGTTAGGAATGGAGAGGAGGGGAGCAAGTTGAACAATTCCTCAGAGCACTCACCGTGATACAGGCGGTAGAACACGCTTAGAGAGGCGACATCTCTCCGGAGTTGTAGCGACTCCAAGTTGCTCGTAACGTCTGCATCATTCACAATGCGGATGGCCCGCCGCTGCAATCCATCCAAGGCATCGAGCAGGTACTGGGCGGATCCATCCCAAAGGTGCGAGCAGTACTCCATACCCGGCCGGACCTGCGCTTTATATAAGCGGCAAAGCTGACCGGGCGTGAAAAACCGGCGCACCCTGTTCAGGACTCCAACCCTGCGTGATGTGGCAGATATTACGCCCTCGATGTGATTCCTTGGATTGAGATCACAGCGGATATCTACACCAAGGATACACAGGTCATTCCGCACTGAGAGGGGAGTACCCTGAAGAATGGGGAGGGGAGAGAACGGGGATTTTTTGCACGTGAACGCACACATATATATATATTATGTCTGTTAATCTAGGTTAAGGAAGGAATTTAATAAATGTTTTATTATTATTATTTCTCTTTATTTTAAATCTTTTTTTTTACATTTTTATATATATAGTAAAAAACAAAATACATATAAAAATATAAAAAGTTATCCAACGATGGCGAGGCTCGAGACCCAAGCCACCGGTGGTTAGGAGCCCAAAGTGAGGAACCGCCTCACAATACGTGCCGTGTCAAGCAATACTGCCTTCTGAATCTGACTCCTGACCCAACAGCCGATTGAGAGCCTCTGTAGATGTTGGTCGAGGCTCTTTGGTATCAACCCATGGGCAGAAACGACAATCGGGACAATAATTGTTGAGTCGACATCCCACATGTCGGTAACCTCGTGTGCTAAATCTAAATATTTAGACATTTTGTCTTTTTCAGCTTTGACAAGGTTATCGTCATGCGGGATGGTGACGTCAACAAGTATAGCCCGGCGCGCCAATCGATCTATTATCACAATGTCAGGCTTATTGGATAGGATAGTCCTGTCTGTGATAATAGATCGATCCCAATACAACGTTGCATGACCATTTTCAAGAACTGGTTGAGGAACATACTGGTAATATGGCACTTCAGAAGTCACCAGTCCATATCGAAGAGCAATTTGCTGATGTATGATCTTGGCTACTAGGTTGTGTCTATGCAAATACTCGCCGTTAGCAAGATACGAACAACCGGAGATAACATGCCTGATGGACTCGCCAGGACGGTGGCATGCCCGACAGATGTCGACCGTACCGTCCTTCAGGATGTTTTTCCTATAGTTGTTCGTCTTAATAACTTCGTCCATAATTGCAAAGACAAAACCCTCGGTTTCCCCAAAGAGGTTACCGAAGCGCAGCCAAGACACAGACGCTAGTCGGTCCACATCAGGCCCATGAAGGGCTCGATAGAACCGACCGTGCAGCTCCTTGCTCTTCCATATGTCCTCGCGATCCCTAATGCCTACCACCAGAGGTTTCCGCCAGTTCTCAATAGCCAAAGACAGCGGGGTAAATCCTTTATCTACCATAACTACAACCTTATGCATATCCACGTCACTGTGAAGGAAATAATCCCTGAGATTGCACACCTCGCGATTATGTAGGTCCTTAGCATTAAGAATGCCTCGGCCCCCACATCTACGCGGGATGTACAATCTCATCACTGACGAACGTGGATGATGCATACGATGTGCAGTTAGGAGAGTTCGGACTTTACGATCCAGGGCGTCCAATTCGGTCTGAGTCCATTTGAGTATGCCGAAAGAGTACATGAGTACAGGCATAACCCAACCGTTAAAAGCGCGAATCTTGTTTCCACCTGACAAAAAACTGTTAAGTACTTTTTTCAGGCGGCTAAAAAAAACGCTCTTTCAACGATCGTTTTACATCTGCACCCATGATACCTAGAGCCTCACGCATACCCAAATTTTTGTAGGTTTCCGTCACGGAGAGGGATCTGAGTCTTACAGTCTCTGAGACATGTATGTCATCAGAGACCGCAACCTCCCCTCGCTTCACATGGATAACCGCACATTTATCTACACCAAACTCCATATTGATTGAATTGCTAAATCTTTCAGTTATTTTTAACAACTCAATCAATTCGGTTTGTTTCGATGCAAATAACTTGAGTTAATCCATATAGAGCAAGTGGGAAATAGGGTCTGAGCCCTCTCCGCAGACGGTAGCCTAACCCTGAATCCAACAACAGAGTGCTGAGGGGATTCAGGGCCATGCAAAACCACAGTGGACTCAGACTGTCGCCCTGGAATATACCCCGCTTGATTTTAATCGACTCATCACAATCAGGAGGAACCGTACCACCTGGATATCTCAGGACAGTGGTCCACTGCCCCATACAAGACTCAAGGAAGTTGCATAAATTTGTATTAATTTTATACAAATTTAACACCCTCATGAGCCATGTGTGCACCGAATCATAGGCCTTTTTATAATCTATCCAGGCAGCCGATAAATTCCTTCGGTTGTGACGAGCCTGTTGGCAAATAGTCATGTCAATGAGAAGGAGCTCCTTTGTACCACGGGACCCATTCATGCAACCTGTCTGGCCGGAAAATAGAATTTGATTAGAAGAAATATGGTCTGTAATTTTGGATCTAATAATGGAAGTCAAAACTTTATAAATAGTTGGAAGGCATGTAATGGGTCTATAATTTTTTGGTTCCGTGGTAACACCGGATTTAAAGAGCAGGTGAGTGACACCTGTCGTCATAAATGTTCGGAGCGATCCCCTCTCAAGCGCATCCTGGAACTGTGTTGCTAATCGAGCATGCGAACTTGGAAACCATTTTAACCAGAAGTTGTGCAGACCATCCGGACCCGGAGACTTCCAATTTTGGGTTGGACGAATCGCTGCCAGAACATCCTCTGGACTGATTAAAATGGTTTCCATAGCCGGTATTGCCTCGCAAGCTCGATCGACAACACCAAACCAAGGGGCTTCAGTGTGAGAGACAGGGGACGACCAGATATTCGCCCAGTACTCACGCATTTCGTGAGCACTTGGCAGCCGCCCATCTCCCACACCTTGTTGGGAATTCTCCCAACATCTATAAACTCTTTTTTGGTCACTTTGGAACATACGATTTTGTTGGAAACGATCCCATCGCTTCCTATAGCGGCGAATGCGGTTCGCCCACGCATAGACTTTTTGTTTGTAGAAGTCTATGCGTTCTGTGACGCAAAGCCTTTAATTCCGAGGACTTGTATTGGTCCCCGAAAAAGCCTGCGTCACAAAACGCATAATCTTCGGCCTGCTGTTTCCTTCTTTAAAAGAAATTAGTTTGCCGATGAGAGTTCGGGCCCTGTTGATACGATCCTCGATCCTACGCTGCCAGGCAGGCACAATCACAACACCTCGAGTGGCTTTATACTCATTTGGAAATTTTATATTAGCCACTCGACATGCTGCGACGGCCGCGCAGAAAAGGATCGAATGCGTATCAACAAGATCCCGACTGGACTCCAAGTACGTAGGTAACATGGAGTCCAGAGCTCCCATCAGCGCCAAATTTCGTCTATGCGGCGGCAAACGCGGCAAGCGCGGTCTACAAGACGCGGATAGAGATACAAATTCCGAAATCGCACGTTCCAAAGCCCCTCTCAGACGTTGTTCATCTTTTATTATTATTATTATTATTATTACATCTAGTTATACATTTTCTAGATTTCAGGTTATTAAAACTGGTCTTATTAATGCATTGTATGAGTATTATTTATATTATACTAGTGTTCGATATTAAAGAACAATGTTTTAATTTCAGATGATGATGTTACAATTTGATCTTTATCATCTTCAGCCGAGGGAAGTCAAATGGTTCAGCATTGGATAATTTCATTTAAAAATATTTGGAGGTGCTTATATCCATCGACGTCCTGCAACCAATATTTTATATTTTAATTTAATGAACATGTTATACTGAATTAGAGTTGTGTTATAACAGTACAAACTCAATACCTGTTCTTCCTGTTACTGTTCCTTCCAAATAACAGTTCCTAATAACTGTTCTTAAATAACAGCCTGTTATTTTTCAAGTTCGGTTTGCCAGTATGATTGGATATGCGTTGTTATTATTTATGGTTAAAATACTAGGTGCTTCTCGTTCTAGCAAAGGCCTATTCAGATGGTATGAGGGAGACCAACTACGTAATATGTACGTCAACGTTATAACAGGTAACACGACCTAATTCAAGAAGCATTTTTCAAAGACGATTTCTACGTACATGACTGCCAACCTTTTTTCGCATAAATACTAGGTGTGTCTCGTTTTAACAAGTGACATTCGTGTGTATATTAAAAAGAGACGGGTGATGAGAACAGTTTTGTTAATAACAACTGTTATATTTTAAAGAACAGATTAGGTCTGTGGAACAGATATATGTTAACCGTTGAGAACAACTGTTATCTGTTATTTGCCTTCTACCTGTTCTTTTGAACTGTTACGATAAATACGCCTCACTCCTACTGAATACGTGGTCACCCTACATAAGGGAGATGGTGCAAAGCTTTTGTGCGCGTGTTACGTGTGCCACAGCCCCATTGTTCTATGTATTGGAATTTCTTTCCTGTTCGTTTTCGCTTAACAATATTCTTTTGATATCAAAAGATGGGAAAACATTTTTTTATATTATTAAGTAATATTAGACAAGGACTCTCGTTACAAAGGAAAACGTTTTAATATCTTTCCATTTACAGTTGTGTTTATATTTATTTTAATTTATAAAGATGTCGTTTTAGAATTCTTTTTGTGAGTCTAAGTGATAAAAATGAATTATGAATTACTTTTGGATGGATTGAAAATACGTTTCGTAATAAATATACTTGAAATTCCTATGAATCTTTGGCATGTTCCATTTTATTTTCAGCTTAGGAATCGTAGTAATATCTTAGTGTGATGTGTTATTAAAAAATGTAACATAAATATTATGACTTCAAATAGAATGAAATCGTAATAAAATAACAGTTGTCGTCTTCCCTATGGTCGGTAGAAGTACAAGTACATAGGTAAATATAAAGCTTTAATTAGGAAAAGAAATGTAAGGAATCCTTCAACTAACAAAAAATACTTATAATTTTAATGTAAAATGATCTAATCTTTAATGATTTTGTTATGCGAGAGGTTACCTGCGTAGGTACCAGAGCAATGTGTAATTCTTTCACCAAAGTGTAAATACACTGGTGTTTTCTGGTTTGAAGGAAACTGCAGCTGTATTGTTATTGCACACATTATTGTGGCTTGACATCTTTTATCTCACAAGATGGCGAGCACAGTGGAATGCCAAGCATTGCTTTGTAATTCATGGTGCTGTTTGGTTTTGTTTTGTCGATGAGCGGTCGTATCGGTGGGTATGACAGAATTGAGCATGGGATATGGAAGATAGAAAACTCTATATCATTTATTGATTTCAGAAATAAATAATAATAGTAGGTAATTGAAATGATATTACATAGTTGTATTTTTTTGCCTAAACTTCGCTATTAAGGAAAATATTTGTCCGAGTAATTAAAATTACATTGTAAGGAAAACCATATTATAATTACTAAACGAATATGAGATAACTATGACCTTGACAGAGAACACAGATAAGGCTGGAGCAAATTATTATCAGTCATGTAATATCACTGAGGAATGTCAATTTTGTATAATTTTGTTACGTGTGTAAATATTTGATGTCGCCATTAATCCAGTGCGTACATTACATTTTGAATCAAGCTATTCTAGCTTTGATTCTAAATAAAGCACAATTTACATCATTTCTAAGTTTGTAAAGAACCACAATTTTTCTACAATTGTTACGAGGCCTGTCACGGGCGACGGGAACGATAAAAAGCGGGGATGATAGATAAAAATGGTGCCTAATTCTCATTATGATCAAATATTTTTTTAGTATTTTTTTAAAATAAATTGTATTGGGGCATGGAATCACATCACAGACACAGGTTTGCGACCCTTGGGTAGACGCTTAAATAAAACAACAACGAGGAATAAATAAATCAATATATGGGTATATACATAGACCTGACCTCCTCTCAGATAGAGTCTTGTCTCGTGCCATCAGAAACTAAGAAAGATGGACTCACAAACAACCAAACTCCAAATATTTTTGGATGCAAATTTGGACTGCAATATATGTGACATCACACTAGGTAGGGGTCCACAAATGTGACCAGCTGTAACAGAGGGAGAGAGCCCAAAAAATCATGAAATTCTTGTGACGCAATTTATGGATGATCCCCCATTTGTCGCTAAGCGATACTCTACCTTTTAGAATGTAATATGGAAGTGATGGACGAGAGAAGGAATGGGATTATCTTTTGGTTATTGTACCGGACAACTGTATCAAGGTGGGCAAATTGGAAGAGGAACAGCGAAAATACTCGAATGAGTCATGCCCTATTTTGATGATTAAACTGGATACTTCGATTTTTTGAAATTAATGTTCCTAAATCCAAGAGAGGAATCGAATCTAATGTTTTGATTAAAAAACACATTCTGTGTAATTACGTCGATAATGTTGTTAAAAAGAATCAAACTCTATGAAATAATGACATACGGCAAACTAAAGCTGCACTTTTAAGCAAAATAATATTATATTTTTTCTTCTGCGAATTCCTTTTTTCTCTTTATGCCAATGCACTGATTGTGCATCTGCCACTGCGAATTCTTGCTGAAAGAATATAAGCGACATCCGTTTGTATTTAATTCATGTATCTGGATTGTTCTTTGTTATTTTTTTAAATGATTTCGGAGTATTAACTTAACTCGTGGCGAGTGGCGGCATGGGCAAAACGTAATTATTAGTAATTGCTAATTAACGCTAAGGCTATACCGTAAGGAGCGCACTTTCCAGCTTCCCAATATTTACGTGGCTCCAATTTTCACTACCACGCAAGGCTATTTTACAAATTCTTAATTAAATGAGTTATACATTTATATTATAGACGTGGAAGCAAACACTAGGTCGCAGGAAAATGCTCTCCTTACGGTATAGCTTTAGGGTTAATAGGTTTCTTCGGGGCGGGAGACGGGAGTGCTATTTTCCTGAAAAGGGTATTTTAATATAAGTTAGAAAAAAGTTAAAACAATATGTCTGCATAGCGTTGCGTTTATTCATCCTGTAGGTTTTTTTAAATCACGTAAATGTCTTCTATTTCTTGAGCGGTGAGCCGTAAAATCTGCACGAATATCTAATTACATCTAGTTTTATACAAAACCACATGAAAGCGTTGTCTGAGGGCAGAAGAAAATTCTCTCTTTTTCACGAATAAACGCATAAAAAATGGTCTGTTTCGCCCAACCTTTTCGCATAAAACATTACTCAACTTAGTCGGCAACCCTTTTTTGTGTAACATATCATGTGACGTCACGTAGTTGGACACGTTAAGGTACTTGGTATGGAAGGAGGCATACATTTGAGATGAAATATCATATATTTTTGTTATAGTGTTTTTTATGATATGAGTTCTTGTAAATTAAAAATGGTAGTTGAAAAATAGTAGTGGTAAAATGGTAAAAGTACGTGGTGGCCTGTTGGTAAACGGACTAGACGCGACTGCCAACATGTTCACGGTGGTCGCGGGTTCAAATCCCAGGGCACACCTCTGACTTTTCGGAGTCATGTGTGTATTGATAGTCAATCACCACGCACTAAAACGGTGAAGGAAAACATCGTGAGGAAACCTGCATACCGTAGCGATTTTATAAAAAATTGTATGGTCTGTAAGTCCACCAACCCGCACTAGGCCAGCGTGGTGGACTATATGGCCTAAACACTCTCAATCGTACTGTCGATTGTAGAGTAGGCCCGTGCCCTGCAGTGGGACGTATATGGGCTGATACATATACAGACAGAAAAATGGTAGTTTACGTTTTGGTAAATGTTGAAATAACCTTTGATATTATTAAGGTGAATATAATAAAACAACGCGGCTTTACGGCATATACAATGCATATTAAAATAGAAAACCAAAACATTATATTAATAAAAATCGCAATATTTCCAGATAAAAATATTTGCAAGAATGCTCTCACAACGCATCGAAACAAACTAATAAATTATGGCAATATTATTGCAGTGTCTCAATTGAAAAACACTGGCCTTTCTGTTCGAAAAATAAAACTGCAACCTGTTTTAAACAATAAACGCGGGTCCCACAGACAGTTGAAATAAAAATAGAACGTGGCACGTTTGAATCGCCGTCTGCGATCAACGTGTTTTGATTGAAACGGAAATGGGAATAGAAATGTGTTGAAATAGATTAGTCGAATTGAAATTATTCTGCGTCACTTGAGGGTTGAGTGAACAGGAAAAGAATGTTACAGGGTTTATTTATTAGAGCGTGGATTTATCAGCGTACATGTTTTAAAAGGGTATATTGTACCCGGGATAAGTTTGAAAGGCATTTAATTATACCATTAACGGGTTGGTTTGATTTGATCGTATTACTACGACTGTAATATAGACACTCGACTTTAGGAATGTTTATTCTCAACTATCGAAATACGTACTTATGTTGAATTTATGCTTCATGGTCTAGTCGACCCATCCTGACTGCGAACCTTATTGCAGCGTGGCTCGACTACTTTAGTGAAACAATATTTACGTTTTGTACCACTTATTATTTTTCATGTTCATGGAGATCAAACTATTTATTATTTGCATACTTCCACTTATTTTGTATGTATAAAAGTAAACCTATTGTCTATTTCTACCGCCAAACAGGAGTGTTAATATATTTTTGTGTTCAGGCTTGAAAGTAATTGTTTCCAGGAACACAAGATGATTTCGTTGCATTAAACTTCTATATGCCATTTGGGAACACCTGTGAATACCTAAGTATACCAGTATTTAGCAGATCCTGTTTGATCACAATTATTCCCTATTGTTGGCACAGCACAGGTCTAGCTGAGCACTGCTTTTATTATTTTGACAATACTCAAAAATGTGTCAGTTCTTCGATAGGTCCCAAATCGTATGTTTTCAGTTGTGATAGTCATATGCCGCCATAAAGAGCGGATTAAGTAGTAGTTAATGATGGCTAAATCTTCCAGCCAAATATCTTTTACCGTTAACTTTAAACAAAGCTTTAATTCTATCAAAAAAAAACAGCGGGAACTTATTAAGGGTCCCAATACGATGTTACCAAATATTTTCGCTTACAATAAATGTGGTTGTGGCAATCTTAAAATTACAAAGACGTAAAAAAAACAAGGACAGAATATGTCGACATAATCATTCGGGTAAGGCTTATTAATCTGTCACAATAAAATATATTTCTTATTAGCTTAAGCACAAGTGCGTGGTGGCCTGTTGGTAAACGGACTAGACGCGGCTGCCCACATGATCACGGAGGTCGCGGGTTCGAATCCCAGGACACACCTCTGACTTTTCGGAGTCATGTGTGTATTGATAGTCAATCACCACGCACTAAAACGGTGAAGGAAAACATCGTGAGGAAACCTGCATACCATAGCGATTTATAAGAATTTCTATGGTATGTAAGTCCGCCAACCTGCACTAGGCCAGCGTGGTGGACTATATGGCCTAGCCACTCTCAATTGCACTGTCGATTGTGGAGGAGGCCCGTGCCCTGCAGTGGGACGTATATGGGCTGATACAGAAGCACAATAAAATATTTCCCGTTAGTTGTGACTTAAAACAGGTCAAAGACCTTTCAATATTCAAAGTATTTCTCGCAAGCTTATTCATATTGTTTCATAACAGTTGAAGCTATGAACATTTCGAGGAAAAGCGACTTATTTACTTATCCGTTTCTAAGAGTATTGGTATTTCCAGTGAGCTGTCGATGATTTGTGTTTACTAACAGAGCTAAATATATTTGAAGATCCAACACAAACAATATACATTTTCAAGACAGCTTGACCTAGTTTTATTCCTGATTGTTTTCACAGATAAAGAATTTCAAGGTATTATTTATGTGATTGATGCCAGAATAAACTATCAAAATACAGGGTATATCAAGACTGCTACCGAAAACGAAGCCGGGTGGTAGTTTAAGCGACTTCAGACACAATGCAATAGAAAAAGTTGCAAAAAAAAGCGACAATTATTTTTTTGTAATTTTTTTCCTATGACCATATTTGGGTGGTAAATACATTTTTTCCTAAAATAATAGTGTATACCCTTTTATTTATAAATAATCTAAGGTATAAACGAGTATAAATTATTATTTTAGCAAAAACTATGGATTTACCACCCAAAAAAGACGATATTTAAAAATCATAAAAAATAATTGTCGCGTTTCTTTGAGAAATTTTTAGTGGCATTGTGTTTGTAGTCACTAAACCCGGCTTCGTTTTCGGTAGCAGTCTTGAGATACCCGGTATAACTAACATGTGAGTTTAACCCCGATCCTATTAAGATTTTGTTTCTGAAAGTTAGAATATTGTACGGTGGTTGTAATTTCCTTCATTCACATCCAAAAACTTCAAAATACTAAAAAATATTTTATTTCAAGTTTTAATATTTATAGTTTATCTTACAACCACAGCTTTTAATTCAACATTACTATAACTTCATTAGTAACCTTAATTAAAATATAATAAAGTCTGGATAATTTACCCATGACATTTTTTTCATGCCTTCGCGAAAATCTTTACCAGTTTTTATGATTGTCACAAACTTCCCTGATTGGATCTGATTCACTCATTAAATTGACAGCAGTGTATTTACTAAATGACGGAATAAAAAAATCTGTTAGAAACAGAGAGCTACTGTTTGTGGCAATGAAACTAGACCGCAAACTTAACTCCCCAATTACAATAATGCTGGGAGCCTACGCATACAAATGATGTTAAAGGATAAGAAATAGGGCAGTCTATAAGAAACAGCTCATTACTACGCCGTGCCGTATTGATTACGTCACCAACGGGATCCTGAGGGTCTGTATATTCCATTTGCACCAAGTTTTATTTCTTGGAAGAATAGCTGGGAATAAATCTCGAGAAATGTATAAAACATTTCCAGCTCGACAAATTCCCGTTGCAACTCATGGTAAATGCATTTCAGCTCGAAAAGAGCGACAAATAAGGTATGAGCTGTGTCGGTCGGTTTCTTAGTTTTTATTGTTACTATCTCAACTATATCTTCTTGAGCTTGGCCTAATAATCTCTATCAATCTTCGCAATATTACTTACTACATTTTAGTCGTGTCGCATGAGTTTTGTCAGTTTATGAATTTACCTACCACCAGATTTGCATTCATTCTAACTCTTGAAATAAAAGCAACAGTAAAGTTTAAGTCACTTCATAATAATTGTCTACGACAATGTTGTTAGATTTTGATATTTTCGCACAACCTACAGCAATTTTGTTTGTCCCCCAATATCTTGGCATGGTAAATTTGTTAATTTGCTGAATATTATACCATTTGGGGGCATTCACATACTGTTGGAAATCTGTCAAAGTGGAATATCAGGTAAGCGGTATATCTACCATTTAGGTAAAATTATGTTCTTAGTTAAATAATTTTAAATAGTCTTGTTGGACTATATTGTTTTAAATAAAAGTTAAACTCTAAAAATATATTTTATTATAACATAAATATTTTGCAGTTCAAAGCTCTTTCTCTCGTTATGTTTCTTAATTTCAAAAAGTCCACACTCTTAATGTTTATGACGGGTTTAACGACTGTTGCTCTTGCCAAATGGTCAAAAGGCAAGATTTGGGAAAGTTTAATGCCGTTTCCGGGGTATGAAATAATTAGAGATTTTTGCTACCATACTACGTTGTCACCTTGTTGTGTAATTTTTGCACGCTTTTTTTTTATATAGGTATATTATAGGGGGCAAACGAGCATGCGGTTCACCTGATGGTAAGTGAACACCGCTGCCCATGGACATCTGCAACACCATAGGGCATGGAGATGCGTTGCCGGCCTTTGAGGTGGGAATACGCTCGTTTTTTGAAGGTCGCCAGGTCGTATCTGTCCGGGAATGATGCCGCTGGCAACTGGTTCCACAGATTTGTAGTACGTGGGAGAAAGTGCCGGGAAAAACGTACTGTAGTAAAAACGCGTGATCTTAGCACCTAGTATTTGTTATGCATGTGCTAATATAATAAATATTCGTTGCTATAATATGTTTTACAGGCAGTGTGCTTTCCACTGCTGGGCACTGACTACTCCACAATCGAGAATTTTTGGGTCTTAATCCTCTCACCACGCGGATTGGCGGACCTCAAAAATTCTTCCGAGCAATTCGAAGGTATGCAAGTTTCCCCACGACGTTCTCCAGTGTTAACGTGATGTATTATTTATAACTAATTAAGTGCACATATAACTTCTAAAAGTCCGAAGTGTTCAGCCTTGACTGTAGGAACTAAATACAAACACAAACCCGATTTTAATTATTACACAAGATGTCAGCATCGTTTCGGTACAAGTGCCGAGTAATAAACTACGTAATTGTCAATAAAGAGGGGCAGTTATTTAATAGTTTCTGTGTCGCCGCTTCTTAATAACCAGATTGCGACGTTGGTAACATTAAAATAATCTTGCGCCGGTCAATGAGTCGCTGGGTTATATACGATAGTGATGGGACAGATTCATTCATGGACCAAAATTAAATTCGCTGCTGTTTTTTTATAATATTTTTATTCCGGTATGATAAAATGGCTATAATGTATGTGGTAGTGATCGCAATCCACACGTACGGTATTTGTGTCACAATAGGAGAAATAATTAACTATGATATTTTTTACAAATACAAACAAGAAAATTTCTATTGAAACAGTAATAAAGTGGCTTTTAACATAAGACAAATATTGGTGTTTTAAATGAAGGAGTGGGAGTGTTATGGGGACATCTTACCTTTTCTTTCACACGCGCACACTATAATGCATGTTAAGCCTAGTGACGTCAATAGTTTTGTTTTGCATTCCTTCTCTTGTACTCCCCCTAAACGGTTTAAAACGTTTCTGTGATAATAATATTGAATTTATTTATAAGATTGTTTGTTAGATTTTGGATATGGTAATGGACCTTTTGATAAATACAATAAAAAAGGAGTAAAATTCTCTATTCGTTTTGCACTTTATTATGGCAGTTTTTGTTGCGTGGCGCTGAATATATGTATGCTCGTACACAAACCTGCCCATCGCATCGTAAAAATCTATGAGCTCCTATGACGCATTGCAGAACTTGCATTGCAAATTCGCACCGAATTAGTCTTCATGGATTTGCATTACGCTATTTTATATGCTCAAAATGTTAGCCTTTCAATATTAATTTAAGTGGCGGTTTACCGTGATAATTAAGCAGCTAAATATCGCATCAACTCAACGAAATTGAGTAACAAAGCTAGACTATTTTATGTACTTCGGCCAAACTATACAAACTAAACTAAGAAGTAGAAAGAGAAAAATAGAAAAATAAGACAAAGATTATTTTTACAACCTTATTGTATTTCTTCACCCAATAATACACAAATACAGGAAACGATATTAGTGTTTACTCCTTTCCAAAACAGTTTTGAGAGCCACTCAATATGTAGGACGGGGTTCCCACAATGGCCCGAATAGGTACAAAGACTTTTAGGTCACACGAGTGTGTTTTGATGCAGAAATGGAACACTCCTCGCGTCTCAGTGGCTTTTACGCTTGGCTACTACGAATGGGCAATTTGTCGGCCTGATAGCGATATTTAATATGAAAATTGTTGCTAATGTTCTGTTTTTTTAAACTGCCACTGCATGATGACTGGATAACTGATAACTGATTGCTGGATGCAAGCTTATAAACTAACAATCCGGTATAATAGTAAAATTAAAAAGCGTTTTGATAATTTAAAGTGGTTTGAAAAAGTGAATACATTGAGAACCAATGACAATATTAATAATAAAAAATAGTACCTGTCATATAATTAGTGAAAAAGAAAAATAAAAAATCCTAGGTCCCAAGAAAATAACTGGCCTAAGTAGTTTTATCATCGACATTTTTGGTACGACGTGCCGCGAAAGTTGATTTTTTTGATGATTAATGAGGCTATAAAGTGTGCTTAAGATGATTAATTTTCTGACTTTTAAGCTTAATTTTCCAAATCTGTTATTATCAGTCTTGTTTATTGAACTTTTGAAGATATAGTAGACGGAATTTTTAGGAACCTTTTAGGAAAATCAATTACCTATTGTTGATAGGAAATTTATTAGTCAGGAAATATTAGATATTTTACTACGGCGTAATTTGAAAAAAATCGAGATAGCACCGCTTCTATTAAGTATGTACTTGTACCTCAATTTTTTTCATGACCTTAAAGAAGTAGGTTGGTATAGATTGTTAAAATTGATGAAATAAATGAGTTTTTATGAAATTATTTTATTAATCCATTTATATTAAAAAAAAAAAACCTTCTCACCGATTTAAAAAAAGGAGGACGTTCTCAATTCGTCGGAATCTTTTTTCCATACAGAATATATCGCGAATGAATATAATTGGTCATAAGTGCGTAGCCCTCAACAATACATCAAATTGCCTTTACAAAACATTTTATAAAATTCCCCACATTCATCGAAAATTGTTACACAAAAATACAATATTCCAATGATTTGCAATGACACTAATTGGTGCAATTTAAAAGCGGCCATTTTCGCATAACTGATTCCGTTTGTGCTGTCAATTGATTTATTGATTCGGAAAAAAATATTAATGGTGGCTTATTTTCAAGCGAAATGAATAGTCAATATGGCCATCGCAAGTTATATTCAGGGCACTAATGACTGATTTACTAAATAAAGTGTCGAATCTTAGATAATAATACAACCAACTCACTTTAAAGACGAAGACATAAATTGCGAGGTGTCCTGTAGTTTGGAATTAGAAAAGAAAGAAAGAAAGAAAACACATTTATTTGTCACTGAATTAAGAAACAAACTAGAAAAGGGGATTTTGAGACTTCCTTAAGAGTAAAGAGAGAAGTTTTAGTGGACAAAAGGCCCATGCCTAATAGAGGCATATAACCTGATATTGTTATATCGTTAATATAATATTATCATTACCTTCTAGCCCGATGAACAGAAGATATACGGCTTACAGTCATGAGGATTTGAAAGAGCTTAGCCCATAGACGAACACGCGTGTCTATTGCAAATTTGCTAACAAGTTAAAGTATCCAATACGTTTGTCAAATTCCGTTTCAATAGCCATCGATTTATCGATTCATGTGCCGGTTTTCCTAGCACTAGTGTAGCAGTGGTGTCGTTAATTTGTAGCCATGGGGCGACGAGCAGGCGTCTTGTCGCAACTTGCAATAAAACACTCACTCGCCTTACTAATTACATTCGACATCGTTTTGCTGGCATTGATCTTTTCATTAAGACTTGCGAACTAATTGGTTCGTAAATAAAAATTATTTAATTATACTTCCGTCCTTGATAGCGATTCTCTCCTAAGATGTACATTTTAGAAGAGTCCGCCACACTGACCAAGAGTGAGTCGGTGGCTCAACAAGTCTTGGTTGAGATATCTCGAGTACGAAGATTTCCTCACGAATCATGATGTTTTCTTTTTCTGTTAAAGTAAGTAACAATTAACTCAGCTGTCACTTTTTCTCTACCTGAGTCTGCAAGTATTCTTGAATCATTTTGTGGCCTGCTTTCGGTTTCTATTTTTGAACCGAATCAATAATATATTATTCTGTACCGATTAATATGGGCTGGGGCCAATGCCAGAGTCCGCTTACCTCTTCAATCTTCTTAATTTTACCCGGTTTTTAGTATTTGAGATCCCAAAAGCTTTGGCTCCTATACATATCTGTCTGGTTGATCTCAAGCTAACAATTTCTGTATTAATGATAAAATAACATGAGGTTTATTATAATTGGTTTATTTTTTCGCTCTCTTCAGCTACATGAAGTCCACTGCTGGACATAAGCCTCTCCTGTGGATCTCCACGTTGACTTATTGGAAGCGGTCTTCATCCAGCGACTTTCTGTAACCTTAACCAGGTTGTCTGTCCACCAAAGATGAGCGGGATTATTTTATTACATCTAAAACGATATTAAAATGATGTCTTAATTATTAAACTAAGGTTTAGCTCTACCACTTAAAAAGTTTTCAAAGCAACTTCCTTTTTTGTAACAAACTAGCGGTCGGGCCCGGCTACGCCCGGATGCATACACGTTTTAAAATAGCGGTCAAAATATTTAATTCTGACTATCAGTTTAGAATATCGACCATTGGGTCACGAAAAACGAACAAAATTTCCTCGTATTTGCTAGAAATATCACTACTGCTTTCCTCCTATAGGCTATAGCGTAATGATATATAGCCTATAGCCTTCCTCGATAAATGGACTACCCAAAACTGAAAGAATCATTCAAATCAGACCAGTAGTTCCAGAGATTAGCGCATTCAAACAAACAAACTCTGCAGCTTTATAATATTAGTATAGATAAATAAATAATACATATGGTAATTATTTAATTCGCGGTAATGATGAATTAAAACATTATAAGAAATCTTGAGAGTCTTAGAATTTTTAGATTAGTGAAGTTGGGAATGCGTCAGTAGAATTGTCAGGTTAAGGTCCGTTTTTAATGGTAGAAGTGGCTTAGTAATATAATGTGTAAATATGGGTCAATTATAGTAAAATATTTTATATCGGAAACTAAATATTACAAATACCGTTAGTTGGTATTTTTTCCTTATAGTATTATTCATAGTCCGGTAAATGAGCAAACAGGTGACCTGATGGTAAGTGATCACTGCCAGCCATGAACATCCACAACGCTTGGATCATAGATGTGTTACCGGACCAACAGATCGGGAGGAGAGTAGGAAGGATAACGGATGGGAAGAGGGTAGGGGTATTGGGCATCCAGCTGTCTCACTCCCCGAACAAAACGACCGAAGGTGACGCTTCATGTCGGTCTCCTATGAGACAGTTGTAACTTGTACTCTGGATGAGCCTGCCCTTTTATGCCAAGTCATGACTTTCAACTGTGTGGCTGTGTCACTTTGTTATTGTATTAAGCCATTAGGTACACTTTTTAATGAAAAACAATCTTTATCTAGCATTATAATACATCTATCAGTAAAATTTATATTTATTACTAGTTCGTTCGTTTCACCCACAGGAAGTCCAGTGCTGAACGTTGACCCCCTCCCGCCCCCAATAATATCAACATCGACCAGGAAGCGGCCTGCATCCAGCAACTTCCTGCAACCTTAACCAGTCCGTCCACCTTGTGGCCGGGCGTCCGACACTGCTGTTGCCTATACGTAGTCTCCACTCCAGAACCTTTCCACCGCAACGGACATCAGTTCTTCGTGCTATGTGGCCGGCCCACTGCCACTTTAACTTGCTAATCCTCAGGGCTATGTCATTAACCTTCGTAGTACGGATCTCTCGTACCAAAACGTGTTAGGTTTTAATCAAAAGATATTTGCAAAAGTACTGGCAAACGCATAATCGATTGACATTTCAACTGAGCATAAGAAATGCTGCGGCTGCCTACATGTTCACGGTGGTCGCGGGTTTGAATCCCAGCGCACACCTCTGACTTTTCGGAGTCATGTGTGTATTGATAGTCAATCACCACGCACTAAAACGGTGAAGCGTAAGCGATTTATAAGAATTTCTATGCTATGTAAGTCCGCCAACCCGCACTAGGCCAGCGTGGAGGACTATATGGCTTAACCACTCTCAATCGTACTCTCGATTGTAGAGTAGGCCAGTACCCTGCAGTGGGATGTATATGGGCTGATACAGATATTAAATGATTGTTTGGGAATGATACTCTTGGTTACGGGTTTCGTCAATGGAAAAGTGGAGTTGCAAAAATGCGATTAAATGGATTTAGTTTTCCATTTAAGATTTAATGTAATTTATATTATGGTATTATAAGGTTACAGGAAGTCGCTGGATGCAGGCCGCTTCAAACAGGTCATTGTGGAGATCTTGTGGACTTCCTGTGGCTGATATGATGATGATGATGTTGATATTATGGTATTTAAGATAATATCTGTAGAAGTATGAATTAGTTCACCTCAATGCGATATACTGGATTTTATTAAATAACATAAAATGAGAGCAGAATTAGTTATGAATGGGTTTAAGAAGAGGTTCAGAGAAATATGGTTATAAAGTATTTGTAGTCGATAGAATAGGTTCTTGCCTTTTAAGAATGTCTAATCTTATACACGTTACTAATAATTTAAAATCCTGCGAGGAAACATTTTAAATTTTCCATCGCGAGCGTTAAGACGGCAATTTGTGTATATTTTTGTGGCACGGCGAAGATTGAAGTAGCTACGAAGCGGGTTTTCTTTAAAATTAATATCTTCAAAGAAAAGTGCCGTGCACGATGTCTTTGCAAATAGTAAAAGAGCAACGTTAATAGGTTATTTGAAATATATTCTTTTATTTTGTTATGCTGCTTGTTATTTTTATTGAATTGGAGCTTGTTTGTGTAGCTCTGTATTGGGTTATTAGATTATGATCATTACATTACTCACTGTATATAACAGATGTATTGCTGAAGGGGTATTTCCGCGGGTATGGCGTACCGGTTTCATTCGTATAATACCCAAGGGTGGCGATAAATCTCCACATGATCCTAAGTCGTATAGACCTATTACACTCTTACTGTCGCTAGGTAAACTTTTAGAACGTCTTATCGTCCCTCGATTGCTACCGGGTGGACCAAAGTTTCACGAAAAACAGTTCGGATTTACTACGGGTAAGTCAACTATCGACGCGGCAATATCGGATAGAAAAGCTGTAAGTACATCGACGTGCAAATATGTACTCGGTATTTTTCTGGACATATCCGGTGCTTTCGACAACGCTTGGTGGCCGATGCTGTTTCTTAAGTTGAAATTCCGGGGTTGCTTTAAAAATATATATTCACTTATTTACACAAAACTTAAACTTGGACACTATGCTGTGTCGAATCCACTTACGATGGGCTGTCCACAAGGTTCGGTCTTAGGTCCTTATTTGTGGAATTTAGGGTACGACGATTTTCTTGCAATTCCCTTGCCGTCAGGGTGTTCTTTGACCGGATATGCGGACGACAGCCTCTTGCTTATAGAGTCAAATAGTAGGTCGGGATTAGAAATTATGTCGGACGCGTGTTTAAAACTAATATGTGATTGGGGCCATCGAAATCGCTTAACCTTTGCACCACAAAAAACGTTCCAATTACTTCTGAAAGGAACTTTAAAATCACAGCCGCGAATTAAATTTAATAATATTAATGTTAAAAAAAAGGAATCGGTTTGTTATCTTGGTTTAATTTTAGAAAGGAATTTTTCCTTTCTTGAACATATTAAGAACGTCGGGGAAAAGTCGAAAAGGAACTTTTTTGCTTTGACAAGAATATCAAAATCAACGTGGGGGCTATCTTTCAATACACTAAAAATCATCTATGGAGCAACTTACTTAGGATGTATCTGTTATGGATCTCCCGTATGGGCTGATAGGGCTACTATCGGTGCTGTGCGAAGAAAACTGCTCCAGAGCCAACGTTTGGCGTTGATATTCTTGTGCAAGGCATATAGAACTGTTAGTACCGAAGCTTTGCACAGGCACAGCCTAGGACAGCCTAGCGGGTGTACTTCCAGTCGACCTGGAGGTGCAACGTCGCGCCGCGATGTATTACTCTAATAGAGAGAATATGGATAAAAGTTTTTTCACCGCACGTGAACTTTTAAAAGTTGACAGATTATTTAAACTGGTTTCAGTGGTATATAGCGAACTATTAGATGAATGGCAAAATAGATGGGAGGTATCTTTGAAGGGCCGGCATCTATACCAACTTTTTCCTTGCGTACGTGATCCTTTAACAAAGACATGGCTAGATGTCGATTATTGCGTATCACAATTTCTCACGGGCCAAGGTAACTTTAAGTCTAAACTATACTCTTTTAAGCTTGTTGCGTCGCCTGCGTGTCCATGTTCAACACCTAATTGCGAGTATACGCAGTCCGCGCATCATATACTTTGGGAGTGTAGTCTTTGGCATAATGAGCGTAAAACCATGCTAGATAGTATGCAAATATCATCTGGAGTTGTATACTACATGGACCTTGTAGAGACTAGAAAGAACTTCCGTGCTTTCCGGCGTTTTTGCCATACCTATTACTGGAATCAAGCATAACAGTTCACATAATAGGTCCCATTTAAATGTAATAATGATTTGATCCGTGGTGCTTTACAGCTGGCTTCTCCGGCTGTAAAAGTCTTTTTGCGAGGTTATTTACCTCTTCAGCTCAATGTTTTGTCACCCGCTTTGCACGGAGGGAAGTGGACAATAATTTATTTCCAACTCTTCCTATTCATTTAACTTTCTGATTAATTTCGTTGCGGGTTAAAGACAAGTTAGACATTCCCGGAGACTCGCCGAGCTTCAATGCTCGGTGTCATTACATTGCGTGCCGCTGTTGATCCTGGCTCACAGGAGTTACAGTGGTGGGTGTGAGGGCGGGACAGTCTCCTATTAGATTATGAAGATTTCTTTTGTCATTGGTTGTATTGAGTATTTCCATTACTTTATCATCGACATAGGATAACATATCACTAAGTTTATGAATAGCGTTCAAAGCATAAATTACTTCCTTATTATAGTCGGAATATTACAAGTTATTTCCGATTTCGATAAATGCTAGTGGATGTTGCATCGGTACATAAAATGATATATATTACTTGTAAATTATAACAAATTATTTATGAACTGCTCTGATTTAAACCAACTTGTAACTTTTGTAATAATCACTATATTGTAAAATGGTTATGAAAAGTGCAACACTAGAGTTTCTTGCCCGTTCTTCTCTTGTGAGCTAGCTTTCTATTCAGTAAACTATTGTAATTTTCACAGAAACACAATAAGTTATGTTTTAGGTAGGTCAAAAATGTTCTTCGCTCTTCGGTATACTTATACATAATTAAATTAAAATGTAAAAATGTGGTACATTGCATAGATTTTATGTGCTACATGGGTACAAGCCGAGACGAGGTGGGTCATTCCTATTACAGTCTAAGATCACTAACAGCGTTCATTAGTCATTTCCTAAAAGGCTAGATAGCCTAGAATAGTCCTATTCTCATATCTAACATATCAACACCATACGTAACGTAACGTACACAACATTGCTAAATTTCAAACCAGTCGACCTCCAAAGGTCGCGCCGCTTGACTTAACAACTGGCATAGTAATGAGTGGTTTGCGGCAAACATTTCTGATACGCCTTGGCGGCCATTTTAATATTTTAGTGGTAATTAGGTATGCTAGTATTGGATTTGTTTTGGTGTATGATGTTTGGTTGTAATTATTGCCTTGGTGACGAGTGTTTATGTTATAAATGTGTATTTGAGTAGTCCTCCTATCATTAATTAGACGCATTTTAATAAACGAATATTTTAATAAAAGTAGCCCGTGAACCGATGTTCTATACATTAATTAGAGATTTAATAACTAAATATTTATGCTATATTTTAATTTATGATTTAGCAAATATAGATTTGTTGTAACAAGGACAAACAGGCTTTACGTACCAGAATACTACCACTGTCATACAGTATGTTTTTTTACTTCTTCTTTTTCTACCCTATCCTCAAAGGCCAGCAACATAATATTTATATGTATATATATAGTCCGTAGAGACTCATTAGCTATAGCTTTTCATTGACTAATATTTTTATTTCATCTTATTTTCGAGGCCTGCCTCGTCGTTGCCATCCTTAGGCATCCATTGAGTGCCAATCTTTTAAACGATCTCGATCAATTTACCGGTACTTGGATGGCATCAGCAAATAATAGATGATAAATAGTGGAGGATTAATTAGTATTTCATTAAAATTTATTTTTGCCACATGATTGACCTAAACATACTTCCAATTATGCTAAATAATCCAAGTTTAGTCTGATCAGTGAACACAAACTCGCAATTAGATATAAAAAGTCAATGATGCAGTTCTTAGCATGAACCATATGGAGCGTCATGCTGGCACACTGAATAATATATTATCAATTAATGATAATTATGCTATTCCTCGCCGGGCAGGGCGGTCTTGGCTTCGATTACTGGGTCAGGTAATCAATTTTTTTAAAATCATGAGTAACCGTTCCATCGGCGTATAGCGGCAATGTTGATCTTTGATGAAAATACCCGTAGAACTAAAAGTTCGGTTGCGGTTTTCGTTCATTTTTTATATATTTATAATTTTAGTTGTGGGTGTTGTGGCACTGAAAAGTTTATCATTTTTGATATCGAGGACACTAGACTGGCCACTTAAAATGAATTTAGGATTATGTGTGTGACAAATGTGTTTATTTATAAGTGAGCTTACAAAATTTAACAGGTATTTACAATTCAGCAAGCCGACCTGATCCAGTATTCATTAATATCATTTATTTTTTTACATATGGTGGCTTATTAGCTATTCCCCATTCATACATTCCGTTCTATAATGAGGTAGCAATACTGTATAAATTGTTTTAAAAGGAGCGGAGTTGGTATCGCGAACTAATCGATTATCTTCATGAATAAATCATGTTTTAACTGTGCCATTCATTTTGTGTGTAGGGTATAGGTTTAGTAACAGAATGATTAGAGCAGGAGCCTAGAGTGTGTTCGATTCGAAATGATTTTTTTCTATCAAGATTTATATGTATTTTACTCTAATATGTATTTTGTTGTGGTATACTATGTGGTTTTCCATTTATTTTATCTGTCTGCTTAATAATTGCTTAATTATGCTTAATAAATCCCATTTATTTAGTTATCTGCTTTGTTTTGTGTGTGATATTCTTTGTTGACCCACATAAACGATAAAAAGGCGAATCACAGTAACGCTCAACGCACGCTGTCTAAAATTTTCATTTAGTAGGAAATATAATATTATAATTATTTTTACTAATTCATGGGTAAATGTTAGTAAGGAATTATACATCGCAACCAAAAAAAAGTTTTTCTATGTATACAAAGAAATGAATCTATGTTTTCTTAATAACCTCATAAGTAGGTTACAAGGTGCCTTAATAATGATCTTGTAAGACAATACCCGTTCAGGAGTTTAATAACACGTCAATAACTGCGTACTCGATACATTGTAATAGATATGCGCCTAATACATACATCGTACATAATATACTATGACATGTGGTGTGAAGAAAAATCATTATACACATACATAAATTCACGCCTTTTCCCAGAAGGGGTAGGCAGAGGTATATAGAGAGTATTGAGTATTTCATGGTCAGCAAGTAATTAAAAAGCAAGCAGTCGGACGCCCGCCTACAAGGTGGACGGACGGAAGGGTTGCAGGAAGTCGCTGGATGCAGGCCGCATCCAACAGGTCGATGTTGAGATCCTTGGAGGCCTATGTTCAAGTAGACTTCCTGTGGCTGAGATGATGAAGTAATTAGAAAGAAGTAGTCAGAAAGTATTCAGTGCTTAATCAAATGATAATATGTATTCAGATGGGATTAATAGATTTACTGCCGTAATAAGAGGCATTTATTTATTAATACTTTATTGTACACCACACAACTTAAAAAACATTTTAAAACAAAGCGCTAATATATGTGTAACAAGCGGCGGTCTTATCGCTATCAGCGATTTCTTCCAGACAACCTTAAGATGGACTGGAATGAATGGAAGCACGGAAGAAATGGGTGGTCACGGTATAGGGAAAAAGAGTACAAAGAAACAAAACAGAATTTAAAGGTGAAAAAAAAAAAACTTTTTTAATAAACATAAATAAACTACTTATAATATCAATATAATAATATACTACATAAACTATACTAAATATGATACATAAAATATTAATATAGGAGTTTTTTTTAATCAAGGTGATAAGTAATGTGATCTAAGATGCTTTTTAAATGTGGCTAGAGATTTGGCTTTTCTTATAGTTAGTGGCAGATCGTTCCACAAGCGAGCAGCATGAACCGTAAACGAATTACTAAGAAAAGAACTACTATGCTCGGGAATTGCCAGTGTCAAATTTTCTGAGGACCTAAGTGATCGTTCATGTGTGGTGCTAAGAAATTTAAAACGCTCTTTAAGATAGTGGGGAGTTGAGGGGTGGAAAAGAATGGTATACAAGAGAAAAAGAATACGAGTATTTCGGCGAAGACGCATTGATAGCCACTTGAGTTTTGTACGAAATTCAGACACATGGTCATATTTGCGAAGTCCAAATATGAACCGGATACAAAAGTTTTGAAGTCGCTCAAGCTTGTCATACTGGGCTTCGGTGAGATCGAGGTAGCTAGCATCAGCATAATCAAGGAGAGGAAATAGAAGAGACTGAACGAGCGCAACTTTCGTGGGAATTGGGAGAAAATTACGTAGTCTTCTCAAGGACCCCGCAGCAGCAAACAATTTGCGGCTGAGGTCTTGTAGTTGGGGACCCCAGGAGAAGGTTTTATCCAGAATTATACCCAAGTTTTTGACATTATCGCTGTAAGGGATAATGCAGTCATCAAAAACTACACGAGGTAACAGGCTGGTATCAATCCTGGAAACCATCCTGGAGCTGCCGACAATAATGACTTGAGTTTTAGTCGGATTAACTTTCAGACCATGCATCTTGCTCCAATCGTTAATACGCGCAAGATCTTTGTTAATTGAAACTATGGCCTCTATCACCCGGTCAACTGGTGCGTGGTAATAAATTTGCAAATCATCTGCGTACAGATGGTAGGAAGAAATCAGGTCAGTAGAGATAGAGTTAATAAATAACGCGAAAAGTAAGGGAGATAAAACGCCGCCCTGAGGAACGCCAGCAGAATTATCGCACCAGGAAGAAACTGCTTCTTCAATACGTATACGCTGCCGACGACCCGTCAGGTAACCACGAAACCAGTCAATTACCATTGGAGATATGTTAATAGAGCGAAGTGTACTAAGCAAGACATCATAGTCAACCGTATTGAAGGCATTACTGAAATCTAGCAGAGCTAGAACTGTCAGCTTGCCGTTCTCCATAGCAGCCCTGATGTCGTCCGTGATATGAACCAATGCAGTTGTAGTGCTATGTCCGGGACGAAATCCAGACTGGAAAGGATTGAGGAGTTTATTCTTGGATAGAAAGGAGCAAAGCTGGTTATGAACAAGATTTTCGAGGACCTTGGAGAGAAAAGGAAGGATGGAGATAGGGCGATAGTCATTAAATGATGTAGGACTAGAACGTTTAGGGAGAGGTATGACTTCGGCATCCTTCCAAAGGGATGGGAAGACGGAATTGTAAACGGAAAAATTAAAAATGTGACAGAGTATAGGAAGAATTTCGTCCAGGATTGGTAATATCATAGCACGACTGATGCAGTCGTTTCCAACTGCATTGGAGGAAATCGACAATATGCTCTTCTTAACATCACAACAGAAGAATTGACTTATGACAAATTGAGAATAGTCAGGGGTTGGAGTAGAGAAAAGATCTTTTAAAGTTTTTTCTTTAGTGGCCCTATCAAAATTGGGCGAAGCTGTAAAATGTGAATTAATTAAATCAATATTTAAATTATTGGCACTAGAATTGGTACGCGACTTTCCAACTCCCATTGACCGAAGAAATTTCCAGACTTTTGCTGGACCACCATTATCTACAGATTTATGGACATGACGGCGTTGAGCATTCCTACACATCTTGTTGCACAGATTACGGATAGCTACGTATTTCTCCCAGTTACGGGTAACAGGTCGACGTTTGAATTTTGCTTTTGCCGCAGCTTTCCTTGCCATAATATCTTTTATGTCATCAGTGAGCCAGGGTGACGGAAGATGCTTCAACTTAACAGCACGGAGCGGAGCGTGAATGTCATATAGGTTAACGATACTGGAGGTAAAGTACTCAACCTTAAAATCCATTGAATCCGATGTATGTAGAGGAACCCAGTCAATATTGCCGGCATCTTTAAGCAGTTGTTCGGAATTAATTCCACGAAAGCAACGTAGCATCCGAACCTTACATCTCTCTTTAGGAAGGCGAATCCTATAAGACAGATAGATAAGATCGTGATAGGAGAAGGCATCGGCGGAGCACTGTCCATGATTTTCGACGAGATGAGGGGAAGAGACAAAGATTAAATCAAGCAAGGATGGTACAGAATTAGGAAAATGATGAGTGGCACTTAGAGGTAGGACAGATAAATTGCTAGAATTTAAAACAGAACTTAAAGAAGAAGAACGGTGATTTTTCTTAAGAAGACATGTATTGAAATCTATTAAATCATTGCTTATTGTAGATTTTACGAAAACAATCTATAATAAACCTACTAAGGAACAATTTTATTGACATTAAATGTCTGAGTGCGGTCGTAAGACTTAAGGTCAAACCTAAGGTGATGCAGACTTGTAAGGAGGTTGAGACATGCGTACATAATAACTGACTAAAGGAAAAATTGAAATGGAATAAAATTATACCATTTTGTTTATAAAAACAAAATACCTTATAGCCTTCCTTGATAAATGGACTATCCAAAGCTAAAGCAATTGCTTATTTAGAGCAATTGTTCATTTTAAAATAACAAACTCTTCTGCTTTATAATATTAGTGTGGAAATGAAATATGTTCTAAAATTCAGACATACAGCCACAGGTAATTGAGAGTCGAATGCTCGCCGGGCGTTTGCAAATAGTTTGTATTCCGGACAGCTAGTCGTTTTGATGTAATTCCGTTCGAAAGTTACAAATAAAGTTTGTTCTGTCGTGGCGGAAAATTGAACGTCCACGTTGGATTTGTATGGGCTGGATGGACGTTTGGAATAGAGTTTCGGAATGTACCCCGCTTTGTATTCAGTTACATCGGATTATTGCTGCTAGTGTTATTCGGTTACAAAAGTTGAAATTCAAAATTAGAACAAGATCTGTATTACATACATGGGTAATGAAGCGATTAAAGGTTAGTGTATGAGTTATCAAGCGAACAATTCACAGTACCATAAAGAACAAGAATAATTATAATAAAGTTATTTCTCTGATTTCAATTAGTTTTCAAGAGATCTCATTAAGAAACATTTCAATTATCAATCTCAAAACAAAGTATTTTACCGATAGTTAATGTTAACATTTATTAGGTAATTATTAATAAAGCCGCTGAATTCCTAAAAAAATCGTCTAATGATGTAATATTTCATACATAAACTCACGCGTATATCCCAGAAGGGGTAGGCAGAGGTACCAGGACACCCACATTTCGCATTGTATGTTCCGTCCCACAATGTGATAGGTGGCGAGTCTATCGCCATATCGGGCACAAATTCCTGACTCTGGGCTGATAATGAATAGAAAAATCCAATATCACTTTGACCAACCCTGGATTCGAACCCGAGGCCACAGCTTTGTAACCGTACCTTAGTACAACTACGCCACCCAGGCAGTCAGTAATATGTCGATTTATGCAAATGTAACTACATATAAGCACAGAGTACTTTGATATATAGGAAAAATATACTTTGATATATAGGTAAAGTACCGGTGCTAACCCATGCATAATTTTCCTTAAGTCGCCTTTACGTATCAATAGTAAAATAAGGAAAATATTAAACACTATCCATAGAATAGGTACCTAATTGAGTAATAATTAGTTCGAATCAAGGAAATATCCTGTCAATTGTTTTAATGTTCGAAATTGATATGAGTTTTAAAATATTATACATTTCTAACTGTACCTAAAGGTATTTGACTATTATTGTATATTTTATATTTTGCGTACAAACACAAATAGCACTAAAAGTTTTTGTCTACCCGGCATATAAGTAGGAACCCTATTTAAAGATATAAATTTCCTCGAAAAATGAACAATTCAACACAAAAATAATGTTTCATTTCGAACTAGTAGTCCCTGAGATTAGCATGTCTAAACAAACTCTTTTGCTTTATATAATGGTATATATTATTGATGAAACAAAGGTAGTTTCCATGTATGATTAAATTCTAAGATTAAATACACCCCATGTGGATAATTTTGCCATTCGATATTTTCTGCTCTTTGTGACATCCGACACCTCCAAGAAAAGGTCTTCAATCAACGAGTAGGCGTTACTCCTGTGAGCTGTGTTTATTTATCACTTCTGCTAAAAATAACACTTACAATATTATGAATTAAGCACATTTTGATGTACCACATGTAAATCTATGTTAGGTGCATGCTCTGTTTACTTCAAGTACATATCAATAAGGCTAAGTAGTAGTATCATATGAAATATTGTATCTTTTTCGTTAATTGACCATAAGTTTTGGACATACATACATAAACTCACGCCTATATCCCAGAAGGGGTAGGCAGAGGTGCCAGGACACCCACATTTTGCCTTGTATGTTCCGTCCCAGAATGTGACAATAAGTTTTGTGAACCAAGAAAAGAACACTAGCGGCCCGGCCCAGCTTCACCCGGGTGCGTCGTATACACTGTTTTGAAATGTTCTATCGCCTGTGTTCATCATGGATAATATAGGATTCTAATGATTAATATTTTTTTTAAATAGGTCAATTAGTTTCAGAGCCTGTGCAACGCACTAATCATAAAAGTGTTGTACATGTCCAGAGGCAGTGGGAATTACTTATCATTTAATAATAAATAAATACATCCAACAGTCACATATTACATAGTCCTGACCTCACGCTGATATCGAGTCTTGCGTCGGAGGTATCAGGAACTACGAGAGGCTTTTCGGTTTAAAAAACAACCAGAGTCGAATGTGGATCACACAAATTTAATAATAAAAATATATATAATTTTGTGAGTAATTTGATCGTGTGCCAAACTTAGCAATAGATAACTATAAATAAAATTAAATCCCATAACAAACATTCGCGTCATGCCCAATTCCTTTCTTTCCAAACCCTAATATACAAAGGAATATAAACAGCTACACCTAACATGGCGAAGTTGTCTCATTATAAAGAGTTACACAGATTGTTTCCCTGTGAACATTAAAACACCCTTTCTTAACAACCTCTCTTCTAAACCAACAACTTCTCAATTTACGCGACTTATACGAACTCGTTTATCGTCCTTTATTGATCTTGCTGATCTAAATTGACCTCTATAGCGTATTAAATAAGATACCTCAGGTGTTTGCCTATCTAATTATTTTTTGTCGCATGTGCTTGCTTTATAATTAGAGCATTAATGTATGTACATACATATATTATACAAATGTTATACTAACAAGAAATGTATGGGGTGATAAATATAGGAATGGACTTCGAACACTCAGTATTTTTTAAATAAGTAATAAATATTAATAGATTTAATAAATGTTAGAGATTAAAATAGCTTTACTTAGCCGTAATAGGCTTGCTGTTGCGTTTCGTTCAGTGAGTAATATTTCCGGAGACCTTATTTCTAGTGTCCTACCATATTCACATCCGTCCGTATATTGATTATCTCACACGATATAGGAATATACTGACTACATATAGTTACCTATATATAAGGATGTGATTATTATATTATCTAGACTCTCTGGATTTTACTTCAAATATAGTGTATTGTTGTCACATTGTGGCAGCACAAAAATTCTATTTTTTTACAGCGCAATTAATGCTTTTACGATTTATCTTCTAAGCTTCTACGTCAAGTTTAATTGATAAACAAAAATAAATACTTTTTTTACGTGAAATTTAATTAAATAAGTAGATGATATGACGAGAGGTCGCGGATTCGATCCCAACACAGAGAGAAATGTTTGTGCGTCCCACAAATATTTCTTTCGGGTCTGAGCGTTTGTGAGAAAAGTCTCTCGTAGTTCCTGATACCCACGACAAAAGATTCGATATTAGTGTGGAGTCAGGACTATGTATGTGACTATTGGTAGTTATTTTATTTATTATATGCTAATGATATAGCACTATCAATGATTGCAGTTAGCATTAACTTGATGAAAGGAGTGTTCCGAATCCCTGATAAATAGTGGCACATCTACACTATCTGCTCAGTCACACACACTTTCTCACGTGACCCGGTTTTTTACTCCAACCTCTGTTTATACATTTATGCAAGCATAAATCCGAGTTATTTATAAAAACAATGGGCGTGTTTCTGGAGCCGCCATTATCATTTTAATACGTTTTGATGCGCTCAGTGGCGTAACGATGCTTGAAAATTCTCGTGAATTCAGCATTGAATTGAAATTGTTTTGTGATGGTTTAATCGCAAATGCATTTCGTAGAATCGTCAGAAAATGCGAGGAGTTTGAAAAATTTATAAAAAATACCATTACATCAATGATTAGTAATATGGCGTTATAAGTTTAATTCAGTATTAAAATGGTTTTTTTACTGCATTTAATGGCGAGACGGTCATACCGTTCGGTTAATGGTAAGCGATACGACCGCTCATGAACCGGAGCAAAATCAAACAACACCTTGAATTACAAAGCAATGCTTGGCATACCACTGCGCTCCCCATCTTGAGACATAAGATGTTAAGTCTAAATATGTCTAGTAGTTACTCTGGCTAAAACGAAACACAACAGTGCATTAACATTGCTGTTTGACGGGAGGAATAGACTTTGCTGTAGCACCTACCCAGGCGGCCTCTCATATATTATAGACTTATCACAAGTTTTATTTCAAGTAGTTTAACAGTCTTCCAAATAATGCCATAATTATTTGGACTTGAGCTTCTATAATAGTATACTAGTGTGTTAATTAGACAAAGCATGATCTTCGGCAGTTTCAAATCCTACTGCGAAGATAGTCGTCCTAGACATCCTTGCCAAGGCAAGTCACATCTCCAGATCACGTATAGATAAGGCTCCTAAATTAATACCCGATGCATAAACGTTCTTGAATATAAATAGGCACGTCACGCGGCATAAACACGATGTCATTATGATGTATAATTACGAAGATTACGCGAGCTAAATTTAGCTTGAGAATTGTGATAACTCTGAAACGTTCGCCGTCTCCTATTTTAACATCGTGATTCAATGTAGAAGAATTGAATGAATGTTGTTTTTTATCTGTCTGCAATATTGTGAAATATGATTCTGCTTTAGTATAAATCTTTCGTGTTTGTTGCAAAGGATCGGTGAACTTAATAAATGGTCAACGCTGCGTTTGAAATTCTACGGATTTTTTAAATGCTGTATAAAAGTTTTTACGCTCTTTGTGAATAATTGAGTTTTCTGAATTTCGTTTATCACAATAAAGGCACAATCAAAATATTTTTATACTAATTAAATATAGTAGCAAACTGACTACGCCGTAAATTCGAAACAAAAACAAGTTTTAGGAAATCGGTAGCTGCGACCCGCATAATTCATTAGAAATCCCGTCAGTGTTCTGAAGAGCAGGATTTTTATTCGTGGTGATAAATTCGAACTATCACCAATCGTTGTACATTATTATGGATAATCTATGCAAGTGCCTTGCGTTTCGGGGTCAGCCTATGATTTCATAAATACAACTAAGGAGATAAACAAGCATACGGCCCACCTGATGCCAAGCAGTTACCCTAGTCTATAGTATCTGCAATGCAAATTTTGTTTATCATATTTGTCTGAAGTTGTTATTGGGCAATAAAAATTATTTATACATATCTGGGGCAGAATATCGAGGTGGCAACATATTATGTAACAATTCGTGCGAATGTTACGTAGTCGTGACTGATTATGCTCGTTATCTAATAGTAACAGCGCCATACAACCCTGGGGGGTTACTCTAGGCTTCGACACATACTTTGAATGTGTCGAAAACAATAAAACAAATTACCAACACAACCAAAACTTCTGCAAGTGCTGCAGAGTTGTTGGAGATAAGTACTTGTCCAAAGTCTGCAGTAAATAAAGTATGTGACTTTTTCTCAAATGTTGGTAAAAACATGGCTACCCAAATTAAACAGTCGACACCTGCAGTAGTCCCAGGTTCCTTATCACAATCCCATCCCCAGATTTCTTTGAATACTCATCCTCCAGTTAACTCACTTGCTCTTCTAGACGTAGATATTTTGGAAATTGACACCTTGATACAAGAATTGCGCAACGACTGCGCGACTGGTTGGGATGGTATTTCTTCAAGATTACTCAAGAATTGTCGTCATATTCTGGTGCCCCATATTACTTTTCTATGTAATAAGTGCCTCCGTGCTGGCGTATTTCCGGATTCCCTAAAAAGAGCAATAGTACACCCCATTCATAAATCAGGAAGCCGGAACTGTGTCACTAACTATAGACCGATATCTATTTTGTCATCTCTATCAAAAATCATGGAAAAAATCTTAAACAATCGCCTTCGTCAATACCTAAATAAATACCATCTCATTTCTAATAATCAGTACGGTTTCAGAACAGGTGTATCAACAGAGGATCTTGATCTCACCCAAATTGTCACCAGGAACCTTGATAATAAAAATAAATGTTTAGGAATCTTCTTAGACCTTTCTAAGGCTTTCGATACAGTTTCTGTCCCTCTCCTTATCTCAAAATTGGAACATATTGGCGTAAGAGGAGTCACGCTAGATATTTTTAAAGACTATCTTACAAACCGAAAGCAACAAGTTAAAATTGAATCATTCCTGAGTGATGATCAACCAGTAACTTTTGGCGTGCCTCAGGGAAGCATTTTAGGTCCCACTCTTTTTGATATACATAAATGATCTATGCAATATGAACATACCAAATTGCAAAATCTTTACCTACGCTGACGATACAGCTATTATTGTGCATGGGCCGAAATGGGATTTTGTAAAATCCAAGGCAGAAACAGCACTACATCAAATAATGACATGGCTAAATTTGAATCTCCTTACTCTCAATCTAACCAAAACTGTATACATTCCCTTTACAATTCGGCGGAATTCATCACCGCCACCCTCATACTTCATAACTGCGCACTCGTGTTTTTCCACTGCATCAACATGCATATGCCCTTCAATCTCAAGAACCGACAGCGTAAAGTATCTTGGTGTGCATATTGATGAAGGACTAAAATGGGACAAACAACTTACTACACTTAGTACTAGAACTACGCGACTTATACACTTATTTAAGTCCCTAAGAGAGTCAGCGAACCCCGAGACACTAAAAAGGGTTTACTATGCGTTATGCCAATCTGTCATAGGGTATTGCATATGCGTATGGGGTGGCGCAGCAAAAACAAACCTTCTCAAAGTGGAAAGAGCCCAACGAGCTATATTAAAGGTGATGAATAGAAAACCATACCGTTATCCTACCGCTCAATTGTGCTCAGAATGTAAAGTACTAACAGTGCGACAATTGTATATACTTCAATTGGTTTTGAGAACTCATGCGGTTACACGCCCCCCTGACCCAAACCGAAGCAGACACGTGTTTTCGAAAACAACCCACAAGACCTCATTTGCCAGACACCACTTTCCCATCCTGAGCAATTATATTTATAAAAAGATACATAAAGAAATAGGCATATCAGGTTTAAATCGATACTCAGTAAGGCACAAAGTTACGGAGTGTGTTCGGGCATTTTTTATCATTTTATATGTAGGTAGGCTACAAAACTATGGACTCGGGAGGGGCGTTGCGCTGCCTGGCACTTCGGCACTCGGTCGGCCATAAGAAACATCTCGGCGTGTGATATATTTCAATATTTTTTACTGTACCCCTTGGATGTGACATCGAGGCTCCATGTGGTAGTGAATCATCCAGCAAACGGCAGTGGATATCCAGGTTAGTGGTCTCCTCATATGACTTGATGTTAAATGTCCAGACAATAGGAATACCGACCGCGACCACACCAATTGATTGCGCAAACATAATTTGGTCCTTCGAGCCGGATAGGTGTTTCACTATAAATAAGTTGTCTGGAGGGGTTTGATTTATTTAAGAATATTCACTATAGCTTAAAATACGACGTGCTAACGGTCTAATATCTGAGATTCCGTAACGGTCGAATTTGAAATGGCGTTGAAGAACTTTGAAAGTAAATTTAAAATCAAGTATGATTGGCATTAGGAACTCAATCGAATTAATTGAGAACAAAACACACGAGCACGGGCGTGTTATCAGCGCGGTTTAGAAAATTGGAAGATCAATTTAATTTGTTAACAGACGCATACGAGTCTATCTTGAGTATTTGTACGGATGATACGGTGGTTGCGGGCTATGATTCAAAATATAAAGAAGCTACAGAATGGTATAATCGTTTGGACGCGGTGTCAGCGGCATATCCGAACTTAGAGGGTACACATGTAGTCACAGAAAGTGCCGTTTCCGCACGGTTACCTTTAATTAATATACCCGTTTTTGACGGGGATTTATTTTCTTGGTCAAGCTTCATAAGTTTGTTTTCGTCGTTAGTTTTGTCGAGAAAAGATATTTCTAAAACAGAAAAGTTCCATTACTTATTTTCAAATTTGAACAACGAACCTAGAACCTTAATTAAACATTTGCCGATGGTTGATGATTCATTAGATATAGCTATAGCTATATTAAAGAGTAGATATGAAAATAAAAGGTTGTTGACGGACTTGCATATTTCGCGAATATTGAATTTACCAGTTTTACAAAGGGTTGTTAGTCTTAGGGCCAACATATTGAATCCATTACTAGAATCCACCCGTGCATTAAAAAATTTAGGATTACCAATAGACGCGTGGAGTTACATTTTGTTACACATAAGTTTGAATAAGTTACCAATCGACATTAAGACTCGGTTCGAACACAAATACGGCGGTATGAATGAGAATCTACCTACATTTGACCAGTTAATAGATTTCTTATCAAACGAAAGTCGTCTTATGGACACGGCAATCGCAGACTCTGCTATTTCTCCATACAATGAGCGCTCGCGTCGGCAAGGACGCCATACCATGTTATTGATAACACTCAATGCGACGACTATGAAAACAATTTTAATAACAAGCGGTGTATTTTTTGTAAAACATCTGGTCATGTCATAAATGATTGTTATCAGTTTAACCATATGTCTACGGACATTCGCAAGAATTGGGTACGGACAAATTATTTATGTTTTAAATGTTTTGGTAAACACTCAGCGGCATCGTGCGATAGCACTGCGCTGTGCAAACGATGTGGTAACTCGGGTCATAATACGTTGATATGTACTATGTACGTTGCGCGCGCGTCATCACCTCCGCATAACAGATCGCGTACACGGCACGCACACATCACATCCGATCACGAGGTTGTCAATCGCCGTGATCCACTAAATATATTGCAATGTCGAAATACCAGCCCTCGACCGACTGCGCGGTCAGAGCATGGCTCGTTATATGATACGGGTGTTAATGATCAGCGTTGTGAGAACTTCGAGATCGGGCAGCGTAGGAGTAGAATTTCTCAGCCGCTGAGTCCTGCAGAGATACGCACCCCGCGTATGCAACAACAGGACTCGGAATAGCAATTACAGCAGCGAGGTAATGTCGCTTTGTCACCTAAATTGTCGAATAATGTTATCTTACCTACGGCTATTGTTGAAACCAAGCATTCCAATGGCACATTCATATCGGTTAGAGCTTTACTAGATCTCGGCGCACAGTTATCGATAGTTAGGAGTGAATTGGTTTCGGATTTAGGTTTGAAGCGATATTATTCTCACGTTCAATTGTCCGGGGTCGGGGGAAAAAATGCTAATGGGCAACAATCAACCTTATTGCACATTAGACCTGCGAGAACAGGCAAACCTTTAATTACGGTTATTGCGGTTATCTTAAAAAATCCTACTTCTTATTTGGCGACTAGACTCGGTGTTTCGGTTGGGGATTTGCGAATTTCTGATGATGGTTCTCAATCCAACGGTAGTATAGATGTCATTCTCGGAAGTGATATCTTAGGACAAATTTTGCGAGACAAAATAAATTTAGGGTCAAATGGACCCTACGCTTTAGATACAATTTTTGATTTTGTGGTTTTCGGTCCAGTTTCGGAAAATCTACTGGACTCCTCGAAGGCCAATAATGAGATTGAACAAAAAAATTACTTCACAGGACTGACACTTGTTGAAGCGGTTGAGCGTTTTTGGAGGTCAGAGGAACCCCCCTCTGCTAACATTAAAAATCCAGAAGATGTTGAATGTGAAAACCTGTTTATTTCAACTACGATCCGAGGAAAAGATGGTAAATACACTGTGCGGTTGCCTCTCAGACCTGATCACAAGCCTTTGGGCGATTCCAAGGAGAGTGCCTTACGGCGGTTTCTGGCACTTGAGCGTCGTATGAGGAAACAGCCAGAATTTCGTGACAAATACGTAGCATTTATGCAAGAATATATCCAACTTGGGACACATGGCGGTTTTAGATCATGATTTATGTACGGATTCAGAACATTTCTTCCTCGCACACCACGGTGTATTTAAAAGCTCCGGTGACACTAGTAAAATACGGGTCGTGTTTGATGGAAGCGTACAAACAAGTAGTGGGGTGTCGCTTAATGATTGTCTGTATTCGGGCGAAAGATTACAAAATGATATTACCGTTATAATTTTAAACTTTCGATGGCCTCGCATTGTTTTCACTTCCGATGTAAAGATGATGTTTCGGCAAACTTGGATACATCCAAAAGACCGAAGATACCAACTTATCTTATGGCGATCTTCGCCCACGGATCCATTATTAATTTATGAATTAACTACGAATACATATAGCTTGAAATCAAGTCCATTTATTGCTATCCGCTGCCTGCAGCAATTAGCACGGGATGAACAGAATAAATATCCAAGAGCGGCACAGCTTGTGCTTCAAAATTCTTATGTAGATGACTTGAGCGGGGGAGCTGATTCAGTATCAGAAGCTTGTGACCTTAAAGCGGAGTTGATTGCGCTTATGAGTACAGCTGGTTATGAGTTACGTAAATGGTCATCGAATGCTCCGGAATTGTTGGGTGATTTGCCATTAGATCATTTAGAAATCCCTCGGGCTTTTAACGACACGGATGGGTTTATTAAGGTATTAGGCATAGAATGGAACCCAAAATTGGATAGTTTTACGTACCGACTGCGGCTACCATCAGAAGGTAGCTCAGTTACTCGTAGACACATATTATCCGTAGTAGCGCGGTTATATGATCCACTCGGCTGGATTAGCCCAGTGGTGTTTAAGATAAAACTATTGCTCCAGTCTCTTATTAGCAGTTCAGCCACTAAGAGAGTGGACTGGGACACATTAGCTCCCGATGACATACAGCGGCAATGGCGGAGTGTTCTCTCGGACTTGCCGTACTTACAAAAGTTATTCCTACCCAGGTGTCTAAGGAATGAGAAGACTATAGATCACTATACATTACACGGATTCTGTGATGGGTCATCCTTGGGCTTTGCAGCGGCTGTATATCTTAGATCTGAGAGTCTTGACGGTCAGGTCAATGTGCAATTACTGATGGCGAAGTCTAAAATAGCCCCACTAAAAACACAGCAAACTATCCCAAAACTAGAACTAAATGGCGCACTATTATTAACACGGCTCTTGGATCATGTAGTGTCATCGATGATGCAAAAGGTTGAGTTCAAGGAAATTACTGCATGGTGTGACAGTACCATTGTACTTGCTTGGCTACGTACACCACCACATAGGTTACAGGTATTCGAGGGTAATCGAGTTTCTCAAATAATTTCAATTAAGTTACCAATAGAATGGAGACACGTTCCAAGTGAGATGAATTGTGCGGATGTGTCATCTCGTGGTATTACTGCGCAGGAAATATTGGATCACGAACTTTGGTGGAAACCAGAATGGCTTTGTCAATCTGCGGAACACTGGCCTAAAAACTACCTGACGTTTCCAACAGATTTACTGCCAGGTCTCCGGGCAAAGGTGGTTAATTTAAATATCATCGACTCTAATTTCGATTTAATTCAGCGGTACAGTTCCTATAATACACTTGTAAATGTCACGGCTTATATAATTCGGTTTGGGAAAAATCTCAAAAACAAGATTCGGGTTATCGGAAATATTACGCTCTCGGAACGGAGAAATGCCATTTCTCGGCTGATATGGTTGGTACAGAGAAGTTGTTTTTCGGATGAAATAGCGGCCATGAGCGCGGGTACACCTATTAAAAGCACATTAAAACGTTTAAATTTATTCGTAGATGACGAGAATTTGTTACGCGTTGGAGGACGAATAAGGGAATCGGAGTTACCTTATGACGCAAGACATCCGGTTCTGTTACCTGGTAAAGGCCAATTTACAGAATTGTTGGTGACATATTATCATAAGGTTCACTGTCATGTCGGTGCAAATACACTTTCTGCTATATTATCAAGGAACTTTTGGATTATTTCCGCCAGAAGAATCACGCGTAAGATAACTTACCGCTGTATTCAGTGCTACCGATCCAAGGCTCGGCCAAAATATCCATTTATGGCCGACTTACCAGCTGATCGTGTCAAAGGTGTGCGACCCTTTCTTGGTGTCGGTACGGATTTTGCGGGACCTTTTTATATAAGGTCTAGCACCTTGCGAAACGCTAAAGTTAAAAAATGTTACTTATGTATCTTCGTTTGTTTAGCTACTAAGGCCGTACATTTGGAAATCGTGGTGGATTTGTCGGTAGAAGCCTTCATAGCAGCGTTCACTCGGTTTGTTTCTCGTCGAGGGCTTCCTTCACTTGTTAGGTCGGATTGCGGCACAAACTTTTCGGGTTCGGATAAGTACCTTAAGGAATTATACGTATTTTTACGAAATAATAACTCGGCGATTGAAGGCGAGTTATCCAAGCAACATGTGAGCTGGTTGTTTAATGCTCCAGCTAGTCCAAATCAAGGTGGCTTGTTCGAAGCGGCAGTGAAATCGGCAAAAACTCATGCCAAACGGGTGTTAGGTGAAACGAGGTTAACTTTTGACGAGTTGGTAACATTTTTTAATAGGGTGGAAGCAGTAATGAATTCACGACCACTTTGCCCTCTAAGCACGGATCCTTCAGATCTAGAGGTTTTGACCCCGGGACACTTTTTAATTGGTCGACCATTGGTCGCTCTGCCTGAATATCCGTTGACAGATGTTAAGATATCTCGTTTGTCACGTTACCAACAAATACAGAAAATGTCTCAACACTTTTGGTCGCGTTGGAAGACTGAATATCTTCACACGCTTCAACAACGTTTTAAATGGACCTCTGTTACGGAATCTCCTAACTTAAATGATTTGGTCCTAATAAAAGATGACAACATCCCTCCACTTCAGTGGAAACGGGGTCGTTTGATAAAACTCTTACCCGGCAAAGATGGAATAATTCGTATCGCAGAAGTTAAAACACAACATGGAGTCCTTTTGAGACCCATGTCTAAGTTATGTCGGTTACCTATAACCTAGTAACCAAGGTAGGCCTTGGTTAGGCGGGGGGATGTTCGGGCATTTTTTATCATTTTATATGTAGGTAGGCTACAAAACTATGGACTCGGGAGGGGCGTTGCGCTGCCTGGCACTTCGGCACTCGGTCGGCCATAAGAAACATCTCGGCGTGTGATATATTTCAATATTTTTTACTGTACCCCTTGGATGTGACATCGAGGCTCCATGTGGTAGTGAATCATCCAGCAAACGGCAGTGGATATCCAGGTTAGTTGTCTCCTCATATGACTTGATGTTAAATGTCCAGACAATAGGAATACCGACCGCGACCACACCAATTGATTGCGCAAACAGAGTGGCTGCTGCAAAATGATTGTTACTCCACCGAAAACCTACTAACTTTCATCCCTTAATCTGAAGCGAGCGAGTGATCACACACACACACACGCACGCACGCACGCACGCACGCACGCACGCACGCACTCACGCACGCACGCACGCACGCACGCACGCACGCACGCACGCACGCACGCACGCACGCACGCACGCACGCACGCACGCACGCACGCACGCACGCACGCACGCATGCACGCATGCACGCACGCACGCACGCACGCACGCACGCACGCACGCACGCCGCACGCACGCACGCACGCACGCACGCACGCACGCACGCACACACACACACACACACACACACACGCGCGCGCGCGCGCGCGCTCGAAATTGATAAAAAATCAGCGTCACTACGGTAGCCTGATACACCCCACGTATGTAATATTAAAACATGAATTTTCAAGCTGAATCACTGACTCGCAAGATACAGGTTCTTCCTAGTTTGAGAGACAGGGATTAAAAAGAAACATTTGTGAATTTACTTTTGATATTTTTCTCTACCTGTAACACTTTTTATTGTGTCAAAATTTGTCTTTATCTCTGTAAAACCATGTATTTTTATTTTTGGCCAATATTTTTTTTTTTTTAATGTTCGTTCGGACGTCCGACGTCCGCGATAAGTTTCCACAAATGTTTACCACTCTACGCCCCACCTCACACATCTAGAATATTTATCTGAATTCATAACCTGAATTCATATTATCAATTTAGAAAGCCCGGGATACCATATAATAATATCAATAAATATATTATGAATTTCTCAAATAGATCTTTAAGAATGTTACTATCGAGCGTTCTGGATTCCGGATAGGAATATACCGGGTATCTCAAGACTGCTACCGAAAACGAAGCCGGGTGGTAGTTTTAGTGGCTACAAACACAATGCAATTAAAAATTTCGCCTAGAAACGCGACAATTTTTTTTATGATTTTTTAAATATCGTCATTTTTGGGTGGTAAATCCATAGTTTTTGCTAAAATAATAATTTAAACTCTTTTATACCTTAGAGTATTTATAAATAAAAGGGTATATACTATTATTTTAGCAAAAACTATGGATTTACCACCCAAAAATGACGATATTTAAAAAATAATAAAAAATAATTGTCGCGTTTCTTTGCGAAATTTTTAGTTGCATTGTGTTTGTAGTCACTAAAACTACCACCCGGCTTCGTTTTCGGTAGCAGTCTTGAGATACCCGGTATATATGAGTCGAAGTAGTCGGTCTAAGTAAAAGTCCAAGTCGTCCGGTCCAAGTAGATTTGATCATCTTTTGAAATGAATAATAATACCGGGTATCTCAAGACTGCTACCGAAAACGAAGCCGGGTGGTAGTTTTAGTGGCTACAAACACAATGCAATTAAAAATTTCGCATAGAAACGCGACAATTATTTTTTATGATTTTTTAAATATCGTCATTTTTGGGTGGTAAATCCTTAGTTTTTGCTAAAATAATAATTTAAACTCATTTATACCTTAGAGTATTTATAAATAAAAGGGTATACACTATTATTTTAGGAAAAAAACGTATTTACCACCCAAATATGGCCATAGAAAAAAAATAACAAAAAAAAATTGTCGCTTTTTATTGCCATTTTTTCTGTTGCATTGTGTCTGAAGTCGCTTAAACTACCACCCGGCTTCGTTTTCGGTAGCAGTCTTGATATACCCTGTATGTATTAGTGACCACTGACGAGCTTGCTCAATTTGTGCTTTCACATTGACATGCTGCCTCAGATTTAATAACAGTTCATTAAATAAACAACATTAAGTCTAATATTCGTAGCATTTCAAATGGAACGAGTTAAATTAAAACATGTCTAACCAAACCATTCGTGGAAACTAGCAAACGTGTTACAATAAACTTGAATTGCAATTAAAGCGAAATGGAATTCTAGTGTGAACTGGATGTGGCGTCTAATAAACTTGCTAAAACAGTGTATAATATGCAAATGTGAAAATTGGAAGTGGGCGCTTTTGATGCACTCTATCAGCCCACATATGTCCCACTGCAGGGCGCGGGCCTCCTCTACAATGGAGAGTGCGATTGAGGGTGGTTAGGTTATATAGTCCACCACGCTGGCCTAATGCGGGTTAGTGGACTTTACATACCACAGAAATGCTTATACATCGCTGTGGTATGCCGGTTTCCTCACGATGTTTTCGTTTACCGGTTTAGTGCGCGATGATTCCCTATCAATACACACATGACTCGGAAAAGTCAGAGGTGTGCCCTGGAATTCGAACCCGAGATCACCGTGAATATGTTGGCAGCCGCTCCTGGAGCCCTTCTCTGAAAATCCGAAACGTAGTTCGAATCTACATAAACTTATGGTCGTAACCATAGACTTATGGTTACGATGTACGTTATACAAATCCGAACATTTACAGAGTAGGTACATTCGTATCGTCATAAACTTCGATCGTCCGAAGATTCGAACTTCGTTTCAGATTATCAGAGTAGGGCCCCTGGTTCGTTTACCGAGAGGTCACCACGCTTTTCAACAGACAACAACGCCACCAGTTGGTAATCATCCGGGCAAGGCTGGCCAACTGTTTAAAGATATGTGGATATTTTTACCGTTCTGGTGGTGGTGGAAGGATTAAGAAGAAGAAGAAGAAGCCAACACTATGTTTATTTCATTTATTTTTATAATGCATGTTGTATAAAGATGGACTTAATTTTGTAGGCAATCTTTACCAGTCCACCTTTAGGAATTATAAAGACGGTAGAAAGTATTTTATTTGTGTAGTTTGTGTACTTCTAATTTATGTATTTACAAGACGTATGAAACAATTTCCAGAATAATAAATTAATTGAATATATCATATATCCCCTGCCTTATAAACAAATGTAACGTTCTAAATTTAAATTATAAAACGTGCAATAATTTATGAGACATACACCTCTTTCCTAATATATTTTAGTTTATCGTATCAAATAGCGAGACCTTACCCCTCCGCCGGTCCTTGCACCCCACACTATCAATCACCACACTATGCAGCGACTCTAATCACTCCCCAACAACCAGAACACAGGCTGAAAAAAAAAAAAAAAAAAAAAAAATATATATTTTAGTCAGAAAATACATTTCATTTAAAGGAATTGTCGGCTCACTTCAATATCGCTCAGGAATACGGCAGCTTAGTCTAAATCCGTGTAAATCCTAGGTTATTTGAACGTATGGCGACGTTGTAGGGTGAAGTGGAATGGATATTCTAAAGTAAGGTTTACTTCCCCGTTGGACGTAAACGGTCCGAGTTCCAGCTCTAAGTAATTGGAAGGCAAACGCCTCAGTATTGAAATTTTGCTGGGAGTTATTTATTTATGTGTGAAGGTTTAATTAGATTTCTATGCATGACCCATAGAGTGTTAATAATATAGAGGGGCGCTGTCATACATTTGCGTCTTCAAAAACGTAGATATTTTCTTTTAGGTAATGTGAGGTAGCGCTCCTATATTAGTGGAAACTGAATTAATTATTTAACAACAAATTGCTATAAATTATTTTGATGACCGAAAGGATATTTAGTTATAATGTCTTTTAAAACGAGTTTGAATGGAGTTAAGTAGCCTTAAACTATTTATATTATTTTTCTTTTCCAAGTAATTCGTGCATGTTGAACAACCTGTTAAATATTAACCAATAGGAGGGTACTAAAACCGGTGAAGGATAACATCGTGAGGAAACCTGCATACCAAAGCGATTTATAAGAATTTCTATGGTATGTAAGTCCGCCAATCCACACTAGGCCAGCGTGGTAGACTATATGGCCTAACCACTCTCAATCGTATTTTCGATGGTAGAAGAGGCCCGTGCCCTGCAGTGGGGCGTATATGGGCTGATACAGGAGGGCACCACCATTTTTACCTATGTTTTTGAATTTCAATGTTCCCTTTATATTATAAATCCTCTAAGGTATCACCTAATATTTCTCATGTAAGTCTTTGGAAACTTCTAATTTATTTATTGTATTATATTTTATATATTTAGTATTATTCGAGTACTAAACTGGTAGAGTTTTTAAGCTTTTCTGACCTCTATGGCCCGGAACTTCTCAATCAAGTCTCGATTATGATGAGTGCCGTGCTCTAATGTGGCTTATTATGGGCTGTTGCAGTTACTTTCGGTCTCTGTTACAAATTAAATCAAATTACCACTGCCAAGTGTTTAAAGAAATGAAGGGATTGTAAAACGGCTGTGTCGTACGTTTGCGTATAATTTTATTAAAACGTCGGCCACGGATTGCACCTGTCCGCGTCACTCGCTTTCATCGATAATAGTGCTAAATTATGAGTGTGCTCAACACGTATGTATGTCTGTTTGTTTACTGTTTCTGTTAATGTGTTTGTGAGGGCGTCGGCTGCGATATTGGGAGTTTGTGTAGGTTGTGAACTATGAAGTGCTGGGTTGGTCGGGTAACAGCAGCTTAAATGCACTGTTGTGTTTTGGATTGAAGGACATTGTAGTTCATGAGCGGTCTTATTACGAGCGGTCTTATACGGCACACTCGTCTAGCCATTCAAAGCAATGAAAAAACATGCAAATTTAGTGGCAGACTAGGTATCTTCCAGATTTTATAAATTCTAGTCCAGATTGATCGCTTTGCGCTAGGCAGTTACGACAACTTAAATCGGGGTACTTCTCGCACCAGGGTTTTTCTGGAGCCACCCACAATGTCTGTGACGTCTACTTAGAGGTTTTTAGTCAGTATGCTGGCATAGTTCTTGGTAGGGACCTAGCTCAGGGGCAATCCGTAGTGTAGCTTTTCAAGCTGGAAGGCCGAGAGAAAAGGCAAACCTCTCCGGGATTCCGAAAGGGCAGCTTAATAGCTTCTCACCTCGAAATCAAACAAAAAAATATGTTTAGCGCGCTGTCTGATATTTGTGCCTGAGAACTTTATAAACTATGTAAGTAAGTAGGTTAACACGGTTATTTATAAAAAAAATTTCAATGAATGGCGAATCGAGCATGCCTTTCGCCTGACAGCTCATGGACAGTAGCAAAATCAAACAACACCATGAATTACAAAGCAATGCTTGGCATTGCAGTGCGTTCGCCATCCTGAGACATAAGATGCTATTGCGGGTTGCCGCACTTCAAATACCATAGCGATTCATGTAAACATTTCTTAAATATGTTTAAAAATGGCAGCTATAATGTATTTTTGTAATAAAATCCAAGCGCCGCAATACGTATTTATTTTATGTAATTTTAAATAATATATTGCCTGATGTTGCACATCAAATATTCTCTAAATGTATTTAGAATGAGTCAGTGGAATTCTGGAGCTAAATGTATGGTTTATGAATTGGTTTCTATTTATGTTATCATCATTTCCATTATGGATCTTAACAAGTGTATATACACATGGTAAATGCTCTATTTAAAACATTGTTTATCACATTCCTACAAGAATTACTCATTGTAGTATTATTTTCAACTACAACATCTACAGAGGTTTTTTTTCTATAAGAAGGGATCACTACAATAATAATATACGCTTTTGGATTCTTTGCACAATTGGTTTAATTAAAGTAATTTCTAGATGAGACATTAATACAGAATATGTAGATTTGCAGAAAAGAGAGATGATCATTTCCTCGTGATTTTTTTATACAACTTTGCTGGTAAAGAAATTTAGAGATTAAAAGCAAATTAGAATTATTTTAATTTAAATAATGTTTAGCTTCAGATGTCTGAATTAGTACCAGGGCTGTTAAATTGGCAATGTGCAATCCTAAAATAATGTAATTGCTTTGGCAGTCTTAGCGCTGGAAATTAGGAAATTTAAATAACACAAACATTTGAAATAATGACGTATACCACATATTTAATCATTATAGAAATTATATTTTAATTTACAAGAATTTTAAACCATGTGAAGGAATTTGGAAGGAACTGACGAGATTTTTTTATGGAAGGACTGATGCTTGAGGCCAGATGTCACCAGATAAGTTTAAGAAGCCAGCCAGAAATATTAAAGTTAAATTAGCTTTTGCAAAATTAAATGCTAAGTTTTAAAAGACAAATAAACTGGTTTCTAATAAATCATTGCCGTGCATAACACTAGAGAGATTGTTAACACATTTCGGTCTTCTAAAGTCTTTCCTTTGAACGTTAGTGACATTCCAAAGATTTTTCTTTATATGCAGTATAAAGCTGTTTTTCTTTATAGTACAGAAAAGACTAATGAAAGCGGCTAAAGAAAATGTATCACTACTATAGCTAAAAAAAGCTACCAGCTTCTTAGAATCTCAGCCGCTTTGTCGGATTAATGTTGCAGAAAGTCTTTGGATGTACTGCTTTGAAAAAAGATGGGAGAGGCTGTGTTTGGTGGTAGATTACCCGTGATGAAAGGTGATTATAATGGTGTCATACCTAATGAAAAGTTTGGTAAAAGAGGTTGAAGAGTAGAGGTTATAGAAACTGCGAGATTCTGTGTTCGTTTCGTGAATGGAGCAATAGTGATTTGTTACGGTTTGTGACCAAGTGATTGTAGGGTTCGGATAAAGACCTGAAAGTCTAGGTCAGACTTAAGATTGCTACTCCTAATTGCTACTGAAAATCATACTATAAATCTTGCAATATACATGAAAAGTTGCGATGAGTAACGACCTGCGTAGATGAAGAAAAAAAACAGATAAAATTAAAATACTAATTTATAAAAGACAATATTAAATTTATAAATTATGCAAAATGTTTCATTTAAAAGTTGAGAGACGAAAGTAGTAAGAATCAGGCCCTATTTATGTTCATGATATAAATAAATGCTTTAAATTAAAGAAATAAGGGTCAAAGTTTCTTTTCAAGTAATTTTGTTTAACCTTTTGTTGAAACGAAAACGGTCGTGTTTGAATTTCAAGGTCTGTTTAGCATTTGTGAAGATATTTCGGTAATTAAATTTAACAAAGAAAATGGGTCTAAATTTATATCAGAATATCTGTTCTTAGCAAGTACTTAACTTGGATGTGGAACGAAGTGTCAAACCGGAGGTTGGTGATAGAAACCCAAGGCGTATACCACTGATTTATCGATATTTTATAGTTTGGCATTGGAAAATGTGGAAAAGTTACTGTCTGTATTCTCGACAAAATTTAACATGCTAATTCAAGTTTACCAACGCATCAATAAATTGGTAGATAGAAGGCCTTATCCCGAACGAATGCATGACAGTGTACCAAATTATAGGACATATTATGATTCTGAAACATGACTGAAAAATCATTATCGCCGACCCCGAGAAATTTTGAGATCAGGATAGGCAGGAGAAAAAAGTTCGCTTGGTTATAAATGACATAAAATTTTCAATGATTGAGTAAATATCAAAATCACGTTTATAATATATTCTTCTGAGTATGTTACATATTATATTATGTAAAAAAATATTCATGTCTTCTAATATAAAAC